>CM057386.1:35187719-36437719 GCA_030015415.1 Cynopterus sphinx
GTTGATTTTAATAAGGAATTATAAAGAACTAGCATGCAAAAACAGGGGAAAAGCCTAAATCGAAATTAAGAAATTCATGTTTATATACTATGAAAATGATTTTATAACAACGGCCAAGAAAATGACAAATAGGAAGTTCTAGTTAACATCTTATTATGCAAGACTTTAAAAATTCCTGTATGCACTGAGGAACATAGACATCCTTCTTATACAAATCACACAAGTGTGGACCTAGGAATCATTAATCAGTAAGTACAGTAGTTCAGGGAGAACTATCAGTCATGATTTTAATGAATGAAAAATGAAACAATCTCTACACTATTAGTATAACATAAAATAAATCCACATGCAGAAAACATCTCTTGTTTGCTAAGACTGTTTTCTATTTTAATTTTGATTTAGTGTGCAATACGATAGATGACTTTATCTGAAGATAACCTTTTCTGTAATTTTAGGGTACTACTAAAATCTTGATACAAAGATGACAAATTTTGCCTCTGTAACTATTGAAAGAGTGACCTTTTACAAATGATATTCCTAGGTCTGGCCTCATGAACCTAGTAAATAAAAATCTTTAAGTATGATCCAAAAACTCTGAAAATTTTAATAAATTCTTCAGCTAATTCGTATGGTTTTGATGTTCAAGAGCCAAAGACTAAGACTGAGTAGATCAACTCTATTGAGAACAATAAATGAAACAAACAGAAACATAGATACCCTTTATTACAGATGTAGCTTTCCTATAGTTTTCTGAACTTGAGGAATTGTTTATGACTCCATTGCTTCAGTTGTCTTGTCTTCAAGATCAAGGAAATTCATGGATCTGAATAGATTTAAAATTCTTAACAGTAGTAGGCACAGTTCGAAAAGCTATTCAAAGCAGTGTCTAAGCATTTGATCCTTTCTTAATTCTTTTTATCTACAATCCATCTTAACAATTCTGAGAGAGCTTGCATCTCTTTTCTGTTCTATGTCTATTTGAAACTGCTATACTCAGTTAAATATATGAAATTAAATCACCCGTTGAAATTACTCCGAGATCACAAACAATAAAAGTTCTCATTGGTGTTTTTTGCCTTCCCTTTTCCTTCAAATTCCCTCATAGTAAATATAAAAAGTTTCTTAATTGGTGCTGACTTGCAAATATATTGAATACGAACATATCAAAATAAATCAAAATATTTGTTCAGTAGAAGTTAAATGATACAGCCTGACTGAATCCCTGTATAGTTTAGCATCTATTTACAAACATTTTCATATACTAAACTACATGGCATTTAAAATAACTAGGAGCTTTATGTGACATATAACATTTACTTTTATTGTTACTTCATGAACCAAGGAATAAAGTAGATTTAAATTTTAGAATAATTGTTTCATCCATATGTAAAATGTAAAAACTGGGTCTAACATTTGAAGATTGCAACTTCGGTTATTTTAGTACAGCCATTATTTAAAGGACAAATATATTTTAAAAGTATTTAACGGAGAGGGATTTAGCACAGTCTGTATTTTCAAAATCAATTAGAAACTTATTTATAAAATTTATAAAGGAATTTATTATCACCAAGCCAATATGACACAAAATGTAGGACAGACTTCTTTAAGAAAAAATAAATGCATCAAAAACAGAAATAAAGAATGGTGAGAACTACATTACTATGAGCAAATACATCAAATGGATAAGAATTAAGTGCTCCAACCAAAAGATAGAGTAGCTGAATGGGTAAGGAAACTAGCCTCACACATATATGTTGCCTACAGTAAGCTCACTCGAGACTAAAAGACACACACAGAGTCAAAGAGAGAAGATGGAAAAAAATACATTGCCTTGCAAGACCTAGAGAGTATTATGCTCAATAAAATGAGTCAGATAGAGAAAGACATATATTGCAAGGTTTCACATACACATGGAATCTAAAGAACAAAATCAATAACAACATCAACAAAAGCAGGAAGAAACTCATAGATACAGAGAATATATAGATGGATACTAGATGGGAGGGCATTGGGGGGACAGAAAATGCAAAGAGCTTAAGAGGTGTAGATGGATAGTTGCAGAATAGACATGGCAATATAGAGTGTATCATGGGGAAGATGGTTATTCATGTTGTAACAAACATGTAAGGGGGAGGTGGGGTATGAGACTTCCTGGGGTTATCACTTTGGGAGTATATGTGAAGCTCTGATTACTGTGCTATATAGCTGAACTATATATTGTATGCCAACTATAATTGAAAAAAAAAACTAATTGAATTGCACAATGTAAACACAAACTACTAATTATCTATTTTATTTCATAAAAATAAAATAAGAACTGGTAAAAATTTAAAATTTTAATCTATTAAAACTGAGCAAAATACAACAAACTGCATTCAGAAATCACTCACACTACTCTGTTGATGTATTAATTTAGCTAATTTTGAAATTTCAGTCAAAATTTGTGGGATTTGTTTAAATGTCCAATAAGGCTCTTGGGGGTAAAATAGAAGCTTGCACTGTTATCAGGAACATATCAGGAACATGAACATCAAACCCAATTTAAACAATCTTTGTGAAAGAGTTTCTGATGATGCTTTTGAAAGACATTTATAAAATATAACACTATCTGTCTCTGCAATGATCTAGGTCCACATCTGATAAATATACAACCATTTCCTCTAACGTGGTCTTAGCAGTCTTTTACTGGTCTGTGTGAATCCAGTTGAACTCTTAACTTTTAAGCTTTATATTTTATAAGAGATCACCAACGATGGGATAAACACTATCTTTGTTCCATTCATCAAGGTAATACTCCTTTGCACTTTAGTAATCCATCTAAAAAAAAAATAAACCAGGCCAGCATTTTTAGAATCCAAGAAACCCAAGAAAGTAAAATTTAATGTAATCATTAGTAAAACAGATTCTCAGTAAAGTTGGACACAGAATCTGAAACATTTACTTTTTTTCCTGGGTGCTATTCCTGGACATCCTATCACAAAACTCCATCAATCAGCATTTTTAGATGGGGGAAGAGGAAAGGAGAAGAGAGCCAGAGCAAGCATACACCCACATATGAATATCCGTGGAAGAGAAAGGAGAGTAATATGTGAGTAAAAGCCTGAAGAAGCATTATGAAATTTCCCATCTGAGTTCAATTGATGATCATTAAAAAGAAATCACTCTTTTCCGTTACTTCAAATTTCACTTACTGATCTAGCATTGAAGGCTGCACAGGTGCAATCAAATCATTTGAAAAAATCAGATTATACACAGTGTGTCTTTGGAAATAAAGGAATTAATTTGTCTTTCATGATGAAGCATCACTTGCATAATTAAATGGCTTAAAAATAGTAGCCCAGTTCTTTGAGCTTTTAAAATCTTTAAAGTGCAGGCTATTATATTTTTTATAAAATCTAAATGGTCAAAAGGTCAGAGTCCGTCCTATTTACAACATGCCAACTACTTTACTGAAAAGAAAAAATTAATGTAAACATTCACTGAAAACTGTATTTGTCAACTTCCTTTGAAACCACTGAGTAGTTAAATTGAAGAAGAAACTTTTGGTAAATGTTTATTTGGGGAACTTGGAATTTTTTTAATTGCGCTGATTTTGAAGGATAGAGATATATTGAGTGCTTATATGTGAATATAATACAACTGGCTCTCCTTACTGTAATTTTAATGTAAATCTAAGGATGATAACAATTTACCAGATGCACATAAGTAAGCTAGTATGCATCTCATTATGGATGTAGAGGTGAGATAGAATAGGGAATTCATGAATTATCCTCTCAGAAATTTGTGAAGGCTAAATGCTATTAGTTTGTTTAATGCCTGATTCTTAAATATTGTTTCTAACATTTCATCATGAACTTTTGCCTCTTCAGTGTGAAATACACACTCATGTATTTCTAACAGTTTTATTAATGGCTATTAATGGTTTACAATCAATTCGTAGACCACTAGCTATGCAAATGAGATCATTATATAAATTAAGGTTAAATCATTAATTGTTCAAAGGTTCATCCTTTCTTCAGAATTAGCTTCCCTATGGTTTTGAGCTTTATCACATATCATATGAATAAAGATAATACAAGAATAAATCAAATTTATTAAAGCAGTTTCTTATTCTGATGTCTGTGCTAAGTAGTTATAAATGAAGTCATTTACAAAGAAAGTTTGATGAGTATGCTGCACTCAATTTAATATCTATGTGAAATATACAATTAAAATAGAAAAAGTTTATAACTCATTTTCAAAATTTGACATCAGCAGTCGTTAAAACAATTGAATGCTTTAGTACAGAACATCTTAAACATAAATTAAATTACAGAGACCATTACAATGAACCTCCAGGTATCAACAAGCCAGCTTCAAAATCCTCGAGTCTTGGGAATCCTTTTTACCTATACTTCCAATTGCTCTGTAATTACAATATTTTGAAGCAGAGCATAGACATTTCACCTGTAAATATTTTAATAGTTCTCTCTTAAATATAAGGGCTCTTAAAACAATCACGACCCATTTATTAATATCATCAAATTTAAAAATTTCTTAATATCAACATATGTCTTGTCAACACTTATATTAAAATTTTATTCACATCAGAATTCAAAAAAGGTCTATACACAATTGATTGGCAGGTCTTCTTAAGCTTTTTTTTTTTTTTTAATTGTTAGGCTTCAGCACTGTCACTTCTTTTATTCACTTTGTTCAAAAACAAGATTCCTGAAGTCTGGATATTGATGACTATAAGTTCTGTGGTTCATTTAATATTTTTGTCTGTCTCCTCTATTTCCTATAAATCAATAGTTAGATCTTAGAGTCCTGATTAGATCCAGATTTTTGTTGTTGTTTTTAAAAATAAATCATGGATGATATAGTATCCTCCTTATCCTCAGAGTAAACACTTTCAAAGACCTTCCGTAGTTGCTTGAAACCTCTGATAATACTTAACCCTATGTGTACCAAGTTTTTTTCTGTACATTTATAGCTATGATAAAGATTAAATTATCACAGTAAGAGGGTAATAATAATAAAATAGAACAATTATAACAATATAATAAAAGTTATGTGAATGTGGTTTCTCATTGCCTGGCATCTCTTGCTCATGTTCCAGTAATTTCTGGTGCAACACAATACTGTCAGTTGGAACACATGTTTAGTTCATGTCTTCTGCCCACAAGTGTCATGTCTTTCCAATCTTAACAAAACACTTGTCATGCACTCTGAACCATAACTTTCCATTTGCGGTGTAACACAGTAAACCTAGCACAAATTTCTTTTTCCTCCTTTACACTTTGATGCACAGAAGATTTGTTCTTACTATAAATTTTCGCATTGGGTTCATTTTCATTAATTTCTTAAAGGAAGCACTTTATGGCTTCTCTATTGCATATTCGAACTGCTAGCATCAACACTCTTGTACTTTGGGGCCAACTTTAAGCAACAAAAGGGTAACTTGAACAAGAGCACCATGATACCTGAGAGGTTATTTCAAAAACCCACAGAGCTACCAAGTGAATAATGGGCAGGGAGTGTATGCAGCACGGAGACACTGCACAAAGGGTTGAGTCAAGTCCAATAATTTATTTAATATACCTCCACATTGGTGATGCTGAGTCATTTTCTGCATTTATATGAAGTATCCTTTTAAGTATTATTTCAGGAAAGTTTGCTTGAATCCTATTTTTTATCATATCTTTTTGTTTTCTTAATTTGTTTTTTTTTCTCTTAGTAGACTCTTATTAGACGTGATGAATCTTCTCTTATATTATGATCTGTCTAATATATTTGATATCTTTATTTATTACATTTAGATTTAAAATTGTTTTTTCTATGACTTTTTTCTAATCAAATGCGTTTTTATAGCTTGTTTGAAATAAATTAGCTTGTTTCAAAATACAAAGATACACTTTTTACCTTTTTAAAATATGGCTTTGAATCATTATTTTGCTTGCTTTTCTCTTTTTACTTTGTGACTTCAACCATATTTTTTTTTCTATCATACACGTTTAATTAAAAATTTCTTTCTTATGCTCTTATGAAAAGAAGTTGTGCTAGGATAGATTTTCTAATTTACAGTTCTAGAATACCTGTTTTAGTTATTCTTATAAAGTATTCAAAATTGATCTATCACTCGATCTAGCAATCCTCCTTCTGCGTATTTACCCCAAAGACTTGAATACCCATACCTGAAAAGATATTTGCACACCAGTGTCATAGCAGTATTATTCATCTTCCCAGTGGCCAGGACATGGAAGCAACCAAAATACCCTAGGATAGATTATTGGATAAAGAAGCTATGGTATGTATATATAATGATATGTTACTCAGCCATAAGAAGAGAAGAAATACTGCCCTTTGCAACGATGTGAGTAGACCGTGAGATAATTATGCTAAGAGAAATAAGCCAGTCAGAAAAAGTTGAAAATCACATGGTAGCATTTATATGTGAGATATAACCCTAAAAGCAACAAATGAACAGGACAAACAGAGACTCATGGATGTGGACTATAGAGAAGAAAAAGAACGGGGAGTGGAGGTCCATGGGGTAAAATTGGACAAATATGTTGTGACAGAAAAATATTTAACTATGGGAAGTTAATAAAGAATCCAATAGATATATACTTTACTGTTTAATTGTACACATGAAACTTACTGGATTTATTATGTCATGAAAAAGAATTAGTTAATTAAAAATTAATTAAAGAAAAAAAGGTCAAAGATTTTGCGTTAAACAGTCCTGTGGAGAAAAGTAGAGGAGGATTTTCATTGTCTTTCTCATACCTACAGTTGTGTATCACTCCCAGAAAAGGGGAGCTGATGAGGATAAATACTCTCTTCTCAATTTTATTGTGGACAACTGGAGTAAGACCACTGTTTCCCTGTGTTTCAAAGGGCACAGAAAATTCATGTCTGAGACCTGTTAGGTAATTCAGAGTGTAAACTGTAGAGTTGAAAAGCTCTTATGATTGCTAGAGCAGAGGGGCATCACAGCTACTTTAAAAGAAGCCTGTGGTCATAGAATCATGCAGGGAAAGAGCCTATGAACATTACCCAAGGTCCAGATTTGGCACACATCGAATGCTAGTTTTTGTAGATCCGATTTAACAGGGTCACCTGGAGGAGTGATGAGAATGCAAACTGCAAAAGCTGGAGGTGAATTGCTGAATGTCTCCTGAAGTGACAAAATGGGCATGCATAAAACGTGCTGCCCAAATCATGTTGCTGCAGGAGAGCACTCCAGTGCCCAGAATTTCCAATGGGCGATGTCTCTTTTAAACACACGTCTTACCCAAAGCATGTTTAACCACTTCAAATACTAACGTTTAATCTGGAGCTTTCCTTTCTGCCTCATCAATCTTTTCCCCTCAGTCTCCAACTGCACATGATGGCAACCTGAGTGTTAAAAAAGTAGCTTCTAGTAAACTGGGAATGAGGTGCTGAATAGAGAAAGAGAAGTTTTGTACATCCTCTTCTCTAAATGAAGTTTGAAATATTGACTAATATATTGCATTAGAAAATCTTTTATTTTCAAAACTTATCAAGATCATAGCCCTTTCTATTAACCAGAACCACATTTCTCTTGACAGCAGAACAAAAGACAATCTCAATCACCAGAAAGCAAGAGAGTAGAAAAGAAAAAAGACTTTGATGATTATTCTCCGTAGGTCTTTATTAAGAATACTGACGTTTCAGTGAGGCTGGAGAGCAGGATATAGTAAAGATGTGCAATCAATTTATCTACATGAGGGCCGAGATTTTTGTTTGTTTATTTATGTGTATTGATATGTTCCAATAGCTTAAAATGTGCAGCACATAAAAATACTCAATAAAAGATTGCCCAGTGAATTAATGAGTCTGAAAAGTTAGGGCCAGATTGTGAATGGATTCGAATATCAGGCTACAAGTATGTAAAGATGCAGCATTAATACCACCTATACCTCCTATGGCATAGCAGACTCATCACTTATTCATTGCCACAATTTAGGGAGTCATTACAACAGATGGAGCCAGTAAAATGTCTTAATTATGGGAATGTGTATAGGAGCTGCCTCCCAGTGTTTGATATTATGGAGAATCTGAAGAGCTTTGGAGGATGCTCTTTCTCCATATATAGCTGGAAAGTAAAGATTGAGTTCTCAGTCCTTCACCACAAACCCTCCGGTTTTCCAGATTCTCAATTTCTATTTCTTTTCTGCTGGTACCATCTGTCTTCTATAGATAATTTCTTCTTTGGCCTTCATGTTTTTTTAGCCCCATTATTATGAATCAAATAATTATCTTCATTTTATGAATGAAAGATAAATGTGAGTGCATTCATATTTTGAGCATGTTGTTTCAAATTTACGAATTCTCTTTTGTTCCTGTCTATGATCTCTGTCTCCCCAGATCGCCTCAATGTCTCTTGGGTTCAGGACAGAATGTTATTGATTCTGCAAAGTCTTCTAAGAACTGTGTTCACAGAAACTTAGATCATATACTATGGCCACAAAAATCATCCACCTTTCTATATTTTTATGTAGAACAAAAGCAATAATATGCATCTTTATAGCTCAGTTTAATTTATGGAGTGCTACAATTGAAGCGTTAGTTTTCTTTTATCATAAATTTAATGATAATAGATAATTAATAGATATTATCATTAAATGTGGAAGAAAAAATCATAGCTTTCTATTAATATGTCATTGTATTTTGATTAAATAGCTAGCCTTCCAATCAGGTACAAAAGACAGGACAATTAAGATAAACCTTAAACTGATGCTATAACAACACAAATGTTCTTAATTTTATTTGATGGTTTTACTTTAAGGTAGAATGTGTAACACATTGATTGTCTTGGCTTTTCTAGTTCCAAACAGAAGGTCTGTGACAAAAAATGCTAATGACTCTTTATTCGGGATTAATAAACTTACAAATGCATTCTTTGTGTAATTTGAAAACAACATTGCGGAATGTTACATTATTTTTTCAGTCCTTATATCCCAGGTATTCTCAAGGCCTTATTTTGCTGTATAAATATACGGCCACAGTTTTAGCAACTCTATTCAAACTTTATTACTTTAAAGCTTAGAGATTACTTTATGAAAACTGATAGTGTAGTGTCCTTTGTGATATCTTTGTTTCAGATATTCTAGGCATCTTATATACACAGTTGAAAAAATTACATTTTTAATAAAACAAAATTTTCTGTCCAAAAGAACAATTCAATTATAAAAAATAGCTTTGTTGAAAAGGTAATTTTAAAATCATTACAACATTTTATGAATATATTTATAAATTCAAATACATTGAAGCAATATGCCTTCCGAAAAGAATTTTCTGAACAGCTGACAATGATGTGTGATTAACCTTTCTTAAAGTATAGGTTATAATATATATTTCTTCAAATGTTATATGAATCATGTCTCATAAGGAAAACATTTTATACGACTTCCTTATATAATTAAAAGTAGAATATTTCAGAGTTAAGGAAGGAACAAACTGGTTCGCTTTACCCTATCTAAGAGTAAACAACAGGGCCAAAACTTAGGAGTTATATAGTTTTCCATGCTAAGAAGCTTCAGTTTGATTAATATAGTTAAGAATTTAATTTTTTCTTAGCCATTTTAGTCTAAATTTAACTTGAGATTTGAAATAGAGATCAATTATTGGTTCACAGATATTTTTGAATCCTTATATATTTTTTCTGAGACCAGTAATTATTTGGTTGATAATAAAGCACCAGGACTATGCAATCAGAAACTCCCATTTTTTAAAATATATTTTTAAAATTTTAGTTACAATTGACAACACCATATTAATTTCAGGTGTACAACATGGTGATTAGACATTTATATAATTAATGAAGCTATCACCTTGAGAAATCTAGTATCCTTCTCATCTATGCATAATTGTTACAATATTATTGACTATATTCCCTTTCTTATAATTTATACGTCCATGACTATATTGTAATTACCAATTTGTATTTCTTGATTCCTTCCCGCCATTCACCCATATCCCCAACACCATACTTTCTGTATCACCATACTTTCTGTATCTATGAATCAGTTTCTGATATGTTTGTTAACTATTTTTGTTAGATTACATATAACTTAAATCGCATGGTATTTGTCTTTCTCTGTCTTAGTTAACTTACTCAGCATAAAACTCTCTAGATCAAACCATGGTAGAAAACTCCCATTATTAAGGCAAACTATGCCATATTAAATATGGGGAAAGTATCACATAGCAGGAATGTGAATAGGAAAAGCTGAGTCAGATTTCCGGTGATGACAGAACCAGTGACAAACTGGAATGCTGTGTGGACTTGAGGGAAAGCTTTTTTGTTGAGTCACAGAGATGGTAGCAATTAACATTGGCAGATGGTGAGAGGAAGTTAAATAAAACTGGCACACCGGATGCATGAGTGTTTCATGAGAGCATGTGAAACAAATGAAATCCCTGATTTGAAAAGAAACTGAACTCAGAAGGAAGGGGTTCGACTCCAAGTGAGAAGGAGGGTTTCAAAGGCCAGAGGTGATACAATCTAATACTTTTGGAATGGGATAGTTCAAAATGTAGACATGAAAAGAAATCTGTGATGCTAACAGATATGCCTTCTCTCAATAGTTGACCAAAAAAGGGAGCATTGTGGGAAAATAAACATTTTCATCACAGAAAAAGTGTACTGGGGAGGCATCTGTTCCCTGGGAGTTGGGTGAAAATATGGCTCCTGGGGCCCAGGAAGTTCCCAACAGTTGAATATTTCTTCCCTGTCAGGGTTTTTGCCTCATTCTGCAACTCTGCTCTGAATGTTCTCTCAAGCAATTCAGAATCCATAAGGAACAATGAAGGATGTTCTGATTCTGTGAGTCAAAACCTTGTAAATGGTTCAAGGGCAAATGCTAGTCAAGGAAAAGATGAGAATGTGGGCACAGGTGAGAGAAAGGGGCTTAGGGGATTGATTGTACGATGATGGGTGATCCAGAGTTGTCCAGTGCACAACTGACTCATTGAGAATGCTCGAATATCGAGCCTGGCCACTAGAAATGCAGGACATCTTGGACAACCATGTTACCACAGTCATCTGAAATTCACCAAAGAATTATGAGGGAAAGGCTAGGATGAAGCGCAAAGTCACCTCAGAGCAAAGGAAAGGTTCTGGACTCACTATGTAGAAAAGCACGTGAGACAAGTTCAGCTCGGCCTGCTCCTCACCCATCAGGGCTCTGAACCAAGCTTTTTGGCCTCAGGTGGACTGAGCCTCCTTGGTCTCCAAAGGCTGCATGGGGATCCCTCTGGTTGGCACAGAAATTTCTAGATTTGTTGTGGCTTCTTTGCCTATTCTGGGCAGGCCACCAAGCAGGAACATGCTCTGCGTACCTAGTTGGCCATTGGCGAGCAGTGTATGAAGCTCCAACTGCATTTTTCTGGGCTGTGGTGTGGGCAGTGAACCATTTGAGCAGAATTCCTGAATGAAATTTTTGGTCTGTTTGAAATGGAGATCCTTGATTGAAGCATGAATGGAGTCCTAGTTTATATCGGTTTCAGGTCCACAATGTCACAATCAGATAGTTACACACCTCTTGATGTGTTTCCCACAGAGTCCAGCTATCATCTGGCACCCAGGAAACTCTCACAATAGGACTGAGATGACTTCCTTCCCTTTTGACACACTTCCTTCAGACTAGGCCCAGCCCAAGATTTAGAAGCCTTTCTAGAGAAAAAAAGTAAGAAACACTCACACTGGACAACTATATACACAAAGGACTCTTTATGCTCACATGCTGATTTGCACTCACACTTTAGCAAAGACACCAAAAATCAACATCATTAGACCCTGAAACCATACTTAGACACTCAAGATAATTTTCACACAAGCACACACATGCAGGCCTGGATAGCCACATGCCGACATCCTTCCTTCCTTCCTTCCTTCCTTCCTTCCTTCCTTCCTTCCTTCCTCTCTCTCTCTCTCTCTCTCTCTCTCTCTCTCTCTCTCTCTCTCTTTCTCAAACACTCACACAAGCCCAACACACTCACAAACACACAGAGTGGTACCTAATATACCCAGCATGGTGCTTACCTGAACTCTGTTCCCCTGACATTTCAGGACATGACACAGCTACACATCTCCTAATAGCAGGAAGAGCCAAGAAAGAAGGCCTTGGATATCCCTGTTTGATCTGGAAACAGAAAGACACCCAAAGACATGCTAGGATTACAGCCAGGCCCTTGATGGCACCTATTTTTTCACTTCAGGGATGCTGCAGGCATGGGTCTTCCATACTCTTCTCAGTCGTCTGCCATGCCTTGCTAAAGGAAGTGTGCCTGGTGGCAAGGCTGGGGCAAGGACACGGGGTCTCACTTTTTGAGCCAGTTGCTAGGCTGAATGAGATATCACTGAACTCCATGTTGCCAGAATCCAGTCTCTGACTGCCCCACTCTGGCTGAGCAGTGGGCCTGAAGGCAGGCCTTCTCCCAGAAACCAGGTACTTTCTTGTATCTTATGGCAGTCCTGTGGGGGGGGGGCAAGAGTGTCAGGGTGTGGTGGGGAGATGGGGTAAATTGGCCAAATTTGGGCTGTGAAACAGGAGGGGTGAAGAATGGGGGCATGGTTGTCAGGGGATGAAGATTGGAGAATGGGTGAGTGGAGGAATGTAGAATTGCCTGTGAGTGTTAAAGAAACTGAAAAAATGTTGAAATGGCCTGCAGGAAAATTCCCATGAGCTGAAGTGGACCGGGCTGTGAAGGTGGAAGCTGAGATAGAAGGCAAATGGAATGAGGGCATCAGGAAAAAGGACAGGGCTTGAAGATGATGGTTAGACACAGCAGGGGAGAGTTCATGGCCTGGCTGGCATCATGCTCATAAAGAACAGCTGTGATCAATTGAAAGCTAATTCTCCCTCCTAGGAGTGTTAATTGGCCAACTCACCTGAGCCAGTCCAGGGGCCCAGAGAGGTAGAACTGATGTCAAACGGCCCCTACCAGGCCAAAGCTCGCCCTGGGCCCTGCTGCTTTGAGATTACAGAAGAGCTAACCAAAGTCAGGTCCAGGGAGAAAGAAAAACCTCCAGAGGAACAAGTGCCCAAATGAAATGGTGGATCCTGGTCCCTTGATTGTCAGCCCAGAGATTTGGAGCAAAAAAAAAAAAAAACATAGATATTAGTGAACTGGACAGTCAGGGCAGGCAGGAAACTGGAACCCAAATGGCCAGCTACCCCACAGTTCCCCTGGTAACTGGTCAGGTGCTGATTTCCAGGTGGAGGCAGGGCAGTGATTCCCAGACCCTCCAATGCCCGGATATTTGTCAGCCTGACCCCAATAGCAAAAGAGGGCACTTGGCCAGCTCTTGGGCATGGTTTTCCCTGAGACTTGGTTTCTTCATCTATGCTGGCACTGAAGGCCGAAAGCCAGTGACAACGCCCAGTTGGTGCCGTGAGCAGAGGGCTGAATTCAACAGCCAAAGTTGCATATGTGTGTCCTGATCTTCAAATGAATGCAGTCTCCCTGCCTACAGTAAAGGCTCCATCAATACCACAGGCTCTTACGACTCCTACTACTGAGATGCACCACCGCTTCCCTAGCCAAAGCCCATCCCAGACCAGAGGAAAAGGGTGTGCATTCTCCATTGGTCCCAGTGTTCCTGGAGACTGGCCTTTTTTTATTCTGTGCAGCTTTATTGTTATACATGAGAAAGTTCTCTTCTTCATACTAATCACAATCATGGTGATTGATCTTCACCTTTACCTAAATAGAATAATATTTGGTCACTGATGTCTGCACATATACAATGGTTAAACTTTTCCAGAAAAATAAATGAAAAACTGTAAAAGATAGAATTAATAAGATATAAAGAGCGAAAGAAAAATTACACTTGAATCTCTTCTTAAATGATAAAGAATTCCAATAATAAATATAATTTCTGATGAATCTAATCAGAGAAAAGTCCAAATAATGATAGGTATTCCATAGGATAGATGCACTCATATTGAATATTTTTAATAAGTGTTAATATCAAACCACTCTTGGGAATAATCTACTACTGAGATTGTGTAGACTGAAAATAGCAGACTAAAAAGGCGATGTTACTGACTGAAAAAAAATTTAATAGTCAAGGGTCATCAAAATCATCAATGGGGATTTTGGTGAAATAAGAAAAAATCATCCATTGGGACACAAACTTGCTTCAAAATATTCCCTTTTGTTTTCATACTTACACAAGGCCTAAAACTAATTTAAACAGTAATAAAAAAGTCTTTTAACTTCTACAGCACAAGTCTATAAAGCATTTTATAATTTTAAGTAGCGCCAGCCAGCTCTATATTAAGCACGAGATCCACGGATCGAATAGAAATCTAACACTTACGACATTGCTGTCACAATTATATATAAAAACATATGCTGTATTTCCAAAATGACAAAAAGCCCATAAAGCTATATTTTTATATGCTAAACTATAGCTAGCAACAACCTGAATTCAAATTAATCACGTTATAGAAAACTGATATCAAAATTATTTATTTAAGTGTTCTATGAGTTAAAAACACTGACCCTGACTAGTATTTTATGTACCCCCTTATCTGAAGTTTTACGTACTTACATCAGCTTTGCCACTTAGCCCTTTCCCATAGTCGTCGGTTGCAATGACATGAAACTTGAAGTAGGACCTCCTCATATCATGGAAGAACATAGCTGTTTTGATATGCCCTGTATAGGTTTCCACCACAAATCCTCCTTTTCCCTCTCTAACTGGAGGTATTATGAGTCTGTATGCTATGGTACTAAAGTTGCAAGTATCTTTATCAGTACTGCAGCAGGGGGGAAAACACAGGTTATAAATAACCAGGAAAAAGAAAAACTTTTAGCAAAGGATTTATTTAAGTTTGTAAGAGTTCCTCGTATAGTATTAATATTTAAAAAGTCTATTTTTCCGGATATTATATAGATTTATGCATTTTATGTGCACTTTATGTTGAATGGTTGTTAATAGAATGATATACCCACTGAACTCTGCATTAAAGTGCATAGACACTAACAGAGTCCAGTCAATGAATTAAGTGTTCTGACTAACATGTCAAATGGGTTCATCTCTGGGCTGTGTTCCAAATTGGATTAATGGTGGTTTAAAGGTAGTATGTGATTGTGTGTGTGTGTTTTAGCGAACCATATCCTAAAGGGAAAAACAATAGAATAAATACATTTATCCCTCAAACGACAATAAGATCAATTGAAGTTCAGGGCACTAACCAGTACTCCCATAGATGCATAAAGACATTCTAATTAGTTAATGCCATGTTATAATTTGAGAGGGTTAGAATACTAATACAACTTCCTTTTTCATTATATTGTCTTCTGATTGAATATATGTATTCCTGGGGCATGTGCTTTTGAACTACATGTTAAGTTTTCTTAATATTTAGAATTTTAAAAAAGTAAACACTTGCTTACTATATGTTGTGCGCGAGTGCATATGTGTGTTTAATAAAGCTGTGAGCATAATATATGAAGCTGGATTTATGGCTTCTACTTCAGGGAAATTTTCCAGAATGCTAATTTAAAAATTATTTTATAGTAATATATTTAGAAGCAGAATTAATCTTAGTAAATCAACACAAAGGTATATACTCCCTACTCATTAAACTAGACATGTAAATGTTGTTTTTATTAGTATTTTCATTATTTGATTATTCTTAGTCTAACCAGTGATGTTATTGTTAAATATCACCAAGCATTTCTGTTTTGCCATTACAATACTAAAAATTCTACAGAGTGAACATTTTAAATAAAATAAAATTGCTCAGAGGAATGTATTATTCCAATTATATATATATATATATATATATATATATATATATATATATATATATATATATATATTAGTGCTGTCTGACAGAAATTTCTGCAATGATAGAAATGCTTTCTGTTTTGTCCAATACAGTAGCCACTAAGCACATATGACTACAGAACACTTGAAGTGAGGCTAATGTGACTAAGGAACTGAATTATAGTTTTCTTTAATTGTACTTAAATTTAAAGAGCCAAAGGCTACAAGGTAGCTTTAAAGTTGTGATATAATAATGACCTGTTAGACAAGGTCACTTAAACAATAAAAAGCAGATATTTCACTTTGGGGAAAAGTATTTCTTGATTTTTCTAAAAAAAAAAAAAAATGAAAATTCTCAGCCTTAGATTAAGACAAGTTTCAGCTACCACCAATCTCTTTAGATGATCTGGATGGTTTACATAAGAACAGCGTTTAGTGTAGGCATAGAGGAATTGTAAATAGATTTCAATATTAGGTCCCATTATTACTTCAAGGAAAAAAAAAAAGAAAATAATAGTTATCAAAGGTTTTCTTTGTAAGCTTTAAACCAGAGATTTTATTCATTTAACAAAAAACTGTATAAGAAATTAAATAGCACATTTCCAAATAAAGTTAAAATTAGAGTTTGAATCAAGTAATCAAAGACATTTCTCTCATATACTATGAGCAAATTTGGGACTAATACCAACTCACTCTAAGATTTGGTTCAATATTATCCTTTAACTTATGATTCACAGGGGCATTTCCCCTAATATAAACTTTTTATTGTTAATGCAAAATTTATTGAGGTACAACAAACACACACCAAAAAATACAAAAATCTTAAGTGCATGGCTCAATAACATTTTGCAAATTATACACATCCGTGACCAGCATCTGCATCAAGAAAATACATTACCAGCATCCTAGAATGTTTTTCATTCCCTTCCAGTCATACTTAGCTCCCTGAGGAATCCACTATCCTAATTTCTGATGCTATAGGTTAGCTATCCATATTTTTAAACTTTATATTGATGGGGTCATAATATCTGTTCTGTTTTCTGTCTAACTCATTTTACTTAATGTTGTGTTGTGAAATTCTAAGCTTTTATGTTTTAAAATCAACATGGCAACACAACATAATCAAATTTAGAAAAGAAAAGGTGGTACAATAGAATCATTATGATTGCTTGGTACATTAAGCTTCTTTGCACAATTCTTAGTTATTCACTTATAATTTCAATAAATGAATAATTTCATTTTAGTATTGCTAATTTATTAAATTATGATAACCACAAAATAGCCATATGTTGTCGTAATAGATTAAGGTGCTCTTTTAAGAATACCTTTTATGAAGCAGAAATCGTTTAATACAAAAATTTAGGTACAGAACGTATAATTATAACTCAGGAATATCTATTTTTTAAATAATTTTTCCTAGCACACTTGGAGCAAATTGTCAAAAGTGAGACATAAATTTTTTAAATAATCATGTTTACTGTACCTTTTTTTTTTCAAAAATGCAAAACTCTACCTGTTGTTAGTAATGACTCCACTTTCAATTTCTATTTCTTCAAAGAAGCTTGATCCTCTTTGAAATCACAATGTTCTCATTTCAGAAAACATTTACTGAGGATGGTTGACAGAAGCATTCTTTCAAATTTCCCTGTTCTCTCCCAAATATATATATATAGTGGAATACTAGTAAGTTAAATAATGAATAAAAAAAAATCCCAGTAGGTACTAGACTTTTAGGATTTTCAAGTTTAATATTGAGTATATTTAATTTTTTATGAAACCAATTTAAAATGTGACTGAAAAATGTTGGGTGTGTATAGTACAATCATGCACAGTTAACAATGTTCTTTTCATACATCAGTTACAAAACATGATTCATGTAATACATACTGAGTCACAAAATATACTGACAAGAAAATTAAGAACACAATTTTAAATCTGGTTCAAGAAGTGAAAAAGTAAGAGAGTTCCAGCACAGAGTGCATTGTATCTATTTGTTTTGTAATTTTAATCATTTTAATTTACTTGTTTGCTTTTTATACTTTGTTTTGGAAAGAGGTGGACTAAAAAGTCAGGTATAATTTTTACAAAGTCACTTAGAGTTTCAAGTTTCCTTACAAAATGAGAAAAATATTGATCAACAAATATTATTTTAAGATATTATATAGCCAAGTGCAGTACAATTCCATAATTATTTTAATTTTTATTATACCATTTTAAAATAACATTTCTCCACCTAGACATTTACCAATGAATATGCAAATTTAACCACAAACTAATAAAACTCTTATTACTTCAGATATATTATCATAAGATTGTAATTTTCTTAATACAATGCGTCAATCTTTTTTTCTTATTCAGTTCAGGATGCCTGTACTTTGCTCTCCTAACATATACACATATGTATACAGATACAAACATGCACACACATACATGTGCATATAAGAATACATATATGTACTTATGTGTATACACACACACAAACACACACATATTCTTTTCTCTTCTTTTTTGACTCTTTTGATAGCTTCCTGGTCACTTTTGAATCAACCATGTGCAACTGCTCTCTCAATTGAAATCCATGCATTTATATGTAGTATACATTTTACCCTCCCTTGTTGCTGAATATAATGAGGCTGTAGGCATCTAGCTCTTTGTCTACCTATTTTAACTTCACCTTTATTTTATATGAATTTCATTGTTTATGTAGATGACACACCCCACAACCCTTTTCAAATTTCTAGGCATCCCTCTGAACTGACTCACAGCATCAATTCAATTCTGTAACTACACTCCAGTCTTTTGTTTTTTGGATATATTGTTTCTAAGAAATCACTCCAGCTTTGGAAACATAAACTTCAATGTATAAAGTTCTGACCACAAATTTCCATTACTTTCTTATTCAGTTAAGACCACTTCTACAATAAGTTAATTTTTAGTTCCAAAATTGAGAATATCAGTGTGACATATCTCAACTTTTCAGCCTATAACTATAATAGTGCCGATATCTCTACTTATTGTCTTTATTCAAATCTCAGAGGAACGAAGGGACTCTTCTGTTCTGTAGTTCTTACGCCTTCATCTCAATATCTCTCATATTGTCGATGTTTAATTCTTCATCAGCTCTATCTGTCTCTGTACTTCCAACCTTTTCTCTACAGACCATAAGACATCTACCTTTCTCTCATTAAAATGAAACCACTTTTCTTGCACTCTATTCCAGCTTCTGACACTATCTCCACAATTGTCATATTGATTTTTCACAGTTACCTTCCTCAGAAAATATTCCTACAATCATTGCCTCCAATTTTTCACTTCACAACCATCCCTTAACGATAGCTGGAATTCTGCCACTATCATGCCATTGAATCTATTAAAGTCAATGACTGAGGCTGGCTCAATCTCAGATCAAGTATCTGTCCAGTGCTCTTTAAACCAAAAAGTTTATTTGCATTAATTATATGATGTTATTGGTGATGCTATAACCTTATATATCAAACACTTACAGCTGTTAGTGGTTATGTCAATAAATACAGTGTCATACCACAACTTTTCATCAAGTAAATATTATTATTACTTTCTAGGCAAAGAAATGGAGGCAGAGATACATTAGTAATTTACTCATGAACGTACAGATAGTTGAGATAGCACAGCTGGCTAGGTCTCACCCTAAAACCACACATTGAATATGTCAGACCAGGACTAAAATCCCAACATAAACAACATTAAAAACTAGAAAAAAATTTCTTTTAAAAACTTGGGTTGGATTAGGTTTAGGGTTAGAATTAGGGTTAGGGTTAGGCTTAGGTTTGGCTTAGTTTTGGGTTGAGGTTTAGGATTAGGGATAGGGTTAGGGTTAAAGTTAGGGATAGGGTAAGGGTTGGGTGTAGGCTTTGGTTTAAGCTTAGAGTTAGAATTTGGTTTAGGCTTAAGGTGAGGCTTAGGTTTAGGCTTTGGTTTAGGGTTAGTCTTAGGGTAAGTGTTAGACAGGGTTAGGTTTAGTGTTAAAGATAGGGTTAGGGTTCAGGTTAGATTTGGGTTAGGGTTAGTGGTAGGGTTAGGATTTGGCTTCGGGTGAGGGTCGGGGTTGTTATTTGCTAAATTTTTATATTATTCTTTATTTAAAATATTACTTTGTTTGTTTTTTTTTTCATTTAAACTTAAAAATTTTATGACCTATCTGAACATTTTGGCATAATGCATATAGGCTCATTTTGCAGTTTTTATGAAATTCAATTTCATAGGGGAGTCTTCTAATTTAATTTATATTAAGTATTAAATACACTTACCCATAAATGACATTACTATTAGCATTAGGGTGAAGGTTAGGGCTAGGTTTAGGGTTAGTGTAAGGGTTAGGGTTAGGTTTACGAATAGGGTTAGGGTTATGGTTAGTATTAGGATTAGGGTTAGAGTTAGGGTTAGTGTTAAGGTTAAGGTTAGAGTTAGGGTTTGAATTAGGATTAGGGTTAGCGTTATGATTAAGTTTAGGGTTTGGGTTAGGTTAGAGTTAGGTTTAGGGTTATGATTAGGGTTAGGATTTGGGTTGGGTTGGGTTCAGGATAGGGTTAGAGTTGGGGTTACAGTTAGGGTTACAGTTAGGGTTAGGGTTAGGTTTTGGGTTGTCATTTACCTAATTTTCTTACGATTCTTCATTCACAATGTTATTTTGCATTTTTCTATTTAAGTTAAAATGTTAAAACCTATCTAAATTTTATTGTGTATAAAATATAGACTCATTCTGCTGCTTTGATAAAATTCAAATTCATAGAGCCATCTTCAAAAATTTAGTTTATATTCAGTATCTAATTTATCTACACAGAAATAGGGTTAAGGTTAGGGTTAGTGTTACGGTTATGGTTAGGGCTGTTAGTTGACAAATGTTCATATTATTCTTCATTTACATTGTGTTTGGGGGGGTATTTTTTTTCAATTTTCAATTTAAAATTTTATGACCTATCTAAAAATTGTTGCATAAAGAATGTAATCTCATTATGGTGTTTTGATAAAATGGACGTTGATAGGGCAGTCTTCAAATATTTACTTTATATTCAGTATCTGCTCTATCAACCCTTAAATAGGTTTAGGGTTAGTGTTAGGGTTGGTGTTAGAGATAAGGTTAAGGTTATTGTTATTTTTAGGAGCAGGGCTAGGTTTACAGTTAGGTTTAGTGTTAGGGTTAGAGTTACGGTTAGAGTTAGGTTTAGGGTTAGCGTTAGGATTGTTATTGGCACAATTTTCATAATATTTTTTATTTACAATGTTATTTTGTATTTTACACTTTAAAATTTTTATATCCTGCTTAAACATTCTTGCATAACTAATATAAACTCAAACTGCTGTTTTGATTCAACTCAAGTACATAGGGCAGACTTCAAAAATTTATTTTATATTCGGTATCCAACTTATCTACCCATAAATAGGTTTAGGGTTAGGGTTAGGGTTAGCGTTAGGGTTAGTGTTAGAATTAGGGTTAGAGTTAGGGTTAGAGTTAGGGTTAGAGTTATGGTTATAGTTATGATTATGGCTATGGTTATGGTTAGAGTTACAGTTAGTCAGGTTTAGGGTTAATAGTAGTTTAGGGTTGCGATTTGCCATATTATCATATTATCCTTCAATTTTAAAATTATTTTATATTTTTTTTAATTTAACTTTCGGTGACTCATGTGAATATTGTTGCATAAAGTATATAGGCTCAGATTGCTTCTTTGATGATATCAAGTTCAGAAGACAGTCTTTAAAAATTATTTTATATTCAGTATATATTTTATCTACTTATAAATAGGATTAAGTTTAGGGTTGGTGTTAGTGTTAGGGTTAGTGCTAGTGCTAGTGCTAGTGTTAGTGTTAGTGTTAAGGTTAGCATTATGGTTCGGGTTGGTGTAGTTTTCAGGCTAGGGTCATGCTTAAGTTAGGGTGGTTATTTGTCAAATTTACACATTATTTTGCATTTACAATGTTATTTTTTATTTTTAAAATTAAAATTAATGTGACCTATCTAAACAGTGTTGCATAAAGTCTCAGTTTGCTGTTTTCTGTAAATTCATGTTCCTAGGATATTCTTCAAAAATTTACTTTACATTCAATATTTAATTTTTCTACCCATAATAGAATTTTGTTTAGGGTTAGGGTTAGGGTTAGGTTAAGGGTAAGGATTAGACTTAGGGTTGTTATTTCCAAAACTTTATACTATTCTTCATTTACGATGTTATTTTGTATCTTTTTTATTAAAAATTAAAAATTTTATGACCTATCTAAACATTGTTGCATAAAGAAATAGGCTCAGTTGTCTGCTGTTTTGATGAAATTCTAGGGCATGGGAAGTCTTCAAAAATTTATTTTATATTCAGTATACAATTTATCTACCCATAAATATAAGATTAGGCTTAGAGTTAGTGTTAGGAGTAGGGTTTTGGTTAGGGTTAGGTTTAGGGATAGTTGGGTTAGGGTTAGGGGTTAGGGGTTAGGACTTGGGTTTTGATTAGATTTAGAATGTGGGTTATTGTTACCTTTATGGTTATTGTTAAGGTTAGGTTTAGCATTAGCATTTTTATTGGCAAAATTTTCATATTATTCTTCATTTAAATTTTTTTTGTATTTTCTTTAAAAAAAAAGACAATATTTCTGTGACCAATCTGAACATTTTACATTAAGAGTACATGTTCAGTTTACTGTTTTGAAAAAAATTCAAATTCTTAGGGTAGTCCTCAAAATTTTTCTATCTTTAGTTTTTATTTTATCTACCTATATATACAATAAAATTGAGGTTAGGTTTATGATTAGAGTTGGGGTTAGAGTTAGTGTTAGTGTTAAGGTTAGTGTTAGGCTTTGGGTTAGGGTTGGATTAGGGTTAGGTTTAGTTTTACATTTAGGGTTAGGGTTAGGGTTTATGGGTTAGTGATTAAGGGTGAAGGGCAGAATTAGAATTAGGGTTACAGTTAGTGTTTGTATTATGATTAGAGTTAAGGTTAGGTTTATGTTAACAGTTAGGTGTTGTAAGAGAGACCTATAGTACAGAATGTTCCTAGCAGAATGTCTGGTGCTTGGAGCAACAAGAACAATGGAAGGACATGTGGACTTGTACACAAGAACACATTGCAGAGAGGGCACATACGCCTGACTGATTCCGAGACTTCTTGCTCCAGGAACTAGAAAAAGATACATAAGAGGATAAGATAAAGATACTTGAGAGGAAGAAGCTGAGAACACGGTTGTGGCTTTGAGGCTGCATCTGGGAGTTGACTGTAGCTTATATCTACTAACCTGATAGGGACTATTGCTAAATTACCAAGCCAGCATTGTAGTGAAACTTAATAAAAGGCCATGGATACAGGGGTTATGGGTGCTAGCATTGTCAATCCTCCTCTCCTTTATCAATGTTACACATTTCCAGACTCCGATTCTTCTTCCAAACTGTCTCTGCAACAAGTGGCGCCCAATGGGGCGCCCAAAGAATAGGGAGCGGAACTATGCTGGAAACCAAAGGGGCAAGTCTGCTCACAGGTAAGCAATACTTTCAGCATAATGTTATCATGGGGAATTCTCTGTCAAATGTGGAGGCCCAGTATATTAAGTTATTGTGACACTTATTGTCATCTTCAGGGAAAAAAAGAGAAGAAAGTCAATTTCGTGAATTGTTTTTGCATGTAGGTAGACATTACTACTGGTTCAAGCCAGAGGGAAAATCCCATTTAAATGCTAAATTGTATAAACAAGTTATGAGAGCTTTGTGGAAAGCTCATCAGCAATGGGACCCCATCCCTGTTTCTGTTTGATCTTTATGCACTTCAATTTCTCAGGCTTTACAGCCTCTACAGTTCGACTCTGAGGGCACTACAACTGACTGCAATATGCCAAGGAGGAATGGCCAACAGCCTCAGGATAGAGAAAAATTTATATTCACAATTCCTACTTTAAACAATGCTCAGCCTACTCAGCAATATCAACGGGAGGTATTACCTCAAGGCATGTTTAATTGTCCTACCACGTGCCAAGCATTTGTAAATACGCCTTTACAAGAAGTAAGGGAAAAGTTTCCTCACAGACTTGTATATCACTACATAGATAATATTCTTTTTGAACATAAAAACAAAGAAATATTAGAAGAAATGATTTTATTTGGAAAAGTTGCTCCGGAAAAGTATGGGCTCAAAATAGTTCCTAAGAAAATAAATACAAGATTTCATTCCTTAACGATATTTAAGTTATAAAATTTTGCCACAGAAAATTATTCCTCAAAAGATAGAAGTTAGACAAAATGTTCTCAATACTCTTAATGATTTTCAAAAATTATTGGGCAATATTAATTGGCTTCGTCCTTCCCCTGGTATCCTCACATATGCTTTAATCACTTTGTCCTCTGTTTTAGAAGGACCCACTACATTGGATAGTCCTCGGGAACTAACACCATTGGCGGAAAAGGAATTACACAACCTGGATGGGGCCATGGAGACAGGGGCTAGAGATGCTAGCACTGCCAATCCTCCTCTCTTACACATTTCCAGACTCCAACTCTTCTTCCAAACCATCTCTGCAACAGTTAGGGTTAAGTTAGGTTTGCTACTTGCCAAATTGTCATATTATTCATTGACAATTGTATTATTTCTTCCTTTTTTTAAGATTAAGATTGATGTGACCTATCTAAACATTGTTGCATAAAGAATATAGTCTCAGTCACCTGTTTTCTCTAGATCCATGTCCCTAGGAAAGTCTTCAAAAATGTATTTTATATTCAGTATCTTATTTTTCTACCCATAATAGAATTAGGATTAGGGTTAGATTTAGGGTTAGGGATAGGTTCAGGTTAGGGTTATGTTTAGGGTTACGTTTGGGTTAGTGTCATGCTTTAGTGTTAGAGGTTCGGACTTCAGTTACAGTTAGAGTTGAAGTGTGGGTTATCGTTATGGTATGGTTATGGTCATGGTTATGGTTAGGGTTAGGGTTAGTGTTGTTATTTGTAAAATTTTATATTACTCTTCATTTACAATGTTATTTTGTATTTTTTTTTATTTAAAATGAAAAAAAAATTATGACCTATCCAAACATTGTTGCACAAAGAATGTAATCTCATTATGCTATTTTAAAGAAATTGAAGTTCATTGGGCAATCTTCAAATATTTACTTTATATTTAGTAACCAATTCATCTGTCCTTAAATAAGTTTAGGGTTAGGGTTAAGTTTACGGTTATGGTTAAAGTTAGAGTTGTTATTTGCCAAATTTTCACATTATTCTTCATTTTCAATGTTATTTTGTATTTTTTCTTTTACACTTTAAATTTTTACGATCTGTATAAACATTGTTGCATAACAGATCTAGGCTATTCTGCTGTATTGATAAAATTAAATTTCATCAGGCAATCATTAAAAATTTATTATGTATTAGGGGTCTAATTTATCTACCCATAAATAGGGTTAAAGTTAAGGTTAATGTTAGTGTTAAGGTTAGGGTTGGAGTTAGGGTTAGGTTTATGTTGGGTTTGGGTTAGGTGGTTAAAGATTAGGGGTTGTGGCTTAGGGGGTAAGGTTAGGGTTAGGGTTAGGGATAGGTTTAGGGATACAGTTAGATTATGATTGGGATTAGGTTTAGGGTAAGGGTTAGGATTAGGGTTAAGGAGT
Source organism: Cynopterus sphinx (assembly GCA_030015415.1). Lineage (NCBI taxonomy): Eukaryota > Metazoa > Chordata > Mammalia > Chiroptera > Pteropodidae > Cynopterus > Cynopterus sphinx. The sequence continues at coordinate 35,213,128 of CM057386.1, forward strand.
CAGAGTTTATGGGTAAAGGGCAGATTTAGGGTTAGTGTTAGGATTATTGTTAGAATTACTGTTAGATTACAGTTACATTTAGGGTTTTGGTTAGGGTTAGTGTTAGGTTTATGTGCGGTTTGGGTTTGGAGCCAGAGATTAGAGGTTATTGCTTAGCGGTTAGGGTTAATGAGTTAGAGTTAGTGTTTGGTTCATGGTTATGGTTATCATCAGGTTTAGAGTTAGGGTTAGGTTAGGGTTGTTATTTAACAATTTATCATATTATTCTTTGTTTACAATGTTATTTTGTATTTTCTCTTTTAAAAATTAAAATTTAGGTGACTTCGTGTTAGGTTTAGGTTTAGGGTTAAGGTTATGGTTAGTTTTAGAGTTGGAATTAGGGTTAGGGCTATAGTTAGGTTAGAGTTGTTATTTGCCATATTTTTATATTATTCCTCATTTTCACTGTTATTTAGTATTTTTTTTTTAAATTAAAACTATTGTGACCTAACTGAACATTGTTGCATAAAGAATATAGGCCCAGTTTGCTTTTATGATGAAATTCAAGTTCATAGGGAAGTCTTTCAAAATTCTTTTAATATTCTGTATCTATTTTACCTGCCCATATATAGGATTAGGATTAGAGTTAGGGTTAGGGTTAAGTTTAGGGTTAGAGTTAGGTTTAGGATTAGTGTTAGGTTTAGAGCAAAATTTAAGGTTAGGGTTAGAGTTAGGGTTGTTATTTGCCAAATTTTCTATTGTTTTTATTTACAATGTCGTTTATATTCTCCCTTTTAAAATTAATATTAAAAATCTATCTAAACATTGTTGCATAAAATATATAGGCTAAGACTGCTGTTTTCTCTGATTTCAAGTTCATAGAGTAGCCTTCAAATATTAATTTTATATTCAGTATCTAATTTATATACTCATAAACAGGGTTAGGGTTAGGTTTACATTTATGGTTAGTTTTATGGTTGTTATTTGCCACATTTTCATATTACTCGTCATTTACAATGTTATTTTTTGAATATTCTTTTTATACTTTAAATTTTTATGACTCGTCTAAACATTGTTACATAACAAATATAGGCTCAGTCGGCTGTTTTGATGAAATTCAAGTACATACGGCAGTCTTAAAAAATTAACTAACTTTTTAGGCTCAGAGTTAGGGTAAGGATTAATGTTAGGGTTAGGGTTCAGGTTTAGGGTTAGCTTTAGGTTATGGTAGCTGTTTGCCAAATTTTTATATTATTCTTCATGTGCAATGTTATTTTTTATTTTTATTTTTAAAATTAAAATTTCTGTTACCTATCTACACATTGTTGCATAAAGAATATAGGGTCAGTCTGCTGTTTTCTCTAAATTCAAGTTCTTAGGACAGATTTCAAAAATTTATTTTATATTCATTATCTAATTATTCTACCCATAATAGGGTTATGCTTAGGGCAGGTTCCGGTTTAGGGTTTGGTTTAGGGTTAGGGTTAGAGTCAGGGTTGCTATTTGCAAAATTTTCATATTATTCTTCATTTACAATGTTATTTTCTATTTTTTTTAATTAAAATTTATGTAACCTATCTAAACATTGATGCATAAAGAATATAGGCTCAGTGTGCTGTTTTTTTTTTTTTTTTTCTAAATTCAATTTCTTAAGGGAGTGTTCAAAATTGTATATTCAGTAAAGTCAGGGTTAAGATTAGGGTAGGGTTAGGATTAGGGCTGGATTTAGAGTAATGGTTAGGGTTAGGGTTAGACTTAGGGTTCTTATTTGCCAAATTTTCATATTTTTTTTTTATTTAAAATGTTATTTTGGTTTTTCTTTTTACAATTAAAATTTTTATAACCTTTCTAAATGTTGTTGCATAAAGAATGTATACTCAGTCTACTGTTTTGATTAAATTCAAGTACATAGTCAGTTTTCAAAAATTATTTTATATCCAGCATCTAATTTATCTACCCCTAAATAAGGTTAAGGTTAGGGTTAGGGTTAGGGTTAGGGTTAGGGTTAGGGTTAGGGTTAGGGTTAGGGATAAGTTTCATTTTGGGGTAGTGTTTTCTATTGGGTTAGAAATAGGCTGTAGGGTTGGGTCAGGGTTACAGGTTATGGGTTAGAGCTTAGGAGTTAAGGTTAAGGTTAGAGTTAGGGTTATGTTTATAGTTATGGTTATGGTTAGAGTTAGGGTTAGGGTTAGGGTTATGTTTACGGTTATGGTGAGGTTTAGGGTTAGGGTTAGGGTTTTTTTTGTTTGTTTGTTTTTTGTTTTTCTGCCAGATTTTAATATTATTCTTTATTTATAATGCTGTTTTTTCTTTTTCTTTTTAAATTTAAATTTTTCATGAACTATACAAACATTGTTGCATAAAGACTATAGGCTCTGTTTTCTTTTCTTTTTTTTTTCATTTTTTTTTTTTTTTTTTTTTTTTTTTTTTGATGAAATTAAAGTTTATAGGCCGGTCTTTAGAATGTATTTATATTCTGTATCTATTTTGTCAACCTATAAATAGGGTCAGGATTTGTGTTAGGTTTATGGTTAGGGTTAGTATTGGGGTTAGTAATTGGGTTAGGTTTAGGGTTAGTGCAGTGTTGAAGTAGGGTTAGGGTTAGGGTTAAGGTTATGGTCAGGTTATAGTTGATATTTGCCAAATTTTCATATTATTTTTCATTTGTATTTTTCTTTTTAAAATTAAAATTTTTGTGGCTTACTATACATAGTTTCATAAAGAATAGGAGCTCAGTTTGCTTTTGTGATGATATTCAAGTTCATAGGGCAGTTTTAAAAAATGTATTTTATATTGAATATGTAATATATGTACCCTAAAATAGAATTATGGTTAGGCTAAGGGTTAGGGGGAGGGGTTGTGTTAGGGTTAGGGTTAGATTTAAGGTTAGAGTTAGAGATATTGTTAGGTTGAATATTAGAGTTGGGGTTAGGGTTAGGTTAAGTTTAGGGTCAGGATTAAGGTTAGGGTTAGTTTAATGCTGGTATTTCCCATATTTTCATATTATTCTTTATTTACAATGTTATTTGTATGTTTTCTTTTTGAAATTTAAATTTTTTGTGACCTATCTGAACTTTGTGTCATAAAGAATATAGGCTCAGTTTGCTTTCATGAAGAAATTCAAGTTCACAGGGCAATCTTTAAAATTTTACTTTACTGAGTATCTAAGTTATCTATCCATAAATAGTGTTAGGGTATGGTTATGGTTGGGGTTAGTTTAGGGTTGTTATTTTCCATATTTCATATTATTCTTTATTTGCATTGTTATGTTGTAGTTTTTCTTTTTCAAATTAAAATATTTGTGATCTATCTAAACATTGTTGCATAAAGAAGATAGTCTCAGTCTGCTCCTTTGATGAATTTCAACTTCATAGTTCAGTCTTCAAATATTGATTTTATATTCAGTATGCAATTAATCTATCCATAAATATGGTTACAGTTAGAAATAGGTTTTGGTAACTGCTAGGGTTAAGTTTATTATTAGGGTTAGGGTAAACTTAAAATTAGGGTTAGAGTTAGGGTTAGCATTAGGTTTGGATTAGGGTTAGGGTTAGGGGTGAGGGTTAATGTTATGTTAGTGTTGTCATTTGCCATTTTTCATATTAATCATTGTATACAATGATATTTTGAATTTTCGTTTTTAAAATTAAAGACTTGTGACCTATCTGAACATTTTGGCTTAAGGAATGTAGGCTCAGTCTGCTGTTTCATAAAATTCAAGTTCACATGGCTATCTTAAATCATTTATTTTATATTCAGTATCTGATTTTTCTACCCATAAATAGGGTAAGTGCTATAGTTAGGGTTAGGGTTAGGATTGGGGTAGGGTTAGGATTAGGTTAAAAATGTTATTTGCCAAATTTTCATATATTCTTTATTTACAATTTTATTTTTATGTTTCTTCTTTAAAATTAAAATGTTGTGCCCTATCTTAACATTGCTGTATGATATACTTTAATCATAAAGTATATGGAAGCAAGTAAAGATTTTCTGAGGTATTGTCAATAATAGGATAAATGCTATCTTTTTTCCATTCATTGCAGTGAGGTAATGCTCCTTTGCACCTAAGCTATCCATGTTTTTTTTTTTTTTTTATCAGAAATCACACCAACATTTTTAGAATCTAGGAGATCCAAAAAAACCAAATTTAGTTTAAACCTTAGTAGAATAGAGGCTCAGAAAAAGCATGAAGCAGGAAATAGAATCTGAAACATTTACCTTTTACTCTGGAGACCATTCCTGGACATTTTATCACAACCCTCCATTAATCAGTATTTTTAGAAGGGGAAAGAGGACAAAAGAAGAGATCCAGAGCAAGTGTACACTCACGTACGAATGCCACTGAAAGAGAAAGGAGAGTAAGATGGGAGTAAAGGGTAGAAGGGGCATTGTGAAATTTGCCATTTGAATTGGAGTTCGCCATCAATTGAAGTTCATCAAAACTAAATCAATCTTTTCTTTTAGTTCCAATCTCACTTTTCTAGCATTTAAGTCTGCACAGCTAGAATCTAATCATTTTTATAAATCAGATAATACACAGTTTATCTTTGGAATTAAATGAATTAAGTTGTCCTTCATCATTAAGCATCATTTGCATAATTAAATTGTTTGAAAATAGCAGACCAGTTCTTTGAGGTTTTAAAATCTTTAAACTGCAGGCAACTATATTTATTATAAATTCTAAAGAATCAAAAAGTTAAGGTTGGCCTAATTTACATTATTTAAACTCCCTTAGTACAAATAAAAATAAATGTAAAATTTATTGAAAATTATTTATCATCTTCTGAATCAAAAGAGTAGTTAAATTTAAAAAGAAACTTTTGGTAAATATTTAGGTTGTGGAACTTGGTATTTTTTACAAAATAGCTCTGAATTTGAGGAATAGAAATATATTTAGTGCTCACATATGAATGTAATACAACTAGCTCTCAGTACTGTAATTTCAATATAAATCTAAGGATAAGAATAATTTACCTCATGTACACATGTAGGCTTGTATGTGCCTCAGGGTGCTTGTAGAGGTGAGACAGAATAGCAAATTCATGAATTATTCTCTCAGAAATTTGTGAAGCCTAAAGGCTATTCGCTTGTTTAATGCTTGATTTTGGAATATTGTTCCTATCATTTTATGACCAACCTTTGCCTCTACAGTGTGAAAAGTAGACTCGTATATTTCTAACACAGTTTTATTTATTAATGACTGTTAATGGCCTATAATCAATCTTTATTTAGTTCATTAGCTATGCAAATAATATTATTATGTAAATTAAGGTTAACTTATTGATTGTTTAAAGCTGCAGCCTTTCTTCAGAATTAGCTGTCCTATGGTTTTGAGCTCTACCACATATCATATGAATAAAGATAATATACAGAATAAATCAAATTCATTAAAGCAGATTTTATTGTGATTTCTGTGCCAAGAAGTTGTTAATGAAGTCATCTGCAAAGTAAGTTTTATGACTATGTTGTAACCAAATTGTAACCAAATTTAATATCTAAATGAAAATTAATAATTAAAATAGAAAACGTTTAGAACTCATTTCCAAAATTTGACATCAGCAGTATATAAAACATTTTGATATTTTAAAAATGGAACATATTAAACATAAATAAAATTACAAAGACGGTTACAATGGACTTTCATGTATCAACAACCAAGTTTCAAAATGATTGAGTCCTGAGAAACTTTTTTATCTATACATCCAATTGCTCCCTCATTCCATTATTGTGAAGCAGAGCGGAGACATAATATTTTGCCTGTAAATATTTCAATATGTATTTCTTAAATATAAGGACTCTTAAAACATAATCACAGTACATTTATTACTTGCCTCCAAATTTAAAAAAAAAATCCTTAATATCAACAAATATCCTGTCAATATTTATATTAAAATTTTATTCACATCAGAATCCAAAAAGGGTCCATACATCACAATTGGTTGTTAGGTCTTTGAAGTCTGTTTTAATCTATAGGCTTTGGCACTGTCACTTCTTTTTATTCGCCTTATTCAAAAAACCAGATTCCTAAAGTCTGGATATTGACAACTATATATTCAGTGGCTCATTTCATATTTTTTTCTGTCTCTTCAATTTTTTATAAATAGAGTCCTGTGGATTTTCCAATCAACCTCTCTGGTATCTTGATGCTTATGTTCAAGTTACCCTTTTTCACTTAACATAGCCCCAAAGTGAAATTGTAGTGATGTCAGCAATTTGGATATTCCAAAGAGAAGACATTAAGTGCTTCCTTTGAGCAAAAGGGTAAAATTTCCCCCACGTCATAATAAAAGAAAACAAACCAACAAACCATGTGCTAAAATCTACAGGAATAACAAATCTTCTATCCATGAAATTGTGAAGAAGGAAAAAAAAAATTGTGCTAAGTTTGCTGTGTTGCACCTCAGACTGAAAGTTATAATCACAGTGCATGACAATTGTTTAGTTGAGATAAGAAAGACATTACATTTGTGAGCAGAAGACTTGATCAGAAAATGTGTTCCAATTGACAACAATGTGTTGCAGCAGAAAACCCTGAGGCTATATGAAGTCATCAGCAAAAGATGCCCTGAAACGAGTAGGCACATTCACATAACTTGTATTATATTGTTATAATAGTTCTACTTTATTATTAGTTATTCCTATTACTCTCTTTCTGTGATCTTTTATAAGTTAAACTTTATCATAGCTATATATGTATAAGAAAATAGCATAGAACATATAGGGTTAAGTATTATCTGAAGGTCTTGGAAAGTATGCACACTGAGGATAAGAGCAATACTGTATCACCTATTATCATTTCTAAAAACAACAACAAAAACCTAGATCTAAGCAGGGCTCTAGATATAACTACAGATTTATAGGAAATAGAGGAGACAGAAAAATATGAAATGAGCCGCTGAACACCAAGACCCAGACTTCAGAAATCTGTTTCTTTGACAAGGTGAAAACAAAGACATGTCAGTGCTGAAGCCTATAGATTAAAAAGAATTAAAAGTCCTGTCAACCAATTGCAATGTATGGCACTTATTTGGACACTGATGTGAATAAAGTTTTAATATAAATATTGATAGGATATTTGTTGATATGAAGGAATTTTTGTTAATTTGGGAGCAAGTAAGAAATGTGTTGTGATTAAGTTATAAGAGGCCTTATATTTAAGAGATACATATTAAAATATTTACAGGTGAAATACTATGTCTGAAAGATGCGAGGTGGTTTACTGTGCAACAAAGAATAGGCCATTGGTTAGGAAAGGTCATCTGTTGAATGACAGTTAAGCTCAGAGAAAGATGACCACTCCCAATTGTGTCATAGCTGTATTTTAGGGATTAGGAACTCCCTTTTGAAGCCTGCTACTTAAAAATAGATTGTTTAAAGTGCCCTGTTCTTTGTGAGTTACATTTGTCTCCACCTCATGGAACATGACTCAGAAAATAATAGTTTTTGTGATAATTTGGAACTAGAATACCCTTTTTATTTCAACCAGGGGTAGACATTTATATATAGCAGTTAATAAGATGTATTGCATTTTAGATATGTGACAGAATTTACTCAAAAAGCTTGGAGTAAGCAGCGTTTTACCTATATTACACAAAAGATTCTGAGTCACAGTTAACTTGCCCAAGGTTCCAGATGCACAAAGATCCAAGCCCAGGCAGTCTGGCTCTATAATCAGGACTCAATCCCTAGTGTTATATAGCTTCATATTAGTGGGACCATTGTAAGGCTACTTTATGTCTTTTGAGGATGTTTAGGTTATTCAGTTGCTTCCTGAATATTTTTACTTGGATGTAGCACATTTTAAATTCAACATACTCAAAAGGGAGTTGATCATGACCCATCTTAGCTGCCCTCGGTTTTTTTGTCATACCTATAGCTATTGTATCTGTTTATTTGAAATAAAAACCTTGACTTCTCGTATTCTCTTACCACAAAAAGAAAAAAAAATAGAGAAAAAAGGTATCAGAACAGACTGAGAAATCACAGATTAAGTCAGATGTTTGAAGTCTAAGGAAAAAGAAAATTTAGTAATATTTAGAGAGGAGGCACAACTGCACAGTAGAACCAAAGAAGAGAGCAATAAGAAAAGTATGATGTTGAGCACTTGCTACAGGGACATCAATTTCTTATAATGGTTGGTTATTGAAGTACTTGAAAAAGGCCTTTATAATTTCTTTGCAAACTGCTTTAACAGAATTAAAATTCATTTATGTTTTATATTATTAATATTTGTTTTTATTAAATATATATTAACTATTTTTGATTACCCATATCATGCTAGGCCATCCAGCTTATCAAAAGGGAAAAAAAGAGGACAACTAAGTTGTAGATGATAGGTAAAACAAAGAATGAGTGAGAAGGAGTTAGCTCTGGACTTATTTCTTGAGGCTCACAAACGATTCTATTCTCAGTGAGCTATAATGAGTAGACAAAATTTAAATGATTTACTTACTTATAATTCCTAATTTATGTTTAATTTAACTGTTTGAGGAAACATCATATAGTATAAATGTCTTTTATCATAGATGTGGCTCTGTGGGCATTCATAATTATTTATGATTTTACAGTTTCTTCAAGTTTATCTAAAATAAGAGATGGAATACAGGTCTTGGATGGTACAGATCAGTGGGAAGAGATACCTATAAGGCAATAATTGTGACTAAAAGCTGAAAGAAGAATAAAATTTATTAATTTTAAAGAAATGTCATGAAAATATCCCCATGTTAAGAGGAGAATGATTCCAGAATTTAATATTTACTATTTCCTAGGTCAGGTGGGGATCACTTTTGTTATTATAACTAAGTTTTTAGTCAGATTCAGCACAGAGTTACCAATTCATTTATGTTGGACACATTTTTATTAGAAATATAAAATAAATAATAATTCAACCTGAAATTAATTTCAAATCCAAGTTCACTGGTTTACGGTGAAAATACCAACTGAGTAAACATCTACTTGCCCTCTTCATTTCCTGGGACAATGGAGTATACACAATACTGTGATTGATGGCCACAGTAGAATTTACTCCAACCTGGTTGCAAATTCACTTAATGAAGGAGATCATCAGGTTAAGAGAAAATTAGTAATTTTATATTATCTGTTTTGCCATGATGGAGTCCTGAATTTCATAATAAAATGTATTAGTTATGTGTGTGTTTATTTGAATAACTCTATTTTCTAAAGTTTTTAAGAAAGTACTACTCTAAGACTCCAGCCCTAAAAACTTGTGTTCAAAATCATGCAAATGCTCCTTTAAGAATATCTTGTCACCTGCACTGCTTTTAATTTAAAATGAAACACACTACTCTACTACTTTATTGTCTGCCAAATATCATACAAAATTCTTTTCACTTGTCTCTAAAACACCTTTTGAATTGAAAGCAACAGATGGATACAGTCCGCTACCTCAACTCTTGCTAAAGCAAAATCTTGCTATTGTGTTGCTGATGTTATCATAGTTAGGCAAATGGCTTCAAATGTTTCTTTCTGGTCCTTACTCTTGCTTTAATGTAAAGATCTAACTGTACTAAAAGTATTTGAATGAATCACATCACAAAATTCACATTTATTTTGAATTCACTTTTTTTTTTTTTTGCTTAACTGTAGCCACAGTATGCATCAAGTACCATGCTATTGACTTAATTTCAAAAATGCATTTTCAGCAACACATTATTTCAGTCTCAAAATCTCAATATCATTATACAATGTGGGTCACTGGCTATCTTAACTTTATTTTTAAAAAATAAATGCAAATAATCTTACTTTTATAAATCATGGTATTTATAGTATCCAACTTTAATAGATTTAGAAGATTAATGAATACAAAATTTTAACAATGTCACTGATCCTTTTTGTAGTCTAGCCAATCTATCTAATCCATCTGATTTCTAATAACATTTAGCTTCTTTTACCAAACTGAGAAAATTAACCCTATTGCTATTTCTTTCACTTGGTCTTTTACTGTTAATGCTTACTCTTTTAATACTACCCTAAATTTTTATCTTCATTTGGTCAGTTCTTCTAATCTAGATTGCATGGGGAAATTATATCGTGCCTACATGGAAACCTTTTATAACAAAACCCGAGACACAGTCAGGAAAATTAATTGCATACAACCTTTCATAAACGTCTTGTCCAAATTGCTATGTTCTTTGGCACTATAGTTTATATATTGATTGATTAAGTGTGAAGCAATATATCTTATTTATAGATGCACTAGCACCTAATGGTAGTCTATATATTAAATATATGGTCAATAAATAGATCTCAATTTATTTTACGCTCCTGTATCTTTTCTGCCTTCTTTTGTTAACAGTATTCAGATCTTGCTTGGCTAATCATACCTCCTCCATTCTCAGTCTAATTGGTTTGTGTAAGGCTGACCCAATCTCTAGGATATATAGATAGATACATTAGCTATCTCTGGCCAATGAGGACATTTTATTTATTCTCATTGCTTGGTGTTCATGTGTGATATATGTCTCATACAAAGCCAATGAAAGTCAAAACTTTTACTATTAACTATTAGGGGGGGGAAGGTATTTATTTTGCTTTCTTGGTCTTTGGTTTGTTTTTTGTTTGTTTGTTTGTTTGTTTGTTTGTTTGTTTTTGGCTAGGATTTTAATGTTTGTACCCCATAAGTAGATTCTTATTGATAATGATACCAACACAAATGAAATAAATTAGGGTTGAAAATAGATCCCCTCCAGTTTGACTAATATTTTAAATACTTAAACCTTGGTAAACTCATCATGTCATTTATGAAAAAAAAATTCTCTTTTATTTCTTCTTTATCTAAAATTCCTATCATTTCCAATCAAAGAGTCCTAACTACTTTATAAAAAACATGTTTAAACACTTCTTAAGAAGATATCTGAGATAACATAATTATATTCTATAAGCAATTTATTTAGCCACTGTCATAGTGTCAATGTACTGAACAAAGCACAACTTTGTTAACTTTGAAATAAAAATATGAGTGGCTACCATAAAAAGGAAGGCACTTAACAAAAGTGACACCAAGATGGGTTGTAATGAACTGCTTTGCTTATGAATGGACACACTGTATGACATTTTAGATTATAAAGAGACATCAAGACAATATGCTGTTGGTCACATTGCTTAGTGCTTGACCATGGCAATCGTGAAAGAAAAACATGAAAAGGGTTAAAATTAGGAAGCTATGGAAACACAATAGTCTCTAAAAAGGTCCTCAATAATCTCCCCCTGCTGGTATTCCAATCCTTGAGTCTTCTTCTCCTCTTGATTGTGGACCAGAGAGTAACTTGTTTCTAACCAATAGAAATTGGCACAGTAGATGGGATTTCACCTCTGTGATTATGTAACATATGATTGTTGCTTATAACTTTATTCTTTCTGGTAGACTCTATTTCCTTTGCTGGATTTAATGAAGTAAATACATGAAATCATTCACGTGACAGGATATTGAAGGTGATGATGACCAATAGCAAGAAACTGAGGCCCTCAGTCCAATATCCCATAAGTAACTGAATCTTACCAAAAATTGCAGGAGCTTGGCAATGCACCTTTCTCTAGTCAAGCCTCAGATGAGACCCCAGCAATGGGCAATACTTCATTTCAAACCTCTACGAGATTATAAAACAGAGAACACAGGAGACTAATTCCTAAGCTACAGAAACTTCAAGATGATATATGTGTTTCTTAACTTATTAAGTTTGTCTTAATATTGTTATGCTGCAATACATAGCTAATACACATGGCTTCAATATTAAGAGTAATGAGTTGCTAACTTGCGACAGATCAAATTCCATACAACTTAAGTTGGATATAACAAAACATATGTTAGTCCTATTCTGGAATAATTTGCATAAACTAAATTTCTTTTTCATAGAATAAGACATAGCTTAAATTGTTTACTTTTCTGTCTTATGTGAGATCTGAGCTAGATTTTGTGCTTTCCATAATTAGTTTATTGATCCTTATAAATTACAGAAATATAAAGTCTGCAACTAAGGAACTTTCAGCTTTAACATAGAAAAATGCCATATTTTATTTCAAACTTTAACCTTTTGTCTGTATCTTTGTACAGTCTGGGTAGAAATGATTAGTAATGAACAAATTAACTGGCACAATTTAAAAAGTAATTTCAATCCATTTCATAACATTGAAAGTATTTCAAATTCTATTTGTTAGTAAATGCTTAAGACACATTTACTTCTGCACAAAATATCTCCTCCTTAACTTTTGTCTCAATTGTTTCAGCATACTTCTTTCTACCAGAACCAAAACATACCATAACAAAGCAATTTTCTCCAGGCTGGAATTAAATGAGCTGCTATGCTAATGAGCATTTGATTACAAAATTTTAATTCTGTTCTCTTTGTTGCCAGACACAACCCATTTTATTTTGTTTTATGCCATTGAATGTACCAGTTCCATCATTGGGGCAAATTACATATTCCCTTTGGAGTCACATATAATTTAAAAACAAAATGAAGCAAAAAGAAGTCAAGATCCATAAAATCAAATGCCAAAGAGGATAGAAAGATAGCAAAATTGAGTAGAATGAACTGAACATAAATTCATAGGGAAAGTGGTGAAAGTAAAAATTGAACACTGCTTATTCTACTTAATAAGTGTAACTGGGAAAATATGGTGGAGTGAGAGATGTCCTCAGATCTCTCCCCTTGAAACAACAATAAGCTGAACATCTAAAAATGAACAAAAAACACACTAACTGCACACCAGCATGTCTGAGCATAGATTCTGTGCAGAAGAGCTACCACAAGTCAGAACCCCGGGTGTTGGAAGGTGGACTGGGACAAATAAAAAAGCTGTCTCTCACAGCCACCAGAGTTCTGGCAGGAGAAGGGGGAGGGGTGAAGGTGGGGTGACGGGGTGACTTCCCTGATCAACCTGCCTGAAAGTTTTGTGACATCTATGCAGCTGGCAGCAGGGCCAAGTCATCAGAACAGAAAGCAAAGAAGCAAGATGGCAGAGAAACAACAACTGATTTTTAATGGACCCGGTTGCAAAATCAAGGCTAAGCTACAGCCTTCAACTCCCAACCCAGTGGGCCCCTCCTCACATACCCTCCAAGATTGATCACATGGAGCCCCAGAAAAATCTGAGCAAATGCTGCCAAGACTGTCAGTGACACTGACAAGGACTAAAACTGAGGGTAGTGGGTGTGAGTAAATAGCTACAAGAAAATAAAAACGGCATTATTTAGGCTTTACATAAAGCAGGGATCCAAGAGGCTTAGACACCACCTACTGGAAGCAAGAAGAAAAGCGCCTTCTTTGCAGAAAGCTAAAGAGAGATCTTTATAATAATAAGTCTTCTTTCTGAAAAAACAACAGAATACACTTCAATTAATGCCCAGGCAGAGAAATAGTCCATTAAATACCATGAACAACCAAGGTGACTGGACATCTCAGAAAGAAAGAGAAAAATCTCCAGAAAACAATCTTACAGACATAGAAATATGTGACTTAAATGGCAGAGAATCCAGGATGGCACTTCTGAAAAAACTCAGTGAGTTCTGAAATGAGGCTATCAACAATTTCAGAAATTAAAAAACAAACTAGATGAGCAGAGAAAGGAGATTGAAATCCTCAAAAAGAACCAAATAGAACTTCTGGAGATGAAGATTACACTGCAGGAGTTGAAAAATGAAATAGCAAAGTTGGGGAATAGAATCCAACAAATGGAGGAAAGGATCATTGATGTGGAAGACAGAAATCTAGAAATAAATCAGATGGAAGAAGAGAGAAACCAAAGAATAAAAAATAATGAAAGAGAAATACAAGATCTAGCTGTTATTATCAGGGGAGAAAAAATAAGAATAATGGGCATTTCCGAATTCGAGGATATGGAGCAGAGACCAGAAAGCATTTTCAGACAAATAGTGGATGAGACTTTCCCAAATCTAAGGAATAAGCTAGAGCTTGGAATTCAAGAAGTCAGCAGGACACACAATTATTTCAACCCCAAAAGGCCTTCTCCAAGACACATTGTATGAAAGTTCTCAAATCAAAGAGAAAGATAAAATTATCAGGGCAGCCAGGGAGAAGAAAACAGTAACTTATAAAGAAAAATCCACTAGATTATCATCAGACTTCTCAGCAAAGACCTTACAAGCCAGAAAGAAATGGAATCAATATTCAAATTATTAAGTAAAAGAAACTACCAGCCTAGAATAATGTATCCAGCTAAGCTCTCATTTAGATATGAAGGAGAAATCAAGACCTTTCCAGACATACAAACATTGAGAGAATTCTCCACTACAAGACTTACACTATGGGAAATACTGAAAGAAATCAGCTCTCTCAAACAAAATAACAAAAACAAAAACAAAAACAAAAAAACAAAACAAAAAAAAGAAAGAAAGAAAGAAAGAAAAAACATAATTAGAAGTAAAGTGACTATCAGAAAAATAGAAGCAGAAAAGTGCAATCCTTACAAAAAAAAGAGCATTATGAGCTTAAATAAGAGAATTGCTATAGCAAGATAGTAATGAAAGTTCAGCATACATAAGGACAAATTGAGACAACAGTGAATGAAAAAGGGAGGATTCAAAGATCCAAATTTGCAAAGAGGTAAGGTGATAAGGCACACTCAGAAGAAAATGGACCACTGTATGTATGTACGTGTATATATATATATATATATATATATATATATATATATATAATTATCATTTTCATATTCATAATAGTAACCGCACACCAAAGATTCAGAACTGAAGTATATAACATAAAACAAAAAGAAGTAGAGGGGAAACCCACAAAACCATCCAAAACAACATCAAAACAAGCAAACAAACAAACCAACAGAAACACAGGGACAAGAAATGGAAACATCGAGGTACCAGAAAGCAAAACAAAAAATGGCTATAAGAATACCTCATATTTCAACAATCACTCTAAATGTAAATTGACTGAACTTACCAATAAAGAGGCCTGGAATTGCAGAATGGATCAAAAAACAAAACCCAACCATATGCTGTGTCTAGGAGACACAACTCAGCTCCAAAGACAAATATAGGCTCAAAGTGAAAAGGTGGAAAATGATATTTCAAGCAAATGGCATTGAGAAAAAAGCAGGAGTAGTAGTACTAATATCAGATAAAATAGACTTCAAAAAAAAAAAAAGATAAAGATACTAAGGGACTCTTCATGATGATAAAGGAAACTATGCACCAAGAAGACATAACACTTATAATATCTATGTTGCCAATCAGGGAGCCCCAAAATATTTAAAGCAATTACTATAGAACAAAAGGGGCAGAAAAAAAAAACAGAACAAAACACTAAATACCCCACTGTCAGAAATGGACAGATGATTCAAACAGAAAATCAATAAGAAAATCACACCTTTAAGTGACACATTAGACCAACTGGACATAATTGACACATGAGAGCCTTCTATTCCAAAACAGTTGCTTATATATTCTTCTCTAGTGCATATGAAACATTCTCAAGAATCAACCATATACTGGGACACAGAGATAGCCTCAACAAATATAAGAGGGTTGAAATCATACTAACCATATTCTCTGATCATAATGCTTTGAAGCTGGAGATCAACTGTGAAAAGAAATCAAGAAGAATCACAAATACATAGAGATTAAACAACATGCTACTGAAAAATAATTGTGTCAGAGAAGAAATAAAAAGTGAAATCAAGAGATGCATAAAAATGAATGACAATGGTAGTACAACATATCAAAACTTTTGGAACATGGCAAAAGTGGCAATAAGAAAAGTTCATATCATTAGAGGCTTATATCAAAAAACAAGAATGAGGCCAAATAAGCAACCTGATGCTTCATCTTAAAAACAAGTAAAGGAAGAACAAATGAGCCCTAAAGTCAGCAGAAGGAAAGAAATAATCAAAATTAGAACAGAAATAAATGAAATTGAAAACCAAAACAACAGAAAAAATAAATACAACCAAAAGTTGTTTCTTAAAGACAGTTAATAAAATTGACAAACCACTGGCTAGACGCACAAAAGAAAGAAGAGAAAGAACACAAATAAACAAAATCAAGAACGAAAGAGGAGAAATAATGGCAAACTCCTCAGAAATACAAAGGATCATGCAAGAAGACTATGAAAAAGTATACAGCACCAAATTTAATAACCTAGAAGAAATGGACTGGTAGTTAGAAAAATACAACCTTCCTAGACTGAATCAAGAAGAACTGAGAAATCTAAATAGACCAATCCGCAGTAAGGGAATTGAAACAGTCATCAAAAACCTACCAAAATGTAAAAGTCCAGGACCAGATGGCTTGACCATTGAATTCTACCTAACATTCAAAGATTTAGTATCTATTCTCAAACTCTTCCAAAACATCAAAATGAAGGCAATACTTCCTAACTCATTATAGAAGCCAGTATCACTTTGATAACAAAACCTGGTAAAAGATAACACAAAAAGAGAAAACTACTGCTCAATATCTCTCATAAACACAGATGCAAAAATTGTAAATAAGATAATAGTGAACTGAATACAGCAAGTAGGCTTCATCCCAGGGGCACAGGGATGGTTCAACATACACAAATCAATTAATGTGATAAACCTTATAAACAAATTAAAAAATAAGAATCAAATGATCCTATCAATAGATGTAAAAAAAAAAAAACCTTCAACAAGATACAACATCCATTTATGATCAAAACACTTAACAAAGTTGGTATAGAAGGAAAGTACCTTAACATAATAAAGGCCATCTATGACAACCCTTCAGCCAATGTTATACTTAATGCTGAAAAACTAAAAACCTTTCTTCTAAGACCAGGAGCAAGGCAAGGCTTTCCACTATTGCTGCTGTTATTCAATATAACATTGGAATTCCAAACAAGTGCAATCGGACAAGAGAAAGATATAACAGGCATCCAAATAAAAAACGAAGAAGACAAACTGTCACTATTTGTGGATGACATGATTCTCTATATAGAAAACCCTAAAGACTCCAAAAGAACTCTACTAGAAACAATAAGCAAATACAGTAAAGTTTCTGGATACAAAATCAGCGTGAAGAGATTCAAAGGATTTCGATACTCGAATGATGAAGTGTCAGGAAAAGAAGTGGAAAAAATTATTCCTTTTGCAATTGCAATAAAAAGAACAAAATTCCTAGAAATAAATTTAATAAAACAAGCAAAAGACCTATATAATGAAAACTATAAGACCCTATAAACAGAAATCAAAGAAGGTACAAAGAAATGGAAAGAAGGTACAAAGAAATGGAAAGATGTTCTTGGATTGCAAGAATCAACATAGTTAAAAATACCTTATTATCTAAAGTATTATACAGATGTAATGCAATCCACATCAAAACATCATCAGCATTTTTTAAAGAAATAGAACTAAAACTCATCATTTTGTATGGAAGCAAAAAAGACCCCGTATTGCCAAAGCCATCCTGAGAAAAATGAATGAAGATGGAGGCATCACTCTGCCTGACTTCAAATTATACTACAAAGCAACATGGTATTGGCAGCAAAACAGACTCATGGACCAGTGAAATAAAATCAAGAGTCCAGAAGTAAACTCATATTTATACAGGCAAATAATTTTTGACAAAATGCCAAAATCATACAGTGGATAAAGAAAGCCTTTTCAATAAATGGTGCTGAGAAAACTGGAAAGTCGCCTGTAAAAGAATGAAACTGGATTGTTATCTATCACCACACACCAAAATAAACTCAAAATGGTTAAGGACCTGAATATAAGACCTGAAACAATAAAATACATAGAAGGAAACATAGGAACTAAACTCAAGGACCTTGGACTTAAAGAGGATTTTATGAATTTGACTTCAAAGGCAAGGGAAGTGAAAGCAAAAATAAATGAATGGGACTACATCAAACTAAAAAGCTTCTGCTCAGCAAAAGAAACCATCAACAAGGGAAAAAGACAATCATCCAAATGGGAAAATAGATTTGCAAGCAACTTCTCCGATAAGAGCCTTATCCAAAATACACAAAGAACTCATATGACGCAATAACAATAAAATCAAATGTTCCAATCAAAAAAAAAAAAAATGGGCAGAGGACCTGAACAGACACTTCTTCAAACAAGACATACAAATGACCAACAAATATATGAAAAGATGCTAAACATCACTAGCTATTAGGGAAATGCAAAGCAAAACCACAATGAAATAGCATCTCGGTACTTTAAGGAGATCAAGTTGCAGTAGCTGAAGTAAACAGAACTTTGAGTGGTAATCACATGGTAGAATATACAGATGTTAAATTACAATGTACACCAGAAAATTATATAATTGTATTTACCAATGTTACCCCAATATACTTAAAAGATAAATAAAAAACTAAAAAGACAACTTAAAAATGGAAGAAAATATTTGTCTATGATATATCTAATAAGGGCTCAATATCCAAAATTTATAAAGAACTCATACAACTCAACCCCAAGAGAACAAACAATCCAAATAAAAAATGGACAGAGAACCTGAATAGGTATTTCTCCAAAGCAGGCATACAGATGGCCAGTAGACAAATGAAAAGATGCTCAACATCACTAATGACCAGGGAAATGCAAGTTCAAACCATATTGAGATAACGCCTCACACCTGTTAGCTTGACTATCATCAATAAATCAAAAAAGTTTTGGCAAGGATGTGAATAAAAGGGAACACTTGCACACTGTTGGTGGGATTGCAAACTATTACAGCCACTATAGAAAACAGTTTGAGTGTTCCTTAAAAATTAAAAAATAGAGCTGGATTTCAGTCATGTGGGACACACATTAATAGTTCAACCCCACACATCTGCCCTCAGGCTTCCAGGACTTCTAGATCTGTGTGAGATAATATTGCCCAAGACTAGCAGGTCATCTTCCTGGGGACAGTGGTTTCCTGCACTGTACTCCTGAATTGGAGCCAGGAAGGACTTTTGAGACAGACCCTATATGACCCAGTTCTGGGAGATATATACACCTTCTGTGGGAGACAGATTTTTTAGGTGTTTCTCATCTTTGGACTGCCCACCACTGCTTAAGAAAGCAAGGCTACAGAATTCCCGTGACATCTGGCTTCATGGGAATTAGCAACTTTGCTTAGGAGTGAAATGCAACCTGTTAGCCCAAAGTGTCTCCCTGAATTTCCCACCTGTTGCCGTGTGTATTCCTACAGGGCTGAGACCCTGGGAAGGGTCTCAGGATGCCTGCATACTGACTCATGTGGCATACGCATACTGAATTTGCTCTCACTCACCTCTCTACAGGTTTCTTGGACCTATACTCACTTCTATGTGGACAGATGCTACCCATGACAAACAGGTTTTTTTCTGGAGCCAACAGTTTTATGCACTGTACTCCTGATGTGGAGCAGAAAAGATTGTTTTAACTAGATTCCGTATGGCCTGGTTCTGGAAAAATAAACAGGTCCTATGGGAGTTTGGTGTCCCAGGTGTCTATCATGAACAGTCTCCCCAGCAATGCCTGGGAGGGCAAGACTAAAAAAATTCTGTTTGATCTGGCTGCAGGAGAATTAGCAATTGTCCTCACTTGGAGACAGGATTCCTAGGTAATTCTCAGCAGTAGACTCCCAGTATCTTAAGGCTAATAAGTTCCCCTGAGATCTGGTTTCAGGAGCATAGAAACTTCTTAAGAGGCAGATGGACCTGCACAGCATGAGTCCCTGGCTGTGGCCTGGTCCACCTGAACTGGAGATCAATTCCATAGAGTCTGCATGCTAGTCAGTACAGTGCCTTTGCACCCACACTCCTGCCCTCCGGCATCCTGCACTTCTAGGCCTGTGTGGACAGGGCCTCCAATGACTAGCCATAAAGGCAAAGGAGTTACTGTGGTATCTGGCTTCACAGGGTTTAAAAATTTTGATTTGGATCATGATAGACCCTGGCAGCCCAGTGTATCCCCCTGTGGCCCTGTCTAACCCTACAGCACTGGATCCTGGGACCAACTCAGGGAGCCTGAATGCCAAGTCATGGAGCATTGGTACATACAGTCAGTACACTCCTGAGCATCTACCTCAGTCACCAGGCCCTCTTGGACTGCTGGATAGGACCTACTCTTGCTTACCAAGCCATCTTCCTGGGCCAGTGCTTTCTCATAATGTGCCGTTATTGAGGTCTTTTGAATGGCGGTAATCAACAGATACCAAAAAAAGGCCGTTCTGTCCTTATGGACCATGGGCCTTGTCTGACAGCTAGAATTTCCAAGCAGCCAAGTTCTGTGATATTTCCAAAATCCTGTGACATTTGACTCTGAAATCCCATAAGCTCTGTCTCAAGGGGAATTGACAGTGCTATTCTGGAGCAGAATGGACACTAGGGGACTGATATGTTCCCCCAGGAGTTCCTATCTGTGGCACAGTCTATCCCTATAAGTTTTAGACCTGTGATTGACTCTAGAGGGCCTAGGAGCCTAGTCAGCCTGGTATACATACACATTTCTCTCCCATGCATCAGGTCATCATGGACTGTTGGACAGGGACTGCCTTTACCCACCAGGGCATCTTTCTGGTTCCAGACCTTGTAGAAATAGACGTGGCCACAGGCAGGGACATCTGAGAGACATGCTGGGCTTCCATGGTCTATCCTGCTCCTTAACAGAGGTGCTAATATCCCTGCAGCCAGATCTCATGAGATCTCAGAGCCAGATGGAATTCAGGATCCTTCCAACTCTTCAATATCATTGCTAATTCTATGACACCAGATTTGACAGAAACTCCTTAGACTTGCCCTCCAAGGCAGTCAGAGGAGAGTGCAAATAAAAGACACCTGGGAGACCTATCTCCCTTAGACAGCCTCTGTATCATCTTAGACCAGAGCTACAAGAAGTCTGGCACAAAACACCTTCCTTGCTTCACATCAAAAGTGCAGTACGTGAAAATGCCAGCCCCAGGGAGATGTCTTGGGTGTGGGTGTGTGTTTCTGTTCACATGGGCCTAGATATCTAGGATGCCTGAGGACAGGTGCATGAGAAGAAACTGAGCATGCACATGCTTCATTATTTCAGCAACCAGGCTCTCTGAAATAAATCAAGATCTGGGCCATGTAGCCAAAGACTGCCATATGCATGGTCTTTTGGGGGGACACGATGGCCTGCCAGGGTCCATTCTGCTCTCAGAGAAATTATCTACTTCCCCTGAAGCCAGATCTTACAGCATTTCAAAAGTCATTTGGGTCTGACCAGACTGCTTGGAAAGGGGGGCATAGGGGAATCAAAATTGTCAATGAAGGGGAGCAAGATTTCATACCCAAAATATACCACTTTAACACGTTAATTATTTTGAATTTAAGTTACTTAAGAAATAACTAATGCGAGAAGCTGTTTTTTCCACTCCAGTGCTTCTTTGTCTCATTTCTCCTTGAAAGCAAGAAGTAAGTCACCCATGTGAAAGGTAACTTTTCTGTAGCAAGATTGTAGAAGGCATCCTTATCACAGAAATAAGGAATTTAGGGCTGAAAAAAATGTATAAATAAAACGTGTTTACTTCTTCACTAATTTATTACCCAAGCCCAAATTTCTTTGTCTTGTCAATTCTTTTTTTTTGTATGTTTTTATTAGTTTCAAGTATATAGACATTTATGTAGTTTATAAAACAATCCCTCTAGTTGCTCCTTCTTTCCTTTGGTTTTCTACCTAGCCAATATTTTAATGCCAACTGTATTATCTACACCATGCTCCCCATGTGTATGACCATCTACCAACTACTAATTTGTACTTCTTTAACCCTTCACTCCTTTCGTATTCTGCAAGAGTATATTATTTATTCCTCTTCAGGTTTTTGTTTGTTTGTTTGTTTTGTCTTATTATGGTGGTATTCTGACTATGCTCATTGGGCTATTTCTGTCCTAGTCAGCATGAAAATGTAGAAAGGCTTCCTTGTCAGCCATCACCTTTTTCAAGGGTTATTAGAAGCATCAAGGGGACTGATAAGGCCAGGGTATCCATTATGATGATAAACATAATTGTTCACATATCTCCCGTGCCAACCAGGTGTTGGAATTAAACACATAGTTGCAACCCTAGAATTGACTCTATGAACCTCAGTTTCTTCATCTAAAAACTGACTTTAGAAACAATTATTTCTCCAGATTAGCATGCTATTTAACAAGATAGCTTACATTAAAGTGATTAACAAGGTCCCTGGCACATTCTGGTCAGTTACTATTTTAGCTTTCTAAAGTTCCCTTGAAAGCAAACCATTCATTTTTCTTCTATAGTAATGTCAGGTGGTATAATATATATATATATATATATATATATATATATATATATATATATATATATATATATATATATATATATATATTATATTGGTATGTGTATATATATACACATACCAATCAGTAATCAGTGTCTGGGGAAACAATGTCTTATCCCAAGACTCTCTTAGCTCCTGAAATGCACCTTTGATTTTGAAAGCAATGATTGAAGGATGCAGGAATATGTCCTCAAAGGGAGAGGTCAGACCTTTCATGATGACACGTGGGGATTCCTGAAGGAGTCAAAATAGCAGGTGAAAAGACTTTAACATGCCAGGAGATCCTGATGGGGGCTTTCAGAGTCCATTAACTGGTGCCAAGCATAAACTTTTGCCACCCAAGTTCAGATGGGGTAGTCTTTGTGATGCAATTGATGCTTCAGAACTTTCCACGGGATTGGACTGAGATTAGATTTTTTAAAAATTAATTTTTAAAGCAGTGTTAGTTTAACAATAAAATTGAGAGGAAAGTATAAAGATTTCCAATATACCCCTACCCCCACACATGCAAGCCCCCCTCATTATCAACATCTCCCACCAGAGTGGTACATTTTTTTTACCAAGAAGGAAATCACACTGATGCATCATAATCATTCAAGGTCCATTGTTCACCTTATGGTTCACTCTTAGTGTTATACCTTATATGGGCTTGGACAAATATATAATGATATGCATTCATCATTACGGTATCATACAGAGTAGTAGTTTCCCTGCCCTATAAATCCTCTATGCTCCATGTATTCATCCCTTCTCCTTTGACCAACCCCTGACAACCACTGAGTTTTAGTCTCCATAGTTTTGCCTTTTCCAGAATGTCATAAAGTTGGCATCATACAATATTCAGCCTTTTCATATTGGCTTCTTTCTCTTCTTGGTAGCTCATTTTTTTTTAATGCTGATTCCAGGCACTTTTTAAATTCTTTTCACAGATGCCATAGCTCTTCCTGAAAAGTTTTCTTTAGTATTTATTATGAACAGATTTGCTGATAACAAATTTCAAAAGCTTTATTCTGTTTGAAATTTTATTTTTTCACCTTTAAGAGATGTTTTGCAGGGTAGAGAATTCTAAATGATTTGTTTTTCTTTTAACACTATCTTGTTTCACTGTATTTTCGTTCACCTAGTTTGTGACCACAATTTTCAGCCATTCTTTTTTAACTAATTATAAGTAATAAACTTTTCTCTTGATATTTAAATTTGTTTATATATTATTGTTTTTCAATAATTTGGTTATGACATACCTTGCTTTGATTTTCTTTTCTTTTCTGCTTAGACGTCTTGGTTGTGTAGATCTATAATTTTCATCCAATTTTAAACACTATAAAATTATTTTTTCAAATATTTCTGTACCCTCCTCTTATTCTAGGACTCCACTTACATGTATGTTAGACATCTTAATACTGTCTCATGGGTTTCTGTAACTCTCTTTTATTTTCCAGTATTTTTTTAATTTCTCTATTTTATTTTGGTAAGTTCTTTTCTTATATCTTCAGATTTATATTTTCTCTGCACTTTTTAATCTCCACTCAATTCTATTCTTCTTCCATGAAAAATTTTATTTTTTGCATGATAGATTTTATTCTTAGATTTTTTTTTACCATTTTAACCATTCTTATTAGTTTCGAATATACAGTACACTGATTAGACATTTATATAGTTTATAAAATGATCCCCCTAATTGCTCCTTCTCTCCTCTGCTTTTCCACCTAGTCAATATACTAGTGCTAACTGCATTCTCTATGCTGTGCTCTTCATCCTCATGACCATCTATTAATTACTAATTTGTACTCCTTTAACCTTTCACCCCATGCTCCTAGACTCCCAACCCCCTAACCTCTCTGTCCATCACTAAATTGTCTTTTTTATTTGTGAGTCAGTTTTTTATTAGTTTGTTCTTTTTGTTTCTTAGATTCTGCATATAAGGGAAATCATACGGTATTTATTTATCTCTGTCTGACCTATTTCACTCAGCATAATAGCCTCCAGGTCCATTCATGTCATTGCAAATGATAGGGTTCCATTTTTTTTTTAGTGGCTGAGTAGTAGTCCATCCTATATATAAACCATAACTTCTTTATCAAATTGTGTCTTGATGGACCTTTAGTTTGCTTCTGTATCTTGGCTACTATAAATTGTGCTTCCATAAATAAAGGCTGCATAGATCTTTATGAATTATTATTTTTGTTTTCTTTGGATAGATACCCAGAAGTGCAACTTCTGGGTCAAAAAGTAAATCTATTTTGAATTTTTTTTGAGAAATATCTAGACTGTTTTCTATAGTGGCTGTACCAATTTGCAATCCCATCGACAATGTATGAGGGTTCTTTTTCTCCACATCCTTGCCAACATTTATTGCTCTCTGATTTATTGATGATAGCCATTCTGACAGGTGTCAGGGTATTTCATTGCGGTTTTACTTTGCATTTCTCTGATGGTTAGTGACCTTGAATATCTCTTCAAATGACTATTTGCCATCAGTATTTCCTCTTTGGAGAAGTATCTGTTCAGGTCTTCTGACCTTTTTTTAATTGTATTGTTTATTTGTTTGTATTGAGCTGTATGAGTTCTTTATATATTTTGGATATTAATCTCTTATCAGATGCATTATTAGTGAATATCTTCTCCCAATCAGTTGGGTGTCTTTTTGTTTCATTGATGGTTTCCTTTGTATACAAAAACATTTTAGTTTTATATAGTGCCATTTGCTTATTTTGTTTGTTTGTTTGTTTCCCTTGCTCAGGGTAATAGATCTGAAAAGAAATTACTGTTAGTAATATCATTGTTTACCGCCTGTGTTTTCTTCTAGAATTTTTATGGCTTTGGCTCCTACATTTAGGTCTTTAGTCCATTTTTAGTATATTCTTGTATATGGTGTAAGAAGGTAGTGCAGTTTCTATCTTTTCTTTTTTCTTTTTTTTTTTTTTTTGCATGTACCTGTCCAATTTTCCCAGCACCATTTATTAAAGAGACTAACTTTACCCCATTATATACTGTTGCCTCTTTTGTCATATCTTAAGTGAATGTATAGGTGTGTGTTTCTGTTCTCTCTATTTTGATCCATTGGAAAATATATCTGTTTTTATGCCAGTTATCATGCTGTTATGATTACTATAGCCTTGCAGTATAGTTTGATATCAGGTAGTGTGATACCTCCAACTTTGTTCTTCTTTCTCAAGATTGTCCTGGATATTCAGGGTCTTTTTTGGCTCGATATAAATTTTAGGATTATTTGTACTAGCTTCCTGAAAAACGCCTTTGGTATTTTCATAGAGATTGCATTGAATCTATAGATTGCTTTTGTTAGTATAGTAATGATGGTGATTTATCTGTATCTTCTTCACTTTCTTTCTTCAATGACTTATAATTATCTGAAAACAGGTCTTTTACTTCCTTGGTTGATTTGATTCAAGGTATTTTATAATTTTCTATGCAATTGTAAATGGAATTGTTTTCTTAATTCTCTTTCTGAAAGTTCATCATCAGTGTATAAAAATGCCACTGACTTCTGAATATTTATTTTGTGACCTGCTACTTTCCTGAATTGATTAATCAGTTCTAACAGTTTTTTGGTGGAATCTTTAGGGTTCTTTCTGTATAGTATCATGTTATCAGCAAATAGTGAGAGTTTTAATTCTTTTTTTTCCAATTCAGATACCATTTATTTCTCTCTCTTGTCTTATTTCTGTGGCTAAGACTTCCAGTACAATGTTTAAGAGGAGTGGCCTTTGTTATGTTGGGATATGTTTCCTCTATTCCCACTTTGCTGAGAGTTTTTATCATAGATGGATGCTGTATTTTGTTGAAAATTTTTTTCTGCACCTATTGATATGATCGTATGGTTTTTATCTTTCAATTTGTTAATGTGGTGTATCACATTAATTGATTTGCAGATACTGTACCAACCTTGCATGCAGGAATAAATCCAACTTGATCACTGTGTATGATATTTTTAATGTATTGCTGAATTCAGTTTGCTGACACGTTGTTGAGGATTTTTGCATATTCATAAGAGATAATGGCCTATAGTTTTCTTTTTTTTTTTAATGTCTTTGTCTAGTTTTGGAATCAGGGTAATAGTGGCCTCATAAAAGGAGCTAGGGAGCTTTCCCTCTTCTTGAATGTTTGGAATAGTTTGAGAAGAATAGGTGTTAATTCTTCTTTGAATGTTTGGTATAATTTTCCTCTGATGTCATCTGGTCCAGGACTTTTGTTTTTTGATTATTGATTCTATTTCATTGGTGGTACTCGGTCAGTTTGGATTGTCTGTTTTGTCTTGCCTCAGTGTTAGGAGAGTGTATACTTTTAGTAATGTGACCATTCCCTCCAGATTGTTCACTTTGTTGGCATATAATTGCTCTTCGTATTTTTTATGACCCTTTGCATTTCTATGGAGTTTGTCGTTATTTCTCTTCCTTTATTTCTGATTTTGTTGATTTTTGTCCTCTCTCTTTTATCCTTGATGAGTCTGGCTAAGGGTCTGCCAATTTTGTTTATCTTTTCCAAAAACCAGCTCTTAGTTTCATTAATCTTTTGTGTTGTTTTTCTAGACTCCATTTCATTTGTTTCGTCTCTGATCTGTATTATTTCCTTTCTTCTATTCGCTTTGGGCTTTTTTTTTTTTTGCTGTTATTTTTCTAGTTCTTTAAAGTGTAAGGTTAGATTGTTTATTTGAGCTTTTCTTGTTTCTTGAGGTTCGCCTATATTGCTATGAATTTCCCTCTTATGACTACTTTAGCTGTGTCTCATAGATTTTTGAGTCATTGTGTTTATATTTTCATTTGTCTCTAGGTATCTTTTGATTTCTTCCTTGGTATCATTGATAACCCATTCATTGTTTAGTCCTTTCCAGTTTTTTTTTTTTTTTTGTAGTTGATTTCCAGTTTCACACCATTATGATTGGAAAAGACCGCTGATATAATTTCAATCCTCTTAAATTTACTGAGACTTGTTTCATGTCCTAATGTGTGGTCTATCCTGGAAAATGTTCCATGGGCACTGGAGATGAAAGTATATTCTGCTGCTTGTGGTAAAATGCTCTGAAAGTATAGATTAAATCCATCTGGTCTAGTGTGTCTTTTAGGTCCTTTGTTTCCTTGTTGATTCTGGTGTCAATGGGGTGTTACTGTGTCAATGGGGTGTTATCAGTGTATTACTGTTAATCTCTCCTTTTATGTCAGTCAGTAATTGCTTTATATATGTAGGTGTTCCTATGCTGGGTGATGTCTTCTTTTTGTATCATTCCCTTTTTCATTACGTAATGCCCTTCTTTGCCTCTTATTATAGACTTTATTATAAAGTTTGTTTTATCTGATATGAGTATTGCTATCCTGGCTTTTTTTTTTATTTCCATTTGCATGAAATATCTTTTTCCATCCCTTTACTTTCAGTCTGTGAGTGTCATTTGATCTGAAGTGAATCTCCTCAGAAAGCATATGCATGGATCATGTGTTCTTATCCATTTGGCTACCCTATACCTTTTGATTGGAGCATTTAACTATTTATATTTAAAGTGATTACTGATAGGTACATAGTTACTGCCATTCATATTTTTTGTTTCTATTTCCTTTTTAACCTTTTCTCTTTTTATAGAAGTCCCTTTAACATTCTTGTAATACTGGCTTATTGTAATTCCTTAAGCATCTTCCTGCCTGGAAAGCTCTTTATCTCATTTTCCATTTTAATTGAAACTCTTTCTGGGTAGAGTATTTGTGGTTGCAGATTCTTGTTTTTTCATAATGTTGATTCTTTCTTGCCAGTCTCTTCTGGTCTGTAAAGTTTCCATTGAGAAATCAGCAAAGATTGTTATGGGGGTACCCTTGTAAGCAACTAGCTGCCTTTCTCTTGCTGCTTTTAAGAATTTCTTTTTGTCTTTGGCCTATGGTGTTCTAATTATGATGTGTCTTGTTGTGGGTCTGTTTGAATTTCTCTTGTTTAGGACTCTGTGCTTCCTAAACTTGTATGTCTAATTCCTTTGCCAGGTTAGGGAAGTTTTCTGTCATTATTTCATCAAATAGACGCTCAGTCCCTTGCCTCTCTCTCTGTGGATATTGTTATGCTTCATGTTGTTCCAGAGGTTTCATAAACTATCCTCATTTTTTAAAATTCTTTTTTTTTTCTTTTTGTAGTTCTGATTGGGTGTTTTCTGCTACCTTGTCTTCCAGTTTGCTGATTTGGTCTTGTGCTTCATCCAATCTACTGCTGAATCCTCCTAATGTATTTTTCATTTCAATATTTGTATTCTCCATTTCTGTCTGGTTCTTTTTTACTGTTTCTATTTCCTTTTTAATCTCTTACTGTCTCTCTGTTGAGGTTCTCATTGTGTTTATGCATTCTTTCCCAAAGTTCACTGAGCATCCTTATAACCATTATTTTAAACTCTGTCTCTGGTGGTTTGCTTGATTCCACTTCATTTAACTTATTTTCTGTAGTTTTCTCCTGCTGTTTCATGTGTGGCATGTTTCTTTGTTTTCTCATTTTATTAGAATCTCTGTGCTCATTTTTATGTGTCAGGAATATTTGTTTCATCTCTCAGCCTCATCCCAGATGGCCTTATGTGGGAGACATCTTGTGTGGCCAACTCTCCCTGATCACCAGTGTCTGGGGCTCTGTATGTAATATTTGTGTGGGTTGAGTGTGATCTTCTGTTGTTGCCAAGCCTTTATTGTCATTAGCACATCAGTAGATGGAGTTAACATTCAGGCTAACTAATTGTGGGAACTGGCTGCACCCACAGGTTAAGAGTTGCTGTGTGGAAGCTGACCCCACTGAGTGGAATTTACCCTAGCATGTTTGTGTACTTTTTGCAACCAGCCTTTGTATGTACCACTAATGGGGCTAGTCAGGAGTTGCTCTTTTATGGTCTGGTGCCAGCCTCAAGGTGCATTGATCTTTTGGCCCCTTGGAAGGAGATCCCCAGTAGGCCAAGTCAGAGGCTGCTTTTGATTCCTCAGGCCTACCCAATGGGAACTACAAAGTGACCTGCAGGTGATTGTTGCTTATGCTGGACCTATAGGTAAGTGGAAGAGACAATGCTGTAGGCAGCGGTCTGGTTATCCCCCATCCCTGACCTAGGGCAGAGGGTACCGGCACTCTTCCAGGTCTGATACTGCCTGTCAGTTGCCCATAAATCTCCGAAACTTGAAAAGCCTCTGGGTGATATGCATGTGGGGTGATGCAGGGACCTCGAGAGTCTCCTGGGTCTACTGAGTAAATTTCCCCTGACATTGCAGTGTCAGCTTACATGCCAGTTCTGTCCCTGTACAAGTGGTTTCCTGTACAAGTTTCCAAAGTCAGCTACTGCCCACCATGGGCCTGAGTGTGCCACCCCAGGGCAGGAGAAGCTGCCTATCAATGTGAGACAGGCATTTTGTGTATAGAATGTGACAAGTTCTCAGGGAGACAAGGGCCACCAGGCTACTACAGACCCCTGCAATTCCCTCAAGAGATATTGCAGCTCATACAGGCAGCAGTGGTCTGCCCATAACTGTTTTTCCTGAAATGAGCTCATTGCTCTAGCCAAGGTTTATTGCCTATGAGGACTGTGCAAACCCCGAGCCAAGCAGGGCACTGGAGGCTGCCTGTCAATGGGTTGCAGGCGCTTTGTGGCTTGAGTGAAGCTGGATCTCAGGGAGCCAAGGTCTGTCCAGTCAATACAGTCTCGGGTTGCTGTAACTTCTGTGCCCAGACGGTCCCATCGTAGTCACAGATCACACTGAGACCAGATGCTGTCTGGGGCAGCACAACAGACCCCTTTCCTCCCCCAACGCAATATTACAACTGTTGCAAGCGGCAGAGGTCTGCCTGCAACTGATTTCCATGCAGTGCCAGCCCTCAGTTAGCCAGTTTGTTGTCTGTGTGGATTGGGGTGGTGGGGAGGTGGCAGGGTGTTGACAGTTCACTGTCAATGGGCCACATGAGGCAATTTGTGGGTAGGGTGTGGTGGGATCAATACAGCCTCAGTCTTGCTGCAACTTCAGTAACTGCTCGTGTGTTCTGGCAGAAGTCCCAGATCACAGCAAAACCAACTGCTGCCTGGGACCTGCCCACTGATACCTAATATCTGCCTGAGATCATGTTGGCTGCAGTTATCTGCCTAAAACTATCTCAGAAATGCGGGCTCACTGAGCTGGCCACCAGCTGAGAATGCTTGGCCCTGACTAGGCACAGGGCAAGGTAGCAGTCCAGCAACAAAAGCCCCAGGCAATCTGCAGGTTCGGTGGGGCAGGCTGATATCCTCAGGCCAGCAGCTTCCTAATAGCCCTGTGGGAAGGGTCTGCACAGTTTGGCTGGTGAGATCTATAGATTGCCCCGGTACGGGAGGTGGATCAAGGGATAATGGTGGCTACCCTTCCAGTCTTTGTTCTGTTGCCTAGTAATGCAGTCTTTCTCTGTGGGCACCTCCGACCCATTGCCAGCACCCCAGGTGTGTATTCTGAGGTCAGAAAACCTGTTAGTGGGTCGGAAGTGTAGAAGTGTTGGGTTTTAGTCTCCTTCCTTCTCAACCAGGTGGCAGAAATCCCCTCTAGTTTTTATAGAGTTGCTGGAATATCCTCTTCCCTGGGGAGCCCCCAAATGAAGCCAAGACCTCCCTTTTTCAGGGGAGCCTCTGCAGCCTCACTCAGCCTCCTGGTGATCCTCCACCACCTGCAAGTGCAGGTCCAGCCTAATTTGCGGCTTTGCCCCTCTTATCAACTTCGATATTATCAGAGGTTGGTGTTACAATCAGCTGGACTTCAGGTGATTCTCCCCTTTGATTATTTTATAACTTGGTTGTAATTCCAATGCAGACCTGGGAAGAGGTGAACCCTGCTTTTACCTAGTTTGTCATCTTCTCTTCCCAGTACTCCTCCTTAGATGTTTTTTTGTGGTTCATTATTATATCTTCTATTCTTATTATATTTGTGTTTGCCATTAAATTAGGTGTGTGTGTGTGTGTGTGTGTGTGTGTGTGTGTGTGTGTGTATTTAACATGTTTATGTTAGCTGTTTTAATATAGTTATCTGATAATTCCATTATGCCTGCCTCACTTCTGGATACCTCCTTGACTTTTCATTTGGTTATGGATCACACTTTCTTAATTTTTACCTATCTAATAATTTTTGATTGGTTGCTGAAATTTTTACATTTTTGAGTACTGAGTTTTGTATTACTTTAAAAAGTTTTTCAGGTCCTGTTTAGTCCTTTTTGTTTGTGCTGTGGTCTTGAAATTGCCTTCAAAGAGAAAGCCAGGGTGATTGTAGGGCTCACCTCATACATTTCCTTATTTCAGGAATTAGTCATCTATTGCTTGTCCAATACATAAAATTAGTGTGCGCGTGCACGCGTGTGTGTGCGGGGGTTGTAATTGCATATTTTTGGAGATTAAGTCCAAAGTCTGTAAGACGCTTTTAAAGAAAAAGCATTGAACTTCAATCCGGATGGCGTGTTTTCTAGTCTAAAATTATTCACAATTACGGGTGTATTAAAATGTTGTAGGGATGTTGCAAAATCAGATTGATAAGAAACCAAGCACCACTTAGAGAGTCAGAGAACTCAGGTTTATTATGCCGGTGTTTGGAGAAGAGCTAGCACTCTGAAGACCTGGGCCCTGAGCTTAGGGGAAATTTTGATTTTATAGGGCTTATCCTAGCTGCTACACTTGGTTTAGATTGTTTGGTTGATTTGTCCTCAGGTAATTACAGACCACAGGAGTTGCTATAGTTGCTACAGGTGGGGGTGAGGGGGCAGTAGCTATGGCCTACAGGAAGTTACAGAGCATGAGATTCTCAGACAGGAATTTAGGAAATACATCTGTTATCTAGACAGAACAATCAAAGGGGAAGGTGAGTCGTCAGTTGATTTCGAAATCATTCTGCCCTCCAGCCTATGCAGCAAGAATGTCTACATGATTACAAGGTTAGCCTTTCAAGTGGAAAATTCCCCTTCAATACCATTTAGCTGAGCTTAGATGTAACATCTCAAGAAAGCCTTTCCTGGCCTCACTGGATTGGCCTGGTACCTCTGTCATGTGCTTTTCCAGTATCATGGATTTTCTGTTTTGTAGATCTATCCCGGTTGTAAGTACGGATTTGTTTGTCATCTCAGAGAGACCATAAGATCTTAGAGGACAGAAGATATCACATCAGTCTTGTTCACTACTCTGCAGAGCCTAAAATAGGACTTTGATCATAGGCCTTCAAAAATATTTATGAAATAAATCTGTGTAAATTTAAAAAATACGTTTATAATATTATTATTGCCAGCTCAGTAACCTTGAAAAATATCTATAGAACTTTTATATCTCAGGTTTTTTTTTTTTTAATATGAAAATTGAAGAGATAGGTGATTGGATACTATAAAGGTCCTCATATACTGTAAAATCTGTTTCTTAAATTTTACTTGATTATTATAACTAATAAGGAAGAAAAAATAATCATTTTAATTCTCAGATTATAAATTAGAAAAGCAATTTCAAAGAGATTGCGTCTAAGGTTACATATCTAAATATTAGAGAAGCTGGGAGTCAAAATTCATTTGGCAATTAATAGTACTCTAATTGAGATATTTCTTCTATTATAATTTAACTCCTCCTTACATTTTTTTCTGTATATTTGTGTCCTTGTTCCTCACATAGATTGTCAGTTTCTTGAAGGCCAGATCCCTGTGCATGTGGCCTACACAGAGTAATGGACAAAAATGTATATTTATTTATTCAATTTGATTCTCTATAAAAAACTTAAATTTAAACCACACACCTGGAAGTATTCCTTCGTAAATCTCTCTGTACCCCATGTGCCATACAGGACTTGTCCTGGGGTAAGTGATCAAAGCTGGCTGTTAGATAAATGGATGATTGATGTATCAGAATTTCATCCACTTGACTTTCCAGCCTAAATACTGCCACATCATAACAAGGTACTATCTAGAGGAATGGACTAAGAAGTCCAGGTACAGGTACTGGGAAGTCCAAGTACAGATGTGTGGAATTCATCCCTCCTATCTCTCCTTTTTCATTTCTCTATCCTGGCACTAGATTAATTTTTCTCGTAACCTTACTTAATCAGACGTTAAAACCCCCTGTGCTTTATACGAATGCATAGGTAACATAAATGTGTAAATCTGTAGTTATAAAACAATAGAATGGGTGATTCTTGTAGAAAATCATGGCTAAGCAGGCCTTTTGATAAAGATATTCTTTAAATGATAATAAAACATAGTCCTGAGCAAATCAAACATGTGTACACCAACCCCAGCCTGTGGTCTATGAATTTTTAACCAACCCTGCTATGAATAATTTACTCAGAATTGCATTTATTCAAAAGTCTTCAATGACTTCTATCTAGTTATATGGAAATATCCAGATTTCCCTGGAATCTGGGCATACAGTGTTCTCCAAAGGCTGGTCCCAGCCTACCTTCCCAGTTTCTTCTCCCTTCTGTTCTCTTATATATCATCCCACATTGCTATTTAACTCTGATATTGGCTGTTTGTCCAAGCAGCTAGCACTTTGTCATCTAATTCTACTCATGTCATCCCATTTGCCTGTAATATGTTCTCAACACTTTGTCTAATACAGGAATTCAGGACCTGCCTCAGCTACATTCTCCACAATTAGGCTTTGTAAAATGACTCCTGAAGAGTGTGTGTATAATTGTCCCTTATATTTGCATAACCCTTTAGAGGAAATTTTATTCACTCCTTGAACCCATTTTATGTATCTTTACCACCAATTTACAGATAAGGAAACTAAAACATCGAAAGCTAAGTGAGTTGAGTAAGGCTCTACAGTTATCATCTTCACATATGGCCTTTCTGTACAATTTTACCTGGTCTTACATACCCAGTATTAATCTACTCTTCTACTTTTCATTTGAGCTTTAAAGTTGTTGGCATGTGCCTTATCTTTCTGATTTTCTGTACTTCCACAGCACTCCTCACAGTGCTCAGCAGATAGTAGTAGATGATCAGTGAATGAGATTTTAATAAAGTTTATGCTAAGTAGATGTACGTGTGTGTGGTGTGATCAGGGGACAACATCCAGAGCAAGCTGGTGGAAAATAAAATGAAAGAGGGCTTTTAAGCCTGGTAATATGATTCAGGTAACACAGTGTCATTATTCCTCTGCACTAGTTGAAACTGGCACTCAGGACTAGTTTTCCCCAAATTTATTATTTTTCATCTTTAATTTCCTCATTGATGATGACTACATGGCAGGCACTGGAATAGGCTAGACTCAGCAACAAAGTGTGTCCCCCAAAAGTCCCTGCCTGGAGCTAGGTCTATCTGTACATGAACAGGACCCAAGGATTGATTTTAGGGAACTAGATTTTTTTTTAATTTTAAAAGCTCGCACATGAGCAATTCATAGTGGACCAATTGCCCTAATCATAACATTTCTGAAAACTACTGAGGTCTGTGACTTTTTTTCTAATTTGAATCTCCAAGGTTATTAAGCTGCCTTTCCTTGAATGCCCCTTTCTGATGGGTGTTTGAGAAGGAAAACAGTCTCACCACAATTAGCAGAAACCAGATATTACCTTTAACCACATAATCACTGTCTGCATTAAGTATATAATATGCCCACAGGCTGTGAGTATATGGATGGAAGTCAGCCAGGTCTGGGATATAAATTTGTGATACTATGACCTCACCTCTCTCTAGATCTGCTATTGTCATTTAACCTGTTGCAGCAATGACAATACACACCTGGGTGCCGAGGATGTTTTTAAAAACTATCTCAGTTAAAAATTACCAAAAATGATTATAATTTTCTAATGAGCATCTCCACTGACTCAGATCACAGTTGTTGGGAGACATTCTTCTTTCCCATGATCCCTAGAGGCAGACAGGGTCTCACATGAAAGGAGTGGGAAATGTGGAGGTCTAAGACACGAAGATCTAAAACATGAAATACCAACAGCAAAGTACTTGTATCTTACTGGATTCTGTGCTTTCCTGAGATGTTCTTATGAAAATCAAATTTTCTGTTAATCCACCAAATTCTAATCAAAACCATTCTTTTTAATTATGAACAGAGAAATGAGGTCACACAGACAGCTTGAGAAGGATTTGTCAACAGGTTAGAGTGCAGGAAAGACTTGAAGTCAAATATTAGTATGAAAAACAAGTAAATTTGTATAATTGAATGCACAGTAATGTGCAAATGTAGATGTAAATATTCTAAGAATATATATTTTTGTCAACATTTATCCCTAGAAAGATATTCTAAACTGAATAACATTCATAGAGTAAATAGAGACATTTATCAAAGAATTCCTTCACACACATATAAAAATAAAAATGTTCATATAGTCCAAGAGGAAAATTCTACTAATGAACTAATTGATAAGCCAATGCTACTTAAATTATTCAAGAATTTTGAATTATACAATCACCCCAATAGATTTTAGGAAAATATATATAGGAGTGATATCAGAACCTTGACTATATTGAGCCATAAAGAATATTACAAATATGATGTACATGATATAAATATATAATATTAAAAAATATTAGATAACATTGAGCAAATACATTAAAACATTAATTGATGGTCAAGTGCTTTTTATGCTAAAAATGCAAGTGTGATTCAGCATTAGTAAGTATATTTACACAATTAATCACATTAATGGAATTAATGATGTCAGGTGATGCTCAAAAGTATAAAAAAGACAATGGCAGAATTCTACCGAAAATTATGGTTAAACTTTCAATCAATAAGAAATAAGTGTAAAACATTTCTTTAAGAAACATGAAAATAGATTTGTATAAATAAAAATAATGAGACCACATATTTGGAGAGGAAAATTCAACAGTATCAGCAAGTCAATAATTCTCTCCTCAAATTATAAACTGAGTTTGACTCCAATATAAATACTATCTGATTGTATTCTGGAGATAGAAATGCTATTGCCAAAAAGGATAAACAAATAAAAATATTTATGAAAATTATGAAAAGAAAAAGTTGTTATACACTATACATTATAAAGACTTGGAAATTAAAATACTGTTTTGTCAATTAACGATTAGACTGACACAAGTGGAATACAAACTTCAAAATCAGAATCAAATTTATATAGAAATTTAATATACCATAAAGGCAGTACTGGTGAAAGAGGACATGCAGACTTGGTGTATCTCTCTGGACATCGCAGACCACGATATGCAGCTGAGCCATTGTTTGCTCTCTGTAGGGCTGGTATCTCCACAGGTGCATGGAGGACATTTAACATTTCAGCCAGGAAGCATTGGCTATGGTCTGATGAATGCAGTTTCAATTGGCTCAATGTACATTGTAACATGTTCTCAGGACCCCCAGTGCATTCCTTGTTGAGCTGAGATGTAGCTATACAATGATTTTGTTCTTTATCCTGAGAGTTTAAGGTTCCAAGTATCCCATATTCAGTGTACTAGGTACCCCAAGTCAAGATTAAAAATACAAATTACATAATATTTAATATTTCTAATTGACATATTTGTTTCCTTAGAGTTCTAAATATAAACAGGCTGAACCAGTTCTTGAGGTGTGTGTATGTATGTATGTGTATGTATATATATTTAGATGTTATGATTTTAATACATATATTCAGAATCACTACTAAGGAATGTCTCATTCAATACCATTCTACTATTATTAAGAGACAGTGCCATGGGAAAAGATGGTAGTCGTGAAACATTTTAATGCTATATCCAATTATATTTTAATAATAGATTAAAATATAATGATTACTATCATTATTCAACTTTAATAATTGGTATAACTAAATTAAACTTCCAGAGAAATATTTAGACTTCAAGAGCACTGACATCTTTCAAAAATACTCAACTGATGGTGTACATTTAAAATTATGACTTTAATGTTTTTTTCTTCATTTTACTTATTTTATTATGCATATATAAAATATTTCTGTCTCAATAGTCAAAATTATATTAAATATATACTCATTTAACCCCAATTCCAAATCTACCTTTTTCATTCTCTCAATAAATAACCACTTGTATCATTTGCAGGTTTATTTCTCATTTCTATACCTAATGGTAAACTATGCAATATATTGCATTTTGCTCCTTCACAAATAGTGAAGACCACTTCATATTAGAATAATAGTTTTTCCTATATTTTTCAAGCTCCACAGTATAGAATCATGTGTCCCCCTTGGCAAGGCCAGATGACAAATTTTGCCTAAAAGATATGAATTGAATTGATGTCTCACTTCCAGGAAAAGCAATCTAATAACCAACATATAACTTCTTGCTCTCTATCATCCTTTGTAGTCATAATGAATTATGTGATAGAAGCACCTGCATCCCTGAATTACATGTGATAGTGAGTATTCCTAAAGTCAAACAACCCAGGGTGGAGAAACTGAGAGAAAATAATAAACCTGTTATGTCTTAAGCCTCTGAAATTTTATTACACCTGCCATAGAAAATTCTTAAAACAAAGACATGTTAGTTCCATTTTAATACACATATAGAACTTATTTCAAATATGACTTTGTAGTTGGCCACAGAAAACTCTCAGAGTTGCAGAATTTATCATATAGGCCACATGTTCTTACTATAATGGAATCA
This sequence comes from Cynopterus sphinx, assembly GCA_030015415.1. Taxonomy (NCBI): domain Eukaryota; kingdom Metazoa; phylum Chordata; class Mammalia; order Chiroptera; family Pteropodidae; genus Cynopterus; species Cynopterus sphinx. Next base: position 35,250,908 of record CM057386.1, read on the forward strand.
AAACTAAAAAATGATAATCAGATATTAAAAATAAAACTAAAACATAGAATATAGTTTATGTTGTGAGTTCATTACCAAATTAAGTAGTTATTTTTAATGTATTTTTCTCTTTTAACTTTATGCTAGTCTTTAGTGATTAACCCTCTGTTCTGAAATAGCTTTGCAATTTTCTAATTCTGTCACATTACTCAAAGCTTTGTACACTTTTACTTCAGGTAAAAGACCTCATTAATAATGATAAATAAATGGATAAAGAAAATATGGTACACGCACACACAATGGCATACTACTTAGGCTTAAAAATGATGAAGTCCTGACATTTGTGACAACATGGATAGACCTTGAGGGTTTTATGCCAATGAAATAAGTCAGATGTAAAAAAACAAATACTGTATACTTCACATTTCACTCATATGTAGAATATAAAATAAAAACATAAATAAATTAACAATAATAACAAACAAACAAACAAAACCTATAGAGGCAGACAGAAGATCAGTGGGTTCCAGAGAGGAAGTGGGTAGAGGGAGGGTAAAATAGGTAAAGGGGCTGAGTTATAGAGTGATTGATGGAAACTAGATGGTTGGTTGTGAGCATAATACAGTATATAGAGATGTCAAATTATAATATTGCACACCTGAAACATATAATGTTATAAACTAATGTTACAGTGATAAAACAATAATGTTGAATGTGATTAAAGCAAAAACATTATATAAATGCTGTGTAACATATAAGGTAAAAGTTCATTGCCAATTATTGAGTCATTTATTATGAAGAATTAAAGGAATAAAACTGTGGGATGTGACCAAAGCTCACTGGGTTTTAATAAAATAATAGAGATAAAGAAGTTTTGAAAATGATAAATTGATTGTTTAACTTTGTAAGATAAAATGTGAGAAAAACAAACCCAAATGAACTAGAAGTTTCAAATCATTAAAAATAAAGCAAACATGAATTCACATTTAAGAAATAAAGAACTTTAGGAAGAAATTTAAAAATGTTATTTAACTCAGAATATTTCTTAAAAAGCAAAACTCTGACAAAATAAAGGAATACGAAAGAACATACACATACTTTGGGTTCCCATCCAGCATATAAGGAACTTGGAAGTCATCACTCTGTCCTAGCAAAAAAAAAAAAAAAAAAGCTGAACAAACTGAAAATCAACAATTCTTAGATTTGTCAGAGAATGGAGGTCACAGGAAAAACCGCTACTCCCGAAGTTGGAGAGACAGACAGAAGGAGAATATATATATATATATAGTTCAGGGAGTTGTTTTCTTATAATAATATTTTATGAGTTTTTGAATGTTTTGGATACAAGTCCTTTAGATATGTATTTAGCGAATATTTTTTTTTTGAATACTGTCACAGAGTCAAAAACTGTAACTTAGTAAACTCTACATTATCAATATTTGTTTTTCATGGATTGTGCTTTGGTATTTTATATGAAATCTAATCACCAAATCAAAAATCACATAAATTTTTCCTCTGTTTTCTCTAGAATCACAATTCTGGAAACATAATTTTATAGTTTTACATGGTCTGTGAATGATTTTAGGTAAATTTATCTGTAAGGTGTGAAGTTTGTCTCTTTGTTCATTTTTTTCCCCAAATGGTCATCATTTTGTACTGTTACTATTTGTTGAAAATACTATCTTTTCTTCATTCAACTACCTTGCTCCTTTGACACAGATCAGTGAATTATTTTTTTCTTGAGTCTATTTGTGGATTCCCTATTCTATTCTTTTATGCCTATCTTTTTTCTTTCTTCAATGCTATGCTTTCTCTTTGGTTACTGTCACTTTATAATAAATCTCAAAATTGAGAGTATGAGTTCTTCAGGTTAGTTTTTCAGTATTATTTATACTACCCAATATTAAAAAACAGTTTCTTAAAGTCTGCAAAGATATTTTCGGGGGTTTTTATTAAGATTATGCTGAATCAATCAATTAAGCTGGGAAGGTTGTTATGTTAAATTTTTGTCTTTGACAGTATCCTACTCACAGATTTGTATATACTTTGTTAGATTTATACCTCAAGATTTCTTCTCTTTTCTGTTTTAGTTCTTTTTTTCATTCATTCCTTCTAGCCTCCATTCCTTCCTTTTTTCTTTTTGTTCTTCTTTCTTCTCTCTCGCTCTCTCTTCTTTTTTTGCTGTTGTTTTTTGTCCATTACTAGTATATAGAAAAGTAATTGACCTTTGCATACTGATTTTGTTCTTTGCTTCTTGTTATTCCCATCCATTCCCATCAAGACACATGATACTGAGCTCCATTCCCTTTGAGTTTGGCAAATTACAGGAATAGAATAATCCTAACACTAAATTTCTGTGCAGCGAAGGGCATAGTGGAGGTGCCAGACGACCTTTAACCAGTGAGCTTTAAGGGTCCTGAGCAGCCCGAAGGGGAGAGCAGAGCTTCTCTTTTCCGATCTGCACGTTTCTCTGTGGACAGTGAGGAGCAGAGCTTGGTTTCCTTAGGACCAATCAAGGCGCCATCGTGGCTTCTGGACCACTTGGGCAAAGTCAAAAGGGGAAAACCCTTCTTACTCGCGCCTGTATGGTTGTGGAGGGGGCTGGACTGGCTTCTCAGGGACATCTTTCTAAAATAGCCAGCACAGACTTTCTCATTTTTTGGACAGTTCCCTCGTGCTTTGTTCTTCTTTTCTCGACTTGGGCAAGACTTATTTTAAAAAAAAAATCTCTTCATTGAGAGTTTGCATGGAACTTTCTTTACTTTCTTATTTTATTTAAAATTCAGAAAGTGTATTCATGTTTTGTTAAAGTTTTACATTCATCCAATATACTCACAAAGTTACTTCTTCTCATTGATTGTAAACAAATGGATAGTCTCTCTAATCATCATGATGCTTGATATGTCAGAATTTTTCCTCAAAAGCTTTATTATTTATCTCTGCTTGATTCAAAATATTATAATACTGTGATAATGTACAAAATTTGTGTTTTATATGATGCTCTTGATTTCAATGTGGTATAGTTCCTATTTGGAGATATATATATATATATATATATATATATATATATATATATATATAAATTGTTTGATAAATATTGTTAATTTGAGTGGAAGTGCCTTGACTGTTTGTATCCTTCTCCAGGCTAGCACAAAAGGGGGAAATTATTGCATTTTCTCCAATCATTTCACCAGGTAATCTATACCAAGACCATATCAATCCTTCATGTTCCAGAGGTACTAAAATTCCTCCAACAGAATTCTAGAGGGGACAGAGCTAGAGGGATGATCCTGAAACTGTCTAACCATTTTTCTATGTGAGACTCAAAACATACATGTACAGACAGACTCAGATCAGTGTAGCCAAAGACAGAAAATTACAGCTGAGAACTAAGCTTTAATCTGAGGAGCACCAGTGAGAAGTAGTGGTATTGATGGGTCACAAGGCTTGATTGCTTGGAAGTACACAAGTGAACATCCTTCTCTTTGGCCTGCAGCCCAGGCAAAGGACAGTAGGTATGCATTAGAGGAAGGGCTTCTTGAGGAAAATGGAATTCCAAAATTCCACATTTCCCACAGCATCCTGAAATCATTCAAGACACCAAAGACAAAGTGGCTATTAATATATTTATGCAGAACCTCCTTACTAACATTTAGACTCTTAGAAAGGCTGTTAGTTTCACGACTCTGGCTGAGCTGGATTTGAGTAGGGCTTAGTGTCTCTATCACAGTTTTTGTTGTTTTGGCTTTACTGTCATGGTAATAACAAATTGTTTTATTTTTATTTTTATTTTTTGAATTACAGCTCATTAAAGTGATTTTATTTATTTGTTTGTTTGTTTGTTTATTTATTCAATTTCTATTGTGGTGACCATTGGTTAATGAAATCCAGTAAGTTTCAGGTGTGCAATTCAATAGTAAGGCATACACACACACACACACACACACACACACACACACACGTTGTATTGACAGATTGTTTAAAAAAGTAATTTATTTTCAATTAATTTTAATCTTACAGACTAATGCAATAGCAGTACAAAGTACTGATTCATTCACTCAGCTTCCTCAGTGGTTATTGCTTTGCTACATTTACCCCTTCACAAAATTGATACAGTTATTCCTGATACCTTTTTCCAAACTACTCTTGGCATCAAAGGTACCATTTCTCTTATCAGTGTTTTTTTTTCCTAAAACAAAGACACTCCCCCAAGTAACCATGAAAACACCCGAAAATCAGGATATCGACATGATTTAATACTTAAATCCCACCTTCTTCCATTTCTGTTCAGTTTTCCTTTTCTGGAACTCTCCTTGAGACTTTTCCACATTTTTACAACCTTCACACATTTAAAGAGCAAAGATGATTCCACCTCACATCTTCCCAATGAGTCCTCCTTGAGCAGATGTGGGCCCGGTAGGAGACTCCCAACCTGATGCTTCACTCTCTTCAGTGCAGCCCATCAGGCGATATGAGGTCTATCCACCCCATCAATTTTATAACTGATGAAAATTCTTTCAGGTTTCTTCACACAAAAAAGTGTTTTATCCTTGAGATTATGTCAATATTCTATTCAACTTTCACCTACAAGACCTGTATCTATTGATGAGTCTTACCTGTATCAAATGGTGACTTTTGCTTCCATCATTGCTTCAGTATTTAAATTTGGTTACCTATAAAAGAAAAGGCTCTTCTTCCCTATGTATTTATTATGTAATAATGGATTGATGATTCTCATTTTATTCAATATGATTTAATCTCTCTTTATTATTTATTTTGGTGCTTGAGTTGTCCCAAAGTTGGCCACTGGGATCCTCTTCAAGATGATCACATCAGGACCCAAGTAAGACATCTGTGCTTGGTTGAGATGGTGTCTAAAGAAGTAAGGTTCCATTATTCCTGTCTCATTTCCCCAAGTTGCACTTCTCTCAGAGGTGCCATTTCTTTCATCCATCCATGAGAGCAGCCATCACTGAACACTTAAAATTCACTAGTACATGTGTAAATTTTCTCTAGGTGTATTCTCTAATATTTACTTCAATTTAGTCTGTACCTAAAGACCTCTTTTAAAAAACAAATATCTTATCACGTGTCTTTTCTGCTTTACCATTGTGGTTGATTTCCCACTGTCTTTAGAATAAGGACCATAGGACTGATCATGGCCTTCAAACTCTGAATGCTCTGGCATGCTACCCTCTAAAGTGCAATCCACTCCAGTTACTTGCAGTTCAATCTGCTCTCCCTTATAGTGAGACAATGATCCGCTTTTGTCTAGGGTATTTTACACATGTTCTCTTCATCTATTAAACTAATTCCTACTCCTACCAAAATTTCCAAGACATTGTCCAGCTACAGTCTCAAGGTCTCAGCTGAAATATCTTTCTTTCCAAGATTTTCTTACTATCTTCACAAATAAAGCCTTTCAGGAACATGCAACCAAACCATCATTCTCTGTATTAATTATATCCTATAAACTAAACTTTAAACTCCATGATGTATGTGGTCTGTTTTATTTCCCAATATAAGCCCAGTCTCTGGGTCAGACCTGGCTTAGAGCAGACCAGCTGTAAATATTCTTTTCTAGCAAAAAGTGATCAACAGTTTTTGTCATGAATGTTGCATAGAGATAGACTGAAAAGATAAAAGGTAACATAAAAAGTAAAACCTACAGAAGAATAAAATAATGTTATGTAAGATTACCTAAAATACCTGATTTTAAATAATAAAGACAACATTTTCTTTGTTCCATTAGAGTGTATTTTTAAGATTACTTTTTGGAAATAAAAGCTTGTACCCAAAATTAAAACATATTTTAACATTTTTCTTCAGAAATATTTTTTCTTATATATCACCAGGATACCTTGAGACATTTAATTCTAAGTTTTATTTTAAAAAATAATCAGCTAAATACATTCTGTGAATAGGCACATCAATGATATAATCTGGATCTTTTTTCTGAGAGTTCTTAATATTTTAATTCTTTGTAATGATTTAAACTTTAGAACATCGGCTAGAGTTGATATAGAGGGAGCCATTCTGGGTGGCCCTTGGTAGTAAAATAGGGACATTCCATAACTCTCAAAATGGATAATCTCTTAAATTATCGTAAACACTACTCATTATACAAAGCCACACTGTAGCCTACTGCCTGAGAGAAGATTAGTAGATAATACCCACTTATTAATAAAAAATGATCCTCTTGCTGTAAACTCTACAATACTTTCCAGATGAGGCCAAAATCCACAAAGCAGCGAATCCTCTGAGAAATGACATGATTGCCTCTTAGAGGCTTTGAGACATTGACAGAACTAAAAGCATCAATCAGTATTCCTTTTGTGAGGGGATATTCACATAACGTAAAATAAATCATTTCAAAGTGCACAATTGGGACTGACGTCAGAGACATGGTGGAACAAAAGATGTTTCTAGGTTTCTCCCCTTGAAACAACAATAAAATAAACATTAAAAATCAAGAAAAAAACAACCAACTAGAACATTAGCACATATGAGCATAGGATCTGTTCATAAGAGCTATCACAGGTAAGAATTTTGGGAGTCAAAAAGTAGGCTGGGAGAAACAGAGAAGCAGCCTCTCACAGCCAGAGCTCCTAAAGGAGGAAGCAGATGAGAGCAGGTGTGGTGGGTGCCCTTAACACCATTGCCAGAAAACACTATAAGCTGCACCCAGGGGCAGTGTACAGAGACCAGAGAAGAAAGTAAGAAGCAGAGACAGCAGAGAACTGTTGACAGCAGAGAAGCATCACTTGATTCTTATCAGTCCTGGTTGCAAACATGAGGTTGAGCCACAGGTTCCATCCCAAAACAGAGGAATCCTCTCCCCATATCTTCCCGAAAGAACACTGTGGAACGCCAAGGGAAATTTAACAAACACTATGAAGCTGTCGCTAACACTGACAAGAACTGATGCTGAGGATAGCAAGCATGACTGAAGACCTATTAGAAAAAAAAAAAAAGGTATTATTAAGATTTTACCTAAGCAAGAATCCAAGAGGTTTAGATGCCACCTAATGAAAACCAAAAGGAAAATTCCACCTTTGCAACAGGCTAAAGAGAGACCTTTATATTATAAATCTTTCTGGAAAAAAAGCAGAATACACTTCCATTAATGCCAAGACAAAGAAATAGTACATTAAACACCATGAACAAACAAGTCGACAAGGCAGCTCAGAAAGAAAAAGGAAAAAAACTCCAGAAAATAAGCTGACAGGCATAGAAATATATGTCTAGACTTAAATGAAAGAGAATTCAGGATGGTACTTCTGAAAACACTCTATGAGATCCAAAAAAAAAAAAAAAAAACCTTCAAATCAACAATTTCGGGAACAAAATGCAATGAGACGAGCAGAATGAGATCACTAGCAAGGAGATGAAAATTCTCCAAAAGAACCAAATAGAACTTCTGGAGATGAAGAACACGCTGAAGAGATGAAAAATGAAATAGCAATCTTGGGAAATAGAGTCGACCAAATGGAGGAAAGGATCAGTGATATTGAAAACAGAAATCAAGAAATAAGTCAGAAGAAAGAAGAGAGAAACTGAAGAATGAAAAATAATAAAAGGGAAATATCAGAACTAGCTGATACCATCAGGAGCAGAAACATAAGAATAATGGGCATTCTAGAGGGGAGGAGAAGGAGCAGGGACTAGAAAGCATTTTCAGACAAATAGCTGATGAGAATTTCCCAAATCAAAGGAACGAGCTGAAGCTTGGATGGCATTCAAGAAGTCAATAGAACACCCAATTATCTCAACCCAAAAAGGCCTTCTCCAAGACACATTGTATTAAAATTATCAAAGATGAATGACAAAGAAAGAATTCTCAGGGCAGCCAGGGAAAAGGAGATAGTACCCCAAAGGGAAAAACCATTAGATTATCATCAGAGTTCTCAGCACAAACCTAACAAGCCAGAAAGGAGTGGAACCAAATATTCAAACTATTAAATGAAAGGAACTTACAGCCAAGAATAATGTATCCAGCTAAGCTCTCTTTGGGGTATGTAAGAGAAATTAAGACCTTTCCAGACATACAAAAATTGAGGAAATTCTCCACTATGAGGAAATAATGAAAGGGGTCAGCTCACCTAAAACAAAATGACAAAAAAAAAATACATAACTAGGGGTAAGGCGATAAAAGCAGAGGAGTGCAACCTTTAGTAAGAACAGGGCATTATAAGCTTAAACAATGGGAAAAGATTTGCCACAGGGGAGGATGCAAAGATCCAAAGTCGCAAAGGGGAATGGCGATAAGGCACGGGCAGAAGAAAAGGGACAACTGCATATTTATAACTATCATTTACATATTTGTAATGGTAATCATATGCCAAAAATTCAGAACGAAAATATGTAACATAAAACAAGAAGGACCAGGCAGAAAACCCACAAAAGCCAACCTAAAAAAAAAAAAAAAAGAAAAAGAAAGCAAACAAACAAACAAACAGACAAACAAAAAGCAGACACAAGGACAAGGAAGCAATGGAAACACCAAGTCACCAGAAAGCAAAAGATGAAATGGCTATAAGAAGACCTCATATTTCAATGAACACTGTAAATGTAAATGGACTGAACTACCTATAAAAAGGCACGGAGTTGCAGGTTGGATCAAAAAACAACACCCAACCATATGCTGCCTCCAGGAGACACATCTCAGCTCCAAAGACAAATACAGACTCAACATGAAAGAGTGGAAAATGATATTTGAAGTAAATGGTGTTCAGAGAAAAGTGCGAGTAGTGGTACTAATATTGGACAGAATAGACTTCAAGATAAAAAAAAGGTAAAGATACTGAGAGACTCTTCATGATGATAAAGGGAATCATACACCAAGAACACATAACACTTTAATGTCTACGCTCCCAAACAAGGAGCCCTGAAATACTAACAGAACTTAAGTGAGAAACAGGCCAAAACACTATCATAGGAGGGGCCCCACTGTTAGATATGGATAGATGATCCAAACAAGAAATCAACAAGGAGATAACATCCTTAAATACACATTAGACCAACTGGACATAATTGACATTTACAGAGCTTATAGAGTCTTCACTAGTGCAGATGGCACATTTTCAAGGATTCACCACATACCGGGACACAGCGATCACCTTAACAAATATAAGAGGATTGAAATCGTACCAGCCATTCTCTGATCATATTGCTTTGAAACTAGAAATCAGTTGCAGAAAGAAAGCAGGCAGAATCACAAATACATGGAGATTAAGCAACATGCTACTGAAGAATAACTGGTCAGAGAAGAAACAAAAAGAGAGATCAAGAGATGCAGAAACCAATGATAACGATAGTACAACATATCAAAGCTTTTGGAACATGGCAAAAGCAGCAATAAGAGGAAAGTTCATATCATTAGAAGCCTCCATCAAAAAACAAGAATGAGCCCAAATAAGCAACCTAATGTTTCACCTTTTAAAAAAAGCACAAATGAAGCCTAAAAGTCAACCGAAAGAAGAAATAATCAAAATTGGAGCATAAATAAATAAAACTGAAAACAAACAAATAAAAAAGTAGAAAAATTAACACAACAAAGAGCTGGTTCTTTGAGACAGTTAATAAAATTGACAAACCCCTGGCTAGACTCACAAAAGAAAGAAGAGAAAGGACACAAATAAACAAAATCAGGAATGAAAGAGATATTATTGCAGACACCACAGAAATACAAAGGATCATGCAAGAATACTATGAAAAAGTATAGAATAACAAATTTAATAACCTAGAAGAAATGGACCGGTAGTTAGAAATATGCAATCTTCCTAGACTGAATCAAGAAGAACTAGAAAATCTAAATAGACCAATCAGCAGTATGGAAATTGAAACAATCATAAAAAACCTACCAAAAAGTAATAGTCCAGGACCAGATGGCTTCACCAATGAATGATACCTAACATTCAAAGAAGATTTAATACCTATTCTCATCAAACTCTTCCAAAAAATTGAAGAGGAGGCAATACTTCCAAACTCATTTTATGAGGCCAATATTACTCTGATACCCAAACCCAGTAAGGATAACACACACACAAAAGGAAACTACAAAACAGTATTCCTCATGAAGGCAGATGCAAAAATTGTAAATAAGATGCTAGCAAACTGAATACAGCAACATATTAAAAAGATCATACACCATGATCAAGTGGGTTTCATCCCAGGGACACAGGGATGGTTCGACATACGCAAATCAATTAATGTGATATACCACATAAACAAATTTAAAAATAAGAATCATGTGATCATATCAATAGATGCAGAAAAAATTCTTCGACAACATGCAGCATCTATTTATAATGAAAACACTTAACAAAATCAATATAGAAGGAAAGTGCCTTAACATAATAAAGGCCATGTATGACAAACCCTCAGCCAACATTATACTCAATGTTTAAAATTTAGCACTTTCTCTGAGATCAGGGACAAGACGAGGCTGTCCACTGTCACCACTGTTGCTCAATATAACATTGGAGGTCCTGAGAGTGCAATCAGGCAAGAGAAAGATATAACAGGCATCCAAACAGAAAATGAAGAAGACAAACAGTCACTATTTGCGGACGACATGATTTCCTGTATAAACCCTAAAGACTCCACAAGAACACTGCTGAAAACAATAAGCAGATACAGTAAAGTTTCCTGATATAAGTCAATGTTCAAAACTTTATAGGATTCCTATACTTCAATAATAAGGTATCAGAAAAAGAAGTGAAAAAAATCATTCCTTTTACAATTGCAACAAAAAAATAAAATGCATAGGAATAAAGCTAACAAAACATGTGAAGGACATATATAATGAAAACTATAAGACCCTATTAAAAAAATCAAAGAAGATACAAAGAAATGGAAAGATATTTCATGTTCTTGGATTGGAAGAATCAACATAGTTAAAATGACCTAGTGCCGAAAGCATTATACAGATTTCATGCAATCCCCTTTAAAATTCCATTGGCATTTTTTAAAGAAATAGAACAAAAAAAAACATCAGATATTTATGGAAGCGCAAAAGACCCCAAATTGCCAAAGCCATCCTGAGAAAAAAAGAACAAGGCTGGAGGCATCACTCTGCCTGACTTTAAATTATACTACAAAGAGACAGTATTTAAAACGGCATGGTAAAGCAGAAAACCAGACACGTGGACCAGTGCAACAGATTCAAGAGTACAGAAGTAAACCCATGTTCAGGTGGGCAAATAATTTTTGACACAAAGCCAGAAATGTACAGTGGAAAAAGGAAAGCCTCTTAAATAAATTGTGCTGGGGAAACTGGAAATCCACCTGCAAAGAGTGAAAGTAGATTGTTGTCTATCGTCACACACCAAGATTATTTCAATATGGATTAAGGACCTGAATATAAGACCTGAAACAATAAAATGCATAGAAGAAAACTTAGAAAGTAAACTCATGTACCTTGGACTTAAAGAGGAGAAAAATTTGATCTCAAAGGCAAGAGAAGTGAAAGCAAAAGTAAATGAATGGGACTACATGAAACTGAAATTCTTCTGCACAGTAAAAGAAACCATCAATGAGGTAAAGAGACAAAAATCCAAATGAGAAAACAATTTGCAAGAAATGCCTCTGATAAGGGCCTAATACGCCTAATCTACAAAGAACTCATATAACTCAATAACAACAACAAAAATAAAACAAACAGTCCAATCAAAAAATTGGCAGAGGACCTGAACAGACAATTCTCACTGGAGGACATACAAATGGTCAACAAATACTTGGAAGAAAAAAATGCTCAACATTGCTGGCTATTAGGGAAATGCAAATAAAACCACAATGAGATATCATCTCACTCCTGTTAGACTAGCAGTCATCACCTGGAGAAGTAATAACACGTGTTGGAGAGGATGTAGTGAAAAAGAACCCTTATACACTGCTGGTGGGACTGCAGTGTATGGTGGGAAATAAGCCAAACAGAAAAAGCTGAAAACCACATATCACTTATATGTGCACTATAAACCTAAAAGCAACAAACAAACTGTACAAACAGAGATTCATGAATAAGGGATTTCTAGAGGAAGCTAGATGAGGTAAAAGGGTTCAGGTATGTAGTGACATCAAAGAATTAAAAATTAATTAATTAATTTAAAATTAAAAAGTTAAAAAATATATAAAAAGTAAAAAATGCAAAATAGAGTTTTTAATTCCTCTAACGCCAGTCTTGCATGATCTCACAGGAATATATTGTAGGATCCTGTAAGCCTTTTCATGCATAACCAGGGCTACATGAGACGGGAGACACCTGTGAATTATTGTCAGAAAAGACCCAAGGCCTATAATAACAGAAAGGCCTTATGGAGTCTGATAGTAACCACCGTCAAATCTCACCCATAATGTAAGAAATTTCTGCCCCCAGGTATATGTCCTGGTATTTTAAATATGTCCTATCTATTAGCCTAGGAGAGTCTGGTAACTGAAGAAAGGTGTGTGCGTGAGAAGTGTGTTTGAATGAGATCTGATTGGTCATTCAGTGTTTTTGAGATAAGTCTCTAGATCTGAGCCATATAGGGAAACACCAAACCAGCGGCAGAGACTTTTAGGGAAAACTCTGCATTGCTATGGTCCAAAGATATTTGTTCTCTTGAAGCCAGAGATACTTGGAACTGACTCCCATAGAAGTCCTGCATATCTTTCCAGCACAGAGCCATAAAGGGTCTGGCTCATCAACCTTCCCCACACCACATCTGGAGTGCAGTGGGGAAAACTGCTGTCCCTAGGAAAGTGGCCTCCTTGGCTGAGAAGCCCCCTGTTCTCCTAAGCCTAGAGGTCCTGAATGCCTAAGGCAGGTGCAGCTGGAGCAAAGCACTCATGCACCTGAAGCACTGTCTCTGCATCAAAGCTCCCTGGGAACTGTCCTGGGTCTAGAACTGGTAAAAGATACAGCCAACTATAGGCAGGGACTTTTGGGAAATACCCAGGGCTGCCAGTGTTTATTGCAATCCAAAATAGATTTATTAATTCCCAGGAGGTAGATGTTGCCGATCTTGGAGACAGATCTAGTAACACCTTAGAAATCACTCTCAATCTGACCATGGTTCCAATGGATGAGAGCTAGGAATCATGATTTCCAGACAGGCCCCAGTGGAAATGATAGCAGGGCCTTATGAGGGCAAGCACAACTCAAATCTCCTCTTCAAGGGCATGATGCAGGAAACTGCTGCTCCCAGGATAATGGCTGGTGGGCTAAGGCATGCCCTATATAACATGCCGACAGAGCTTGATCATTAAGGACAGGTGCTTGGATTTGTACTGCCCACATGAGGGGTGATGAAACTCAGCATCAGGATTCCCTGGGATCTTTCCATGTGTTCTGAACATGTAGGGAGAGTACTGGCCACAGTCAGGAACTTCTGGGTAACATACAAAGCTATGGAGGTCTGGAGCTCTCTAGAAAAAAAAAAAAGATTGCTATTTACCTGGTGCTAACTCTCATGAGTCTTCCTTAGTCTTGCAGTCCTGGGCAGTGCTGGGAGTCAGCTCATAAGAAATACCTGGGAGATCTCACATATACTGGTGCCCTGTGTATTTTTCCAGAACAGTGTCATAAGGGGTCTGGCTGAATCAACCTTCCCCATTCTCCATCAAGAGTGAAGCGCAGAGAGAATCACTGACATCAGGATAAGTTCTTCAGGGCTTGGGTGGCCCTGCTTAATGGTCTAAAGCCAGGTCTCTGGGAACCAACTATGCATATGCTTGCCTCACTGACTAGGCATCCAGACTCCCTGATATTGGTCCCTGGGTCTGGGATATGTAATAATAGCCTAGGAAACAGCTGGAACTTATGGGGAAATACCTTTGACTACCAAAGTCCATTCAGCTCCAAGACAGAGTTACTAATTCCCCTGAAGCCAGATTTTGCAGATGGTAGGTTTCTGAAGGCTCTGTACAAAGGCATGAGGGTCTGGTAAGTGAGGACATGTTCTCCAGTAAGAAGTTTCCATGTTTGGGCTGTCATGACTCAACAACCAGGCTCCCTGTGAACAGTCCTGAAGTCCAGAATGAGTAGGGACAGACCAGCACACAGGTAAGGACTTACGAGGGGCAAAACATGCTACTAAAGTCTGCACCCTTCCAAAAAAGAAAAGGCTGTTTTCCTGAAGCCAGATCCCATGGGAACACCTTAGCTGAGCTATATATAGGGATGTGCTGAGAGCAATCATGAGAAACACCTGGGAGGCCTGGCTTTCACAGATACCTGACTATCACAGAGGCCCTATGTATCTTTCTGGCATGGGGCCATAAAAGAATATAGCTGAAACGGCCTTTCAGGCCCAAGAAAATGGACTGCTAAGCTGGGACAACGTCCGTTTTATAGGTCTAGAAGTCCTAGACACCTGGAGGTAGGTGCTGTGGGCTCCAACTGTGTATATATGTGTAGCGCTAGCTAGGCATCTGGGCTCCCTGGTATCAGTCCCTGGGTCTGGACCACATGGGAATAGTCTTGGACATAGCCAGAGACCTCTGGTGGACACCTTGGCCTTCCAAGATCCTTCTAGCTCCAAGACAGGGTTACCAATTCTCCTGAAGCCAGATGTCTCAGTCTCTGAGGGAGATCTCCTGAAATCCTGGAAGCCATTCCGGACCTAACCATGGCTCACTGGAATAAGTAACAGCTGGGAATCATGATTTCCTGAGGCCTCAGGGCAGAAGAAGTTTAGGAAATTATGGGGTCTGACCATAGCCACCATTCAAACCACCTCATTAATGTCAATGTACTAAGTACTGCTGGCCTCAGAAAAATACCTTGTAGACTAGGATAGGCCCTATTCTATTGCCCTGGATGTCCTAATGATTAAGGGCAGGTGCTCAGATGTGATCTGTGCATGTATAGGGCAGCATGACCCAGCATCCAGGCTCCTTGAGATCAGTCCATAGGTCCTGGTCTTTTAGGTACTTACCTGGGCACAAGTAGAAACTTCAGTGGGCAGACTGCGCTAACAAGGTCCAGCCTATTCCAGAAGAGAGATGCCTGTACCCTTAAAGCCTGATCTCATGGACTTGCCATCCTGGGAAATGCTGGTAAATCACCTCAGGTGAGAAACACCTGAGAAACCTCACTCCCACAGAGGCTTTGTGTATCTGTCTCCCAGGTAGAGGTTCATAAAATGTCTAGCTAAAAATACTTTCCCTGCATTCTCATTAGAAATGCAGTGCAGGAAACCACAGGCTCAGTAAGATGGCATACTGGCCAGGGTGGCCCCTGTACACACAGGCCTATATGTATTGGAGGCCTGAATGTCAGTGGTGTGGGAGACAATTGCAGTTGGCTAAGATAGCTCCTGGGTCTGGCCCATGTAGAAAGTTATGGCTAAAAGCAGGTGCATCTGGGGGAACACACCAGGCTTCCTGGGTCCATTCAGCTCCAAAACAGAGTTGTTAATTCCCCTGATCCAAATCTCCTTGTATCGCAGAGCCAGATCTCATAAGATCTAGCACGCAATTCTGGTGTAATCAGTGCTCCACGGGTTGAGAAATAGCTGAGAATCATGATTTCCAGGCAGGCCCCGGGGCAAAATGACACCAGGCCCTTATGTGGTCTGATCATAATTACCATTTAAACTTCCCCATTAATGTTGAAGTGTGGAGAACCACAAACCCCAGAAAGATGGACTGCTAAGCTGGCGTGGCACCCTTTTCACACGCCTAGAAATCTTGGATGTCTGAAAACCATTGGCATGGGAGCCCACTGCACATGTGTGTGCTGCACTAAATGGACTTGTAGTCTCCCTAGTATTGGTCCCCTGGTCAGGTTATGTAGAGATATTCTGGGCCACAGGTAGGAAGTTCTGGGGGACACCCCAGTCTTCCAGGGTCTATCTGGCTCCAAAGCAGAGTTACTAATTTGAAAGCCACATCATGCATAATCTTAAATCCAGATCTTGTGGGATCTGTGAAAACATTCCAGGTAGTTCAGGGCTTTAAGGGATATAATACAGCTAAGAATCATAATTACCGGATAGGTGGGCAAAAGGACAGCAGGGCCTTATGGAGTTTGAGGGTAAGGACAATTCACCTGTTCATCAATGGCACAGTGAGGAGAACCACTGGCAGGTAGACTATGGCAAGCCTTATTCAACAGTTCTGGAAGGCGTTATGATTAGGGCAATTGGTCCACCATGAATTGCACATGTGCGAGCTTTTAAAATTAAAAAAATCTAGTTCCCTAAAATCAATCCTTGGGTCCTGTTCATGTACAGATAGACCTAGCTCCAGGCAGGGACTTTTGGGGGACACACTTTGTTGCTGAGTCTAGCCTATTCCAGTGCCTGCCATGTAGTCATCATCAATGAGGAAATTAAAGTTGAAAAAGAATAAATTTGGGGAAAACTAGTCCTGAGTGCCAGTTTCAACTAGTGCAGAGGAATAATGACACTGTGTTACCTGAATCATATTACCAGGCTTAAAAGCCCTCTTTCATTTTATTTTCCACCAGCTTGCTCTGGATGTTGTCCCCTGATCACACCACACACACGTAGATCTACTTAGCATAAACTTTATTAAAATCTCATTCATTGATCATCTACTAGTATCTGCTGAGCACTGTGAGGAGTGCTGTGGAAGTACAGAAAATCAGAAAGATAAGGCACATGCCAACAACTTTAAAACTCAAATGAAAAGTAGAAGAGTAGATTAATACTGGGTATGTAAGACCAGGTAAAATTGTACAGAAAGGCCATATGTGAAGATGATAACTGTAGAGCCTTACTCAACTCACTTAGCTTTCGATGTTTTAGTTTCCTTATCTGTAAATTGGTGGTAAAGATACATAAAATGGGTTCAAGGAGTGAATAAAATTTCCTCTAAAGGGTTATGCAAATATAAGGGACAATTATACACACACTCTTCAGGAGTCATTTTACAAAGCCTAATTGTGGAGAATGTAGCTGAGGCAGGTCCAGAATTCCTGTATTAGACAAAGTGTTGAGAACATATTACAGGCAAATGGGATGACGTGAGTAGAATTAGATGACAAAGTGCTAGCTGCTTGGACAAACAGCCAATATCAGAGTTAAATAGCAATGTGGGATGATATATAAGAGAACAGAAGGGAGAAGAAACTGGGAAGGTAGGCTGGGACCAGCCTTTGGAGAACACTGTATGCCCAGATTCCAGGGAAATCTGGATATTTCCACATAACTAGATAGAAGACATTGAAGACTTTTGAATAAATGCATTTCTGAGTAAATTATTCATAGCAGGGTTGGTTAAAAATTCATAGACCACAGGCTGGGGTTGGTGTACACATGTTTGATTTGCTCAGGACTATGTTTTATTATCATTTAAAGAATATCTTTATCAAAAGGCCTGCTTAGCCCTGATTTTCTACAAGAATCACCCATTCTACTGTTTTATAACCACAGATTTACACATTTATGTTACCTATGCATTCGTATAAAGCACAGGGGGTTTTAACGTCTGATTAAGTAAGGTTACGAGAAAAATTATTCTAGTGCCAGGATAGAGAAATGAAAAAGGAGAGATAGGAGGGATGAATTCCACACATCTGTACTTGGACTTCCCAGTACCTGTACCTGGACTTCTTAGTCCATTCCTCTAGATAGTACCTTGTTATGATGTGGCAGTATTTAGGCTGGAAAGTCAAGTGGATGAAATTCTGATACATCAATCATCCATTTATCTAACAGCCAGCTTTGATCACTTACCCCAGGACAAGTCCTGTATGGCACATGGGGTACAGAGAGATTTACAAAGGAACACTTCCAGGTGTGTGGTTTAAATTTAAGTTTTTTATAGAGAATCAAATTGAATAAATAAATATACATTTTTGTCCATTACTCTGTGTAGGCCACATGCACAGGGATCTGGCCTTCAAGAAACTGACAATCTATGTGAGGAACAAAGACACAAATATACAGAAAAAAATGTAAGGAGGAGTTAAATTATAATAGAAGGAATATCTCAATTAGAGTACTATTAAATGCCAAATGAATTTTGACTCCCAGCTTCTCTAATATTTAGATATGTAACCTTAGACGCAATCTCTTTGAAATTGCTTTTCTAATTTATAATCTGAGAATTAAAATGATTATCTTTTCTTCCTTACTAAATAGTTATAATAATCAAGTAAAATTTAAGAAAAAGATTTTACGGTATATGAGGACCTTTATAGTATCCAATCACCTATCTCTTCAATTTTCATATTTCAAAAAATAAAACTGAGATATAAAAGTTCTATAGATATTTTCTAAGGTTACTGAGCTGGCAATAATAATATTATAAACGTATTTTTTAAATTTACACAGATTTATTTCATAAGTATTTTTGAAGGCCTATGATCAAAGTCCTATTTTAGGCTCTGCAGAGTAGTGAACAAGACTGATGTGATATCTTCTGTCCTCTAAGATCTTATGGTCTCTCTGAGATGACAAACAAATCCATACTTACAACCGGGATAGATCTACAAAACAGAAAATCCATGATACTGGAAAAGCATATGACAGAGGTACCAGGCCAATCCAGTGAGGCCAGGAAAGGCTTTCTTGAGATGTTACATCTAAGCTCAGCTAAATGGTATTGAAGGGGAATTTTCCACTTGAAAGGCTAACCTTGTAATCATGTAGACATTCTTGCTGCATAGGCTGAAGGGCAGAATGATTTCGAAATCAACTGAGGACTCACCTTCCCCTTTGATTGTTCTGTCTAGATAACAGATGTATTTCCTAAACTCCTGTCTGAGAATCTCATGCTCTGTAACTTCCTGTAGGCCATAGCTACTGCCCCCTCACCCCCACCTGTACCCCATAGCAACTCCTGTGGTCTGTAATTACCTGAGGACAAATCAACCAAACAGTCTAAACCAAGTGTAGCAGCTAGGATAAGCCCTATAAAATCAAAATTGCCCCTAAGCTCAGGGCCCAGGTCTTCAGAGTGCTAGCTCTTCTCCAAACACCAGCATAATAAACCTGAGTTCTCTGACTCTCTAAGTGGTGCTTGGTTTCTTATCAATCTGATTTTGCAACATTCCTACAACATTTTAATACACCCGTGATTGTGAATAATTTTAGACTAGAATACACGCCATCTGGTTTGAAGTTCAATGCTTTTTCTTTAAAAGTATCTTACAGACTTTGGACTTAATCTCCAAAAATATGCAATTACAACCCCCCCACACACACACACGCACGCACGCGCGCACTAATTTTATGTATTGGACAAGCAATGGATGACTAATTCCTGAAATAAGGAAATGTATGAGGTGAGCCCTACAATCACCCTGGCTTTTTCTTTGAAGGCAATTTCAAGACCACAGCACAAACAAAAAGGACTAAACAGGACCTGAAAAACTTTTTAAAGTAATACAAAATTCAGTACTCAAAAATGTAAAAATTTCAGCAACCAATCAAAAATTACTAGATAGGTAAAAATTAAGAAAGTGTGATCCATAACCAAATGAAAAGTCAAGGAGGTATCCAGAAATGAGGCAGGCATAATGGAATTATCAGATAAATATATTAAAACAGCTAACATAAACATGCTAAATACACACACACACACACACACACACATAATTTAATGGGAAACACAAATATAATAAGAATAGAAGATATAATAATGAACCACAAAAAAACATCTAAGGAGGAGTACTGGGAAGAGAAGATGACAAACTAGGTAAAAGCAGGGTTCACCTCTTCCCAGGTCTGCATTGGAATTACAACCAAGTTATAAAATAATCAAAGGGGAGAATCACCTGAAGTCCAGCTGATTGTAACACCAACCTCTGATAATATCGAAGTTGATAAGAGGGGCAAAGCCGCAAATTAGGCAGGACCTGCACTTGCAGGTGGTGGAGGATCACCAGGAGGCAGAGTGAGGCTGCAGAGGCTCCCCTGAAAAAGGGAGGTCTTGGCTTCATTTGGGGGCTCCCCAGGGAAGAGGATATTCCAACAACTCTATAAAAACTAGAGGGGATTTCTGCCACCTGGTTGAGAAGGAAGGAGACTAAAACCCAACACTTCTACACTTCCGACCCACTAACACGTTTTCTGACCTCAGGATACACACCTGGGACACTGGCAATGGGTCGGAGGTGCCCACAGAGAAAGACTGCATTACTAGGCAACAGAACGAAGACTGGAAGGGTAGCCACCATTATCCCTTGATCCACCTCCCATACCGGGCAATCTACAGATCTCACCAGCCAAACTATGCAGACCCTTCCCACAGGGGTAGTAGGAAGTTGCTGGCCTGAGGATATCAGCCTGCCCCACCCAACCTGCAGATTGCCTGGGGCTTTTGTTGCTGGACTGCTATCTTGCCCTGTGCCTAGTCAGGGCCAAGCATTCTCAGCTGGTGGCCAGCTCAGTGAGCCCGCATTTCTGAGATAGTTTTAGGCAGATAACTGCAGCCAACATGATCTCAGGCAGATATTAGGTATCAGTGGGCAGGTCCCAGGCAGCAGTTGGTTTTGCTATGATCTGGGACTTCTGCCAGAACACACGAACAGTTACTGAAGTTGCAGCAAGACTGAGGCTGTATTGATCCCACCACACCCTACCCACAAATTGCCTCATGTGGCCCATTGACAGTGAACTGTCAACACCCTGCCACCTCCCCACCACCCCAATCCACACAGACAACAAACTGGCTAACTGAGGGCTGGCACTGCATGGAAATCAGTTGCAGGCAGACCTCTGCCGCTTGCAAGAGCTGTAATATTGCGTTGAAGGAGGAAAGGGGTCTGTTGCGCTGCCCCAGACAGCATCTGTTCTCAGTGTGATCTGTGACTACGAAGGGACCATCTGGGCACAGAAGTTACAGCAACCCGAGACTGTATTGACTGGACAGAACTTGGCTCCCTGAGATCCAGCTTCACTCAAGCCACAAAGCACCTGCAGCCCATTGACAGGCAGCCTCCTTGGCTCTGGGTTTGCACGGTCCTCATAGGCAATAAACCTTGGCTAGAGCAATGAGCTCATTTCAGGAAAAACAGTTGTGGGCAGACCACTGCTGCCTGTATGAGCTGCACTATCTCTCGAGGGGATTGCAGGGGTCTGTAGTAGCCTGGTGGCCATTGTCTCCCTGAGAACTTGTCACATTCTATACACAAAATGCCTGTCTCACATTGATAGGCAACTTCTCCTGCCCTGGGGTGGCACACTCAGGCCCACGGTGGGCAGTAGCTGACATTGGAAACATGTACAGGAAACCACAGGGACAGAACTGGCATGTAAGCTGACACTGCAATGTCAGGGGAAATTTACTCAGTAGACCCAGGAGACTCTCGAGGTCCCTGCATCACCCCACATGCATATCACCCAGAGGCTTTTCAAGTTTCGGAGATTTATGGGCAACTGACAGGCAGTATCAGACCTGGAAGAGTGCCGGTACCCTCTGCCCTAGGTCAGGGATGGGGGATAACCAGACCGCTGCCTACAGCATTGTCTCTTCCACTTACCTATAGGTCCAGCATAAGCAACAATCACCTGCAGATCACTTTGTAGTTCCCATTGGGTAGGCCTGAGGAATCAAAAGCAGCCTCTGACTTGGCCTACTGGGGATCTCCTTCCAAGGGGCCAAAAGATCAATGCACCTTGAGGCTGGCACCAGACCATAAAAGAGCAACTCCTGACTAGCCCCATTAGTGGTACATACAAAGGTTGGTTGCAAAAAGTACACAAACATGCTAGGGTAAATTCCACTCAGTGGGGTCAGCTTCCACACAGCAACTCTTAACCTGTGGGTGCAGCCAGTTCCCACAATTAGTTAGCCTGAATGTTAACTCCATCTACTGATGTGCTAATGACAATAAAGGCTTGGCAACAACAGAAGATCACACTCAACCCACGCAAATATTACTTACAGAGCCCCAGACACTGGTGATCAGGGAGAGTTGGCCACACAAGATGTCTTCCACATAAGGCCATCTGGAATGAGGCTGAGAGATGAAACAAATATTCCTGACACATAAAAATGAACACAGAGATTCTAATAAAATGATAAAACAAAGAAACATGCCACACATGAAACAGCAGGATAAAACTACAGAAAATAAGTTAAATGAGGTGGAATCAAGCAAACTACCAGAGACAGAGTTTAAAATAATGGTTATAAAAATGCTCAGTGAGCTTTGGGAAAGAATGCATAAACACAATGAGAACCTCAACAGAGAGACAGTAAGAGATTAAAAAGGACATAGAAACAGTAAAAAAGAACCAGACAGAAATGGAGAATACAAAAATTGAAATGAAAAATACACTAGGAGGATTCAACAGTAGATTGGATGAAGCACAAGACCAAATCAGCAAACTGGAAGACAAGGTAGCAGAAAACACCCAATCAGAACTACAAAAAGAAAAAAAAGAATTTTTAAAAATGAGGATAGTTTATGAGACCTCTGGAACAACATGAAGCATAACAATATTCAAAGAGAGAGAGAGCAAGGGACTGAGCGTCTATTTGATGAAATAATGACAGAAAACTTCCCTACCTGGCAAAGGAATTAGACATACAAGTTTAGGAAGCACAGAGTCCTAAACAAGAGAAATTCAAACAGACCCACAACAAGAAACATCATAATTAGAACACCATAGGTCAAGACAAAAAGAAATTCTTAAAAGCAGCAAGAGAAAGGCAGCTAGTTGCTTACAAGGGTACCCCCATAACAATCTTTGCTGATTTCTCAATGGAAACTTTACAGACCAGAAGAGACTGGCAAGAAAGAATCAACATTATGAAAAAACAAGAATCTACAACCACAAATACTCTACCCAGAAAGAATTTCAATTAAAATGAAAAATGAGATAAAGAGCTTTCCAGGCAGGAAGATGCTTAAGGAATTCATCACCAATAAGCCAGTATTACAAGAATGTTAAAGGGACTTCTTTAAAAAGAGAAAAGGTTAAAAAGAAAATAGAAACAAAAAATATGAATGGCAGTAACTATGTACCTATCAGTAATCCCTTTAAATATAAATAGTTAAATGCTCCAATCAAAAGGTATAGGGTAGCCAAATGGATAAGAACACATGATCCATGCATATGCTTTCTGAGGAGATTCACTTCAGATCAAATGACACTCACAGACTGAAAGTAAAGGGATGGAAAAAGATATTTCATGCAAATGGAAATAAAAAAAAAGCCAGGATAGCAATACTCATATCAGATAAAACAAACTTTATAATAAAGTCTATAATAACAGGCAAAGAAGGGCATTACGTAATGAAAAAGGGAATGATACAAAAAGAAGACATCACCCAGCATAGGAACACCTACATATATAAAGCAATTACTGACTGACATAAAAGGAGAGATTAACAGTAATACACTGATAACACCCCATTGACACAGTAACACCCCATTGACACCAATGGATGGATCTTCCAGGCACAGAATCAACAAGGACACAATGGGCCTAAAAGACACACTAGACCAGATGGATTTAATCTATACTTTCAGAGCATTTTACCACAAGCAGCAGAATATACTTTCATCTCCAGTGCCCATGGAACATTTTCCAGGATAGACCACACATTAGGACATGAAACAAGTCTCAGTAAATTTAAGAAGATTGAAATTATATCAGCGGTCTTTTCCAATCATAATGGTGTGAAACTAGAAATCAACTACAAAGAAAAAAAAATGGAAATGACTAAACAATCAATGGGTTATCAATGATACCAAGGAAGAAATCAAAAGATACCTAGAGACAAATGAAAATAAAAACATAATGACTCAAAAATCTATGAGACACAGCTAAAGTAGTCATAAGAGGGAACTTCATAGCAATATAGGCGAACCTCAAGAAACAAGAAAAGCTCAAATAAACAATCTAACCTTACACTGTAAAGAACTAGAAAAATAACAGCAAAAAAAGCCCAAAGTGAATAGAAGGAAGGAAATAATACAGATCAGAGGAGAAACAAATGAAATGGAGTCTAGAAAAACAACACAAAAGATTAATGAAACTAAGAGCTGGTTTTTGGAAAAGATAAACAAAATTGGCAGACCCTTAGCCAGACTCATCAAGGATAAAAGAAAGAGGATAAAAATCAACAAAATCAGAAATAAAGGAGGAGAAATAACGACAAACTCCATAGAAATGCAAAGGGTCATAAAAAATACGAAGAGCAATTATATGCCAACAAAGTGGACAATCTGGAGGGAATGGTCACATTACTAAAAGTATACACTCTCCTAACACTGAGGCAAGACAAAACAGACAATCCAAACTGACCGAGTACCACCAATGAAATAGAATCAATAATCAAAAAACAAAAGTCCTGGACCAGATGACATCAGAGGAAAATTATACCAAACATTCAAAGAAGAATTAACACCTATTCTTCTCAAACTATTCCAAACATTCAAGAAGAGGGAAAGCTCCCTAGCTCCTTTTATGAGGCCACTATTACCCTGATTCCAAAACTAGACAAAGACATTAAAAAAAAAGAAAACTATAGGCCATTATCTCTTATGAATATGCAAAAATCCTCAACAACATGTCAGCAAACTGAATTCAGCAATACATTAAAAATATCATACACAGTGATCAAGTTGGATTTATTCCTGCATGCAAGGTTGGTACAGTATCTGCAAATCAACTAATGTGATACACCACATTAACAAATTGAAAGATAAAAGCCATATGATCATATCAATAGGTGCAGAAAAAAATGTTCAACAAAATACAGCATCCATCTATGATAAAAACTCTCAGCAAAGTGGGAATAGAGGAAACATCCCAACATAACAAAGGCCACTCCTCTTAAACATTGTACTGGAAGTCTTAGCTACAGAAATAAGACATGAGAGAGAAATAAATGGTATCTGAATTGGAAAAAAAGAATTAAAACTCTCACTATTTGCTGATAACATGATATTATATAGAAAGAACCCTAAAGATTCCACCAAAAAACTGTTAGAACTGATTAATCAATTCAGGAAAGTAGCAGGTCACAAAATAAATATTCAGAAGTCAGTGGCATTTTTATACACCGATGATGAACTTTCAGAAAGAGAATTAAGAAAACAATTTCATTTACAATTGCATAGAAAATTATAAAATACCTTGAATCAAATCAACCAAGGAAGTAAAAGACCTGTTTTCAGAAAATTATAAGTCATTGAAAAAAGAAAGTGAAGAAGATACAGATAAATCACCATCATTACTATACTAACAAAAGCAATCTATAGATTCAATGCAGTCCCTATGAAAATACCAAAGGCGTTTTTCAGGAAGCTAATACAAATAATCCTAAAATTTATATGGAGCCAAAAAAGACCCTGAATAGCCAGGACAGTCTTGAGAAAGAAGAACAAAGTTGGAGGTATCACACTACCTGATATCAAACTATACTGAAAGGCTATAGTAATCATAACAGCATGATAACTGGCATAAAAACAGATATATTTACCAATGGATCAAAATAGAGAGAACAGAAACACACACCTATACATTCACTTAAGATGTGACAAAAGAGGCAAGAGTATACAATGGGGTAAAGTTAGTCTCTTTAATAAGTGGTGCTGGGAAAATTGGACAGGTACATGCAAAAAAAAAAAAAAAGATAGAAACTGCACTACCTTCTTACACCACATACAAGAATATACTAAAAATGGACTAAAGACCTAAATGTAGGAGCCAAAGCCATAAAAATTCTAGAAGAAAACACAGGCGGTAAACAATGATATTACTAACAGTAATTTCTTTTCAGATCTATTACCCTGAGCAAGGGAAACAAACAAACAAACAAACAAAATAAACAAATGGCACTACATAAAACTAAAATGTTTTTGTATACAAAGGAAACCATCAATAAAACAAAACGACAACCAACTGATTGGGAGAAGATATTCACTAATAATACATCTGATAAGAGATTAATATCCAAAATATATAAAGAACTCATACAGCTCAATACAAACAAATAAACAATACAATTAAAAAATGGTTAGAAGACCTGAACAGATACTTCTCCAAAGAGGAAATACTGATGGCAAATAGTCATTTGAAAAGATATTCAAGGTCACTAACCATCAGAGAAATGCAAAGTAAAACCACAATGAAATACCCTGACAGCTGTCAGAATGGCTATCATCAATAAATCAGAGAGCAATAAATGTTGGCAAGGATGTGGAGAAAAAGAGACCTCATACATTGTCGATGGGATTGCAAATTGGTACAGCCACTATAGAAAACAGTCTAGATATTTCTCAAAAAGTTCAAAATAGATTTACTTTTTGACCCAGAAGTTGCACTTCTGGGTATCTATCCAAAGAAAACAAAAATAATAATTCATAAAGATCTATGCAGCCTGTATTTATGGAAGCACATTTTATAGTAGCCAAGATACAGAAGCAAACTAAAGGTCCATCAAGACACGATTTGATAAAGAAGTTATGGTTTATATATAGGATGGACTACTACTCAGCCACTAAAAAAAATGGAACCCTATCATTTGCAACGACATGAATGGACCTGGAGGCTATTATGCTGAGTGAAATAGGTCAGACAGAGATAAATAAATACCGTATGATTTCCTTTATTTGCAGAATCTAAGAAACAAAAAGAACAAACTAATAAAAAACTGACTCACAAATAAAAAAGACAATTTAGTGATGGACGGAGAGGTTAGGGGGTTGGGAGGCTAGGAGCATGGGGTGAAAGGTTAAAGGAGTACAAATTAGTAATTGATAGATGGTCATGAGGATGAAGAGCACAGCATAGAGAATGCAGTTAGCACTAGTATATTGACTAGGTGGAAAAGCAGAGGAGAGAAGGAGCAATTAGGGGGATCATTTTATAAACTATATAAACGTCTAATCAGTGTACCATATATTCGAAACTAATAAGAATGGTTAAAATGGTAAAAAAAAAAAATCTAAGAATAAAATCTATCATGTAAAAAATAAAATTTTTCATGGAAGAAGAATAGAATTGAGTGGAGATTAAAAAGTGCAGAGAAAATATAAATCTGAAGATATAAGAAAAGAACTTACCAAAATAAAATAGAGAAATTAAAAAATACTGGAAAATAAAAGAAAGTTACAGAAACCCATGAGACAGTATTAAGATGTCTAACATACATGTAAGTGGAGTCCTAGAATAAGAGGAGGGTACAGAAATATTTGAAAAAATAATTTTATAGTGTTTAAAATTGGATGAAAATTATAGATCTACACAACCAAGAAGTCTAAGCAGAAAAGAAAAGAAAAGAAAATCAAAGCAAGGTATGTCATAACCAAATTATTGAAAAACAATAATATATAAACAAATTTAAATATCAAGAGAAAAGTTTATTACTTATAATTAGTTAAAAAAGAATGGCTGAAAATTGTGGTCACAAACTAGGTGAACGAAAATACAGTGAAACAAGATAGTGTTAAAAGAAAAACAAATCATTTAGAATTCTCTACCCTGCAAAACATCTCTTAAAGGTGAAAAAATAAAATTTCAAACAGAATAAAGCTTTTGAAATTTGTTATCAGCAAATCTGTTCATAATAAATACTAAAGAAAACTTTTCAGGAAGAGCTATGGCACCTGTGAAAAGAATTTAAAAAGTGCCTGGAATCAGCATTAAAAAAAAAAAAATGAGCTACCAAGAAGAGAAAGAAGCCAATATGAAAAGGCTGAATATTGTATGATGCCAACTTTATGACATTCTGGAAAAGGCAAAACTATGGAGACTAAAACTCAGTGGTTGTCAGGGGTTGGTCAAAGGAGAGGGGATGAATACATGGAGCATAGAGGATTTATAGGGCAGTGAAACTACTACTCTGTATGATACCGTAATGATGAATGCATATCATTATATATTTGTCCAAGCCCATATAAGGTATAACACTAAGAGTGAACCATAAAGTGAACAATGGACCTTGGATGATTATGATACATCAGTGTGATTTCCTTCTTGGTAAAAAAAAAATGTACCACTCTGGTGGGAGATGTTGATAATGAGCGGGGCTTGCATGTGTGGGGGTAGGGGTATATTGGAAATCTTTATACTTTCCTCTCAATTTTATTGTTAAACTAACACTGCTCTAAAAATTAACTTTTAAAAAATCTAATCTCTGTCCAATCCCATGGAAAGTTCTGAAGCATCAATTGCATCACAAAGACTACCCCATCTGAACTTGGGTGGCAGAAGTTTATGCTTGGCACCAGTTAATGGACTCTGAAAGCCTCCAGCAGGGTCTCCTGGCATGTTAAAGTCTTTTCACTTGCTATTTTGACTCCTTCAGGAATCCCCACGTGTCATCATGAAAGGTCTGACCTCTCCCTTTGAGGACATATTCCTGCATCCTTCAATCATTGCTTTCAAAATCAAAGGTGCATTTCAGGAGCTAAGAGAGTCTTGGGATACGACATTGTTTCCCCAGACACTGATTACTGATTGGTGTGTGTGTGTGTGTGTGTGTGTGTGTGTGTGTGTGTGTATGTATGTATATATATATATATATATATATATATATATATATATATATACATATATATATATATATGTATATATATGTATATATATATTATACCACTTGACATTACTATAGAAGAAAAATGAATGGTTTGCTTTCAAGGGAACTTTAGAAAGCTAAAATAGTAACTGACCAGAATGTGCCAGGGACCTTGTTAATCACTTTAATGTAAGCTATCTTGTTAAATAGCATGCTAATCTGGAGAAATAATTGTTTCTAAAGTCAGTTTTTAGATGAAGAAACTGAGGTTCATAGAGTCAATTCTAGGGTTGCAACTATGTGTTTAATTCCAACACCTGGTTGGCATGGGAGATATGTGAACAATTATGTTAATCATCATAATGGATACCCTGGCCTTATCAGTCCCCTGGATGCCTCTAATAACCCTTGAAAATGGTGATGGCTGACAAGGAAGCCTTTCTACATTTTCATGCTGACTAGGACAGAAATAGCCCAATGAGCATAGTCAGAATACCACCATAATAAGACAAAACAAACAAAACCTGAAGAGGAATCAATAATATACTCTTGCAGAATACCAAAGGAGTGAAAGGTTAAAGAAGTACAAATTAGTAGTTGGTAGATGGTCATACATATGGGGAGCATGGTGTAGATAATACAGTTGGCATTAAAATATTGGCTAGGTAGAAAATCAAAGGAACGAAGGAGCAATTAGAGGGATTGTTTTATAAACTACATAAATGCCTATATACTTGAAACTAATAAAACATACAAAAAAAAAAAGAATTGACAAGACAAAGAAATTTGGGCTTGGGTAATAAATTAGTGAAGAAGTAAACACGTTTTATTTATACATTTTTTTCAGCCCTAAATTCCTTATTTCTGTGATAAGGATGCCTTCTACAATCTTGGTACAGAAAAGTTACCTTTCACATGGGAGACTTACTTCTTGCTTTCAAGGAGAAATGAGACAAAGAAGCACTGGAGTGGAAAAAAACAGCTTCTTGCTTTAGTTATTTCTTAAGTAACTTAAATTCAAAATAATTAACGTGTTAAAGTGGTATATTTGGGGTATGAAATCTTGCTCCCCTT
The DNA here is from genome assembly GCA_030015415.1 of Cynopterus sphinx. Taxonomy (NCBI): domain Eukaryota; kingdom Metazoa; phylum Chordata; class Mammalia; order Chiroptera; family Pteropodidae; genus Cynopterus; species Cynopterus sphinx. The sequence goes on from CM057386.1 coordinate 35,280,393, forward strand.
CATTGACAATTTTGATTCCCCTATGTCTCCCTTTCTAAGCAGTCTCGTCAGACCCAAATGACTTTTGAAATGCTGCAAGATCTGGCTTCAGGGGAAGTAGATAATTTCTCTGAGAGCAGAATGGACCCCAAAAGACCATGCATATGGCAGTCTTTGACTACATGGCCCAGATCTTGATTTATTTCAGAGAGCCTGGTTGCTGAAATAATGTAGCATGTGCATGCTCAGTTTCTTCTCATGCACCTGTCCTCAGGCATCCTAGATATCTAGGCCCATGTGAACAGAAACACACACCCACACCCAAGACATCTCCCTGGGGCTGGCATTTTCACGTACTGCACTTTTGATGTGAAGCAAGGAAGGTGTTTTGTGCCAGACTTCTTGTAGCTCTGGTCTAAGATGATACAGAGGCTGTCTATGGGAGATAGGTCTCCCGGGTGTCTTTTATTTGCACTCTCCTCTGACTGCCTTGGAGGGCAAATCTAAGGAGTTTCTGTCAAATCTGGTGTCATAGAATTAGCAATGATATTGAAGAGTTGGAAGGATCCTGAATTCCATCTGGCTCTGAGATCTCATGAGATATGGCTGCAGGGATATTAGCACCTCTGTTAAGAAGCAGGATAGACCATGGAAGCCCAGCATGTCTCTCAGATGTCCCTGCCTGTGGCCACGTCTATTTCTACAAGGTCTGGAACCAGAAAGATGCCCTGGTGGGTAAAGGCAGTCCCTGTCCAACAGTCCATGATGACCTGATGCATGGGAGAGAAATGTGTATGTATACCAGGCTGACTAGGCTCCTAGGCTCTCTAGAGTCAATCACAGGTCTAAAACTTATAGGGATAGACTGTGCCACAGATAGGAACTCCTGGGGGAACATATCAGTCCCCTAGTGTCCATTCTGCTCCAGAATAGCACTGTCAATTCCCCTTGAGACAGAGCTTATGGGACTTCAGAGTCAAATGTCACAGGATTTTGGAAATATCACAGAACTTGGCTGCTTGGAAATTCTAGTTGTCAGACAAGGCCCATGGCCCATAAGGACAGGACGGCCTTTTTTTGGTATCTGTTGATTACCGCCATTCAAAAGACCTCAATAACGGCACATTATGAGAAAGCACTGGCCCAGGAAGATGGCTTGGTAAGCAAAAGTAGATCCTATCCAACAGTCCAAGAGGGCCTGGTGACTGAGGTAGGTGCTCAGGAGTGTACTGACTGTATGTACCAATGCTCCATGACTTGGCATTCAGGCTCCCTGGAGTTGGTCCCAGGATCCAGTGCTGTAGGGTTAGACAGGGCCACAGGGGGATACACTGAGCTGCCAGGGTCTATCATGATCCAAATCAAAAATTTTAAACCCTATGAAGCCAGATACCACAGTAACTCCTTTGCCTTTATGGCTAGTCATTGGAGGCCCTGTCCACACAGGCCTAGAAGTGCAGGATGCCGGAGGGCAGGAGTGTGGGTGCAAAGGCACTGTACTGACTAGCATGCAGACTCTATGGAATTGATCTCCAGTTCAGGTGGACCAGGCCACAGCCAGGGACTCATGCTGTGCAGGTCCATCTGCCTCTTAAGAAGTTTCTATACTCCTGAAACCAGATCTCAGGGGAACTCATTAGCCTTAAGATACTGGGAGTCTACTGCTGAGAATTACCTAGGAATCCTGTCTCCAAGTGAGGACAATTGCTAATTCTCCTGCAGCTAGATCAAACAGAATTTTTTTTAGTCTTGCCCTCCCAGGCATTGCTGGGGAGACTGTTCATGATAGACACCTGGGACACCAAACTCCCATAGGACCTGTTTATTTTTCCAGAAGCAGGCCATACGGAATCTAGTTAAAACAATCTTCCCTGCTCCACATCAGGAGTACAGTGCAGAAAACTGTTGGCTCCAGAAAAAGACCTGTTTTTCATGGGTAGCATCTGTCCACATAGAAGTGAGTATAGGTCCAAGAAACCTGTAGAGAGGTGAGTGAGAGCAAATTCAGTATGCGTATGCCACATGAGTCAGTATGCAGGCATCCTGAGACCCTTCCCAGGGTCTCAGCCCTGTAGGAATACACAAGGCAACAGGTGGGAAATTCAGGGAGACACTTTGGGCTAACAGGTTGCATTTCACTCCTAAGCAAAGTTGCTAATTCCCATGAAGCCAGATGTCATGGGAATTCTGTAGCCTTGCTTTCTTAAGCAGTGGTGGGCAGTCCAAAGATGAGAAACACCTAAAAAAATCTGTCTCCCACAGAAGGTGTATATATCTCCCAGAACTGGGTCATAAAGGGTCTGTCTCAAAAGTCCTTCCCGGCTCCAGTTCAGGAGTACAGTGCAGGAAACCACTGTCCCCAGGAAGATGACCTGCTAGTCTTGGGCAGTATTATCTCACACAGATCTAGAAGTCCTGGAAGCCTGAGGGCAGATGTGTGGGGTTGAGCTATTAATGTGTGTCCCACATGACTGAAATCCAGCTCTATTTTTTAATTTATAAGGAACACTCAAACTGTTTTCTATAGTGGCTGTAACAGTTTGCAATCCCACCAACAGTGTGAAAGTGTTCCCTTTTATTCACATCCTTGCCAAAACTTTTTTGATTTATTGATGATAGTCAAGCTAACAGGTGTGAGGCGTTATCTCAATATGGTTTGAACTTGCATTTCCCTGGTCATTAGTGATGTTGAGCATCTTTTCATTTGTCTACTGGCCATCTGTATGTCTGCTTTGGAGAAATACCTATTCAGGTTCTCTGTCCATTTTTTAATTGGATTGTTTGTTCTCTTGGGGTTGAGTTGTATGAGTTCTTTATAAATTTTGGATATTGACCCCTTATTAGATATATCATAGACAAATATTTTCTTCCATTTTTAAGTTGTCTTTTTAGTTTTTTATTTATCTTTTAAGTATACTGGGGTAACATTGGTAAATACAATTATATAATTTTCTGGTGTACATTGTAATTTAACATCTGTATATTCTACCATGTGATTACCACTCAAAGTTCTGTTTACTTCAGCTACCGCAACTTGATCTCCTTAAAGTACCGAGATGCTATTTCATTGTGGTTTTGCTTTGCATTTCCCTAATAGCTAGTGATGTTTAGCATCTTTTCATATATTTCTTGGTCATTTGTATGTCTTGTTTGGAGAAGTGTCTGTTCAGGTCCTCTGCCCATTTTTTTTGATTGGAACATTTGATTTTATTGTTATTGCGTCATATGAGTTCTTTGTGTATTTTGGATAAGGCTCTTATCGGAGAAGTTGCTTGCAAATCTATTTTCCCATTTGGATGATTGTCTTTTTCCCTTGTTGATGGTTTCTTTTGCTGAGCAGAAGCTTTTTAGTTTGATGTAGTCCCATTCGTTTATTTTTGCTTTCACTTCCCTTGCCTTTGAAGTCAAATTCATAAAATCCTCTTTAAGTCCAAGGTCCTTGAGTTTAGTTCCTATATTTCCTTCTATGTATTTTATTGTTTCAGGTCTTATATTCAGGTCCTTAACCATTTTGAGTTTATTGTGGTGTGTGGTGATAGATAACAATCCAGTTTCATTCTTTTACAAGCGACTTTCCAGTTTTCCCAGCACCATTTATTGAAAAGGCTTTCTTTATCCACTGTATGATTTTGGCATTTTGTCAAAAATTATTTGCCTATATAAATATGAGTTTACTTCTGGACTCTTGATTTTATTTCACTGGTCCATGAGTCTGTTTTGCTGCCAATACCATGTTGCTTTGTAGTATAATTTGAAGTCAGGCAGAGTGATGCCTCCATCCTCATTCTTTTTTCTCAGGATGGCTTTGGCAATACGGGGTCTTTTTTGCTTCCATACAAAATGATGAGTTTTAGTTCTATTTCTTTAAAAAGTGCTGATGATATTTTGATGTGGATTGCATTACATCTGTATAATACTTTAGGTAATAAGGTATTTTTAACTATGTTGATTCTTGCAATCCAAGAACATGAAATATCTTTCCATTTCTTTGTACCTTCTTTGATTTCTGTTTATAGGGTCTTATAGCTTTCATTATATAGGTCTTTCGCTTGTTTTATTAAATTTATTTCTAGGCATTTTGTTCTTTTTATTGCAATTGCAAAAGGAATAATTTTTTCCACTTCTTTTTCTGACACTTCATCATTTGAGTATCGAAATCCTTTGAATCTCTGCACGTTGATTTTGTATCCAGAAACTTTACTGTATTTGCTTATTGTTTCTAGTAGAGTTCTTGTGGAGTCTTTAGGGTTTTCTATATAGAGAATCATGTCATCCACAAATAGTGACAGTTTGTCTTCTTCGTTTTTTATTTGGATGCCTGTTATATCTTTCTCTTGTCCGATTGCACTTGTTTGGAATTCCAATGTTATATTGAATAACAGCAGCAATAGTGGACGGCCTTGCCATGTTCCTTGTCTTAGGAGAAAGGTTTTTAGTTTTTCAGCATTAAGTATAACATTGGCTGAAGGGTTGTCATAGATGGCCTTTATTATGTTAAGGTACTTTCCTTCTATACCAACTTTGTTAAGTGTTTTGATCATAAATGGATGTTGTATCTTGTTGAAGGTTTTGTTTTTTTTTACATCTATTGATAGGATCATTTGATTCTTATTTTTTAATTTGTTTATAAGGTTTATCACATTAATTGATTTGTGTATGTTGAACCATCCCTGTGCCCCTGGGATGAAGCCTACTTGCTGTATTCAGTTCACTATTATCTTATTTACAATTTTTGCATCTGTGTTTATGAGAGATATTGAGCAGTAGTTTTCTCTTTTTGTGTTATCTTTTACCAGGTTTTGTTATCAAAGTGATACTGGCTTCTATAATGAGTTGGGAAGTATTGCCTTCATTTTGATGTTTTGGAAGAGTTTGAAAATAGATACTAAATCTTTGAATGTTAGGTAGAATTCAATGTCCTGGACTTTTACATTTTGGTAGGTTTTTGATGACTGTTTCAATTCCCATACTGCTGATTGGTCCATTTAGATTTCTCAGTTCTTCTTGATTCAGTCTAGGAAGGTTGTATTTTTCTAACTACCAGTCCATTTCTTCTAGGTTATTAAATTTGGTGCTGTATACTTTTTCATAGTATTCTTGCATGATCCTTTGTATTTCTGAGGAGTTTGCCATTATTTCTCCTCTTTCATTCTTGATTTTGTTTATTTGTGTTCTTTCTCTTCTTTCTTTTGTGAGTCTAGCTAGTGGTTTGTCAATTTTATTAACTGTCTTTATGAAACAACTTTTGGTTGTATTTATTTTTTCTGTTGTTTTGGTTTTCAATTTCATTTATTTCTGCTCTAATTTTGATTATTTCTTTCCTTCTGCTGACTTTAGGGCTCATTTGTTCTTCCTTTACTAGTTTTTAAGATGAAGCATTAGGTTGCTTATTTGGCCTCATTCTTGTTTTTTGATATAAGCCTCTAATGATATAAACTTTTCTTATTGCCACTTTTGCCATGTTCCAAAAGTTTTGATATGTTGTACTACCATTGTCATCCATTTTTATGCATCTCTTGATCTCACTTTTTATTTCTTCTCTGACACAATTATTTTTCAGTAGCATGTTGTTTAATCTCTATGTATTTGTGATTCTTCTTGATTTTTTCTCACAGTTGATCTCCAGCTTCAAAGCATTATGATCAGAGAATATGGTTGGTGTGATTTCAACCCTCTTATATTTGTTGAGGCTATCTCTGTGTCCCAGTATATGGTTGATTCTTGAGAATGTTTCATGTGCACTAGAGAAGAATATATAAGCAACTGTTTTGGAATAGAAGGCTCTCATATGTCAATTATGTCCAGTTGGTCTAATGTGTCACTTAAAGGTGTGATTTTCTTATTGATTTTCTGTTTGGATCATCTGTCCATTTCTGACAGTGGGGTATTTAGTGTTTTGTTCTGTTTTTTTTTTTTTTTGCCCCTTTTGTTCTATAGTAATTGCTTTAAATATTTTGGTGCTCCCTGATTGGCAACATAGATATTATAAGTGTTATGTCTTCTTGGTGCATAGTTTCCTTTATCATCATGAAGAGTCCCTTAGTATCTTTATCTTTTTTTTTTTTTTGAAGTCTATTTTATCTGATATTAGTACTACTACTCCTGCTTTTTTCTCAATGCCACTTGCTTGAAATATCATTTTCCACCTTTTCACTTTGAGTCTATATTTGTCTTTGGAGCTGAGTTGTGTCTCCTAGACACAGCATACGGTTGGGTTTTGTTTTTTGATCCATTCTGCAATTCCGGGCCTTTTTATTGGTAAGTTCAGTCAATTTACATTTAGAGTGATTATTAAAATACGAGGTATTCTTATAGCCATTTTTTGTTTTGCTTTCTGGTAGCTCGATATTTCCATTTCTTGTCCCTGTGTTTCTGTTTGTTTGTTTGTTTGTTTGTTTGCTTGTTTTGATGTTGTTTTGGATGGCTTTTGTGGGTTTTCCCTCTACTTCTTTTTGTTTTATGTTATATACTTCAGTTCTGAATCTTTGGTGTGCGGTTACTATTATGAATATAAAAATGATAATTATATATATATATATATATATATATATATATATATATATATACATACATACATACATACAGTGGTCCATTTTCTTCTGAGTGTGCCTTATCACCTTACCTCTTTGCAAATTTGGATCTTTGAATCCTCCCTTTCTCATTCATTGTTGTCTCAATTCGTCCTTATGTATGCTGAACTTTCATTACTATCTTGCCATAGCAGCAATTCTCTTATTTAAGCTCATAATGCTCTTTTCTTTGTAAGGATTGCACTTTTCTGCTTCTATTTTTCTGATAGTCACTTTACTTCTAATTATGTTTTTTCTTTTTTTCTTTCCTTTTTTATTTCTTTCTTTCTTTTTTTCTTTTTTTTTTTTTTTTTTTTTGTTATTTTGTTTTAGAGAGCTGATTTCTTTCAGTATTTCCCATAGTGTAAGTCTTGTAGTGGAGAATTCTCTCAATGTTTGTATGTCTGGAAAGGTCTTGATTTCTCCTTTATATCTAAATGAGAGCTTAGCTGGATACAGTATTCTAGGCTGGTAGTTCCTTTTACTTAATAATTTGAATATTGATTCCATTTCTTTCTGGCTTGTAAGGTCTTTGCTGAGAAGTCTGATTATAATCTAATGGATTTTTCTTTATAAGTTACTGTTTTCTTCTCCCTGGCTGCCCTGATAATTTTATCTTTCTCTTTGATTTGAGAACTTTCATACAATGTGTCTTGGAGAAGGCCTTTTGGGGTTGAGATAATTGTGTGTCCTGCTGACTTCTTGAATTCCAAGCTCCAGCTTATTCCTTAGATTTGGGAAAGTCTCATCCACTATTTGTCTGAAAATGCTTTCTGGTCTCTGCTCCATATCCTCGAATTCGGAAATGCCCATTATTCTTATTTTTTCTCCCCTGATAATATCAGCTAGATCTTGTATTTCTATTTCATTATTTTTTATTCTTTGGTTTCTCTCTTCTTCCTTCTGATTTATTTCTAGATTTCTGTCTTCCACATCAATGATCCTTTCCTCCATTTGTTGGATTCTATTTCCCAACCTTGCTATTTCATTTTTCAACTCCTGCAGTGTAATCTTCATCTCCAGAAGTTCTATTTGGTTCTTTTTGAGGATTTCAATCTCCTTTCTCTGCTCATCTAGTTGGTTTTTTAATTTCTGAAATTGTTGATAGCCTCATTTCAGAACTCACTGAGTTTTTTCAGAAGTGCCATCCTGAATTCTCTGTCATTTAAGTCACATTTTTCTATGTCTGTAAGATTGTTTTCTGGAGATTTTTCTCTTTCTTTCTGAGATGTCCAGTCACCTTGGTTGTTCATGGTATTTAATGGACTATTTCTCTGCCTGGGCATTAATTGAAGTGTATTCTGTTGTTTTTTCAGAAAGAAGACTTATTATTATAAAGATCTCTCTTTAGCTTTCTGCAAAGAAGGCGCTTTTCTTCTGGCTTCCAGTAGGTGGTGTCTAAGCCTCTTGGATCCCCGCTTTATGTAAAGCCTAAATAATGCCGTTTTTATTTTCTTGTAGCTATTTACTCACACCCACTACCCTCAGTTTTAGTCCTTGTCAGTGTCACTGACAGTCTTGGCAGCATTTGCTCAGATTCCTCTGGGGCTCCATGTGATCAATCTTGGAGGGTATGTGAGAAGGGGCCCACTGGGTTGGGAGTTGAAGGCTGTAGCTTAGCCTTGATTTTGCAACCGGGTCCATTAAAAATCAGTTGTTGTTTCTCTGCCATCTTGCTTCTCTGCTTTCTGTTCTGATGACTTGGCCCTGCTGCCAGCTGCATAGATGTCACAAAACTTTCAGGCAGGTTGATCAGGGAAGTCACCCCACCTTCACCCCTCCCCCTTCTCCTGCCAGAACTCTGGTGGCTGTGAGAGACAGATTTTTTATTTGTCCCAGTCCACCTTCCAACACCCGGGGTTCTGACTTGTGGTAGCTCTTCTGCACAGAATCTATGCTCAGACATGCTGGTGTGCAGTTAGTGTGATTTTTGTTCATTTTTAGATGTTCAGCTTATCGTTGTTTCAAGGGGAGAGATCTGAGGACATCTCTCACTCCACCATATTTTCCTAGTTACACTTATTAAGTAGAATAAGCAGTGTTCAATCTTTACTTTCACCACTTTCCCTATGAATTTATGTTCAGTTCATTCTACTCGATTTTGCTATCTTTCTATCCTCTTTGGCATTTGATTTTATGGATCTTGACTTCTTTTTGCTTCATTTTGTTTTTAAATTATATGTGACTCCAAAGGGAATATGTAATTTGCCCCAATGATGGAACTGGTACATTCAATGGCATAAAACAAAATAAAATGGGTTGTGTCTGGCAACAAAGAGAACAGAATTAAAAATTTGTAATCAAATGCTCATTAGCATAGCAGCTCATTTAATTCCAGCCTGGAGAAAATTGCTTTGTTATGGTATGTTTTGGTTCTGGTAGAAAGAAGTATGTTGGAACAATTGAGACAAAAGTTAAGGAGGAGATATTTTGTATAGAAGTATATCTGTCTTAAGCATTTACTAACAAATAGAATTTGAAATACTTTTAATGTTATGAAATGGATTGAAATTTCTTTTTAAATTTTGCCAGTTAATTTGTTCATTACTAATCATTTCTACCCAGATTGTACAAAAATACAGACAAAAGGTTAAAGTTTGAAATAAAATATGGCATCTTTCTATGTTAAAGCTGAAAGTTCCTTAGTTGCAGACTTTATATTTCTGTAATTTATAAGGATCAATAAACTAATTATGGAAAGCATAAAATCTAGCTCAGATCTCACATAAGACAGAAAAGTAAACAATTTAAGCCATGTCTTATTCTATGAAAAAGAATTTAGTTTATGCAAATTATTCCAGAATAGGACTAACATATGTTTTGTTATATCCAACTTAAGTTGTATGCAATTTGATCTGCCGCAAGTTAGCAACTCATTACTCTTAATATTGAAGCCATGTGTATTAGCTATGTATTGCAGTATAACAATATTAAGACAAACTTAATAAGTTAAGAAACACATATATCATCTTGAAGTTTCTGTAGCTTAGGAATTAATCACCTGTGTTCTCTGTTTTATAATCTCGTAGAGGTTTGAAATGAAGTATTGCCCACTGTTGGGGTCTCATCTGAGGCTTGACTAGAGAAGGGTGCATTTCCAAGCTCCTGCAATTTTTGGTAAGATTCAGTTACTTATGGGATATTGGACTGAGGGCCTCAGTTTCTTGCTATTGGTCATCATCACCTTCAATATCCTGTCACGTGAATGATTTCATGTATTCACTTAATTAAATCCAGCAAAGGAAATAGAATCTACCAGAAAGAATAAAGTTATAAGCAACAATCATATGTTACATAATCACAGAGGTGAAATCCCATCTACTGTGCCAATTTCTATTGGTTAGAAACAAGTTACTCTCTGGTCCACAATCAAGAGGAGAGGAAGACTCAAGGATTGGAATACCAGCAGGGGGAGATTATTGAGGACATTTTTAGAGACTATTGTGTTTCCATAGCTTCCTAATTTTAACCCTTTTCATGTTTTTCTTTCACGATTGCCATGGTCAACCACTAAGCAATATGACCAACAGCATATTGTCTTGATGTCTCTTTATAATCTAAAACGTCATACAGTGTGTCCATTCATAAGCAAAGCAGTTCGTTGCAACCCATCTTGGTGTCACTTTTGTTAAGTGCCTTCCTTTTTATGGTAGCCACTCATATTTTTATTTCAAAGTTAACAAAGTTGTGCTTTGTTCAGTACATTGACACTATGACAGTGGCTAAATAAATTGCTTATAGAATATAATTATGTTATCTCAGATATCTTTCTTAAGAAGTGTTTAAACATGTTTTTTATAAAGTAGTTAGGACTCTTTGATTGGAAATGATAGGAATTTCAGATAAAGAAGAAATAAAAGAGACTTTTTTTTCCATAAATGACATGATGAGTTTACCAAGGTTTAAGTATTTAAAATATTAGTCAAACTGGAGGGGATCTATTTTCAACCCTAAGTTATTTCATTTGTGTTGGTATCATTATCAATAAGAATCTACTTATGGGGTACAAACATTAAAATCCTAGCCAAAAACAAAAAACAAACAAACAAACAAACAAACGAAAAACACAACCAAAGACCAAGAAACCAAAATAAATACCTTTCCCCCCCTAATAGTTAATAGCAAAAGTTTTGACTTTCATTGGCTTTGTATGAGACATATATCACACATGAACACCGAGCAATGAGAATAAATAAAATGTCCTCATTGGCCAGAGATAGCTAATGTATCTGTCTATATATCCTAGAGATTGGGTCAGCCTTACACAAGCCAATTAGACTGAGAATGGAGGAGGTATGATTATCCAAGCAAGATCTGAATACTGTTAACAAAAGAAGGCAGAAAAGATACAGGAGAGTAAAATAAATTGAGATCTATTTATTGACCATATATTTAATATATAGACTACCATTAGGTGCTAGTGCATCTATAAATAAGATATATTGCTTCACACTTAATCAATCAATATATAGACTATAGTGCCAAAGAACATAGCAATTTGGACAAGATGTTTATGAAAGGTTGTATGAAATTAATTTTCCTGACTGTGTCTTGGGTTTTGTTATAAAAGGTTTCCATGTAGGCATGATATAATTGCCCCATGCAATCTAGATTAGAAGAACTGACCAAATGAAGATAAAAATTTAGGGTAATATTAAAAGAGTAAGCATTAACAGTAAAAGACCAAGTGAAAGAAATAGCAATAGGGTTAATTTTCTCAGTTTGGTAAAAGAAGCTAAATGTTATTAGAAATCAGATGGATTAGATAGATTGGCTAGACTACAAAAAGCATCAGTGACATTGTTAAAATTTTGTATTCATTAATCTCTAAATCTATTAAAGTTGGATACTATAAATACCATGATTTATAAAAGTAAGATTATTTGCATTTATTTTTTAAAAATAAAGTTAAGATAGCCAGTGACTCACATTGTATAATGATATTGAGATTTTGAGATTGAAATAATGTGTTGCTGAAAATACATTTTTGAAATTAAGTAAATAGCATGGTACTTGATGCATACTGTGGCTACAGTTAAGCAAAAAAAAAAAAAGTGAATTCAAAATAAATGTGAATTTTGTGATGCGATTCATTCAAATACTTTTAGTACAGTTAGATCTTTACATTAAAGCAAGAGTGAGGACCAGAAAGAAACATTTGAAGCCATTTGCCTAACTATGATAACATCAGCAACACAATAGCAAGGTTTTGCTTTAGCAAGAGTTGAGGTAGCGGACTGTATCCATCTGTTGCTTTCAATTCAAAAGGTGTTTTAGAGACAAGTGAAAAGAATTTTGTATGATATTTGGCAGACAATAAAGTAGTAGAGTAGTGTGTTTCATTTTAAATTAAAAGCAGTGCAGGTGACAAGATATTCTTAAAGGAGCATTTGCATGATTTTGAACACAAGTTTTTAGGGCTGGAGTCTTAGTGTAGTACTTTCTTAAAAACTTTAGAAAATAGAGTTATTCAAATAAACACACACATAAACTAATACATTTTATTATGAAATTCAGGACTCCATCATGGCAAAGCAGATAATATAAAATTACTAATTTTCTCTTAACCTGATGATCTCCTTCATTAAGTGAATTTGCAACCAGGTTGGAGTAAATTCTGCTGTGGCCATCAATCACAGTATTGTGTATACTGCATTGTCCCAGGAAATGAATAGGGCAAGTAGATGTTTACTCAGTTGGCATTTTCACCGTAAACCAGTGAACTTGGATTTGAAATTAATTTCAGGTTGAATTATTATTTATTTTATATTTCTAATAAAAATGTGTCCAACATAAATGAATTGGTAACTCTGTGCTGAATCTAACTAAAAACTTAGTTATAATAACAAAAGTGATCCCCACCTGACCTAGGAAATAGTAAACATTAAATTCTGGAATCATTCTCCTCTTAACACGGGGATATTTTCATGACATTTCTTTAAAATTAATAAATTTTATTCTTCTTTCAGCTTTTAGTCACAATTATTGCCTTATAGGTATCTCTTCCCACTGATCTGTACCATCCAAGACCTGTATTCCATGTCCTATTTTAGATAAACCTGAAGAAACTGTAAAATCATAAGTAATTATGAATGCCCACAGAGCCACATCTATGATAAAAGACATTTATACTATATGATGTTTCCTCAAACAGTTAAATTAAACATAAATTAGGAATTATAAGTAAGTAAATCATTTAAATTTTGTCTACTCATTATAGCTCAATGAGAATAGAATCGTTTGTGAGCCTCAAGAAATAAGTCCAGAGCTAACTCCTTCTCACTCATTCTTTGTTTTACCTATCATCTACAACTTAGTTGCCCTCTGTTTTTCCCTTTTGATAAGCTGGATGGCCTAGCATGATATGGGTAATCAAAAATAGTTAATATATATTTAATTAAAACAAATATTAATAATATAAAACAAATGAATTTTAATTCTGTTAAAGCAGTTTGCAAAGAAATTATAAAGGCCTTTTCCAAGTACTTCAACAACCAACCATTATAAGAAATTGATGTCCCTGTAGCAAGTGCTCAACAGCATACTTTTCTTATTGCTTTCTTCTCTGCTTCTACTGTGCAGTTGTGCCTCCTCTCTAAATATTACTAAACTTTCTTTTTCCTTAGACTTCAAACATCTGACTTAATCTGTGATTTCTCAGTGTGTTCTGATACTTTTTTTCTCTATTTCTTTTTTCTTTTTGTGGTAAGAGAATACGAGAAGTCAAGGTTTTTATTTCAAATAAAAAGATACAATAGCTATAGGTATGACAAAAAAACCGAGGGCAGCTGAGATGGGTCATGATCAACTCCCTTTTGAGTATGTTAAATTTAAAATGTGCTACATCCAAGTAAGAATATTCAGGAAGCAACTGAATAACCTAAACATCCTCAAAAGATATAAAGTAGCCTTACAATGGTCCCACTAATATGAAGCAATATAACACTAGGGATTGAGATCTGATTATAGAGCCAGACTGCCTGGGCTTGGATCTTTGTGCATCTGGAACCTTGGGCAAGTTAACTGTGACTCAGAATCCTTTGTGTAATATAGGTAAAACGCTGCTTACTCCAAGCTTTTTGAGGAAATTCTGTAACATATCTAAAATGCAATACATCATATTAACTGCTATATATAAATGTCTATCCCTGGTTGAAATAAAAAGGGTATTCTAGTTCCAAATTATCACAAAAACTATTATTTTCTGAGTCATGTTCCATGAGGTGGAAACAAATGTAACTCACAAAGAACAGGGCACTTTAAACAATCTATTTTTAAGTAGCAGGCTTCAAAAGGGAGTTCCTAATCCCTAAAATACAGCTATGACACAATTGGGAGTGGTCATCTTTCTCTGAGTTTAACTGTCATTCAACAGATGACATTTCCTAACCAATGGCCTATACTTTGTTGCACAGTAAACCACCTCACATCTTTCAGACATAGTATTTCACCTGTAAATATTTTAATATAAGGCCTCTTATAACTTAATCACAACACATTTCTTACTTGCTCCCAAATTAACAAAAATTCCTTCATATCAACAAATATCCTATCAATATTTATATTAAAACTTTATCCACATCAGTGTCCAAATAAGTGCCATACATTGCAATTGGTTGACAGGACTTTTAATTCTTTTTAATCTATAGGCTTCAGCACTGACATGTCTTTGTTTTCACCTTGTCAAAGAAACAGATTTCTGAAGTCTGGATCTTGTTGTTCCACGGCTCATTTCATATTTTTCTGTCTCCTCTGTTTCCTATAAATCTGTAGTTATATCTAGAGCCCCGCTTAGATCTAGGTTTTTGTTGTTGTTTTTAGAAATGATAATAGGTGATACAGTATTGCTCTTATCCTCAATGTACATACTTTCCAAGACCTTCAGATAATACTTAACCCTATGTGTTCTATGCTATTTTCCTATACATATATAGCTATGATAAAGTTTAACTTATAAAAGATCACGGTAAGAGAGTAATAGGAATAACTAATAATAAAGTAGAACTATTATAACAATATAATACAAGTTATGTGAATGTGACTACTCGTTTCAGGGCATCTTTTGCTGATGACTTCATATAGCCTCAGGGTTTTCTGCTGCAACACATTGTTGTCAATTGGAACACATTTTCTGATCAAGTCTTCTGCCCACAAATGTAATGTCTTTCTTATCTTAACTAAACAATTGTCATGCACTGTGATTATAACTTTCAGTCTGAGGTGCAACACAGCAAACTTAGCACAATTTTTTTTTTCCTTCTTCACAATTTCATGGATAGAAGATTTGTTATTCCTGTAGATTTTAGCACATGGTTTGTTGGTTTGTTTTCTTTTATTATGACGTGGGGGAAATTTTACCTTCTTGCTCAAAGGAAGCACTTAATGGCTTCTCTTTGGAATATCCAAATTGCTAACATCACTACAATTTCACTTTGGGGCTATGTTAAGTGAAAAAGGGTAACTTGAACATAAGCATCGGAAAATCCACAGGACTCTATTTATAAAAAATTGAAGAGACAGAAAAAAAAATATGAAATGAGCCACTGAATATATAGTTGTCAATATCCAGACTTTAGGAATCTGGTTTTTTGAATAAGGCGAATAAAAAGAAGTGACAGTGCCAAAGCCTATAGATTAAAAACAGACTTCAAAGACCTAACAACCAATTGTGATGTATGGACCCTTTTTGGATTCTGATGTGAATAAAATTTTAATATAAATATTGACAGGATATTTGTTGATATTAAGGAATTTTTTTTTTAATTTGGGGGCAAGTAATAAATGTACTGTGATTATGTTTTAAGAGTCCTTATATTTAAGAAATACATATTGAAATATTTACAGGCAAAATATTATGTCTCCGCTCTGCTTCACAATAATGGAATGAGGGAGCAATTGGATGTATAGATAAAAAAGATTCTCAGGACTCAATCATTTTGAAACTTGGTTGTTGATACATGAAAGTCCATTGTAACCGTCTTTGTAATTTTATTTATGTTTAATATGTTCCATTTTTAAAATATCAAAATGTTTTATATACTGCTGATGTCAAATTTTGGAAATGAGTTCTAAACATTTTCTATTTTAATTATTAATTTTCATTTAGATATTAAATTTGGTTACAATTTGGTTACAACATAGTCATAAAACTTACTTTGCAGATGACTTCATTAACAACTTCTTGGCACAGAAATCACAATAAAATCTGCTTTAATGAATTTGATTTATTCTGTATGTTATCTTTATTCATATGATATGTGGTAGAGCTCAAAACCATAGGACAGCTAATTCTGAAGAAAGGCTGCAGCTTTAAACAATTAATAAGTTAATCTTAATTTACATAGTAATATTATTTGCCTAGCTAATGAACTAAAGATTGATTATAGGCCATTAACAGTCATTAATAAATAAAACTGTGTTAGAAATATACGAGTCTACTTTTCACACTGTAGAGGCAAAGGTTGGTCATAAAATGATAGGAACAATATTCCAAAATCAAGCATTAAACAAGCGAATAGCCTTTAGGCTTCACAAATTTCTGAGAGAATAATTCATGAATTTGCTATTCTGTCTCACCTCTACAAGCACCCTGAGGCACATACAAGCCTACATGTGTACATGAGGTAAATTATTCTTATCCTTAGATTTATATTGAAATTACAGTACTGAGAGCTAGTTGTATTACATTCATATGTGAGCACTAAATATATTTCTATTCCTCAAATTCAGAGCTATTTTGTAAAAAATACCAAGTTCCACAACCTAAATATTTACCAAAAGTTTCTTTTTAAATTTAACTACTCTTTTGATTCAGAAGATGATAAATAATTTTCAATAAATTTTACATTTATTTTTATTTGTACTAAGGGAGTTTAAATAATGTAAATTAGGCCAACCTTAACTTTTTGATTCTTTAGAATTTATAATAAATATAGTTGCCTGCAGTTTAAAGATTTTAAAACCTCAAAGAACTGGTCTGCTATTTTCAAACAATTTAATTATGCAAATGATGCTTAATGATGAAAGACAACTTAATTCATTTAATTCCAAAGATAAACTGTGTATTATCTGATTTATAAAAATGATTAGATTCTAGCTGTGCAGACTTAAATGCTAGAAAAGTGAGATTGGAACTAAAAGAAAAGATTGATTTAGTTTTGATGAACTTCAATTGATGGCGAACTCCAATTCAAATGGCAAATTTCACAATGCCCCTTCTACCCTTTACTCCCATCTTACTCTCCTTTCTCTTTCAGTGGCATTCGTACGTGAGTGTACACTTGCTCTGGATCTCTTCTTTTGTCCTCTTTCCCTTCTAAAAATACTGATTAATGGAGGGTTGTGATAAAATGTCCAGGAATGGTCTCCAGAGTAAAAGGTAAATGTTTCAGATTCTATTTCCTGCTTCATGCTTTTTCTGAGCCTCTATTCTACTAAGGTTTAAACTAAATTTGGTTTTTTTGGATCTCCTAGATTCTAAAAATGTTGGTGTGATTTCTGATAAAAAAAAAAAAAAACATGGATAGCTTAGGTGCAAAGGAGCATTACCTCACTGCAATGAATGGAAAAAAGATAGCATTTATCCTATTATTGACAATACCTCAGAAAATCTTTACTTGCTTCCATATACTTTATGATTAAAGTATATCATACAGCAATGTTAAGATAGGGCACAACATTTTAATTTTAAAGAAGAAACATAAAAATAAAATTGTAAATAAAGAATATATGAAAATTTGGCAAATAACATTTTTAACCTAATCCTAACCCTACCCCAATCCTAACCCTAACCCTAACTATAGCACTTACCCTATTTATGGGTAGAAAAATCAGATACTGAATATAAAATAAATGATTTAAGATAGCCATGTGAACTTGAATTTTATGAAACAGCAGACTGAGCCTACATTCCTTAAGCCAAAATGTTCAGATAGGTCACAAGTCTTTAATTTTAAAAATGAAAATTCAAAATATTATTGTATACAATGATTAATATGAAAAATGGCAAATGACAACACTAACATAACATTAACCCTCACCCCTAACCCTAACCCTAATCCAAACCTAATGCTAACCCTAACTCTAACCCTAATTTTAAGTTTACCCTAACCCTAATAATAAACTTAACCCTAGCAGTTACCAAAACATATTTCTAACTGTAACCATATTTATGGATAGATTAATTGCATACTGAATATAAAATCAATATTTGAAGACTGAACTATGAAGTTGAAATTCAACAAAGGAGCAGACTGAGACTATCTTCTTTATGCAACAATGTTTAGATAGATCACAAATATTTTAATTTGAAAAAAAAACTACAACATAACAATGAAAAGAAAGGATAATATGAAAATATGGAAAATAACAACCCTAAGCTAACCCCAACCATAACCATACCCTAACACTATTTATGGATAGATAACTTAGATACTCAGTATAAAGTAAAATTTTAAAGACTTCCCTGTGAATTTGAATTTCTTCATGAAAGCAAACTGAGCCTATATTCTTTATGACACAAAGTTCAGATAGGTCACAAAAAAATTTAAATTTCAAAAAGAAAACTTACAAAATAACATTGTAAATAAAGAATAATATGAAAATATGGGAAATACCAGCATTAAACTAACCCTAACCTTAATCCTGACCCTAAACTTAACCTAACCCTAACCCCAACTCTAATATTCAACCTAACAATATCTCTAACTCTAACCTTAAATCTAACCCTAACCCTAACACAACCCCTTCCCCTAACCCTTAGCCTAACCATAATTCTATTTTAGGGTACATATATTACATATTCAATATAAAATAAATTTTTTAAAACTGCCCTATGAACTTGAATATCATCACAAAAGCAAACTGAGCTCCTATTCTTTATGAAACAATGTCTAGTAAGGCACAAAAATTTTAATTTAAAAAAATACAAATGAAGAATAATATAAAAATTTGGCAAATATCAACTATAACCTGACCATAACCTTAACCCTAACCCTAACCCTACTTCAACACTACACTAACCCTAAACCTAACCCAATTACTAACCCCAATACTAACCCTAACCATAAACCTAACACTAATCCTGACCCTATTTATAGGTTGACAAAATAGATACAGAATATAAATACATTTTAAAGACTGGCCTATAAACTTTAATTTCATCAAAAAAGAAAACAGAGCCTATAGTCTTTATGCAACAATGTTTGTATAGTTCATGAAAAATTTAAATTTAAAAATAAAAAGAAAAAAACAACATTATAAATAAAGAATAATATTAAAATGTGGCAAAAAAAAAAAAAACCCTAACTCTAGCCCTAACCCTAAACCTCACCATAACCGTAAACATAACCCTAACCCTAATTCTAACCATAACCATAACTATAACCATAACCCTAACTCTAACCTTAACTTTAACTCCTAAGCTCTAACCCATAACCTGTAACCCTGACCCAACCCTACAGCCTATTTCTAACCCAATAGAAAATACTACCCCAAAATGAAACTTATCCCTAACCCTAACCCTAACCCTAACCCTAACCCTAACCCTAACCTTATTTAAGGGGAGATAAATTAGATACTGAATATAAAATAATTTTTGAAAACTGACTATGTACTTGAATTTAATCAAAACAGTAGACTGAGTATACAGCCTTTACGCAACAACGTTTAGAAAAGTTATAAAAATTTTAATTGTAAAAAGAAAAACCAAAATAACATTTTAAATAAAAAAATAATATGAAAATTTGGCAAATAAGAACCCTAAGTCTAACCCTAACCCTAACCATTACTCTAAATCCAGCCCTAATCCTAACCCTACCCTAATCTTAACCCTGACTTTACTGAATATACAATTTTGAACACTCCCTTAAGAAATTGAATTTAGAAAAAAAAAAAAAAACAGCACACTGAGCCTATATTCTTTATGCATCAATGTTTAGATAGGTCACATAAATTTTAATTTAAAAAAATAGAAAATAACATTGTAAATGAAGAATAATATGAAAATTTTGCAAATAGCAACCCTAACTCTAACCCTAACCCTAAATTAAACCCTAAACCGGAACCTGCCCTAAGCATAACCCTATTATGGGTAGAATAATTAGATAATGAATATAAAATAAATTTTTGAAATCTGTCCTAAGAACTTGAATTTAGAGAAAACAGCAGACTGACCCTATATTCTTTATGCAACAATGTGTAGATAGGTAACAGAAATTTTAATTTTAAAAATAAAAAATAACATTGCACATGAAGAATAATATAAAAATTTGGCAAACAGCTACCTTAACCTAAAGCTAATCCTAAACCTGAACCCTAACCCTAACATTAACCCTTACCCTAACTCTAAGCCTAAAAAGTTAGATACTGCATTAAAATTAATTTTTTAAGACTGCCGTATGTACTTGAATTTCATCAAAACAGCAGACTGAGCCTATATTAGTTATGTAACAATGTTTAGACGAGTCATGAAAATTTAAAGTATAAAAAGAATATTCAAAAAATAACATTGTAAATGACGAGTAATATGAAAATGTGGCAAATAACAACCATAAAACTAACCATAAATGTAAACCTAACCCTAACCCTGTTTATGAGTAAATAAATTAGATACTGAATATAAAATTAATTTTTGAAGGCTACTCTATGAACGTGAAATCAGTCTGAGCCTATATATTTTACGCAACAATGTTTAGATAGATTTTTAATATTAATTTTAAAAGGGAGAATATAAACAACATTGTAAATAAAAACAATAGAAAATTTGGCAAATAACAACCCTAACTCTAACCCTAACCTTAAATTTTGCTCTAAACCTAACACTAATCCTAAACCTAACTCTAACCCTAAACTTAACCCTAACCCTAACTCTAATCCTAATCCTATATATGGGCAGATAAAATAGATACAGAATATTAAAAGAATTTTGAAAGACTTCCCTATGAACTTGAATTTCATCATAAAAGCAAACTGAGCCTATATTCTTTATGCAACAAAGTTCAGTTAGGTCACAATAGTTTTAATTTAAAAAAATACTAAATAACATTGAAAATGAGGAATAATATGAAAATATGGCAAATAACAACTCTAACCTAACTATAGCCCTAACCCTAATTCCAACTCTAAAACTAACCATAACCTTAACCCTAAACCTAAACCTAACACGAAGTCACCTAAATTTTAATTTTTAAAAGAGAAAATACAAAATAACATTGTAAACGAAGAATAATATGATAAATTGTCAAATAACAACCCTAACCTAACCCTAACTCTAAACTTGAAGATAACCATAACCATGAACCTAACACTAACTCTAACTCATTAACCCTAACCGCTAAGCAATAACCCCTAATTTCTGGCTCCAAACCCAAACCGCACATAAACCTAACACTAACCCTAACCCAAACCCTAAATGTAACTGTAATCTAACAGTAATCCTAACAATAATCCTAACACTAACCCTAAATCTGCCCTTTACCCATAAACCCTAACTCCTAAACCCTAATCCTAACCCTTACCCTAAACCTAATCCCAATCATAATCTAACTGTATCCCTAAACCTATCCCTAACCCTAACCCTAACCCTAACCTTACCCCCTAAGCCACAACCCCTAATCTTTAACCACCTAACCCAAACCCAACATAAACCTAACCCTAACTCCAACCCTAACCTTAACACTAACATTAACCCTAACTTTAACCCTATTAATGGGTAGATAAATTAGACCCCTAATACAAAATAAATTTTTAATGATTGCCTGATGAAATTTAATTTTATCAATACAGCAGAATAGCCTAGATCTGTTATGCAACAATGTTTATACAGATCGTAAAAATTTAAAGTGTAAAAGAAAAAAATACAAAATAACATTGAAAATGAAGAATAATGTGAAAATTTGGCAAATAACAACTCTAACTTTAACCATAACCGTAAACTTAACCCTAACCCTAAACTTATTTAAGGATAGATGAATTGGCTACTAAATATAAAGTAAATATTTGAAGATTGCCCAATGAACTTCAATTTCTTTAAAATAGCATAATGAGATTACATTCTTTGTGCAACAATGTTTGGATAGGTCATTTTTTTTTTCATTTTAAATAGAAAAAATACAAAATAACGTTGTAAATGAAGAATAATATAAAATTTTACAAATAACAACACTAACCCTAACCCTAACCATAACCATAACCATGACCATAACCATATCATAACGATAACCCGCACTTCAACTCTAACTGTAACTGAAGTCCTAACCTCTAACACTAAAGCATGACACTAACCCAAACCTAACCCTAAACATAACCCTAACCTGAACCTATCTCTAACCCTAACTCTAACCCTAATCCTAATTCTATTATAGGTAGAAAAATAAGATACTGAATATAAAATACATTTTTGAAGACTTTCCTAGGGACATGGATCTAGAGAAAGCAGGTGACTGAGACTATATTCTTTATGCAACGATGTTTAGATAGGTCACATCAATCTTAATCTTAAAAAAGGAAGAAATAATACAATTGTCAATGAATAATACAAAAATTTGGCAAGTAGCAAACCTAACTTAACCCTAACTGTTGCAGAGATGGTTTGGAAGAAGAGTTGGAGTCTGGAAATGTGTAAGAGAGGAGGATTAGCAGTGCTAGCATCTCTAGCCCCTGTCTCCATGGCCCCATCCAGGTTTTGTAATTCCTTTGCTGCCAATGGTGCTAGTTCCCGAGGACTATCCAATGTAGTGGGTCCTTCTAAAACAGAGGACAAAGTGATTAAAGCATATGTGAGGATACCGAGGGAAGGACGAAGCCAAATAATATTGCCCAATAATTTTTGAAAATCATTAAGAGTATTGAGAACATTTTGTCTAACTTCTATCTTTTGAGGAATAATTTTCTGTGGCAAAATTTTATAACTTAAATATCGTTAAGGAATGAAATCTTGTATTTATTTTCTTAGGAACTATTTTGAGCCCATACTTTTCCGGAGCAACTTTTCCAAATAAAATCATTTCTTCTAATATTTCCTTGTTTTTATGTTCAAAAAGAATATTATCTATGTAGTGATATACAAGTCTGTGAGGAAACTTTTCCCTTACTTCTTGTAAAGGCGTATTTACAAATGCTTGGCACGTGGTAGGACAATTAAACATGCCTTGAGGTAATACCTCCCGTTGATATTGCTGAGTAGGCTGAGCATTGTTTAAAGTAGGAATTGTGAATATAAATTTTTCTCTATCCTGAGGCTGTTGGCCATTCCTGCTTGGCATATTGCAGTCAGTTGTAGTGCCCTCAGAGTCGAACTGTAGAGGCTGTAAAGCCTGAGAAATTGAAGTGCATAAAGATCAAACAGAAACAGGGATGGGATCCCCTTGCTGATGAGCTTTCCACAAAGCTCTCATAACTTGTTTATACAATTGAGCATTTAGTTGGGATTTTCCCTCTGGCTTGAACCGGTAGTAATGTCTACCTACATGCAAAAAGAATTCACGAAATTGACTTTCTTCTCTTTTTTTCCTGAAGGTGACAATAAGTGTCACAATAACTTAATATACTGGGCCTCCACATTTGACAGAGAATTCCCCATGATAACATTATGCTGAAAGTATTGCTTACCTGTGAGCAGACTTGCCCCTTTGGTTTCCAGCATAGTTCCGCTCCCTATTCTTTGGGCGCCCCATTGGGCGCCACTTGTTGCAGAGACAGTTTGGAAGAAGAATCGGAGTCTGGAAATGTGTAACATTGATAAAGGAGAGGAGGATTGACAATGCTAGCACCCATAACCCCTGTATCCATGGCCTTTTATTAAGTTTCACTACAATGCTGGCTTGGTAATTTAGCAATAGTCCCTATCAGGTTAGTAGATATAAGCTACAGTCAACTCCCAGATGCAGCCTCAAAGCCACAACCGTGTTCTCAGCTTCTTCCTCTCAAATATCTTTTTCTTATACTCTTATGTATCTTTTTCTAGTTCCTGGAGCAAGAAGTCTCGGAATCAGTCAGGCGTATGCGCCCTCCCTGCAATGTGTCGTTGTGTACCAGTCCACATGTCCTTCCATTGTTCTTGTTGCTCCAAGCACCAGACATTCTTCTAGGAACATTCTGTACTACAGGTCTCTCTTACAACACCTAACTGTTAACATAAACCTAACCTTAACTCTAATCATAATACAAACACTAACTGTAACCCTAATTCTAATTCTGCCCTTCACCCTTAATCACTAACCCATAAACCCTAACCCTAACCTTAAATGTAAAACTAAACCTAACCGTAATCCAACCCTAACCCTAAGCCTAACACTAACCTTAACACTAACACTAAATCTAACCCTAACTCTAATCATAAACCTAACCTCAATTTTATTTTATATATAGGTAGATAAAATGAAAACTAAAGATAAAAATATTTTGAGGACTACCCTAAGAATTTGAATTTTTTCAAAACAGTAAATTGAACATGTACTCTTAATGTAAAATGTTCAGATTGGTCACAAAAATATTGTCTTTTTTTTTTTTTTTAAGAAAATACAAAAAAAAAATTAAATGAAGAATAATATGAAAATTTTGCCAATAAAAATGCTAATGCTAAACCTAACCTTAACAATAACCATAAAGGTAACAATAACCCACATTCTAAATCTAACCAAAACCCAAGTCCTAACCCCTAACCCCTAACCCTAACCCAACTATCCCTAAGCCTAACCCTAACCAAAACCCTACTCCTAACACTAACTCTAAGCCTAATCTTATATTTATGGGTAGATAAATTGTATACTGAATATAAAATAAATTTTTGAAGACTTCCCCATGTCCTAGAATTTCATCAAAACAGCAGACAACTGAGCCTATTTCTTTATGCGACAATGTTTAGATAGGTCATAAAATTTTTAATTTTTAATAAAAAAGATACAAAATAACATCGTAAATGAAGAATAGCATAAAGTTTTGGAAATAACAACCCTAAGTCTAATCCTTACCCTTACCCTAACCCTAAACCTAACCCTAAACAAAATTCTATTATGGGTAGAAAAATTAAATATTGAATGTAAAGTAAATTTTTGAAGAATATCCTAGGAACATGAATTTACAGAAAACAGCAAACTGAGACTTTATGCAACAATGTTTAGATAGGTCACATTAATTTTAATTTTAAAAATAAAAAATAACATTGTAAATGCAAAATAATGTGTAAATTTGACAAATAACCACCCTAACTTAAGCATGACCCTAGCCTGAAAACTACACCAACCCGAACCATAATGCTAACCCTAACACTAGCACTAGCACTAACCCTAACACTAACACCAACCCTAAACTTAATCCTATTTATAAGTAGATAAAATATATACTAAATATAAAATAATTTTTAAAGACTGTCTTCTGAACTTGATATCATCAAAGAAGCAATCTGAGCCTATATACTTTATGCAACAATATTCACTTGAGTCACAGAAAGTTAAATTAAAAATATATAAAATAATTTTAAAATTGAAGGATAATATAATAATATGGCAAATAGCAACCCTAAACTACTATTAACCCTAAACCTGACTAACTGTAACTCTAACCATAACCATAGCCATAATCATAACTATAACCATAACTCTAACCCTAACTCTAACCCTAACTCTAACCCTAATTCTAACACTAACCCTAACGCTAACCCTAACCCTAACCCTAAACCTATTTATGGGTAGATAAGTTGGATACCGAATATAAAATAAATTTTTGAAGTCTGCCCTATGTACTTGAGTTGAATCAAAACAGCAGTTTGAGTTTATATTAGTTATGCAAGAATGTTTAAGCAGGATATAAAAATTTTAATTATAAAGTGAAAACTACAAAATAACATTGTAAATAAAAAATAATATGAAAATTGTGCCAATAACAATCCTAACGCTAACCCTAAACCTAACTCTAACCGTAACTCTAACCCTAACCCTAACCCTAAGCCTAACTCTAACCCTAACACTAAACCTAACTGTAAACCTAGCCCTGCTCCTAAAAATAACAATAACCTTAACCTTAACTCTAACACCAACCCTAACACTAGCCCTAGACCTATTTAAGGGTTGATAGAGCAGATACTGAATATAAAGTAAATATTTGAAGACTGCCATTTGAAACTTCCAATTTATCAAAACACCATTAAGAGATTACATTCTTTATGCAACAATTTTTAGATAGGTCATAAAATTTTTAATTTAAAATTGAAAAAATACCCCCCCAAACACGATGTAAATGAAGAATAATATGAACATTTGTCAACTAACAGCCCTAACCATAACCGTAACCCTAACCCTAACCTTAACCCTATTTCTGTGTAGATAAATTAGATACTGAATATAAACTAAATTTTTGAAGATGGTTCTATGAATTTGAATTTTATCAAAGCAGCAGAATGAGTCTATATTTTATACACAATAAAATTTAGATAGGTTTTAACATTTTAACTTAAATAGAAAAATGCAAAATAACATTGTAAATGAAGAATCATAAGAAAATTAGGTAAATGACAACCCAAAACCTAACCCTAACCCTAACTGTAACCCTAACTGTAACCCCAACTCTAACCCTATCCTGAACCCAACCCAACCCAAATCCTAACCCTAATCATAACCCTAAACCTAACTCTAACCTAACCCAAACCCTAAACTTAATCATAACGCTAACCCTAATCCTAATTCAAACCCTAACTCTAACCTTAACCTTAACACTAACCCTAACTCTAACCCTAATCCTAATACTAACCATAACCCTAACCCTATTCGTAAACCTAACCCTAACCCTTACACTAACCCTAAACCTAGCCCTAACCTTAACCCTAATGCTAACAGTAATGTCATTTATGGGTAAGTGTATTTAATACTTAATATAAATTAAATTAGAAGGCTCCCCTATGAAATTGAATTTCATAAAAACTGCAAAATGAGCCTATATTCATTATGCCAAAATGTTCAGATAGGTCATAAAATTTTTAAGTTTAAATAGAAAAAAAACAACAAAGTAATATTTTAAATAAAGAATAATATAAAAATTTAGCAAATAACAACCCTAACCCTCACCCTAAGCCAAATCCTAACCCTACCACCCTAACTTAAGCATGACCCTAACCCAAATCTAACCTGAACCCTAACCCTATCTTTAACACTAAACCTAACCCTGTCTAACACGTACCCTAAGACTAACCCTAAACCAAAGCCTAAACCTAAGCCTCACCTTAAGCCTAAACCAAATTCTAACTCTAAGCCTAAACCAAAGCCTACACCCAACCCTTACCCTATCCCTAACTTTAACCCTAACCCTATCCCTAATCCTAAACCTCAACCCAAAACTAAGCCAAACCTAAGCCTAACCCTAACCCTAACCCTAACCCTAACCCTAACCCTAATTCTAACCCTAAACCTAATCCAACCCAAGTTTTTAAAAGAAATTTTTTTCTAGTTTTTAATGTTGTTTATGTTGGGATTTTAGTCCTGGTCTGACATATTCAATGTGTGGTTTTAGGGTGAGACCTAGCCAGCTGTGCTATCTCAACTATCTGTACGTTCATGAGTAAATTACTAATGTATCTCTGCCTCCATTTCTTTGCCTAGAAAGTAATAATAATATTTACTTGATGAAAAGTTGTGGTATGACACTGTATTTATTGACATAACCACTAACAGCTGTAAGTGTTTGATATATAAGGTTATAGCATCACCAATAACATCATATAATTAATGCAAATAAACTTTTTGGTTTAAAGAGCACTGGACAGATACTTGATCTGAGATTGAGCCAGCCTCAGTCATTGACTTTAATAGATTCAATGGCATGATAGTGGCAGAATTCCAGCTATCGTTAAGGGATGGTTGTGAAGTGAAAAATTGGAGGCAATGATTGTAGGAATATTTTCTGAGGAAGGTAACTGTGAAAAATCAATATGACAATTGTGGAGATAGTGTCAGAAGCTGGAATAGAGTGCAAGAAAAGTGGTTTCATTTTAATGAGAGAAAGGTAGATGTCTTATGGTCTGTAGAGAAAAGGTTGGAAGTACAGAGACAGATAGAGCTGATGAAGAATTAAGCATTGACAATATGAGAGATATTGAGATGAAGGCGTAAGAACTACAGAACAGAAGAGTCCCTTCGTTCCTCTGAGATTTGAATAAAGACAATAAGTAGAGATATAGGCACTATCATAGTTATAGGCTGAAAAGTTGAGATATGTCACACTGATATTCTCAATTTTGGAACTAAAAATTAACTTATTGTAGAAGTGGTCTTAACTGAATAAGAAAGTAATGGAAATTTGTGGTCAGAACTTTATACATTGAAGTTTATGTTTCCAAAGCTGGAGTGATTTCTTAGAAACAATATATCCAAAAAACAAAAGACTAGAGTGTAGTTATAGAATTGAAGTGATGCTGTGAGTCAGTTCAGAGGGATGCCTAGAAATTTGAAATGGGTTATGGGGTGTGTCATCTACATAAACAATGAAATTCATATAAAATAAAGGTGAAGTTAAAATAGGTAGACAAAGAGCTAGATGCCTACAGCCTCATTATATTCAGCAACAAGAGAGGGTAAAATGTATACTACATATAAATGCATGGATTTCAATTGAGAGAGCAGTTGCACATGGTTGATTCAAAAGTGACCAGAAAGCTATCAAAAGTGTCAAAAAAAAGAGAAAAGAATATGTGTGTGTGTGTGTGTATACACATAAGTACATATATGTATTCTTATATGCACATATATGTTTGTGCATGTTTGTATCTGTATACATATGTGTATATGTTAGGAGAGCAAAGTACAGGCATCCTGAACTGAATAAGAAAAAAAGATTGATGCATTGTATTAAGAAAATTACAATCTTAGGATAATATATCTGAAGTAATAAGAGTTTTATTAGTTTGTGGTTAAATTTGCATATTCATTGGTAAATGTCTAGGTGGAGAAATGTTATTTTAAAATGTTATAATAAAAATTAAAATAATTATGGAATTGTACTGCACTTGGCTATATAATATCTTAAAATAATATTTGTTGATCAATATTTTTCTCATTTTGTAAGGAAACTTGAAACTCTAAGTGACTTTGTAAAAATTATACCTGACTTTTTAGTCCACCTCTTTCCAAAACAAAGTATAAAAAGCAAAGAAGTAAATTAAAATGATTAAAATTACAAAACAAATAGATACAATGCACTCTGTGCTGGAACTCTCTTACTTTTTCACTTCTTGAACCAGATTTAAAATTGTGTTCTTAATTTTCTTGTCAGTATATTTTGTGACTCAGTATGTATTACATGAATCATGTTTTGTAACTGATGTATGAAAAGAACATTGTTAACTGTGCATGATTGTACTATACACACCCAACATTTTTCAGTCACATTTTAAATTGGTTTCATAAAAAATTAAATATACTCAATATTAAACTTGAAAATCCTAAAAGTCTAGTACCTACTGGGATTTTTTTTTTATTCATTATTTAACTTACTAGTATTCCACTATATATATATATTTGGGAGAGAACAGGGAAATTTGAAAGAATGCTTCTGTCAACCATCCTCAGTAAATGTTTTCTGAAATGAGAACATTGTGATTTCAAAGAGGATCAAGCTTCTTTGAAGAAATAGAAATTGAAAGTGGAGTCATTACTAACAACAGGTAGAGTTTTGCATTTTTGAAAAAAAAAGGTACAGTAAACATGATTATTTAAAAAATTTATGTCTCACTTTTGACAATTTGCTCCAAGTGTGCTAGGAAAAATTATTTAAAAAATAGATATTCCTGAGTTATAATTATACGTTCTGTACCTAAATTTTTGTATTAAACGATTTCTGCTTCATAAAAGGTATTCTTAAAAGAGCACCTTAATCTATTACGACAACATATGGCTATTTTGTGGTTATCATAATTTAATAAATTAGCAATACTAAAATGAAATTATTCATTTATTGAAATTATAAGTGAATAACTAAGAATTGTGCAAAGAAGCTTAATGTACCAAGCAATCATAATGATTCTATTGTACCACCTTTTCTTTTCTAAATTTGATTATGTTGTGTTGCCATGTTGATTTTAAAACATAAAAGCTTAGAATTTCACAACACAACATTCAGTAAAATGAGTTAGACAGAAAACAGAACAGATATTATGACCCCATCAATATAAAGTTTAAAAATATGGATAGCTAACCTATAGCATCAGAAATTAGGATAGTGGATTCCTCAGGGAGCTAAGTATGACTGGAAGGGAATGAAAAACATTCTAGGATGCTGGTAATGTATTTTCTTGATGCAGATGCTGGTCACGGATGTGTATAATTTGCAAAATGTTATTGAGCCATACACTTAAGATTTTTGTATTTTTTTGGTGTGTGTTTGTTGTACCTCAATAAATTTTGCATTAACAATAAAAAGTTTATATTAGGGGAAATGCCCCTGTGAATCGTTAAGTTAAAGGATAATATTGAACCAAATCTTAGAGTGAGTTGGTATTAGTCCCAAATTTGCTCATAGTATATGAGAGAAATGTCTTTGATTACTTGATTCAAACTCTAATTTTAACTTTATTTGGAAATGTGCTATTTAATTTCTTATACAGTTTATTGTTAAATGAATAAAATCTCTGGTTTAAAGCTTACAAAGAAAACCTTTGATAACTATTTTTTTCTTTTTTTTGTCCTTGAAGTAATAATGGGACCTAATATTGAAATCTATTTACAATTCCTCTATGCCTACACTAAACGCTGTTCTTATGTAAACCATCCAGATCATCTAAAGAGATTGGTGGTAGTTGAAACTTGTCTTAATCTAAGGCTGAGAATTTTCATTTTTTTTTAGAAAAATCAAGAAATACTTTTCCCCAAAGTGAAATATCTGCTTTTTATTTTTTAAGTGACCCTGTCTAACAGGTCATTATTATATCACAACTTTAAAGCTACCTTGTAGCCTTTGGCTCTTTAAATTTAAGTACAATTAAAGAAAACTATAATTCAGTTCCTTAGTCACATTAGCCTCACTTCAAGTGTTCTGTAGTCACATGTGCTTAGTGGCTACTGTATTGGACAAAACAGAAAACATTTCTATCATTGCAGAAATTTCTGTCAGACAGCACTAATATATATATAATTGGAATAATACATTCCTCTGAGCAATTTTATTTTATTTAAAATGTTTATTCTGTATAATTTTTAGTACTGTAATGGCAAAACAGAAATGCTTGGTGATATTTAACAATAACATCACTGGTTAGCCTAAGAATAATCAAATAATGAAAATACTAATGAAAACAACATTTACGTGTCTAGTTTCATGAGTAGGAAGTATATACCTTTGTATTAATTTACTAAGATTAATTCTGCTTCTAAATATATTACTATAAAATAATTCTTAAATTAGCATTCTGGAAAATTTCCCTGAAGTAGAAGCCATAAATCCAGCTTCATATATTATGCTCACAGCTTTATTAAATGC
Organism: Cynopterus sphinx; assembly: GCA_030015415.1. Taxonomy (NCBI): domain Eukaryota; kingdom Metazoa; phylum Chordata; class Mammalia; order Chiroptera; family Pteropodidae; genus Cynopterus; species Cynopterus sphinx. Next base: position 35,311,400 of record CM057386.1, read on the forward strand.
ACATATGCACTCGCACACAACATATAGTAAGCAAGTGTTTACTTTTTTAAAATTCTACATATTAAGAAAACTTAATATGTAGTTCAAAAGCACATGCCCCAGGAATACATATGTTCAATCAGAAGACAATATAATGAAAAAGGAAGTTGTATTAGTATTCTAACCCTCTCAAATTATAACATGGCATTAACTAATTAGAATGTCTTTATGCATCTATGGGGGTACTGGTTAGTGCCCTGAACTTCAATTGATCTTACTGTCGTTTGAGGGATAAATGTATTTATTCCATTGTTTTTCCCTTTAGGATATAGTTCGCTAAAACACATACACACACAATCACATACTACCTTTAAACCACCATTAAACCAATTTGGATCACAGCCCAAAGATGAACCCATTTGACATGTTAGTCAGAACACTTAATTCATTGACTGGACTCTGTTAGTGTCTATGCACTTTAATGCAGAGTTCAGTGGGTATATCATTCTATTAACAACCATTCAACATAAAGTGTACATAAAATGTATAAATCTATATAATATCCAGAAAAAATAGACTTTTTAAATATTATTACTATACGAGGAACTCTTACAAACATAAATAAATTCTTTGCTAAAAGTTTTTCTTTTTCCTGGTTATTTATAACCTGTGTTTTCCCCCCTCCTGCAGTACTGATAAAGATACTTGCAATTTTAGTGCCATAGCATACAGACTCATAATACCTCCAATTAGAGAGGGAAAAGGAGGATTTGTGGTGGAAACCTATACAGGCCATATCAAAACAGCTATGCTCTTCCATGATATGAGGAAGTCCTACTTCAAGTTTCATGTCATTGCAACCGACGACTATGGGAAAGGGCTAAGTGGCAAAGCTCATGTAAGTACATAAAACTTCAGATAAGGGGGTACATAAAATACTAGTCAGGGGTCAGTGTTTTTAACTCATAGAACAATTAAATCATTTTGATATCAGTTTTCTATAACATGATTAATTTGAATTCAGGTTCTTGCTAGCTATAGTTTAGCATATAAAAATATAGCTTTATGGGTTTTTTTTGTCATTTGGGAAATACAGCATATGTTTTTATATATAATTGTGACAGCAATGTCGTAAGTGTTAGATTTCCATTCGATCTGTGGATCTCGTGCTTAATATAGAGCTGGCAGGAGCTACTTAAAATTATAAAATGCTTTATAGACTTGTGCTGTAGAAGTTAAAAGACTTTTTTATTACTGTTTAAATTAGTTTTAGGCCTTGTGTAAGTATGAAAACAAAAGGGAATATTTTGAAGCAAGTTTGTGTCCCAATGGATGATTTTTTCTTATTTCACCAAAATCCCCATTGATGATTTTGATGACCCTTGACTATTACATTTGCTTTCAGTCAGTAACATCGCCTTTTTAGTCTGCTATTTTTCAGTCTACACAATCTCAGTAGTAGATTATTCCCAAGAGTGGTTTGATATTAACACTTATTAAAAATATTCAATATGAGTGCATCTATCCTATGGAATACCTATCATTATTTGGACTTTTCTCTGATTAGATTCATCAGAAATTATATTTATTATTGGAATTCTTTATCATTTAAGGAGAGATTCAAGTGTAATTTTTCTTTCGCTCTTTATATCTTATTAATTCTATCTTTTACAGTTTTTTCATTTATTTTTCTGGAAAAGTTCAACCTTTGTATATGTGCAGACATCAGTGACCAAATATTATTCTATTTAGGTAAAGGTGAAGATCAATCACCATGATTGTGATTAGTATGAAGAAGAGAACTTTCTCATGTATAACAATAAAGCTGCACGGAATAAAGAAAGGCCAGTCTCCAGGAACACTGGGGCCAATGGAGAATGCACACCCTTTTCCTCTGGTCTGGGATGGGCTTTGGCTAGGGAAGTGGTGGTGCAACTCAGTAGTAGGAGTTGTAAGAGCCTGTGGTATTGATGGAGCCTTTACTGTAGGCAGGGAGACTGTATTCATTTGAAGATCAGGACACACATATGCAACTTTGGCTGTTGAATTCAGCCCTCTGCTCACGGCACCAACTGGGCGTTGTCACTGGCTTTCGGCCTTCAGTGCCAGCATAGATGAAGAAACCAAGTCTCAGGGAAAACCATGCCCAAGAGCTGGCCAAGTGCCCTCTTTTGCTATTGGGGTCAGGCTGACAAATGTCCGGGCATTGGAGGGTCTGGGAATCACTGCCCTGCCCCCACCTGGAAATCAGCACCTGACCAGTTAGTTACCAGGGGAACTCTGGGGTAGCTGGCCATTTGGGTTCCAGTTTCCTGCCTGCCCTGACTGTCCAGGTCACTAATATTTATGCTTTTGCTCCAAGTCTCTGGGCTGACAATCAAGGGACCAGGATCCACCATTTCATTTGGGCACTTGTTCCTTTGGAGGTTTTTCTTTCTCCCTGGACCTGACTTTGGTTGGCTCTTCTGTAATCTCAAAGCAGCAGGGCCCAGGGCGAGCTTTGGCCTGGTAGGGGCCATTTGACGTCAGTTCAACCTCTCTGGGCCCCTGGACTGGCTCAGGTGAGTTGGCCAATTAACACTCCTAGGAGGGAGGATTAGCTTTCAATTGATCACAGCTGTTCTTTATGAGCGTGATGCCAGCCAGGCCATGAACTCTCCCCTGCTGTGTCTAACCATCATCTTCAAGCCCTGTCCTTTTACCTGATGCCCTCATTCCATTTGCCTTCTATCTCAGCTTTCACTTCACAGCCCAGTCCACTTCAGCTCATGGGAATTTTCCTGCAGGCCATTTCAACATTTTTTCAGTTTCTTTAACACTCACAGGCAATTCTACATTCCTCCACTCACCCATTCTCCAATCTTCATCCCCTGACAACCATGCCCCCATTCTTCACCCCTCCAGTTTCACAGCCCAAATTTGGCCAATTTACCCCATCTCCCCACCACACCCTGACACTCTTGCCCCCCGCGCCCCACAGGACTGCCATAAGATACAAGAAAGTACCTGGTTTCTGGGAGAAGGCGTGCCTTCAGGCCCACTGCTCAGCCAGAGTGGGGCAGTCAGAGACTGGATTCTGGCAACATGGAGTTCAGTGATATCTTATTCAGCCTAGCAACTGGCTCAAAAAGTGAGACCCCGTGTCCTTGCCACCAGGCACACTTCCTTTAGCAAGGCATGGCAGAGGACTGAGGAGAGTATGGAAGACCCATGCCTGCAGCATCCCTGAAGTGAAAAAATAGGTGCCATCAAGGGCCTGGCTGTAATCCTGGCATGTCTTTGGGTGTCTTTCTGTTTCCAGATCAAACAGGGATATCCAAGGCCTTCTTTCTTGGCTCTTCCTGCTATTAGGAGATGTGTAGCTGTGTCATGTCCTGAAATGTCAGGGGAACAGAGTTCAGGTAAGCACCATGCTGGGTATATTAGGTACCACTCTGTGTGTTTGTGAGTGTGTGGGGGGTTTGTGTGGGTGTTTGAGAGAGAAAGAGAGAGAGAGAGAGAGAGAGAGAGAGAGAGAGAGAGAGAGAGGAAGGAAGGAAGGAAGGAAGGAAGGAAGGAAGGAAGGAAGGAAGGAAGGAAGATGTCGGCATGTGGCTATCCAGGCCTGCATGTGTGTGCTTGTGTGAAAATTATCTTGAGTGTCTAAGTATGGTTTCAGGGTCTAATGATGTTGATGTTTGGTGTCTTTGCTAAAGTGTGAGTGCAAATCAGCGTGTGAGCATAAAGAGTCCTTTGTGTATATAGTTGTCCAGTGTGAGTGTTTCCTACTTTTTTTCTCTAGAAAGGCTTCTAAATGTTGGGCTGAGCCTAGTCTGAAGGAAGTGTGTCAAAAGGGAAGGAAGTCATCTCAGCCCTATTGTGAGAGTTTCCTGGGTGCCAGATGATAGCTGGACTCTGTGGGAAACACATCAAGAGGTGTGTAACTATCTGATTGTGACATTGTGGACCTGAAACCGATATAAACTTGGACTCCATTCATGCTTCAATCAAGGATCTCCATTTCAAACAGACCAAAAATTTCATCCAGGAATTCTGCTCAAATGGTTCACTGCCCACACCACAGTCCAGAAAAATGCAGTTGGAGCTTCATACACTGCTCGCCAATGGCCAACTAGGTACGCAGAGCATGTTCCTGCTTGGTGGCCTGCCCAGAATAGGCAAAGAAGCCACAACAAATCTAGAAATTTCTGTGCCAACCGGAGGGATCCCCACGCAGCCTTTGGAGACCAAGGAGGCTCAGTCCACCTGAGGCCAAAAAGCTTGGTTCAGAGCCCTGATGGGTGAAGAGCGGGCCGAGCTGAACTTGTATCACGTGCTTTTCTATATAGTGAGTACAGAACCTTTCCTTTGCTCTGAGGTGACTTTGTGCTTCATCCTAGCCTTTCCCTCATAATTCTTTGGTGAAGTTTAGATGACTGTGGTAACATGGTTGTCCAAGATGCCCTGCATTTCTAGTGGCCAGGCTCGATATTCGAGCATTCTCGATGAGTCAGTTGTGCACTGGACAACTCTGGATCACCCATCATCGTACAATCAATCCCCTAAGCCCCTTTCTCTCACCTGTGCCCACATTCTCATCTTTTCCTTGACTAGCATTTGCCCTTGAACCATTTACAAGGTTTTGACTCACAGAATCAGAACATCCTTCATTGTTCCTTATGGATTCTGAATTGCTTGAGAGAACATTCAGAGCAGAGTTGCAGAATGAGGCAAAAACCCTGACAGGGCAGAAATATTCAACTGTTGGGAACTGCCTGGGCCCCAGGAGCCATATTTTCACCCAACTCCCAGGGAACAGATGCCTCTCCAGTACACTTTTTTCTGTAATGAAAATGTTTATTTTCCCACAATGCTCCCTTTTTTGGTCAACTATTGAGAGAAGGCGTATCTGTTAGCATCACAGATTTCTTTTCATGTCTACATTTTGAACTATCCCATCCCAAAAGTATTAGATTGTATCACCTCTGGCCTTTGAAACCCTCCTTCTCACTTGGAGTCGAACCCCTTCCTTCTGAGTTCAGTTTCTTTTCAAATCAGGGATTTCACGTGTTTCACATGCTCTCATGAAACACTCATGCATCCGGTGTGCCAGTTTTATTTAACTTCCTCTCACCATCTGCCAATGTCAATTGCTACCATCTCTGTGACTCAACAAAAAACTTTCCCTCAAGTCCACACAGCATTCCAGTTTGTCACTGGTTCTGTCATCACCAAAAATCTGACTCAGCTTTTCCTATTCACATTCCTGCTATGTGATACTTTCCCCATATTTAATATGGCATAGTTTGCCTTAATAATGGGAGTTTTCTACCATGGTTTGATCTAGAGAGTATTATGCTGAGTAAATTAACTCAGACAGAGAAAGACAAATACCATGTGATTTAAGTTATATGTAATCTAACAAAAATAGTTAACAAACATATCAGAAACTGATTCATAGATACAGAAAATATGGTGATGGTTATCAGATGGGAAGAGGTGTTGGGGATATGGGTGAATGGCGGGAAGGAATCAAGAAATACAAATTGGTAATTACAATATAGTCATGGACGTATAAATTATAAGAAAGGGAATATAGTCAATAATATTGTAATAATTATGCATAGATGAGAAGGATACTAGATTTCTCAAGGTGATAGCTTCATTAATTATATAAATGTCTAATCACCATGTTGTACACCTGAAATTAATATGGTGTTGTCAATTGTAACTAAAATTTTAAAAATATATTTTAAAAAATGGGAGCTTCTGATTGCATAGTCCTGGTGCTTTATTATCAATCAAATAATTACTGGTCTCAGAAAAAAATATATAAGGATTCAAAAATATCTGTGAACCAATAATTGATCTCTATTTCAAATCTCAAGTTAAATTTAGACTAAAATGGCTAAGAAAAAATTAAATTCTTAACTATATTAATCAAACAGAAGCTTCTTAGCATGGAAAACTATATAACTCCTAAGTTTTGGTCCTGTTGTTTACTCTTAGTTAGGGTAAAGAGAACCAGTTTGTTCCTTCCTTAACTCTGAAATATTCTACTTTTAATTATATAAGGAAGTCGTATAAAATGTTTTCCTTATGAGACATGATTCATATAACATTTGAAGAAATATATATTATAACCTATACTTTAAGAAAGGTTAATCACACATCATTGTCAGCTGTTCAGAAAATTATTTTCGGAAGGTATATTGCTTCAATGTATTTGAATTTATAAATGTATTCATAAAATGCTGTAATGATTTTAAAATTACCTTCTCAACAAAGCTATTTTTTATAATTGAATTGTTTTTTTGGACAATTTTGTTTTATTAAAAATGTAATTTTTTCAACTGTGTATATAAGATGCCTAGAATATCTGAAACAAAGATATCACAAAGGACACTACACTATCAGTTTTCATAAAGTAATCTCTAAGCTTTAAAGTAATAAAGTTTGAATAGAGTTGCTAAAACTGTGGCCATATATTTATATAGCAAAATAAGGCCTTGAGAATACCTGGGATATAGGGACTGAAAAAATAATGTAACATTCCGCAATGTTGTTTTCAAATTACACAAAGAATGCATTTGTAAGTTTATTAATCCCGAATAAAGAGTCATTAGCATTATTTGTCACAGACCTTCTGTTTGGAACTAGAAAAGCCAAGACAATCAAGTGTGTTACACATTCTACCTTAAAGTAAAACCATCAAATAAAATTAAGAACATTTGTGTTGTTATAGCATCAGTTTAAGGTTTATCTTAATTGTCCTGTCTTTTGTACCTGATTGGAAGGCTAGCTATTTAATCAAAATACAATGACTTATTAACAGAAAGCTATGATTTTTTCTTCCACATTTAATGATAATATCTATTAATTATCTATTATCATTAAATTTATGATAAAAGAAAACTAACGCTTCAATTGTAGCACTCCATAAATTAAACTGAGCTATAAAGATGCATATTATTGCTTTTGTTCTACATAAAAATATAGAAAGGTGGATGATTTTCGTGGCCATAGCATATTATCTAAGTTTCTGTGAACACAGTTCTTAGAAGACTTTGCAGAATCAATAACATTCTGTCCCGAACCCAAGAGACATTGAGGCGATCTGGGGAGACACAGATCATAGACAGGAACAAAAGAGAATTCGTAAATTTGAAACAACGTACTCAAAATATGAATGCACTCACATTTATCTTTCATTCATAAAATGAAGATAATTATTTGATTCATAATAATGGGGCTAAAAAAAAAACATGAAGGCCAAAGAAGAAATTATCTATAGAAGACAGATGGTACCAGCAGAAAAGAAATAGAAATTGAGAATCTGGAAGACCGGAGGGTTTGTGGTGAAAGACTGAGAACTCAACCTTTACTTTCCAGCTATATATGGAGAAAGAGCATCCTCCAAAGCTCTTCAGATTCTCCATAATATCAAACACTGGGAGGCAGCTCCTATACACATTCCCATAATTAAGACATTTTACTGGCTCCATCTGTTGTAATGACTCCCTAAATTGTGGCAATGAATAAGTGATGAGTCTGCTATGCCATAGGAGGTATAGGTGGTATTAATGCTGCATCTTTACATACTTGTAGTCTGATATTCGAATCCATTCACAATCTGGCCCTAACTTTCCAGACTCATTAATTCACTGGGAAATCTTTTATTGAGTATTTTTATGTGCTGCACATTTTAAGCTATTGGAACATATCAATACACATAAACAAACAAACAAAAATCTCGGCCCTTATGTAGATAAATTGATTGCACATCTTTGACTATATCCTGCTCTCCAGCCTCACTGAAACATCAGTATTCTTAATAAAGACCTATGAAGTATACTCATCAAAGTCTTTTTTCTTTTCTACTCTCTTGCTTTCTGGTGATTGAGATAGTCTTTTGTTCTGCTGTCAAGTGAAATGTGGTTCTGGTTAATAGAAAGTACTATGATCTTGATAAGTTTTGAAAATAAAAGATTATTTAATGCAATATATTAGTCAATATTTCAAACCTCATTTAGAGAAGAGGATGTACAAAACTTCTCTTTCTCTATTCAGCACCTCATTCCCAGTTTACTAGAAGCTACTTTTTTTACACTCAGGTTGCCATCATGTGCAGTTGGAGACTGAGGGGAAAAGATTGATGAGGCAGAAAGGAAAGCTCCAGATTAAACGTTAGTATTTGAAGTGGTTAAACATGCTTTGGGTAAGACGTGTGTTTAAAAGAGACATCGCCCATTGGAAATTCTGGGCACTGGAGTGCTCTCCTGCAGCAACATGATTTGGGCAGCACGTTTTATGCATGCCCATTTTGTCACTTCAGGAGACATTCGGCAATTCACCTCCAGCTTTTGCAGTTTGCATTCTCATCACTCCTCCAGGTGACCCTGTTAAATCGGATCTACAAAAACTAGCATTCGATGTGTGCCAAATCTGGACCTTGGGTAATGTTCATAGGCTCTTTCCCTGCATGATTCTATGACCACAGGCTTCTTTTAAAGTAGCTGTGATGCCCCTCTGCTCTAGCAAACATAAGAGCTTTTCAACTCTACAGTTTACACTCTGAATTACCTAACAGGTCTCAGACATGAATTTGCTGTGCCCTTTGAAACACAGGGAAACAGTGGTCTTACTCCAGTTGTCCACAATAAAATTGAGAAGAGAGTATTTATCCTCATCAGCTCCCCTTTTCTGGGAGTGATACACAACTGTAGGTATGAGAAAGACAATGAAAATCCTCCTCTACTTTTCTCCACAGGACTGTTTAACGCAAAATCTTTGACCTTTTTTTTCTTTAATTAATTTTTAATTAACTAATTCTTTTTCATGACATAATAAATCCAGTAAGTTTCATGTGTACAATTAAACAGTAAAGCATATATCTATTGGATTCTTTATTAACTTCCCATAGTTAAATATTTTTCTGTCACAACATATTTGTCCAATTTTACCCCATGGACCTCCACTCCCCATTCTTTTTCTTCTCTATAGTCCACATCCATGAGTCTCTGTTTGCCCTGTTCATTTGTTGCTTTTAGGGTTATATCTCACATATAAATGCTACCATGTGATTTTCAACTTTTTCTGACTGGCTTATTTCTCTTAGCATAATTATCTCACGGTCTACTCACATCGTTGCAAAGGGCAGTATTTCTTCTCTTCTTATGGCTGAGTAACATATCATTATATATACATACCATAGCTTCTTTATCCAATAATGTATCCTAGGGTATTTTGGTTGCTTCCATGTCCTGGCCACTGGGAAGATGAATAATACTGCTATGACACTGGTGTGCAAATATCTTTTCAGGTATGGGTATTCAAGTCTTTGGGGTAAATACACAGTAGGAGGATTGCTAGATCATGTGATAGATCAATTTTGAATACTTTATAAGAATAACTAAAACAGGTTATTCAAGCAAACTTTCCTGAAATAATACTTAAATGGATACTTCATATAAATGCAGAAAATGACTCAGCCTCACCAGTGTGGGGGTATATTAAATAAATTATTGGACTTGACTCAACCCTTTGTGCAGTGTCTCCATGCTGTATACACTCCCTGCCCATTATTCACTTGGTAGCTCTGTGGGTTTTTGAAATAACCTCTCAGGTATCATGGTGCTCTTGTTCAAGTTACCCTTTTGTTGCTTAAAGATGGCCCCAAAGTACAAGAGTGTTGATGCTAGCAATTCTAATATGCAATAGAGAAGCCATAAAGTGCTTCCTTTAAGAAATTAATGAAAATGAACCCAATGCGAAAATTTATAGTAAGAACAAATCTTCTGTGCATGAAAGTGTAAAGGAGGAAAAAGAAATTTGTGCTAGGTTTACTGTGTTGCACCGCAAACGGAAAGTTATGGTTCAGAATGCATGACAAGTGTTTTGTTAAGATTGGAAAGACATGACACTTGTGGGCAGAAGACATGAACTAAACATGTGTTCCAACTGACAGTATTGTGTTGCACCAGAAATTACTGGAACATGAACAAGAGATGCCAGGCAATGAGAAACCACATTCACATAACTTTTATTATATTGTTATAATGGTTCTATTTTATTATTATTACTCTCTTACTGTGATAATTTAATCTTTATCATAGCTATAAATGTATGTATAGAAAAAACTTGGTATACGTAGGGTTAAGTATTATCAGAGGTTTCAAGCAAATACGGAAGGTCTTTGAAAGTGTATACTCTGAGGATAAGGAGGGTAATATATCATCCATGATTTATTTTTAAAAACAACAACAAAAATCTGGATCTAATCAGGACTCTAAGATCTAACTATTGATTTATAGGAAATAGAGGAGACAGACAAAAATATTAAATGAACCACAGAACTTAGAGTCATCAATATCCAGACTTCAGGAATCTTGTTTTTGAACAAAGTGAATAAAAGAAGTGACAGTGCTGAAGCCTAACAATTAAAAAAAGAAAAGCTTAAAAAGACCTGCCAACCAATTGTGTATAGACCTTTTTTGAATTCTGATGTGAATAAAATTTTAATATAAGTGTTGACAAGACATATGTTGATATTAAGAAATTTTTAAATTTGATGATATTAATAAATGGGTCATGATTGCTTTAAGTGCCCTTATATTTAAGAGAGAACTATTAAGATATTTACCGGTGAAATGTCTATGCTCTGCTTCAAAATATTGTAATTACAGAGCAATTGGAAGTATAGGTAAAAAGGATTCCCAAGACTCGAGGATTTTGAAGCTGGCTTGTTGATACATGGAGGTTCATTGTAATGGTCTCTGTAATTTAATTTATGTTTAAGATGTTCTGGAGTAAAGCATTCAATTGTTTTAACGACTGCTGATGTCAAATTTTGAAAATGAGTTATAAATTTTTTCTATTTTAATTGTATATTTCATATAGATATTAAATTGAGTGCAGCATACTCATCAAACTTTCTTTGTAAATGACTTCATTTATAACTACTTAGCACAGACATCAGAATAAAAAAAACTGCTTTAATAAATTTGATTTATTCTTTTATTATCTTTATTCATATGATATGTGATAAAGCTCAAAACCATAGGGAAGCTAATTCTGAAGAAAGGATGAACCTTTGAACAATTAATGATGTAACCTTAATTTATATAATGATCTCATTTGCATAGCTAGTGGTCTACGAATTGATTGTAAACCATTAATAGCCATTAATAAAACTGTTAGAAATACATGAGTGTGTATTTCACACTGAAGAGGCAAAAGTTCATGATGAAATGTTAGGAACAATATTTAAGACACAGGCATTAAACAAACTAATAGCATTTAGCCTTCACAAATTTCTGAGAGGATAATTCATGAATTCCCTATTCTATCTCACCTCTACATCCATAATGAGATGCATACTAGCTTACTTATGTGCATCTGGTAAATTGTTATTATCCTTAGATTTACATTAAAATTACAGTAAGGAGAGCCAGTTGTATTATATTCACATATAAGCACTCAATATATCTCTATCCTTCGAAATCAGCGCAATTAAAAAAAAAATTCCAAGTTCCCCAAATAAATATTTACCAAAAGTTTCTTCTTCAATTTAACTACTCAGTGATTTCAAAGGAAGTTGACAAATACAGTTTTCAGTGAATGTTTACATTAATTTTTTATTTTCAGTAAAGTAGTTGGCATGTTGTAAATAGGACGGACTCTGACCTTTTGACCACTTAGATTTTATAAAAAATATAATAGCCTGCACTTTAAAGATTTTTAAAAGCTCAAAGAACTGGGCAACTATTTTTAAGCCATTTAATTATGCAAGTGATGCTTCATCATGAAAGACAAATTAATTTTTTTTATTTCCAAAGACACACTATGTATAATCTGTTTTTTTCAAATGATTTGATTGCACCTGTGCAGCTTTCCATGCTAGATCAGTAAGTGAGATTTGAAGTAACAGAAAAGTGATTTATTTTTAATCATCATCAATTGAACTCAGATGGGAAATTTCATAATGCTTCTTCAGGCTTTTACTCACATATTACTCTCCTTTCTGTTCCACGGACATTTATATGTGTGTGTATGCTTGCTCTGGCTCTCTTCTCCTTTCCTCTTCCCCCATCTAAAAATGCTGATGGAGTTTTGTGATAGGATGTCCAGGAATAGCACCCAGGAGAAAAAGTAAATGTTTCAGATTCTGTGTCCAACTTTACTGAGCATCTGTTTTCTTAATGATTAAATTAAATTTTACTTTCTTGGGTTTCTTGGATTCTAAAAAAGCTGGTCTGATTTATTTATTTTTTTTTAAGATGGATTACTAAAGTGCAAAGGAGTATTACCTTGATGGATGGAACAAAGATAGTGTTTATCCCATCGTTGGTGATCTCTTATAAAATATGTGCCTGCCCACTTCACAAACAGGCTTTTACTTGCTTCTCTGTGTGGTTGAAGCCTATCAAACTGAAATATTAAAGAAAGATGTCAGAGTTAAAAAAAAAATGTGAAACTGAATGCTCAACTTTTTACTTACTGACAAGTGTCATTTTTAGGAAATCACTTAACTTTCTCATCATGGTTTTGTAAAGTGAAGACAATAATTTGCATTTCCAAGAAATGGGTGTGAATGAAATGTAGTGCAAAACACATGTGTTGGTAAATGTTAGTCGCTCACTATTTTTAACATGTGCTTTCCTCTATTCTAAGTAAATTTATAAGTACCAGAAACCACACAATTCAGGGACTGCCTGGAAATCACATACCTATTAACAATGTACCATATTCCAGAGGGTTAGCCAGTACCTCATAGCAGAATGAGAATAAGCTTTATCATCTCACATACTCAACGAGGGTTTTCTACCATATTATACACCAAGTCTGAAAAAAACCTGTTATTGTCTTGACATTTCAGGGGTATGAAATTCTGTCAGTGTTGTCATCTATCAGAAATTACAATAAATGGGAAAACATCTCTGAGTGTTCATGATCTTTCTAACATTCTTCACTGAAAACTTGTAGACATGTATTTCATTATATGATGACCAAAACATCATCAATTTATTGAAAAACCCTAAATAACTTACATTTCAAAGGAACTCAGAGATTGGCTAGGACCACTTCCAGGGAGTTGGCTTAGACAGGAAGCATGTAGCTTGTCCTTGTTTCATTGTCCAGAGGAGCATTCACATATATAACATCCATTATTATTAATTCCAAACCTACCTAGAATTAAAATATGATTTCTTGGTCATTTTCTTTACACTACAAGGAAAAAATAATTCTCTTTAAGAGGTACTGTTGCTTGAACACCTATTTGTAATAAGAGTAATGCATACAAGTGATAACATACTGCTTTGGGAAAATATTCTCCAGACATGATCAACATCAGTGTTATCCTAAGTGTGTGCCTTGAAATTCTAGGGTTTTTTTTTTTCAGATTCTCCTGGAAATTAATGTTCTGTAGAAAATTACTATGCCCCACACCATGAATTCAGATGGCCTTCTAGTCACCTAACACCTTCAGAAATTGTGTTATAAAGAACTCATACAATTCTGTTTAGCCAAGTATTTTATGACCTTAATAGATTATTATACTTATTATGATGTAATGAATCTTATTATCCTGTATATTATGCTATGAACACTTGAGGGCAAAACAGATAATATAACATGTTGGTTATTTAGAAAACATGATTTACTATTTTAAATAGCTTAAAGTATTTTGCCACAATGTTTATTATTTAAAGTAAATTTGCTCATGGATTATTGAGTGAAGAGTGGGGCACATTGGGATATTTTATAATATCCTACTTCTTTCACCCTGCTCACTTTAGTTTTCTCCAGAGCATTTATTACTACCTAAATGCTATATATTTATCACTTTAATAATTTATATTGCCTATCTTCTTATTGATGGTTAAATTCTGTAAGTGCAAGGATGTATTTTATTTTCATTGTTCTTTCTCTCATGCCTAGGAGAATACTTAGTATGTAATAGATGTTCAATAAACATTTGTTGATTGAATTAACGGATATTTGTTGAGTAATTGGATAAATAAATGAGTTAATTGTAAAAAATAGTCATGTCAAAGAAAGAGGGTATTAGGTTGAGCCACTCTGCTATCTTCAAAGAAGAGAAATGATAGAATCATAGAAAGTACCAGAACAGCCTTTTGGCCTGAACCACCATTTTCCATTAATTCTCCCAAATGACCAACACAAACAGAAGGAGGAAAAGCACCCTCTACATATTCTCTAGGCCTCCTAGAAAACATGGAATTGTTTGTTTGCTCAAATAAATGCGGATCTACAAGAAAGGTTGTATTGTAGACATCAGGGGAATGGGCACTGTTCGAAAAGAAATGCCGCTGCACAAATGGCAAAACTGAAAGAGTTCACAACATTACCCAGTTGACATTATTATAAACAAGTTAACAGCAAGATTCGTGTCAAGAGAATTAATGTACGCAGTGAACCTATTAAGCACTGTAACAGCCGAGACCCCTTCCTGAAACATGTAAAGGGAAATGATGAAAAAAAAGAAGGAAGCCAAAGAGAAAGGTACCTGAGTTCAACTGAAGTGCCGGCCTGCTCCACCCAGTGAAGCCTGCTTTTTGAGAATGAATGGAAAGGAATCTGAGCTGCTGGAGCCCATTCCCCATGCATTCATGGCATGATAGATTGAAAATAAAATAAAATGAAAGACCTATAATTGAGTAGGTGTCCCTTATCACACACTCACAAAAAGAATATTTTTAAAAAATCAACTGTCCTACTTCTTTGGGTGATGTTTTTATTATTCAGATTTAGTGTTTCTCTCTTGCTAAAAGATGTAAGGTGGTTTACTTTGCAACAAAGTATTGTCTATTTGCTGGGAAACGGCATTTACTGAGTAACAGTTAAGCTCAGTGAATGTTGATTACTCATCATTGCGTCATAAAAAGCTATATTTTAAGGATTAGGAACTTGCCTTTCAAGCCTGATACTTAAAACATATATCATTTAAAGTCCCTGTTCTTTGTGAGTTATCTTTGTTTCCATATTTTAGAGAACATTACTCAAAAAACAACAGTGTTTGTGATAATTTGGAACTAAAACTTTTTCTGTATTTCAAGCAGGGGAAGACATTTATTTATAGCAAATAATGTCATGTATGGTATTCTAAGTACGTTATATAATTTATTCAAAACTCTTGGAGTCAGTAGTGTTTTACCATACTATATAAAGAAACTGGTTTCTCTGTTAACTTGCCCAAGGTTACAGGTGTGCAAAGATTCTGGGCCAGGCCATCTGGCTCCCTCATCTGGTGTCAATTCCAAGTGCTATATTGCCTCATAGTAGTGGGACCATTGTAAAGCTGATTTGTATAGTTTGAGCACATTTAGTTGATTAAGATGCTTCCTGGATAGTTAAACTTAGATGTGGCACACATCTTAAATTCAACATAGTCACAAGGAAGTTGTGCCTTCAGTTTTCTGTGATAGCTATTACAATAGTACTAGTGTATTAGAAATTAAAAAAAAAAAATTGACTGCTTGTATTCTCTTACCATTAATGGAAAAAAGAGAGAGAGAAAGTATTAGAAAAGGCTGAGAAAACTGAGAAATCACAACTTTGGCCCCATGTTGGAAGGCTAAGAAAAAAGGAAGTCTAGCAATATTCAGAGAGAATGAATATCAATGCAGTAGAAACAAAAAACAAAATAAGATAATTATGCTGTTGAGCACTTGCTTCAAGAACAGCCATTTCTTGTAATGGTTGGTTGTTGAAATACTTGTAAAAGGACTTTATAATTTCCTTGCAAACTGATTTAAGTGATTAAACATGTATTTATTTATTCCATATTTCATATCTATGTTCTTTAAATGTATTTTAAATATTTTTGGACTAGCCATACTTTGCCATACCATACAGTTTACCAAAAGGAAAAAGAGAGGACAATTAAGCTGTAGACAATAAGTGAAACAAAGAATAGGAGAGAAGTAGTCAGCTCTAGACTTATTTCTTGAGGCTCACAAACCATTCTATTCTCAGTGAACCACGATGGGCAGACAAAACTAAAATAACTTACTTACTTAAAAATTGCTAATTTTATGTCTAACTTAACTATTTGGGGAAACATTATGTACTATAAATGTCTTTTATCATGGATGTAGCTCTTTGGGCATTCATAAGTGTTTATGATGTTAAAGTTTCTCCATGTTTATGTGTGCTAGGGCTTGGAATTCAGGTCTGAAATTGTACAGAAAAGTGGAAGTGATTCCTACAAAGCAATAATTATGACTAAAACCTGAAAATATGGTGCATTAATTTTGAAGAAATGTTTTTAAAATATCGCTATATGAGGAAGAGAAGGCTTCTGGAATTTACTATTTAGTATTTTCTTCAGTGGGGAGAGGATGGATCACTTTTGCAATGATAACTGAATTTTTAGTCAGATTCAGCACATAGTTACCAATTACAGTTAAGTTGAACAAGTTTTCATTAGAAATATAGAGTAAACAATAATTCAACCTGAAATTAATTTCAAATCCATGTTAACTAGTTTATAGTGAAAGCACTAACTGAGTAAACATCTACTCATCCTCCCCATTTTCTGAAATGAAAGAGTACAAAATACTCTGATTGATCACTGCAGCAGAAATTATATTAACTCTAGTCCCTCCAGTTGCAAACTTACTTACTGAAGGAGGTATGCAGGTTTAGAGAAGATTAGTAAGTTTTCCATGAGGAAGTCCTAAATTTCATCATAAAATATGTTAGTTTATATGTGTGCTTTTTTGAATAACACTATTTTCTGAAGTACTACATTAAGTTTCCAACCCTAAGAGCTTTGTTCAAAATCATGCAAATGCTCCTTTAAGAATATCTTATCACCTGCATTATTTTTAATTTAAAATGGAACACACTACTCTGCTACTTTATTATCTGCCAAATGCCATACAGAACTCTTTTCACTTCTCTCTAAAGCACTTCTGGACTGAAAGCAATAGGTGGATACGATTTGCTACCTCAAAAAATGTTGCTATTGTGTCGCAGATGTTATTGTATTTAAGGAAATGACTTCCAAATATTTTGTCTAGTCCTTATTTATGCGTTACGGTAAAGATCTAACTGTACTAAGAGTATTTGAATAGATGGCATCACAAAACTCATATTTTGAATTTACTTTTCAGCTTAACAGAAGCCACATTATGTGCTCAATATCATGCTACTTAGTCAATTTATGTTGTGTGTGTGTATATATATATATATATATATATATATATATATACATACATTTTGCACAACACATTTATACACACACACACACACACACACACACACACACACACACACACACACACACATATATATATATATATATATATATATATATATATATATATATATACATTTTGCACAACACATTTCAATCTCAAAGTCTCAATTTCATTATATAATATGGGTCACTGGCTATTGTAACTGAATTTTAAAAAATGAATGCAAATAATTTCACTTTTATAATTCACAGATCTTTATATTATTCAGCTTCAACAGATTTAGAAAATTACAGAATACATTTTAACAATGTCTCTGAGTGTTTTTGTAGTCTAGTCAATTTCTCTAAGCTATGTGATTTATAATTACCATTAGCTCCTTTTCCCAAACTGATAAGATTAATCCTATTGCTATTTCTTTCATATGGTCTCCTTCCTTTAATACTTACTCTTTTAATACTATCCATCATTTTTATCTACATTTTCTCACATCTTCTAATGTAGATTGCACTGTGCAATTAAATGGTCTTCATTGAAACCTTTCATAATGATTCCTGAGACACAAATGTAGTCAAGATAAGTAATTACATACAACTTTTCATAACCATCTTGTCCAAATGGAGATTTTCTTTGGCACTGTTGTCTTTATATTTGATTGGCAAAGGGTGAAGCAATCTATCTTATTCATAGATGCTGCAGCACCTAACGGTGGTTCATATGTTAATTATATTGTCAATAAATATATCTCAATTAAATTTGCTCTTCTGTCTCTTTTCTGCCGTCTTTTGTTAACAGTACTCAGGTACTGCTTGGTTAATCATACCTCCTTCATTCTCAGTCTAATTGTCTAATTGTTTTGGGTAGGAATGACCCAATCTCTAGGATGTATAGATGAACATGTTACCTATATCTGGCCAAGGAGGACACATTTTTATTTTTTTCTGCTTAGTGTTCATGTGTGATAAATGTCTAATAGAAAGCCAATGACAGTCATGCTCAAAATTTTTACTCTTAATTATTAGGTGGGGAAAAAAGATATTTATTGGCATTTATTGGTTTTTGGTTGGTTTTGCCTAGGATTTTATTGTTTGTACTCTATAAGTATGTTCTGAATGATAATGGCACCAACACAAATGAAATACTTTAGGGTTGAAAATAGATCCCCTACATTTTGACTAATATTTTTTAAATGCTGCTATACTTAAAGCTAGGTAAACTCGTCAAGTCGTTTATGGGGGAAAAAAAATTCCTTTGTATTTCTCCTTTATTGAAGATTTCTATCACTTCCAAAGTGTCCCAACTAATTTATGAAAAACCTTTTCAGACACTTCATAAGTAAAACATCTGAAGTAACACAATTATATTCTATAAGCAATTTATTAAGTCATTTTCATAGTGTCAGTGCACCGAACAAAGCATAACTTTTTTAACTTTGAAGAAAACATAATAGGAGGCTACCATAGAAAGGAAGGCACTTACAAAAGTGACAGTAATTTTGATTGTGATGCACTGCCTTGATTATGAATGTTACACATTGTATGACATTTTAGATTATAAGGAGACATTAAGACAACATGCAGTTGGTCACATAGCTTAGTGGTTGACCATAGAGATTGTGTAAGAAAAGTCTGAAAGGGTTAAATTTAGAACGTCATGGAACCGCAGTAGTCTCAAAAAGGCCCTCAATAGTCTCCCTCTTGTAGGTATTTCTGCCCTTGAGTATTCCTTTCCTCTTGCATGTGGGCCAGAGAGTGATCTATTTCTAAACAAAAGAAATTGGCACAGTAGATTATATAACATAGAATGATAGCTTGTAACTTCATTCTTTTCGTAGACTACTCTATTTCCTTTGCTGGATTAAAAGCAGTGAATATGTGGAATCATCCGTGTGACAACATATTGAAGGTCATGTCTGAGCAATAGTCAGTGAGGAACTGAGGCCCTCAGTCCAATATCCGACAAGTAACTTAATCCTACCTAATCCACATGAGCTCGGCAGTGTACCCTTCTCTAGTCAAGCCTCACATGAGACTCTAGCAGCGGCCAATACTTCATTTAAACCTGTATGAGACTATAAAACAGAGAACACAGGTGACTATTTCCTAACCTACAGAAACTTCAAGATGATATGTGTGCTGTTTTAACTCATTAAGTTTCTGTTAATATTGCTATGCTGAAATCACATGGCTTCAATAATAAGAGCAATGAATTGTTAAACTATGACAGATCAAATTACATACACCTAAGTTTGACAGAAGAAAACATGTTAGTCTTATTCTGGAATAATTTTCATAAACCATATTTCTCTTTTGTAGAATTACACATTACTTAAATTGTTCCCTTGTTTGTCTTCTTACTACATGAAGGGTAAATTTTGTGCTTTCCTTAAATAGTTTATTGATTCTGATTAAGTACAGAAACATAAGGACTGCAGCTAAAGAACTTTCAGCTTTAATATAAAAGTGTCTTTTTTATTTCAAACTTTACATTTTGCATGTATTTTTGTATAATCTTGAAAGAAACGATTAATAATGAACAAATTACCTGTCATAGTTTAAGAAGGAATTTAAATCGAATTCCTTTAAAAGCATTAAAAATTCCACTGTTATAAACGGTTAATACAGATTTACTTCTATACAAGATATCTCCTTATTATCTTTTGTCTTAATTGTTCCAATATGCTTCTCTGTTCCAGAATCAAAACATATCATACAATGCAATTTTCTCCAGGATAGAATGAAATAAGCCTCTATGATAATGAGCATTAGATTACAAAATTTGAATTCTCTTGTATTTATCACCAGGCAAGACTCATTTCACTTTGGTTCAAGCTCTGAAAAGTACCAGTTACAGGGTTAGAGCAAAGTACATTTTCCCTTTGGAATCACATATAATTTAAATTCAAAATGAAACAAACAGGAGGCAAGATCCACAAAATCCAATGGCAGAGAGGATTGAAAGATAACAAAATTGAATAAAATGAACTGAATGTAAACTAATAAGAGAAGTGGTAGATGTAAAGAATTGGACACTGCATATTCAATTTAATAAGGGTAACTATCATGCAATCATGCGAGTCCAGAGAGATTTTAAAGTGGAAAGTAAATTCTAAATTTTATGTGAATTCCATAAACTTTACGTTTGGCAAGCAATGAAGTTTTCTATTTAAAGCATCCTCTGACATGGTTTGATCTATGGTTTGACCTCTGACGTTGACTGCCAGTTTATAAGTAAACTAACTGAAAGGTATTTTTCAGTTCTAACATTCTGAATCTGATATAATGTGATTTATCACTTTCTTTTTTCTTTCTGTTGAGTTTAATCAAAATCTATTGATTAATTTCAGAAGCCAAGAATTATGACCAAATATAGAATTTTTGAAAAGTTTTGTTAAAGTAAAAACATATCTTTCTCTTGCTATTAATTCATATAGTTGAGATTCATTATTTAATATTTAGTACATCATGCACTCTCTTCCAATTAACTTTTTAACACCTGATTCAAAACAATTAGCTGTTGAGTGTTGGAAATGCAAGAATTCTACCTTTTAAAGCTAAATTTACTCCTAATATAATTGAGAAAACAGCTTTTACAATAAAAGAGGCACCTGAAACAGATGGGGCTCAGTATTGGAACTATGCAGCTTTAGTAATAAAGCTTAAAAGTTAAGAGTTCAACTGGATTCACACAGACCAGTAAAAGACTGCTAAGACCACATTAGAGGAAATGGTTGTATATTTATCAGATGTGGACCTAGATCATTGCAGAGACAGATAGTGTTATATTTTATAAATGTCTTCCAATAGCATCATCAGAAACTCTTTCACAAAGATTGTTTAAATTGGGTTTGATGTTCATGTTCCTGATATGTTCCTGATAACAGTGCAAGCTTCTATTTTACCCCCAAGAGCCTTATTGGACATTCAAACAAATCCCACAAATTTTGACTGAAATTTCAAAATTAGCTAAATTAATACATCAACAGAGTAGTGTGAGTGATTTCTGAATGCAGTTTGTTGTATTTTGCTCAGTTTTAATAGATTAAAAATTTAAATTTTTACCAGTTCTTATTTTATTTTTATGAAATAAAATAGATAATTAGTAGTTTGTGTTTACCTTGTGCAATTCATTAGTTTTTTTTTCAATTATAGTTGGCATACAATATATAGTTCAGCTATATAGCACAGTAATCAGAGCTTCACATAAACTCACAAAGTGATAACCCCAGGAAGTCTCATACCCCTGCTCCCCCTTACATGTTTGTTACAACATGAATAACCATCTTCCCCATGATACACTCTATATTGCCATGTCTATTCTGCAACTATCCATCTGCACCTCTTAAGCTCTTTGTATTTTCTGTCCCCCCAATTCCCTCCCATCTAGTATCCATCTAAATATTCTCTGTATCTATGAGAATCTTCCTGCTTTTGTTGATGTTGTTATTGATTTTGTTCTTTAGATTCCATGTATATGTGAAACCTTGCAATATATGTCTTTCTCTATCTGACTCATTTTATTGAGCATAATATTCTCTAGGTCCTGCAAGGCAATGTATTTTTTTCCATCTTCTCTCTTTGACTCTGTGTGTGTCTTTTAGTCTCGTGTGAGTTTACTGTAGGCAACATATATATGTGAGGCTAGTTACCTTACCCATTCAGCTACTCTATCTTTTGGTTGGAGCACTTAATTCTTATCCATTTGATGTATTTGCTCATAGTAATGTAGTTCTCACCATTCTTTATTTCTGTTTTTGATGCATGTTTTTTTTTCTTCTTCTTAAAGAAGTCTGTCCTACATTTTGTGTCATATTGGCTTGGTGATAATAAATTCCTTTATAAATTTTATAAATAAGTTTCTAATTGATTTTGAAAATATAGACGGTACTAAATCCCTCTCAATTAAATACTTTTAAAATATATTTGTCCTTTAAATAATGGCTGTACTAAAATAACCGAAGTTGCAATCTTCAAATGTTAGACCCAGTTTTTACATTTTACATATAGATGAAACAATTATTCTAAAATTTAAATCTACTTTATTGCTTGGTTCATGAAGTAACAATAAAAGTAAATGTTATATGTCACATAAAGCTCCTAGTTATTTTAAATGCCATGTAGTTTAGTATATGAAAATGTTTGTAAATAGATGCTAAACTATACAGGGATTCAGTCAGGCTGTATCATTTAACTTCTACTGAACAAAAAATTTGGTTTATTTTGATATGTTCGTATTCAATATATTTGCAAGTCAGCACCAATTAAGAAACTTTTTATATTTACTATGAGGGAATTTGAAGGAAAAGGGAAGGAAAAAAACACCAACGAGAACTTTTATTATTTGTGATCTCGGAGTAATTTCAACAGGTGATTTAATTTCATATATTTAACTGAGTATAGCAGTTTCAAATAGACATAGAACAGAAAAGAGATGCAAGCTCTCTCAGAATTGTTAAGATAGATTGTAGATAAAAAGAATTAATAAAGGATCAAATGCTTAGACACTGCTTTTAATAGCTTTTCAAACTGCGCCTACTACTGTTAAGAATTTTAAATCTATTCAGATCCATGAATTTCCTTGATCTTGAAGACAAGACAACTGAAGCAATGGAGTCATAAACAATTCCTCAAGTTCAGAAAACTATAGGAAAGCTACATCTGTAATAAAGGGTATCTATGTTTCTGTTTGTTTCATTTATTGCTCTCAATAGAGTTGATCTACTCAGTCTTAGTCATTGGCTCTTGAACATCAAAACCATAAGAATTAGCTGAAGAATTTATTAAAATTTTCAGAGTTTTTGGATCATACTTAAACATTCTTATTTACTAGGTTCATGAGGCCAGACCTAGGAATATCATTTGTAAAAGGTCACTCTTTCAATAGTTACAGAGGCAAATTTGTCATCTTTGTATCAAGATTTTAGTAGTACCCTAAAATTACAGAAAAGGTTATCTTCAGGTAAAGTCATCTATCGTATTGCACACTAAATCAAAATTAAAATAGAAAACAGTCTTAGCAAACAAGAGATGTTTTCTGCATGTGGATTTATTTTATGTTATACTAATAGTGTACAGATTGTTTCATTTTTCATTCGTTAAAATCATGACTGATAGTTCTCCCTGAACTACTGTACTTACTGATTAATGAGTCCTAGGTCCAAACTTGTGTGATTTGTATAAGAAGGATGTCTATGTTCCTCAGTGCATACAGGAATTTTTAAAGTCTTGCATAATAAGATGTTAACTAGAACTTCCTATTTGTCATTTTCTTGGCCGTTGTTATAAAATCATTTTCATAGTATATAAACATGAATTTCTTAATTTCAATTTAGGCTTTTCCCCTGTTTTTGCATGCTAGTTCTTTATAATTCCTTATTAAAATCAACTTGACTTTTATTCTTCAACATAAAGTGACTCAAAGACATATTTTTAAATATAAACTGTATGCAATTTCTGCATTGTCATTTGTTCGAAGTCCAATTCACATTAATGAGAAAAGGGTGAATTTTTTACTTTAACAGGGAACTGAAAGGATTGCTCTTTAAAGGGATTTAATTAAAAAAATATTAAGATAATTGTATGTATAGTATTCTTATTTGGGATCTGATGTATTAGCGTTAAATAATAGTAGATATTGAAAATGACTCAATATTTTTTTCTCAATGTTAGCAAAATATCAAGTTGTTCAAGAGGTTAATAGAATGTGTTAGGTACCTTTGCCTCTTTTCTACATACAAAAATAAAAATTTTAATTTGTTTTTATAGATAATGTATTGAATTCTTAAAACTCAACATAAATGTGGCATTACATATGCAAAGTTTAATAATCAATGTTGATACATTTACATTTTACATAAATACTAAAGATATGTCTATATTGTTTTCACATTTGTTTGGAAAAGTTGTAAACAACTGTTTTTAAAAACAATTTTTAAAAAATTGTGTAAGATACTGCTTCCCATTCAAAATCAATATTCACATTAGACTTTATGATCTCTTCCTGATGTATTGACCTTTCTATGACATTTATATCTAAAACAGATGGCAAGAGAATCCCAATGTGTATACGTCTGATTTCATCATCCCCAGACAGAAGGCTTGTGTTATTTTTCCAAATGCTAACTTGACTTATAAGAATGACTTTATTCTAAAGTAAAATTATGTATTTGAATGTTGATATTTCTGTTTGGATTAAATGAAGGATATATAAAATGCATTTTCTTATTATGATGGTAGAACTATTTTCCAAAAGATCTAAATGGATAATTGACTGAAAACCTCTTTATCAGATATGGACTTATGGTAACAATGAGACCATGTCTCACAGATCTCCAACTATAGGAAGCACTTTGACCAAGGTCCCTATCCCTGTACTCTGAATTTGTTGTACTTATGTGTCAAGGTTATGCTTCCTAAGGGTTGCTTACAGATAGTAAATGAGAAATCCAAGATGCTAAGGCAGGTAACTTTCGGGGAGACACATGACTTATCTGATATTCCACTATGAATTGAGGACTCACTGCTCACCATGAAGAACCTCATTTAAGTGACAGAGTAATCGCTTTGAAGACACAGCAGTCTAGGCTTGTTCTCTCCCTCATTTTCTCTTGGGGTCGGAAGGCATGTGACTTAAAGGTTTACCTTGCTTCCTCATCATTTCTCTCACACAGGAATATCACTAAATGAAATGTTTGCTTGTGAAAATATCATTTTGGTATCTAATTTTTAGAGAATAGACTGAACTAAAATAAAATAACACAAGACATTAGGAGATGAAAGTTAAAAAGTAAAAAGGTAGTATTAGTATTGTGAAATATATGAATTAAATTCAAAGTATTCATAAACATTTAAAAGAAATTCTGAGGAAAATAAAGATAAAGAAGTTTAAGAGATTTTAATATAGGACATTAATATATAATTAATGTAAGTATTTATATATATATATATCTGTATATTATAATGAAGATACACAAATTGGATAGATTTAATATATATTAAATTATGCAGAGGCAAAAAATGAGTAAGAAAATCTTGAAGGCTGCAGTATACCATTATTCATATCTGAGTACAATGTAGAAGATTGCCATATGTTATTTTAAACAAGTTTGAGAAATTCCGATTAACATTTCATTCAGGTCAGCAAGTACATGGTTGCTATCCCTCTTTTCTTCCACATCAGTGGCAGACACTGCAAGTACACAAGGGTTCTGTTTCCTACTAAACTCAATCCTTGTCAGGATACCTTCTAATAATAAATCAAATAGCATTATTTGGCACATCTGTTTTAACCAAAGATTCTAGCTCACATTTGAGGGAAATATAGCAGAATATGATGTCCTAAATTACAACAATCGAAGTTTAGGACATGCCACCCCAAATTATGCCACTTTGCTATATTGATAACTTTGAGCTGTAGGCACTTAGAAAACTGCAAATTCAGAGAGGTTTTCTCTGAACTCCCCTCATCTACTAAAGACAGGTCCTCCAACAGGAACTCAATTGTGATAGACCCCCTCTCCATAGGAGCTTAATCAACTAGCAAAGATTAATTCTTATCACAGGAGGACAAGCAAGAAGTTGACATGACACCCAGACAAACTTTGTCACAAGCCATCACATCTCCCATCTACTCTTCTAAGAAGCCATTTATCTTTACCCAGAGCTATTTACTTCAATAAGAGGCTTATACGCCCTTCCGGTTTTTGTTTGTTTGTTTGTTTTGTTTTTGTAAGATAACATTTAATCCTGAATTCTAAAGCCACCCCATTGAGTTACTCAATTTTGCTAGGTACCTCCTATGTATACAAATTTGTGTTTGTTTTTCTCTTGTCAATCTGTTTTTTACTACAGAATCTCGGTTAAGAACTGAGAAAGGTAGATGGAAAATTATTTCTTCCTCCTCTACACAGTCATACTGCTTAAAAGAGGGAGCAAACACTAAAACTGATGAAGACTTAGAAAAAAATGCGTAGATGATGACGAAAGAGAATATAGTCATAATAATCTCAGCATAAGAACTGACTTTCTAATTTTCACAGCTACCCAACCATTAAGAGGTGAATTTCTTACAATTGTAAGTTTTAAAAACAACCAATCAACATTGTGGTAAGAATATTAGAAAAACAAGTATTACATTTTTATGCTGACTAAATGGTCTCCATGGTATATTTCATGCATTACATGACATGACTCTAAGAACTGAATTTTGATGAATAAAATTAACTTATTTATCTCTACTTTCAGTGAAAGTCAAATTGAGGAAAATGGTTTCGATTAGTATGTGAAATTGAAGGTAGTTAGAGAGAAACTTCTTAATTGCCTTCTGAATGGCAGTAACTTAAAATTAATGCTTATTTATGGGACGAAGGGGCTAATACTTGACTTGGTTAATGGCAAAATAAATAAATAAATAAATAAATAAATAAATAAATAAATAAATAAATAAATAAATAAATAAATAAAATAAAGCCACCTAGAGATGATTTTGAGAAAGAAGTTATATTTCAACAACAAAAACAAAGAAAATGCCATTTACTCCTTAAGAAATGTGTTTCAAGAAAAGGGAAGAGAGGAAATAGAAAAAAAATTATCTGGCCATGTAAAGTCTAAAGCCCTGAAATTACTGATATGTCCTTGTTTCTCAAAAAGGAAAACTGAAATAACAAAATAAAACAGAAATGATGAATTAAAATAAAGATTTGTCACATTTTAAAATTGCACATTGTGTGTGTGCTTATAATAATGTAAATGTTATTTACAATTATATAAATAAATATTAGTATGAAGAGTTATATACTTTCAAAAGTTGAAAAAGGATCTCAGTGTGTCCTGAAAAATGTATTTGTTCATTTAATGATAGATAAAGCAAGTAGTGTCTTGATTTTCCATTTACTCATATTAAATCACTCATGTAAAGATTGTTTAGAAGTCCTGGAATTAACAAAATGAGTCTGTTTCAATTACGACAACTGCTGTAGGGACCAAAGAGAATCAAGTGCATCTTACCTCAAGAATTACTGTAAATAAGGCCATTATAAAAGTTAACCGATACTTGTATGAAGCAAACAGATTTCCCATTATGAGAATCCTCCTTCCCTGAGAAATTACTCGAAGCTAGACCACCAGGAAGCAATTTTAGTCCACTGAATTTGAGAAAGATAAAAATCAAATCTTTTTCCTACACATATAAACTATCCCAATATTAAAAATTATAAACAAGAAAAATAAATTTCAAAAAAATTCTGTTCTAGTCTTGACAAGATAATTAGCTCACTTAAAATTTAGGGTGGCCTTTGTAAAATCCTTGACTAATTGTACCATCTTTATTATTTATTTTTCAAAGAACCATTTTCAGAAAGGAAGTTTTTAAATATGAAAACAGAGACATCATAATTAAGTATGTAACATGAAGTTTTGGCTTTCTATTTTAGTGCTACTTTTGCGTTGGTACGCTAACCTACCAATTAGCTGTCATCAAAAAGTTAGCTGGGGACCCAATAGGTTTTTCTTCATTAGTGAATATTAAAGTATTTGCTATGATGTTTATTACAATTTTAGAAAATATAATGACAGGTCTGTTCCTATATTTCTGCAACCAACCATCATTATATCAATGCTTAAAAGTTTTTAATTTTATAAAATGAACAATGGGTTTTATTTCTCTGTCTAGGTAGGACAGGAACATTGGGAAATGTTTTGCCCAATAGGAAATGCCACTTCTCAAGTTTTTGATAGCTTCCACAAAGCCAGTTTACATCTCTTAACTCTCATTGACACTCTGCCATGTTTTATTTTTAATTTACTTGTACTTTTGCGATGAAGGTGATTGGGTTTTTCTGGAAAGTGTAGAAAGACTCTAATCGTAATCAAATAGCCAAACTTTAGCTTGATGACCCGAAAGCTTTAGAATGAAATATGTAGTATCAAGACTTGATAAGCTGAAATAATTTGAAATGATTTAAAACCTCTAAAATGTTCATCTGATACTTGTTTTGAATTCAAAGGAAAAATATTAATTCTCTTGTTATTTTAAGAAGAATGTATTCTATTTCCCAAATGTATATTTAAAAAAGTTTCTGTACTATTACACCATTAGTTCATCTAACCAATATTATTTTAGAATATCTACAGCAATCAAAATCTGTAATATGTCTCTAATTATAAAATTAATGTGCTCACTCTCTACAAACACCATTTCCCTTAGTCCTCAGAAATAGAAGTGGAACTTAGACATGGCTACCTAACAAGGAATAGCATTCCTGTGCCTTTTCAAACCAAGCATGGACATTTCCCTGGATTTTCAAGATAAAATGTGAGCTGATATAAAATTTGCCACTTTCGCTTCACTTGATTCAGAAAATCTCTGAATGTGGACTTCTGCCCCTTTTTTTCATCCTCTTCTTTTTAGTCTGTGTGTATCTTTTCATCTTAAGTGAGCCTCTTAAAGGCAAAATGTAGGGGTGCTGTTTTCCTTACCATTCATCCACTCTATCTATCAGTTGGAGAACTTCTTTTCCTTTTGAGGTACTTATTGAGGAATGTAGTTGTTACCACTCTTTATTTCTGTTTTTGATACATGTGTTTTATTCTTAAAGAAGTCCCTCCAACATTTTCTGTAATACAGGCTTGGTGGTGATAAAACCCTTTAGCTTATTTTTGTCTGGGAAGCACTTTATCGGTCCTTTGACTCTAAATGATAGCTTTGCTGGATAAAATATTCTTAGTTGTAGATCCTGCGTCTTCATCCTCTCGAGTGTTTTTTGCCAAACCCTTCTATCCTGCATAGTTTCTTTAGAGAATTCAGCTTCTAGTCTTATGAGTTTTCCTTTAAATGTAACGATCTGATTTCTGTTGCTACTTTTGATATTCATTTTTTGTATTCAACCTTTGGTATTTTAATTATGAGGTGTTTGGTGTGGGCCTCTTTGGCTCTATGATTTTTTTTTTAATTCTCTGAGCTTCCTGGGGTTTTATGTTCATTTCCTTCATCAGATTAGGGACATTTTCATCATTATTTTTTTCAAACAACTGTTCAGCTTCTTGATTTTCTTCAGTTTCGCTGATCATAAGGATATTTTCATTTTTAAGAGTGTCACATATGCACCTTAAGTTATTTTCATAGTCTCGGCATCCCATCTTTTGCCATTCTGATTACTGTCCTTAGCTTTCCTATCCTCTATTTAGGGCTTTTGATCCTTTCCTTTATTCAGTTTTATTATTCCCTTATTCTGTTTAATACATTTCTCATCTCTAATAATGTGTTCTTTAATTCAGACGGGTTTCCTTCTATGATTGCTATTTCCATTTTTATGTTCTTTTATGAA
The DNA here is from genome assembly GCA_030015415.1 of Cynopterus sphinx. NCBI lineage: Eukaryota > Metazoa > Chordata > Mammalia > Chiroptera > Pteropodidae > Cynopterus > Cynopterus sphinx. The sequence goes on from CM057386.1 coordinate 35,340,905, forward strand.
GTTCTTACTGAATTTATCTATACTTCCCAAAAGTTCATTGAGCATCTTTATAACCAGTGTTTTGAGCTCTGCAACTGTTAGATTATTTGACTTCATTATATCTGGGTCTTCGTTTTGTTCTGTCATATAGTTTCTGCTTTTCTGTCTTTCTATTTCGACTGCCTTCTTGTGTCTGTTTCTGTGTACTAATCAAATCTCCTAAGTCTCCCGGTCTATCGGTGTGGATTTGTGAAGTAGGTGTTCAGTGACACAGTCCTGAGAGGGGTTTAGCTGCAGGCCAAATTTAATCCAAGCCTCTGCCTCTTCAGGGCTACTTGTTAAAATTCAGCTTTCAGTCTACAGATGCTGTGCTTTTACTTTCCTCAAATGGTCAAACGAAGGCAACTGCTTCCAGTGTGGGTCTAGGCACTACTCAGCAAGGAGCACCTGACTCACTGAGGATACACCTGAATGTGACTTGGGTGGGGCTGTGAGTTTGGGGAGTTGTTGTTTCAGAGAGTCATCTAGACGGAGTGTCCTCTGTTATCCAGTTTGATGATGTAAGTCATGGCTATGAACTCCCTGTGCAGGCAGAGCTGGGCAGGGAACAATGGATATTGTCAGCACTTCTATACTGAGCGCATCCTGCTTCAGCCTTCATTCCGACATTGTCTCCCTATGAGTACTTGCTGCACCCTGCCCGCAGCTGAATTGGCACTGGTGCTCAGAGCAAAAAGGTCCATGACTGGAAAATCAGCTCATGGATGCAGCCCCTTTAATAGGCTTTTGTCAATGCTGCTGCCTTCGTCTCAACTGATTGAGACTGGGTAGCCCTGCATCTTTGCCCTGTCCTAAATTTCACCATTGTAAGGCTATTTCTAGGATTTCTGCCTAGTTGTATGACTTATTTGTCCCAGGTGATTTTTCCTTGCTGCTACTCCTTGTTTCTGTCACAACTTTGATTCGGTCACCAGAGGTATGAACAGAGCCTCTATCATCTACCCCATTTTTTTTCTCGAATAAATTTATGCTTTCACCCTTTACATTTCTGTGTCATCCATTTTGAGAATTTTTTTATTGTTTGAAATAGAGGACCAACTTCATAATTTTGCATATAAATATTCAATATGCACATCACCATTTGTTGAAAGGATAACTCATTTTAAGTTGAACTTCTTAATGCCTCTGTGGAATCAATTTTAATGGACTTTACTACTAGACCTGAAATCTACCTGATGAATCTACATGAATCAATATTTATGCTAGTACCACATTGTCTTAATTATAATAACATTGAAGTATGATTTGATATATGCGATTGTGAGCCATTCCATATTGTTTTTTTTTTTTTTAAGATTACATGATACGTGCAGTTTAATTTAAATTTACATATTCAATTTAAGATAAGCTTGTCAGTTTCTCTAAAAAAATGTCTTGGTAATTTTAAAAACTGCACTAAATTGGTAGATCAATCATGATGTATTTGATCTTACCAATATGGACATTGATATTGAACATTTGATGCCTTATGTTAATTCAAATGTTTTGTATTTATTTAAATTATGGTTTCAAAAAAAACTGCCACTGTAGAATATAGGAACAGTTTAAATTTCTAAAGTTTCTTAATTTGATGCTATTTTAACAGCTTTTATTATTTCTATGTAATAGCATAATTCAATCTTGAATTTTGATTTCATATTTTGTGAAAAATTCATTAGTTCTAGTGAATTTTTTCTGAATTGCTTTCAAAACATTTTAGACAGGATTGTGTCATATTGTAAAAAGAAGAGTCGTATTTATTTTTTTTCGGGGAGTTGATCGATTTATTTTTAATGTACACAAATGTTGCAGTTGTGAAAAACTCTAATCATCATGCTGCATAATAACTTTGACCATTTTTCTCAAATTTTATTGTGCTACTATTTTGTGAGAGTTTGTGTGTCTCTATTCAGGAGAGATTATGATATGATAATTTATTTTCTCATAATGTTTCCATTATTTAAAGCAAGATAATACAGAGCTCATCCAATAATTGGAGAAATTCTAACTTCTATTTCTGAAATATTTTCAGATAATTTTGTGTTATTTATTCTCCATATATGTTGGGTAGAACTGACCAGTTAAGGCATTCAGCTCTGATGTTTTCTTTGTGAATAGCTTTATAATGAATTTAAAGGATTTTTTTCTTAGAAATAAGTCTTCTCACATTTTTTTTTTCCTATGTAGATCACATTATGCATTGATATTTCATTTGAGATTAACTGGATAATTTGTGCATATCAAGATATATATTTTTAATGTGTAGTAATCCATTTTTCTAGATCTTCTAGGCAGCCAGAAAAAAATAAATGGAAAAAACATGAATAGAAATGAGGCTTTGGAAGAATTACTCTATAGTCTAAAGTTACTAGGATGAAAATTATGCCTATGAATTATACTGCAACTAATGCTCATATTTAGGGGTAGATAAGATAGATACTAAAAATAAAACATATTTTTAAGACTGCCCTATAAACCTGAATTTCATCAAAACAGCAGACCAAATCTATATTCTTTATGCAACAACGTTTGGTTAGGTCAAAAAATTTTATTTAATAAAAAAGCAAATACAAAACGACATTGTAATTAAAGAGCAATATGATAAATTGGCAATTATAAACCTTAAAGTAACCCTACCCTAACTTTAACCCTACACCATATTCTAACCCTTACTGACCCCTAACCCTAACCCTAACCCTAATCCTAACCCTAACTCTTAACTCTAACTCTAGACCCAACCCTTATCCTAACCCAACCCTAAGTTTAGTTCTGACTCTAACCCTAACACTAAACATATCGTAACCCCTAGCCCAGAAACCCTAACCCTAATTCCAACATTAAATCCTAATCCTAACTCTAACCCTAACTCTAACCAAACTTTAACCATAACCTTAAACCTAAGCCAATACTAATCCTAACCCTAACACTAAACCTATAACAAAACCTAACTCTAACCCTTACCCTAACCTGAAACCTAAAATCCTAACCCAATAGCCCTATACTTAACTTTAACCCTAAACAAACCCTAAATCTAATCAGTAAATCACTAACTATAATCCTAAACAAGCCCTAACCCTAACCCTAAGCCCTAACCCTAAACTCTAACCTTAACCCTCACCCAAACCCTACTCCTAACCACACCTATTTTTTTAAAAGACATACCATTTAGTATTTAGTGTTGTTTACTTTAGGAATTAGTCCTGGTACTTAATCTGACATATTTCATGTAGCAGTGAAATGTGAGCCCTAGCCAGTTGTGTTATTAACTATCTTGTGATCATGAACAAATTACTAATCACTCTTTTCCTCCACCTCTTTGGTTACAAAATGATAATAAAATTAACTCGAAAAGTTGTACAATAATGTATATATTTACGTATCACCTAGACAACAGTGTTAGATATGTGTCAGCAATGTATATATTTACGTATCACCTAGACAACTGTGTTAGATATGTGTCAGCTTACAGTACCAGCAACAACATTATAAAATACTGAATATGGACTTTTTGGGTTAAAAGCAGTGGACTGATAATTGATCTGAGACTTAGCCAGCCTCAGTCACTGACTTTAACAGATTCAATGGCAAGAGAGTGGCAGAATTCCAACTGTAGTTAGAGAAAGCTGTGAAGTAAAAAATTGGAGGCAATAATTGTAGAAATATTACCTGAGAAACGTAACTGTGAAAAATATATTGCACAGCTGGAGATATTGTCAGATATTACAGAGATAATATCAGAAGTTGGTATAGAATACAAGAAAAGTTGTTTCATTTTAATGAGAGAAAAGCAGATGTCTTATAATTTATTCTCATGGAGATAGGAATTTTCATTTGAAGGGCTGTTAGGTGGCTGGGGTACACAGGTAATCTTATATCCTTGGTGTTTATCTGAACATTAATATGGAACATAGAAGTGAAACAAAAAACCATGCTCCACACCTGTACCACATTCACGTAATTTTTCATGCAGTGTCCTCAGGCCAGTCTCTTTCAGAAATGTGAATCTTGCGAGAAAGCCTAGTGAGAATTGCAAGATTCCCCAATTTTTGGTACAAATTTTCTAGGTGACATTTACATCATTACCTCTGCGAGGGAAATTGAAGCCATTTCAGGATAGGTTGAAAAGCAGCCTCCACGGCAATATTTCAACTTTTTGCCTAATTTGTTAAGCCAGTCTCTCGCAGGTTTTCGGTACATGGTTTGATTCACAGACATTCTTAAGGAGCCGTTCTATTTGTAGTAAAGAGTATTCTCACAAAGACCCAGCATTTTTTTTTTTCTACAAAAAATCTGGATGGCAACTTTGTTTTCAAATGCTATCCATTATATAACTCACAGAACTCTTAGGCTCAATTAAGAACGCAGCCAATGAGTGATGATGCCCTCCACTGATGTAGTCAAATTTCCTGACAACCAGACAAAACTAGAGGCAATTTAAAGATCCTTGACTGCTCGTATATACCATTGACCTCACATCAGATTTTTTAATGTGGAGATGATATTTGGTTCCCAGTCTCTACGAAGTCTTTTTAGACCACTTTCCATTCCACAGATGCTAATGATTTCTTGGTGCTGATGTGAATTTTTCACTTATATGCAATTTTACCTTTGAAGAAAACACTACAGCCTCTTACCTTGTGAGAATCTGGTTTGGTGACATGGGCCCAAGGTGCTAGGCCTTTCTTTTCTTTACAAAAAGTAAAACAGAGACTTAAACCAAGGCAGTAATCTTCTCCTCTCTTAAACTAGTAGATAAAAAACGGAAACCACAGGGAAAGTCTGTCTTCATGTCATTTGAGTCTTCTCTTGAAACATAGGATGTTGTCTCCTGCCTGAAACTTTTCTTGGGATCTAGTGTGCTGTCCTTGCTCACAGTTATAATCCCTACCTATTTTTTGAGAAAGTAGAACAGCGAAATCAGCTCAAGATAATTTTTTAGGATTTTCTCTGTCATAGATGGGAGAGGTGGCATCAGTCCAGAGATACAAAATGGCTCTCTGCTTAGAAATGTGGCCTGAAGGCATTCTCTCGAAGTAATAGCATACTTTAGGGAAGAGCAAAATAAATCAGAAACTGTGCAAATCTGAACCAAGCTTAGAGCTCCAGGAAGAAGACAGTTATAGCCCAGATGTACAAAATTAAGCATATACAATTGGTAACAATGTGCATTCTCAAGACCCAGACCCACACAAATATTGAGCACGTCACTTGTTACCTGAAAATCCTGTGGACATTTTGGCCTATACAAACAAGTTTTCTTATCCAGGAAGCAGGAAGAATGGAGGACTTGGTTATTGCATCCAAAGTGTCCTCACTACAAAGAAATTTTAATAATAACTGGGCCGATGGCTCCAACCTTCCCATAAAATAAGGTAGTTGGGCACTTACAAAACTGGATCATGGCCTGAGCTCTCCTGTAATTTCTCAATTAGACAGACTAGTGTTGCTTTTATTTCCAGGAAGTAGAATATAAACCTTGACATATAGAATCTTGCCTACCTTTAGTTAACAGTTTTATAGATAGACTATGTGGCACATGATCAAAAGACATTCTTGATCAAAAAGAATGACAATAATTATTCATGTCCTAGGACCAAGTCTTCTGCTGGAATGAGAGTAACTTGTGCGGAGGTTTGAATACACCACATCACATAATTCTCATTTACAGAGAAAACTTGCATGCAATCCATTTCACAAACTGAAGCCAGATTGTTTGGAAGAGGTAAGAGGAAACCTTACAGTCACAGCAAAAAGACTAGGCAACTGGTAGACTCCTAATTTCTGCAGGGACTTTCTTCATCCCCAAATAAACGACCCCAGGTATGCACTTGAACTTCATGAAATTCACTGCTGATAGCTGTGATTTTAAAGAGGCCTTCACCTTATTCCTCTTCTGCTATCATCAAACAAGTGCTTTTAAAATATGTCTCATAATGCCTTCTTTTAAAATTTTCAGGATTGAGTCATTGGCCTCTAAGCAATATCTTCTCAACACTATTATCCTAAGGTATACGTCAAGAATAGCGCAAATTTCCAAACACATTGTTTAAGGGGTTTGCTCACAATGAGTCAGCATTTCCACTGCAATACAGTATAATGTTACTTAGAGTTTCTACCTCTCTGAGGTTGTCTGGTCATTCACACTCAGCCACTAAATTTCAACTCAGTAGATGTGTGACTGCTCCTCCCACTGTATACAAGCAGGCTTCCTGACCAGAGACAGAACCTTGGGGAAGTTACCTGAAAACAAGAGTGTGTTTGCCTATGCCACTGTCATCAAGCAAGTCTTCTCATGCAGACAGGTGATTTCCATTGAAGGGCCATCAGATGGCTATTGTACACAGGTAATCTTATATTCTCTGTGCTTTTGGGAATATTAACCAAGAATGTAGAAGAGAAACTCAAAATTGAGTGTCAAACCATCTGCAGTTTTACTAGAATTTTCATGTGATATCTTCAGGCCAGTCTCTCTGGTCATGTGAATCTCGCAGAAAAGCCTAGTGAGTAATGCAAGATTTCCCAATTCTAGGTATGAGTTTTTCAGGTGACTTCCACATCATTACCTCCACTAATCAAAAACAATCAAAAACAAGAATAGATTGAAAAAAACATCCTCAATATCTGTATTTCAGCTTTTTGTTCACATTTGATAAGCCAATCTCTTTCAGGTTTTCGGTCTGCTGTGTGATACACAGACTTTCTTATGCAGCCATTCTTTTTGCAGTAAAGATGTATCCTAATAATGACTCAGCATTTTGCCTACAAGAAATCTGTATGGCCACTATAATTTCAAACACTGTCCATTATCTACTCAGATAATGTGCGACTATACCCTCTACTGACATAGGAAGCTTTCCGACATACAGACAAAACTAGAGGCGAACTAAAGATGCTTGACTGCCTGCATATACCATTGACCTCATGTCAGATTTTTTAATGTGGACATGACCTTTGTTTCCAAAAGAGTATGAAGTCTTTTTAGGCCACTTTCGGTTCCATGCATACTAATAATTTTTCGGTGCTGATGTAAAGTTTTTCCCTAATATGCACTTTTAACTTTAAAGAAGGCACTACTTCCTCTTACCTTGTGAGAACTTGAATTAGAGAAATGGACCAAAATAACAAGGCATTTTTTTTTACAAAATGTAAAAAGGAGACTTTAAAGCAAGGCATTAAGCCTCTTTTCTCTGAAACAAATAGATTAAAAACATTAAACAACAGCGCAAGTCTTTCTTCATGTCATTTGAGTCTTCTCTCAAATGTAGGATTCTGTCTCCTGCCTGTAATACCTCTTGTTATCTAGTGTGCTCTCCTTGGTCACAGTTTTAATCTCTAACATTTTTTTTTTCAAAAGTAAAATTGAGAAATCGGCTTAAGCGCATTTTTTTTTACACCCTTTTCTCACATAGACAGAAAGGGTTTCATCAGCCCAGAGTTCCAAGCCTGTTTTCTGTGAGGAAATGTTGCCTGAAGGTGTGCTCTCAAAGCAATACCCTTATTTTGGGAAGAATGAAATATATGTAAACCTGTGTAAATCTGAACCAAGCTTGGACTTCCTGAAAGAAGATATTTGTAGCCCAGGCAAACAAATCAACCTATCCAATTGGTAACAATGTGCAGTCTTAAGAACCAAACCCACACAAACATAAAGGCTTGGCCTTGTTTTCTGAAACTCTTGTGGACACCTTGGCCTAAAAAAATGAGCTCTCATCTCCAAGGAGGAGAAAAAATGAAGGACTTGATGATTGCCTCCAGAACTCCCTTCTCTTCAAAGCATTTATGATAAAAATAAGTCTGATGGTTCCAACCTTCTTGTAAGAGAAGGTACTTTGGGCACTTAGAAAACTGGATCATAGCCTGCCCTGTTCTGTAATTACTCTACTAGAGAGCCTAGCATCACTTTATTTCCATGAAGTAGACTGAAAACCTTGGCATATAGAATTTGGCCTACCTCTGCTTAACAGATTTTTAGATAGAGGATGTGGCACACAGTCACAAAATCTTCTTGGTCAAAAAGAATATCCATGGAAATCTATGTCCCAGAACCTAGTCCTCTGCAGGATCATGGGTAACTTTTGTGGAGCTTAGAATATACAACCCCATGCAATTCTCACTTACAGAGATAATTCACATGAAAACCATGTCATACTCTGAAGTTTGATTCATTGAAAGAGGTAAGGTGAAACTCAACAGTAATAGAAACAAGACAAGGAACCTCATAGACTCCAGGTTCCTGCAGGGTCTTTTTCATCTTCAAGTGAACACCCCAGGCATTCACTTAAACTCCGTGTAATTCCCTAGTGATAAATGTGTAAGTTTAGGGTGACCTCCACTTTATTCCTTTTCTGCTATTGTCAAACAGTGTTTTTAAAACACGTCTCAAAAAGTCTTCTTTTAAATTTTTCACGAATAAGTCATTGGCCTCTAAGCAATATCTTCTCAACACTAGTATCCTAAGGTACACCTTTAAGAAAGGCGTAGATCTCCAACCAGATCTCTTATATGTTCTGCTCACAATGAGTCAGCATTTCCACTACAATACTGTATAATGGCACTTAGAGTACCCACCTCCCTAAAAAAGTTTGTTCCTTCAGACTCATCCACTAAATTTCAACTCAGTAGATGTGTGACCACTGCTCCCATTATATACAAGCAAGTTGCCTGTCAGAGACGGAACCTCAGAAAAATTACCTAACAACAATTGTGTTTGTCTTTGCCACCATCCTCAAGCAAATCTTCTCATGCAGACAGAAAGCTTCAATTGAAGGGCTGTTAGGTGGCTATGATATGCAGGTAATCTTATATCCTCAGTGCTTATATGAATATTATCAAGGAATGTAGAAGTGAAACTCACCACACCAGCCACAAGTTCACGTTGAGTTTTCTTGCAATGTCCTCAGGCCAGTCTGTTCCTAGTCACTTGAATCTCGCCCAAAGCCTCGTGAGTATCATGAGATTTTTTTCAATTCTTGGTACAGTTTTCCAGGAGACTTCCATGTTCTTTTCCATGCTAGGCCAACACAAGCCATTTCAGAATAGGTTGAAAAGCCAGCCTCAATGTCCATTTTTCAGCTTTTTGTCCATTTTGTTAAGGTGATCTCTCACAGGTTTTCAGTCTGCTGTTTGATACACAGACAGTCTTATGCAGTCGTTCTTTTTGCAGTAAAGAGGTGTCCTCATAATGACTCAGCATTTTTCCTATAAGAAATATGTATGGCAACTATGGTTTCAAAGGCTATTCGTTATCTACCTCATAGCCCACTTAGGCTCAATAATGAATGCAGCCAATGTGCACTATGCCCCCCACTGACATAGGAAGATTTCCTGACAAACAGACAAAACCAGAGGCAAACTAAAGATCCTTGACTGCCTGCATATACTGTTGACCTCACATCAGAATTTTTAATGTGGACTTGATATTTGCTTCCAGGTCAGTAGGAAGTTCTTTCAGGCTTCTTTCAATTCCATGCATACTAACGATTTCTCGGTGCTGATGTGAATTTTTTCACTTATATTAACTTTTCCCTTTAAAGAAAGCACTACATCCTCTTACTTTGTAAGAATGTAGATTGGAGACCCGAGCCCAAGGCACAAGGCCATCTTGTCCTTACAAAAAGTAAAAAGAAGAATGTGAACCAAGGCTTAAGCCAATCCTCTGTGAAAGTAGCAGATAAGAAAACTTAAACCACAAGGCAAGCCCGTCTTAATGTCATTTGAGCCTTCTCTCAAAACCTAGGTTCCTGTCTCCTGCCTGCAATTTCTCTTGGGATCCAGTGTGCTGAACTTGGTTGCATTTGTTATCCCTACCTGTTTTTTCAGAAAGTAGAATTGAGAAATCAGGCCAAGAACATTTCTTATGACTTTCTCTGAATATACAAAAAGGGTGCTATCAGCCTAGAGTCCAAGCCTATTCTCTGTGAGGAAATGTTGCCTGAAGGCCCTCCTCAAAGCAATAGCCTTCTTCAGGAAAGAACAAAATAAATCAAGACTGTGTAAATCTGAATCAAGCTTGAACTTCCAGAGAAAAGATAGTTATAGCGCAACCCAGAAAATCAAGCCTATAGAATTGGGAAAAATGTGCAGTCTTTCTTAAGACCCAGACCCACACAAACATTCAGCCTGAGACTTATTACATGTAACTCTTTTGGACACCTATAGAAAACAAGCTGTCATCTCCATGGAGAAGTGAGAATGGTGGACGTGGTGATCAGGTGTCCTCCTTTCATAGCATTTATGATAAAAATAAGGCTGATGGATCAAACTTCCCTGTAAGAGAGTATAGTTTGGTCACTTAGAAAACTGGATCATGGCCTGAACTGTTCTGTTATTACTCAGTAAATGAGCCTGGAATCACTGCCCAGTATCACTTTTATTTCCAGCAAGTAGACTAGAAACCTTGGCACATAGAATCTGACCTACATTTATTTAACAGATTTTTAGATAAAGTTATGGCACACAGTCACAGACTGTCTTGATTAAAAAAAAAAAAATGTCAACGTAAATTCATGTCCCAGGACCCAGTACTCTTCTGGAATGTGGAGGTTTGAGTTCACAACACCATGCAATCCTCATTTAAAGGAAAAATTCCCATGCAACCATTGCAAACACTGTAGCCTGATTAATTGCCAGAGGTAAAGTGATTCCCTGCAGTCACAGCAACCGGACTGGGCACCTGGTAGACTTCACATTCTTGAGGGTCTTTCTTCATCATCAAGTGAACAACCCCTGAATTCACTTGACCTTCATGTTTTAAGGGTTAAAACTTCCCAGTGAACCAGCCACAAGGAGGTAATATCTCTAGGCAGTAAATCAGTCACAAGATGAGCACGAAGAGAGAAGAGTGCAACATTCCAGGGTACAGATAACAAGAACATCTACAAGGCCATGTTTAAAACTAGCAAACTCCCCAGCTACATTTATCTTTGTAATGACTAACTCTTGCTAGCTTTGTAAAGAACTAACTTCTGTTTTTTACCTTGCACTCTGTTTCAGAATGTAGTAGGGAGGGGAGGCTTTATAAACTGCCTTCTCTAAGAACCCGGGACTGGTCCCTTCTAACCCTGCATGGTAAGAGGGTCAGTTGCCAGCTGGCTAATAAAGGCTCATAATTAATCTCAATTTGTTTCATGGGTTCTGGTTGCACCACAACAATGTAATTCCCTGGTGATTACTTCGTGATTTAAATTTACCTCACATTATTCCACTATCAGCAAACAAGTGTTCTAAAACATGTCTCATAAATTCTTTTTAATTGTTCAAGATTGAGTCATTGGCCTCTAAGCCATATCTTCTTGACACTAGTATCCTAAGGTACATTGTCAAGAATAGCGTAGATCTCCACCCAGATCTGTTAAGTGATTTGCTCACAATAAATCAGCATTTCTGCTACAAAATAATAGCATGGCACTTAGAGGTTCCACCTCAATAAGGTAATCTGGTCATTCAGACTCAGCCACCAAATTCAAATCAGTAGATATGTGACCACTGCTTTCATTGTATACATCAGGAATTTCACTTGATTTTTGTGCGATGTCCTCAGGCCAGGATCTTCCTGGTCCCCTGAATCTTCCTCGTATCGTGAGATTCTTCAATTCTTGGTATGAGATTTCCAGGCAACTTCCATGTCGTTACCTCTGCTAGGCCAATATAAGCCATTTCAGAATAGGTTGAAAAGACAGCTATTGAAATATTGAAATATGTCAATATTGAAATATGTCAATATTTCAGCTTTTTGTCCATTTTTCTTAAGTCAGCCTCTCTCAGGCTTTCGGTCTGTGGTTTGATACACAGATATTTTTAAGCAGCCATTCTTTTTACAATGAAGAGGTATTGTCACAGTGACTTAGCATTTTTTCTCCAAAAAGTCTGTATGGCAGCTATGGTTTCAAATGGTATCCATTATCCACCTCATAGCACACTTACGTTCAATTATGAATTCGAACAATGTGCAACTATGCCCTCTACTGATATAGGAAGATTTCTTGACGAACAAACAAAACTAGAGCCAATTAAAGGTCCTCGACTGCCCGCATATCCCATTGACCTCACGTCAGATTTTTTAATGTGGACATGACATTTGTTTCCAGGTCAGTACGAAGTACTTTTAGGTCACTTTCAGTTCCATGTATACTAACTTTCTGAAAGAAGATAGTTATCGCCGAGTCCCACAAAATCAAGACTTTCCAATTGGTAATAATGTGCAGTCTTTAGACCCATATTCACAAAAAACATTGAGCCTGGGCCTTGTAACGTGTAACTCTTGTGGACACTTTGCCTATACAAACAAGCTGTCACCTTATGGAGGAGAGAGAAAGGAGGACTGGATGATCATTTCCAAAACTTTCCTCCCTTCAAAGCATTTATGATAAAAATAGGTCCGATGGCTCAAACCTTCCTGTAAGAGAAGGTAGTTTGGTCACTTAGAAATTTGGATCATGGCCAGAACTGTTCTGTATTTACTTAATTAGAGAGCCTGTAATCACTGCCTAGTACCACTTTCATTTCCAGCAAGTAGACTGGAAACCTTGGCATGTAGAATCTGGCCTACTTTTACTTTAAGAATTTTTAGATAGAGGATGTGGCACCCAGTAACAAGACCTTCAAGGTACATAAGAATGTCAATTAAAATCCCTTTACCAGGACCCAGTCCTCTGCTGGAATGAGGGAAACTCGTGTGGAGGTTTGAATACACAACACCACACAACTCTCATTTACAGGGAAAACTCACTTGCAAACCATTTCTCAAACTGAAGCCTGATTTACTTGAAGAGGTAATGTGACACCCTACAGTCACAGCAACAAGACAAGGTACCTTGTAGACTCCAGATTCTTGCAGGGTCTCTCTTCTTCCACAAGTGAACACACCCAGGTATTCACTTGACCTCTGTGTAATTCCCTGGTGATTTCTTCGTGAATTTTAGGTGACCTCCACTTTATTGCTCTTCTACTATCATCAAACAAGTGTTTATTTTCTCATGGTTGATTCACTGACCTCTAAGCAAAATTATCTCAACACTACTATCCTAAGATATACCATTTAGAATGGTGTTAAATCTGCAACCAGATCTTGTAAGCGTTCTCTTCACAATGAGTCTGCATTTTCACTACAATACAATGGCACTTAGAGTTTCCACCTCTCTAAGGTAGTCTGGTCATTCAGTCTCAGCCACTAAAATTCAACTGGGTAGATGTGTGACAGCTGCTCCCATTGCATACAAGCATGTGGCCTGAACAGAGACGGAACTTGAAAAAGTTACCTAACAGCAAGTATGTGTTTGCCTATGCCGCCATCCTCAAGCGAGTTTCTTCATGCAGACAGGAACTTTCGATTGAAGGGCTCTTATGTGGCTATGGTGCACAGGTAATCTTATATCCTCAGTGCTTATGTGAATATTAAAAAGAAATATAGAAGGGAAACTCAAACCTGAGTGCCACACCATCAGCAATTTCACTTGATATTTTGTGCAATGTCCTCAGGCCTGCCTCTTTCTGGTCACGTGAATCTTGCAGGAAAGCCCAGGAGTATCGTGAGATTTCCTTTTCTTGGTATGAGATTTCCAAGAGAATTTCATGTCATTACCTCTGCTAGACAAATACAAGCCGTTTCAGAACAGGTTGGAGATACCGTTTCAATGTATTTCAGTATCTCAGCCTTTTGTTTATATTTGTTGAGCCAGTTTCTCGCAGTTTTGTTGGGGGGCAATTTGGTATGCAGACATTCTTACACAGCCATGATTTTTTAGTAAAAAGCTATCCACACAATGACTCAGCATTTTTCCAACAATAAAGGAGGATGGCAACTATGGTTTCAAATGCTATCTATTGGCTTCCTCAGAGCATATCAGGCTCAATTACAAACTTAGCCAACGTGTGACTATGCCCTCCACTGACACTGAAAGATTTCCTGACAAACAGAAAAAACTATAGGTAAATTAAAGATCCTTGATGCCCACATATACCGTTGACCTCAAATCAGAATTTTTAATGTAGACATGGCATTCCTTTTCAGGTCAGTAGGAAGTCCTTTTAGGCCTCTTTCGGTTCCCTGCATACTAATGATTTCTCGGTGTGGATATGAATGTTCTAAGTCCTATGCACTTTTCCCTTAAAATAAGCACTACATCCTCATACCTCTTGAGAATGTAGATTTGTGACATTTGACCAAGGCAAAAGGCATGTCTTTTCCTTACAAAAAGTAGAAAGGAGATTTTAAACTGAGGCACTAAGCCCATCCTCTCTGAAAACTAGTAGATAAAAGAAATTAAACCACAGGGCAGGTCTGTCTTCATGGAATTTGAGTCTTCTCTCAAATATAGGATCCTGTTTCCTGCCTATAATTCCTCTTGGGATCCAGTGTGCTGTCCTTGGTTGTAGTTATAACCCCTACCTCTTTTTCCAGAAAGCAGAATTGAGAATTTAGCCCTTCTCACGACTTTCTCCAAGACAGATAGAAAGGGGAAATCAACCCACAGTTCCAAATATGTTCTCTGTCAACAAATGTTTTCTGGAGGCTTTGTCTCAAAGCAAAAGCCTTCTTTAGGAAAAAAAAAAAAGTAATTCAGAGACAGAATAAAACTGACCCAAAAGTGGACATCCTGAAAGAACATAGTTATATCCAAGGTCCACAACATCAAGCCTATCCAATGAGTAACAATATTCAGTCTCAAAACCCGGATCCACAAAATCATCCAGCCAAGACCTTGTTACAGGAAAGTCTTGTGCATATCTTGGCCTATGACACCAAGCTGTTATCTCCTAGGAGGAGGCAGAATTGAGGACTGGGTGCTCGCCTCCAAAACTGTTCTCCCATGAACAAATTTATAATAGCAAAAGGGCCAATGGCACCAACCCTGTGTCATTCTAACAGTACAATCAGCACAGCCTGGTCCTGAGTCATCAATTTTCTTCTAAGACAATTTTTTAAAGATGACCATACCTTACAGCATCAAGCCTTTTTTTTGGTAAGAGGAGGTAGTTTGGGCACTTAGAAAACTGGATCAAGACATGAACTGTTCTGCAGTTACTCAACTAGAGAGCCTGGAAGCACTGCTTAGCATCACTTTTATTTCCAGCAAATAGACTGGAGACCTTGTCACACAGAATCTAGCCTAACTTTACTAAACAAATTTTTAGATGAAGGACGTGGCACACAGTCACAAGACCTTCTTGTTCAGAAAAAATGTCAATGGAAATCCATGGCCCAGCATCAAGTCCTCTGCTGGAATTATGGTAACTTGTGTGAATGTTTGAAAACACAACACCGGTCTCATTTAAAAGGTAAACTCTTTTGCAAAACTTTTAAAAAACTGAAGCCAGATTCATTTCAAGAGGTAAGGTGACACCCTACAGTTACAGCAACATGACTAGGCAACTGTTATCCACCAGACTTCTGTAGGGTCTTCCTTGATCCCCATGTGAATACTTCCAGGTATTCCTTTGACTTTTGTGTAATTCTCTGGTGATTCCTACATGATTTTCGGGTAACTTCCACCTTATTCCTTTTCCCCTATTTTCAAACAAGTGCTTTTAAAACACGCCTCACAATGTCTTCTTTTCATTTTTTCAGGATATTGTCATTGACCTCTAGCCTAAAATTCGCCTTCAAGAATAGCCTGGAAACCGACTAGAACTTTTAAGTGTTATGCTCACAATGAGTCAGCATTTCTACTACAATGCTGTATAATTGCACTTGGAACTTCCACCGCTCTAAGGTACTTTGTTTGTTCAGATTCAGCCTGTATATTTCGATGCGGTTGATGTGTGACTGATGCTCCAATTGTATACGAGCAGGTTGCCTGACCAGAGATGGAACCATAGGGCAGTTATCTGACAAGTGTGTGTTTGCCTATGCTGCCATCCTCAAGCAAGACTTCTCATGCAGTAATGACCTTTGAATTGAAGGGCTGTTAGGTGGTATTGGTACACAGGTAATATTTCCTCAGTGCTTATGTGAATACTAACAAGGAAAGTATAAGGAAAACATAAAACTGAGTGCCACACCACCAACAATTTCACGTGATGTTTCGTGTGATATCCTTAGGCCAGTCTCTTCCTGGTCACGTGAATCTCTCAGGAAAGCCTCATGAGTATCACCAGATTTCCCAATTTTTGTATGCGGGTTCCAGGTGACTTGCACCTCATTATCTCTGCTAGGCTAATACAAGCCATTTTAGAACAGGTTGAAGAAACTGTCTTGAGGTCAGTATCTCGGCATATAGTCCATATTGGTTTAGCCAGTCTCTCGCAGTTTTTTGGTCTTCTGTTTGATACACGGATATTCTTAAGCAGCCATTCTTTTTGCAGTAAAGATCTTTCCTCACAACCACTCAGCATTTTTTCTACAATAAAGCAGTATGACAACTATGGTATCAAACGCTATCCATTTGCTTCCTCATAGCACACTCAGGCTCAATTACAAACACAGACAATGTGTGACTATGGCCTCCACTGATATGGAAAGATTTCCTGACAGATAGACAAAACTAGGAGTGAAATAAAGATCCGTGACTGCCCACATATGCTGTGAACTCCTGTCAGATATTTTAATGTGGACATGACATCCCTTTCCAGGTTGTATGACATCCTTCTAGGAGAAAGGAGATTGTGAACCAAGGCACTAAGCCAATCCTTTCTGAAAACTAGTAGGTAAAAGAACTTAAACCACAGGGCAAATCTCCCTTCTTGTAATTTGAGTCTTCCCTCAAAACTTATGATCCGGTTGATGACTCCCAGACACTCCACTGCTGGGATCGTCGCTGGCCTGGGCCCCAGGGTGCAAGAGGGCACCTGGTCAGCTCTTGGCCGGGGCTGTCCCTGGGACTTAGTTTCTTCATTCCTAGTGGCATTGATGGAGGAAGGAAGGTGATAAGCCCTGCGATGGCACCCTGTGCAGAGAGTTGAATTCAACAGGCAGAGTTGCATTTGTGTGTCCTGTACTTACCAGGAGTGCTCAGTCGTCCTGCCTATCAATAAAAACACTGCTTTGGCCTCCAAGTATTGAGTTACACCAGAGATTACCAGCTCCTCAAGGCGAAGGCACAACAACAACTTGTGTCAAGATGTTCATCACCAGGGTAAAGGCCTGAATACACCATGGACTAAATAGCTGCTGGCTGTTTAACATTTTTTGAAGGTTCTGAAGCCTACTCTTTCAGTTAGGTTTCATTTAGTCCAAATGTCAGATCACAGCAGGCTTTGGGGTTCCAACTTTGAGTCTGCTTTCTGCTAATGACAGAAAGGCAACAACTGTTTTGCTGTCTGGACTTGACGGGATGGTTTTCTCATTGTCTCACAGAGATGGTAGCAAAGAATATTGGAGGAAGGTGAGACAAAGTTGAAAATGACTCATAGACTAAGTGTATGACCATTTTATGAGAACATGTCGAAGACATGAATACTCTGATGGAAGAAGGGATGACCTTAAAATGGAAGAATTCAACTCTCAGTGAGAAGGCAACTTCTCAAAGTCCAGAGGTGTTATAGCTTCATACTTACAGGATTGGGTAGGCTATAATAGAGGTACAAAAAAAAAGTTGTTATGTTGAATTGATGCTCCTTTTCTCAATGGTTGACCTCAAATGAAGCTTTGTGAAAAAAATAAACATTCTTGTCAAGGACAGAGTGTACTGGGGAAGCACCTGTCTCTTAGGAGTCAAGTGAATATTTGGCTCCCAGGACCCAGGCAGTTCCCAACAGTTGGATATTTCTGTCTACTCCCCTTCTCAATATTTTATAAAACGTGTAGCTTCTTAGGAAAATGAACAGTCTCCTCTAGAACAAAGGGTATATAGGAAGCACACGTTATTTTACTCATTAATGGTATAATTGTTCTTTTCGTAAAGTTGTACCCCAAGGTAAATCTTGTCTCTCATAATGAACCTTGGTTACGTTTTCATGTTCTAGGTTGTATTAGTTTAGACTAGTAATTTCCAGCTTCTGAAAGTATATTATAGAGCTCACATAATTTTGAAAATAACATTTTTTAAAATAAGCATCAAAATTCTTTTTGACATAATATAGGTAATCAAGAAAGTGATAAATCATAAAATCTATTTTAATACTAAATAATATATAGCCATCACATCTTAAGACTAAAGGTCTTCATGAGTTTGTGTTATTGTAACAATTTCTGCTATGTAGTATGAACTGGGTTTCATATGTTGCCTTTGTTTTTAAAAGCCTGTATATCAAAGTCTGTTGAAGTATGGACTTCTTTTTTTGTCCTCCAGACTAGGTATTTCTGCCCTATAGTCCCGCATACAATTAATTCATTGGAAAAATTAATTTGTTGTTATTGCAAGTCAATTAACTTTTTACTATCGATGGGACTGAATCTAACACTCTTCAATAAGTGTCAGTGTCTATAAAGGCAAATGTTTTCACTGTAGGCACCAGGGGGATTGTAGAAAAGGGTATATCATTGGAGAGATTTTGCATCCTATTCCTGCTTTACTGGTAGTTTTTTATCATAGAGTTAGCAACTCAATTTCCTTGAGTTTTCTCATGTGATAAATACAAATAATAACATCTCTTTGGTGGTATTACTGTGAAGATTAAATGAAAATACATGTAGCATATATAAACCAGGTCTGCCACCTGGTTTGCCATGCTCCCTCTTCTTGACCCAGGCAGCCTAATGATTAAAATATACATAGTAAAATGAGGCTTTATTTTCTTCTTGTTAATAAGTTTTTTTTATTTGAATATTTATTACTCTTTAAGTTAGTGGTTATCACTTTATCAAAAGTGATGGTGAGCTGTGATGTCCAGCAGTGGCACAGTGAAAATTCTTGTCTTCCATCCTGGAGAAATCCTCTACTTCACACATCAGGTTTTATGATAAATGAAGTTTTTATTTTATTTTGGTCTCTAAATACTGACACAATATGAATTTATCAATGAGGTAGATTTCCAATTCTAGTGTAAGCTTTTCTAAGTTAACATTGTTTTATTTTAAAGTTAATATAGTTAAAATGACAATATTGTGTAAAGAATATCAATTTTAGTAATGCTTTGAAAAATACTGGATCTGTTAAAATGATAAAAATAAATTTTGAAAAATACATGTATTTTTTTTGTTTAATTTAAAATGTAACTGACTAATGATCTTGATGGAGAGAAGTAGACATTAAGTTTCTTACCAGATATTCTATATTGTCCAATTTCTGACATGCATCTGAGGTAATATTTTCAAAAAACTTCATTGATATAAATGTCCATCAAGATGACTGGCTAAAGAAGACATGGTACATATGTATGGTGGACTATTACTCAGCCACACAATAAAAATTTTACCATTTGCAGCAACATAAATAGACCTAGGGGATATTACGGTATGCAATATAAGTCAGACTAAGAATGCCAAAGAGCCTATGATTTCACTTTTTTTGTGGAATCCAAAGAACAAAATAAACAAACAAACAAAACAGAAACAGATTTATAGATACAGAGGACAAACTTATGCCGCCAGATTTGAAGAGGGGATGGAGTACAGGTGAAAAAGGTCTAAGGAGTTGAGGGGCCAAGGGGGAATTCAAGAGGTGTGTGCGCATGAGATCTTGTCTTTTTCTAGACACAGCAGCAGCACACTTCCTATTTTGAGTCACCCAATAATCTGATATAGTCCTTTTTAGTCCCTGTCATCTAGAATAGTTCCAGCACATTAGTGAGAAGCATGAAACATTAATTCGTGACTCCATGACCCACATGTAGTGTGTGGCCATGCATTGCATAGCACACTTAGAACACTTTCTTCTCCATGGCTGTTGATGTGGGGTAGAGATGACTAGAGACTTGAGCGCTGTCTAAGATGCAATAGTAGTGAGCCCTGGTGGTTTCTTGATTCTGTCCTGTCTATTGGACAGTTTGCTACAGAAGTCATCACTGAAACCAGAACAGTGAATTGTGAGAACTTCAGTGCTTAAGAAAGATTAATGAGTAGAATTTAGAATCTGACTTCTTTTCAGATTCTAGCAATAGAAAGTAGGATAAGATAACAAGAGAGCCTGTATGACCCAGGATCTGGCTCCCACTTGCTTCTCAATTTTTATAGATCAATGGGTATATGTGTACCTACATAACTGACAGTCAGTCTCCTGAGTCAGGCCTGGGTTTTGGGAAAGCCACCTGGATAGTTTTATTATGGGCTCAGGAGTCCTTGCCCTGCTCTGCCTGCAAATCATGATTGAGGTGAAACAGTTTTACAGAGAGAAATATGAATTAAAGTAAAAGCTTGATGCACCAATGGAGAAAAAAGATATGGCTCCCGAGTATCACAGGTTCAGGGTTTATATGGTCCTTGGGATTAGGGTCCATGCCCTCCCCCACACCTCTCTCCTTTCCCTCCCTAAAGCATGTTGAGGTGTGTCCTATATCAGGCCTGAGAAGGATGTCTATATGCTACTTTAGGCCTCCCATGTCTCCTGAGCATCTTGGATCTTCCCCTCGGGGTTGTATCTTATTATGATGGTGAGGACAATATAACTAGACTTGGCTCTTTACACGTGCATGCACATGACTTTAGAGCCTTTCTTAGGGCTGCTCCTCTCTCCAGTGACTGTGGTTCTACCTGTTCACTGTTTCTTATTGGTGGTGGGAGGTGGCACAAGGTTGTTGTCCCTGCTGCAGATTCCTGTTAGGTGACTACTGACCACAATTCCATTAACATGAATTCTTCATCCCCATTATCACCAAGCTCACAATAACTACTAATCTATTTTTGTCTCTATAGATGAGCATTTTATGAAAACTTCTTATAAGTGGAATATTAATTTATGTATTCTTTTGGTTGTCATTTCATTACTTTAGCTTTCATTTTGAGCACCATTCCTTGTACAATGTGCCATTTCCTCCTTCCTCTTGATTGGAGAATAATATTCGATTATATGAACATATATACATTATTTTTATTTTCACTACACCATGAGTATTTAGGTACATTTATTTTGGGCTATTATAAACAGTATTCCCATGAGCATTCGCCTATGGGTTTTGAGTTGCCAGATATCTTGGGGCATGTAGACACCATGGGTGTGCAATTTTTGCATCATAATGTATCTCCATGTAAAATAGTCTGAAAGAAAAATGCCATGTCTTATTTTTTACACAGTGCCTACATGTTTTTACAACTCCAGCTGCAGTGTATGAGGGTTTTATATTCTCCACATTGTTGTCAATACTCATTATTATCTCTTTTATATAATCCTCTTTGGGGATCAACTATTTTTTCCTCATGGTTTCAATTTGTTTTTCCATAGTCACAAAGAATTTTGAGCACATTTTACATACTTATTGGCAACTTCTATGCCTTCTTTTTGAAACATCCATTAAGGTGCCTGTGCATTTTTTAAATGGTTAATCTTTTAATTATTAAATTCCAAGTGTTTTTTATGTATTATAGATAAACAATTCAAAATAAATATGTAATTGGAAATTTTTCTTTCATTAAGCGACTTGCCTTTTCATTGTCTTCTGCTACTGTTTGAAGAACTAATTTAAATTTAAAGTGCAATTTATCACATTATTTGCAATTGCCTAAAGTCACAAAAATGATTTCAATGTTTCTCAATACATTTATACTTTTACAATTTATTTATTTTAATTAGTTTCATGTATACAGTACATTGGTGAGATAGCTATACAGTTTGTAAAACAATCCCCCCAATTTTTCCCTCCCTCCCCTGCATCTCCACCTAGCCAACCTATTAATGCTAACTGCATCCACTATTCCTCACTCCCCCATCCCTGTGACCATCCATCAGCTATTAATTTGTACTTCCATAACCCTTCATTCCATTCTCCCAGGCCCCCACAATCCCCTCTCTCTGTCTGTCACCAAATTGTCCACCGTATTTGTGAGTTTGTTTTTATTAGTTTGTTCTTTTTATTCCTTAGGTTCCACATATAAGTGAAATTGTACAGTGTTTATCTTTCTTAGTCTGACTTCAACATCTTCTTTTTCCATCATCTTCCTTTTCCTATGTAGGTATCTTGTTTTCTTTTCATCCACTCAATCTTTTGGTTGGAGCACTTAATTCTTTTTCACTTAAGGTACTTATTAATAGGAATGTAATTGCTACCATTCTTTATTCCTGTTTTTGATACATTTTTTTTTTTCTTAAAGAAGTGCCTGGAACATTTCCTGTGCTCTGTCTTGGTGGTGATCAATTCCTTTAGCTTATTTTTGTCTGGGAAGCTCTTTATTTTTCCGTCAACTCTAAATGATAGTTTTGCTAGATAAATTGTTCTTGGTTGTAGATCCTGACTCTTCATCCTGTTGAACGTTTTTTGCCAAGACTTTCTGTCCTGCATAGTTTCTTTTGAGAAATCAGTTGCCAGTCTTATGGATGTTCTCATATTAGTAACTATGTTTTTCTCTTACTGCTTTCAATATTCTTCCTTTGTATTTAAATTTGGCATTTTAATTATAATGTGTCTTGGTGTGGGCTTCTTTGGATTCATGATTTTTGAAATTCTCTGAGCTTCCTGGGGTTTTGTGTCAATTTCCTTCACTAGATTAGGAAAATTGGCCATTATTATTTCTTCAAGCAACTATTCAATATCTTGATTTTCTTCAGCTACAATGATAAGATGGATATTTGTACCCTTCATAGTGCCTCATATGCTCCGTAAATAGTTTTTAAGTTTTTGTATCTTATCTCTTGCTGTTCTGATTGTGCTTCGTTGTCTTTCCTATCCTCATAATGCATTCGATGCTTTTTTTTTTATTCACTTTGTTTATTCCACTTAATGTACTTCTCGTCTCAGATAATGTGTTCTTTCTTTCAGACTAGTTCCCTTTTATATTTTCTATTTCCACTTTTATGTTGTTTTTTTTTTTTTTTATCTCATGGTTGAAGTTCTCTGCATTTCCCAAAATTTCATTGAGCATATTTCTAACCAGTGTTTTGGACTCTGCATCTGTTACATTACTTAACTTCATTATATCTGGATCTCTGTTCTCGACTCTCATATGGTTGAGCTTGTCTTCCTATTTTGGCTACCTTTTTCTGTATGTTTCTGTGTACTGAGCACAGCTCCTAAGTCTCCCAGTCTAATTAGTGTGAACCTGTGAAGTAGGTGTCCATAGGCACAGTCCTGAGAGGGATTCAGCTGCAGGCCAAATTTAGCCTAAACATCTACCCTTCCAGAGCCACCTGTTAAGATTCACATGCAATCCACAGATGCTGTGCTGGTAGTTGCCTCAAAAGGCCACACCAGAAACCGAGGCCCACTGCTTCCAGTGTGAGTCTAGGCTTTGCTCAGCAAGGAGCGCCTGACTCGCTGAGGATATACCTGGATATGGCTTGGGTGGACCTGTGAGTTGGGGTAGGCAGGTTTCAGAAAATCTTCTGAGAGCAGTGACTTCTGTTATTCAGTTTGATGATGTCAAGGCTATGGCAGCACTATGTCCCATGCACTGGTATGGGGAAGGTCTCATCTGGGAACAACAGATACTCTGTACTGTGGAAGCTTCTCCTCGGCCCTCACTCCAACAATGTTTCCCTGTAAGTCCTTGCTGTCCCCTGCGTGGAGCCAAATTAGCACTGGTGCTTAGAGCAAGGAGGTCTGTCACCACCAAAATCCACTCACGGAAGTGGCCCCTTTAAAAGGCTTCTGCCACTGCCGCTGCCGATGCCTCCATCTCAGGGGCTAGAGAACAGGCAGCCCCGCGTTCTTACCCTGTCCTAAAATTTTGCCGTTGCAAGGTGATTTCTAGGATTTCTACTTAACTGTATGGCTTATTCATCCCAGGAGATTTTTCCTTGCTGCTGCTCCTTCTTTCTGTCACAACTCTGATTTGATTGCCAGAGGGATGAACAGACCGTCTATCATCTACTCCTTTTTTTCTCCAATAAATTTATACTTCCAGCCTTTACATTTGTGTGTCATACATTTTGTGTATCTTTGTGTTATTTCAGTGAGGGGACCATCTTCCTCATTTTGCATAATATGCACATCACCGTTTGTTGAAAGGACAGTTCTTTTTAATGAAAATATTAACACCTTGTCAAAATCAGTTTTAATAGTGTTTATTGCTAGACCTGAAATCTGCCTGATTGGTCTACATGAATCAATACTTATGCTAGTACCACACAGGCTTAATTATAATACTATTGAAGAAAGATTTGACATATGCAAATATGAGTCATGACATTTTGTTTTTTTTTTTTTTAAAGATAACATTGCTCATACAGTTTGATTTAAAGATATATACCCAATTTAAGGTAAACTTGTCAATTTTTCTAAAAGTATTTTGGTAATTTAAAAAACTGCATTAAATTTGTAGATCATTTTGTGATATATTTTGATCTTACCAATATTGCCATTAATATTGAACATGTGATGACTTTCATTAATTCAAATGTTTTTATTTAATTTTTGATTACAAAAATATGTCAGTGTAGAAGAATAGAACAGCTTAAATTTCCAAATGTTTCTTATTTGATGCTATCTTCACATCATTTATTTTTACTATGTCATAGTATAATTCATTCTGGTATTTTGACTTTATATCCTTTTTAACTTATTCATTAGTTCTAGTGGGTTTTTAGTGATTTCCTCATAAAAAATTTTATGCAGGATTATGCCATCTGTGACAGAGAAAAATTGTATTTCTTTTCCACCAGGGAATTGATTGATTTTTTTTTAGCATACACAAAAGTTGCAGTTGTGAAATAATCTCAAATGGTCATAGTGCATAGTAACTTTTCTTATTTTCTTAGATTTTATTTTGGTAGTATTTTGTGAGAATTGGTGTGTCTATATTCAGGAGAAATTATGATCTGATATTTTATTTTCTCATAATGTTTCTGATATTTAAATCAGAGCAATAGAGTCCTCATCAAATCATTGAGGAAATTCAAACTTCTGTTTTTAAAAGATTTTGGGATAATTTTGTGTTAATAATTCACCATATAAGTTAGGCAGAATTTACCAATTAAAGCATTCAGCCCTGAGCTTTTCTTTTAATTTAAAGTATTTTCATGTTATAAATAAGTGTTCTTTCATATTATTATTTCCAAAGTAGATCACATTATGCATGATTTTTCTTTTGAGTTTAACAGGATAATTTGACCATATCAAGATATGTATTTTTAATGTGTACTAACCCATGTTTTAGATAGTCTAGGCAGTTGACATGAAATAAATAGAAAAAAAAACTGCATAAGAATGAGTTGATAGAAGAATTATTTTATAGTTTATGGTTACTAGAATGAAAATTATGGCTATGAATTTTGCTGCAACAAATGCTTATAATTATGGGTAGATAAAATAAATACTGAATATAAAATAAAATTTTGAAGGCAGCCCTGTAAACTAGAATTTCATCAAACTAGAAGATTGAGCCTATATTCTTATTGCAATGATGTTTAGATAGGTCATAAAATTTTTAACTAAAAAAATACAAAATAACACTGTAAATGAAGAATGATATGAAAATTTGGCAAACAACAACACTGATCCTACCCTAACCCTAAACCTAAATCTAACCCTAATACTATCACTAACCCTACCCTAACATGAACCCTAAACTTCGACTGTAGCCCTAACCCTAACTCTAAATACTAAACCTAACGCTAACCCTAACGCTAACCTAACTTGAGTTTTTAAAAGACACTTTACTTATATTTAATGTGGTTTACACTGGGATTTTATTGCTGATACTTAGTCTTACGTATTCCCTATAGTGGTTTTGGAGGGAGACTTAGCCAGTTATGCTATCAACTATATATGTGATCATGAGCAAATTATTAATCTCTCTCTGCCTCCATTTATTTGCCTACAAAATAATAATAAAATTTACTTAATGAAATGTTGTTCTATAATAATGTATATACTTAACATAATACTTAAAGAACTGTAAGTGTTCAATATATATTAGCTTGCAGCATCAGCAATAACATCATACAAATAATGCAAATGTATTTTTTGGTTTATAAAGCAGTGGACTGATAGTTGATATGAGACTGAGCTGGCCTCAGTCATTGATTTTAACAGAATCAATGGCATGATGGTGGCAGATTTCCAGCTGTAGTTAAGGGATGATTGTGAAGTGAAAAATTGGAGGCAACGATAGATAGTAGAAATATTTTCTGAGGAACATAACTACAAAATAGATATGAAAATTATGGAGATAATATCAGAAGTTGGTATAGAGTACAAGAAAATCTGTTTCATTTTAATAAGGAAAGGTAGATGTCTTATAGACTGCAGAAGAAAAGGTTGGAAGCACAGAGACCGATAGAGCTGATGAAGCATTAAACATCAAACATATGGTAGACATTCAGATGAAGGCATAAGATCTTCAGATTAGAAGAATCAGTTTGTTCCTCTGAGATTTGAAGAAAGACAATAAGTATAAATCTAGGTACTTTTAAATTTATAGGATGAGAAGTTGAGATATTTCACCCGGTTAGCATCAATTTTTATGTGAATTACAACTTCACTTGAGTAGACTAAAAATATGTGATTTGAAGAAAAAGTTGAACTTCTGAAGCAAGGCAAAGAACATATATCATAATTTTTCAAATAAATAAAAGTACAGTGGCACTCAGAGAACAGGGACTTAAAGTAGCATTGGTCTGTTTGATTATTTATTTATTTTTTTGTTAGTCTTCTGTCACCCAAGAGGAGGTTGGTAGTTAAATTAATTCCAGATGAGGAAGTTCCACTTGTGGAAGGAGAAAAGAAATGAGAACCAGTTGACTGTGAAATCTTCGATGGAGAGGGAAGGAATATGAAGTAGTGAGAGCAGAGAAGATATTTTGGAACTAAAAATTCACTGTTATTGTAGAAGTGGTCTTAATAAGAAAGTGATGGGAAATTGTGGTCAAAAATTTATACATTAAAGTTTGTATTCCAGAACTGGAATTTTCTGTTAGAAACAATATCTCCAAAAAACAAAAGACTAGAGTGGAATTATAGAATTGAATTGGATCAGTCAGTCAGTTCAAAGGTTGAAGGATTTTTTATTCCTAGGAATTTCAAATGGTTTATTAGGTATGTCGTCTACATAAACATTGAAATTCATACAAAATGAAGGTGAAGTTAAAAATGTAGGCTAAGAGATCAATACTTACAGCTTCATTATATTCAGCAACAAGGAAGGGTAAAATGTATTCTACCTATGAACTTCAGTTCAGAGAGCAGTTGTACATGGTTGATTCAAAAGTGAACAGGTAGCTATAAGGAGAGCAGAAAAAGAAAAGAAAAATATATAGACAGACATGAGAGCAAAGTACATGCATCTTGAACTGAATAAGAAAAACTAATATTGACACATTATATGAAAGAAGTTAAAATCTTATGATAATATGTCTGAAGTAATAAGAGTTTCTCTAAGTTTTATGGTTACATTTGCATGTTCATTGGAAATATCTAGGTGGGAAATGTTATTTTTGAATATTATAATAAAAATTTATATAATGAGGATATACTGTACTTGGATATCTATCTTAAAATAGTATTTTTCATCTATTTTCTTCTATTTTTATAAGAAAATCTGAAACTGTAACTGACTTTTTAGAAATTATTCCTGACTTTGGAGTCAACCTCTTTTTCAAACACAATACAAAAAGCAAACAAATAAAACAAAAATTAATAAAAGTATGAATCAATCAGATACAATGCACTCAGTGCTTAAACTCTCTTACTTTGTTCCCATCTTGAACCAGATTTAAAATTGTAATCTTAATTTTGTTGTCACTATTTTTTATGACTTGGTATGTATTTAAGTGAATCATATTTTGTAACTGGTTTATAAAAGACCATTGTTAACTGTGCATGGTTGTACTTACATACCCAACATTTTTCAGTCACATCTTATATGTAGGTTTCAGACTTAAGTACATTGGTAGCCAAAAATTGAATAGAATAAGTGTTGAACATGGAAATCCTAAAAGTATAGTATCTATTGGAATTTTTCTCATTCACTGTTTAACTTACAAGTATTCCACTCTGTATATTTGGGAGAGAGCAGGGAGATTTGAAGGAATGCTAATGATTCTATCAGCCACACTCAATAACTGTTTTCTGAAATGAGAAATGTGAGATTTCAAAGAGGATCAAGGCATTTCAAAGAAATAAAAATTTAAAGTGGAGTCATTACTAACAAGAAGCATGTATTTGTATTTTGGGGGGAAAAGGTTACAGTAAACATGTGTTTTTAAAAATCCTATATCTCATTTTTGACAATTTGCTCCAAATGTGCTGTGCAAAATTATAAAAGAAAACAGATGACGCTGAGTTTTAATTATTCATCCTATTTTCAATCTTTTGCATTAAACAACTTCTGTTTCATAAAAGGTATATTTAAAAGAGCACCTTCATCCATTCAAAAAACGTGGCTATATTTAAAAGAGCACCTTAATCCATTCAAAAAACATAATTAGCAATACTATAAAATTAAATTACTCATTTATTGAATTGTAAATTAATAACTAAGAACTGTGTAAAGAACCTCAATGTACCAAGCAGTCGCATTGATTCCACTGTAACCAGCTTTTCTTTTCTAAATGTGATTGTGTTGTGTTACCAGGTCTATTTTAAAATACAAAAGTTTAGAATCTCACAACACAAAATTGAGTAAAAGAGCTAGAAAACAGAACAGATATTAGGACCCCATCAATATAAAGTTAAAAAAAATGCATAACTAATCTATAGAGTTAGAAATTAGGGTAGTGGTGGTTTCCTCAGAGAGCTAAGTATGACTAGAAGAGAATGAAAGACATTTAGGAAGGCTGGTAATGTATTTCTTTATGAAG
This sequence comes from Cynopterus sphinx, assembly GCA_030015415.1. Lineage (NCBI taxonomy): Eukaryota > Metazoa > Chordata > Mammalia > Chiroptera > Pteropodidae > Cynopterus > Cynopterus sphinx. The sequence goes on from CM057386.1 coordinate 35,369,686, forward strand.
ATGCTGGTCTCATGGATGTGTATATTTTGCAAAAATTTATGAAGCTGTGCACTTAAGATTTTTGCATTTTTTGTATGCATTGGTTGTACCTCAATTTTTTTATTAACAATAAAAAGCTCATATTAGGCAAAATGCCCATGTTAATCATGTCAAAGGATAGTATTGAACCAAAACTTAGATTGAGTTGGCATTAGTCCCGTATTTGGTGATAGTATATAAAAGAAATGTCTTTGATGACTCCATTCAAACTCTGATTTTTAACTTCAGTTGTAAAAGAGGTTTTTATTTCTTGTGCTATGCTTTGTTAAATAAATAAAAACTCTGAAATTCAAAACTTAAAAAAAAACCTTTGATAACTATTTTTTTGTTCTCTTTTTTTTATCTTGTAAAGTAATAATGTGACCTAATGTTGAAATCTAATTATCATTCTTCGAATGACAAAACTAAACTCTGTCATTATTTAAACCACCCAGATCATCTAAAGAGATGAACTAATGATAGTCAAATCTTGTTCTATTCTAAAGCTGAGAATTTTAAATTCTTAAAACAATCAAGACTTATTTTATTCTGAAGTGAAATATCTGTTTGTTTTTTTTTTTAAGTGACCTTGTCTAACAGGTTAAGCACATATATCAAATTTGAAGCTAAAGTGTCAGGCTCATGCTGCATCTTAACACACATGTTTATATTATTACCTATTATTGCCTTTATTATATCACAACTTTACCACTTACTATGTAGCCTTTGGCTATTTACATTTAATTAAAATTAAACTGAAGTATAATTTTAGTTCCTTACTCACATTAGCCTCATTTCAAGTGTTGTACTGTCATATGTGGTTACTGTATTGAGCAGAACATACTTAGAGCATTTCCATCATTGCAAAAAGTCTTAATGGACAGCACCAATATATATAATTAGAATAATACATTCCTCTGAGAATTTGTATTGTATTAGCAATGTTTATTTTATAGAACTTTTAGTATTGTAATGGCAAAACATAAATGTTTGATATATGATATTTCACAATAATATTACAAGTTAAATTAGAATATTCAGATAATCAAAATAGTAATAAAACATAGCATTTACACATCAGTTTTATGAGTAGGCTGTATGTAGCTTTATTTTGTTTCACTAAGATTAATTCTGCTTCTAAATATTACACTATGAAATGCTTCTTAAACTGGCTTTCTGAAAAATTTCTCTGAAGTAGAAGCCATAAGACAGCCTAATGTATTATGCTCAGAGCTTTATTAAACACACATACACTCACCCACACAAAACATATAATAAACAAATATTCACTTTTTAAAAATACTAAATACTAAGAAAACTTAACATGTAGGTCATAAGCTCGTGCCACCAGGATTAAGTATGGTTAATTAGAATACAAAATAATGAAAAAGGAAGTTGGATTAGTATTCTAACCTTCGCAAATGATGACATGGCATTAACTAATTAGAATGTCTTTATGCATCTCTGAGATTAATGGTTGAAAGCTCTGAACTTCGATTTGCCTTATTGTCGTTTGAGATAGAAATGTGTTTATTTCATCTTTTTTTTTTTTTAAATAGGTACACTAACAAACACACACAATGATAAACTATGCATATACAGAAAGCAATGTTTAGGTAAACAATCAATCCCACCCTTAAACCAACTTGGACTACAGCCCAGAGATGATATGCCATTTGACATGCCAGTTAAAACATGTGATACATGAACCGGACTCTGTTAGTGTCTATGCTCTTTAATTCAGAGTTCAGTGGTTATTATCATTTTAATGACAACTCTTTGACATAAAGTCTACGTAAAGTCTATAAATCTATATAACATCCAGAAAAAATAAATTTTTTGTATTATTACTACACAGAGAACACTACACTTATAAACAGAAATAAGTCCTTTACGCAAAGTTTTTCTTCTTCCTGATTATTTACGTCCTGTGTTTTACCCCTCCAAGGCTATTGATAAAGATGCTTGCAATTATAGTGCCATGGAGGATTTGTGGTAGAAACATATACACGGCATATTAAAACCTCTATGCTCTTCCATAATATGAGACGATCCTAATTCAAGTTTCAAGTCATTGCAACTGATTACCATGAGAAGGGACTAAGTGGCAAAGCTGATGTACTTGTAAGTAGATAAAACTTCAAATAAGGAGGTACATAAGGCACAGGCCTTTCAAGCTAAAAAAAAAAAAAAAGCAATCAAATAGTTAAACTACTAAGCTAAAGGAACTGCCAACCTAGAATAATGTAACCTTTAAAGTTCTCCTTTAGATATAGAAGAGAAATTAAGAGCTTTTCAGACATAGAAACTTGAAGGAATTCTCCACTACGAGGCTTGAACTATAGGAAATACTGAAAGGGGTCAGTACACCTAAAACAAAACAACAACAACAACAACAACAACAACAGCAAAAAGCATGTGTGTGTGTGTGTGTGTGTGTGTGTGTGTGTGTGTGTGTGTGAGACTAAAGTGCCTATCACACAAATAGAAGCAGAGAAGTGAGAGGAATGTAACCCTTACTAAGAACACGACATTGCTATAGCAAGATGTATGCTGATGAACGTTCAGCATACATAGAAACAAATTGAGATAACAATGACTGAAAAGCATAGGATTCAAAAATACAAATTCACAAAGTTGAAAGATCAGGCACGCACAGAATCAAATGTATGACACTATATATACAACTATTCTTTTCAATTCATAATGGGAACCAAACACCACAGATTCAGAACTGAATTATGTAACATAAAACAAGAAGCACCAGAGGAAAAACCCACAAAAGCCAACCAAAATAAAGGAAAGAGAAACACAAGGACAAGAAAACAATGGAAAACCGAGCTACCAGAAAGCAAAAGGAAAAATCATTATGAAAAGACCTCATATTTCAATAATCACCCTTAAAGTAAATAGAACTCACCAAAAAAAAAGGCAGAATGAATCAAAAAACAAAACCCTGTCCCCAGAAGACACATCTCAGTTCCAAAGACAAATACAGACTCAAAATGAAACGGTGGAAAATGATATTTCAAGCAAATGTCATTCAGAGAAAAGTGGAAGTAGCAGTACTAATATCAGACAAAATGGACTTCAAAATAAAAACGGTAAAGAAAGATACTGAGGGACCCTTCATAATGATAAAGAAAATCATGCACCAAGAGGACATGACACTTATTAATATCTATGTTCCCAGTCAGGGAGCCCTAACATATGTAAAGCAATTACTAACAGAACTAAAGGGAGAAAAAGACCAAAACACTATCATAGTAGGGCACTTAAATACCTCACTGTCGGACATGAACAGATCATCAAAACAGAAAATCAATAAGGAAATACCATTCTTAAATGTTAGACCACCTGTACATAAGGGACATATACAGAGCCTTCCGTCCCCAAACAGCTGCTTATACATTTTTCCCTAGTGCACATGGAAAATTCTCAAGAATTGACCACATAATGGGACACAGACATAACTTCAACAAATATAAGAAGGTTGAAATCATACTACCCTCATTCTCTGATCATAATGCTTTGAAATTAGAGATCAACTGCAACAAAAAAAATCATGAGGAACCATAAATACATTGAGATTAAACAACATGCTACTGAAGAATTACTGGATCAGGGAAGACATAAAAAAAAATAGAGATCAAGAAATACATACAAATATATAAATGAATGATAATGATAGTATAACATATCAAAACATTTTGGACACGGTCATAAGAGAAAATTTTGTTCATACCATTACAGACCTATCTCCAAAAATAAGAATGAGCCCAAATAAACAATCTAACACTTCATCTTAAAATAACTAAAAAAAGAACAAATGAGGCCGAAAGTCAGCAGATGAAAAGAAATCATCAAAATTAGAGCAGAAATAAATGAAAATGAAAATAAAAAAGAAATGATAGAAAATACGACAAAGAGCTGTATCTTTGAGAAGGTTAATAAACTTGACAAAGCCCTGGCTATACTCACTAAAGAAAAAAGAGAAAGAACACAAATAAAATAAATCAGGGATGAAAAAAGAAAAACTGCCAGACATCGCAGAAATACAAAGGATCATGAAAGAATATTATGAAAAAGTATATAACACCAAATTTAATAAGCTAGAAGAAACAAACTTAGAATAACATAATCTTCCTAGATTGAAACATAAGATCTGCAAAATATAAATATACTAATCAGCAATATAGAAATTGAAACAAGCATCAAAAACCAAACAAAAAGTAAAAGTCCATGATCAGATGGCTACACCAGTGAATCCTACCAAGCATTCAAAGATTTAATATCTAGTCTCCTCAAACTCTTTAAAACATATCAAAGAGGAGGTAATACTTTCCAACTCATTTTATGGGCCAGTATTATTACTCTGATAGCAAAACCTGGTAAAGATAACACAAAAAAAGAAAACCACAGACAAATATCTCTCATGAACACAGGTGCAAATATCCTAAATAAGATATTAGTGAACTAAATACAGCAGCGTATTAAAAAGATTATCCATTACAATCAAGAGAGCTTTATTCCAGGGGGACAGGGATGGTTTAACATATGCAAATCGATCAATGTGATACACCACTATACAAATTAAAAAATAAGTGTCATATGATCATATCAATAGGTACAAAAAAAGCCTTTGCCCACATACAGCATCCATTTATGATCAAAACACTTCCAAAAGTCAGTATAGAAGGAAAGTACCTTACGGCCATATATGATAAATCCTCAGCCAACATTATACTTAATGGTGAAAAACTAAAACCTTCTCTCTAAGATCAGAAACAAGCCAAGGCTATAGCCACTGCTATTCAATATTACATTGGAGGTCCTAGAAACTTCAATCAGGCAAGAGAAAGATATAAAAGGCATCCAAATAGGAAATGAAGAAGTTAAACTGTCACTATTTGTGGATGATATGGTTCTCTATGGAGAAAACCCTAAAGACTCCACAAGAACACTACTAGAAACAATAAGCAAATACAGTAATGTCTCTGGATACAAAATCAACGTTCAAAAATCAGTAGCATTCCTATACTCCAATGATGAAGAGTCAGGGGAAAAAAGTGGAGAAAATACTTCCTTTTGCAATTGCAACAAAAAGAACAAAATACCTAAGAATAAGTGTAAGGAAACATATGAAAAGGCTATATAAATAAACTATAAGACCCTATTAAAAGAAATTGAACAAGATGCAAAGAAATGGAAATACATTCCGTGATCTTGGACTGGAAGAATCAACATAGTCAACATAACCATATCACCTAAGCATTTTACTGATTTAATGCAATCCCCATCAAAAGACCATCAGCATTTTTTTAATAGAAATAGAACAAAAAATCATCAGATTTCTAAGGACGCACAAAAGACCCCAAATTGCTACAGCCATTCTGAGAAAAAAGAACGAGGCTGGAGGCATCACCCTGCCCAACTTCAAATTATACTACAAAGCAACAGTAATCAAAACAGCATGGTGTTGGCAGCAAAACACACACAGAAACCTGATGAACAAAATTGAGAGTCCGGAAGTAAACCCATATTTATATGGGCAAATAATTTTTTTTAAAGCCAAAAACATACAGTGGAGAAAGCAAAACCTCTTCAATAAATGGTACTGGGAAAATTAGAAGGCTGCCTACTACAGAATTAAATAAGACTGTTGTCTATAACCACACAGCAAAATTAACACAAAATGAATTAAGGACCTGCATATAAGACCAGAATCAATAAAATGTATAGAAGAAAACAGAGAAACTAACCACAAGGACATTGGACTTCAAGAAGATTTTATTAATTTGGCCTCAAATGCAAGGGATGTAAATGCTAAAAAAAAAATGTCTAGGACTACATCAAACTAAAAAGCTTATACTCAGCAAAAAAAATTGTCAACAAGGTAAAGATACAACCATCTGAATGTGAAAATATATTTGAAAGCAATGTCTCCAATAAAGATGTAATATCCAAAATATACAAAGAACTCATATGACTCAATAACAACCAAAAAACAAATGATTCAATCATAAAATGGGCAGAGGACCTGAACAGACACTTCCCCCTGAAAACATACAAATGGCCAACAAATATATGAAAAGATGCTCAGCATCACTAGCTATTAGAAAAATGCAAATCAAAACCACAATGAGATACCATTTCACATCTGTTAGAATAGCTATAATCAACAGAACAAGTAATAATAAATGTTGGAGAGGATGCAAAGAAAAAGGAATCCTCATACATGGCTGGTGGCATTGTAAATTGGTGCAGCCCCTATGGAAAACAGTATGGAGGTTTCTCAGAAAACTAAGAATTCATCTACCATATGATCCAGCAATCCCAATACTGTGTATTTACCCCAAAGACTTGAAAACCCATATCCAAAATGATATTTGCATACCAATGTTCACAGCAGCACTATTCATAGTGGCCTGGATGTGAAAGGAACCAAATAAGATTCCCACGATAGAATGTTAGATAAAAAAGTGGTGGTACATATATACAATGGAATATTACTCAGCCACGAGAAGAGAAGAAATGCTGTCATTTACAACAACCTGGATGGACCTTGAGATAGTCACGCTAAGTGAAATAAGCCAGGCAGGAAAAGGTGAAAATCGCACGGTATCACTCATATGTGTGATATAAACCTAAAAGCAAAAAAGAAAAAGAAAAAAAAAAAGAGACTAGGGGATATGGACAATGGACTAGTGGATACCAGAGGGTAGGGAGTCAGGGAGGAAAGAAAAGGTAGACAGCATAAAAAGGGTCAAATGTAGTGGTGTTGGAAGAGGGTGAAGTGGGTAAAGAGGATCAAATATATAGTAGCTGAAAGAAACTAGACTCTAGATGGTAATCCCACAATAGAATATATTGATATCAAATTATAATGTACAACTGAAAATTATAGAATTGTGTTAACTAAAGTAACGCCAATAAACTTAAAAAGAAATCTACAAAAAAGATATCAGACATGAGCCTGCTATGCTTACTACACTAGCAAATGCACATTTAATTTTATCAAAAGCAACCAGATTTGCATCCTTATTCCAAAAGTCAAGATGAGGAAGTTAGGTGCTAAGTGTTATGTATCTTGCTCAGAGATCACACAGTGATAATAGGACTCAAATTTGTCTATCTGAATCTATAATCTGAGCTTTATAACTAAACTATGTTCTTTGAGTAGAAAGTATAAAACTCTGGCCTTTCTATGACTGGCCCTACTAACTTTGGGCCACTAACCTCACTCATGTAGAATATTTATTATTTATAAAATGTTCATGATTTTCACTCTCTGAGAAGTCTTATATCATTTAGTTCTCATCACGTTCCTAAAACATACTTTTTATTAGCTCTAGGAATTAAATGGTGAAACACAGGGAAAGATGAACATATATTTCTAAGCTGTTTTTCAAAGCCACTGTTATCTGAAGTCAAAGGCTCCTGTCAAATTGATTCATTTCTTGCAAGACCTAAAAGTTGCCTGAGTTTTCTCATTCATATTTTCATATACACTTAGGAGGTATAAATTATGTAAATTGATACAAAGTTATACTGTTAAGTTGCCTTTCTTTAGTTTTCATAAATTTTACCTCATCATAAGAAAGTGGACATCATAATTTTGCTTGTATAAAATTTTCATTAAGTGAAATATGTTGAGTGTCTTCTATCTAATTGAAATTATATTAGTGAAAAATAGGTTTGCTAGCTTCATGGTGTTTATATTCAGTGGAAAATTAACATATAATAAAAATATGATCTAATGCTTTGAAGGAAAATAAAGAAAAATAAATGTTAGAGGTTAAAGAGGGTATCATCTCTTTTTGATAGTGTGAAAGCCGATCCCAACAGATGATATTAAAGAAGCTAAGAGAAAGGCATAATTCTAAAATTTTCAGGTGTAATCAGCTATTATTGTTATATGGGTTAAGCATATGTAAACCTCTTTCAGCACTTAAACAAGACACTGCATGATTGATATTCCATGCACAAATATTGATAATCATCTCATTCGTAGAACATTTTATGTGACAGCCAAAAGAGAAATTTCATAAAATATCCACAAATCATTGCTATACAACACATGTGCCTTTATTATGATAAACACTCTTGCCTTAATCAGTGTCTATTGTATTTTATTTGATGCATAATTACTAAATGTTTAGTTATCTATCTGAAGCTTCTCCCCGCAACTCAGAAGTGAGAGATATTTTGCTAGAGAGAGGCAAATAAACAGTGACCACTGAAATCTGTCAACATGAACTCAACAGAAGACAGAATAATAAATAAATACAAATTTAGAAATGATGAAATGATGGCAGGCTAGGTTAAGTAGTTAAGAGTGAAATAGTATAGATATTTTAATAATCATTAATAACATTCAGAATATTTGAGAACATGTAACTTAATAAAAATTAGAACTTTGAGTCGACAGAAGTATGTTCAATCATGTTCAATATAAACAGGTCAAAGGCAGATGGGCATGGCATATATCTTAGAATATTTAAAAATACATATATATTCTTTAAAATGTATCACCTTTTTTGAAAGAATAAGCTTTTGGCATCTAGATACACTACTTAGAGAAATAGCATTCTCTAGACTAGCTGGGTTGCTTAGATAATGAGTTATTGCCTAACATGAGGTCACAAAATCATGATTTATACTAAAATAATTAATGCTATGATTTATTTTTTACATGCTGCATTTAGTTTATATTGATGCATCAGTCAAAGCACTCTGAAGAACATCTCACATCTAATTTTCATTCTTACTTGAAAGTGCTCTCTGAATCTTCACATTTTTCAAATAAAACTACATGTTTCAGGAAAAGCACAAGCTAGCTAAATTCTTATTAAGATAGTGATTTGAAATGCATCTTTAGTCAAAACATTATAGTGATTTAAATGATCTAATCCAACAAAAATTATAGCCATATGAAAATAAATATATGTCAACAAAAACCTATTACTCAATAATATCTTCTTTTTTTTTTTTTTGACTAGCATTGGGTGCAACAGCGACTTACATGTCCAGCTGATTAACCACAGAGACCTGAAAGCAGAAAAAAAAAAACATTTTAATTTTATAATTTAAAAATGTATTTCTTTCCTATTATGCATTGACATTTTTAAATTTAGGAGTAAATTTTATTTTTGGTTAGGCAATCTCCACTAGATGTGGGGACATTTTGAGAATGATAGACTGTTGTTTGCTTAGAAGTTACAGAACCCTAAATGGCTTAGAGTGTTGTAGATTTTTTCCCCATGGTCATTTACTAGGACATGAGAAAAGATGTTTTGTTTGTTTGTTTGTTTTTTAATGTGTTCTTTAAGGATACAGAAGAATGAAAAACACAACGTTTAGATATAAATATCATGAGGTCATTTATTCATTGTGACTAGGAATCTGGGATAGGCTACTTACAATAACTGATTCCATGTAATCATTTTAGACAGTCTTTATGTCTGCTTTATCCAACTTGATGTCTGTGTAGATCAAGAGATATATGCATACATTTTTACATATGTGTAAAATAAATTTCAACAGCTGTTTATGAATTAGTCCTATTGATTTAACATTTATAGGATACTTTCTATTCTTACTTAGAAAAATAAAAAAAAAACCTAAAAGAATTTATTCCCTGCTTACAATAAATACTTTTCTTTCTTAGTTTTCTACAGGCTTTAAATCATTTATCTAATAACTACCTTATTGGGTAGTTATAATTATTATTTCAATTTTAAATAAGAAAACTGATAGGGCAAAGAGACATTTAATAACTTGGTCTTGGTTAGCACAGGCTGTCTTACTCCAGAACGTTTGCTTTTTACTATTGTCTGATATAGATATAAAATATGTAATTTTAAATCATATATTGTCCTGCATGTACATTACACACGGTTAAAATAGTATAAATGCATATACCTCAGGACTATAAATTGAATATTCCAGATTCAATGTGTTTATCACCATATAGCTAAACATAATTTCTCCTAAAGGATGATTTTTGTTTATAAGTATTTTTGATATAGCTGCTCATGAATTCTCTCTGTATCAGAAGTTACAAAAGTAATGTCTTCAGGGACCAAAATGTAACCTAAATAACTGAGGTAGCCAAAAAATGAAATGATAGAGATAAATAGATATAAGCCTATGACTTGTCTGAAGAGGTCAACTCCTAACTCGTCTCTAGTAAATATTACCATGTGGTGAAACAGGTCCAGATTTGAAACATTCAAAATGAATTAGAAATTTTTCAGAGAATTGTGTACTCAAAAGTTATGTTTGCAGTCTGTACTGAGAAAAACATCTGTTCTACTTCTACCTATAAACTAATAGTTAACAATGCCTATTATATCCCTGTATCCCTAACACGTTATAGCTTTCTAGAACTAAATGTTTAAATTTTTTTTAAACCTGTAGATGAATCTTGATTGTGCCTTCACACACACACACACACACACACACACACACACACACACACACACACACACACACACACACACCATCATTACAAATAAGATTATCACAATTTATGTATAACTTTCTTTTCTTATCCATCCTGAGTAGAAAAAAAAAGAAAAGAAACAGAAGTTACATAGAAGCATTTTTGTTTTGTGTCAGTTTGTTTATTTTTGTTTTTAGCAGAATAAACACATGGCCAAAATCTCTAGAAATATGTACATGGTACTTATGAAACTATTTTCTTCCTTCTCTTTTTTTGCTTCCTCCCTTTTCTCCTACTCTTCCTCTCTCTTTTGTTTTAGTATCTTTTTTCCTTTTTTTAAACATTGAATCAAAGAATGTAATGTAATATAATGTAATGAAATGAAATAAAGTTAAATTAGATTTCTGGTTAAAATAATGGCCTGAAACAAATTGTAACCATGGGATGTTATCTCAACAAGAACAGATTACTCAACCTCTTCTGTAGTTTGGTGGAATCATCTGATGGAGTACTGATCAATGTAAACTAAGTGCGATGGAAGAAATGAGTATTCTTACTGTGTGAACCTACCTTTTCTCTACCAACCTCTACCTGAATAATGAAGTCAAGTTAAATAAATTGAGTCCCTGAATCTCTCTCTACTTGTAGAAAAGCTGTCAAGAACATCACCCAAACATGTACATGATCATTGCTATGTCTTGTGAAAGAAACATTAAATATGTTTGTTTAAACCACTCAAATTTTGAAGTTTTTTGTTCCACCAGGATACACACTCATTTTCATGCTATTTGTCATGGATTCATTATACATGGGGTCTATTACACACAACTAGTAGATTCTTATTAATTCTAAGATAATAAGAAACTAGAATTTTAGTTATGTGTGGGTTCAGGGATTTAATACATTTCCCCTTGTATAAAAATAAAATATGTTCTCTGTTTTGGAAGCTCATAGCCAAGTAAACTTTTGGAATGTAGTCAATTCTTGTGCTATTTAGCAGCAATTTTTGGCCAAGCAAATATAAGTAATCCTATTGTTTGCCTTTTAGGATAGTCAGAAACTTCCAAAAAGGTAAATTACTTATTCAAAGAGAATTTGTAATTTGTTAATGAGCTTAGGGGCTAAATTCTGACTGAATTAACAAAATAATTAGGATCCTATGGTGAGTGTGTGTGTGTGTGTGTGTGTGTGTGTGTGTGTGTGTGTGTGTCTGTGTTAGGATTACAATTTATCAAAAAGATCTTCCAATTTAAAAACTTGTGAAAGCATACTTTTGTATTTTTAAGATATAAAAATTATGTGGCTTTAATTTTTTTTTAAAAAAAGCAAAAGTCATATTCTATTTAACCCCCAAAACAGTTGTCTCATAATTACCTGTTAATTGTTGTTCTTAAAATTTTACATCTTTTCTAAGTGCTAATATATGGCTTATGCAGAATGTACATATTTTTGTCTATCATCGGAACAATTTTCAAATGTCTAACCAATATGCTGGGTGACTGAAAGGAATATAAAATAATATCAAATGTCAATGTACTTGAAAAAAATTTTTAAAAGCATTCTTATAAAATTGCTTAATTTTATTATTTATGTGTTGGTTACTAATAAAAGTGTTTGAGAAAATATTCCTATCATTGGAATCCATGTTTATCGCTAGGTATAGTCACAAAAAATTAAAGTAGAATCATTTATGAAGCACAAAATTCTAAAAACTGAGATTTCCAGTTTACATATTTTATTTCTAAGTCTTTTACATGCTTTATCAGAAATTGCTTTTTTTCTCTCATTTGTTCCCGTATAGTTTAGATAGTGCCATCTAATAGAAATATAATTTGTGTCACAAACACATACAAGATATAGAATTTAAAATTTTCTGCCACCCAAAATAAAATGATAAAATGTAGTGAAATTAATTCTACAATAAATTTAACTCAATATATTCAATATATTGACTATATATCCATCACGTAATCAATATAAAACAAATTTAAGAAAAATTACATTTTTTCATGCTTTGAAAAAGCATTTTTTTCATCTTTGAAATTGGTGTTTTATACTTTAGTACAACACAATCCAATTTAGCTACCTTTCAATTGCTCAGTGTCAAATACTAACATATTGGACACTTTGGACGTCCCCTATAGCTCCAGAAACCCTCATTATCCTCTTCTTGGATGGGTCATTGTCTCTTTTAACTGGCTTCTGGTTCAATCACACTTTCCTTAAAAAAAAAGAGGTATTTATGGTCCTTTGAGATATATATGTATTATTTTTTTGATACTGTACCATGACACTACATTTGGAGAGGGAGCATTCTAGGTAGCACCACTTCAACATCTCTAAAGTGAGAGCATGCCTGGCTGTTTGAAAAGCAATTTGACCAAAACTATCTAGTTTGAATGATTTTAAAGAAAAGTAAAAAATGAGGCCATTGGAGGACAGTTATCAAGAGCTTCATGGTATTCTGTAATGACTTGAAAACTTTTCTGAAAACATTGATATGGCATTAGAAGGTTTTCATTTAGGAAGTAAAAGGACCTGAATTACATATGAATAACTTTGGCTGTTATATTAAAACCAGACTTTAGTGAAACAAAAATGGAAACAGTAGGGCAAGTTAATGAGTTTGTACAATTACATAAGTGAGATACAATGGTGGTTTCAACCAAGTTGTAATAGTAGGAGTGTTAAAAATATGCAGATAATATGTAGCTCTATATCTATATTGATACCAATGTCTATAACTAAAACTATGTAACAACAATATTTACAAAGCAATGGGACATGTGGTTTGGGAGAAAAAGGATTCAAAAATTTTTCAACCTAAGGAACTCACAGATATGAGGACTGAGAAGAAACAGTGAGGTAAGAAGTAAATAAGAGAGAATGATAGCCCAAAATTCTAGTAAAGGTAAAATAAAACTCAGTCAAGTGTTAGTGATGGTTCAAATAAGATGAAGCTGAAATTACTAGTGCGTTTAGTATGAAGAAACTATTGATTATGTTGATGTAAACCATTTCAGATGAGTGCTGAGAGTGAGATTATAATTTAAAGTTTTTAAGAGTAATTAGATGCTGAAAAATGAGTCAATTCTAACAATGGTATTTTCTGGAAAGAGGAACTGAAATGGCCTTAGATGTTGGTCAAGAGGGTTTTTAAATTTTTCTATTTGAAGATAGAAAAATAAAAGTCTGGTTTTGAAAATAATCAAATAAAGGAAGAAGACTAATATTGATAATGCATAGAAGAAATGGGAAAGCTACTGAAACAATATCTTAGAGCTGGGGAGCAGAGGACTGAATCTGTTCCACAGGGGGAGGTAATGGCTCTAGAAAAACTCATAGAGAATCCGCCTAAAAGAAGAGAAAATAAGGCAAAGACTGTTGGTGTACATTCTGATAGGTAGGTGGATTTAGTGATGGGAGTGATGAGGTCACAGCAATAGTGTGAGGCAGTGAGTTAGTGATAGGCAGATGAAGAGAATAGAGGTTGGTTTCATAGAAAGGAGGAAGGCTATAGAAATAGCAACATGGAGCACCGAGAATCCTACTTTGCCACTAGGTTATACAAAGACTGTGGTAAACAAATATAGAAAAGAACACAAAAGCCATTCCTTGACAAGGCAGCAGAAGTAGTAAACTCAGGGGAGGTCCAGATCTGCATTATTCAAGTTCTTATCTAAATTAAAAATCTTATCTTCACGCACTCTTACTAAAAATTTTACAAGTTTCCTATTGCTTTTTGGAAAAAGTTTCAATACTTTTAATATGACCTAAAGCTTTTATATGAACCAGCTACCTCCATCTTCAGGCTTGTCTCTTATTTACTTCCCCTCTCTCACTGAATAAATATCTATTCATTGTTTAGAATTGCCATCGTTTCTCTTGCTTCTGGATTTTGGCATATTTTGTTACCTGTACATAAAAGTCTTTCTTTCCATGTCTCCCTTTCTTTTGTTGTTTTAAAGCATTTCAGATTTTATAAAGGGCATTTTCCTGAGATGATTTTATTGTACACATATATCATAATTTATAAATGAATCAAATCATGATTTTTCTGAATTAATATTTCTACCTGCATATAGGATTATTTTAAAAGTATATTTTACAATTTACACACAATAGTTTATAGAGTTGAAATAAAACTCCCATAAAATTCACATTGCTTCTGCACATATTATAGATAGATGATAGATAGTTCGATAGATAGATAGATAAATAGAAAGATAGATAGATAATTTCATTTGTTATATTTTAGGTATACTTAGTGAGCTTATCAGACTTAAAGAATCACAATATGCCTATCTTAAGAAAGAGGAAGAGAAATAACATACTTCACAAAATGTTTACAGATATTGATTTGATTGAAAATTTCTTTCAAGCATAATATCTCCTATGGCAAAAGCTTTTTGGTTTATACTGGCCTTTGTTTATTCTATGCAGCCTTGCTGTTTTACATGAGAAAGTGCTAGCCTTCATACGGTCATGAAAATTGTTTTTACCTTTACCAAAAAAAAACAATATTTGGTCACTGATGTCTGCATATATACAAACATTAAACTTGTCCAGAGAAATAATGAAGAAAACTGTGAAAGATAAAATTCAATAAGATGTAAAGAGCTAAAGAAACATTACACTCAGTTCTATCTGTGAGTGACAGATAGTTCCAATAATAAATATTATCTCTGATGAATCTAATCAGAAATAAATTCCAAATAGTGATAGCTATTCTATAGGATAGATGTACTTATATTGAAATTTTTGAAAAACGTGCTAATATCAAAACACCCATGGGAATAATATACCACTGAGGTTGTGTAGAACGAGAAATAGCAGACTAGAAAGTTGATGTTACTGACTGAAGCAAAATATAACAGTCAGGGGTCATCAAAATCATCAATGAGGATTTTGGTGAAATAAGAAAAAATCATCCATTGGGACATAAACTTGCTTCAGAATATTTCCTTAGTTTTCTTGATTACACAAGGCCTAAAAGTATTTTAAACAGTAACAAAACTCTTTTAAATTCTACAGCACAACTCTGTAAAGCATTTTATAATTTTAAGTAGCTTCAGCCAACTGTCTGTTAAAAATGAGATCCACAGACCATATAGAAATGTAATGCTTAAATATTTCTGTCACAATCATATATAAAATCATATGCTGTATTTCCCAAAGGACAAAATACCCATAAAGCTGTATGTTTTGTATGCTAAACTATAGCTATCAACAACCTGAATTCAAATTAATCACTTGTTATCGAAAACTGATATCAAAATAATTTAAAAGTTCTATGAGCTAAATACACTAACCCCTAAGTAGTATTTTATGTACTCCCTTATGTGAAGTTTTATCTACTTACAAGTACATCAGCTTTGCCACTTAGTTCCTTCCCATAGTCGTTAGTTGCAATGACTTGAAACTCGAAGTAGGACTTGCTCGTGTTATGGAAGAGCATAGCGGTTTTGATGTACCCTGTACATGTTTCCACCACAAAGCCTCATTTTTCCTCTTTAATTAGGGGTATTATGAGTGAATGCCATGGCACTAATAAAGATAACGATAAAGTATCTTTATCAGTAGCCTAGGAAGTGGGGAAACACAGGTTATAAGTAATTGGGAAAAAATACCTTTTAGCAGAGGACTTATTCCTGTTTGTAAGAGTGATATACCATGTGTAGTAATAACATAAAAAAGTTTACTTATTCTGGACATTATATCGATTTATAAAGTTTATGTTCACTTTATGTCGAATGGTTGTCATTAGAATGATAATAACCACTGAACTATGAATCAAAGGACATAGACACTAACATAGCTCAGTCCATGAATCAAGGGTTTTGACAAGCATGACAAATGGGTTCATCTCTGGGCTGTGGTCTAAGTTGATTTAAGGGTGGGACTGATTGTTTACTGAACCATTGCTTTGTGTATAAGCATAGTTTGTCATTGTGTGTGTGTCTGTGTGTGTGTGTGTGTGTGTTTTAGCGAACCTGTTTCTTAAAGGGAAAAAGAATGAAATAAACAACAATAAGACATGTATAAAGATATTACACATGTCATCTCAAATTAATGCCTTATCATAATTTGAGAAGGTTAGAATACTAATCCAACTTCCTTTTTTATTATCTTGTATTCTGATTCTGGCACATGTTTACTACCTACATTTTAAGGTTTCTTAGTATTTAGAATTTTTTAAAAGTAAATAGCTGCTTACTATATGTTGTGTGTGAGTGTGTTTGTATTTAATAAAGCTCTGAGCGTAATATGTTAGGCTGGCTTTAAGGCTTCTACTTCAGGGACGTTTTTCAGAATGCCAATTTAAGAAGTATTTCATAGCAAAATACTTAGAAAAAGACTTAATCTTAACAAATTAATATAAAGCTATGTACATCCTACTCATGAAACCAGATGTATAAATTTTATGTTTTTAACACTATTTTTATTATTTGATTATACTTAGTTTAACCAGTGACATTATTACTAAATATCATGTATCAAGCATGATGTATGATATTTTAGTATTGCCAATACAATACAAAATAAACTTTTTAAATAAAATGTATATATACAAATGTATTTTTATATATGAATATATACTTAGAAAAAATACATATATATTAATGCTGTCCAATAGATCTTTCTGCAATGATGGAAAAGCTCTATGTTGTTCTGTCCAATACAGTATCCACTAGGCACATATGACTGTTGAACACTTGAAACGAGGCTAATGTGATTAAGGAGCTGAAATTATAGTTTAGTTTAAGTTTAATTAAATTTAAATAGCCAAAGCCTACATAGTAAGTGGTAAAGTTGTAATATAATAATGGCAATAATAGCAAATAATATAAATGTGTATTAAGATGCAGCATGAGCTTGACTCTGTAGCTTCAAATTTGATATATGTGCTTAACCTTTTAGACAAGGTCACTTAAAAAATGAGGTATTTCATTTTTGGCTAAAGTACTTCATGGATTTTCTAAGAAGTTAAAATTCGCAGCTTTAAAATAGGACAAGCTCTGTCAACCACCACTTCATGTCTTTAGATGATCTGGATGGTATGTATAATGACAGTTTAGTTTTGGCATCAGAGGAATGGTCATTAGATTATAACATTAGGTCAAATTATTACTTCAAGAGAAAAAAAAGATCAAAGAGAAAATAGTTATTAAAGGTTTTCCTTTTAAGCTTCAGAGTTCTATTCATTTAACAAAGCACAGCATAAGAAATAAAAAAGCACATTTCCAACTGAATTTAAAATCGGAGTTTGAATCAATTAACCAGAGATTTTTCTTTTATATACTATGAACAAATTTGGGACTAATGCCAACTCACTCTAAGATTTGGTTCAATATTATCTTTTATCTTATGATTAACAGGGGCATTTCCACTAATATAAACTTTTTATTGTTAATTCAAAATTTATTGAGGTGCAACAACACATACCAAAAATACAAAAATCTTAAGTGTACAGCTCAATAAAATTTTCCAAAATATGCACATTCTTGAGACCAGCATCTGCAACAAGAAATACATTTCCATCATTCCAGGGTGTTTTCCTTCCCTTTCCAGGCATACTTAGCTCTCCAAGGAAACCACTATTTTTATTTCTATCACTACAGGTTAGTTATGCATATTTTTAAACTTTATTTTGATGGGGTCATAATATCTGCTCTGTCTTCTAACTTCTTTTACTCAATTTTGTGTTTTATGGTTCTAAACTTCTGTATTTTAATATAGACCTGCTAACAGAACACAATCACATTTACAAAAAAAAAAAATGGTGGGTACAATGGAATCATTATGATTGCTTGGTACATTAAGCTTCTTTGCACAGTTCTCAGTCATTAAATTACAATATCAAAAAATGAGTAATTTCATTTTATAGTATTGCTAATTTATTAAAGTATGATAACCACAAAATAGCCAAATGTTATTTTAACAGATTAAGATGCTCTTTTAAATGTACCATTCATAAAACAGAAATTTGGGAATAGAATGAATAATTATAACTCAGGGATATCTATTTTTTTTATAATTTTACATAGCACATTTGGAGCAAATTGTAAAAAATGAGATATATAATTTAAAAGTTATGTTTCCTGCAACTTCAAAAAAAATACAAATCACTATCTGTTGTTAGTAATGACTCTAATTTAAATTTCTATTTCTTGGAGGGGGTTTGATTCTCTTAGGAATCTCAATGTTCTCATTTCAGAAAACACTTACTGAGGATGGTTGACAGAATCATTAATATTCTTTCAAATCTTCTGCTCTCTCCCAAATATATATTGTGGAATACTAGTAAGTTAAACAGTGAATGAGAATGATTCCAGTACTTTACATTTAGCATTTACTTCCCAGTACTATATTTCTAGGATTTTTAAGTTTAAGGTTGAGTCTATTCAAATTGCAATGAACAATAGTTTTAAGAATGAAATCTTTATATAAGACATGACTGGTAAATGTTGAGTGTGTATAGTACAAGCATGCACAGTTAACAATGTTCTATTTATAACTCAATTACAAAATATGATTCATTTAAATACATATCAAGTCACAAAACATATTGACAACAAAATCAAGAACAAAATTTTAAATCTGTTTCAAGATATTAGAAGAATTTTGTTCAACAAATATTATTTTAAGTTATTATAAGCCAAGTAAAGTATGTAATAATTATCTTCATTTTTATAATAACATCAAAAAATAACATTTTCCACCTAGACACTTACCAATGAATATGCAAACTTAAGCACAAAACCAAGCAAAACTCTTATTACTTCAGACATATAAGATTGTAACTCCCTTAATATAATGCATCTATCTTTTTTTCTTATTAAGAACAAGTTTCATGTAATTTGATATCCTAATATGTGTGTGTTTGTGTGTGTGTGTGTGTGTATTTTTGTCTTTTCTTTTCCTACTCTTCATATAGCTTCCTGGTTATTTTTGAATCAAGCACGTACAACTACTCTCTCAATTTAAATCCTTGCATTTATAGGTGTTATGCATTTTACCCTTCCTTGTAAATGCATATAATGAAGCTGTAGTGTTGTGGCCGATACAGAACAGACCAAACCAAGTATGCTCTCAAAGGCTGTTTTCCAGTCAGCGACTGTCCTTGCCAGGAGCAGCCCCGAAATGTAGAGGTACAAGGTTTTTAAGCCCTAAATCTCATTCTTCATTCTGTCTGAACACGAAGATCTACTTTTCTTCTATTCACTACCTGTCAACCCACTGGCCAAGTGTGCAAGCGGGGGTACAGAAGCAGAATGCTTATTGTTAGAATGTTATGTTCCTATTGTTAATAGCCTATGTTCCCATGATGGTAGCCAAGCAATAATTTCCAGCTTATATACAATTGATTGTTTCTCATGCCACGCAAGCAACCAAGGTCACTCAGGCAGTTAGCGTATGAGCTCATTGTTACAAGTTTCATGATTAACAGAATGCGGCTACGGGTTCCAGGAGCTAGGCCTAAGGTAGAGACTTCCTTTGTCTAGTTTTAGGTTTTAATTAACGTTTACCCTATCACATTTCAGCAGGCTGTCACAGTAGGTATCTAGTTCTTAGTCTACCTCTTTAACATCATTGTCATTATGTATGAATTTTAATATTTATGTAGATGACACATCCAATAACCCATTTCAAATCCCCATAAATGAAAAACCTTTAATCTTTGAACTGATTGACTGCCTCAAACAATTCTATAACTACACTCTAATCTTTGGGTTTTTGGAGGTATTATTTCTAGGAGTTTGTACCAAATCTGGAAAGAGAAACCTTAATGTATAAATTTCTGACCACAACTTCCCATCACTCTCTTATTCAGTTAAGACTGCTTCTATAATAACAGTGGATTTTTAGTTCCAAAATACCTTCTCTGCTCTCACTACTTCAGGGCTCATGTCCCTTCCCTCTTCATCGTAGATTCCACAATCATTTTGTTCTTATATCTTTTCTCTTTCTACACCTGGAACTTCCTCCTCTTGAGTTAATGTAATCACCAACTTTGTTCTGGGTGATGGAAGAGTAAAGAAAAGAATTAAATAATCAGGCAGACTGAAGCTATAACCCCGTGGTCTCTTGAATGACACTGTGCTTTTATTTATTTGGAAAACTCGTTTTCTATGTTCTCTGTCTTGCTCCAATAGTTCACCATTTTCTTCAATATTTTTTCAGTCCCCTCCAGTGAAGTTGTAATTCACATAAAAATTGAGGACATTGGGGTAAAATATCCCAATTTCTCAGCCTATAAGTATAAAAGTACCTATAATTATACTTATTGGCCTTCTTCAAATCTCAGAGAAACCAACTGACTTTTATTCTGAAGATCTTATGCCTTCATCTGAATCTCTACCACACCTTTGCTGTTTAATGCTTCCTCAGTTCTATCAGTCTCTGTACTTCCAACCTTTTCTCTACAGACTATAAGATATCTACCTTTCTTTCATTAAAATGAAACAACTTTTCTTGTATTCTATACCAACTTCTGACATTATTTCCATAATATCTGACAATATCTCCAACTATGCAATAGATTTTTCACAGTTGTTTCTCAGAAAATAGTTCCTCCATCATTGCCTTCAATTTTTTACTTCACAGCTTTCCTTAACTACAGTTGAAATTCTGCCACTGTCTTGCCATTGAATCTGTTAAAGTCAGTGACTGAGGCTGGCTCAGTCTCAGATCAATTATTGGTCCACTGCTTTTAACCCCAAAAGTCCATTTGCATTATTTTATAATGTTATTGCTGGTGCTGCAAGCTAACATATATTTAACACAGCTGTCTAGGTGACATGTAAATATATACATTATTGTACAACAACTTTTCATTGAGTAAATTTTATTACCATTTTATAATAAAAGAAGTGGAGGAAGAGAGTGATTAGTAATTTGTTCATGATCACACAGATGATTAATAACACAACTGGCTAGGTCTCCATCTAAAACTGCTACATGGAATATGTAAGATTAAGTACCAGGACTAATTCCTAATGTAAACAACACTAAATACTAAATAAAATGTCTTTTAAAAACTTGAGTGTGGTTAGGATTAGGGTTTGGTTTAAGGTTAGGGTTAGGGTTAGAGTTTACAGTTAGGTTTGAGGGTTAGGGTTAGGGTTACGTTTATGGTTAAGTTTAGGATTTAGGTTTAGGCTTAAGGTTAGGGTTTGGTTAGGGTTAGGGAGAAAATTAGTGTTAGGGTGGTTGGGTTAGGATTTTAGGGTTAGAGTTTGGGTTTGGGTTAGAGTTAAGGTTCGTGTTTATGGTTAGGGTTAGGGTCAAGGTTGTTGGGTTAAGAGTTAGGATATGTTTATGGTTAGGTTTAGGGTTAGGTTTTGTTTTATGTTTAGTTAGGTTTAGAATTAGTGTTGGGTTAGGTTTAGGGTTAGGGTTAGGTTTAGGTCTAGAATTAGGGTTAAGGTTAGAGTTGTTGGGTTAGGGTTTTGGGTAGGGTTAGGGTTAAAGGTTTGGGTAGGATTAGGGTTGGGGTAAGGATTGTAAGGGTTAGAATTTGGTGTAGAGTTAAAGTTAGGGTAGGGTTAGCTTAGGGCTTATAATTGCCAATTTTTCATATTATTCTTAATTTACAATGTTATTTTATATTTGTTCTTTTTCAAATAAAAATTTTTATGACTTATCTAAACATTGTGGCATAGAGAATGTAGGCTTAGTCTACTGTTTCGATGAAGTTCAAGTTCATAGGGTATTCAAAATTTTGTTTTATATTTAGTATCTAATTTATGTACCCATAAATATGAGTATTAGTTGCAATATAATTCATAGCTATTACTTTCATCCTAGTAACCTTAGACTGCAAAATAACTTCCTCAAAGCTTCATTCCTATGCATTATTTTTTTTCTGTTTATTACTTGTTGACTGCCTAGAAAATCTTGAAACATGGATTATGACACATTAAAAGATATCTTGATATGCACAAATTACTCAGTTAAACTCAAATGGAATATCAATACATCATGTGATCTACATAGAAAAAAATAATATGTGAAAAGAGTTATTTATAACAAGAAATTCCTTTAAATTAATTAAAAATCTATTCACAAAGAAAAGCTCAGGGCTAAATGCCTTAGCTGGTCAATACTAGCTCACATATGTGAACAATAAATAAAAGTGTTCTGAAAATCTTTTAGAAATAGAAGTTGGAATTTCTCTAATTATTAGATGAGGTCTGGATTTTCTGCTTGAAACACTATGAGAAAATAAATTATCAGATCATTATCTCTCATGAATATAGACACACAAAATACTAGCAAAATAAAATTTAAGAAAATGATGAAAGATATTTTGTACCATGATGATTTGATTATATTTCCCAACTGCAATGTTTGTGTTCATTAAAAAAATTAATCAACTGCTCAATGGAAAATAAATACATTTCTTTTTTTTTTATAAATTCATAATCCTGTATAAAATGTTTTGAAATGAATTCAGTAAAAATCCACTAGAACTAACGAATTAGTTTAAAAAGGTCACAAGATACAAAATTAAAATTCAATATTGAATTATACTATTACATAGTAATAATAAATGATATGAAAATAGCATCAAATTAAGAAACATTGAGAAATTTAAGCTGTTCCTATATTCTGTGCTAATCATTTTTTGAAATTTGAATTAAATAAATGAAAAACCTTTGAATTAACATAAGGCATCAAATGTTCAATATTAATGTCAATATTGGTAAGAACAAAATACATCACAAATTGATCTACAAATTTAATGCAGTTTATTAAATCAAAAATTTTCTTTAGAAAAACTAATAGGCTTATCTTAAATTGGATATATAAATTTAAATCAAACTGCATATACATTGTAATCTTTAAAAAGAAAAACAATATTGAATGACTCACAATCGTACATATCAAATCATACTTTAATGTTATTATAATTAAGTCTGTGTGGTACTAGAATAAGTATTGATCCATGTAGATCAATCAGGTAGATTTCAGGTCTAGAAACTCTGTTAAAACTGATTTCAACAGAGGTGTTAAGAAGTTCAACTTAAAAAAAAACTATGCTTTCAAAAATTGGTGATGTGAATATTGAATGTTTATGTACAAAATGATAGCTTTGATACCCTAACTCAAATAATAAAAAAAATTCTCAAAATGGATGACACAAAAATGTAAAGGGTAAAAGTATAAATTTATTGGAGAAAAAAATGGTGTAGATGATAGAGGCTCTGTTCATCCCTCTGTTGACTAAATCAAAGTTGTGACGGAAACAAGGAGCAGCAGCAAAGAAAAATCACCTGGGATGAACAAGTCATACAACAAGGCAGAAATCCTAGAAATCATCTTGCAATGGTGAAATTTAGGACATGGCAAGGATGCAGGGCTACACAGTCTCAAACAGCTGCGTGAGACAGAGGCAGCGCCATTGACAGAAGCCTGTGAGCTGATTTTTGCAGTCATGGACATTCTCGCTTTGAGCACCAGTGCCCATTCAGGTGTGGGGGGTGCAGCA
Organism: Cynopterus sphinx; assembly: GCA_030015415.1. Taxonomy (NCBI): domain Eukaryota; kingdom Metazoa; phylum Chordata; class Mammalia; order Chiroptera; family Pteropodidae; genus Cynopterus; species Cynopterus sphinx. The sequence continues at coordinate 35,393,646 of CM057386.1, forward strand.
ACCACTTACAGGGAAACATTGTCAGAGTGAAGGCTGAAGTAGAACTCGTGAGTACAGAAGTGCTGGCGATATCCATTGTTCCCTGTCCAGCCCTGCCCGCTGTCAGTTCGTAGGCACAGGCAGGTCATAGCCATGACTTACATCATCAAACTGGATAACAAGGTCACTCCGTCTAGAGGATTCCCTGAAGCAACAACTCCCCAAACTCACGGCCCCATCCAAGTCACATTCAGGTGTATCCTCAGAGAGTCAGGTGCTTTTTGCTAAGTAGTGCCTACACCCACACTGGCGGCAGCTGCCTCGATTTGGCCTTGTGAGGCAAGTAAAAAGACAGATTGATTGCTGAATTTTAATAAGTAGCCCTGGAGGGGCAGAGGCTTGGGTTAAATTTGCCCTGCGCTGAACTCCTCTCAGGACTGTGTCACTAAAAAGCTTCTTCACAAATCCACACTTATAAGACTAGGAGACTTAGGAGATTTCATAGTACATTTAAACAGACTTAAAAAGGCAGCCAAAATAGGAAGACAAAAAAGCAGAACACAACAGGGACCCAGATATAATGGAGTCAAATAATCTAACAGATGCAGAATTCAAAACACTGGTTATAAAGATGCTCAATGAACTTATGAAAAGTGCAGATGAATCCAGTGAGGAGTTCATTAAAAAAAAAACAACATAAAAATGGAAATGAAAATTATAAAAGAGATCCCGTCTGAAATGAAGAACACATTATATGAGGCGAGAAGGGTATTAAATGGAATAAACAAAGGAATAAACAAAGTGAGTAAAGAAAAGGATCAAAAGCCCTAAACAGAGGACAGGAAAGTCAAGGACACACAATCAGAATGGCAAAAGATGTGATGCCAAGACTATAAAAATAATTTAAGAGGCCTATGGGACACTATTAAGGGTAGAAATATATTTGTGATCAGCATAACTAAACAAAATCAACATGTTGAACAGCTGTTTCAAAAAAAAATAATGGTGAAAACTTCTCTAATCTGATTAAGGAAATGGACATAAAACCCCCAGAAAGTTCAGAGTATTAAAAATATCAGGGATCCAAAGAGGCCTACACCAAGCAACTCATAATTAAAATGCCAAATGTTGAATGCAAAGAATGAATATTAAAAGTCACAAGAGAAAAACAGATAGTTACATTTAAAGGAAAACTCATAAGACTAGCAGCTAATTTCTCAAAAGAAACGATGCAGGATGGAACAGTTTGGCAAAAAATACCCGAGCAGATGAAGACCAGGATCTACAACTAAGAATAATTTATCCAGCAAAGCTATCATTTAGTCAAAGGACAGATAAAGTGCTTCCCAGACAAAAATAAGCTAAAGGAGCTTATTACCACCAAGCCAATATTATAGAAAATGCTGGAGAGACTTCTTTAAGAAGAAAACACATGTATCAAAAACAGAAATAAAGAGTGGTAATGACTATATTCCTCAATAAGTAACTCAAATGGAAAAGAAGTTCTCCACCTGAAAGATAGAGTGGATCTGGTAAGGGAAACAGCAACCCTACATTTTTTCTATAAGAGACTCACTTCAGATCAAAAGATACACACAGCCTAAAGAGGATGGCAAAAAGATATTGTTTTGATGGACCTAAGAGATATTGAAGTCACTCACAGATAAACAGTGTATGATGTCACATATATGGAGAACCTAAGAAATAAAAAGGACAAAAGCATCAAATACAGACTCACAAATATAGTGGATAATTTGGTGTTGGACAGAGGGGATGGGGCACTAGGAAAATGGGGTGAAGGGTTAAAGAAGTATAAATTTATAGCTAATGGATGGTCAGTTGATGGGGAGCATGACATAGTGGGTGCAGTTAACATTAATATGTTGGCTAGCTGAAGGGCCAGGTCAGGTAGGGTGCAGTTGCATGGATCGCTTTATAAACTATGTAGATGTCTAGTCAATGTGATGTATACTTAAAACTAATTAAAATTAATTAATTAATTAATTAATTAATTAATATAACTGCAAGTAGATTCTATTAATAAAAGTATTAACTTAGAGAAGGAACAACTTGTTATTTATTCAGTTCTAAAATTAATAGTAATCATTTGAGCACATGAGGAAGAATTTTTGACCTTCCAGCAGAACATCTCTAACAATTGCAAATAGTGCCCTGCTCATTTTTTAAACTAACATATAATTTCAATTTGATAATCTCATTGCATCCTATAGTTTTTGAAAAAAATTCTAAGAAAACAGTCAATAGGATCGTCATAATGGATGTAGTAGTACTTGGATAATGAACAGGATTATTTGGTTTTCTATAAGACACCCAGAAATTTGGATCATAAAAAAGTTGTATTAGGTATTGGCAAAAAGACCTACTTTTTTAATAAATGCAAATAAATTAATTTAAATGTGTACGTAGTCTTAAGTTTGGCCTAAAAGAATGAATGAACTATTAAAATGAGTAATCAGCACTCACTGAGCTTAACCGTAATTCAGCAGATGCACCATCTTAAGCAATAGACTATACCTTGTTGCACAGCTAACACCTCACATCATTCCACAAGAGGTAATCACTAAATGTGAATAATAAAGACATCATTCAATGAATCAGGACAGGTGGTTTTCTTCAAATATTTCTTTGGGGGAAGGGACACCTACTCAATTAGAGGTCTTTCATTTAGCTTTATTTGATTTTCAAGGTTTCATGCCAAGAATGCATAGGGAATGTGCTCCAGCAGGTCTGGTTTCTTTCTATTCTTTCTCAAAAAGTGCACTTCTCTGAGTGGAGCAGGCTGACACTTCAGTTGAACCCAGGTACCTTGCTCTTTGGTTTTATTCTCTTTACGATCATTTTTCTTTACATGCTTCAGGAAGAGATCTGGGCTGTTAGAGTGCTTGATATGTTCAGTACATACATTCTCTTGGCAAGAATCTTGCCAACAACTTGTTTACAATAATGCCAACTGCATGCCAGGTAACATTGTAAACTCTTCCAGTTGTGCCAGGGTAACATTAGTTGAGCATTTCTTTTCAAACACTGCCCATTCCCTTGAGATCTACAATACTACCTTTCTTGTAGATTCGTGTGTATGTGGGCAAAGGAACAACTTCATGTTTTCTAAAAGACCTAGAGAACATATAGCAGGTCCCTTTTCTACTTCCCCAAAATCCCTGAATCTCTTGTTTCTTCTATTATTTATGACAGAGAATTTTAAAGCTTTAAGTTAACCAAATATCATAACATACTTTTCTAGTGTAGATTTTTTTCCCAAAATTTCCAAAAATATGTATGACAGTGTATTATACAAAAAGTTAATAAAATTGTGCTCATATAGAAGAATTTTTTAAAGTTTGGTATAATAAACATACACATGTATTATCAGAACTATTTGAAAATGTCTAACCAATGTGCTGGGTAACTGAAAGGAATATAAAGTAATACTGAAAGTCAGTGTAATTGAAAAATTAGAAAGAAAACTTAAAACATTCTTATAAAATTTCGTAATTTCATTATATGTGTGTTGATTGCTAATCAAAGTGTTGGAGAAAATGTTCCTAATATTGGAATCATCTTTACCACATGGTATAATCACAAGAAAAAAGTAGGAACATTTGTGAAACACAAAATTCTAAAAACAGAGATTGCCAATTTACACGTCTTCTTTTAAAACCTTTAGATACTTTATCAGAAACTGCCTTTTCTGTTTCCTGTTTTTCCCATTTGTTCCCATAGAGTTTAGACAGTGCCATCTAATAGAAATATAATTTGTGTCACAAACACATACAAGATATAAAATTTAAAATTGTATGCTGCCCAAAATAAAAAGATAAAAATATAGTGAAATTAATTCTACAATACATTTAACTTAATATATTCACTATATTATTATTCCATCACATAATCAATATAAAACAACTTTTTTTAATTACATTTTTATGCTACATTTTTGAAATTTACTGTGTATTTTATACTTCTAGTACATCGCAATGCAACTTAGCCACATTTCAATTGCTCAGTGGCAAATACTAATATATAGGATCCTCTGAACATCCTCGATAGCTCTAGAGACCCTCATCATCCTTGGCTAAGAGAGTCACTGTCTCTTTTAACTGGTTTCTGGTAAAACCACACTTTCCTGAAAAAAAAGAGGCATTTTAATGGTCTTTTGAGATAAATATGTATATTCATTTTTAATAAAAGTTATGTGAATGTAGTTACTCATTTCAGGGCATCTCTTCCAGGTGTTTCCATGTTTTCTGGTGCAGCACAATGCTGTTCTTCTGCCCGCACAATGTAATGTCTTTCCCACCTTAACCAAACACTTGTCATATACTGTGACCATGACTTTCAGTTTGTGGTGCAACACAGCAAACCTAGAACAAATTTCTTTTTCCTTCTTCACATTTTCTTGGATAGAAGATTTATTCTTACTGTAGATTTTAGCATTAAAGTTTGCTCTCATTACTTACTTAACTGAAGCACTTTACGGCTTCTTTTGGCATATCCAAATTGCTAGCATCATTACTCTTGTACTTTGTGGCCATCTTTCTGTAAAAAAGTGTAACTTGAACAAAAGCACCATGATACCTGGGAGGTTGGTCTAAAATCCCGTAGGGCTACTAATGGGCAGGATGTGTATACAGTGTGGAGACACCACACAACGGGTTGAGTCAAGTCACAGGTGGGATAGAGAGGAAGAGATTTCATCATGGTACTCATAAAAATGTGTAATTTGAATTCATAAATTCAATTGATTTTTTTATTGAATTTTCTATGCCTGAAATTACCCATATCACATTCTCAGATGACAATAACTGAAACCATGAAAAGTGAAACCAGGGATAAGCGGGAACTATTATATGCACCATTCTTTAAGGAGGTACACTAAATCCCTTTGACTCACCCCCCTTTGGTGAGAGTAGCATCCACTGATAGTCATGTCCTCGCTTATAGTTCTTTTCATTTCTTCTGTGCTTATTAGCTAAAATATTTCTGTAAAGAGGAACTTCTCCATACCAAATAATTGGTTCCACTGAGATCCTGTTGCCATAGTAAAGGCAGGACAAAAAAAATGTTTCTTTTCTTAAAGTCACTATACTTTAAAATAATTTGATTCACTTTCATTCTCCAAATGTGAATACTGAGCAAGCTGTATTGGGTTTTATGAGCCATCCAGATTCTGTTGAAAGTACTAAACTCTGCTGTTGCATTTTAAAGGGAGAAAGACAATTTGCAGACAAAAGAGTGGGCTGTCCTTCAATTGGTAAATAAATGGATATGACTGTCCCAAAAAGATTTTCCTGACTAAAACAAATGTGGGCTACCACTGTCCAAGGAACTGCAGTGTGCTGACTCTTGTTCTAAACCTTTCTTTTCTTTATATAATATACTTAGCATCTCTTTATATTTTCCTTTGCCTATTGTCTGTATATTTTCTACTGTGAGCAAGGCTTCTGCTTCATCTTTACCTTTCCTGGACATCTAATTTGAAGTAACATTGCTTTATCCCTGTTAATCCTGATAATATAATCAGTCATATAGTTGTATATATCTGTGTTCTAGTAGACTCCTCAGAGCAGGCTCATAGAATCAGCATTTCCTATGTTTGTATGTGTTATTTAGAGTTTATCTGAGGCCCAGGTAATAGAAACTAAATTTGGATAGATATTTGATATGAACTTGGGCTCATATTTTCTTTTCTTTGACAAATATGTTATTCCATTTTCATCTTCTATGAGGCATTACTGTCAAAGGTGTAAGTCCACACCGGTTTTCTTTTAAATGGGTGTTAGACTTATTTCGATTTTTCTTTTTGTGAAGTCCAATAATTTATTTAATATATCTCCACATTGGTGATGCTGCGTCATATTCTGCATTTATATTATATATACATTCAAGTTTATTTCAGGAAAGTTTGCTTGAATTCTATATTTTATCATATTTTTCTGTGTTTTTAATTGGTTTTTCCTCTTAGGGGACTCATTATATGTGATGAATCTTCTACTGTCTTATATTACTATCTGTCTAATATATTTAATATCTTTATTCATTACATTTAGATTTAAAATTCTTTAATCTATGACATTTTTTCTAATTCGAATGCATTTTTTTATAGCTTTTCTCTTTGGAATACATTAACTTGTTTCAAAATACAAAGACACACTTTTTACCTTTTTAAAATATGGCTTCATTTTCTTAGAATTGTTATTGTCTTTCTCCTTTTACTTTGTGACTTCAACCATGATCTTTTTCTATCATACACATTTAATTAAAATTTCTTTCTTATACTCTTATGAAAAGAAGTGCTAGGATAGCTTTTCTAATTCACAATTCTAGAATACCTGTTTTAGTTATTTTTATAAAGTTTTCAAAATTGATCTATCACATGATCTAGCAATCCTCCTCCTGCATATTTACCCCAAAGACTTGAAAACCAATATCCAAAAAGATATTTGCACACCAATGTATATAGCAGCATTATTCATCTTCCCATGACATGGGAAGCAACCAAAATATTCTAGGATAGATTATGGGATAAAGCATCTGTTGTACATATATACAATGGAACATTACTCAGCCATAAGAAGAGGTGCAATACTGCCATTTGTGACAATGTGAATGGACCGTGAGATAATCATGCTAAGAGAAATAAGCCAGAGAGAAAAAGTTGAAAACCACATGATATCACTTATATGTAGGATATAAACCTAAAAGCCACAAATTAACAGGACAAACAGAGACTCATGAACAAGGATTATAGAATAGTGGTAGCCAGAAGGAAGGAGAAGAGGGCTCAGGGGCAGTACATGGGGTAAAATTGGTCAAATATGTTGTGACAGAAAAAAAAAATTGAAGTATTTGAGGTTAACACACAATCCAATAGATATACGCTTTACAGTTAAATTGTACACCTGAAACTTGCTGGATTTCATTAAGCAGTGTCACAAAAAAAAGTAATTAATTTAAAACAAACAAAAAAGGTAAAAGATTTTGTGTTAAATAGTTTTTTGGAGAAAAAAAGTTGAAAAGTATTCGCATTATCTTTCTCATCCCCACAGTTGTGCATCACTCCCAGAAAAGGGGAGCTGATGAGGATACATACTTTCTTCTCAATTTTGGTGTTGACAGCTGGAATAAGACCACTGTGTCCCCATGTTTCCAAGAGCACGGCAAATTCATGTCTGAGAGCTATTAGGTAATCCAGAGTGGAAACTGCAGAGCTGAAAAGCTCTTAGCATTGTTGGAGCAGAGGAGAATCACAGCTACTTTAAAAGAAGCCTGTGGTCATAGAATTATGCAGGCAAAGAGCCCATGAATGTTACCCAAGGTCCGGCATAGGGACACATGTGAATGCTATTTTCTGTAGATTCGATTTCACAGGGTCACCTGGAGGAGTGACAAGAGTGCAAACAACAAAATCTGGAGATGGAATGCTGAATTTCTCCTGAAGTGATAAAACGGCCTTACATGAAACATGCTGCCCAAATCAAGTTGCTGCAAGAGATCACTCCAGTGCCAAAAATGTCCAATGGGTGATGTCTCCTTTAAACACACGTCTTCAACAAAGCATGTTTAACCACTTCACAATACTAACATTTAATTTGGAGCTTTCCACCCTACCTTAGCAATCTTTTCTTGTCTCCACCTGCACATGATGGCAACATGAGTGTTATAGAAGCAGCTTCTGGTAAACAGGGAAGAAGATGATGAACAGGGAAAAAAAATATTTTACAACCTCTTCTCTAAATGAATTTTGAATTATTGACTAATATATTGAATTTGAGAATCTTTTATTTTCAAAACTTATCATGATCATAGTACTTTTTATTAACCAGAACCACATTTCACTCGACAGTAGAACAAAAGACGATCTCATATCACCAGAAAGCAGGAGGTAGTAGAAAAGAAATAAATAGACTTTGATGATTATACTTCATAGGTCCACATTAAGCATACTGATATTTAATGTGGCTGGAGAGCAGGATATAGTAAAAAGTTTTGCAATAAATTTATCTACATGGAGGCACAGTTTTTTGTTTATGTGTATTGATATATCCCAATAGCTTAAAATGTGCAGCAGGTGAACATACTTAATAAAAGATTGCCCAGTGAATTAGTGAGTCTGGAAAGTTAGGGCCAGATTATGAATGGATGTGAATATCAGGCTAACAGTACACAAGTATGCGGCATAAATACCACCTATAACTCCCATGGCAGAGCAGACTTGTCACTTCTTGCCATAATTTAGGTTGTCATTACAACAGATGGAGCCAGTAAAGTGTCTTTATTATGGGAATGTGTAGGAAATGCCTCCCAGTGCTTGATATTACAGAGAATCTTAAGAACTTTGGAGGACACTGTCCCACCATGCATAGCTGGAAAGTAAAGGTTGAGTTCTCAGTCCTTCACCACAATCCCTCTGGTTTTCTCTATTCTCAATTTCTATTTCTTTTCTGCTAGTACCGTTCTGTAATCTATTGAGAATTTCTTCTTTGGCCCTTGAGTATTTTTTTAGCCCCATTATTATTGATCAAATAATTGTCTTCATTTTATGATTTAAATATAAATGTAAATGCATTAATGTTTTGAATATGTTGTTTCACAATTACAAATCCTCTTTCGTTTCTATCTATGATCCCTGTCTCCGCAGACTATCTCAATGTCTCCTTGATTCAGTATAGAATGCTATTGATCCTGAAAAGTCTTCAAGAAACCTATGTTCAGAGGAACTTCCACAGAAATTTATATCAATATTATTTCTACAAAATTTATGCAGTTTTTTTTTATATTTTTATGTAGAACAAAAGCAATAATATGCATCTTTACAGCTCAGTTTTTTTATGGAGGTCTACAATTGAAGTGCAAGTTTTCTTTTATGGAAAACTGGTAAATATCATTAAATGTGGACAAAAATCCCATTGCTTTCTGTAAATAAATATGTCATTGTATTTTGCTTTAACAGCTAACCTTTCAATTTTGAATGAAAGGCAAGACAATTAAAATAAACCTTAAACTGATGGTACAACAACTCATATGTTACTGATTTCATTTGATGGTTTTACTTTAGGATGCAACATGTAATACACTTTCTTGTCTTGGTTTGTCTACTTCCAAACAGAAGATCAGTGATAAATGTTGTTAATGACTCTTTACTCATGATTAACTGACTTATAAATGCATTCCTCATCTAAGTTGAATAACAACAATGCAGAAATTTACATTATTTTTTCAATCCTAATATTCCAGGTACGTTCAAGGTCTTGTATTTTTAGTGTACACATACAGCCACAGTTTTAGAAACTTTAATTGAACTTTACTTCTTTAAAACTTAGAGTTTACTTTATGAAAACTGATAGCATACTGTCTTTGTGATATTATTGTTTCAAACATTCTAGGCATCTTATATACACAGTTGAAACAATCATGTTTTTTAAAAAAATGAATTTCTCTGTTCAAAAAAACCATTTCATTGTAAAAGATATCTTTGTTGAATATGTAATTTAAATATGGTTACATAGTAATTTAAAAATGGTTACATATTAAATTAAATATATTAATTTTATTCATACCTTTATCTATCCAAATATACTGAGGAAATATTCTTCCCAACATTGATTTGCTGAGCAGGTGACAGTGATGTGTGATTTACCTTTCTTAATTAGACTATAGATTATAATATATACTTTTTTCAAATGCAATATGAAAGAAAATCATGTTTCATAAAGAAAACCTTTTATGTGACTTCATTGTATAATTAAAATTAACATTTTTAAGAGTTAAGGTAGGAATAAGCTGGTTTTCCTTAACTTATACTAACAGTAAGAAATTGGGTCAAAATTTAGGAGTTATATATTTTTTTCATTCTTCAAAACTTCTGTTTAATAAATATAGATAATAATTTACCTTTTCCTTATCTTATTTAGTCTAAATTTAATTTGGATTAAAAATAGAGATCATTCGCTGATTCACAGACATTTTACAACCTTACATTTCATTTCTGAGATCAGTAATCATTTGATTGATGTTAAAGCTTTAGGACTATGCAAATGGAACTTCCATTTTTTTTAAGTATTTTTTAAAGTTTCAATTACACTTGACATACAACATTACATTAGTTTCAGATGTATTATAGAGTGATCAGACATTTATATAACTGATGAAGCAATCACCTGGAAAAATCTAGTACCCCTTTGACCCATACACAATTATTACAGTATGATTGACTACATTCCCTTTACTATAGCTTACATCCCCATGACTACTTTGTACCTACTTGTTTATACTTCTTGATCCCTGCCCTGCCCTCCATTCACCCCAACACCTCCTCCCATTAGGTAACCGTGAAAATGCTTTCTGTACCTATGAGCCTGTTTCAGGTGTGTTTGTTAATGATTTTTATTAGATTTCACTTACATATAAGTGAAATCACATGGTATTGTCTTTCTCTATCTAAATTAATTTACTCAGCATAATACCTTGTAGGTCCATCCATGGTAGAAAACTCCCATTTTAATAGAGGCAAACTATGCCTTATTAAATATAGGGGAAAGAACCACATAACAGGATATGAATAGGATAAGCCTTCGAAACTTTCATTTTCTCAGCTTCAGTGGGGTTCTCAATTCTGTTTTATTTGCCATTTTCTAAGTCATAAAACTATGCTCAGAAGAGCTAAAACTTGTAAAAGCACATATATTACAAAAATAGCAACATTTCCATAAATAGAAAATTATAGCCATTATTTGGATAATGAAGGCATAAAGTTAATTTTTAGCCATTAAGAATATGGAGGAAAATTTTCAGAATCTTCTAAATTCATTCATTGTTCATATTGTTTATGAGTGCCCTAATTGATCCTCCGAAGTCTACTGTGATATAATCCAGATCAGGTTTTCACTCTAAAGCAATACAGCCCTAGTCTGTAATATTTTGCTAAAGATGTAGTATAGCCATTAAACTCATTTTATTTGTTTTTACCTCATACCAAGTGGAAAGTGAACCCTCTTTACTCTAAGTGATCTATTCTATTTTGACCAGCCTTAAGAAGGAAAAATATCTTAAATCGTATTAATGGATGCATTGCAATTTACAAGAACAAAGTAAACCAAACAATTATTGTATGTGTTTTTGTATATATACAAATATATAACCTTACTTGCAGACTAATATTTTTTATGTTGTTATTTTACTTGCAACAACTATGCAGCTTTTATTGTTGAAATACATGAAATATGAATCTGTTTTCTGTCACATGGCCCCTGAAACAAAATTTTTATACTACAAGAATTATTCCAAAAGTATACATTAAATTAATATATATATGAGTACTCAATACGCATAAGCAGTTATTTGAGTTAAATAAAGGGGTATGAAAGAGGACACTGTCTTCAAGGAGTGTGTATTCTAGTGGAGAAGCTATTATGCGTAAGCATAAAAATAAGTAGTAATACCAAAGATGTATGTGCCCAGTTGCTGTAAGAGAAACAGACACACATGGTTTGAATGTAAAGAAAATAAATGCTGTGGTAAACTAAATAGTTTCTTGATTGATTGAGGAATGAAGTGGAGAGCTTATTTGAAGCAAGAACTTGTTTTGTTTAATGCAATTGATTCTAGTTAGGTATGGAGAAGAGGAATGAGAAAGGATTGAGGGAGAAAATTTGAAAAATAAGCTCAAGAAAAGAAATTTACAAGGTGAGTTCAGAGGACAGTGAGCAGCATCGAAGCACCAATGAATTCATGAAGAAGAGAAATGAGAAATAGACAAGTAAATGAAACATCATAAAACAGTATTTCTCAAAATATGGATTTTGAGATATTAAGCACTCCAGCTGCTTGTTTCAAATATGTTTCACTCCTTTCTTCAAACCTATAGAATTATGATATCTGGAACTATAGAAGGGAACTCTGAGTTTGTGTGATGCTACCTGTAATTTTTAGTTTTAATATTATACAACTCTTTAAAATACAAATACTGAGAATATAACCTTGTAGATTCTTTTTAGTGAGAGAAATAACATGGCAAAGAAATAGCATGGCACTGTGTAAGATAGCTTGGAAAGAGATACAGTAAATGTTAAAAGATTAGTCTGTGCCTGAACATACATACATAGATATATGAAAGATGGATGGATAGATTAGATAGATAGATAGATAGATAGATAGATAGATAGATAGATAGATAGATAGATGATAGATAGATAGATGATAGATAGATGATAGATAGATAGATAGATAGATGATAGATAGATAGATAGATAGATAGATAGATAGATAGATAGATAGATAGATAGATAGACAGACAGACACACATAGACATAAATAAATTTATTCTGAAGAATTGATTCACATGATTAAGGAGACTTAAGATGTGCCTTGACCATGATTGGCTGTCTGCAAGTTGGAGATCCAAGAAAGTTGGCGCTATAATTTCAGTCTAAGACCAATGGCCTGAGAGCCAGGAGCAAATTTAAATGGTATAATCCCTAGTCTATGTGAAGCCCCAAAGACAAGAAATGCCAGTGTTGGAGGGCAGAAGGAGATGTAAGGTCAAGCTCAAGCAGACAGCACTTTTGTTGTTTTTCTACATTTTTTACTTACTATTCAGGTCCTCAACAAAATGGATGATGCCCACCCACATTAGTGAATGTGACCTCTACTCAGTATACTGATTCAAATTACAAATACCCTCACAGATGCAATCAAATTAATATTTTACCAGCTCTATGGGCTTCCTTTAGTCAAGTTAACACATCAAATAAATCATTATAGGCAGTGAGATGAGGAAAATATAGGACATACACACAAAAAAAGATAGGACTGATGACTGGCAAGGAAGAAATAGGACTAAAACAAAGCTAATTTTAGAGTTTATATCCTAGGTAACAAATGAAATGAAGAAAATAGTTTGAAATAAGAAACTGAAAATTTGATGAGGTTGAGGACTTGGCATATAGACTTTGAAGGAAATCATGTAGAATGATTACTTCAGCCAAGGGATTATTATGCAAAGGGTCACTAGCTTCACATGGCATAAACATAAAATAAAGTTTAATTTGGGAAATCAGGCTGAAAGGTATCAAAGAAAAAAAGCATCTTCCTAATTTCCCTAACCCATAGAGAAAAGAAACTAATTGGTACATATGTGAACAAACCATAAAAAGAGCTAAAAGCAATGGACTTAGAGTAGTACTACTCTAAGTATTAAAAGGGAATTTTAAGTGAGTTGAGGAAAAGTGCATTGACCTTGTAACAGTAGAAGCTACCTGGTCAAGGAAACATATCCTAAAGCAGGGCAGCTGAATAGTGTAAGCACCTTGTCACAGGGAGAGGTAGTTTAGCTCCATCGAGCCAAACCTGATCCAATGACCTACTTATATGTTTATCTGTCAAAAGAAAAGAATTAATGACCCACCAGGGCCATTGAGTCTTGTTGCTCTGAAAGACTGGCAGGAGAAAAGAACAACAGTCTGAACTTGGAGAAGGCCTGCATTTAGTGAATGAGAGATAGAAACAGCCACTGAAGAGGCCATGGAAAAGAGCCACTAACAGTGTGTAATGATGGCCTCTTAGACAAAGGAGAGGAGGAATTTCAAGAGAGGTAGAGGATGTGAAAACATCAAACATTATTGATATTCAAGAAAAATTATGACTAAAGAAAACATGTGTAATGACTGTTCAGTTTGACCATACAGTAACTACCTTTAAGGTCAAATACTGACAACTTTTATGCGAAAGACATGGGAAATTGCTGCAGGTAAAGGATTTCTTGGCTTTATCTACACAGTACACAATTAACCATTTAGTATATTCTTAAATATTTCCTGAATTTTAAAAGTTTGTATTTTTTGAGGCCTGTGCTTCAGTCTAATTTACATTTTATATGAAACCAAAAGCAAAAACTGAGAATTATATATTTCAGAATTAGGAAACCTAAATTTAGTTTGCCATTCTGTTTAATCATTATTCAAAACACAAGTCTTATTCCAAAGTGAATTCATTTTTTTATCCTCAGGATCTTTTATCAGTACAATTAATCAATCTTGTTCCTGTTTTGCTCCCTCTTGATATTGTGTAACTAACTAGTCTCCTATGTAATATCTCGACAGTAATTGCAGAGAAGCATTTAAGGGAAATCATGATTTTAATGCTGTTGCTTTAAGTTTTCAAAGTCTATTCTCAGTTATTTATTAATAGCATATGCTTTCTTTCAAGATTTTTTGATAGAGATTTCTATGCTTATGTTTTATTGAAATGCAGAAAGCAGTTGATACTCTAGCCAGTCCAACATCTCAGTTTGGAAGATGCCTATTAGATAATATTCTATACTTGCTAACATATACATGAGTTAAAGCACATGAGGTAAAGAGAAATTTTATTACAATATGTATTAAAAAATTTTATAGCTCAGATGATTTACCAATGGCACAACTCAAATTAAAAATTACCTTAATTGAATAGTAGTGAAAATGCAGGTACCTAAAAATTTAATGTAGTAAATTGTTCAAGTTCTCTAACTTTGGTATCAGACAGGCCTGGGTTCCATATACATCTTTGATCTTTACTAATCTCTCAAACTTTTAGAATCTTTAACATTTTGTATCAGTATAAATATTAATACACCTCATAGGATGTTTGAAAATTTCAAGCAAAATGATATCTACAAAGTACTTAACTTATTAGAATGACACCCAATTTAAAAAGCTATAAATATTATTACTATCATTTTTGTTGTCATTACTAGCTATGATATGTTTGAGAGACATTTGAAAATATAGCAATCACATATGAAAAATGCTTCAATCATCCTTCTTAATTATTGTGTATAGGATCCCTTGTGTTTTCCCCTAAGGTCTTTTATAAGTAATTGTTGTAGTTTGGGACATATTAGAAAAGCAGTGATACCTGTAAGAGTCTTCAAATTTGAGTACCTGATATTTGTTGATAATCAGGCAATGTATGAACAAAATCACAGACAATATTTTTCTCAAAATAAATGGTCTTAATTGTATAATCATCTATTTTGAAAAGGAGAAAATATGAAAAAATATATAATAATTAAGTTTTGAGCACTAAGTGAAATTTTTGTACTTTATAATGTCTTGTTCACTTTGGGAAGGAAAATGCAAACTCTTTCTGTAGGTAGAAAGATATGACTACTATTCTCTGATAAGACCTAAATTGATTGTTCCCAATTGTACTTGGAATGATTATTTGATTGGAAACAATCTAAAAAGAACCGATCAAAAAAATATTTTGTGTCTTGCACAAAGGAAAAGTTGAATGGAGTCTAAGGAAGGACAGATTAAAAAAAAAAAAAACAGGTAAGATTTAGTCATCTTGATCAGAAAGTGAGAACATATTTTTTTGAGGTGGGGTTGTCGTGTTGTGTCACTAAGACATCATGTATCCAAAGCACAATGGTGAAGTGTCTGAGGGGAAGCATCTGATAACCCTTGGTTAAGAAATACGTGTACCCTTGCCAGGGGTGGACTGAAGAGTACTGTGATTGACATTTTCACTAAGAGCATATGGCATATTGAAGTATAGTAACCCATAAAGGAAAAAATAGGTTCTGTGAGAGGAAGAGATGTTTGGCAAACAAATCAAGAAATTGTACTTTCACTTTTCAAAAACCAATTTAGATGCCAAATGTGGTTGACTGAAATACTTATGTAGGAAGTGTGTGGACTGACAAATCAAAATAGTGAAATGTGGTTTTCTTAAATATTTAGGTGAGCAGTTTGGAGACAAATGTAGCAGAGTGGCATATTATTCAAAAATGATAGTGCTAGGTTTTACTTTCTATCATAATAAAGAAAATTAAGTTTTACTTTTACTATGACCGATGCCTGGAAATTTAGCTGATTTACTAGAATTTTTCAAAATTTACAAGTTTATGTTGTTTCAAAAATTTTTTTTCCTTTTTAAAGTTGTGGAAAGACTAAAGATAATGCTTGAATTTAATGAAAAGTGCAGAAACTAAGAGCCCCTCTTTAATAAGACTTCAGTAAATACCGTCTAAGGACTAAATTTAATGTGTTTATTGCGCTAAGTAGTTGTAGCTAAATTGCTTCATTTTGTATGTCTTCTATAGTTTCTCCAAAAATCTAATTATTAAATATGTTGTGTACCAGATGACTAATGAATGAGGCAAAGCTACACCGATAAAGAATACTTAGATCATGTTATGCAAGTTTACTTCTCTCTGTAGTCATTGCTTCTTGGTTAAATCTTCACAAGTAAATCATATATGCCTGTGGAAATATCGTCTTACAGACTAACAAGTAAGCAATTTTTTTTTTATTTTAGGGGGAAATAATGTGTGCTTAACTATCATCAGCTAGGGCTCAATGCAAAAATAGTAAAGAATTGCAAGGTGTCTTCCCGGGCTCTTTAGATGCAAGAGATGATGTTTTGGAAAAGGCATAGAAAAAAGCCAACAATGTCTATTTTTGTACATTATGCATTATGACTTTTGTTTTCTCTTTTCCCTCTAGTCTTTCAACATACTTAGCATTATTTTTTCTTAATTAAAAAGAGTATCATTGAATAAAATTAAGAAAAGTATATAAAAAAGAAAATAATTTATAAGCCTGTACTTTTGAACGCTTTTAAAGTTTGCATATTTATTAAGAACACCCCAAGGCTACACACACACACACACACACATACACACACACACACACGTACACACATACCCATAGACACACACACAAATACATAATTTTGATCATCCATTTTTGGGTTTAGAATCTTGGGTTTTTTTCTTTGTAGTTCATGCTGTATCAAAAATATTTTATAACATTTGATATTCTTCAAAAACATCATTTTAATGAGTGTTTACTATTCCACCATGTGGACATATTGTAATTTACTTTTCCCATATTCTTGAATATCTAGTTTTTTCACAAGTGGAATTTCAAATCAAAAGTTTTTAATGAGATCCTTGGAGTCCATTACTGCTCTA
The DNA here is from genome assembly GCA_030015415.1 of Cynopterus sphinx. NCBI lineage: Eukaryota > Metazoa > Chordata > Mammalia > Chiroptera > Pteropodidae > Cynopterus > Cynopterus sphinx. The sequence continues at coordinate 35,410,603 of CM057386.1, forward strand.
AAATGAAAACTCTTTACTCTTATGCCCACTAGTCCTTTTTATGGAGATATTGTCCATAATTTCCATAAAAATGTTCAAAGCTACACTTATAACAATGAAGATGCATCAAGTCAGCTACTAAGTCATATTGCATAGATTAATGTCTTTGTTTTACTCTTTCCAAAGGATTTAGCATAATGATCAAAAAAGTTTCCTAGTATTCTAATATGTACTGTGTAGGGAAAAAAATGCTCCACTGTGTCTTTCTTCTTTACTTTCACACTACTACCACACTTACAACACTTCTGATGCCAGATATATGGGTTTGCCACTCATCAAGCAATTCTCAGCAACACCAGCTGGGTGTCCTACAATTCAATTTAATTCTCATACTAACCTAAGTTAGTGCAGACTCCACAAGTTAAGGCTCAGTCTCACAAGACTGTCTCCTACTTCAGATACCAGTGAAAAAAATTAGGTTCTCAGGACACCACAACATTTTCTGTCTGACTTACCTAGAAATCAGAAGTTCCCACAACACCCCTTATTGAATTCATTCAGTTTTAAGAACAGCCCACAGAATTCATGGAAGCATTTACTTGTATTTACTCATTTACTGTGCACTAACGGATGTGATAATGGACACAGATAAACAGCTAGATGAAGAGGTATATAGGGTAAGACTGGGAAGTATCCAAGCTCAAGAGCTTCCATTTCCATAGAGTTCAAGTGCACCATCCTCTTAGTAGGTGGATGTTTTCACCAACCTGGAAGCTCTCCAAGCTTCATATTAGAGATTTTTATAGAGGCTTCATCACATAGGCATGATTGATTAGTAACTCCATTTTCAGCTATTTTCCCTCTGCAGAGAGTGGGGTATAGAAATGAAGGTTTACAGCTTCTAAATCATGACTTGTTCTTTCTGTAACCTGCATCCATCCTGAATCATTCCAAGAAACACAAAAATTAGTATGAAAAAATATTCCTACCACCCAGAAAATTTCCTGGGATTTAGGAGCTCTGTATTAAATGTTCCTATCACTCAAGAAATTAGAAAAGTCTTAGGAACTATGCATTAGACACTGGAGTCACAGCCTAAATGTGAAAGCAAAATGTTCTCTTGTCACCCTCATTTACAAGGGGTTTTGGGAGCTCCGTGACAGGAACCAGGACACTAATCCTTTTTGAACAAGGCCTCTCCTTTATGATCTCATATAAGCTTAATTACTTTATAGTCTCAAGAAAGAAAGCCATAATATTTCTTTCTGATTGTATATATGTGTATGTGCCTGTGTGTGTGTGTAGGGTATGTATGACAATTCAAGACTGCCTATGTGATAGGAGTCATTAAAGTCTATGTACATTTTCCAGGGCTTAGTAAATTACACATCTAAGATCCAATCTTTTGTTGTTGCTATTGGTTTTAATTTTTTTGTTTACTTATATATTTTACCAAATTAATAAATCGTTATTTTTATGTAAACAAAAAGACTTTGGGCTTAAAATATACTTTTGTTTTTAATTATATGTCAAAAATGCACAATTGATTTAAGGGTTTATTCGAACATTATTTGTCTCAGCTACAGTTCTGCATTTTAAGATAAAATGATTATTAATGTCATAAGATTTTCACATCAAGTAGTTTATAGTGTGTATCTGTTTTTCTCAAAGACGGCTAACTTTTCTAAATGAGTTTTCATTTTATTTAATTTATTTTATTTCATTGCAATCTTGACATGTAAACAAATGTATAGATATTTAATAAGGCACTTTGGTTATGTTTTCTAATAATGCTTATTAACATTTAAATTATTCTAATTATAGTAAAACATACATATTTTCTACTATATTATTTGATATTCTCTATATAATACCCCATGAGAAAAGAATTTTCTTTTATACCTCAGTACTTGAACTTCTTAAAAGTCTGTAACATTAATATTCTTCCTCTTTCTGATAATAAGAATGATGATGGTGATGATGATGATAATAATACTACTAATACATTCCACCTTGAAATCAGTAAGCTCTGAGTCATACTTGAAAAACTGAAGCTACCATGTATTTAATGCCTTCTGTGTATATGCTCATTTAATCTAGTTATTTATGTATGATTACTAGGTAATCAAGGAGAAACTTTAACTCAAAATGGGTAAGTGGCCTGTGTATAGTCACATAGCACATATGGATAATTACTGGTATTTGACCGAGGGTCTGGCTCAATAGTTTTGCTTACATTGTTTTATTGCCTATAAGTGAGATCATGCAAGATTTACTTTTCATTCTCTGTCTTATTTCTCTTAGCACAGTGCCCTCCAGGTTCATCCATGTTGCCCACCATGCACTTCATTTTCTACATTAGGTACTATATCTTTAAGACATTCTTTTGCTTTGTGACCAAATCTGACACCCCAACAACTAGAGGACATGTCTAAAGGGATAAAGGTAAATTCAAGACAAATAAAAGGACATTCTTTTCCACATGGTTAAACAACAGAGATTAATGATTCAATTTTAATGAAATTTAATTATTCAAATTAAACATTTAGTCAAATATTTTTTAAATCAAGAGGAAACCTTAACACACAATTCATATCAAAAAGAAGTTAAAAACAAGAAGAGCAGCAGATTTTTAAAAGCTGAGATAAGTACATAAGTTTATTATTATCAATGTTATTATGCATATCAAGTTAAAGATGCCCAAGCCTGGCAGATAAAAACTTTTAAAAATAATTTAGATAGAATTTTAACTATAACTATATTTATCTTTCCATAATTGTACTTACTTTAATAATTTATGACATGGAAATACTATCATAATTTTAATTCCATGGTTTCTTTAAAGCATCACATTAAATTTGATTTAATTCTATATTAGTCTCATAGCAAATATGGACTTAAACATAATTGATATGGAAGCATGCTATCTAATATTGTAAAAATATTTTTAGATGAATATATTATAAAAAGCTTGAAAAACTTAAGTTCCATGGTTAAAATTGGATAAATTACTTCATAGGAAATTTACAGTCATTGATGATCAATAGCATAAATATTTACTGAGATGTTTCTATAGATGTTAATTTTAGAGATTTTTCACAACTGCTAAATTGATATTTTAAATGATGATTTTACTGTAATCTCTCTGGAGGTTGTAAAATGCATCTATCTAATATCTTTATTATTCAGGGTAGCCAAGACTTGGAAACAACTGAAATGCCTTCAATAGATGACTGGCTAAGGAAGATACAGTACATATATACAATGAAATGTACTCATCCATAAGATATGGTGAAATACTGCCATTTGCAAAAATATGGATGGACCTTGAGATAATCATGCTAAGCAATATAAGCCAGACAGAAAATGTTGAGAATCACATTATTTCACTCTTGTGGGCTGTAAAACTGAAAGCGAAAAACGAATAAGAGAAACAAACAAAAACTGATAGTCACAGACAACAGTGTAGGGGTCACTAGAAGGAATGGGGCATAGTGGATAAGGGTAAAGGGGCTCAAATGTATGGTGATGGAATACTTGACTTTGGGTGGTAAGCACACAGGCAGTATATGGATAGTGTATTATCGAATTGTACACTTGAAACCTATATAAACTTATTAACCAATGTCACACCAATAAATGTAATTTTAAAAAGAATAAAATATATATTGTTTATGGCAGTTTCCATTACTTCATAAGGTATTTATATATTTCTGTCACTTTATGTACTTGGTAATATGTGTGAAGTGTTTGTAAACATAAATGGTTGAGTTTTATCATTAAAATTATTAGACTACAATATTTTGTGCCTAGTCATCCAAATAAGATGAATTACCAGGACATTGTAATGAAAAGGAACAGCAACTACTTAATGTTAGTGTGCCAGAAGCATCATTATCAGTGTCCTCTGTGGATTTTGTAGTATTAGACATGTCATTTAGAAATGACTTCTTTTTTACGTGATTTTCATTGTTTCAGAAAAAATAAAGTACAATAAGTATTTACTCCGTGCATTTTTTAGCATAAATACACACCAATATTAAAATATATTATTTCTTATCCTCTAGGTAATACAGCAAAGTTATGTGTTGGGATCCATGATAAAAATGAACATCATCCAGTGTTTCAGAAAAAATTCTACTTTGGAGATATTTCTGAAGGTGCAAGAATGTTTGTTTCTGTGCTGAGAGTTAAAGCATGATCAAGTTTATTAAGATACTAAAATAAAGTGATAGTGAAGGGCTGAAAATTTGTAGATAAAATATAGCCATGTTGTGTGATTTAACTGAGTGCTTATACCTGTTTTATCAAAATCTTAAACTTGAGATAATGCTAAGCAACTTTCTGAACTTTATTTTTACTACCAAAATAAGAACTAATTATATGATGTGTTATACTGAAGAAGAGATTTAAAATGTGTGTTTTCCTGATAGATTTCTATGCTTCTAATAGCTTTCATTCAGGGTAACTCTCATGATGGAGTTTCTAGTGGCAAATATAAAGTTGCCATTAAAAAATGGAGTAAGTTCAGAAATTATATTTTCTGCAATAATATTTAAAATTCAAAATGCTAGCTAAATAAATATAAGACAACAATACCGATTTTAGTACTTTTCTACAATTTTTAAAAGTTATGTTAGAAAAAATTGCAAATCAACAGAATTAAAAAAACATTTCAAGACTAAAGTTGCTAATGTTCCATTTTTTCCTAATTTGTTATTATGAACTAAGTTTAAGAATTTTAAAGTTGTAATAGTTTTATTACTAAGAAATCAATGTATAAATATTACTTGCATTTGGGGTAAAAGTTTAGAAATTAGAACATTTTAGATTTTCTGTTACAGTTATTTTCTAAAAGTATTTCAATAATTTTATAAAAATAGCTATTAACATACACGCATAAAACCTAAATTTCCATGAGCCAAATCAGCCAATGATTGCCTATAGTTATATACTTGAACATTTGACTCTCTTTCTCTATTACCAGAGCGCTTCTCACATGTAGTCTTACCACCTTAAACACACTAAAAGAGAGAATAATCAACCAAGCAAATAAAGCTTGCAGAATAGCTTGTGGTAGTAGTGTGTGCAAAATAGCTCTTCCACGGTGCCAAATACCGAGTTCTGATCTGAATGACCACTTATAGCTAAAAGTGGTTCACAAATTTAAATCAATCACATTATATATGATGTGTGTCTCACATTATAATTTCCAAGTAATACTCCTTTGGTGTTGAATTTTATCGTATTTTACATTTCAGTCCATTAATTATTAATGGATTCAGTTCATTTATGTAATCAGTAAATATTTTTTGAGTATTCTAAGTGTGCAGTGTTCTAGAAGTTGGACATAACAATCAAACAAACAAAAAATTACCACCCTACTAATACAAACTATGGAAATACACAGATAGCATATCAAGGAAATCAGTGGCTATTTAGTACAAACTCATGTGGTCGAGAGAAAGACTTCTGGATTACTAGGTATGGATCATTTCGAGCATTCCAGTATAAAGTCCCTGAACCTACAGGGAGCTTGGTGGTCAGTGTGACTGAAAGACTGGTTGGAAATGAAATTGAACTGTAGTCAATGAATACGATAAAAGATTTATTCTAGAAATTTGAGAAAGAAATGTGTTGAATGATTTTGTTCGGAGGGGTAACATAATTCAATCTCAAAGGATTAGTCTGGATTTTGTGCAGGATTAGAAGTGTGGATGAGTAAGTGTTATTGGACAGGAGTAGAAACAGAGTATAATGCATTACTTTCCAGATAAAACTTGATAGCAACTTGAATCCTGGTAGTAAGCAAGGGAATTGGTGATAAGGGAGTCAAATGACAGCCAAAAAATTTTTGCTGATGGATTATATGTGGCATATTAGAGAAAATAAAAAATGATCTTCACGTTTTTTTTTTTTTTTTGTACTGAACATTCCTCCTCCCAAATATGGTGGTGGCAGAAATCAAGAGTTTACTTCTGGAGATTTTATGTTTGTGAAGCGTTTTCAGTACACAGGTATAGTTCTTAGCATGATAGTCACAGGTGCTGATCTAGGTTCAGGAAAGAAATCATGGGTTCAGAATTAAATCACCTAGAAAATGGGTGCAGAGAGAAAAATTCAAAGACTGTTTCCTGGTTATTCAACACTTAGAAGTCATAAAGAAGATTCTTCGAAGGATACTGAGATTGCACTTTCATGAGGTAGCAGGAATACTAGAAAAATGTAGAATTTGCATACCATGTAAAGAACAAGATTTATAATGGAAGGGAGTGATCAACTGTCACCTGCTGCTGTGAATACAATGCCCCTGTGGCTTTTTACATGAACGCTTATGATAGTAAAAGTATATTGCAGTGATAAAAAACACCAATAAGCCAAATGCTAAATTATCCCATTCATTAAGGTGTCATTAAGGAGACCTGTATGTGACTCCAGAAAGAGACTTTAGTGAGTGATAAATTCGGATGTTGGTGTTTACTTCAGAGGAATTGGGAAGGGAACAAAGGAGATGGAATAATATCCTAGAAGCAATTCAGAGATAGAAATATACCTGCTATTCATCTATCCCTGGCCAGCATTTGTGCTACGTAAAGTATGGCCATGAGCAACTATTTGAGATAACAGTGTATTCTGTTGGGGGAAGGTGCAGGGTGGAAAGAATCAGAAAGTAATATGGTTAGGTAAGGTGAATATTTAGAAGATATTGCCAATGATGGACTATAAATTCCAGAAAGTCTTGGAGAAAATTTGTGCTGGAGGTAAAGGTGAGGTGGAAAATTGAGTCATATGAGGATGCTTGAAGAGCTATATGAAAAAAAGTGTACGGGTGGTGGGAAACGTCTTAGAGTGAACACCAGGATTTCTTGTGATAAGTAAACATAATGGGATTGATTGTTTCTCTAGAACTAATGAGAACTCTCCAGGACATCCCTCCTCTCAATCTATCAGTTGGTGATTCAGGGTAGGGAAAGGGGTGTTTTTCAGGAAACCAATTTCTTGCACTATAGTATTCGACATAAGTTAGAGAGAAAGAGAGATATACTATAAATAAATAGAAATTTTAGCGCCATATTGAAGCCAGTATATGCTATAATAAGTAATTCAGTTAGAAAGTATAAATTGCCACATGGATTCTGAAGAAAGAGACATTTCAATTGGTGAAATAACAGATGATTTCCTAGAGGCTCACGGAATTGTGTTACATTGAAGGGTAATTAGAATTCCTCAGTAAATCTTGTATTATTTTAATAGTTTATTTGATTATTACTTTTAAGTAAATAGGACATTGATTAGACATTCATATAGTTTATGAAATGATCTCCCCAATTACTCCATCTCACCTCTTGGGTCTACACATGGCTATTACTTCTGACTACATTCCCTATGCCATGCTCCCCAACCCCTCGATCATCTATCAAATAATTGTTCTTCTTTAAGCTTTTACCACTATTTCCAGCTCCCTAAGCCCCTTCTCTTGGGCCATCACCGACAGATTGTCCTTTATATTTTTGAGTTCATTTTCAATTAGGTTTTTCCTTTTGTACTTTAGATTATGTATATAAGTCAGATCATGGTATTATCTTTCTCTGCCTGACATGTTTTGTTCAGCACAATAACCTCAGTGAATCTTAAATGAGGATGATTGTCTAAGCAGAGAAAATGCTGTGAAGCAAAATTCAGATGAAACAAAGTGCAGAGTGTGTTTGTGGAACAGAGATAAAAGCAGGTACCTTAGGAGGAGACGGGAGTAATAAATCTTTCAGTGGTAAACTTTTTCAAGTGCTGCTTTAGCCTTGAAGCCTGGAATCTTCTGCCATTTCAAACTTAATCAGAGCAAAAGTGAGTTAAATAATTCTCAACTCATACTTAAAGCAGAAAAAATCTTATTGGAAATGACCCTGAATCAGGGCCAACCAAGCTCTGTGCTTGATGAAAAGATGATTTAAAAAGAAAGGGAGGAGCCCAGGATTCTTAAGGAGGCTTTTCTACCACATGCTATATAATATTTATTTAATGTAGTATTTCATCTACTATACATGCATGTTAATTTTTTAGTTCATTCTGAAATGCATATTCATAAATATTAAATTAAAAATGGTGTTATATGCAAGAAAAAAAGAAGAGAAAACATATAAAATTGACCAAGAAAGATGAGACTAAAATATCAATGAAGAAAATTATACTTACTAGCTTAAACTATGGATAGTGGATTAAGGGCATTACTAAAAATATGTCAGAGAATGGCAATGCAATGTAAGCATTACTGAAATTAATTATCCAATGTAAGTAATAGAGAAAGTCACATATATATTTCTGAAATGGTACGTCTCATGTGCTTAGAGACTGTCAAAAGTTAATTTTAGAAAATATATATTGTGTCCTTAGTATGTGCTAAAAGTACAGAGAAAAACAAAAGAGACTGTCCCCCTGCTCAGAGAATTGACATTCTAGTAAACTAGACAAAAAATAAAAAGTAAATAAACAAGGCACTTATTTATATGAACATGTAGGGATTTAGTTTCTGACTCAAAAATGTGAATGCTCATGTCATGTTAAACTAATTCTTGGACTGTGTCAAAAGGTCACAGAACAAAATATCTACTTTGAGAATATCCCCTATATTTACTGTGGATTCAGGCCTATAACTTACAACTAGATCAACAAATTGATTTTCATTGATCACAAGCAATCTGTTGTTTTAATTGTAAAACAGGGAGAAAAAAATTAGGTGTGAATTTCTCTCTTTGGTATTTAATAGAAGAATTAATGTCAGCTAAAAGTATAGCTCTTAGTATATATCCAAAAGAATTAAAAGCAGGAGCTTGATCAAGTGTTTATGTATCAATATTCCCGGCATTATTATTCACAGTAATGTACAATTTAGAAACAACCATTAACAGGTGAACGGATGAACAAATGTGGTATATACATACAATGAAATAGTATTCAGTCTTAAAAAAAAAAGTCTGCTAAGTGAAATAAGCCAGACATGGGACCAATATTATATAGTTTGAGGGACCTAGGATAGTCCAATTCATAGAGACAGAAAATAGAATGGTGGTTACTAGGGGCTATGAGGAGGGTAGATTGAGAAGTTATTCCTTAATGGTCACATAGTTTCAATTTCAGAAGATGAAAAAGTTCTAGACATAAGTGGTGGTGACAGTTTCAGATGAGTGTGCATGTGCCTAATGCAACTGAATTGGACACTTCAAGTGGTTAAAATGGTAACTTTCATGGGATGTATATTTTAGCACAGTTGAAGAAAAATTCCAGCTATGGGGAGGAACATCATCAGTACTGTTAGAATCTGAAAACTGTAATTTACAGAGCCATTATTTTTCAGTGGTATCCATTTTTTCTAATGTGGTTTGAACGTGAATCTCATAATCACATTCAGACACCAAGACTTGTGTAACTGTCTGTATATTTCTTGATTATAAAACTGTGGTTTTTGACATTTATTCCCCAACACATCATCAGTGATATCAGTATCAGTTGCCACAGTTTGGCAGTGTTGCTCATTTTGGGGCCATATCTCCACTTCTCAGCCTGCAAGAAGTATGTGTAGAATTCCCCAGAAGATTTTGATTTCCTTCTTTGGAGGCAGGCCATTACTTGAATAATAATACTAACAGAAGTCTCTTATTCAAATAAAAAAAAAATGATTGATAGATTGGGTTACATCAGAACAATAGACCACCATGACAAAGGTGCTTTAATTGATTAAAGGATAAGCTAAAGAAAATATTTACAACACATTTTTTTATACTCAGAGAAACAGTGTCCAGAACATAGAAAGAATTTTTGAAAGCAACTCTTTGGCCAACACAAACAAACAAAAAAAAGTCTTGTATATTTGTCATATTACACATAATTTTCTGTGTGAAATAAAGATTAAGCTTAACCTTAAAGCATTAGCTTTTTTTCTTTCTCTTGAGCCTTTGAGAATCATTAATCAATATATATTCCTTATTAATAGCAACAATTGCCATTTTTTGCCTTTATTACTTTTTACGAACTGTAAAAAATTATACTTATTTTAGCCTACAGAATTTATTTAAATAACTATGTAAACAAAACAAACAGGTACATAAAACATCTATTTACAAGATAGGTGCAATTATTCCTAATGGCATTGTTGAAGAAATGGTAATCAATAAGGTTAGGTAACTTTCTAAGTATCACTCAGCCAGCAAAGACCGAACTCAAAGTTAGATTCATCTAAGTTCAAGGCCTTTTCCTGTAAAATCTATGCCATTTATCACTTCTCATAGGAGGGGAAGATTGGAATTGTAGCAGAAGTAGAAAGTTGGCACAAAATAACAGATTATACTAAGGTTCTCTGAAAATTTAGGAAATAATTATCAAGGCAACTAAATTATATTCAAATTGAGATGTCCTATGTGAATGATGATTCCCTCTATTTAGGTAACAAGCCACATCTGGTTTTAAAAACACCTATTAATTTCTTAAATGACATTTGTGTTTTATTACATGTCATTTTAACTGCAACCATTAGCCTAATTTAATGCCAATTTAAGGAGAGGCAAAACATGATCAAGACTAATTTTTGAAATTTCTGCTAATTTTCCAGTAGTTTATGCAATAAGTATTAGTCTCTCCTTTCCCTTGTTGCAGATATGGAAAGCTCAGTGTCATAATAATTGAATTAAAATGTTGATTTAATGTCTTCTGGGTTTCAAGAAGGCTATGAATGTTGCATTCTTGATTCATTAAAGAAGAGATATTTAAATTTGTAAACAAGAAAATAATATTTTGAAATAACATCAAGAAAGGGAGAGTTCTCACTCACAACTCACCAGTTCTTAATTACATTTCCTAAATAAGCAGAAATGGGGTCAAGAGGTCCGAGGAGAGTGCTGCCACTGTTGGAGGATATAAATTTCCTTAGAGGCAAAAGTATAGAAACATACGAGTTTAACAATGCACAGAGCAATAAAATTTGCTTCTTGAAAGAGATTAGGGCTTCTGAGAGCTCCTTGTCCCCAGCCCTGACAATGTGAGACAAGTGGAAGGAAAATAATTGCATTACATTACTATGTTTCTTCAGTGTAGCCAGATTCACACCTGGCTCATGTTGAAAATAGTACCGATAGCAAACTCTTACCGCATGTTTACACTGTTGGGGAGGCTGAATTTTTCCTCTACCCTTCAAGGTTCTTCTTGCTGGCCTAAGAATTAAATTGACATGAAAGAAATTAACAGAAGAAAATTTAATTTGCTTCCATACGTACATGAGGAAATCTCATAGATATGGGACCTAAGGAAATGACCAAAGCAGGCAGCTTTTGTATTTTTCCAAGGACGAAATGATATATTGATGAGGATTTGTCAGGACAAAGAAATTTGGGTTTATATCCTCAATTACTAAGGAATAAGTAGAGTTTGGGTTTGGAGTGGTCAATTAGTAAAAATCAAGGTTTGTATTTACAGGCTTCTTAACCCCATGTTCTCTATATCTGTTGCTAAAGGTATTTCTCTTTCATTTTAGTACAGGGAAGGTACCTTCCATATAGGATATTGATTTTCTGCTTTCAGAGGGACATAGAGGGATCAGAATGCCCTTTTGGTCTGGCTGCTTTTTGCACAGTTTTAATTCAAAATATCTATATGACACTTTGGCATATTTGGGGGGCCAACACTAAGCTTCAATCATGCTGTACTAAGTTCTCTAAATAATTCTCAGGAAATTGACTCATGTATTCTCCTCAAAAATCCCATGAGGTAGCAACTATGGTTGTTCTCAAGTTACAGAGAAACAACAGGTAACCTGCCCAAGGTGAGGCCAGGATTCACAGCCATGCACTCTGGCCTGGAGACTTTGCTCTATGCCTCCCAGGTGAAAGAACACTGTTTTGAGAATCAAATCACTTGCTCTCAATCCCAGTTCTGCTCTTAATTCTCCATAGGATGCTGGATTTTATTATTCTGGGCCACTGCTGTCTTCTATTATGCAAATTTTGCTTTAGAACTAGGAGCCTTTGAACATCTTTAAGCATTTCTCATAGTCTGTATATTATTTGTCTTTGGAAAATAATGAAATGGGAAAAACGCCAAGTGTCCTAAAAATACTACTATATTTGAGAGTGACATTTTCACCTTCGGGAATACTTAATTCTGTAATCCAAAGCACCACTTGTGTATCACAGATTTTGTGCTCTATGTCAAGCTAGTGCAATATTTTGTGACATTTTTTTCATAGTTTCTCTATACAATGAAGATAAAAACAAGTATCAGTCTGAGTTAAGTTCTCCTAAAATATTAACTATTATCCTCCTTTGCCAACTATGAAACACCCATACAAACACTTCTCATTGTTTCAAGAGAATAGTATCTCTTAGGAGATCTCACTAACTATGGTTTTCTTCATGATTGTCATGCCATCTGACCTCATATAGTTTGTACCTTGAACAAAGCAAATATGCATAGGTGCCCAAGGATTCATTGCTTTTTGGGCTATGACCCCATAACCAAACTACAATGTGTAGTTCTAATTGGGTACTTAAACACATTATACTGTTACCATATAACTGTGTGCCAATTTTCTCTCCCAGGATTTAAATTTCACCTAAGCAGTTGTCATGTTTCCCCATTAGTTTAATATCTCAAATTGATATTCATTTCGAATTTTATATATTCATTTATTTTTACTTATAGTCATACTTTTTAACCAAGACTTTCCATGTAAAACTTGATTTAATTTTTATTTCAGATACATAAAATATTCTTTTAATTACAATCTTGGGTCTGATCACAACATTAAGAGTAACATGACCCATCCTTTCCCTAGAACGGTCCCTTCTTGTCAAAATTAGGAGTTTAGATTTAATAATATCTTTGTGAAAGTTATGCATCTATCACAGCTTTTTAATTTATTTAACCTCACTGGAGAAAACAAATGTCCAGAAAGTTGTTTTTTTCCCTAACAACTGATATATTTGTCTTATGCGGTCACGGCCTATGTTGCATTTAATAATTAATGTTTTCCTTTGATCTGCTGGAGATTCAGAGTCAAATATTTGATTTAGCTATGCAATTTTACAAACTGAATGCAATACACATGTATCATGATAACTTTTTCTCTGGTTTCCGTTGTAGTCTTTGTTTTCTTTCCCTTCAGCTACTGTTACATTATTATCTATTTTTAAAAAAGAGTTCATATCTCTTTTGTTATTCTGTGGGTGATATATGCAAACATATGATGACTAAATACTCTGTTTCTAAAAGCCTGTGCTTTTTCAGCCTACATTTTCCCCCTGTTAAATTGGAGAGCCGTGAGGTATTAGCACTAATTTCTGATATATATTTATCTTTATTTGTCTGAATAAGTACAAATTTCAGTTTTGTTGCTTTTTGTATAAGTGGGCAAACCCAAGTCTATTTTTGTAGGCACAAATGAAGTATTCAGATGAGATAATTTTACATATTTAAATTTTACTCTATTTTTTTTACTCTTTTCCTTCTCTTCACAAATCAGACCTTTTATTGTCATAGAAGAGTGCTCTAAAACCATTTCATTCATATAATGGTAATGCAACTTACATTTGTTAGATTGACGTAATTTAATTAACAATGCCTTATTTTTATGGTTTAAAATAGAAATGGGACTAAAAATTTCCTTGCAAGTAAAAAGTTTGAAGACTTTTATCAGGTTTTAAGCCATTGGAATTGAGATATTAAGAAAAATAGTTTATTCAGTGAACATGTAACAATCCAGAGTATAATATGGAATATTATCTTTGAGTCAAGCTTGCATTTTTGTAGATTTATATGTTTAAAAGAAGATGTAATTTTGTGCGCTTTTCTATATTATGTTTCAAGAACTGTATTTAAAATCACCTGGTAGAGGTCTGTCTGGAATATTAACACTCACTTGAAAACTCTTGGAAGTTTTTGAAAAGGAGGACTACATTGCAAGACACAATCCCAAAGATAGTTCAGGCCAATGATGAATACTTTTGTCTGGAAATGTCCTGGGATTTCTTCAACCTCCAGTTATCTTTGTGTTGAACTGACCTGACACTCTAACACAAATCTTAGTAAAAATGAGTAAAATGAGCCATTTGCAAATTTTTTCATACCTCTCTAAATGTAATTTTTGAACTGCTTATTTACATAGCCTAGAAGAAGAATAAACTGATAGATTTAATTAAAATCTATTATGAAACAATTAATTCCAAATATACCCTAAAAATGAGTAACTCCCCAGTAGTTCTAATTCATTTATATGAACAAAACCAGGGAGCCTGGAACAAGATTATTTCTACAGCAAGAATATAATTTACATTGCTTAGTTTGTAAGTCATACTGTACTGCCAAATAATTCAAAGAGTCTTTGAATGTTTTTTTTTTCTCTCAAAATCAGGCAAAGACAGGTCTTGCTTCACCAAAGTACATTCTAATGAATAGGATAAATAGAACTCAATGAATTAAGTAGATCCTAAAACTTTATTTGGGAACTACACTAGTTTGTGTTTCATTTTATTTGTTCCCAGGATTTATTTCCTTGGATGATCATGGCATTTGATGATCCCAGTAACATATAAAAAGACAAAGTCAATGAAGTTCGTAGTAAATTGGAACACTCTATTACCGCCTGGAGCTAATAGTCCCCAAGATATGATACAACCTTGAATTCAAAGATTTCTGGAGTGTATAAAGAACTATACAATGCTGATGAGTAAAGAAAATTAAAAAAAGACCCAGGGGATAAAAATCAAACAACAGGAATAATATTAGAATAGGCACAGATTAAAGATATAAAAGCTGGCAAATAATATATAAATATTTATACACAGATATATATATATATATATATATATATATATATATATATATATATATATATACACACACACACATATGTGTATATGTGTGTATGCAAACATTCAACTTTATTAACTACTTAGGGATTTGTAAAATAAACCACAAGGAACCACCACATGTTCATCAGAAGGGTTAAAATAAAAAAAGATAGACAAAACCAAATGCAAAACAACTGGAGTTCACAGATATTGCTGACGAGGTATAAATTAGTATTGTATTTTGGAAAAAAGTTGACATCTTCTGTTAAGTGTGAATATATGCATATCCCTTAATCAGAATTTCTCCTAGGAATCAACAGTTCATAGGATACATTAACCATAGTGTATTTGTACAATGGAATTCTATAGAGTGATGGAAATGGATATGACTACAGACAATGTCTTGCATGGTTCTTAGAAATATAATGCGAGCAAATGAATTCAGGAAAACGAATCCAAATTTCCTAAGGCAATTTAATCAACTTCTAAAGCAGGAGAAAATAATCTGATCAGAATAGTTGTTATTTTGAGTGGGAGACTGATAATGATCCATTCTTTGATCTAGATGCTAGTTATTCCAGAGATATAATTTAAAAAATAAGCTTATCAAAACGATTATAAGGCTCTAAATCTATAGAAACAAAGGGAAAGTTATTCAACTTTCTGGTAATTGTAAGCTTTTCATGGAAGATATAATAAAATAATTTTGACAAAAGGAAAAAAGTTCGTTTTTTTCTGTTAGTTTTTTGCTTAGTTACTATTAAGTAGTAATCTAATTTTAATGCTTGGTAAAATGACGCCACATAGTTTTGTTAAGATTCATGATTTGGGAGAATGGAGCACTATATTATTGATAACAGAGGCTGAGAGATGACAGTAATCAACCATGATAGGTTAGATCTGGAAGATGGAGTGGAACGTGGGAATGCAAGTTAGGATGAAAAAGCACATAGGTTTACCTGGTTCTAGGTTTCAGAATCCAGAACTGTAATCCAGAGTATGGGTTTACGACCTGAAAATTGAGTGATCATGTTCATAGGTCAGCAACAGATTGACGAGTCTTGCAGGACACATGAGTACAGGCAGCGGCCTTTCTGCTGTTTTACACTATGGGACACTCATGAGGAATCTGAGCTGGGTAGACAGAATAAGTGAAAGGGAACAGATGACTGAAGTCTCAGAAGAAGGATTTAGGCACTCAGGAAAGAACAGGCACCACAGGAAAAGAAAAGCATTCCTTTCAGATACTAAAATCCCTGGCAGTGAGCTGAGAACACAATTGTTGCACGAGTAAATAACATGTGAGCAGGGCAAGGCCAGATGATACTGAGGCAACCACTTTTGAGAGAGAGGCTCCTTGTGGGTTTACTATTTTAGATCAGAGCTAAAATTAGACCATGAGATGAGGCTGAAAAAAAAAGGTGTGATTAACAAACAAACAAATTCATATAAAATAAATAAATAAACAAATACACAAACAAATAAATGAATGTAGACAGAAGAAAATGAATAAAAGGGACATGTGTAGGTGAGAAATGAATTGTCCATCTGCTTCTTCTGTCAATTTCTAAGTGACACCAAGAACTTTTTGTTTGATACAATATTGATTTTGGTTTAATCAAATGTGACAAATATACTAAATCCCGAGATCCCGAAGAATAAGGTCAATGAATACAAAACATGAAGGCCATCAAAACAAAGTTTTTAACATTTAAATCTCTCTCTCTCTCTCTCTCTCTCTCTCTCTCTCTCTCTCTCTCTCTCCAAAAGCTGAATGAGGAAGACAAACCTACATTTTTATCTTGTAACCACTACCGGGCTGGATAACTTTGAACAAGTTTCTTAAATACTGTAGGGATCAGGTCTGCCACTGATGACAATACTATCTAACAAATTTCCTATGCATATAAATAGAAAAGTGTATATGAAGCCCTGAGCACAGTGCCTGGCTCCCTGAAATCTCTCAATAAATATTCAGAGTCCTAGTTAGCTATTTTATCAGAATATTTCTTTACCTCTACCTATAAGATAATAGTAATTTCAGACTCAAATGTTCTAATTCAGCAAACTCCATGCATATGTAGTTCAAAACACCATTCTATTGAACGCACCGATATCTTATCATTGCTCCTGAAACCAAATAGTGAACTTATCTTTCCAAAACTCACATTTTGTATCAATACAGAATACTAATATTCCATCTTATTTTAATGGCAAATAAGGAATATTTATAAATGCTGACAGTTAATATGAGAACAGATTCTCCATTATGTTATGACTTACCAAATTCTATCTTTGAAATACTCTTTTTACTATAATCCTGTCCCATTGAGAATTAATCAGATTAACCACTTCAATTTAGCTGTGACACTCATTTGATGTTCCTCTCCTCAACAGTTGACCAAGAAAGGAGTGTTGTGGAGAAATGAATACCTTTGTTGCAGACAATGGGTACTGAGGAGGCAACCAGCCCCTGGGAAGTGGGTTAAAATAGAGCACTTGGGCCACAGGCAGTCCCCAAAATTTGGATATTCTTCCTCAATCAGGGTTTTTCCCACTGTCTGCAACTCTGCTCTGATTCCTCCCAGAAGCAATCCTGAATCCAATAAAGAACATTCCAGGATGTTCTAACTTTGTGAGGCAAACTCTTGGAAGTAGTTCGAGGGCAAATGCTAGTCAAGGATTAGATTAGAATGTGGGTGCGGGAGGGCGAAACGAGCTTAGGGGATGGATTGTTTGATGGTGAGTGTTCCAGTGTCTTTCTGAGCACAGTTGACTCCTGGGAAATGTTTGTAGTTCAAGGCCAGCCAATAAAAATTCACTGCATTTTGGACAACCATGTTTCCATGATCACTTGAAATTCACCAATCATTAAGAGGAAAAGGATGAGATGAAGCCTGTGGAAACTTCAGAGCAAAAGAGAAGTTCTGCACTACTATGTAGAAAAGCACAAGACAAGCAACAACCAAGCCCCTCCTCAGACATCAGGGCCCTGGACCATGCTTTGTCCTCAGCAGGACTGGGCCTCCTTGGGGCCCAAAATCTGCGTGAGACTCCCAACTGTTGGCCACAGGAGTTTCTAGTTCTGTTAGTGTTTCTTTACCTATCCTTGGCAGGCCACAAACCAGGAGCAGGGCATGCACCAACAGTGGCCATCAGCACGCAGTGCACGAAGCTCCAACTGCATGATCCCAGGCTGTGGTGTGGGCAGAGATCCTTTCGAGCAGAATTTCTGGATGAAAATCTTATTCTGTTTGAAATGGAGATTCGAGAATGAAACATTGACAAAGTCTTACTTTAATTGGTTCCAGGCCCATGAAGTCACGATCAGATAGTTGCACACCTCTTCACATGTTCCCTGCAAAGAGTCAAGCCAACATCTGCCACCCAGCAAGCTCTCAATAAGGCCTGAGATGATTCTTCTCCCTTTTTCATGCTTTCTCCAGACCAACACTTACAAGCCTCTCTGAGAAAAAAATACTGGAAACACAGATTCTTCCGGACATTGATACACGAAAATGATGCATTATGCTCATAGGATGATTTTCACTCATTCTTGAGCAAAGACATCAAATGCCCACAACATGAGACCCCTGATACCCAGACTCTCAAGATCATTTTCACTCAGGCAAAAACATGCAGACATTCATGCACGTCCACCAACCTGGATAGGCACATGCCCACATCTCTCTCTCTTTTTCACTGTCTCACTGTCTGACTTTCTGTCTGTCTGTCTCTAAAACACACACACACACACACCCATACACACACACACACACACACACACACACACAAACATAGAGTGGGTATCTAACATACCCAGCATGGTGGTTCTTTGAACTCTCATCCCCTTCAATTAAAGGCGGCATAAAACTACACATCTCAAACAGCAGGGAGAGCTGAGGAGGCAGGCCGTGGCTGTCCCAGTTTGACCGAGACACAGAAAGACACCTAAAGTCACGCCAGGATCTCACAGGCCGCTCAAGGAGTGGGTCTTCTTTGCTTTCCTCAGCACTCTTGCATGCCTTGAAACTGGACCAAAGGAAGTGCACCAGGTGGCATGGCTGGGACAAAGACGTGTGGTCTGGCTTTCTGAGCCACTTTCAAGGCTGAATGGGACATCACCAAACTCCCTGGCCACGGGCTTTCTCTTGGCTCTCATATCTGCATGTCGTTTGTACCTGGTACTTGTGTTTTTCATGCAAACGTTCAACATCTGTGTTCTGCCCAGAACCAGGCCCCCCGGTCTTGCTTCCTAAGTGTGATAAAGGTCTTCCTGAGAGTCTCATGTAACCCACGTAAGCTCAGGGCTACTGTGGCATGTGTCTACCTGGTGTCCGTCCACCTGAGAGCCAGCATGGATAGCAGCTGAAGTCTGCGCTCAGGGAAACTCTCAAGGGAATTTGCAGCTCATCAGGAAGGGTCTTAGGATAGCTTTCAACTCCTCTGCCTCTTCCCAGGCAAATACAGACATGTCGGCTCCATTTTCTGTGCTCTGCCCTGAAGGGATGAGGATCGTGTGGGTCCTAGTTCCCCCCTCAGCCTCTGAGGACGGTGGCAGCCTGTCCCCACCCTGCAGCACATTGTAGGCCCCTGGCGGGAGCTCCCGCCTCCCAGCTGGCCGAAAGGGGCCAATGTGGCCTCCGAGCTCCTGTACCTGTGTTACTCCAGGATGCATAGTGGCAACGGCCTCCCAGTCCCGACAGGACTGACACAGAGCTCTCTGGAAACAAGTCCCCGGGTCTGGCCTTTAGTAGACTTGCGGACGATGCCTCAGGGTTTCTGTCGAGGATGAGGACTTTTCCCACAGAGCCGCGACCCTTCCGCGGGAAGGCCTCATGCGCATATCGGTTCCCTCTGTGGAGACTGCCTGCATTTGTAAACACATTGCAGACTCAGTGCTGTGGGCAGTGCCCTGGCCTCAACAGGGCCAGGTCCGTGGGTACCTCTTCTGGTTCCTTGGCCCTGTGGGCCACAAACCCCATGAGCTGTTTTCTGCAAATGCGTGGTGATAGGTCTGGCTGACTGTTGCCTTTGAGCCCCAGTGGGGGCCCTATTCCAGCCCACCCCAGTCCTACCCTATCTGTGGTGGCCCATGGGCTCTCCCCACCTTGCTGGGCTGTAGCTGAGGCCTGTGGCTGACATGTCCCTCCTTGTCTTGCAGATGGGCTGCTGAGTCAGGGCCTCGAGCAACGGCTCCCTGGAGGGAGCTAACAAGAAGATGAGGAAAACAGTGTCGCGTTCTGTACCAAGAGTCAACTGCTAATCACTGCCTCTGTACCCATTCTGGATCATATCTTGGGTCGTGTTCTTCCTGCTGGCCTTCGTCATCTTCCTTATCTTCATCCCCTTGAGGCCGCATGTGTGGCCTGCTTGCTGATGTGGGGATGGGGATTCTACCCTCTGCCCTCTGCCCTCTGCATGGTGCCACCATAGGGGACATGTCCTGTTCCCAATCCTCACCCTGCATACCCCATCATGGCGATGTCTGCACCCCACACCTACTCTCCTTGGTTCTCTGTGTCTTTGTGAAGTGCAGCAGAGACAGTACTCTTGTGGCGACGGGGACAAAGGTCCCTGGCGGTGGGGCACAGAGCTGCAGAGCTGGGAAGGGCATGCAGACCTGGGCCAGCAAGGAAAAGAGGTTGGTCTGTCACCCAGCAAAAAAGCATTGGTTCAGTGATTGGTCCTGGGTCGGGGATCAGCGTGTTTTGAGATGCCTGGTTGAGCCCTAACTCTGTGTTTTGCTCATGTGCTGGGTGATAACCCGTTATCACCTTTTTCTGCTGACGCATGACTCAGCCCCGTTTTGCCTCATGTTCTCTGTCCAGTGGTCACACTGAGCTCGTGTCTGCTTCGTGGCATAGCAGAGAGTCTGAACTCACCTGCCCTGGCCACCCCCACCCTGGGTGGCTCAGCTTGTCCTAAGCAGTGGACCCAGGACACTTCTGTGGCTTGGCCGTAGGGCTCAGGCTACCTCTGGAACACATTCACACCCTATTCCCGCTGGCCCTGCACCCCTCAGGCCCTGGGGCAGCTGTACTTGGGCACCACACACTGACCACGAGAGGGTGCCAGCGTCACAGGATCAGGGTCTCCAGTGGGGAAGGGACAGCTAAGAGAGACCTCTGTGCAAGACAGAGGTCAAATGTCCAGTATTGGCTGACCCTCTGAGTCAGAGCTGTATTGGCCACCTGATGCACAGGGTACACTGTGCGAAAAACTCTGGAATTCAATGGAGCTTTGTTCAACCCGGACATCCTGTGTTGGGGCCAGAGGCCGCGTGAACTTAGACGCATGCTGGAGAAATGAGCAGGGTGGGGATGGGGCCTCACCACTGTGTTCAACCCTGACTGCAGGGCTGGCCAGCCACACGGCTGACTGGCAGTGGGAACATGGCCGCCCTTCCCCACTGCTGCAAATAGGACAAGAGGTTAGCAGTGGGACAGGGCGGGCTGCCTGGCATCCTCCTCCTCGTCTCTTTACTAAACATGGACTGTTGCCAGGGGATCTTCCAGCCTGTTCTCAGAACAGCCCCCATGAAGCCTCAGGCAGGTGCCTACTATCCTGGCTTGTGGTGAAAGTGTGACCTGGAACCCTTCCTTTATTTCTTTGTGATGAACTTGAACCTAAGACAGTGCAGAGATACTTGTCTCTGGAAGTGGAAGCAGGGACTGGAGGCTGTGGCAGCCACCATGAGTGGCCCACTACCAGGGCCCAGTCCACCTGAGGGAAGGTGACCGAGTGTGGGTGTGCAGCTCACCTTGGGCGACCTGTGCCCACATTTGCTCAGTTATGTGCACGTGGGGCGGATGCGGACACAGCCCTTGGGGTGGAGCCTCTCATTTGCTCCCAGGCAAGCAGGTTTTTACAGAGATCTGTGGGCAGCTTGCCTACTCTGGACCCCGAGGCCCCACCCCCGGAAGCCTAGGCTCTTCAATCCTGGGGATGTGGCCACTGGCTTCCCTGCACCCCCACCTAGAGGCTGTGTGTCCAAATGCGACCATGCCATCCCCACACTCCCCAGCATTGGTCTCGTGTGTGAGCTGAGTGTGGACATGGGGGTAAAGGGCTTTGGCCACAGGCCTCGGTCTCAGTGTCACCTGCTGTGTGGGAGAAACCCTGCCCCCCCCAAACCCCCTGTTACCCACAGGCCCCTGGCTGGCCCCTGGCCCCCTGCCTGTTCAATTCTGACCAGGGCCATTCTACTCTACCCCACAGAGGAAGGGTCAACACCTGGGCCTCAGTGTTACTTCCTGTCACATGATGTCCTCGGCTGTCATCCGCCTGTGTCCTGCTACTCAGGATGTGCTCCTGTTGTCCCAGTAACTGCACAGTGTATGCTGTCTCCAGCACAGGTGCAAGGGACCACGTTAGTGTCACCGGCTATGAAAGCGAGACCCATCCCCGCTTCTGACCATCTTTCCTGCTGCCCCCTTCCCCCACGCCAAGCCTGGCCTTGGATATTGCGATCGTGCCTTAGCAGCAGCTCAGGCTTTTGCCCCAGCCTTGCAGGTCTGGTGGCCATGAAAAGGTCTGGGTGTTGCCATGTCTCATGTGGCACCGAGGGGTCTGGCCAGCCCTCTGCCCTGCCCTGCACATATCTCCCAGGGCCTGGCTACTCCTCAGCCATCTCCCACCCCACTTTTCAGCTCCTTTCCACTGTGTGCCTGCTACCTCTGGCCCCATCTAACCCCAATGGTGCCTCACATTTGCCCACCCCCGCCCCGTCACCTCACAGCCCACAGTTGGAGGCCTTCATCTCTGGCGCTGTGCCAAGTCCTTGGAGGCTGAGGTAGGGACAAGCAATGCATCCAGAACCAGCCTGCACATGAGTGCTTCTCACTGTGGACCTCATGATGGGTCCTCGTCTAGATGGCCACACGTGGGAACCCCAGAGCCCTCGGTGGCTCCACACGAAGGCTGACGCTGCCAGGTGGCAGGCCAGGTGGAGCCTGAGGAGGGGCTTCCTGCAGGATGGCACACTCAGCCCAGCACCCTGATGGCCTGCCCTCCCCCCCCCCCAGGGCCTAGGCCAATTAGCCTTGGCCCTGGTGCTCCTCCTGGACCCAGCAGTTCAGCGCCCTCTGGGACACCTGTGAACCTGAAACTTTCCCTCTGGCTCAGGGCTCACTGGACCTAGGAAAGCACAGCAGGGTTGATGGGGAGACCATAGCCCTGTGTTACCACCCTCTTCTGTTTGGTTTCCATGGGGATGTTGTGTTGGTCCCCAGGGCAGAGGAGGCCGAGAGGTGGGATGTGAGGGCTTGGTATCACCGTTGGAGCTGGGGGTGGGTGCGTCACTGTGAAGCTCTTGGCGAGGCCATGTGTCATGTCTTCTCCACCTCTCCCAGCCCCTCATCCACTCCCCCTGCACCAATGAACTTTGCCCTGCGGCCTGGTGCCCACGTGCACCACAGGACTGGCTGTAGCCTTCATGGGGCTTGGGCAGGTGGCTGTGGGGTTGCCGGGCGGAGACTGCGGCCTGAACCCCCTCCTGCTCTATCTCGCTGTTGGCGGAGGGTGTCTGCATGGTGCGTGAGTGGCCTTTCCCCATCCCTGCCACTCAACGGGCCCACAGCGCCTGATTGAAGCAGGGAGTGGACACCTCGAGACTCATTCCTTGACGTAGCAGCCACAGGTGACTGGCAGGTGTTTCTTCTTGTATCTCATCGCCCACTTTGTGGCAGTTTCCATTGACCCAGCCACAGCCAGTGTGAGGCACAATAAGAACTACTGCCAGATGGCATGCTCTTTTGACCGGTCCAAACAGCTGCATGTCATCCAGAACCAGTTTTGCTGTTTGTTCCAGGTCGCTGAGTGAGTGTGGTGTCTTTGGTCAGGTGATGCCAGTGGCCCTGCAGCAACTCAATAGCTGCTACAAGTTGTTCTTCAGCCACCCGGCGCGGGGGCACTGGATGTGGTTTTCCTGCAGGGCCGGGGTTGGGGCTTGGCTCAGAGGGGCCTGCACCCCTGTGCACTGAGGGGCGGGAACCCCCAATGCAGCACCCACCCGCCACGGTTCTGGGCAGGACATCACTGTCCTTGGGTTTCTCGGTGAGTCCCCGAGACCCGGGACACAGGGCCAGTCTTGACCCTGTAGTCGCACAGTCCTGTAGACCCTTGATGGGTGGCAAGGGGCGGGACCCTCGCCCGGCCTCCAGGCGCGACCTTGCAGTGGCCACTGATGCCCACTTGTGGGCCTGTGGTGGGTGGCTCCAGCCTGGGCCCCGCCTGCGGGGTTGCTGACAGGCTGTTGCACGGAACCCCTGCAGAGGCCCGAAGTCCAAGCACTGCATTGCCTGCAACAAATGCATCGCTGGCTTCGAACACCACTGGAAGTGGATGAACAACTGCACAGGCAGCAGGTACTACTGGTATGTTGGGGGCGGGACTACACCCCATCCTCCACGCAGCACCACCCCCTTGTCTGCTTCTGAATCGTTTTTGGGTGGAACGACACTGACCCATGGTGCCCTCACAGCACATGGCTGCAGACCACCCTAGGCTTCTCAGAGGGGCCAGTCATATCCACACGGCATGCACTGCTGGGCTGAGGAGTTCCGCCTTAGTTCGGTCAAGGCTGTCAGTATCGAGCATAGAGGATGTGGCTGGGGGCTGTGCCAGAAGCGGGCGTCCAACTGCAGGTGAGAGGCAGGACTGCCCCATGAGCTCAGGGTCAGGCGCATGTGGTCAACAGGGCTGTCATCAGGCTCGAAGAGTTGCACGCGGCCGGAAGAGGCCAAGGGTGTTCCCCAGAACCCCATAGCAGTCTTGGGAAGGGCAGACATTGCCGGCGGCCATGTGGACAGTGGGCCCCAATGCTTACCTGCCATGGGGCAGCAGAGGAGCAGTGCGCCCTCGGCCGCCAGGCTGGGGATGCCACATGGGGGACACCACACCTTCCCGTTCAGGGGCCCTGCTGCTCTGAGCAGACAGGGACTGAGGTCTCACACTGAGAATGCTCCAGGATGAGCCATGGGCCTTGAAGGGGCCCGCAAGAGCCCACCTGCCCCCCTGACAGAACAGGGGCCAGAGGTCAGCGGCAGGTGGACTCCAGAGCTCAGGCTGCAGGGTTCCCCTGCCTCCCCATTCCTGCAGGCTGGCTGGCGATTTGAGTCTTCTAACTAATCAGCAGCTGGGGGACAAGGCGAGGGGTGTGCCCGTGAGAAGAATGGGGTGGCTCAGGCGGCCAGGGTGGGGTTCTCAGTCTCTAAGCCTCGCAGGGACCCCTGCCCCCAGCAACCCCAGCCTTGTGTGGGGGTTAAGTACAGTCGCATCTGTTGTTGGTCCTGAGGCAAAGAGCTGTCGGTGGGGAGTGGGTTCCTGGAACAGTGAGGTCCACTAGAGCACTCAGAAGATGCTGGAAGCCACAGGGCGGGGAGCAGAGCAGGGCTCTGGGCACCAGCCTGAGCCTGTATCCATACAGGTTCTTCCTGAGCTCTGTGGCATTTGTGCTTGCCGTTCTCCTATGTGCATCACAGTCATCATGATGTGCATTTTCATCCCGTACTTCGCCAGCCCCATGTAGCTCTGCAAGGATCCAAGATTTAGTGGTTACTGCTGTTGACTCATCCTGGGGATGCCCCGCCTGGCTGGCCCCTGGCTGGGCAAGTGGACGGGCCCAAGCACAAGGGTGCCCCGGCACCGCCTTGTCCCGTGCCGGGGGGCCCAGTGTCCACACTTGAGCCTAACCGCTTCCCAAGTACCCAGATAGCAGCTTCACTGATAGCATGCGTGGTCCCCCACATTTGGGCATGGGCGCAGTGGGGCTGGATGGTGGGGCTGTGGGGACAGGACCTGGGGTGACATGTGAGTGCAGGCACCATGGTCTAGCGCAGCTCACTGCTGCGTGGGTCCCAGAGCCCTGCCTCAAGGACTGATGCGGAGCCAAATCCAGTCCTCGCTGTCCTTGTCAGCAGTCCTGTGACCATCCTCTCACTTGGAGAAGGGTCTCAGATGAGCCTTCCTGGGCCATCCAGCTGGTCCCAAATCCAATGAGAGTTTCTTTTCAGGACACGCAGAGGAGACGCAGACACTTGAGGCAGTTGCTGGTGGCCAGTGTGGGGGCCGGGATGAGGGGAGCATGGGGAAGGAGCCTCGGAATTAGCCTGGCCAGTGCCTGACCTGAGGGGAAGCACTGCACAGCCTTAACTGCTGCCTATAGCCCTTGTGAGGAAGCTGCAGATGCTGACACGGGAGGATCATGCGGAACTGTTGACACTGTCCCCGGGAGCCACGCGAGGGCCCTCCCCACAGCATGTGGCGGATCACAGTGCGGAGGCCTGCTTGACCTTCTCACTTGATCCAGACCCTTCGGTAGTCAGCACCACCCAGGCCCCTGCGGGCTGTCCTCTGGTCTCTACCTCAAGGCCCTAGTCTGCCCAGTGGGGCCCTTTGGTGAGACTGCCTGGTGGGCTGAACCAGCTCTCCGTTCCCAGAGCCCTCGCCTGCCTTCCAGCTCAAGCACGGCTGTCTGGCACTGATGGCAGGGTTACCCCAGCAGCTCTCCCCAAGCAGAGTCACCGTGGCGCCACCCCACACTTGGTGTGCAGGTGCCAGTGGCTCCTGAGACCAGGGCCTGCACAGCAGCAAGGGCTGTTGTGTCCGGGCACAGCCTGCCCTGGAGGAAACTTCCTGGGTTCTCCACTCAGCAGGTCACAGGCTCCGAAATGGCCATTTCCCCAGGACGTTGCTCGTGTTGGCGGGACCAGGCCAGCACCAGCATCCTGCGCTGACTGCCCTGGGTCACAGACAAACCCTGCCCCTCCCGAGTGCTGCCTTCAGCCCTACAGGACAGCCAGTGAGGTGCTGCATGAGGGGCCGGGCTTGAGGCCCTTTCTGGACTCCTATGTGGAGGGAACCAGCTCCGCCCCACCATCCTTGCCGTCATGACTTTCCTCCCACCTGACTTCCTGAGTGTGTGTGGCCACGGGCGTCCCAAGGCCGTTCCTGGAAGTGTCTAAGTGGTGATTCAGTCCCTCAGCGCTGCTAGACGGAGGCTGGTGTGGAGCATGGTGTCCCGCGTGGCCTGGGCCTGCAGGACACAGTGGGTGCCAGGCCAGGCCGAGATGCCATGCCGCAATCTGCACCGAAGCGCCCTCTTCCAGCCACTCCCTGACCCCTTCAGGGGGTCAAGACATCATCGTAGGCAGGGGGCCGAGAGCATGTAGCTAAAGCAGGGCACGCGCCTGGCGGGAAGGTGGCCTCTCAAGCTTATTTCCCCACCACACCTCCCAAGCCCTGTCGCAGGGTGCTCCACCGCGGAGAGGTGCTGGACGTACATGTGTGTCTCTCATCCCTGCAGCCGTCGCCAACATTCAGACCTGGCTGCTGTTCCTGCCTTTAGTCACCATGAAGATGAAGCCTTCAGTGGTGCTGAACATTGGCATGTTTGTGGCACTGTTGACCATCTCCTGCCTTGTGATACTTGGATATATGTTCGAAATTCACCTGTATTTGCATACGTGCCCCCTGCGTGCTGACAAACCTTCCAGTCTCCACCCCCATATGTTCTCAGCCCCCTGCCAGCCTCTGCCACAGACCGAGCCCCAAGGGGCAACAGGACTGATTCCGTCCCAGGGCAGCGGAGAACGGGAGGGTTGCAGATCAAGACGCTAAGGCACTCAGAGGGACAAATGGCTTCTGCAAGGCAGGTTCAGGGCATCAGTGGGGGTGAAGATGTTCAGTTCGGTGACAGTGCATCACTAGCCTGACATGCTGCTAGAGGTCTTGCTTGCATCCACATGGCAGCACAAGCACGTGGCTCTGTCATGTCCGTAAATGGGGACAGTGTGACACCCCCTTCCAGAGCCTCTCCTTGGCAGTTGTGGCCATCTGTCCCTAGGAGGAGGTGGCACTGGTGGCTGCGGGAGCTGGCCCAGAGCTGGGATGTCCCCAGCTAAGCCTAGGGAGGCACAGAAACAGCGCCCGAACCTAAGCAACCGAGACTCTGCCCAAAACTCTGGGTTACACAGATTGGGTGCACGACAGGTTGTGCAGGAGCCTTGAATCCACAGGCTGGGCAGGTGGCCGTGGCCAGGCCAGGAGAGGAGAGGAGACATCTGGCCTGCCCGGGATGGGAGAAGGAGGGAACACCAAGAATCCCAAAGCCACAGGACTGACTTTCAGGAAGAACTTCCGGGGTTCTGATTTGTGTAGCCCGAGAGGAGAGGCACCACGCTCACTGGGAGTGGGGATGCTCAGCAGGGGACGCTTGGAGGGGACCGGAGAGGGGGCAGTAAAGGGGGATCATCTGAGGTCAGGCCACACTCGTGTGTGCTAGTGTAGTGGAATGTCGAGTTTTAGGTTTCCAGGAAGAAGTTGGGGCATTACAGTAAAACCAGCAACAAGTGGCCTTGAAGATGCACGTTTCCTGCCTTGGCTCTGCAGGTTGGAGCAGCGCCTCCCTGTGGCCCCTGGCCTGGGCCCTCCCCCCCATGAGATCTCAGTCACATGCTGGCAGGGACTGTGGTCCCACCCGCCTTGGGGGGGGCCCACTGCGGGCCCCCTGCTGGCTCAGCAGGGTTAGTCCTTCTGAGTCGCTGGCCAGTGGAGCATGTCGTTGCAGGAAGCTGGCTTCCCCAGAGAGAGCAAATAAGAGGCAGCAAGACAGAAGCCAACTCCTGTCACCCAGGCATGGATGGGACGCCCTGTCACGAGGGGTGGTGCTCCAAACTTGGGGTACCCAGGGCCTGAGCGCCCTGCAGTGGGTGCCATGAGAAACATGTCGGAAGCTGCTGGCAGCTGGGAGCTCCGTTTCAAAGCTTGGGAGTGGGATGCCCTGGCTCGTCCTCAGAACACGGGGGTGAAGCTGACAGGCGGGTTGGAGCCCTGGCCAGGTGGGAGGATGTGTGGACTTACGGCAGAGGAGTGAAGAGAAGCCACATTCACCGCAAACAGAAGAGAAGGCATCCTGGCTGAGGTTAGAGACAGCAGGTTCCACAGATGGCCCAAGCCTGATGATGTCGGGGACGTGAGCGCACGCCGCACGGGGCCGCAAAGGTCCTTGAGTGTTTCTCTGCCACCTGTGCTTTGCTTTATCATTACATTTGATGTTTCACATGAAGCTTGGAGGGGGTGTGGCATGGGGACACTCACAGCGCATATTGACAAGTCGACTGCAAGGGCATCGGCTCCAACCCACGCACAAGCATGACCACTTCCACCAGACGACAGGTGTGGACAAGCGTGTTCTCTGACTGTGACGTGGTCAGGAAGGGGTGCAGAGGAATTCATTGGAACACAAGACAGGCACGCGCCGGTGCCGCCAGGGCCAGGCGGGCTGTGGTGGCGTCCAGGGGCTTCACTTTCCAGAAACGGTAGCACGCCATCTGCCCTCGTGCTTGTGTCCTTTAGGGAGAGAGTGATGGGCAGCCTGGCCCCTCGTGGATACATGTACTATGACAGGCTCTTTTCCACTGTCCCACACACCCATGTGTCCTTCAGATGGTCTGGGCATCCTGCCACACGCTGGTGTCCCTGTCATGGCCAACCTCGAGAGTGCACTGGGCACGGCCCCCACCCCATGCCCTGGTGGCCGGGCTGGGCCTGCAGGCCTCCAACGAGTGCGAGTGCCAGGAGCTGCCAGTCGCTGCCCAAAGGCCCCCTGGGCTCTGGAGTGGCCGTCCAGCAGCTTATGAGACCCTGGGTTGGGAGCCACCCAATGCCCAGGCGCACCCCTCGTCTGGGCTGGGGCACCACGAGGCCCACTTTCGCTGTGGGCACCATGCATAGCAGATGATTGATGACTGCCTGTCCTTTCTCTCTTTCTAGTGTCCAACGGACTGAGCTCTTTGAGTACATCACACAGGGCCACAAAAAGAAGGGGTCTACAGAACCACCACCGCTCAAAAACTCATACTCCAAAATGGAATTACCATGGGTACTGCTGTCCCTGTGCTTTATCGTCCTCATGTGTGCAGGGCTGGGTTGAGGCCCAAGGTCATCTACATGGCTGGGGCAACTTAGCCTCCATTGTTTGCTTGTGTGTCGGGATAGTCCCATGGATCTGTGTGTGCGCATGTATGTGTGAGTGTGTCTACTGTGCATGTCAGTTTGTGTGTGCCTGAGTGTGTGCATGGGTCTGTGTGTGTGTGTATCGATGTGCATAGTTATATGCATATAAATGTGAGCCAGTGCATGTGTGTGCTTATGTGTGTGTGTCTGTGTGTACGTGTGTGAGTCTTTATGTATCTGTGTGCCTGTGAAAGTGCATGTGTGTGACTATGTGTGTCTGCATCTGTGTGCATGTGTGCGTGGGCACAGTTGCGTACGAGGACAAGTGCATGTGTCTCTGTGTATATGTGGGGGCACACATGTGTGTTTGCATGTGCATGTATCTGTGCATGTATCAGTTTGTGCACATATGTGCCTATGTGTCTTGTGCATGTGTATGCAAGTGCATGTGTGGGTAGGTGCATGTGTGTCTGTGAGTGAGCACACATGTGTGCAGGCACATGTATGTGACTGAATTTTCTATGCATGTCTGTGGGTGTGCATGTGTGCATGTTTATGGCCTTGAGTGTTTTGCATGTGTGTGGATGTACCTGTGTGTGCGTGTCCATGCATGAGTGTGTGGACACACATGTGTGTTTGTACATGCGTGTGCTCCGTTGTTTCCACGTTCTGCCCGCAGCAGGCTGACTCTCTAAGGCCCACTTGTTTCTGCAGCTGCTTCCCAAGAGCCCTGAAAACCCTCGCTCCTCCAAGGTCACTGTTATGATGAAAACATAAGCCACCGACAGAAATAACATATCTGTAAGTCATGTACTGGCATTCAGAATGTAACAAACTGTCAAAACTCAATGATGAGAAAAGCAACCCATTTTTCAGAGGGACAAGGGGTTTGGACAAGTTGCTGGTCAAGATGGCCTGTGAATGGCAGGCCGCACATATGGGGATGGCCGACCACGTTTGGTGCGAAGGGCATGCAGGAGAAAGCCGGACAGTGCCACCAGGCACTTTGGGGTGGCTGAAAAGAGTTATGCCGGCCATGCTACAGAATGGTGGAGGTGCATGGAAATGTCCGCCCCACATTGCTGGCGAGAATGTCGGCCATGCCCCTTGGGAAAGCGGTCTTGTGTTCTCAGAGCCTGACACATACACATCTGTCCTGGAAACCAGCAGTCCCATACCTGTTGTTTCATGAAGAAGCAGAGAACATATAAGTGCATGAGTCACGGGTGGTGAGAGCAAGAGTGCTGTCACTACAGAGAGGTCCCTCCGGGCCCAGGGGATGCCAACGTACCAACACTCAGAATTGACTGAAAATAGGTTGAACTTTGTGGGAGACGAGCTCAGTGTCAACAACTGTCTTTTACATGCTCTGTGTCTTCTCTGATTCCCCACAGCAAATGGATGACAGCCCAAAACCAGCTGTCGGCAGGTGAGTCGGAGTCCCCCGCGCGCTGTGTCAGGAAGCTAGCCTCGGAGGGCTCCCTCACTCCGGGGCTGTGCAGACGCCCTCCTCGCTCTGGGCTCACTTCACAATCTCCATTTGCTGGCTTTGCCTTTGATTCTCAGGCCACCTTTATTTCTGCACTCACTGAGGTAGGAGCTAGGTTGTTTGGTCACGGCATGACCATTGGTCGCCATGTGACTGTTCCTCATCAAAGAGAAGGTCCCTTTCCTGACACCCCAGTTCCCTTGGACACTTGGCTCAGGTCCACCAGGATGCTGTGTCTGCCTCTCTGGTCCGCTTCCCGCAGTAGTGCGTGCTGTTTCCATGATGAGGCTTTCCTCAGCTACCTTGTAACACCTGGTGGGCGAGTCTCCCCTTAACCATCTTATCCTCATTACTTTGGACAATTCTTTCGCATATTTACTTTTTCATGTCAGCTTTAAAATCACTTTGCGCAGTTACAGGAGTGCTGGCTTTCGGCTGGACTCACGATAGTGTGGGAATCCTCATCCTGCAGCACTTTGCTTGATTGTGCTGGTAGAGAATATATTTATTCTTCACAAACTGGGACCCTGCAGGGACCCTGCACCCAGCAGGTCTAGCCACCATCTTCCAGCAGTATTTGCTCGCTTCCTATCTCTGTGTCATGTTTTGGCAATTCTCACAAAACACTCCATCTGTTACAAGGGAGGGCTGTGATTGGTGATCTTGGGTGTTACCACTGAAATTGTGTGAGGCCTCGAGCTGCACCCATAAGCAAGGCGCCCATCACGATGGATGGATGCTGAGGGCGCTCCAGCTGCCCCGGACCAGCTGGCCCACTCTCTCCCGCTCTGCAGGCTTTCTTGAGCAGACACGAGATGGAGAAACCTGGCCACTCCTCCGTGTTCCAGGGGAGTCGCATGTCCCTCGCATTATAGCGGAAGCTGGAGACGACCAGGCCGGGCTTGGCGGGGCCTGGCGACAGAAGAGTCGGGCACAAGCCTAGTCTGTCGCAGAAAACAGAGCTGTGCCATGACTCCAGAGGAAATGTTCATGAAGGTGTCAGCAGGAGTGGCCATAGTGGTCAGCTTAAATGCCTTCCAGGTGCTGCCATAGCCACCACATCCGGTGCCCACTACTAGGCTCCTGGGCATTGCGTCTGCCTTTCTCTTTAGCCTCTCGAACACACTCCTTGTCTCACCTGTCAGACACTGTGATGACACCGCCCTGTCCCGCACGTGCCTGGCACGGCTGGGATACGGATCGCGGGCTCGTCCTAGCACAGGGCTCTGAGGTGTGTGGTGTTCAGAGGGCAGCCCACGCACTCTTAGGCACCCAGCCAAGTGGGGTGTGGCCCACGGGGCACCCACGGGCACGTGACTCCGGCCTTCATACAAGAGGCTTCCGAGGGTTTTAGGCCCTGCCACCAATCCAGGAGACTGAAGTGCCTTGAGGGATCTGGCGCCTGAAGCCAGGTCCTTCTGCGCTAATAAATCTTCCTCCCTCTGGCTGCTTCCAGGTGCCTGAGGTAGTGCTAGGCCACCACCAGGAAGCCTGAGGCCACCATGCAGCAAGGAGCCATCACACAGCCCAAGGTAAGCTCAGAGCCACTGGGCTGGACTCGAGTACAGGCTTCAAAGACCCCCAAAAGGAGAGTAGTGCAATATTTGGAACTGATTACTTGACCAATTTGAAGCATTTATGTGGTAAGCAAGGATGGGAACAAAGGTAGATGAGGACAGGAAAAGTTAGGGACAGAAAGTAGGCCTAACTGTGGGGGTTTCAGTGTGTGTGTGTGTGTGTGTGTGTGTGTGTGTGTGTGTGTGTGTGTGTATTGGGAAGATGTGGATGTGAGTGTGATGTGTGAGTGTGTGTGGATGTATGTGTGATGTGTGTGTGTGTGTGTGTGTGGAGGTGAGGGGGTATGTGATGTGATTGTGTGTGATGTGTGTGTAATATGTGTGGATGATGTGCGTGTGGTTATATATGTGTGATGTGTGTGTGGATGTGAGGGTGATGTGGGTGTTGAGCGTGTGATATGTGTATGTGAGTATGTGATGTGTGTGTGGTTAGTGTGTGATGTATGAGTGTGTATTAGGCCAGGTACCTGTGTGGTCACGTCTTACCTGTGTGTGCTGTGTCATTTCTATGTCCACTCTTCTAGTGGTCAGTTCATGGGCTGCTGCTCTTTAGGCCTCAGGATTCATGCAGCTGCTGTCGAGGTCAGCTGCTGGAATTGGATTCCGAGGGGCGATTTTAAGCAGGGTGTGTGGCTCCACTGATTTCTGAAGCTCAAGGGGGCTTTTGCTCCTTCTGGATGGCTGCTGTCACGCTGTGCCATGAGGGCATTGACACAGAGCCCCTTGTAATCACATAGACCTAGAGGGGTTCGATACCTTCTTTCATGTTAGAGAACATGTCAGCAGCCTTCTCCTTGCTTGCATGATTTCAGGGACTTCTAAGACATAGTGAGTGGAAGCCATGACGCCTCCAGCCTGCTCCCACCCCGGACTCGGCCCCCAAACACTGCCCTTCACTCTAAGCCAAGAGCAAGTGGCCAAGGGTTTTCCTTTGCTGTCATTAAAACTAGGGTGACCCTATGTTCTGGTTTGCCTCGGACAGTCCTGACTGGCAGTAGTGCCAGTCCCAAATGCAAGGCCACTACTATGACAGACACTCACCTGTCGTAATAAATCTGCCAAAACCCACGCAGGATCCTGCCCCCAGATACGGAGGCCAGACTCAGCCTATAGGTGCAGGCAGCTCGTTGAGACTGCAGCTCCCTCCCCAGCCCCAGCCTCAGCCAGGCCAGCTACGTACTCAAGGACCTGAAATCCCAAATAGGACAGAACTTTGTGATGTAGAAGTAGGAACATGGGTTTGGGTCTCTTAAACTGTTCTATACTTAATTATAAATGTTCCAAGTTTGAAACACGCTTCATTACTTAAGGATTTATTATTCTCCCCCATTGAGACAAATTACCAAAACTGAGTCAGAAAGAAATAGAGAAAGCAAATAGACATAAAACAAGTAAAGACACGTAACTACAAATCTACAGTTACCTATAAGGAAAATCTCAGGCCCTGATGACTCCATTTGGGAATAATGTCTAACACTTTAAGAAAAACCTATCAGCCATGCACCAAATCATTCAAAAAACACAGCCATTCTCTGAGGCCCATAGACAATACCACACAAGACACCACCATCGCAAAACAATAGCATAAACCATAATTGTCCCTGAGCATGGAGGTGAAGGCTATCACCAAGGTGGGGGGCAGCATGAAGGCAGTCATGTCCACACAATCTGCGCACTGTGCGTGAGGTTCGTTCCATGGATGCAGTGGCTTTAACGTCTGCAAATAAGTTAATATGACACGCATAGCAAGAAATTAATGGGCCCTAAACATGAACAAGTCCCGCAGATAAAGCGATTGCCATAATAATACATCTATTTATGACAAAAAATTTTACAGCCTAGGAAGAAAAGGGAAACTGCCTCAATCTGATAGAGGACCAGTGACACTGACAGCTCTTTCATACTTAATCCATGATGACAGTGTCCCTGAGCCTGAGGGACAAGGAAGTCCAACATCTGCTGCCCACATTTGCTCTAGCCAGTACAGCAAAGCAGGAAAGGGGAGTTAAAGAAATAGAAGTTTGAAAGCTAAATGATTTATTTGAAGGAATTGTGAGCCTAACAAAGAAACGGACAGGAATAAGTCAGCTTGGTCAGACGGCGGGACACAAAACCGGGATGAACGTACAGTGGTTCCTGTGCTGGCAGTGAAGAGAATGAAGGCGAGATTAGGAAAACCATCCCCTTCTCCTAGCATCAAAAATAAGAAAACTAGTATAAGATGTAGACAACTGAAGTTGCAAGCATGGCCAAGAGAAATTAACACGATCGAAATAGATTTATAAATATTAGGAAAAGGGCACTGGACGTTGTCTCCACAGAATATGTCCCTTGAGTGATCTGCAGACGAACCAGTTCCCCACAGAATTCTTAGCAAGCGTTCTTCTCTAAAAAAATGTGACAAACTTCACATGGACACGAGGGTCAGAGTGTTGTGGCGCAATCAATTCTAAGAGCCATGGATCCAATCGAGATGAAATATGAGCCTTTATTAGTTGGCTGGCAACTACTCTCTACCACGCAGGGTCAGAGTAGACCAGTGCCGGGTTCTTAGGTGAGGCAGCCTGTAAAGCCCCCCTGCCACCTCCTTGAACAAGCGAACAGCAGATTCCACAAAGTGGAAGTTGGCCGTTAATATCCTGTACACAGGTAAATGTATCCAGGGGTCTCCTAGCTCAAACAGGGCCTGGCAGACAGTTTCGTTACCTGTATCCTGGGGCTGGCACTCTGAGAGGTTACCTGCCTGTAACTAATTTACTAGAGAATTTTCACCTTTACATTCCAATTTTCACCTTCTCCGTTACATTCCCCACTGGTTTTAAAGAGAATTCAAATCATTGAATTCTGAACCTGGCTGAGAACTATGAGTTTTACTATCTGTACCCAATTCTTGACATAAGTAGTTAGCTAATTAATTATACAAGGACTAATTACCAAATCTAGAAATGCTAATGTTAGGGGTCCTGCAATAGAGGAAAGTAGAGTAGTTAACCACGGGAACCAGTTAAATGTGTTTTCATACCAAGATCCTTTCTGTCCTCCGGCGCTGTTTTTCTCTGTTGTTGAGCTGTTGTCTGACTAAAGCTAAACTATTATAATGTTTGAATGGTTAGCATAGAAATAGCAGGTTTCACCTAAAGCTATACAATTAAAGCAAGATCTATGTTTTATGACCACATTAGTTTTACATGTATGAATTAATACACAAGATTCTTAGTTCCTCTTACAGATTTTTGAAACTAAGCTGTTTGAAAGGTAAATTTTGAAACTATGGTTTATGTAGTAAATTAATATATCAAAACAAACAAAAACTTCATCTAACTATTTACACTTAAAATAAGGTTTTTTAACCATTTACTGTAGTTTCTGAAATGATACCTTAACATACTTTTTGACTTTAAACATGGACAGTCAGCAAAACAATTTGTAGATGAAAGCCTGACATTCTGATGTACTGCATTTACATTTAAAGAAATTTTCTTAAAGTATTTAACATATTAGAAGTACAACTACCTACTTATAATTAACTTTTAACAATATGGCACACCAGTAAGCAGCGCTTTTCAGCAATCATCTCATGTGAAATTATAAGTGGAGAACAAATTTCTTAATAACAGTGAGTCACCACATTTTTTTAATCTAATAGTTACTAGAAAAATTTACTTGAAAACCTAAACACAAACATGATTTCATAGGGTGTGATCTCTTTACAGTATGGGGTGCATTGTGCCCTTAACAGAGCGAAGGGAAGGAGGCTTACCCAGTTTTCGCCAGTTTCTAATTTGAACTTGCCCAAAGCTTCTTTCAGGGTCCTATTTATCCTCTCTACATGTCCTGAGCTCTGAGGCCTATAAATGCAATGTAACTTCTAATTAATTTCTAGAACCCTGTCTAAAGTTTGATCTGGGCAATGAACACTGGGCCATTATCAGACACCAGTGATATGGGCAGGCCAAATCGAGGCACTATTTCTGAGACTAATTTCCTGAGCGATCTCCTGCCTGGTGGGGAGTCTTCAGTCCATCCTGAAAAAGTGTCAGTGAACACAAGCAAGTACTTGAATCCAAAGGTTCCTGGCCTGACTGATAAAATCCAACTCCCAATGTTTCCCCGTTGCCTGTCCACGAAGTCTCATCCCTTGTTGCACTCTCTTGGAAGGATTTACTTCTGTGCAGATATGGCACCAGGCTGATACCTGCTTGGCCATTCATTGCAGCCCCAGTTAAGAGTCTCTTTTTAACTTGGTCCCTCCTAAGTGAGTACTCTGTTGAACCTGGGGTTTAGGTCTCCGCTCAAGACTTCAGGTACCACAATGCGGCCGTTGTATAGCTCAACTTTCCCTGGAGTGCAGGTAGGGGTGTCCATTAGCACCCTGGGCGGAAGCCTGGCAGAATGTCAATTGACCCCACTGGTTTTCAGGCAGCCTCCTTTGCTGTCTGATCAGCGAAGGAGTTCTCCTGGGATATCTCAGAACCCAAGTTCTGATGTCCTGGGCAATGGATGACTGCCACTTTCTTTGACAGCCAAATTGCCTCAAGTAGGGCTAGTATTTCCTTTTTTTTCTCCCAAGGTCAGTAGCTCCTTTTCCTTATATAACAACCCATGTATGTGAGCCATGGCAAAGGCAACCTACTGCCTGTGTCATTATTAACAGTCTTGTCTTTACCCTGCTGCTACTAGTTCATCTTGCCAAGCTGAAGTTTTATGGCTGTAGGGCTTATGCCCAGATGACAGTTTCAGTGGTAACCACTTCAAACCCTGCATATGCGATTCCTTTTGAGACGATGCTACTTTCATCCATAAATAGAGTTGCATCTGGATTCGGCCAAGGGCTGTCTGTCAGGGCCAGTCTGGGGCAAGTGACGTTCTTCTAGGATCTTGAGACAGTTGTGTGTGGGCTGCTTGGGGTCGTCGTCTGGTAGCACGGTGGCCAGGTTTAGAGCAGCAGTATTCAGGAACTGAATGTGGGGTGTATTGTTGTAAGCAGAACCTTAGTCGTTTCCTTAGTCTGGGTGATATTAACTTCATCCCGGTTGTTGATGATGTGTCAGACTACCTCAGCTAGCTCAGTCAAATTTGTATCCTTAAACCTTCCTATCTTTTGTTACTTCTCTTTTCTAATATCTGGGGCCAATGATTGACAAAAGAAAGGTTTTATTATTTGGGTCCTCCAGGTTAAGAGGGGTGTATATCCGGTGAGATTCTAAGAGCTGTTCTATAAACCACCGGCGATTCTTCCTTGGCCTGGATGACTTCGCTTACCTTAGAAAGGTTAATAGGTTTTCTGGCAGCAGATCGGAGGCCCTGGAGAAGAAGCTGGCGATACCGATCGAGAGCCTCCTTACCTTGTTCTGTTCTGGGGTCCCAAGTCACATGGGTGTACGGGAGGACATGGTGGATGCGGGTGGGATTAGTGGTGGGCTGTCCATTTGGGTCACGTATAGTCTTGGCATCTTGGCAGCCTCTCGGAGAATCTGTTCTCGTTCCTCTGAGGCAAAAAGACCTGGAGAAGCTGTTGACAGTCATCCCAGGTTGGCTGAGGTGAAAGAAAATATTCTCTAAAGGAGAGACTAGTCCCTGTGGTTTATCTGAGAAAGAAGGGTTTTGATGTTTCCAGTTGTACAGAACTTTCCTGTTATCTGAAATTCCAATTTACCATATTAATATACTTACTAGGTATAAAAATGTTATAGTTAAAACTAAGAAATAATATCAAGACCATGTATTCACCCAAAACATCATACCTTTTGTAAGGGATTGGGATGTAACTAAGAAAAAAGCTTGGCCTCTTTAAATATTTTGGTGCTCTGATGGATAGCTAACTACCTTTTTGAGAGCTATCTAACTACTGTAATAGTTTTACTGTCATAGCCCAAATCAGAGCTATGCACTTTGCTTCAATACAAGCCCTTCGTTTCTGAACAGTCAAGTCTATTCTTGATACCTATGACATTTTAATTTCATCAAAACAATGTCTTATATTTCTAAACACAGCAAAAATAATTCTCCTAGTATGTACATGAGAAGAAAAGACTTTAATCAGCTTTTCCCAGTTATTTGGTAGCTACTGACAGAAGATAAAGAAAACAATTCTAGGTATCCTAGCTTATTTTGGTGGCAAAATGAGGAACTTTTTCATAAAAATAAATTGTAACCTAAACTAAACAACTAGTTAGAAAGGAGACTTTATTATTTAGTATTCTGCTTTGCAGATACCTTGTAAACCTTTAATCAAATTTATGTTTAGTCACTCTTTAGACCCAAATCTGCAGTACAAATGTACATCCATCCCTTTATTAGCTTTCAATGACATCTTTGCTTTAATTCCTACTTACATCACCATTTTCCTACTGTTCTTTCTTGTTCTAATCTAAAATATAAAGAAGGATTAGCCCAAGAGTTTTTCAACTCTTTTATTTTCAGTATCAGAAACAAACTCACTTTTATCACTGAGTAAATTATTTAAAATTCCTATACCTCAGTTTCCTCATCTGTAAAAAAAGAATAAAAAAAGTCTGGCACCTTTCCACTACAGATCAGGCTCGTGACATGTGCTGAACCACTGAACAAAAAAAACCTTGTCAAAAGTTCAATGTCGCAGCAACACAGAGCAGCTAGCACACTGCCAGGGACACCGAAAGTGTACAGTAAATGGAAGTCAGTGCCATCAAAATCTTCAGGGCATTTCCACTGTCCAAAATTCAATGGTATAGATCGCTGGTAGAGAAAAGGACACAGAGCATGAATGGCCTCTGTGTTTCTCCCCCAACTGGGAAAGTCATTAATCAGAGCGGGCTCAGGACTGCTGCCTGGCCTAAAGAGTCAAGAACAGAATCAGGGTCCTGTGTGGGACTGAGGACCCTGTCAAAAGTGACTGTGGCACTGGCTGCAGCATGTGTCGTGTTCTTCAGGATGCTATCCTGATGGAATCAGATGGGTGGCCACTCAAAGAAAACGTGAGGGACACAGAAGGCTCTGGAAGTGAAAGGGGTGGGCGTGTGTGCGAGAGGATACCTGGGTGGGTGGGGCGTCACTCCCCTGCCACGCATATGGGGGGATCTGCCTGGGTGTGCCATCCTCCACCAGCTGCACCTGTCTGCACCGCCACCTGAACTCAACACAATGGCCAAACAGGGAGAGGCAGAGTCCAAGTGTGGGGCACATTCTTAGTGCACCAAAGCTACACAGGGCCCTCAGAGCTGAGCCTGGAATCCAGTTCTGGGTTACATTACACAGTAACGGGGCCCCAGAGGCCACTGGGATGACAACAGTCACAGCTTAGGCCATAGCCCGACCAAGCAGGCATGCCTTTCCCAGCAACTCCCTGCCACCCACAAAACTCTTCGTGGGCCCCAAT
This sequence comes from Cynopterus sphinx, assembly GCA_030015415.1. Taxonomy (NCBI): domain Eukaryota; kingdom Metazoa; phylum Chordata; class Mammalia; order Chiroptera; family Pteropodidae; genus Cynopterus; species Cynopterus sphinx. The sequence continues at coordinate 35,450,794 of CM057386.1, forward strand.
CCGGGCCACGTCCAGGGCAAAACTAGAAGTGTGTCTCTACTGTGAACCAGCACTTTCGTTCTGCGTGTTTGCTGAAGGAGCAGGGTGAACACAGGTGAACCTGTTACAGGCTGTGGGAGGAGGGGTCTGTTACCACTGGGGCTTTGTACTGGCCCCAGCGGGATGCCTAGGTATGATACTATGAACCATCAGTTTTGTTCCAGGTGTTTTCTAAAGGAGCAGAGAGAATTCAGGCACAAGTGTCATGGGCGGTGAGATTAGGGGTCCGGCCTGACTGCGGGTCCTAGCCTACACCCGGGGGAACCCGAGGTACAGTACTGAGAGTACAGTAAACGCTGGCTTGAACTTTGCGTGTGATGAGCTGAGCGTCAGCAAGTTCGGTTTTAATTCCACGATATTTCCTTTACCCCCCTCCCCCACATAGGTCCTGAGAAACAACTTCATGTCACCGGAACCCCGGTAAGTGCATGCGCTCGCCAGAGTGTTTCAAGCTGCTGAGACACAGCTGTCCATAGGTTAAATTCCCCGGTGGAATTCACGCCTTTAGAATCGGTCGAGATAAGTGTGGTTCCTGAGGACCGGCCACCAGCGGTAAGTGCTGAGATCCGGACATGTCCTCGACACATGGCTGAGCGCCAGAGGCAGGAACTTGGGGCGTGGCATGGAGCTGGCTTCTGCCATGGGCTGCAGCACGTGTGCAGTTCCCAGAAATGCCGCTCCAACGGAACCAGCCAGGTGGGCACTCGCAAAAACGCAAGGAACTGAAAAGGCTCTGGATGAGGAATGAGTGAAGCTTGTACAAGAGGACAGCTGGGTGGGTGGGCAGGTGTCAGTCACCTGCCTTGCGTACAGGGGCCTGCCGTTGTGTGCCGCCTGCCATGAGATCCGACTCTCTATACCGCCCTCTGATCTTAATAGGATGGGTCAGCAGAAAGAGTCTGGTTCCATGTAGGGGACAAATCCCTGGTCCAGCGAGGCCACAGCAGGGCCCTCAGGGTCGAGCCTGGCATCAGCATCCGTGTTACAGACACTGTAACTGGTCCTCAGAGGGGACTGGGATGACAACAGTCACAGCTTAGTCCATAGCCCAAGCAAGCTGGCATGTCTCCCCCAGCCACTTGCTGCCACCCACAAAACCCTGAGTGGGGCCCTGGCCCAAGCCCGGTCCAGGCAATACCAAAGGCGCCTCCGTAGGGCACAGTGTGGCTATCTGTGGCAGACGAATCGTCTAACGCCCCTCCTTGTGTGGGGTGCCATGCCCGGCAGCAACTGCTGTACTCAGACTGGCAGGAAGCGTAGTTTCAAGAAGCCAATAGATAGCAGATGTACAGGAGGCGAGCCTGCAGTGTGCCGACTGCTCATCGTATGTGCAGGGGACGTTCACTTCCCTCCACTCCTGGGAGTGTGGCTGTCGATCAAACCTCCCGGTCGGGTAGTGCATCACGACATGGTCTCCGAGTCAGCGACCGACCTTCCTCAGGAATCGCAGTCACTCGCCCTGTTGCCACTCTCTGAACATGTCACCTGTTGTTACATTTCATCGCGCTAAGGGTCCTGTTCTGGTGGCCAAGTTTGGCAGATGGTGCCAGGCTCACCTCGAAGTGTGGGTGGAGCCTTCAGAGCCCTCGGGCTCGTGCCGTCCCCGTCACCTTCGGTGGGATGAGGCTTCTCCTCCAGAGCCACGGGTGACGGAGGATGTGCAGAGAGGAATCAGAAGCACAGGCGTAGTGCCTGGCGCTGGGTCCATTGTCCGTTTCTGCCTATACGGAGAGCCCTCGCGGCTGGATCAGGCATCCACTTAAGAAAGGAACTACCTGCCTTTCTGGTTGATGAACACGAGCCAACAAAACTGATGCTAAAGAAGTGGAAAACCCAAATAGACAGATGACACAAAACGTTACTGCAGCATTAGAACTTACCAGAAGGAGCCCCAGGACGGAGGTGTGTCCATTACTTCGACCCAGTGTTCTCGTTAGAAACACCCGTTGCACAGAGATTGTTTTCAGAACTCTGAGGAAGAAGTAGCGCCTCCAAAGATGCTTTGAGGGCAGAACGACCTGAAATCACAGGCAGGAAACCCCATCACAACAGAATTTCAGAGCCAGCAGCCTTCATGGACGTAGACAAACTTCACTTGAAATTATGGTCAGATCAATGAGCAACGTGAACATGAATTTCACAACATAATGGCCCAAGGCTTGTCCAGAAGGGTCAGGTTCTGTCCACCCCGAGCGTCTCACGTGACACACCACGTATTTGGAGTGAAGGACATACACGTGCACCAACGGTCACTGAAAGCCGGGAGTCGTTCCTGGCTGGATCAGCAGCTGGGTGACGCTGCGAGATGCAGTGTCTGAGACGGGACGGTCCCTGTGGCTGTGGCTGGCATGCCCCTCACTTCGTCTAGGCCCACAGGATGCACTGCAGTTTCTGGGCAATTCCCAAAGCCTCTTTTAAAGCAGCTTGCAGGTTGAATCTAAACGAAGGACTTTCTTAAGACTTTGAGTGGCCAGGAATATTTAGGAAGAGATGAGCCAAGAGAGCTGTAATGTCTTCCGACTTAGACTGTCACTACGAGGACCTGGAGACAGAGTGTGGCCGGGTGAGGGAGGACAGACACACAGATGGGTGGGGGAGGCCAAGACAGATCCCAAGAGATGAGCTTGACATCTCTGGTCCACGCGCCGTGAGTGAAGGCGCAGATCTCGACGGGGACGATGGGAGCACTGGCAGGAAGTGAAGTTGGCGTGGAGGACAGCAATCGCCACAGACCGGATCACGGCATCAGCCAATCCTGTGCTTGTAGCAGACTATCCAGGGAACTTTCAGAGCTCAATAGTGAGGAGGCACCACCGTGTTGAAAACGCAGGAAATTTGAATGCCTCTTCACCAATAACTATGAACAGGCGGGCCGATGGCCCGTGAGCACTTGCTCACGCCTCCACGGTAGGTGAACATGCACTCCAACCACGGCGTCTACTACACGCGTTGCAATGATCAAAACGGTGACGTTCCCCGCGTCCGAGAGGGAGGACCACTGATGCCTCTCATTCAGAGCGAGTGTGTAAATCCCAGCACCTTAAAGGAGGCTCAGCCGCGTCTGAGACCTGACACAGACGCGTGACCTGTGAACCAGCAATCCCCTTGCGGGTCTTTCCGAAAGGAGCAGGGAGAACGCAGGTGCACGTGTCACGGGCGCTGGGATCAGGGGTCCGTTCCCACTGCGGGTCCTATCCTACACTGGGGGGGACCCGAGGTATGGTACTGACAGTACAGGAAACGCTGGCTGGAACTTTGCGTGCGATGAGCTGAGTGTCAGCAAGTTCAGTTTTATTCCACGATATTTCCTTTACCCACCTCCCCCCATAGGTCCACAGGAAAAACTTCGTGTCCCCGGAACCCCGGTAAGTGTATGCGCTCACCAGAGTGTTTCAAGCCGCTGAGACCCAGCTGTCCGTAGGACACTCCTAAGCCCTGATGACTTACGGTGGGACTGTGACGACACGTAGACGGGTGGTGGCTCGTGTCATTCCTAACCGTGTGGCCATCTGTGCAGCTCACGGCAGAGTCGCCACTGACTCTGCCTCTGTCAACGGAAGGCGACACGGCGCTCGCTTAGTCTCATCTGTCTGTGAGCCTGTGCGAGCTGGAGAGTCTGTGTCCACTTTGCGCCTCTTCTGGGCACCCACAGCCCCTGTGTCTGTCCACACCGTGAGCCACGGGCCCTCCCTTTTGGCAAACTCAAAAATCTCCCTCTTGCCAAATATGGGGAAATTGTTGCTTGCCTGACTTGTCCTACATTGTTGTTGGTGGCACCCACCGCTTGGTGAGAATTCCCTCTCTGCTCCAGGCACCTCCCCAGTGCACCCTGAGACCTTCGACCTGAGAAGAAAGAGAAGGCCTACTGCTGGCTGAGTGGCAGCTCACTCCTCCCTCCCTGACTCTGTGATCAGTGGGTGGCCCCAGCCACCCCAGGCCAAGGGTTAGGGTAGAAGGATTCTGCACTCCTCATTTCCAGGCACCAGGCAGCACCCCCAATGTCTCCCAGGCTGCTCCATCAAAGACTTTTCACAAGTAGAACTACAAAGGAAACAAGCAGCGCTCAATAAAAAGGGACCAGCCGAACATGGAAACGAAGCTGTGAGTGAGAATCAGCGGAAACTGTAGCAAAACAAAGGCAGATTTCAGGTTTTGGATGTACTGATGAAAACAAAATAAAATGATTACTTTGTTTGGAGAAATACAAGATGAAGTTAAAAATATTAAGAGAACAATGCTTAAGACAGGAATTTAAGCATAGTAAGTTACCAGCACATTCAAAAAAGAACCAATTAAAACATGTAGACATGCAAAAAAGCACTGCTGAAATGCAAAGGTTCACTGGATTTAACAGCATATCAGTAACTGCTGAGCACGGAATTAGTGGGCTAGAAGTTAGAGCTGAAGAAATCATTGAAATGGGTGCACAAAGAACCGTAACATGTGAGGAAAATGAATGCAGATCGAGTTTGAGGCTATTATGTGTGTAATCAGAGTCACAGAAAGGAGAAAACTGTGAAGAGTATTTAAAGGGAGAATGTCTGAGAATCTGGCAGAACTTTCATAAGACACTGACTCAGATTTACCAAGTCCAATGAATCTAAAATGGTAAATAAAATTTTAGATACATCATAAGCAAACAGACAAACACTCTAGACAAAAACAAAACAAAACAAAACAAAACAACAACAAAAAAAACCATACATGTATTTAAATACCCAGCGATAAAAGACAGACTCTCTTCCAAGGGGAAACAGGGTGCCTAGCCCCGTCTGGTCTGAGGGAAGCCAGTGCAAAGGGTAATGGCCTTTGGTGACTTGGGAGAAGCCAGGAAAAGCATCTGCTCCTAAGGGAGCTTTTTAAGAATGAGGACGAAGGAGACATTTCCACACATAGTAACAAAATGCTAGAAGATGAGAAACACCATTTACAATAGCTTTTTTTTTTTTTTTTTTAAGAGTTCTGTAGAAACCAAGCAAACAATGTGGAGCCATGTTAAGAATGTTGTGAGGCTTGGTGGGGCGTATTAGAGACCAGAGCAAAGGCAGAGGCCTCCACGTAGGTGGTGGGCCACCTTGCGAGGTTAGCAGGGTCCCTTCCGCAGTGTGTGCCACCACGCCCAGCTGTGCCTGACTGCAGGCAGTCATACACCCTCCAGGTGACTCACCCATCACTCCCTTCGCAAGAGCTGAAGCTGGGTGGCTGGAGCAGGCTCCCCAACCTGCCCTGCATCACCCAGGCGTGAGCCTGCCACGCGACCACTTCAGGCCACCAACACTGACCCTGGAGCCTTAGAGGGTCCATCTCAACAGCCAGGGCACCCATCGCCTGTTGACCACCACCATGTTTCTGGAGGAGGAGGAGGAGGACACTCAGGAGGCAGGTGATGCCCAGCCTGCCCCACCACCCAAGGAGGTGTTCATGTGCTCGGGCAAACTGTCCAGCTGGGTGGGCCCACCCATCACGCATGGCCAGCCCAGGGCCAAACTGCACACAGTACAGTTCAGTTTCTCCTCAGTGGACTCCATGGAGCCTGCAGACCGCAGTCTGATGGCGTCCCCCGAGTGCCCAAAGCCTGACCAGTCGGAACTTTGGGATAGGCAGGACCTGTGAATGCACAGGCCACAATATGGGGCATCTTCAAACACCTCTGAGATGTTCTGAAACCCGTACCCCAAAATCCCGACACCTGCAGGATCCCGCCCCACCCTTGCCAGAGACAGAAGCATTGCTGTCCACACTCGGGGACCCCGCAACACCCCCACACATCCTGTCCAACAGGGCAAGAGGAAACCAGACTCTGCCCTCTGCTTTTGGCATCGTACTGAGAGTTTATTGAACATCTTTACCTTCATAGTTATATATTTTAAAGACATCTATCCCTCCCCCCCCAAAAAAAAAAAACAGGCATCCATCCTCATCTATCCTTTTTCATATATGGAAAAACTTACTTTAAGTGAACTTGGTGCCACATTTATACTTTTGCTGATTAGTAATGTTTTCAAGTGTATATAAGTGTAGTAACTTTTAAGAATATTTTTTAGAATCCTTTAGGAAATTTTATAGGCAATAATAAAAATTAATTTTAATGTCAATAAATTTGAATCTTTCTTCATAGGTTTTAAACCTTGGGCTCTCAGGTTGCTGTTTCAGTGGAGGTGTTGCAGGGAGCTGGGCTGGGACCACTCACCTGCCCCCCCACCTGACCCACCTGTCACACATACTCCCAAACTCTGAGCAAGAGACACAAATGCTGCTCAGAAAGCCAGGGATGGCGGCCAGGGACATCACCAGCAGAAAAACCGTGGCTCCTGGGTGAAGACGACCATTACCAGGAAGGATTAGAACAGCATCTGCACGGGGCTGACCGCCCACCAGAATCTCAGAATGTGATTTCATTTGGAGAAAGGGTCTCTGCAGATGTAATTAAGGACCTCGACATGAGATCACCCCGGATTACCCCGGTGACCCTAAATCTAATGAGCATCCTTGTAAGAGACGCTCTGAAGGAGAGACATGGGGCTGCGGGTGGAGAACATGAGACCCAGGCAGAGGTGGGGGGCAGGGCCAGAGCACAGGGGCCTGAGGAGAGAGGAAGATCACTCCCTAGAGCCTCTGGAGTGAGGCTGCTGTGCTGATGCCTGAGGGGACTTCCGGCCCCAGAGAGGCATGGTTTCTGTGGTTTAAACGGCTGGTGGTGTGTGGTCCTTTATCCCCTGGGCTGCAGGAAATCAGCCATATCCTACAAACACAGGTGATTCTAGCGTGCCTGAAAAGCCTCACTCTGCCCTTGTATATAGCCACACACCTGTCAAGTGAGGGTCAAAGGTCGTCCAGGGTAATGGACTGAGAGTGTGCTTGCAGCACCCGGCAGGAAGCATGACACAGGGTGACACGTGCAGTACCCTCGCGGAGGCGCACATCCCAGACAGACCCCGGGCCAGCACTTTCAGTGACTTTCTAAGGGAGGACTGAACTGACTCCCAGTTATGGCAGCACATCAATGAGCCCAAAACAGCATGTCACCCACAGGTGACCAGAAGTCTTCCTGCTGGGCACGGCAACCACCAGCTTAGGCCACAGCAGTCCAGAGCAGAACCCCAGGCCTGGGGGGAAGGGGCAAGCTGCCCAGCAGCCAAGGCTCCACCTTGGTCCCCTGGCAGGTGGCTGACAGCTAGGGAACTGCCGGGAGCCTTGCTGCCTCCTCCCACAAGCTATGACAGATGGACGCTCGGCCAGGAGGGAGAATGGACCCCCTCCAGCCACAGCTGTCTGCGGGACGGGACACGTGGGCCCATCTCCAGCTGGCGTGTGACCTCTACACTACTCGGCCCCTCCTGGGGAGACCGGCTTCCTCTATCGGTGGGGAGGCAGCCTTGGGGCCAGGACCCACAGCTGCCCTCCTTTGTAGTGCCCTGTCAGAGAGTGGACTTCCCAGGCAGAGCCCAATTGCCAATACCTGGCAATGGCTATAATTGGCCCTTTTAGGGTCTCTGGGATGGGCTAGGGTCTGTGGTCAAGTAGTAGCTCCCAAGAGCTGCATATGGGAAAAGGGCAGCATCCCACAGGAACAAGGTATGCTGTCCTTCAACCTCGCCTTCCAAAACGGCAGTTAAGGCTGTGTCCAGCCCCCGTAATCACCCTCAACTGTGCAGTGGCATGCAATGACGACTCCGTGCGGCTTGCACGTCCATTTCTCAACATTCACACGCAGGCCCTTTGGTGAGGAAACGTCAGGAAGTATCCCCAGAGCATGTAAAGATGGCAGCTGTGACTGCCCACTGCTCTAGGATGTCCTCTGCAACCCCCATGGCCCTCCCTGGCCGGGCAGCAGGAGCTATGAGTTCATTTTCTTGAGCCCACTTTCATGCCAACTTTTTTTTTTTTAATTAGATCTGTGAAAAGGAAGGGCGAGTCCTTACTTGTTTTCAAGCCTACAATTTAAAACTACCTATCATGTCCTCAGCTTGTCCCCAGGATGTCTCTTGTCTCTGATTTCTTACATAATAAGTGGGGCACCCATGTGAGCTCCTCATGATCCCTCCCTGGAACCCTGTTGCACCCATTTGCACAACAGATGTCTTTTTTGTGCCTGCCAGGTGCCAGGCGCCAGGTGAGCCAGTGGGCCTCTGCTGTGGGGAACTCTCACTCCATCGGAATATCACAGAATGGCCAGTGTCCTCTCAGCGACCTCAGTAAGGCTCCACACACCTTGTCTCTTTTCCTCTTGGGTAGCTATTGGTTGGCAGGTAGGCTTCACCCCAGGAGGTGGCCCCAAGCTAGTGTCAACTCACAACCCCTTCTGTCTAACTACCTTGCAACCCTGGGTCATTTGCTCATAAGGAAGTGTGTTTCACCTATCACGCATGTGTCACAGCCCTGACTGCCATCCATTCCTGCCCCAACCGCCTCTGGTTTTTTAAAGTTTGCAACCCCAAACCAGGGATTAGACAGGACAGTACAAGCCTGCCACCCAGCACGGTTTGCATGAATGGAAGTCCTTGTCCCCTGGCTTAGGCTGGGCTATCCACAGGCTGGGGAGGCTCCTTGCTCAGTCACATTGCTGGGCCGACAGCTGGCTGGCACAGTGGGGGGCTCCTCTATGAGCAGTCTTTCTGAAATGCTGCCTCAGTCCTCCTCTCTCTTCAGGGCTCCCCGTTCTGGGTCCCACAGGGGACCAGGTGAGAGTAGGCTTACCCTTCACGTGTGACTTCAGAGGTCAGGGGGAAGGCAGTGACCGAGATGGCAGGGGAGGTCATGTGGTGGCATAAAGCATGTGGTTGCAGAGGCCATCACTGGGAAGGTTTGCTCCCCGATGCTTGAGGGCCCCTTGTGGAGACCCAGCTGTGTCCCACACCTGTGCCTTCAGCCTTGGATTTTCATTGGTGACCTGCTTAAGCCTGTGCAAGTCCAAGTGTCCTGTCTTCCCCTTGCCCCATCCCTGCGGTCAGGCATCCAACTGGTTTCTTCCTGGCCCTGCTGTTCCCCTAACTTTATCTCCTTGGCCAGCTGATCTGCTTTCCTGGTGGCCCCGCACTCTCACTGTACCCTGGCCCTGAGCACTGTAGCTCCCCAGGCTGTGACAAGGGGTAGCCACTGTCTGGAGTCCCTTCCCCCAGCATCTGTGTGTGCCTGGGCTCTGGCTCAGGCCTTGCCGCCCAGTACTCTACCTTGGGCTTTCTCTAGCCCCGCCATCTCTTCCTCAGCCATCCTCACTTTCTGCCTGAACTGCCACGCAGTGGACATGCCACCATGCCTGGGAGCCCCACCTGCCCCACACATGGTGGCGGGAGCATCTCTGGCATGTTGTCTCCACACAGCCCCACCCCGCAGCATCGCACCCCATCCCACTCTTTTCCACCCCACTGCAACGACCCCATTGCACCCTATCCCACCGCACTGCACCTCGCTTTACTGCATCACACTGCACCCCACTTCACTGTACCCCACTGCACCGCAACCACTACACCCCACCAAACTCCTCTCTACCCTACCCCACTCCACTCCACTCCACTCCACCCCACCACACACCACCCCACCCCTGGCCCCAGCCCGCCCGTCCTCTCAGCCCAGAACCTGACACAGCCCTTCTCATACCACCTTAGCTACATGATTTGGCCCACCAAACTCTCACGGGTGACCATCCCTCCCCTCTGCACACCTAGTCCTTTCTCCACAGCCTGTCCCACATGCCCATTCCCTTGTCCTTTGATACCTCTGCCACATCAAATGCCTTCTGTCTCTGTCCTAGGTGCTCTGAGCACATGTTGATGAGACACCTGCCTCTGGGTGCAGGGCTCCACGCAAGCTGCTGTCTCTGGGTGCAGGGCCACCCACGAGCCGCTGTGCCTGTGTGAGTTGTGGGCTGCTGGCAGAACGGGGCTGGGGGCTAGTGGTTCACGGGGCTCACCTCGCCTATGCTGGCACCCAGGCATCCTCAGGCTAAGGTGGTGGCTGCTGTGTCCCACCTCACATGTGTGAAGCTGTGGAGTCCACTCTCTATGGTGCTGGCTCACCTCTCTTGTTGCTGTGGCAGCCGCCATCATGGCCAGAGTGTTTGTCCATGTGGGGGTCACCGGTGTCCACACACTGTGTGGCTGCCCGAGCCTCTCTGGGCCCCATGTGGTTATGACCCAGGGGTCCTCATATCTGCCGCTGCAGTGCCTTTCACAATGGCAATCCCAAATGCTGGCACTGGGTGGCCTGCCCTCCTATCGTTCCCTGTCCCGCAGGGAGTGGCCATGTGTGATGGGTTTACTTGCACTTGTGGGCTGTGTGCATAACTGAGCTGCCGGGCATGGATGTGCTTGCACCCAGGGGCTAGCCACATGCTCCTCTGTCTCTGTCTTGCTACCCTGTCACGCTCTTCATGGATCCTGGATGGGCCGCACTGATTCCGAGCAAAGACTCCGCCTTTCCTGTCGCTTGCCTCTTCACGCCTGTGATATTTTTGATGGATCAAGTTCTTCATCTTAACCATTTCTTTAGGGCCAGTGCCTGGACCTCTGCGTTGCTTCCACTGACTTTTTCCTGGGCTCTTGGCCCCTTTTTTCCTGCGTGTGCCTGGTTTTTCTTTACTGTGCAGTAGACATTGTCATCAAAATGTGTTTGGAGATATTTGGAGGTCTTGGAAGACACTCTCTTCCTCTAGGGAGAGTTTACATGTGTCCTGTCAGCTTTCAGGCCCTCACAATCCAGGGTCTCCTGAGCTCAGTGTGGTTGAGAGGCACTGCATGGCCTGGCCACCCGCTGGCTCACCAAAGTCCCATACGTGTGCCATGGGGCCATATCTGTCAGGGAGAGCCTGGCCTGAGGAGACTCGTGGCCGGCCTTTGCGGGGCCTGACTGGTGACCTCTCTCTCCCCTATAGCACATGGTTGTGCAGAGGAAGAGGGCGCCCTGATGTCCACTCTGCTGCCCTTGGGCAGATGGGGCCCGCCTCCTTCACAGGAAGCAGAAGTGCGGCGTCTGTACCTTCTATGAGCCCAGCTGGGTGGCTGGCCTGAACGCTGCTTTGCTGCGTCTGGGCTGGCCTGTAGCCGTTGGCCAGTAGACGTTGGTCAGTGGTCGGTTGGGTGCCAGGCCACGTGGAGGACAGCGGCTTGGGTGGGGATGCAGCCACGCCCACCAGATGCTCTCGCACCTGCGCGGCTCCCTCCGAATCTCCTCTCTTGCCCCCCCCCCGGTCATTAATCGGGCTCTAGCCCTGGCCCTGACCAGAGCACACCGGCCTCCCGCGCCACCGCCTGGGGGCAGGGACCTCCGAGGCCAGAGAGTACAACACTGCGCGCTGGGCCCCGGTTCGTCTCTCATGCTGCACTGGCTTCGCACGGTCTCCAGTGGCCTGGGGCGCCTCCCCGGGCGAGGCCACGTGGCACCTGTGTGCCTTCCAGCCATCCCACAGGCACCCGCCGAGCAAGGTCTGAGCTCCCTGGGCCTCGCGCCCCCGCGCACGCGCACTCGTCTCTTCCTCTGCACAGACATCTCCACCTCGGGGCCCAAACGGGTGTTGCAGAGGACTGTGTGCACAGGAGTGTCACCCGACAGCCCCATTTGCAGGGCCGTGGACAGTGCCATCGCTGCCCTCCTGCCTGCATCGTGCCTGCGTGCGCAGGGGCGGGCTCTGGGGGCCCCACCCTGCAGGTAGACAGGCTGGGCCCAGGGGCAGAGTGGGGGTCTCTGCTGCAGGCCCACACCCGCGTCCTCGCACTGGGTGGCATGTTTGCAGAGCAAACGGCCTGTTCCCTGCGACACCCATGCTGGGAGGCAGCTCAGCCACTGTGTCGGGGTTCTGGGTCCCAGGTCAGGAGGGAGCAGGCAGGAGGAGCTCCTGGGGGTCTGTCCTCGGAAACCTAGAGAGCTGCTTGTTCTCGCCACATGCATCACGGCCTCACCATGCCATGTGAGGACTGCCCGAGCCAAGACTTGGTGTTGGGAGAAACAGGCTTGAACCACGGCGCCTGCCGAGCACACTTAGTGCAGCACAGGCCAGGGGCCCCACTGCAGTGCGATAGTGGGTGGGGGTGCCACAGGAGGGGCTTGTGGAGTCTGCAGAGCTCTACACAGGATGTGACGTAGAACACCGCAGGTGACACGGTGACCCCGCGGGGTTGGCAGCAGTTTCTGCTCAGTGTCAGGGGTATCCACCACACTGCACTGAGACCCCCCTCACTAGTCCGGAGGCGCCTTGCTCAGACTTTCATCAGTGCTTTAGGTGTACCCTTCAACACCCCATTTCCTGTCGACACTAGTGTCCTGGCCAGCAGGCCGCCCTCTGGACAGGTAATGTGGTCCCAGCAGCTGCTGGGTGAGGGGCCTGAGAGAGACAGCACTTGCTCTGTGGACCCCCACCCCCCAGTGGACCCCACAGGCTGCCCTGGTCTCTCAGAGGGACCCCTGGGAGTGAGCCCTGTGCCACGCCCAGGGGCAGAGTGGGTCACTGAACCCTCCCGGATGCACTGGCCAACACCTGGGAGCCCTCGAGGTATCGTCCAGCAGCCACACATGTCCACCCTCGTCTGGGCTGGCCGGTGGGACCCCATGACTTTTGGAAGCCACCAGTTTGGTGCTTGCTGCCCCAAGCTGGGCCTAGTAGGCAGGGTGAAGCCCCAGCTCACCGGGCCCTGGGTGGTGACCCCGTCACTGCTGGGGCAACAGGATGGAGCCTCTCAGCGGGTGTTGGTGGGGCTTGTGCACTCAGTGTGGGGACCCTGCCCTCTGGGCACTGTGGAGCTGGGCGCTGGAGGGAACCGGCTCAGTGAGGGGAAGGACTCAGTGTCGGGATCTCACCCTCTGTGCACCTGGAGAACAAGCTTGCTCTGTATGGAGAGCCTAGTAACCTGATCATGTCTCAGGAGAGGGGGGACTGTAATTACCACCCTCAAACGCCCTGGAGACTCTCTGCAGCAACACTGCGTGTTTGTGCAGCATGTATGTGCATGATGTGTGTGCAGTGTGTGAGTGTGGTCTGTGTGCAGTGTGGATATGTGTTGAGTTGCGGTGTGTGTACTGTGTATATGTATGTGTATGAGGTGTGTGTGGGGTGTGTGTGTTATGTGTGTTGTGTGTGTTGTGCAATTGTGGGGTGTATGCATTATGTGGTATATGTGTGTGTGGTGTGTGTGTATGAGATGTGTGTGGGTAGTGTGTGTGCAATGTGTATGCAGTGAGTTCCGGAGTATGTGTTTTGTGATGTTTGTGTGGTGTGTGCGGTGTGGGTGTTATGTGTGTTGTGTGTGTGGCGTGTGGTGTGTGTGGATGTGGTGCATGGGGTGTCAGACGGGGCGGTGGGGGGAGGGCATTCTTGCGGGTCTCGGTGCAGTCTCAGAGCAGTTGGGCTGCACGCAGTGCTGGTGAGTGGGCTCAGACAGAGGCAGTAGGAAGTAAGGTGGCCGGGGGGCTGGGGCAGGTGCTCTGACTCCCATAGAGTGGTTCCTTGCCTGTCTTCTAGAGCGGAGCTTTCACCAGACAGGCAAACACCTTGTGTACACTGATGGTCGGGGTCTCACCCGTGGCCAGAAAGTGTGTGTATGCTGGCAGCCAGGTGTTTGGTCCAGGTTTGGCACTGATCTGATCTCCTAAGAGAGAAGAATTTGAAGTGGAAAATACGCCTTTCCCTTTTGTGCATATTTCAAATGGTGAAAAGAACGCTTGGTTTTTATCAGTGGAGCCCAGCAAAGCCTTGCTGAGAAGGAAGTCCGGGTGGGGCTGGGAATCCAGCTGTGCCTCACCCCTGTTGGCTCTCTTCAAGGTTCGTTTGGTCCCTAAAGAACCGAGTCAGAACCCGCAGCCCAGCACAGAGCCGGGGAGAGTGGCTGCCAGCCACCCAAAGGCCTATCGTGCGGAGCCGCGGTGAATGTGCCTTGCGCCCTTGGCTTCAGCTGTGTGACCCTGCTGGCAGCCACGCAGACTTGCTATCTATCACCGGGCAGGTTTCTGCCTGCTCATCCTGAGACGTAATGCAGGCAGGGATGCGCACAGGCTCCTCTGCTCATGGCCGCTCCCCACGTCCACATGGTTGCTCCACTGGGCTTCGGCCCTCACACTGTTCAGGGTTCCTGCTCGGCTCTCACACCTGACTGAGTTCGGCTGTGTCTAGTTCAGGGTTCGAACTTTCAGAACTCAAGCAGTTGCTCTGCTTTAGATTCTTTAGAACTGGAGACAGGTTCAACGTTGGGTCCCTCGCGTGCGTCTCCCTTCTCCCGCGGCTCACGTCGACTCTGGGAGCATACTTCTGGTTGAAATATTAACCCTCTTCATTTTCTTCAGGTTTTTTTGTTTGTTTGTTTCTTCTCTTATACCCTCTTTGTTGTCTCTTCTGCAATATCCTAACAGAAAATATCATGTCCCCAGCTTCCATTGTTTATGACACTTGACTTTTTCTCATAATTATCACTTCTTCACCTGACTGTTCCAATCCATGTGATGATTCCTTGAATTCACTGTCCATACCATGGGACTTTGCTCCCTGGCCACGGGCTTTCTCTTGGCTCTTATATCTGCATGTCATCCCTACCTGGGACTGGTGTTTTTCATGCAAATGTTCCCCCTCTGTGTTCAGCCCAACCCCTGGCCCCCGATCTTGCTTCCTAAGTGTGATAAAGGTCTTCCTGAGAGACTCACGTAAGCCACGTAAGCTCAGGGCCACTGTGGTGTGTGTCCACATGTTGCCAGCAGCTGAAGTCTGTGCTCAGGGAAACTCAAGGGAATTCATAGGTCATTGGGAAGGGTCTTAGGATCGGTTTCAAGTCCTCTATCCCTTCCCAGGCAAACACAGTCACATCGGCTCCATTTTCTGTGCTCTTCCCTGAAGGGATGAGGACCATGTGGGTCCTCAGTTTCCCCTCAGCTGCTATGGTCCATGTCAGCCCGTCCCCACCCCTCAACATGCTGTAGGTTTCTGGTGCTTTGCTCACCTTCCATGGCGGCTCCTGTCCCCCAGCTGGCCCAAAGGATCCACGGTGCCCTCCTAGCACCTTCACCTGCGTGACACCAGGACACTCGAGTGTGGCAGGCCTCCCTGTCCTGGCAGGACTGAAACAGAGTTCTCTGGAAGCCGGTCCCTGAGTCTGGCCTTCTGGGGACTTGCAGCTGACACCTCGGGGTTTCTGTTGGGGACAGGGACTTTTCCCACCGAGCCACATTTGTCCTGTGGGAGGGCATCGTTCTCACTTGGGTTCCATTTATGGAATGCATATGCATTTGTAAATAAGCCGCAGACACAGTACTGTGGGCTGCGCCTCGTCCTGGAGGGAGCCTTGTCTGTGGGTACCTTTTTCTTTTCCTAGGCCCAATGGGACGCACTGCATGAGTTCTTTCTGCACCTTCATGGTGACTGACCTGGCTGACTGTGGCCTCTGATCCCTGGTGGGATCCCTATCCCACCCCGCCCTATTCCTTCCCTTGTCTTGCAGATGGGCTGCTGCATCAGGACCCCAGCCACAGCTCCCCAGAGGGAGTGGATAATAAGGTAAGGCGAAAAGTGCCACATTGTGTGCCGAGAGCCAACCGCTGGTTGCTGCCTCTGCAACCGTTCCAGATCATGTCCTGGGTCTTCTTTCTCCTGCTGGTCTGCGCTGTCTTCCTCATCTTCACCCTCTGCCTCCGCATGTGTGGAAATTCACCACGAATGGCGTATCCTTTCCTGGGCGTTCTGGCCAGCAGGGGGCGGGGGGTCTCTGCCCTCAGCCCTCTGCATTGTTCCACTGTGAGGGTTGTGTCCTGCTCCCAGGCCTCACTCTTTACACCCCATTGTGGTAGACCCAGGGCCCCACCTTCACTCTCCTCGGTTTCCATGTCCTCATGAAGTACAGCCAAGTAGCCAGGAGCATTCAAACCTCGCCTACCGCTCTATAGACACAGTGTGCCTGCGGTGATGTGGACACGGGTCCCTGGGTGAGGGGTATAGAGCTGCGGGTCTGGGAAGGGCATGAACACCTGGCCCAGGGAGGCACAGGGGTTGGTCTTTCACCCAGGAAAGAAGCATCTGTTCAGGGAGGAGGAGCTGCCTGGAGGCAAATCCAGTGTTGTTATGTAGCCTGTTAGATGTGCTCACTCCATCCTGTCAGGTGTGCTTTCCTGGCCTACAAATGTGCTCACTCCAGCCTGCAGGTATGCTCCCCAGGCCTCTGTCAGGTGTGCTCACCCTGGCCTGTCACATGTGGCCACAGCACCCCAGCCTGCAGGACTTTCTGGGTAGCTTGCTCGTGGCTCCCTGTCAGCGCCTCAGGCCAGCAGCCCTCACGGGTGCTGTACTGTACTGTATTCCTGAGACCACAGCCCTGTCCAGTGGAGCATGTGGGCACCTGGAGTCACATCCCGTCTGTCCATCTGGCCCTCCTGCACATGTGGGCATTGGCCAGGCCTGAGACATCACCGACATCTGGCTACACGATGGCTGTGTGTTCCTCTGGTGGCTTCCACAGCAGGTGTCACAGAGGCGGCGGCTTCCTCACAGAACTGTGTCCCCTGTCCTGGTGCTGGGCATTGAGATGGGGGTGTGACTGGCCATGCTGCTCATGACGGCTGGGGTCAGCTCCTCCCAGGTCTTCCGGCTCTATGGCCTCAGGTGCCTTGGCATGTCGAAGACCACCATCTCTGTCTTCATATGCTCTCCCCTCTACATGTATGGACACCGGTTGTCTGCTTTAGGGCCCATCACTGCAACTTCGTCTCAACTGACCAACCACCAGGACCCACTTTCCGGATCATATCATCCTCACTGGTCCTGGGACAGGTCTCTTCATTCTTTGAGAGGCACAGTTGAGCCCTAACTGTGTGTTTTGCTCACGTGATGGGTGATAACCCATTATCAGCTTTTTCTGCTGGCCCATGACTCAGCCTCGTTTTGCCCCCTTTTCTCTGTCCATTGGTCATGCTGAGCTCATGTCTTCTTCATGGCATAGCAAAGAGTCTGGGCTCACCTTCACTGGTCACCCCCACCCTGGATGGCTCAGCTGGTCTTAAGCAGTGGACTCGGGACACATTCTGTGGCTTGGCCATAGGGCTCAGGATACCTCTGGACCACATTCCACACCCTATTCCCACTGGCCTGCTTCCCCTCAGGCCCTGGGGCAGCTGCACTTGGGCACAATGCTCTGGCCACTGGGAGGGCACCAGCATCACAGGGTCAGGGTCCCCAGACTGGAAAGTACAGAAAAGGTGGACCTCTTTGCAAGGCAGAGGTCAACATCCACTATTGGCTGACCCTCCGAGTCAGAGCTGGTCTTGGCCACCCGATGCACAAGGCACACTGTGCGGAAGGCCCTGGAATCCGATGGAGCTTTGTTCAACCCAGACATCCTATGTTGGGGCTGGAGGTTACGTCCAATTGCACACATGCTGGAGAAATGTGCAGGGTGCAGAAGGAGTCTCTCTACTGTGTCCAGCCCTGACTGCAAGGCTAGCCAGCCACACGGCTGACTGGCAGTGGGAACATGGCCGCCCCTCCCCACTGCTGCAAACAGGACAAGAGTTTAGGAGTGGGACAGGGCAGGCTGCCTCGCATCCTCCTCCTCATCTCTTTACTAAACACAGACTGTTGCCAGGGGACCTTCCAGCTTGTTCACAAAATAGCCCTTACGAACCCTCAGGCAGGTGCCTGCCCTGGCTTGTGGTGAAAGTGTGACCTGGAACCCCTTCCTTTATCTCTTTGTGATGAACTTGAATCTAAGACAGTGCAGAGAAACTTGTCTCTGAAAGTGGCAAAAGGGACTGGAGGCTGTGGCAGCCACCATGAGTGGCCCACTGCCAGGACCCAACCCACCTGAGGGGGAAGGTGGCCAAGTGTGGGTGGGCAGCTTGTTTTGGGCGAACTGTGACAACCTTTGCTCAGCGACTTGCACATGTCGAGGATGGGGATCCAGCTGTGGGGGCAGCCCCTCACATTTGCTCCTAGAGGAGCAAGTTTTTGTTGGGGGTCTTTGGACATTTCGTCCACACTGGACTCTGGGCCCTGCCCCCGGAATCCTCAGATCTGCATTCCCAGGGACGTATTGCGGAAGGCAGCCTGTGGTCATGCAGGAAAATAGCCACTGGCCGCCCTGCACCATAAATCTGGTGGCTGCGTGTCTGAGTGTGGCCATGCCGTCCCCGCACTCCCCAGCATTGGTCTCGTGTGTGAGCTGATTATGGACGTGGGGGCGAAGGTCTTTGGGCCACACGCCTCAGCCCCAGTGTCACCTGCTGTGTAGGAGGAACCCCACCTGCAACCGCCCACCCCTCTGTTCACCACCCGCACCTGGCCCCACCCAACCATTTCCGACAAGGACCATTCTACTCCAATCCCACAGAGGAAGGGTCCACACCTGGGCCTCATTATTACTTCCTGCTGCGTGTCATTGTCCTCGACTGTCACTTGCCTGTGTCCTGCTGCTCTGCACATACTCCTGTTGCCCCAGTAACCACACTAACAGTGCCTCCTGCCTCCAGCTCATGCCTCAGGCTTCATGGACAGGTGCAGGGGACCTCGATTCTACCGCTGAGTGTGAGAGTGATGCCTGGCCCCACCACTGACCATCTTCCCTGCTGCCCCCTTCCCCCATGCCAAGCCTGACCTTGATCAGCACGACAATGCCATGGGTGCACCTCAGGATTTTGCCCCAGCCCTGTGGGTCTTGTGGCCATGGAAATTTCTGGGTTTCAGCTTGTCCCATGTGGCAAGAGAGGGTTCTAGTCAGCCCTGTGCCCTGCACATATCCCCCAGGACATGCCTGCTTCTCAGCCAGCTCCCACCCCACTTTCCAGCTCCTCCCCACCATGTACCTGCTACCTCTGGATTAGAGTATCAATAATGTTAGAATTAGAAATACTGTTAGTGTTAGTTTTAGGATTAGGGTTGAATTAGGGTTAGGATTATAGTTAATGATATGGTTCGGGTTAGGGTTATTGGTATGGTTAAGGCTAAGTTTTGGGTTAGAGTTTGGTTTATTGTTAGTGTTAGGTTTATGTAAGGAGGAGAATTGGGTTTGGTGTTAACATTAGATTAGGGGTTAGAGTTAGCATGAGGGTTAGGGTTCGGTTTAGGGTTAGCATTAGCGTTAAGTTACAATTAGGGTAAGTGATAGGGTTAGGATTAGGGTTAGAGTTAGGGTAGGCTTGTTTTTATTGTTAGGGTTAGAGTTAGGGTTAGGATTGATGTTATCATTAGCTTTCAGGTTAGGGTTAGGGTTAGGGTTAGTATTAGCTTTATGGTTTGGGGTATGGTTAGGGTTAGGTTTAGCATTAGTGTTAGGTTTAGGATTACGGTTAAGGTTAAGGTTTCAGTTTGGGGTAGGGATAGTGTGGTTAGTTTTATGATTAGCATTATGTTTAGGGTAGCATTACGGTTAGGAGAACAGTTAGGGTTTGGGTAACTTTTAGGTTTAGGGTTAGGGTTAAGGTTAATGTTGGGATTAGAAGTAGGGTTAGGTTTAGGGTTAAGGTTAGAGTCAACAGTAGGGTTAACGTGAGGGTTTGGGTTAGAATTATTTTTATGGTTAAGTTCAGTGTTAGGATTAGATTTGTTTGTTTTAGAGTTATGGTTATGATTAGGTTTTTGGGTTAGGATTAAGGTTGGGATTAGCATTAGAGACAGGGTTAAGTTTAGGGTTAGCGTTATTCTTAGCATTAGGGTTAGTGTTAGTGTTAGTGTTAGGGTTAGGGTTAGGGTTAGGGTTATTATTTTAGCGTTACAATGAGGCTTATGTTTAGAGTGATGTTTAAGGTTAGGGTTGAGGTTTTGGTTAGGGTTAGGATTAGGGGTAGCGTTAGCGTAAGGGTTAAAGTTAATTTTATTTTTAGCATTAGGTTTAGTGGTAAGCTTCAGGGTAGGGGTAGGGTTAGAAGTAGAGTTAGTGTTAGGGTTAAGGTTACATTCAGCAGTTGGGTTAGTGCTAGGGTTAGGGTTTGGGTTATGATTAGTGTAGGTTTAGGGTAAGGGTTAGAGTTCAGGTTATGTTTAGGATCAGCATAAGATTTAGGGTTACAGTTAGCGTTAGAGTTAGGGTTTGGGTTAGCATTAATGTTAGACATAGTGTTAAGTTTAGGTTTAGGGTTAGGGTCAGCAGTAGAGTTAGTGTTAGGTATAGGTTCAGAGTTAGCTTTAGGGTTAGGGTTACCATTAGGGTTAGGTTTTTTGTGAGGTTCACAGTTAGGGTTATGGTTTTGGGGTAGGGTTAAGGTTGGGCTTAGCGTTAGGGATACGCTTAGTATTAGGGTTAGTGTTATGGTTATGGGTAGGGTTAACGTTAGTGTTAGTGTTAGGTTTAGTGTTAGAGTTATGGTTAGCGTTAGTTTCAGGGATACGATTAGGATTAGGTTTAGCGTTATGATTAGGGATAGGGTTAAGATTAAGATTAGTTTTAGGGTTAGCATAAGCTTTAGGGTTACATTTAGGGTTAAGTTTAGGGTTGGGATTGACGTTACTTGTTGGGTTAAAGTAGGGTTCGGTTTAGTGCTAAAGTTTGCTTTAGGGATAGGGTAATGGTAGGGTTTTTGCTAGTGTTCGGGTTCAGGTTATGGTTACATTTAGGTTTAGGCTAGGGTCAGAATTAGCTTTAGGGTTAGGGTTATGGTTGGAGTTAGCGTTAGTGTTAGGGTTATATTTAGTGTTAGGGTTAGATTAGGTAGCGTTAGTTTAGGGCTATGTTAGAGTTAGTGTTGGAGTTAGGCTAAGATTTAGTTTCGGGTTAGGTTTAGGGGTATGGTTAATATTAGGTTTAGGTTAGGGGTTAGGTTTAAGATTAGGGTTAGCATTTAAGTTAGGGTTAGGTTTAGGAGTAGGTTTAGCCTTTCAGTTAAAGTGAGTTTTAGGGTTAGAGTTGGGGTTAGAATTAGGGTACGTGTAGTGTTAGTTAGAGTTAAGGTTAGGGTTAGTGTTTCAATTAGAAGTAGGGTTAGGGTTAGGATTAGTGTTAGGTTTAGTTGTAGCGTTAGAGTAAGGGTTTTTGTCAGGTTTAGAGTTAGGTTAGAGTTTCTGTCACATTTTGGGTTAGGGGTTAGTGTTAATGTTAGGGTTAGGGTTTAGGTAATCATTAGGGTTAGTGTTAGTGTTTAGAGTTATTGTTATCATTTTCGTTAGGGTCAGGGTTATATTTATGGTTAGGGTTAGGTTTAGTGTTAAAGTTAGGGTTAGGTTTAGTGTTAGGATTTGGATTACGATTAGAGTTTGCATTAGCGTTAGGTATAGGGTTAAGGTTAGAATTAGGATTACGGTTAGGTATAGTGTTAAGGTTTGGGTCAGGGTTAGGTTTAGCATTAGATTTAGGGTTATGCTTAGGGTAAATGTTAGGGTTTGAATTAGGGTTAGGACTAGCATAAGAGTTAGGGTTCAGTTTAGGGTTAGCTTTTAGTGTTAGGGTTAGTGTTAAAATTTGGGTTAGGTTTTCAGTTAGAAATTTGGTAAGCTTTCGGATTAGTGTTAGGGTTAGTTTTAGCGTTAAGGTTAGGTTTAGCGTTAGGGTTAAGAGCATGTTTAAGTTTAGGGTCTGCAGTAGGGTTAGTGATAGTTTTAATGTTAGGGTTAGTTTTAGGGTTAGCATTAGGTTTATGGTTAGGGTAAGGGTTTGGGTTACCTTTAGAATTTAGCTTTAGGTTTCGGTTTAGGGTGGTGATTATGGTTTAGTGTTAGGGTCAGGTTAGGATTAGAGTTAGCAATAGGTTTAGGGTTAGCATTAGGGTTAGGGCTAAGTTTAGGGCTAGTATGAGTGTTAGAGTTAAGGTTAGGGTTAGTGTTAGTATTAGAGTTAGATGTAGGGGTAGGTTTAGCGCTAACTTTAGGGTCAGAAGTAGAGTTTGCGCTAGTGTTAGGGTTAATTTAGGGTTAGGGTTAGGTTTAGGGTTTTGGTTGGTGTTAGGTTTGGCATTAGGGTTAGGGTTAGTGTTAGCTGTAGTTTTACGGTTAGGTGAGGTTAGCATTAGCGTTATGTTTAAAGTTACGGTAGGTTTAAACTTACGGTTAGTGTTTGGGTTACAGTCACCTTTAGTGTTAGTTTTGGTTTAGGTTTAAGATTAGGGTAGGTTTGTTGTTGGTGTTAAGGTTAGGGTAAGGTTTATGTTTAGGATTAAGGGTAGGGTTAGGATTAGGTTTCTGGTTACGTTTTGGTTTTGAGTTAGGGTTACAGTTAGAGTTATGTTTAGGGTTAGAGTAAGGGTTAGATTAGGATTAGGGTTATTTAGTGTTAGTTTAGGGCTAGGTTTATGGTTAGACTTAGAATAGAGTTAGATTTACGGTTATGGTTACCTTCAGAGTTCTATTTAGGATTACCATTAGCATTAGAGTTTAGTGTTAGGGTTAGACTTAGTTTTAGGGGTAGGGATAAAATTAGGTTTACGTTAAAGGTTAGATTTAGGTTTAGTGTTATGGTTAGAGTTAGGGTTAGGGTTTCACTTAGGTTTAAGATGAGGGTGTGGTTGTCGATATTGTTAGGGTTTGGGTTAGAGTTCCGTTTAGGTTTAGGGGTCGGGTTAGCATTAGAATGAGGGTTATGGTAAGTGTTATTGTTATGCCATGTTTAGTGTTTGGGTTAGTGTTAGAGTTAGCATTAGGGTAATGTTATGTTTTGTGTTCTGGTTAGTGTTATGGTTAGCATTATGGTTAGTTTTAGGTTTAGGGTATTAGGGTTAGCATTAGAGGTATGGTTTACTTAGTGTTAGCATCCACTTTAAGTTTAGGTTTACTGTTAGCATTAGGATTAGGGGTAGTGTTAGGGTAGATTTAAGGTTAGATTCAGAGTTAGGGTTAACATTATGGGTAGGGTTAGGGTTAGGGTTAGAATTAGGGTGGGACTAGGGTTAGGTCTAGAGTTAGTGTTAGGGTTGCGGTCAGGGTAAGCATTATGGTTAGCCTTAGGGTTAGCATTAGCATTAGGGCTAGGGATAGGTTTAGGATTAGGTTTAGATTTAATGGTAGCATTATCATTATGGTTAGGGTTAGGGTAAAGTTTAGCATTGGGATTAGGGTTAGGTTTAGGATTAGCATAACCTTTAGGGTTAGGTTTTGGGTTAAGTTAAGGGTTAGGATTAACATTATTGATTGGGTTAAATTAGGATTCAGTTTTGGGTTATGGTTTGGTTTCGGGTTAGGTTAAGTGTAGTGTTTTCAGAGTTCAGGTTAGGGTAACATTTAGGTTTAGGGTAGAGTCAGAATTAGGGTTACGATTAGGGTTAGTTTAGAGCTAGGTTTATGTTTAGGATTAGAGTTAACTTCAGGTTATGGTTAGGCTTAAAGTTAAGTTTAGGGTTTGGTTTAGGGTAAGGGCTGACATAATTATTGCTAAGTTTAGGGTTAATGTCATGGTTATGTTAGGGTTAGGTTTAGAGTTAGGTTTATCATTAGTATTAGAGTTACAGATAGGGTTAGGGTTAGCGTTAGCATTAGGGATTTGGTTAGAGTTAGGGTTAGGGTTATGATTAGGGTTAGAGTTAGGGTGAGGTTTAAGGTTAGAGTTAGAGTTAGCTTTAGGTTTAAGGTTAATGTTAGTTTTTTTTTTTTTCCTTTAGTTTTAGGGTTAGTTTAAGGTTAGAAATAGCAATAGAGTTAGCATTAAGTTTAGGGTTAGGTTTAGCATTAGCTTTAGTGTTAGGATTAGGGTTAGGGTTAGGGCTAGGTTTAACATTAATTTTCGGTTAAAGTTAAGATTTGGTTTAGGGTTTGTTTTAGGGTTAGGTGTAGGGTAGGGTTGTTTTTAGTGTTAGGGCTGGGGTTAAGGTTACCCTTAGATTTAGAGGTTAGGTTAGAACTAGATTAAGGTTTACAGTTAGTGTTAGGATTACAGTTAAGGTTAAGGTCACATTTATTGTTAATGATAGGGTTAGGTTTAGTGTTAGATTGGGGCTAGTTTTGTGGGTAGGTTAGTGTTAGACTTAAGGTTAGAGTTAGGGTTAGGTTTAGGTTTAGGGTTAGCATTACCATTTGGACAAAGGTTAGGATTAACGTTAGATTTAGGGTTAGCATTTGGTAAGGTTACATTTAGTGTTAGAGTTAGGGTTAGGGTAGGATTATTAGTGATAGGGTTAGGGTTAGGATTAAGTTTACTGCTAGGGTTAGTATTAGTGTTAGGGTTATTGTTAGGGTTAAGGTAGGATTAAACTTTGCATTAGATTAGAGTTAGTGTTAGTGTTAGGGTTACTGTAGGTTTAAGGTTATGTTTTGTGTTAGCGTTAGGGTTAGGTTTAGGGTTCTGGTTAATGTATGGTTAAGGCTATGGTTAGTGTTAGTGTTAGGGTTAGGTTTAGGGTTCTGGTTAATGTATGGTTAAGGCTATGGTTAGTGTTAGCGTTAGGGTTAGGTTTGGGGTTAGAGTTAGTGTTAGCTTCAGGTTTAAGCTTAATGTTAGGGTTAGCATTAGGGTTAGGGTTAGCGTTAGGCTTAGGGATAGGTTTAACATTAGCTTTAGGGTAAGGTTAGGGTTAGGTTTAGTGTTAGGGTTAGCATTAATGTTTGGGTTATGTTAGGTGTAGGGTTAAGGTTAGGGTTACCTTTAGGTTTAGAGGTAGGTTAGAGTTAGGGTCAGGTTTATGGTTAGGGATAGAGTTAGGGTTAGGGTTAGTAATGATCACGTTTAGTGTTAGCATTAGGGATAGGTTAAGTTTAGGGTTAGTTAGAGCTAGGCTTATTGTTAGGGTTAGAGTTAATGTTAGGGTTAGTGTTACTCTTAAGGTTAGAGTTAGGGTTAGTGTTAGGGTTAGAATTGGGGTTAGGGTTAGTGTTAAGGTTAGTGTTAGTATTAGGGTAGGGGATGGCTAGTTTTAGGGTTAGGGTTAACATTACTGTTAGGGTTATAGTTGAGGTTAGGGGTAGGGTTAGGTTTTGGGTTTGGGTTTGGGTTAGGTTTAGGGTTAGGGTTAGCATTAGGGATAAGGTTAGTTTTAGGGTTTGGGTGAGCATTAGCTTTCGGGTTAGTGTTATGGTTAGCGTTAGAATTAGTGGTAGGTCTAGGTTATTAGGTTTAGCGTTAAAAGTGGGGTTACTTTATGGTTAGTGTTAGGTTCAGGTTTAAAGTTAGGATTAGTTTGTTAGAGTTAGATTTAAGGTTAGGCTTAGGGTAGGGTTATGGTTAGATTTATGTTAGGGTTAGGGTTAGGGTTTGAGTTAAAGTTCAATTTAGGGTTATACTAAAAGTAGAGTAGGATTAATTTTAGATTGAGGGTTAGCGTTACAATTCCCATTAAGGTTAGCTTTAGTGTTAGCATTCGGGTTAGGATTAGGGTTAGGGTTAGAGGTAGTGTCAGGGTTATGTTTAGAGTAGGGTTAGGGTTAGGGCTAGATTTAGCATTAGTATTAAAGTTAGTGTTACATTTAAGGTTAGCATTATGGTTAGGTTAGGGTAACAGTTGTGTTTAGGGTTAGGTTTAGGGCTAGAGTTATGCTTAGGTTTAGGGTTAACATTAGGGTCATTGTTAGGTGCAGGGATCAGATTAAAGTTAGGGTTAGGGTTAGCGTAACAGTTAGGGTTAGTGTTAGGTTTAGAGTTAGTTTTTGGGTAAGTGTTAGGTTTAGAATTAGGCTTAGTATTCTGATTAGGCTTATTGTTAGGGTTAGGATATGGTTTAGATTTAGGCTTAGGTTTAGGAGTAGGGTTGGTGTTTTCATTAGGGCTAGGGTTCGGTTTAGTGTTAGTGTTAGGTTTAGTGTTAGCCTAGGGTTAGCATTATGTTGGGTTAGGGTTATGTTTAGGTTTAAGATTAGGTTTAGAGTTACAGTTAGGTTTAGATTTAGAGTTGTGGTTAGCCTTAGAGTTATGCTTAGGATTAGATTTAGGTTTAGGTTTAATGTTAGGTTTAGTTTTAGGGATAGGCTTTCATTTAGGTTTAGGGGTAGGTTTACATTTTGGTTTAGGTTTAGCGGTAGAGTTAGTGTTTGGGTTAGGATTTTAATTTCAAATATAGGATTAGATTTAGTGTTAGATTTAGTGTTTGTTTAGGGTTATGCTTAGGCTAAAATTAAGGTAAAGTTTTTGGTTTAGGATTTTAGGGTTAAGGTTAGGGTTAGAGTTAGAGTTATATTTGTTTTAGGTTTAGCCTTAGGTTTAGGATTGTGTTGGCTTAGTTTTAGAGTTAAGATTTAGGTTTGGGTAGGGTTAGGATTAGAGTTAGAATTAGGGTTTAGTGTTGGGGTTAGGGTAGGGTTCTGGTTTAGGCGTTAGCATATTTTTATGTTTAGGGTTACAGTTAGGTTTGGGACTAAACTTACAACTGCTTTAGGATAAGGGTTACGTCTAGATTTAGGGTTAAGTGTGAGGTTTAGTATTAGAGTCAGTGTTTGTTTAGGGTTAGTGTTATATTTGTAGCATTAGGCTTTAGTGTAGGGTTAAAGTTCGTGATAAGGGTTGGTTAGGTTTAGGGTTAGGTTTAGGGTTAGTGGGAGAATGTTTTAGAATTTGGTGTAGGGTTAAAGTTAAGTTAGTGTTAGCTTAGGGTTTATAATTGCCAATTTTTCATAATTTTTAAATTTACAATATTAATTTGTATTTGTTTTTTATTAAATAAAAAAATTGACCTATCTAAAAATTGTCACATAGAGAATACAGGCTTGTTCTCCTGACTTGATAAAATTCATTTTCATACGGCAGTCTTCAAAAATTATTTTATATTTAGTATCCATCATATTTACTCCTAAATATGAGCTTCAGTTGCAATAAAATTCACAGCCATAATTTTCATCCTCCTATCATTAGACTGCATAGTAATTCTTTCAAAGCTTCATTCTTATGCATTAGCTTTTTCTGTTCATTCCTTGAGAATCTTGATATGCAAAAAATTATCCAGTTAACCTCAAAGGAAATACCAATGTATAATATAACCTACATAGAAAAAAAATAATGTGAGAAGATTTATTTATAACAAGAAAATGTTTAAATTCATTAAAAAGCTATTCACAAAAAAACACTTAGCGCTAAATGCCTCAGCTGGTCAATACTAGCTAACATATATGGAGAATAAATAACACAAAATTTTCTGAAAATCTTCAGAAATAGAAGTTGGAAATTCTCTAATTATTGGATGAGGTCTGTATTATTTTGCTTTGAATAATGGAAACATTATGAGAAAATAAATTATCATATGAAAATCTCTCCTGAATATAGACATTTGAATTCTCACAAAATACTAGCAAAATAAAATTTGAGAAAAATAATAAAATGTACTATGTACTGTGATGATTTGATTTTTACACAACTGCAACATTTGTGTACGTTAAAAATATCTATCTACTCCCTGATGGAAAATAAATACAACTCTTTATTTTACAATATGACATATTCCTGTCTAAAATGTTTTGAAATCCATTCAGGAAAAATCCACTAGAACTAATGAATTTGTCACACAAAATGAAATCAAAACTCAAGATTGAATTATGCTATTACATAGTAATATTAAATTATGTGAAAATAACATCAATTAGGAAACATTTAGAAATTTAAGCTGTTCCTCTATTTTACACTGACAGTTTTTTGAAATCATAAATAAAGGAAAAACATTTGAATTAACGTAAGGCACCAAATGTTCAATATTAATGTCCCTATTGGTAAGATCAAATACATCATGAATTGATCTACAAATTTAATGCAGTTTTTAAAATTCCAAAAGATTTTTTTGAGAAAAAATGACAAGGTGATCTTAAATTGAATATGTAAATTTAAGTCAAACTGCACATGCAATGTAATCTTTAAAAAATAAACAATATGGAATGACTCATAATCGCATATATCAAATCATACTTCACTGGTTTTATCATTAAGAAGGTGTGATACTAGCATAAATATTGATCCATGTAGATCAATCAGGAAGATTTCAGGTCTAGTACTAAAGTCTATTAAAATTGATTCCACAGAGGCGTTATGAAGTTCAACTTAAAAAGAACTATTGTTTCAACAAATGGTGGTGTACATGTTGAATATATGCAAAATGATGAAGTTGGTCCTTTAATTCAAATAAGAAAAAAAATTCTCAAAATGGATGACACACAAATGTAAAGTTTAAAAGTATAAATTTATTAAATTTATTAGAGAAAAAAATGGTGTACATGATAGTGCTTCTGTTCATCCTTCTGGTGACCAAATCAACACTGTGATGGAAACAAGGAGCAGCAGCAAGGAAAAATCACCTGGGATGCACAATCCATATAGCTAGGCAGAAATCCTAGAAATCAGCTTGCGATGGTGAAATTTAGGAGAGGGCAAGAATGCAGGGCTACGTGGTCTCAACTGGTGGAGACGGAAGCAGCAGCATTGACAGAAACCTCTTAAAGGGGCCACATCCGTGAGCTGATTTTCCAGTCACAGACCTTCTCGCTCTGAGCACCAATGCCAAGTCTGCTGCGGGTAGGGTGCAGCAAGTACTTATAGTAGTGTCACAATGTTGGAGTGAAGGCTGAAGCAGGACTCACTCAGTACAGAAGTGTTGGTGATATCCATTGTTCTCTTTCCAGCCCTGCTACCTCCCAGTGTGTAGGCCATCACTTACATCATGAAACTGAATAACAGAGGTCATTTTGTCTAGAGGATTCCTGGAAACAACATTTCCGCAAACTCTCAGCCCCTCCCAAATCACATATAGGTGTATCCTCTGCAAGTCAGGTGCTCCTTGCTGAGCAGTGCCTAGACACACACTGGAGGCAGCTGCCTCGGTTTGTCCTTTTGAGGCAAGTAAAAGCACGTCATCTGTAGACGGATTGCTGAATTTTAACAAGTAGCCCTGGAGGGGTAGAAGCTTGAGTTAAATTTGGCCCTCAGCTCAACCCCTCTCAAGACTGTGTCACTGAACACCTACTTCACAAATCCACACCGATAGACCGGGAGACTTAGGAGATTTGATTAGTACACAGAAACAGACACAAGAAGGCAGCCAAAATAGAAAGACAAAAAAGCAGAAACTATGTGACAGAACAAAACAAAGATCCAGATAGAATGAAGTCAAATAATCCAACAGATGCAGAGCTCAAAACACTGGTTATAAAGATGCACAATGATCTTTTGGGAAGTATAGATGAATTCAGTGAGAACTTCATTAAAGAACATAAAAATAGAAATAGCAATCATAGAAGGGCACCTGTCTGAATTGAAGAACACATTATTAGAGATGAGAAGAGTATTAAACAGAATAAATAAAGGAATAATAAAACTGAATAAAGGAAAGGATCAAAGCCTTAAATAGAGGACAGGAAAGCAAAGAACAGCAATCAGAATGGCAAACGATGGGTTGCCAAGACTATGAAAATAACTTAAGGTGCATATATGACACTATTAAGGGCGGAAATATCCTTGTGATCAGCAAAACTGAAGAAAATCAAGAAGTTGAACGGCTGTTTGAAAAAATAATGATGAAAATGTCCCTAATCTGATGAAGAAAATGGACATAAAACCCCAGGAAGCTCAGAGAATTAAAAAAGAAATCTCCCATCCAAAGAGGCCCACACCAAGCACTTCATAATCAAAATGCCAAAGGTTGAATACAAAAAATGAATATCAAAAGTAGCAACAGAAAAACAGATCGTTACATTTAAAGGAAAACTCATAAGACTAGCAGCTGATTTGTCAAAAGAAAGTAAGCAGAATAGAAGGATTTGGCAAAAAACACTTGATAGGATGAAGCCCCTGAAGCTACAACTAAGAATAATTTATCCGGCAAAGCTAACATTTAGAGTCAAAGGACAGATAAAGTGCTTCCCAGACAAAAATAAGATGGAGTTTTATCACCACCAAGCCTGTATTAAAGGAAATGTTGGAGGGACTTCTTTAAGAAGAAAACACATGTATCAAAAACAGGAATAGAGAGTGGTAACAACTACATTCCTCAATAAGTACCTTAAAAGGAAAAGAAGTTCTCCACTGAAAGATAGAATAGATGAATAGTAAGAACAACAGCAACCCTACATTTTGCTTACAAGAGACACACTTGCGATGAAAAGACGCACACAGACTAAAAAGAAGAGGATGAAAAAAACGGGCGGAAGTCCACATCCAGAGATTTTCTGAATCAAGTGAGACGAAAGTGGCAAATTCTATATCAGCTCACATTTTATCATGAAAATCCATGGAAATGTCCATGCTTGGCTTTGAAAAGGCACAGGAATGCTATCCCTTATTAGGTAGCCATGTCTAAGTTCCACATCTATTACTGAGGACTAAGGGAAATGGTGTTTGTAGAGAGTGAGCACATTAATTTTATAATTTTAGACATATTACACATTTTGACTGCTGTAGATAATCTAAAACAATATTGGACACATGAATTAATGTTGTAATAGTAGAGAAACATTTTTTAAATATATATATATATATATATATATATATATATATATATATATATATATATATTAGGGAAATAGAATTCATTCTTCTTAAAATAATAAGAGAATTGATTTTTTTTTTAATTCAAAAGAAGTATCAGATGAACATTTTGGATGTTTTAAATCATTTCAAATTATTTCAGCTTATCAAGTCTTGATACCACATATTACAAGCTAAAGTTTTCTGGTTATCAGGCTAAAGTTTGGCTATTTGATTACAATTAGATGTTTTCTCCGCTTTCCAGAGAAACCCAATCGCCTTCATCACAAAGGTAAAAGAAAGTTAAAAATAAAGCATGGCAGAGTGTCAACGAGAGTTATGAGATGTAAACTGGCTTTGTGGAAGCTATCAAAAAGACTTGAGAAGTGGCATTTCCTATTGGGCAAAACATTTCCCAATGTTTCTGTCCTACCTAGACAGAGAAACAAAATCCATTGTTCGTTTTATAAAATTAAAAAAAACTTTTAAGCATTGAAATAATGATGCTTGGTTGCAGAAATATAGGCACAGATCCGTCATTACATTTTCTAAGATTGTAATAAACATCATAGCAAATACTTTACTATTCACTAATGAAGAAAAACCTATTGGGTCACCAGCTAACTTTTTCATGACAGCTAATTGATAGGTTAGCGTACTAAAGCAAATGTAGCACTAAAATATAAAGCCAAAACTTCATGTTATATACTTAATTATGATGTCTCTGTCTTCATATTTAAAAACTTCCTTTTTGCAAACGGTTCTTTGAAAAATAAAAGAATATATAATGACATTGATAAAATTAGTCAAGGATTTTACAAATGCTACCCTAAATATAAAGTGAGCTAATTTAGCTTGACAAGACTAGAACAGAAATTTTTTGACATTATTTTTCTTGTTTATAATTTTAATATTGGGATAGTTTATATGTGTAGAAAAAAATATTTGATCTTTATTTTTCTCAAATTCAGTGGACTAAAGTTGCTTCCTGATGGTCTAGCTTCAAGTAATTTCTCAGGGTAGGAGGACTCTCATAATGGAAAAGCTATTTGCATCATACAAGTTTAGGTTTACTTTTATAATGGCCTTATTTACAATAATTCTTGAGATAAGTATGCACTTAATTCTTTTCGGTCCCTACAGCAATTGTCATTTTGTTAATTCTATGACTTCTTCTAAACAATCTTTACATGAGCGATTTAATATGAGTAAATGGAGGATCAAGACATTATATGCTTTATCACTAAATGAACAAATACATTTTTCAAGGCACAGTGAGATCCTTTTTAAACTTTTCAAAGTATATACCTCTTCAGTTTGTATAATATTTATTTATGTAATTGTAAACATCGTTCACATTATGTTGAAGCCCACACACAATGCACAATTTTAAAATGTGACAAATCTTTATTTTAATTCATTATTCCTGTTTTATTTTGTTATTTCAGTTTTCCTTATTGATAGAAAAAGAAATATTAGTAATTTCAGGGGCTTAGACTTTACATGGCCAGATAATTTTTTTATTTATATTTCCTCTCTTCCCTTTTCTTGAAACAAATTTCTTAAGGAATAATTGAAATTTTCTTTATCTTTGTTATTGAAACATAACTTCTTTCTCCAAGTCATCTCCAGGTGGCTTTACTTTGTTTACTTATTTTTTTGCAATGAACCAAGTCAAGTCTTAGCCCCTTCCTCCCACAAATAAGCATTAATTTTAAGTTATTGTCATTCAGGCAATTGAGAAGTTTCTCTCTAACTACCTTCTATATCATACGCTAATTGAAACCATTTTCCTCAATTTGATTTTCACTGAAAGTAGAGGAAAATATGTTAATTTTACTCATCAAAATCCAGTTCTTAGAGTCATGTCATATAATGCATGAAATATAGCATGAAGACCAGTTAGTCAGCATAAAAATATAATGCTTGTTTTTTGTAATATTCTTAACGCAACGTCGACTGGTTGTTTCTAAAACTTACAATTGTGAAGAATTCACCTCTTAATGGTTGAATAGCTGTGAAAGTTGGAAAATCAGTTCTTATGCCGAGATTATTAGGACTATATTCTCTTCCATCATCATCTATGCAATTTTCTGTAAGTCTTCATCAGTTTTAGTATTTGCTCCCTCTTTTAAGCAGTATGACTGTGTAGAGAAGAAAAATATAATTTTCCATCTACCTATCTCAGTTCTTAAGCGAGACTCTGTAATAAAAAGCAGATTGAGGAGAGAAAAACAAACACAAATTTTGTATACATAGGAGGTACCTAGGCATATTCAAGGGGGTGGCTTTAGAATTCAGGATTAAATATTATCTTACTAGGGAACAGGAAGGGCATAGAAGCCTCTTTTTGGAGTAAATAGCTCTGGGAAAATATAAATGGCTTCTGAGAAGAGTAGATGGGAGATGTGAAAGTTTGCGACAAAGTTTATCTGGGTGTGATGTCCACTTCTTGCTTGTTCTCCTGTGAGAAGAATCAGTCTTTGCTAGTACCTGTCTTTAGTAGATAAGGAGAGTTTGGAAAAAACCTCTCTCTGAATTTGCAGTTTTCTAAGTGCCTACAGCTCAAAATAATCAATATAGCAAAGTGGCATAATTTGGGGTGGCATGTCCTAAACTTCGACTATTGTAATTTAGGGTATCATATTCTACTATCATTCCCTCGAAATTGAGCTAAACTCTTTGCTAAGACAGATGTGCCAAATCATGCTTTCCGATTTATTATTAGATGGTACGTTGACGAGGATTGAGTTTAGTGAGAAAGAGAACCCTTGTGTACTTGCAGTGTCTGCCACTGATGTGGAAGAAAAGACTGATAGCAACCATATTGTTGCTGACTTGAAAAAAATGCTGATTGGAATTTCTCACACTTGTTTAAAATAACATATGGCACTCTTCTACATTGTACTTATATGTAAATAATGGTATACTAAAACCCTCAAGATTGTCTTATTCATTTTTTGCTCCTGCATAATTTAATACATGTTAAATCTATTCAATTTATGTATCTTCAGTATAATATACCTATGTATAAATATTTACATTCATTATATATTAAAATTCTATATTTAAATCTTTTAAACTTCTTTATCCTTATTATCCCAAGGATTCCTTTTGAAATGTGAATGAACACTGAATTTAATTCATATATTTCATTATACTAATACTACTTTTTAACTTTAATCTCCTAATTTCCTGTGTTATTTAGTTCAGTCTATCCTCCAAAAAGTTAGCTCCCAAAATGATATCTTCACAAGCAAAAGAAATTTAAGTCATATTCCTGTGTGAGAGAAATGATGAGGAAGCAAGGTAAACCTTTAAGTCAGTCACATGCCTTCAGACCACAAGGGAAAAAGAGGGAAAGAACAATCCTAGACTGCTGTGTCTTTAAAGTGATTACTCTGTCATTTAAATGAGGTTCTGCATGATGATCAGTGAGTCCTCAATGCATAGTGGAATGTCAGATAAGTCATGTGTCTCCCAGAAAGTGACCTGCCTTAGCATCTTTGTTTTTTCATTCACTCTCTGTAAGCAAACCTTAGGAAGCATGACCGTGACATGAGTGCAACAACTTCAGGGTACAGGAATAGAGACCTTGGTCAAAGTGCTTCCTATAGTTAAAGATTTGTGAGACATAGTCCCATTGCTACCATAAGTCTATATCTGATAATGAGGTTTTCAGTCAATTATCCATTTAGATCTTTTGGAAAATAGTCTACCATCAGAATCAGAAAATGCATTTCATATATACTTCATTGAATGCAAACAGAAATATTAACATTCAAACACAGAATTTTACTTTGGAATAGAGGCACTCTTGTAAGTCAAATTAGCATTTGGAAAAATAACACTTGCCTTCCATCTGGGGGTGATAAAATCAGGCTTAGTCACAATGGGATTCACTTGCCATTTGTTTTAGATATAAATAGCATAGAAAGGTCAATA
Organism: Cynopterus sphinx; assembly: GCA_030015415.1. Classification (NCBI taxonomy): domain Eukaryota; kingdom Metazoa; phylum Chordata; class Mammalia; order Chiroptera; family Pteropodidae; genus Cynopterus; species Cynopterus sphinx. Next base: position 35,485,023 of record CM057386.1, read on the forward strand.
CATCTGGAAGAGATTATAAAGTTTAATGTGAATATTTATTTTGAATGAGAATGTGGTATCTTACACAGTTTTTCTCAACTGTTATTAAAATCAGTTGTTTACAACTTTTCCAAACAAATGTGATCACAATATAGACATATCTTTAGTATTTATGTAAAATGGAAATGTGTCAACATTGATAATTAAACTTTGCATATGTAATGCCACATTTATGTTGAGTTTTAAGAATTCAATACATTATCTATAAAAACAAATTAAAAATTTGTATTTTATAGGTAGAAGAGACAAAGGTACCTAACCCATTCCTATTAACCTCTTGAACAAATTGATATTTTGCTAAATCTTAGAAAATTATTGAGTCATTTTCAATATCTACTGTTATTTAAATGTAATACATGAGATCCCAAATAAAAATACTATACATACAAGTATCTTAATATGTTTTTATTAAATCTATCAAAAAAGCAATCCTCAGTTCTCTACTAAAATTAAAAATTCGCCCTTTGCTCATTAATGTGAATTGGACTTTGAACAAATGACAATGCAGAAATTTCATGGTTTATATTTTTAAATGTGTCTTTGAGTCACTTTCTGTTTGAAGAATAAAAATCTAGTTGATTTTTAAAGAATTATAAAGGACAGACATGCAAAAACAGAGAAAAAGCCTAATTTGAAATTCAGAAATTAATGTTTATATAATACAAAAAAATCTTTTATAACAATGGCCAAGAAAACGGCAAATGAGCAGTTCTAGTTAACATCTTATTATTCAAGAGTTTAAAAATTCCCCTACACACTGAGGAACATAGCCATCCTTTTTATACAAATCACACAAGTTTGGACCTAGGAACCATTCATCAGTAAGTACAGTAGTTCAGGGAGAACTATTGGTCATGATTTTAACGAATGAAAAACAAAACAATCTGTAAACTATTAGCATAACATAAAATAAATCCACATGCAGAGAATATCTGTTGCCTGCGAAGATTGTTTTCTATTTTAATTTTGATTTAGTGTGCAATTCGAAAGATGACTTTATCTGAAGATAACCTTTTCTTTGTTTTAGGGTACTACTAAAATCTTGATACAAAGATGACAAATTTTGCCTCTGTAACTATTGAAAGAGTGACCTTTTACAAATGATATTCCTGGGTCTGGCCTCATGAACCTAGTCAATCAGAATCTTTAAGTATGATCCAAAACTCAGAAAATTTTAGTAAGTTCTTCAGCTAATTCTTATGATTTTGTAGTTTAAGAGCCAATGACTAGGACAGAGTAGATCAAGTATATTGAGAACAATAAATGAAATAAACAGAAACATAGATACACTTTATTACATATGTAGCTTTCCTATAGTTTTCTGAACTTGAGGAATTGTTTATGACTTCATTGCTTCAGTTGTCTTGTCCTCAAGATCAAGGACATTTATAGATCTGAATAGATCCAAAATTCTTAATTGTAGTAGGCACAGTTAGAAAAGCCAGCTAAAGCAGTGTATAAGCATTTTATACTTTATTAATTTTTTTATCTTCAATCCATCTTAACGATTCTGAGAGAGCTTGTATCTCTTTTCTGTTCTATGTCTATTTGAAACTGTTATACTCAGTTAAATATACGAAATTAAATCACCTGTTGAAATTACATCGAGATTACAGATAATAGGCATTCTAGTTGATGTTTTTTCCTTCCCTTTTCCTTTAAATTCCCTCATAGCAAATATAAAAAGTTTGTTAATTGGTGCTGAGTTGCAAATATATCGAACACGAACATGTCAAAATAAATCAAATTTTTCCTTCAGTAGAAGTTAAATGATACAGCCTGACTGAATCCCTGTATAGTTTAGCATCTATTTACAAACATTTTCATATACTAAATTACATGGCATTTAAAATAATTAGGAGCTTTATGTGACGTAACATTTACTTTTATTGTTACTTCATGAACCAAGGAATAAAGTTGATTTAAATTTTAGAATAATTGTTTCATCTATATGTAAAAATGTAAAAACTGGGTCTAACATTTGAAGATTGCAACTTCGGTTATTTTAGTAGAGGCATTGTTGAAATGACATATATATTAAAAAGTATTTAATTGATAGGGTGTTATTACACTCTATATTTTCAAAATCAATTAGCATGTGATTTATAAAATTTATAAAGGAATTTATCATCACCAAGCCAATATGACATAAAATGTAAGATGGACTTCTTTAAGAAGAAAAAAAAAAACCATGCATCAAAAACAGAAATAAAGAATGGTGAGAACTACATTACTATTAACAACTACATCAAATGGATAAGAATTAAGTGCTCCAACAAAAAGATAGAGTAGTGGAATAGGTAAGAAAACTAGCCTCATACATATATGTTGCATAAAGTAAACTCGCTCCAGACTAAAAGACACACACAGAGTCAAAGAGAGAAGATGGAAAAAAATACATTGCCTTGCAGGACCTAGAGAATATTATGCTCTATAAAATGAGTCAGATAGAGAAAGACATATATTGCAAGGTTTCACATACACATGGAATCTAAAGAACAAAATCAATAACAACATCAACAAAAGCAGGAAGAAACTCATAGATACAGAGAATATTTAGATGAATACTAGATGCGAGGGCATTGGGGGGACAGAAAAAGGCAAAGAGCTTAAGAGGTACAGGCGGATAGCTGCAAAATAGGCATGGCAATATAGAGTGTAGCATGGGGAAGATGGTCATTAATGTTGTAATAAATATGTAAGGGGGAGCAGGGGTATGAGACTTCCTGGGGTTATCACTTTGTGAGTCATGTGAATCTCTGTTCACTAAGCTATATAGCTGAAACTGGTATAATATTGTACGCCAACTATAATTGAAAAAAACTAATTTAATTGTACAATATGATCACAAACTACTAATTATTTTGTTTCATAAAAATAAAATAAGAACTGGTAAATATTTAAAATTTTAATCTATTAAAACTGAGCAAAATACAACAAACTCCATTCAGAAATCACACACACTACTCTGTTGAAGTATTAATTTAGATAATTTTGAAATTTCAGTCAAAATTTGTGGGATTTGTATAAATGCCCAATAAGGCTCATTGGGGAAAAATAGGAGCTAGCACTGCCATCAGGAATATGTCAGGAACATGAACGTCAAATCCAATATAGACACTCTTTTTGAAAGAGTTTCTGATGATGTTTTTGGAAGACCTTTATAAAATATGAAACCATCTGTCTCTGCAATGATCTAGGTCCACATCTGATAATATACAACCATTTCCTCTAATGTTCTAATGTGGTCTTAACAGTCTTTTACTGGACAGTGTATACCCAGTTGAACTCTTGACTTTTAAGCTTTATCACTAAAGCTGCATGGTTCCACTACTGAGCCCCATCTGTATCAAGTGCCTCTTTTATTGTAAAAGTTTTTTTTTCTCAATTATATAAGGAGTAAATTTAGCGTTAAAATGTAGAATTCTTGATTTTCCAACACTCAATAGCTAATTGTTTTAAATAAGTTGTTAAAAAGTTAATTGGAAGAGAGTGCATGATGGACTAATTATTATAAAATAATGAATTACAACTATATGAATTAATAGCAAGAGAAAGATATGTTTTTTTCTTTAAGGAAACCTTTCAGAAATCTTTTATTTGGTCATAATTCTTGGCTGTTGAAATTAATCAATAGATTTTGACTATACTCACTAGAACGAAAAATGGTAGATCACATTATATCAGATTCAGAATGATAGAACTGGAAAATACCTTTCAGATTATTTACTCTAAGACTTATAAGCTGGCAGTCAATTTCAGAGGTCAAACCATAGATCAAACTATGTCAGGAGATGCTTTAAATAAAAAAAAAAATTCATTGCTTGCCAAATGTAAAGTTTTTGGAATTCACATAAAATTTAGAATTTACTTTCCACTTTAAAATCTCTCTGGACTTTGCATGATTACATGATAGTTACGCCTATTAAATAGTATATGCAGCATCCAGTTCTTTACATCTACCACTTTCCCTATGAATTGACGTTCAGTTCATTGTATTCAATTTTGTTATCTTTCAATCCTCTCTGCCATTGGATTTTGTGGGTCTTGCCTTCTGTTTCTTTTATTTTGAAATTAAATTATATGTGATTCCAAAGGGAAAATGTATTTTGCTCTACTCCTGTAACTGGTACTTTCCAGAGCATGAAACAAAGTGAAATGAGTCTTGCCTGGTGATAAATACAAGAGAATTCAAATTTTGTAACCTAATGCTCATTATTATAGAGGCTACTTCATTCTATTCTGGAGAAAGTGCATTTTAAAGTACGTTTTGATTATGGCACAGAGAAGTATGTTAGAACAATTAAGAAAAGGATAATGAAAAGATTTTTTTGTATAGAAATAAATCTATTTTATCACATGTGGAATGTTTAATGCTTTCAGTATTACGAATTAGATGTAAATTCGTTCTTAAACTATGACAGGTAATTGGTTAATTATTAATTGCTTCTGTCCACATTGTATAAAAATACAGGCAAATGGTAAAGTTTGACATTAAAAGGATATTTTTTTATATTAAAGCTGAAAGTTCATTAGCTGTAGACTTTATGTTTCTGTACTTAATAAGGATCAATAAACTGATTAAGAAAAGCACACAATTTACCCTTCAGGTAGTAAGACAAACAAGGAAACAATTTAAGCAATGTGTAATTCTACAAAAGAGAAATGTAGTTTATGAAATTATTCCAGAATAAGACTAACATGTTTACTTGTGTCAGCCTTAAGGTGTATGCAATTTGATCTGTCATAGGGTAACAATTCTAACTTTTATTATTGAAGCCATGTGTATCAGCTATTGATTGCAGCAGAACAATATCAACACAAACTTAATGAGTTAAAACAGCACACACATCATCTTGACGTTTCTGTAGCTTAGGAATTAGTCACCTGTGTTCTCTGTTTCATAGTCTCATACAGATTTAAATGAAGTACTGGCCACTGCTAGAGTCTCATGTGAGGCTTGAAGGGTACACTGCCAAGCTCTTGTGGATTTGGTAGGATTCAGTTTCTTGTGGGATTTTGAACTGAGGGCCTCAGTTCCTCGCTGACTATTGCTCAGACATGACCTTCAATATCTTTTCACATGGACGATTCACATATTCACTGCTATTAATCCAGCAAAGGAAAGATAGTCTACTAAGAGAATGAAGTTACAAGCTACCATCCTATGTTACATAATCACTGAGGTGACATCCTATCTACTGTGCCAATTTCTTTTGTTTAGAGACAGGTCACTCTCTGCCCCACATGCAAGAGGAAAGGAATACTCAAGGGAAGAGATACCAACTCTATGGTTCCAGATACTGTGGTTCCATAGCTCTCTAAAGTTAACCCTTTTCAGACTTTTCTTACACAATCACCATGGTCAACCTCTAAGCTATGTGACCAACTGCATATTGTCTTAATGTCTCCTTATAATCTAAAATGTCATACAATGTGTATCATTCATAAGCAAGGCAGTGCATCACAATCAAACTTCGTGTCACTTCTGTAAGTGCCTTTTTTAATGGTAGCCTCCTATTATGTTTTCTTCAAAGTTCAAAAAGTTATGCTTTGTTCAGTGCACTGACACTATGACAATGACTAAATAAATTGCTTATAGAATATAAATGTGTTATTTCAGATGTGTTACTTAAGAAGTGTCTAAGCAGGCTTTTCATAAATTAGTTGAGGCTCTTTGATTGGAAGTGATAGAAATCTTCAATAAAGGAGATACACAAGGGACTTTATTTTTTTCCCATAAATGACTTGACGAGTTTACCTAGCTTTAAGTATAACAGCATTTAAAATATTAGTCAAAATTTTCAACCCTAAAGTATGTCATTTGTGTTGTTGCCATTATCAATAAGAACATATTTATAGAGTACAAGCAATAAAATCCTAGCCAAAACCAACCAACAACCAATATATAAATAAGTACCTTTTTCCACACCTAATATTTAAGAGTAAAAATTTTGACATGACAGTCATTGGCTTTCTATTAGACATTTGTCACACATGAACACTGAGCAAAAAGGATAATGTGTCCTCATTGTCCAGATATAGGTAACATGTTCATCCTTATATCCTAGAGACTGGGTCAGTCCTACCCCAAACACTTAGACTGAAAATGAATGAGGTATGATTGACCAAGCAGCACCTGAATACTGTTAACAAAAGACAGCAGAAAAGATACAGGAGAGTAAAGTTAATTGAGATATATTTATTGAAATATAATTAACACACAAATGACCATTATGCTGGAGCAACTATAAATAGCATAGATTGCTTCACCCTTCACCAATCAAACATATAGACAACAGTGCCAAAGATAATCACTATTTGGACAAGATGATTATGAAAAGTTTTATGTAATTAACTTTTCTTGACTATATTTGTGTCTCAGGATTCGTTATGAAAGGTTTCAATGAAGACACCATTTAATTGCACAGTGCAATCTACATTAGAAGATGTGAGAAAATGTAAATAAAAATGATGGATAGTATTAAAAGAGTAAGAGACCATACGGAAGAAATAACAATGTTATCAGTTTGGGAAAAGGAGCTAGAGGTAATTAAAAATCACATAGCTTAGAGAAAGTGGCTAGACTACAAAAACGCTCAGAAACATTGTGAAAATATTGGATTCAGTAATCTTCTAAATCTGCTGAAGCTGGATAATAAAAATATTTGTGAATTATAAAAGTGAGATTATTTGCATTCATTTTTGAAAATACAGTTACAGTAGCCAGTGACCAATATTATATAATGAAATTGAGGTTTTGAGATTGAAATAATGTGTTGTGCAAAATATATTATTGAAATCAACTAAGTAGTACGATAGTGAGTACATAATGTGCCTACAGTTAAGCTAAAAAAGTGCATTCAAAATAAATCTGAATTTTGTGATGCCGTCTATTCAAATACTCTTAGTACAGTTAGAGCTTTACCATAAAGCATGAATAAGACCAGGTGAAAATACTTGGAAGTCATTTTTTTAAATATGATAAGATCAGCAACACAATAGCAACATCTTTGAGGTAGCAAATCATATCCCCTATTGCTTTCAGTCCAGAAAGTGCTTTAGAGACAAATGGAAAGAGTTCTCTATGGCATTTGGCAGAAAATAAAGTAGCAGAGTAGTGTGTTCCATTTTAAATTAACAACAATGCAGGTGACAAGATATTCTTAAAAGAGCATTTGCATGATTTGGAACAAAGCTTCTTAAGGTTGGAGACTTAATGTAGTACTTCCCTCAAAACTTCAGAAAATAGTGTTATTCAAACAAGCACACATATAAACAAACATGTTTTATGATGAAATTCAGGACTTCATCATGGAAAACTTACTAATCTTCTCTAAACCTGCATACCTCCACCAGTACGTGAATTTGCAACCAGAGGTACTAGAGTTGATATATTTTCTACTGCAGCTATCAATCAGAGTATTTTGTACTCCTTTATTTCAGGAAATGGGGAGGGTGAGTAGATGTTTACTCAGCGTTTTCAACTTGGATTTGAAATTAATTTCAGGTTGAATTATTGTTTCCTCTTTATTTCTAATAAAAACTTGTACAACTTAAATGTAATTGGTAACTATGTGCTGAATATGACTAAAACTTCAGTTATCTTACAAAAGTAATCCGTCCTCCCCCCACTGCAGGAAAGACTAAATATGAAATTCCAGAAGCCTTCTCCTCCTCATATAGGAGTATTTTAAGGATATTTCTTCAAACTGAAAACCATATTTTCAGCTTTTAGTCATAATTATTGCCTTATAGGAATCCCGTCCCACCTTTCTGTACAATTTCAGACCTGTATTCCTGCCTTGGCACACATAAATGTGGAGAAACTTTAACATCATAAATACTTATGAAGGTTCAAAGAGTTACATCCATGATAAAAGACATTCATAGTATATAATGTTTCCTCAAACAGTTAAATTAGACATAAAATTAGCAATTTTTAAGTAAGTAAATCATGTGAGTTTTGTCTAACCGCCATGGTTCACTGAGAATAGAATGGTTTGTGAGCCTCTAGAAATAAGTCCCAAGATGACTACTTCTCTCCCATTTTTGTTTCACCTATTGTCTCCAGCTTAGTTGTCCTCTCTTTTTCCTTTTGATTAACTGGATGGCATGGCAAATTATGGCTAGTCCAAAAATATTTAAAATATATTTAATAAGAACATAAATATGAAATATGGAATAAGCAAATACATGTTTGCAAGGAAATTATAAAGTCCTTTTACAAATATTTAAACAACCAACCATTACAAGAAATTGCTTTTCTTGAAGCCAGTGCTCAACAGCATAGTTTTTTTTTTATTTTGATTTTTGTTTCTACTCTCTAAACAGTGATAGACTTCCTTTTTTCTTAGACTTCCAACATCTGACCAAAGTTGTGATTTTTCAGTTTTCTCAGTCTTTTCTGATACTTTCTCTTTTTTTTTCTATTAATTGTAAGAGATTGCGAGCATTTTTTTCCAAATAAACAGGTACTATTGCAATAGCTATCACAGAAAACTGAAGGCACGACTTCTTTGTGACTATGTTGAATTTAAGATGTGTGCCACATCCAAGTTAATCTATCCAGGAAGCAACTGAATCAACTAGATTACCTCAAACTATACAAAGCAGCTTTACAATGGTCCCACTGATATGAGGCAAGATAGCACTTGGAATTGAGACCAGATGAGGGAGCCAGATGTCCTGGCCCAGAACTTAACCTTTAATCTTTAACCTTGGGCACACCTTCAACCTTGGGCAAGTTAACAGAGACTCAAGTTCCTTTATTTAATATGGTAAAACACTACTTAATCCAAGAGTTTTGGATAAATTATATAACGTACTTAGAATGCCATACATGAATTTATCTGCTATATGTAAATATCTACATCTGGTTGAAATACAGAAGATATTTTAGTTCCAAATTATCACAAACACTGTTGTTTTCTGAATCGTGTTCTCTAAAAGGTGGACAAAAAGATCACTCTCAAAGAACTGGGGTCTTTAAATGATATATATTTTAAGTAGCAGGCTTTAAAGGTAAGTTCCTAATCTTTAAAATGTAGCTCTTTATGATGCAATGACGAGTAATCAACATTCACTGAGCTTAACTGTAATTCAGTAAATGCCATTTCCTAGCCAATAGACTATACTTTGTTGCACCTTACATCTTTTAGCAAGAGAGAAACACTAACTCTGAATAGTAAAGACATCACCCAAGGAAGAAGGACAGTTGATTTTCTTTAAATATCCTTTGTGTGTGGGGGAGGGAAGGGACACCTACTCAATTATAGGTCTTTCATTTCATTTTATTTTCAACCTATCATGCCATGAATGCATGGGGAATGGGCTCCAGCAGCTCAGATTCCTTTCCATTCATTTTCAAAAAGCAGGCTTCTCTGGGTGAGCAGGCTGGCGCTTCAGTTGAACCCAGGTACCTTTCTCTTTGGCTTCCTTCTTTTTTTGATCATTTTCCTTTACATGTTTCAGGAAGGGGTCTCAGCTATTACAGTGCTTACTATGTTCACTGCATACATTAATTCTCTTGACAAGAATCTTTCTGTTAACTTGTTTGTAATAATGTCAACTGGGTAATGTTGTAAACTCTTCCAGTTTTGCCATTTGTGCAGCGGCATTTCTTTTCGAACAGTGCCCATTCCCCTGATGTCTACAATACAACCTTTCTTGTAGATTCTCATTTATTTGGGCAAACAAACAATTCCATGTTTTCTAAAAGGCCTAGAGAACATGTGGTGGGTGCCTTCACTCTTTCTGTTTCTGTTGGTCATTTGGGGGAATTAATGGAAAATGGTGGTTCAGGCCAAAAGGCTGTTCTGGCACTTTCTGTGATTCTATCAGCTCTCTTCTTTGAAGATAGCAGAGTAGCTCAACCTAATACCCTCTTTCCCTGACATGACTATTTTTTACAATTAACTCATTTATTTATCCAATTACTCAACAAATATTTGTTAATTCACTCAACAAATGTTTATTGAACATCTATTACATACTAAGTATTCTCCTAGCCATGAGAGAAAGAACAATGAAAAAAAAATAGATCCCTGCACTTACAGAATTTAATCATCAGTAGGAGAAGATAGACAATAAAAATAATTATAGTGATAAATATATAGCATTTAGGTAGCAATAAATGCTATGGAGAAAACTAAAGTGAGCAGTGGTGAAAGAAGTATGATATTATAAAATATGCCAATGCACCCCACTCTTCACTCAACTATACATGAGCAAATGTACTTTAAATAATGAACATTGGGGCAAAATACTTTAAGCTAGTTAAAATAGTAAATCATGTTTTCTAAATAACCAACATATTAAATTATCTGTTTTGCTCTCAAGTGTTCATAGCATACTAAAAAGAATAATAAGATGCATTATGTCATAATAAGTATAATAACCTATTAAGGTCATAAAATACTTGGTTAAACAAAATTGTATGAGTTTCTTTATAACACAATTTCTGAAGGTGTTAGGTGACTAGAGGGCCATCTGAATTCATGGTGTGGGAATTGGTAATTGATTACAAAACATTAATTTTCAGGAGAATCTGAAAATAAAAACCTAGGTTTTCATGTCACACACTTAGGATAACACTGATGTTGATCATATCTGGAATATAGCTTCCAAAAGCAGTATGTTATCACTTGTATGCATTAAAATTATTACAAATAGGGGTTCAAGCAGCAGTGCCTCTTAAAGAGAATTATTTTTCCTTGTAGTGTAAAGAAAATGACCAAGAAATCATATTTTAATTCTAGGTAAGTTTGGAATTAATAACATAATGGATGTTATCTATGTGAATGCTCCTCTGGACAATGAAACAAGGACAAGCTACGTGCTTCCTGTCCAAGTCAACTCCCTGGAAGTGGTCCTAGCCAATCTCTGAGTTCCTGTGAAATGTAAGTTATTTAAGGTTTTTCAATAAATTGATGAAGTTCTGGTCATCATGAAATGAAATACATGTCTACAAGTTTTCAGTGAATAAAGTAGAAAGAGTATGAACACTCAGAGATATTTTCCCGTTTATTTTAATTTCTGATAGATGACAACACTGACAGAATTTCATACCCCTGAAATGTCAAGACAATAACAGGTTATTTCCAGACTTGGTGTATAATATTGTGGAAAACCCTCGTTGAGTATGTGAGATAATAAAGCTTATTCTCATTCTGCTATGAGGTACTGGCTAACCCTCTGAAATGTGGTATATTATTAATAGATATGTGACTTCTAGACAATCCTTAAATTGTGTGGTTTATGGTACTTATGAATTTTCTTAGAATAGAGGTAAGCACATATTAAAAATAGTGACTAACATTTATCAACACATGTGTGCTGCATTACATTTAATTCACACCCGTTTCTAGGAAATGTAAATTATTGTCTTCACGTTACAAAGACATGCTGAGAAAGGTTAAGTGATTTCCTAAAAATGACACTTGTCAGTAAATGAAAAGTTGAACATTCAGTCTCACGTTGTTTTTTTTTTTTCTTTAATCCGTGACATCTTTCTTTAATATTACACTTTGATAGACTTTAACCACAGAGAGAAGCAAGTAAAAGCCTGATTGTGAAGTGGGAAAGACACATATTCTGGAAGAGATCACCAACAATGTGATAAACACTATCTTTTTTCCATTCATCGAGGTAATACACCTTTGCACTTTAGCCATCCATCTTTAAAAAAAATATATCAGGCCAGCTTTTTGATAATCCAAGAAACCCAAGAGAGTTTCTTGGGTTTCAAACTTACCTCGAATTAAAATATGATTTCTCGGTCATTTTCTTTACACTAAAGGAAAAATAATTCTCTTTAAGAGGCACTGTTTCTTGAACCCCTATTTGTAATAATTGTAATGCATACAAGTGATAACATACTGCTATTTAATTTAATCATTAGTAAAACAGAGGCTCAATAAAGTGGGAAACAGTATCTGAAACATTTACTTTTTCCCCTGGGTGCCCTTCCTAGACATCCTATCAGAAAACTCCATCAATCAGCATTTTCAGACGGGGGAAGAAGAAAGGAGAAGAGAGCCAGAGCAAGCGTACACACACATATGAATGTCCATGGATGAGAAAGGAGAGTAATATGTGAGTAAAAGGCTGAAGAAGCATTATGAAATTTCTCATCTGAGTTTAATTGATGATCATTAAAAATGAATCACTCTTTTCCTTTACTTTAAATCTCACTTACTGATCTAGCATTGAAGGCTGCACAGGTGCAATCAAATCATTTGAAAAAATTGGATTATACACAGTGTATCTTTGGAAATAAAGGAATTAATTTGTCCTTCATGATGAAGCATCACTTGCATAATAAAATTGTTTAAAAATATCAGGCCAGTTCTTTGAGTTTTTAAAATCTTTAAAGTGCAGGCAATTACATTTTTTTAATAAAATCTAAGTGGTCGAAAGGTCAGCATCAGTCTAATTTACAACATGCAAACTACTTTACTGAAAATAAAAATTAATGTAAATGTTCATTGAAAACTGTATTTGTCAACTTCCTTTGAAACGACTGAGTAGTTCAATTGAAGAAGAAACTTTTGGTAAATATTTATTTCTTCAACTTGGTATTTAAAAAAAAAAAGATTGCTCTGATTTCGAAGAATAGAGATATATTCAGTGCTTATATGTGAATCTAATACAACTAGCTCTCCTTACTGTAATTTGAATGTAAATTTAAGTATAATAACAATTTACTGGATGCACATAAGTATGCTAATATGCATCTCATTATGGCTGTAGAGGTGAGATAGAATAGGGAATTCGTGAATTATCCTCTCAGAAATTTATGAAGCCTAAATGCTATTAATTTGTTTAATACCTGATTCTTAAATATTGTCTCTGACATTTCATCATGAACTTTTGCCTCTTCAGTGTGAAATACACACTCAAGTATTTCTAAAAGATTTTTTAATGACTATTAATGGTTTACAGTCAATTCTTAGACGACTAGCTATGCAAATGAGATCATTATATAAATTAAGGTTAAATCATTAATTGTTTAAAGGTTCATCCTTTCTTCCGAATTATCTGCCCTATGGTTTTGAGCTTTATCACATATCATATGAATAAAGGTAATAAAAGAATAAATCAGATTCATCAAAGCAGTTTTTTATTCTGATTTCTGTGCCACATAGTTATTAATGAAGTCATTTGAAAGGAAAGTTTGATGAGCATGCTGCACTCAATTTAACATCTATAAGAAATATGTAATTAAAATAGAAAATGTTTAGAACTCATTTCCAAAATTTGACATCAGCAGTAGTTAAAACATTTTAATGATTTAGTATGGATAATCTTAAAAATAAATAAAATTACAGAGACGGTTACAATGAACGTCCATGTATCAACAAACCAGCTCCAAAATCCTCGAGTCGGGGGAATCTTTTCCATCTGTACTTCCAATTGCTCTGCCGTTACATTATTTTGAAGCAGAGTAGAGACATCTCACCTGTAGATATTTTAATAGGTATCTCTTACACATAAGGGCTCTTAAAACAATCACAACCCATTTATTACTTATCCTTAAATTTAAAAATTCCTTAATATCAACAAATATCTTGTCAATACTTATATTAAAATTTTATTCACATCAGAATCCAAAAAAGGTCTATACACAATTGGTTGGCAGGTCTTTTTAATTTGTTGTTTTTCTTTTCTTAATTGTTAGGCTTCAGCACTGTCACTTCTTTTTATTCACTTTGTTCAAAAACAAGATTCCTGAAGTCTGGATATTGATGACTCTAAGTTCTGTGGTTCATTTAAGATTTTTGTCTGTCTCCTCTATTTCCTATAAATCAAGAGTTAGATCTTAGAGGCCTGATTAGATCCAGATTTTTGTTGTTGTTTTTAAAAATAAATCACAGATGATATAGTATCCTCCCTATCCTCAAGGTATACACTTTCAGAGACCTTCCCTAGTTGCTTGAAACTTTTGATAATACTTAACACTATATGCCCCATGGCTTTTTTTCTATCCATTTATACCTATGATAAAAATTAACATAAATTATCACAGTAAGAGAGTAATTATAATAAAATAGAGCAATCATAACAATGTAATAAAAGTTATGTTAATGTGGTTGCTCATTTCCTGGCATCTCTTGCTGATGTTTCAGTATTTTCTGGTGCAACACAATACTGTCAATTGGAACACATTTTTAGTTCATGTCTACTGCTCACAAATGTTATGTCTTTCCCATCTTAACTAAACACTTGTCTTGCACTCTGAACTATAACTTTCCGTTTGCGGTGCAACACAGCAAGCCTTGCACAAATTCCTTTTTCCTTCTTTACACTTTCATGTATAGAGGATTTGTTCTTACTATGGACTTTCCCACTCGGTTTGTTTTCATTCATTACTTAAAGGAAGCACTTTATGGCCTCTCTTTTGCATATCCGAATTGCTTGCATCAATACTCTTGTTCTCTGGGGCCATCTTTAAGACACAAAAGGGTAACTTGAACAAGAGCACCATGATACCTGAGAGGATAATTCAAAAACCCACAGAGCTACCACATGACTAATGGGCAAAGAGTGTATACACTGCACAACGAATTGAGTCAAGTCCCAGGTGTGGTGGAAGGGGAGAGCTTTCATCATGGTACTCAGAACGATGCGTAATTTGAAAATCGTGAATTTTTTTTTTTATGACTAAAATTTGCCATATTATACTTTCAGATGACAATAGCTGAAACTATGAAAAGTGAAACCAGGGATAACGGGGGTCTGTTATATGCACCATTTCTTCAAGGAGGTACACCGAATCCCTTTGACTCTCCTTTGGTGATAGTAGCATCCACTGATAGCAATATTCTGCCTAGTAATTTTTTTTCATTTCTTCTTTTTAATAGCTAAAATATTTCTAAAAGAGGAATTCTTCAATATCAAATAATTGGTTTTCCCGAGGTCCTGTTCCCATAGTAAAGGCAGAGGAAAAAGTATGTTTCTTTCCTTGAAGTCACTGGACTTTAATAAGTTGATTAACTTTCATACTCCAAATGTGACTACGGAGATAACTGTATTTAGTTTTATGAGCCACATAAATTCTATTGAAAGCACTCAACTCTGCTTTTGGAGATTACATGGAGAAAAGAGACAATTCGTAAACAAAAGGGTGGGCTGTACTCCAATAGGTAAACAAATGAATGTGACTGCACGAATAAGATTTTCCTGACTGAAACAAGTGTGGGCTACCATTGTCCAAGGGACTGCAGTGTGCTGACTCTTGTTCTAAACCGTTATTTTCTTTATATAATATGCTTAGCATCTCTTTTTATTTTCTTTTGGCTATCGTCTGTATATTTTCTACTGTGAGCAAGCTTTCTGCTTCATCTATACCTTTCCTGGTCATTTAATTTGAAGTAACATTGCTTTATCCCTGTTAATTCTGATAATATAATCAGTCATATAGTTGTATATATGTGTTCTAGTAGACTCCTCAATGCAGGCTCATAGAATCAGCATTTTCTATGTTTGTATTACTTAGAGTTTATCTGAGGCCCAGGTAATTAAACCTAAATTTGGATAGATATTTGATATGAACGTGGACTCATATTTTCTTTTCTTTAACAAACATGTTACTCTATTTTCATCTTCTGTGAGGTGTTACTGTCAGTGTAAGTCCACACTGGTTTTCCTTTTAAATGGGTGTTGGACTATTTAGAGTTTTTTATTTTTATTTTTTGTAAAGCCAATAAGTTATTTAATATACCTTCTTCTGTTGATGCTGAGTCATTTTCTGCATTTATATGATGTATCCATTTAAGTAGTTTTTCAGGAAAGCTTGCTTGAATTCTACATTTTATCATATTTTTTGTTTTCTTAATTTTTTATTCTGTTAGGAGACTCTAATTATATGTGATGCATCCACTACTCTCTTATATTACTATTTGTCTAATATGTTTCATATCTTTATTTGTTACATTTCGATTTAAAATGATTTTATCTATGACTTTTTATAATTCGGATGCATTTTTTTATAGCTTCTCTTTTTAAAAATAAATTAGCTTGTTTCAAAATACAAAAAAAAACACTTTTTACCTTTTTAAAATATGGCTTCATTTTCTTAGAATCATTATTTTGCTTGTTTTTCTTTTTTTACTTTGTGACTTCAACCATGATCTTTTTCTATCATACACATTTAATTAAAATTTCTTTCTTATGCTCTTATGAAAGAAATTTGTGCTAGGATAGCTTTTCTAATTCACAGTTTTAGAATACCTGTTTGTTACAAAGTTTTTATTAAGTTTTCAAAATTGATCTATCACATGATCTAGCAATCCTCTTATTGCGCATTTACACCAAAGACTTGAAAATCCATATTCATCCAAAAAGATAATTGCACACCAATGTTCATAGCAGTATTATGCATCTTCCCAGGCCAGGACATGGAAGCAAGCAAAATATCCTACGATAGATTATTGGATAAAGAAGCTATGGTATGTATACACAATGGTGTGTTACTCATCCATGAGAAAAGATAAAATAATGCCATTTGCAACAATGTGGATGGACCACGAGATAATCATTTTAAGAGAAATAATCCTGACAGAAAAAGTTGAAAATTACATGATATCACTTATATGTGAGATATAATTCTAAAAGCAACAAATGAACAGGACAAACAGGGACTCATGGATGTGGATTATAGGGAAGGAGAAGAGCAGGGAGGTACATGGGGTAAAATGGGCCAAATATGTTGTGATAGAAAAAAATTTAATGATGGGAAGCTAATACACAATCCAATAGATGTATGCTTTACTGTTTAAGTGTATACCTAAAAGTTACTGGATTTATTTAACCAACGTCACAAAAAAAATAGTTAATTAAAAATTAATTAAAGGAAAAAAAAAAGATCAAAGATTGTATGTTAAACAGTCCTTTGGGAAAAAGAAGTAGAGAAGTATTCTCATTGTCTTTCTCATCCCTACAGTTGTGCATCACTCCCAGGAAAGGGGGCTTGGTGAGGATACATGCTCTCTTCTCAATTTTAGTGTTGACAACTGGAGTAAGACTGTTGTTTCCCCATGTATCAAACGGCACAGCAAATTCATGTCTGAGAACTGTTAGGTAATTCAGAGTGTAAACTGTAGAGTCAAAAAGCTCTTATGATTATTGGAGCAGAGGGGCATCACAGCTACTTTAAAAGAAGCTTGTGGTCATAGAATCATGCAGGGAAAGAGCCAATGAACGTTACCCAAGTTCCAGATAAGGCTCACATCGAATGCTAGTTTTTGTAGATCTGATTTAACAGGGTCACCTGGAGGAGTGATGAGAATGCAAACAGCAAAATCTGCAAATGAATTGCTAAATGTTTTCTGAAGTGACAAAATGGGCATACATGAAATGTGCTGTCCAAATCAAGTTGCTGCAGGACAGCACTCCAGTGCGCAAAATGTCCAATGGGCGATATCTCTTTTAAACACATGTTTTACCCAAAGCATGTTTAACCACTTCACAATACGAATAATTAATTTGGAGCGTTCCTTTCTGCCTTATCAATCTTTTGCCTCAGTCCCCAATAGCACATGATAACAACTGGAGTGTTAAAAATCAGCTTCTAGTGAACTCGAAGGAGGTGCTGAACAGAGGAAAAGAAGTTTTGTACATCCTCTTCTCTAAATGAGATTTGAAATATTGACCAGTATATTGAATTCAAGAATCCTTTATTTTCAAAACTTATCATAATCATAGTACTTTTTATTATCCAGGACCACATTTCACTCGACCCCCTCAATATCTCCTGGGTTCAGTACAGAATGTTAGCGCTCCTGAAAAGTCTTCAAGATACCTATGTTCAGAAGAACTTTATATCAACATTACTGCCACAAAAATTATCCAGATTCCTATGTTTTTATGTAGAAAAAAAGCAATAAAATGAGTCTTTACAGCTCTGTTTTATTTAAGGAAGTCTACAATTGAAGTGCAAGATTTTTTTATGGTAAAATGATAATTATTATTAAATGTGGAAGAAAAAAACATAACTTTCTATAAATAAATATGTCCTTGTATTTTACTTTAATAGCTAGCCTTCCAATTAGGAATTAAAGGAAGGACAATTAAAAGCTTAAACTGAAGATGTAACAACTCAAATAGTGCTGATTTCCTTTGATGGTTTTACTTTAGAGTACAACATGCAATACACTTCATTGTCTTGGTTTTTCTACTTCCAAACAGAAGGTCTGTGACAAGCAATGATAACGACCCTTTAGTCACGATTATCTGACTTATAAATTCATTCCTCCTATAAGCTAAATAACAATATTACAGAATTTTACATGATGTTTTCAGTCCTAATATCCCAGATAAGTTCAAGGCCTTGTATTTCTAGTGTGAACATATGACCATGGTTTTAGAAACACTATTCAAACATTATTACTTTAGAGATTGCTTTATGAAAATTGATAGTGTATTGTCTTTGTGATACTATTGTTTCAAACATTCTAGGCATCTTATATACACAGTGGAAAAAATTATGTTTTTAATAAAATGAATTGCTCTGTCCAAGAAAAGAATTCAATTGTGAAAAATAGCTTTGTTAAATGCGTAATTTAAATATGGTTACATATTCATTTAAAATGGCTACATATTAAATTAAATATATTAATTTTATTAATACATTTATGAATCATAATACATTGAGGAAATATTCCTCCTAACATTGATTTGCTGAGAAGGAGACAGTAATGTGTGATTAACATTTGTTGATGATAGATTATATTATATATTTCTTCAAATGTAATATGCAAGAAAATCATGTTTCATTAGGAAAACTCTTTATATGACTTCATTGTACAATTAAAATCAAAATATTTTAGAGGTAAGTTAGGAATAAGCTGGTTTTCCTTAACTTATACTAACAGTATGAAATTGGCCAAAACTTAGGATTTTTATATTGTTTTCATTCTTCAAAACTTGTTTAATATAGATAATAATTTATATTTTTCTTAGCCTATTTAGTCTAACTTTAATTTGGATTAAAATTAGAGATCATTCGCTGGTTCACAGATATTTTTGCAAACTTACGTTTCATTTCTGAGATCAGCAGTCATTTGAATAATCATAAAGCTCTAGGTCTATGCAAACAGAAACTTCTATTTTTAATTATTTAAAAATGTTTTCAATTACACTTGACATACAGCATTACATTAGTTTCAGATGTGCAATATAGTCATCAAACATGTATATTACTGATGAAGCAATTACCCCAATAAATCTAGTGACCCTCTGACCAATCACAATTATTATAATATTTTAGACTACATTCCCTTTGCTATAATTTATACCCCCATGACTACCTGTTTATACTTCTTGATCTCTTCCCTCCGCTCACCCATACTCCCAAAATCTTCTGCCATCTGGTAAGCATCAAAATGATTTCCGTATCTATGAGCCTGTTTCTCTTGTGTTTGTTAATTATTTTTGTTCGATTTCACATATAAGTGAAATCACATAGTATTTATCTTTCTTTGTCTAAATTACTTTACTCAGCATAATACCCTCCAGGTCCATCTATGGTAGAAAACTTCCATTTCAATAAAGGCAAACAACGGCTTACTAAATATTGGGGAAAGAACCACATAACAGGAATGTGAATAGGATAAACCTTCCTAGATTTCATTTTCTCAGTGTGATTGGGCTTCTCAATTCTGTTCTCTTAGCCATTTTCTAAGTCACTGGGCACATAAAACTATGCACAGAAGAGCTAAAACTTGTTAAAGCACATACATTACCGAAAGAGCAACATTTCCGTAATGGAAAACTATAGCCATTTTTTTTTTAATAATGTAAGCATAAAATTAATTTTCGCTATTATAAATATGAAGGAAAAGTATCAGAATCTTCTCCTAAATTCATTCATCATTCCTATTGTTTATGAGTGCCATCATTGATCTTCCGAAGTCTCTTGTGATATAATCCAGGTCAGGTTTTTACTCTAAAGGAAGACAGCCTTATTATATTTTGCTAAAGATTTAGTATAGCCGTTAGATTCATTTTATTTATTTTTACCTCATACAAATGGAAAGTGAACACTCTTTCCTCTCAGTCATCTATTCTATTTTGGCCAGCCTTAAGAGCTGAGGAATTTTTTTTGTTGAATATTTTAAGGAAATATAAAAAATGACACCAATACTTCAACAATATGTTTATATAAAACAAAGATATGGGGAAAGGCACACATAAGGAAGATAAATAGAATGAACCTACGGAAGATTCATTTCCTCACCTTCAGTGGAATCCTGTTATGCTTGGCAATGTGTTTCTCAGTTTCCACATTGATTGAGTTATTTTCCTTTAATCTCAAGGAATAACTATATCTTGCTGTTTTTGCTTGCATGATTACCTCTAAAATGTCCACCCTTCACTGTTTCGCATATACACTCCTATTTTACAAGGTTGGGTATGAAATTCATCTCGTTTTTGAAACTTTCCTTAATTGACTATCATTCCTGTATTATGAGAGACAAATACATGTGGCCTGTGAGTTCTAAAAGGCAAGGATATAAAATTATCCAATTTTGTATTGCTCAGTTTCTATCTCAGGAACCCAGGGTGATCTCAAAAGATCCTGAAAGAGAGAATAATAGAGATAACAGTATGGAGATGGGAAAGATCATTTCAGGGGAAAATAGTGAATGCTCCTTTACCTAGTAGATTATGTTTGATGTTGAGGGGAAGCAGAATTTGGCAACCCAAAATATGCCTTTTGGAGTATTAATTATTTTCACCTGGTTATTTCTAAGGGAAGAAAGATTCAGGAAATAAAGTTCTGAAATTCTCCATAACTGCATATACAAAGGGTCCTATTATCATACACAACTATAGTGTAGTATGAACTAGGTATGACAGACTGGGAGAAACCAGCAAGACCCATTTGATTCAAGTGCTCTCTGTGCCCCGTTTTAAAAAATGGCTAACAAATATTTGTTTATCAAACATTTGATTTTCTAGCTCCATGTGAATTGTTGTGCTGCCCTTTGAAGTCCCAAACCACCACTATCCGACGTCTTCTTAGCTCAAGATGTCATGTAAGTCTTAACTGCCTAATCTGCCATCTACTCTCATATTCTTATAAAACCCTTGTATTTACATTCATAGTAAATGTGGCCATTTTATCCTATTAATCTCTCATGTTAATTTGATTTTTAGTCCAGCCAGAAGACCTTAGACGGTAGAAGGAAAATTAATTTTCCACCTGTTAGTGCATACTCTGATGTTTTCTCGCAAAGAAATACTGTCCTTATGTATTGCTTTGTTTATTGAACTTTACCTTTTGACCTATATTATTTATATACAAAAATCACATGGTACTTACTCTTAGATCTTGTTATGATTGTCTTTGGCCAAAATTTGTGTTAACTCTGACCTAGGTATTAATAGTAACATAATTTCATAATTCTTCTCAATGATTATGAATTACATTACATTTACA
This sequence comes from Cynopterus sphinx, assembly GCA_030015415.1. Classification (NCBI taxonomy): domain Eukaryota; kingdom Metazoa; phylum Chordata; class Mammalia; order Chiroptera; family Pteropodidae; genus Cynopterus; species Cynopterus sphinx. The sequence goes on from CM057386.1 coordinate 35,506,507, forward strand.
AATGCATTTTATGAATTAGCATAAGAAATGATGATGAAATGCTAGATAATTGGCCAAATAACAGAACTACAGCCTTCTCAGTTAGAAACAGGAAATATACGTACAATAGCGGATACTGAGATTGTGTTGTGTTTGATCCTATTACTTACTGTTCGTGATTATATTACATGGATTGGTACAGGCTTTGTGCGTCCTCTTGTAATTACTATTATTCTTTGATTAATGCTAGTGTTCGTACATATGATTATGTAGATTCCAGATAATTAATATGAGGTATGAAGGCATGAACTTTATTACACATTTAATTATACGGGAAAGATATATATCTTATTTTATAGAAAAAATATTCTAAATTGTATTAACGGAGACATCGAGAGATTTACATGGACAAAGTAAACCAAGCAATAATTATATGTGTTTTTTTCTGTGTATATAAATACTTAACCTTACTTGCAGACTTTTTAAGTTATTATTTTACTTGCAACTAATATGCTGCTTTTATTGTCGAAATACAGAAATCTGTTTTCTGTCACATGGCTCCCGAACATAATTTTCATGTTACAAGACTCGTGCCAAAACTATACATTAAGTTAATATATTGAGTACTCGATAAGCATAAGCAGTTCTCTGAATTACGTAAGGGGATATGTAAGAGAACACTGTCTTCAAGGAGTTTGCGTTCTGATGGAGAAGCTAGGATGCATAAGCATAAAAACAAGTAGTAACACCAAAGTAGCGTGTGTCTAATTGCCTTAAGAGAAACAGACATGCATGGTTTGAATGTAAAGAAAATAAATGTTGTGGCAAAGTAAATAGTTTCTTGATTGAGGAACAAAGTGGAAAGTTTATTTTGTCATAACCGGTTTCGTTTCATACAATTGATTCTAGTTGTGTATGTGGAAGATAAATAAGAAAGGATTGAGGGAGAAAATCAGAAGAAAAAGCTTGGGGAAAGGAATTTACAATGTGAGTTCAGAGGACAGCATAGGAGTACCAATGAATTCCTGAAGAAGACAAATGAGAAACTGACAAGTAAATGAAACATCATAAAACAGTATTTCTCGAAATATTATTTTTGAGATGTTAAGCACTCGAGATGCAGGCTTACTCTGCCTGCCACCTGCGACTTCACCCAAAGGCCGCTGGGCAGAGGGGCTGTGCCAGGCACGGGTCTGTGGTCGCGGGACCAAGCTGCGGTGAGAAGTTTGCAGTCGGGCCCTGCACCTCTCCGCCTCCTCCCAGCCGGCACCTTGGCGTCCAGCTGCAGGAGCACTGTTCACAGAGGCCAGGGCCCAGGGTGGCCGCCGCCCACCCCAGAGACTCCGGGGAACTGGGCGGGGCTGCAAGGGTCTGAAGGAAGCCACAGGACCACAGCGTGGGTTTGAGGAGACCTGCGGCCGCGGAAGCGGAGTGCGTGTCCGGGGCACAGAGCGACTGTGGGCCCGGGCTGCGTCGCCCTCCCCGGCCTGGCCCCTCTCTGGCGGCCGGGACATCGCCAGGTTGTCGCGGTGAGGGTGTCTGCCAGCGTCATGCATATAGAAGTGTCCCCAAGGGGCGTTCTGTTACTTATCTCAAGGGCGCATGCACCCCACGGCTGTGGTCTGGGGCAAGGTGCACTGCCAGGGCATACACCCCCCACCTCTGGGGCTCAGAGTCAGTCTCGGGGGCCAGTGTCCCGAGGCACCCTTCAATCTGCAGTTTCGGTTATGGAAACAAAGCCTGGTGACTGAGCTGGGTAGAAAATCCTTTCTGCTTTTCTGCTGTGGCAGCTATTTTGCTAGGTGTTGGTGTGTCTGAGGCTCAACAGCTTTTTTAGGCGGAGCCCTTGTACTGTCATCCACCTGTGCACTCACTGGCTGTTTCCCCTGATGTTTATTGGATACTTGCAGAGTCCCTGGGGGTCGCCCATCAAAGGACTCAGCACCCAAGGCCCCTGCCTGCTTCCTGGAACTTCCCATGGCCAGCATCTCTGGGAGGACAGGCTGGGGCGTGGGAGGGGTGTTCTCAAGAGCCCAGAGCAGCCCCAGGCCACCCAGGAGGAGATCAGTTAGCTGGGGAGCTGAGCTCCAGTGCAGGGGGATCACATCCAGGGAGGGAGAGCGCTGAGCAGGCAGGACATGGGGCAGAGTGAGGGGTCAGACAGATTGACAGCATGGCTGGCGGAGGCCTTACACCGGATTCCATGAGCCCTGTCTGGTAGCAGTCTTGTCCCCATCACCGGGTCCGAAGCACAGGGCTCGCCTTATGGGCGGCAGGGAAGAGGAGCTGGTGAATTTCCTGGGAACATCTGCAAAATGCATGTCGCAGTATTTCCCCTTAGGAGGATGCAGTATTTCCCCTTGGGAGGCTCTGTCTTTCTTGATTTCCAAAGGGATCAAGACTCAGAAAAGTACCACGATTTAAGGGCTGAAATAAAAAATTCTTCCCCATCTTTCCGGGATGATGAGGTGATGGAGAGTAGAGAGAGCTGTTGGTTGTATTCTTCTGCTCCCCTGAGTTGTTTGCCGACCTTCCTGAATTCTCTGAAGTAGCAGTAAATGTTTTAACTTATACCGGGTTATAGATGCTCTTGGTGGAAACGTGCAGATTTCACAAAGAAAATTAAAACCACTTATCACTGTTGGAGGTTTAAAAGACACTTTTTAGCTGCCAAACTGTCCTGATGCTGGTCCATATAGCTCCCTCCCTGGGGGCAGCAGAGCGCGCCCTGTGGAGGAGGCTGAGAATGGAAAGCTTCCTGGGCAGGCAGTGCTCACATTGTCTTGGAGCCATTGTTAATGGCCCTTGACTTTGAGGCTGAGGCAGAAGGAGCATGCACAGGAGATGCCATCTGGGGGCCAAGCGGCACCTTGTGGAGGTTCAGGCTCACTTGGTCTGTGACCTGAGCTCAGCCTGGTGCCCGGTGCAGGCCATACTGGACCAAGAGTGCTGGGCCCAGCGCGGAATCTACCGGTGCTCACAAGCTATGGTAGTCTGTCGCGCTCGATCCACAAGTGTTTGCAGGGTGGAATACGCAGGCTCATCTCCAGCTCTGGCATGAACTCTACAATGCTCAGCCCCTCCTGGGGAGACCGGCTTCCTCTTTGGGTGCGGAGGCAGCCAAGGAGTCAGGACCCACAGAGCCAGGACCTCCTCTGCAGCACGCCATCACAGAGTGGACCTCCCGCGCAGAGTCCAAGTTCCAATACCCGGCAATGGCTTTAATAGGTCTATTTGGGGTCATAGGGATATTATGCTCAGGGTCTGTGTTCCTGTAGGAGCCCCTAAGTGCTGCATATAGGGAAAAGGTAGCACACCACAGGAAGGAGGAATGCTGTTCTCCAATCTCAGCTTTTGAAATGGCAATTAAGTCTGGGTCCAGCCCCTGTATTCACCCTTAATTGTGAAGTGGCATGAAGTGACAATGCCATGCGGCTTGCATGACTGTGTTTGCACATTCACATGCAGCCCTTTGGCGAGGAAATATCAAGAAGCATTCCCAGAGCATGCAGAGGTGGCAGCTGCGACTCCCCATGGCTCTAAGATGTCCTCTGCAACCCCCACACAACTTCCCCACAGGGCAGGGTGGCAGGAGCTGTGAGCGAATCCTCCTGAGCCCACTTTCATGTCAACTTTTGTTTTAAATTACATAGGTGAAAAGGAAGGGTGGGTCCTTACTCTTTTTCAAGCGTGAAATTGAAACTTTCTAGGGCCAGTTTTTTCTCCTTTGCCCTACTGTCCTGCAGTGCATTGTGTCATCGTATACCCGGTTTATTCCCAGCATGTCCCCAGCTGATTCCATAAGCCCTGTCTGGTAGCAGTCTTGTCCCCATCACAGGGTCCGAAGCACAGGGCTCGCCTTATGATTTCTTGCATAATAAGTAGGGCACCCATGTGGGCTCTTCGTGATCTCTCCCTGGAACCCTGTTGCACCCATTTACACAACAGATGTCTGTTGTGTGCCTGCCAGGTGTCAGGTACGAGGTGAGCTGGTTGAGCCCTGAATGGCCAGAGTCCTCTCAGCAACCTCAGTAAGGCTCCACACACCCTGTCTGATGTCTTCTTGGGGAGCTATCAGTGGGCAGTTGGGCTTCACCCCCAGGAGGTGGACCCAAGCCAGTGTCAACTGCGAAAACCCCTCCTGTCTAACTATCTTGCAACCCTGCATTGTCTGCTCATAAGGAAGCATATATCGCTTATCACGCATGTGTCACGGTCCTCACTGCTGTCCATTCAATGACTCTCAGTTCATTCCTGCCCCACCCCACCTCTGTTTCTCAATGCTTGCAACCCCAAACCAGGGTTTGAGGCAGGACAGCATGCTCTTTGCTGTCCTGCCACCCAGCAGGGTTGGAATGGATTGAGGTCCCTGTCCCCTGGCTCAGGCTGGGCCGTCCACAGGCTGGGGAGGCTCCTTGCTCAGTCACATGGCTGGCCTGGCAGGTGGCTGGCACAGTGGGAGGCTCTTCTGTCTAGGAGCAGTCTTTCCGAAATGTATCCTCAGGCCCCCTTTCCCTTAAGGTCTTCCTACTCTGGTTCCCAGAGAGGAAGAGGTGAGAGGAGGCTTACCCTTCAGGTGTGACTTCAGAGGTCAGCAGGAGAGGCAGTGACCGAGGTGCCAGGGGAGGTGCATGTGGTAGCAGAGGCTATCACTGGGAAGAGTCACTCCCCAAAGCTTCTGAGGACTCCTTGAGGAGACCCAACCATGCCTTCACACCTGTGCCTTCAGCCGTGGACGTTCATTGTGATCTGCTTATGCTTGCGCAATTCCAAGAGTCCTCTTGTCCCACCCCAATGATCAGGCGTCCACCTGGTTTCTTCCTGGCCTTGCTGTTCCCCCAGCCTTACCTCTTTGGCCAGCTGCTCTGCTTTCCAGGTGGCCTCGCTCCCTCACTGCACTCTGGCCCTGAGACCTGTAGCTCCACAAGCAACTACCTCTACCTGGGCACTGCCTCAGACCTGGCTATCCTGTCCTCCTGCTGGGGCTTCTCCAGTACCACCCACTCTTCCTGAGCCATCCTCGCTTTCTCCCTGAACAGCCACACCTCCTGGGAGCCCCAGCTGCCCCACCCATGGTGGCAGGCGCATCTCTGGTAGTTGTCTCCACGCAGCCCCACCCTGCCGCATCACGCCACACCCCAACCCACTGCACCCCACCCCCTGCACTACACCCCACGACACAGCACCCCTCCGCATTGAACCACACTGCACCCCACCCCCTGCACTACACCCCACCACACTACACCCCACCGCATTGAACCACACTGCACCCACCCCACCCACACCATCCCTCTGCATCGCACCACACCCCCCCTCACTGAACTGCACCTCACTCCACTTCACCCCACCACACACCACCCCACCCCTGGCTCCAGACCGCCCTTCCCCTCAGCTCAGGACTTCGCCCAGCCCTTCTCCCTTGTCACCTCAGCAGCACCATTTAGCCCACTGAGCTCTCACAGGTGATCATCCCTCTCTTCTGCACAGCTAGTCCATTCTCCAGAGCCTGCCCCATGTGCCAGTTCCCTTGTCCCTTGATGCCTCTGCCACGTCCACTGCTTTCTGCCTGTGGCCTTGGTGCTCCGAGTGTGCATGCATGTAAATGGGCCACCTGCCTCTGGGCACAGAAGATGTTCTGGGCCAGCATTTCCAGCAGAGACAGCGCAGGACATGTATGTAACTTCAGACTTCCTAGTAATCATGTATTGGACAGCGATATAATGTTCATGTTTTTTACCTGCCATGATAGGTTTAAAGTCTTATTCAACATGTAGTCTGTATAAAAATCTGCTGAAACTCATACACACACACAAACACACACACACACACACACACACACACACACATTTTTTTTTCCATGCTAAGTCTGCCAAACACGTTAGCCCAGAGAGAATTTTGAAATGATGATTTTTTTTGGATATGTTGGAATACAGAACCTATTAAGATCAGTTTCATCTGTTTGTTTTGCCCCACTTGCTTGTAACATGCTTGCCTGTCAGTCAGAGGCTCCTGTCATGGCTCATGGTGTGGTCTGTGGGCCTGCGTGTGTCACATGGTGCTTGGACACCCAGACCTGAGTGCTGAGAGTGGTTCTCAGTGGACAGAGCTAGGAAAGGCCATGACACGCACACAGCTTCTGGGGGACCCAGATGGACTGAGAACCATGCGCCGTGAGACATCTTGTGCCCCTCGGTATCACCAGCCGCTCCCATCCTCCTGCTCGGCTTGACTGGCAGTGAGGAGCCTGGCTCCGTGCTTGGTCCACTTGCTTCATCTCATCGGGAATGACCCACCTCCCACCCCCATGCCCTACTCACCCTGCTTGGGCCCAGGAATCTCTCCTGGGTGCCTACCTCACATGGACACACAGATGGCTGTCCCTCCTCACACACGTACCATGCCGGTGCCTCCTCTTCTTCACTGTCCTTGTGGCCTGCAGAAGCAGGCCGGATTAGAGTGGTGGTTGGTCAGTGGAGGCAGTTCCCACAGGCCCTGGAAATAGAAAGCTTTCTCTGTAAAGTTTTTCTTTCAAAAGCCTCCTTTTAGAAGGGGCCACATAGAGCCTTCCTCCCAGAAGCATTGTCACAGCGTTGCTGTGCACATTTCTCCTGCATGGGTGTCTTCAGCTCTAGGGAAGGGGGTTGCTGTGGTCTTCTTCACCGAGATGCAAGTAAAATTTGTGGCTTTTCAGGATTCATGCAGCTAGGCCATGGTGATCCTAGGCCTTTGTTTTCTCAGAACTCAGAGCAGTCACTCAGCGTGGGGCTCTGGTCTGCTTCCTTGCAGTCGGAGTACCTGAAGAAGGGCAGAGACGGGAGCCACTCTCCAATGTGGTCAACACCGAGCCGGATGCTGACGGTGAGTGGCCCTGCTTTGGACCCTTTTCCTTCCGGACTGCGGATTGGTCTGATCTCTGTCCCCCGCCAGTAAGTGTGACTTCGTAGCCTGTCTGTGATGTGCAGTGTGTCCGGAGCATGTGACACCAGCGGAACGTGCAGGTGAGAAACGTGTCTGGCTCCCCACTCCTGCAGGCCCCTCATGACACTGGTGAAGGAACCAGGGTGGCCGTCCAGTGGGGGTGTAGGTGCTGCCACAGACTGGAGTGGCACTCCTGCAGACCTGCAGTCTGGGGCTGGGCTCTCCAGGGGTGTCCCTCACAAGTTGGGGGTGGGGCTACCTCGTGCCCAGCTCTGCCCCCAAGCTTGAAAGGCCCACTCCATGACCACCACATCAAGGAATATCTGGAAGGAGGTGTAACTGGGGTCCACCCAGCCTGCAAGGCCATCTTTACGGTCTGTAAAATGCACTTTGTACTTTTCCATCCCCTTGAGATTTCAGAGTCTTGTCTTTTGAAGAAAAGCAAAACTTTTCCACGCGTGTGGAAAAAGAAACATGCCCCTTGGCCCCAAGCACGTGCCTGGCGTGCGTTCTTTCTCCTGCACAGGGCGTTGTGACCAGCCCTTTCACCTCTAGGTGGACTGAAGCCTAGTGCCCTTGGCTAGAGAACAGGTGAACTGGAGGGCAGTCAGCCGAGAAAGAGGACGACGAGATCGAGGCACGGACTGGAGGACCCCATGTGTGGTTCACAGGGAGCGAGCGGGGGTCCAGAGGCAGGCATGCCGTGGCCACTGCAGCACACTCTGTGCTGCTTAAAGCTGCTGCGTCGTCAGCTGGGAAACGACTTTCGCTGCTGGCGTCAGGGTACTCAGAGTTTTTGTTCTGTGGACTCCGGTGGCTGAGGTGGCCTTGGAGAGCACTTGGGCGGTCTTGGCGCTGAGGTCTTAGGCTTCTCTGCAGAGAGCCCACCCACCGACACTCGCGCTGAATGAAGTGAGCTTGCGTGCCTTGCGTGTGTGCGGGGCTCCTCCCGCAGTCTCCTTAAGCCTCTCTCCCCGCAGAGGAGACCCACCCGGCGGACCTGAGTTCCCTCTCCAGTGATCTGCTCCCGGGCTGGCTGCACCACACCAGGCTTTGAGAACGAAAGGAGGGGCAAAGGTGAGTGTGCCACGGGGTGCAGGGGCGAGGCCCCGTCTGCTGACCCGCCTGCTTTTGGAGCTGTATCCAGGTTCCGATTTTTGAAAGCAGGAGAAAAACTAATGTCCTTTGAAATGACAGGAGTAAGAATTAAGTCGAGCTGGTTCCCATTGTCCATCAGTCCTTTGTTTGGTGGGCCCAGCGCGGCGCTTACTGGCTCTCTGATGTGGGAGCTGGGTCCTCAGGGCCACGTGCTGGTGGCCTGGTGGGGGTGTAACTTCTTCTGAACCCATATGTGGAGGGGCAGGGGTGTGCGGTTGAGGGTCCGTGGCGGGGAGGGACAGACTCCGCAGTGGAGGGCAGGAAAGGGGGCCTTTGGCCGCCCTTCCGTTGTGGTCCGCTGGCAGGTTGGTCCGGGAGCTTCCTTCTGGTGATGAGCGGAGCTGTGTGGTTCTGAGGGGACATCGGCACTGTCACATTGGAGTGCTGCTAGCGCTGAGCAGGGACAGGCCCGGGCTGCTCCACACCCTCACGCCCCCGGGACACAGGCTCCCAGTCTAGCAGCCTCACGTGGAGGGGGGCCTCCGTCAGGACGGCGGGCCTCGGGCTCCCTTTCCTTCCTTCAGTCCTTCAGCAACTTCAGCAATAGCTGCCTCTGGGCGCAGGTCCCTGGGGCGTCCGGGGCGCTGCGGGAGGCATAGCCTTTGTGCCTGGCGCACACACTCCCTCGCAGAACAGCGAGCCACCCTCTGAGCCCTCTGGGACAGCGGCCTTGGCCTTGGAGGGGAAAGGGCAGGACACAAGCCCGTTCATCGTGCCCCCAGCAGCATCCTCTGGTCCAGCCTCGCGCAAGTGCAGGGCTGTCCAGGCGGGCATCGTACTGGTGCCCGCGAGCGTCCACGGGAGAAGGCCTGTGCGGACCCCACGCTCCCGCACCCTGCCTTCTCTCTCCCTCAGCACGTGGCCCTCGAGCCCCAGCAGGGCGCTGTGGACGCAGAGTCGCGTTTGGGGCCCTGAAGGCCCACGAAGCTGAGCTGCTCTCCTCTCTCCGCCAGAGGCGCTGGGACTCGCGTGCACAGTGCGCAGAGGCGAGGCGGGCCGCGTATGCCCGCGCGCACAAGGGCCGTGGCTCCTGGCCAAGGGCTAGAGGCCCACCTGTTTGCGGACCAGGGAGCGGGGGGGCCCGCCTGGGGCTGCGTGCCGGGCAGTGGGGCTGGACGGCGGCTCAGAGTCCCCCGTCGCTGGAGCAGAGCGCTGTGCTGTGTTGGTGGCCAGGCTCCAGGCCTGAGGGCCTCTCCCAGAACTGAGGGAGCCATGCCGGCTGTCGCTTGAGGGGGCGCATGTGCCAGCGACTGCCCAGTGCCTGGCAAGTCTGCATCCCTGCTGCTTTGAGCGGCGGGTCTCAGGCGGGAAGCGGCTCGGGCTGCGGGACAGGCACCACGGGTGGAGCAGAGAGCAGCGCACGCAGAAAGTCTCAGTCCGGGAGTCCCAAGACGCAGGGCTTGACAGGGCTGCTCCTCTGGGGGCCTCTCGGTTCCCTCTGACCCGCCATGCATGTCTGCTCTGGTCTTTTGATCCTGTAAGACACCCGTCGTGGAGCTATGGCCCACCTGGGAAAGGCCCCGTCCCCAAATCAGTCACATTCTGAGGTCCTGGGGGTTAGAGCTTCAACAGGTGAATTTTGGGGACGCAGTTCAGCGCCAACAAACTACGGTGTGACGTGAAAGTTGTAGGTGTAGCCCTGCTTTCATAGAACTGATTTTGTATGGACTTTGCATTCTCTGTGGCAAAGTAGAAGTCAATGAGTTGTAGAACTTAAGGAATGTTCTGTGGGGACAGCATCTTCATTTTGCTAGCCTCCCCAGCCCTTGTGGCACCAGGGACCAGTGCTCCCATGAGAATCTAGTACCTGACGATCTGAGACGAATCTGAGAGGGTGATGCCGGCACTGGGCAGCGGGTGCAAACACGTGAAACTTTGCTTGCCTGCCCTCTGCTCACCTCCTGCTGTGTGCCCCAGTTCCTCACAGGCCTTGGCCGAGTGATTAGGGACCCCTACTCTAGGAAATGAAGTTTTTCCATATCCTATTTTTGTTTTATTTGAAAAACAACATATTTGAAAAATAATAAGTCAGCCCCTAATACAGTACACGAAAATCCAATCCAGATTTTTGTGAGGAAAAAGAAAATGAAAATTGAAAAACAAAATTTAGAAGGATATTTCTTCCCAGAGAAGATGGTGACTCCACTGCTCAGCACGCTGTCAGCGTGCTTACAGCTCAGCGGAGACACCAGCCCCCCTTGTCCAGGTAGCACTGAGTAGCTGGACATCGCTGGCCTTCCCTAGGGGCCTGCTCCTGGAGCACGTATGGGCTCTATGCTGTACCTTAGGAGCTGCAGGCAGGCTGGCAGGACCTGGACTCAGTACTGGGGCTGCTACCAGACTCCCCACGCCACTTCCTGCAGATGCTGTCCTGGGCACTTCCAGGCCACGTTTGGAGCTTTCCGGCCATTCCCTGCTCCCTTCACAGTCAGTTTGGCAGTATATCTTGCTCCACGTAGGGACGTGGGTGTGGTCGCTTCCAGACCAGCAGCTGTGCCTGCTCTGTGGGAAGGTCTTTGAAGTCTGGGCAGCCCTCGCGAGCCTTTGCCCAGCTTTGATGCTAGAGCCGTGGGTTTTCGTTCCCTGCCTCCTTTGAACATTTTTTGGTTAGTGTTACTTTGCTTTTAAAGTATTTGTATGTGACCCTGAATCAAAGTGACTGTACAAGCCATCCCCAGGGAGCTTGCCCCTCCCACGGACCCCCAGTTGGGAGCTGGTCGCACGGCGTCCTCCTCAGTTTCCATGTGTTTTTAGACCCAGGTAGATATGAATGTGGTGTTTTTACAAAAGCTAGTGTACGTTACCTCACGTATGTGCACCTTGCTTCCTTGAATTAATTTTTCACCTGAGATCTTTTTAACTTCTTTGGGTCATGGAGCATTTGGAAGACGTGGTGAACCCAAATCCACTGCAAGTGGGAGGTTCGCAGCTCTTTGCAGAAACCTCATCGGGGAGACGGAAGGGGTGCGGAGGCCATGGCTTCCATGCCAGGGACTGCCGGCCCTGGTGGCAGCGAAGTCCACAGGGCCAGAGCACGTGGCATTGGTCTGAGCCTGCCCCATGCCCCTCCAGCCTGCAGGAGTTTGTGAAGGACGCAGGGAGCTACAGCAAAAACTGGTGGATGACCTCCTGGACCAGATCACGTGTGGGGACCACTCCCAGGTGCTGTTCAGCTGATGCAGGTGAGCTGTGCTCAGCGCCTCTCCTGGGGGACGGTGCAGCGGGAATGGGGAGCGGGGTGGGGGCTGTGCCTGCAGGGAAGAGTGTGCTGCCTCAGAGATTCGCCGTTCTTCCTGCTCTGGCGCTTTACAGACACTTTTTCCTTTCAAACAATCATTAGTTGTCTGTACGAGAAATTTGTGAATGTCCTCTCCTTCGCCATGCGCCCAGCATCACTGGCCTCTTCAGTTTTCTTTGTACCAGATTTTCCACCTGCTTTCCTTTCCTTTGTCCTGAAGCATCCCCTTCAGTGTGTCCCACAGTGTAGATTTGCTGACAGTGAGTTTGCTCATCTTTCCTTTATCTGAGAAAAGTCTATGTTTAACCTTCATATTTGAAATTCAGTTGCCTTGGGCTTGGAATGAAAACAGACACCTGTCATCTTTCCCATAGTTGATGGGTGATTTGGACTGTTTCTGAAGTGTCTGCAGCCATTTTTATCTTTGCTTTCCATTTCTAATGTGGTCAAGATTATGGACTGAGAAACTAGCCCATAGCTGAGAATATTTTTTGATTTTTTTAAAGGTTGTGAGAAAATAAGTTTCAGGCCATATGCGTTCCCCACAGTCTCAGGTGTTTGCCTCGCGGCTCTTTGGAGAAAAAAGTGCTGACTCCTGCTCTCGATGCTTTAAGTTTCAACCTTTCTAACTGGACTTTCAGTGGCTTAATTTTGACATGTCTTCTCCTGTGATTTTCTTTGCATTTATTCTGTTTAAGATTTATTGGACCTGTTATAGTTTTCAACAAATATGGAAGATTTTCACGCATCGTTTCTTCACATATCACCTCCTTATACCCCTTTGACCTCTTCTGGGACTTTTGACACGTGTTAATACCTGGATATGTTTCACGTATCAAAAAACTCTTTTGTAAAGTTATTTTTCTCTGTCTGTTTGGATGGTTTCTTTTTGCATGGCTTCACCTTTGATACTCTCTCTGTAGGCTGTACCTGCATCTGCCATTGACCCAGGCAGGGGCTCCTCTATCCACGAGGCCATTTGCCACCTCTGGAGCGCCACTCAGCCCTTCCTGCACTGTCAGTCACACTGTGTGCATCCTCTCTTGTAGACACTCAGACAGGCTTGCAGTCTCCATAGAGCCCGTATTCACTAATTCTGCCATTTCTGTCTTTCTGGGTCTGTCTCCATTGGTGAGTCTTCCCCTGGCTGACAGGCTCTGCTTCGCCAGTTTGTCATCTACGTGGACACTGGGCTTACGTGCTGGGAGTCTGGACTGTGCTCACGCAGTGGCCACTGGCCACAGCTGGCTGTTGGGGAACCTGAGTGTGGCCAGTCTGAGTTTAGATGTGAGGAAAGTATGACCAACAAACTAGTATTTAAAAGACTAATACAAAAAAGAAATGTAAAAGTATCTCAATGATTATTTGGTTTACATGTCAGAATAAAAATATTTTCAATACGTTAGTAAGTAAACTCCGTGAAGTCTAATAGCATCTCAAGTTTATTTTAACATGACCACTAGAAGATTTGCAGTTAGGTATCAGCGTGCATTATGTTTTGTTGGACAGGGTTGGCCTGGATCTCATCTCCTTCGTTAAAGAACGTTTACGTTCTTGTGGCGGAGCTGTCCCCTGGTCGTCTGAGGCTTATTTTTAAGCTTTGTTAGGGTCAGTCCAGGCAGTCTTTATTCTAGGCTTAATTTGGCTTAAACACTAAGGTGTGGTGGCCTTTTTAGGGTCTCCTCTGAGGTCCCTCGTCTCAGTGAGGTGTCTGCTCTTCCTGGGTGGAGTGAAGATGTTCTTACCCTGTGTGCCCAGCCCCATTGTGTTGCACCTGTGCACGCTCAGGTCCATGCCTCCTAGCAGGGGCCCTCTAGAGCTCCTGGGTTCCTGCTTTCTGCAGTGTGCCCCTCTGCGACTGCCACGTGTCCTCTGACCCTGCTCCCTGCCGTGTTTCCTGCTATGACTGCCCCGCGGCCTACGACACCGTTCCTGGACCGGCATGGCAGCCAAGTAGCAGGCGCTGCTCTTCGTGCCATGATCAGGTTCCCCACGATGCTGCCTGGCTGTGACGGTCACAGCGGGAGGCCCTGGAATGTGCTGGCCCCTCTGCCTCCTCGCTAGGGCCCAGTGTGAGCACTCTCCAACAGGGTACTTGTTCTGCATTGTCATATAACCTAGGCTGTAGTGCGGACACAGATGTGTGCATGAGAAAACGGACACTGACACATGGTGAAAGGGACTTAGTTTCAGCTGCTGTGACCCCTTGCTGACCCTCAGTTAAAGGTAAAAATGCCTTCAGCTGCTGTGACCCCTTGCTGACCCTTAGTTAAAGGTAAAAATGCCTTCAGCTGCTATGACCCCTTGCTGAAAGGAAAAAAAAAAAAAAAAAAAAACAACAATCAACCCCTACCTAACCTCACACCACCCTAGATACAGACAATCAGGTAGGGCAAGTCTGGAATTTCTGCACCTGCTCTGTATAAATACCTGTTTCCCCAGAGTTCGGGACTCTCATTCCAAAATTGCTGCATCAGTGTCGGTCGAGAGACGGACTCGAGTCTGAATAAAAATCCTTATGTGATTGCATCGGTGTTGGCTTCTTGGTGGTCTTCTGGGATTTGCAACTTTGGGCACAACAATTTTGGGGGCTCGTCCAGCATCCCAGAGACCCCCAACTGGAGGGTCTGGTGCCGGCTGGTGAGTGCACTCAACTTTCTGTCTATCTATCTGTGTTTCGTTGTCTTTGTTTACAAACAAGTCTGTAATCTGTAGGAACAGGAAGTTTCAATCTGTATAAATCTGTAGGAGCTCCAACCTGTATTGAGGTCGACATTGACTTAGGTGGACGTGCTGGTGGGTCGTTGACCAGGGGTCTTGGGAGACGTCCCTTGCCCCCACCTGGAGGACGAAATCCTCATCTGTGAGGGAAGTCAGCTGCCTCTGCAGCCTGACAGATCCTCAACTTTTGTCTCCACGGCAGTGGTAAGTTTTTCTTTGTAAGTGCCTGTTTATTGTTTGTCGTGATTGTCATGGTCTTAGTGTTGACAGAGGAGATGGGACAGACACAGACGACCCCTCTATCTCTCATGACTCACCATTTTTCAGACGTTAGGGAGAGAGCTCACAAATAGAGCATGGACATCAGGAAAGAAAAATTTCGAATTCTTTGCACCTCCAAGTGGCCATCCTTTAATGTTGGCTGGCTGCCGGAAGGAATATTCGATCTACCTGCTCTTTTACAGGTTAAAGATGTCATCTTCAGGAAAAGGACCTATGGCCATCCAGACCAAATTCCCTATTCCTTGGTCTGGCAGGACCTGATTGAAACCGCCCCCCCCTCCCATGGCTTAAACCTTTCTTTCCACTCAGGGTAGGTCCCACGCCCAGTCTTGGCTCTACAGGATCCAGTCCTAAAGTCTCAGAGAGACTCGGAACCTAAAATGCCCAAACCCTCCCTCTGCCTGCTCTTGCAAGACACCATCTTAGAGGAATTAATTTTTCCACCACCCTATCAGCTTCCTCCAACAGCCCCACTGGCAGAACTAGCAGAACCTGATGCGGGGGAACCGGTTCCTGTTCCAGAAAGAAGTATGCCCATGTACGAACCTGCGGCAGGGACACAGGGCTGGATCAATCGAGCAGCCCCCAACCAAGGACCTGCTGACTCAACTGTCCTCCCCTTGCGTGCCACAGGGCCCTCCGGATGAGGCAGGAGGACAGCCAATGCATTATTGGCCATTCTCCACTAGTGGCCTCTATAACTGGAGAACTCAGAATGCTAAGTTTTCAGAAAACCCCAAAGATCTTATTAGCCTTTTAGATACTGTTCTTTTTACCCATCAGCCCACTTGAGATGACTGTCAACAGCTCTTACAAGTCCTCTTTACCACGGAAGAGAGAAAAAGGATCCAGGTGGAAGCCCGAAAGTCAGTCTTGGGAAATGACAGACAGCCCACCCAGAATCCAGATCTCACAAGTGCAGCTTTTCCTCTCTCGTCCAAACTGGGACTACAAATTCAGCAGAAGGTAAGGAGAGACTCTGGGTCTACCGCCAGACTCTGTTGGCAGGTCTCAGGGTGGCTGCATGAAAGCCCACTAATTTGGCTTTCGAGGCAGGGATGAAAGTCTAGCAGCATTTCTAGAAAGGATCATGGAGGCATTCAGACAGTACACCCCCATGGATCCTGAAGCTCCAGAGAATAAAGCTGAAAATTTCAAAGAGCAGAAAGATTGGGAGAAAAGAGCTTACAGGTTCTAGTAGTTGCGGCAGAAAGAGTTTTTAACAACCTAGAGAGCCCAGAGGAACAACAGGCAAGAATAAACAATCACCAAACTCAAAATATGGCTAAGATACTGCTGGCTTTGAGTGCAGATAGCCCACAGGAATAACAGAGACAGCTTAAGAAACTGGCCACTAGACAAGGT
Source organism: Cynopterus sphinx (assembly GCA_030015415.1). Lineage (NCBI taxonomy): Eukaryota > Metazoa > Chordata > Mammalia > Chiroptera > Pteropodidae > Cynopterus > Cynopterus sphinx. Next base: position 35,522,168 of record CM057386.1, read on the forward strand.
AAGGAAGACTCCACCCAAGGGAACCGCCCTAAGTTAAACAGGAGCCAATGTGCATACTGCAAAGAGGAGGGCCACTGGGTTAGAGATTTTCCTAACAAGAAACCTAAAAATACCCCCATTACTATCCTGGGCACCAAGGGCATTGATGACTAGGGGCGATGGGGTTCGGCACCCCTCCACGAGCCCAGGGTAACTTTAAAAGTGGAGGGGCAACCTATAAATTTCCTTGTAGACACCAGAGCTCAACACTCCATTCTATTACAACCCCAAGGAAAATTGGCAGATAAGACCTCATGGGTAAAGGGAGCTACAGGGATGAAACAATCAATAGTCTTAAGCAGGCCTTACTTTCCGCACCTACACTGGGGCTCCCTGATTTAACCAAACCCTTCTACCTATACGTAGACAAAAACAAGGGAATAGCTAAAGGAATGATAATACAGTATGTTGGTCCATGGAAAAGACCCTTAGCTTATTTCTCCAAGCAGCTGGACACTGTTGCTGCTGGGTGGCCCCCCTGTCTGCAAATCATCACTGTGGTAGCAACATGGTCAGAGATGCAGACAGATTAACTCGGGGACAGGAATTAAATGTCACCCCACCCCACATGCCATTGAAGGGGTACTCAAACAGCCACCAGACAGATGGATAAGTAATGCCCATTTGACACATTACCAGGGGCTGCTCTTAAACCCTGCCAGAATTCTGTTCCAGACACCCGCCTCACTAAATTTAGCGACCCTCCTACTCGATCCGCACTGGGAAACACCACTCCATTACTGGGGAAATCTTGGCCTACGTTCATGGAGTCGGAACTGACCTGTGAGATCAGCTGCTGGCAGAAGTAGATGCCACCAGGTACACCGACGAAAGCAGCTTCATGCAAAACGGCGTAAGGTATGCGGGGACGGCTGTAACAACTGAGACTGAGACTATATGGGTAGAACCACTGGCTCTGGGTACTTCAGCCCAGTGGGCAGAGCTGATCGCACTACCCAAAGCATTAACCATGGCCAAAGACAAACGCCTTAATATCTATACAGACAGTAGGTACACCTTTGCCACTGCCCACCTTCATGGGGCCATCTATAAAGAGAGGGGGCTATTGATTTCCAAAGAAAAAAACATCAAAAATAAGGAGGAAATTCTCAACCTCCTACGGGCCCTATGGGTACCCAAAGTGTTGGCAATAATTCACTGCCCGGGCCACCAACAATCTGACACTCCGGTTGCCAGAGGAAATAAATTAGCTGACCAATGTGCCAGACAGGCAGCCCTTTCTGTGGAACACACACTAGTGACCACATTGCCAGACCCGGGTGCCCCCAACCTACCAGACACCCCCTCCTACACTGACGAAGACATATAATGGATTAAGCATTTGCCCATGACTCAATGCTTAGAAAGCTGGTGGAGAACCGCTGACTGCAGCATCATCAGAAGAACTGGGATGGCACGTCCTAACTAAAATGCATCGGGCTACACACATGGGAACAAGAAAAATGGCAGACTTGGTGCGGCATGCTCACATCACTATCAAGGACTCTCGATCCAAAATTGAGCAAATTGTGGCAAGCTGCAAGGCTTGCCAACTGACAAATGCTACTGCCCATGCACCCAACCCTCACGCCAGACTTCAGGGAAATAGGCCAGGTGCCTACTGGGAAGTAGACTTCATGGAGGTAAAGCCAGAAAAATACGGGTACAGATATTTGCTAGTGTTTGTAGACACTTTTTCAGATTGGACCGGGATGTTTCCCGCAAACATGAGACAGCACAGACAGTGGCCAAGAAGCTGCTAGAAGACATCCTGCCAAGGTATGGTTTCCCTGTTAAGATAGGCTCCGACAATGGACCAGGATTCATTTCCAAGATAACACAAGGGATAGCACAAGTTCTTGGGGCAGATTGGAAATTACATTGTGCATACAAGCCCCAGAGTTCTGGGAAGGTAGAAAGAGTGAACAGAATCTTAAAAGAGACCTTCACCTAATTAGCCTTAGAGACTGGTGGGGACTGGGTGACTCTCCTCCCCTTCGCCCTTTATAGGGTGTGTAACTCCCCATACAAAATGGGACTTACTCCTTTTGAGATTATGTTTGGTTTCCCCCCACCCATTATTTCCTACTTTACACCCTAGGTGCTTGCTGAGTTTGTTGATCAACAACTTCTTCTCTCCCTTCAAATGTTACCACGGACGCATGAGCAGGTCTGGCCTAAGCTACAGGCCCTCTATGAGACTGAACCCCCTCGAACCTCACCTCTACCTCCCTGGCAATTGGGTCTATGTGCAGAGACACCAGTGAGAAATGCTTCAGCCACACTGGAAGGGACCTTACATTGTGATCCTGACAAGCCCCACCGCACTCAAGGTTGATGGAATCACCCCCTGGGTCCACTACACCCACGTCTGACCTGCTGACCTCTCTGCTGTGCTCAGAGATTACACTCCAGGATGGAAAAGCCAACAAGAGAAGGACAATCCCTTGAAGGTAAGGCTCATTTAGAAGCCAAGCAGGCTCTGATCAGTGATGGGAAATGGCAGCATCTCCCACCCCCTGATCTTTGGTGTCCTAGGATCATCGGGTAAACCTGCACTGTTCCCGAAAGACCCCAGCTCTGCGTGACCCCTGACTCAGGAGAGAGTCAGGCTCTGGCTCCTGTGAGTCACTGGATGGAGATGGACAGCTCTCGCGTGCAGGCTGGCTGCGGTCCTGTTGGAACCCCCGAGCCCTAGAAGGGAGCTCGTGAAAGGCATCTGCACAAGCCCGGCCTGGGGACTCTCAGCGTCTGTTACGTGGCACTTTTGTTTCCTTATTGGGGAAGGACCAGGGTCGCCCAGAATGTCAGTCGGGAGACGCTGTCATCTGACACTAAATTGTCTAGTAATGACTTAGGATCCAGTAGCCGTGTGGATATGGAATTCGGCAGAGTTCTGAGGCCATCAGAATGTCCCTCAGGTACATCCCTAATGTAGAGCTGTGTGTCAGCCCTTGAGGTCCGCACGTTCTGGGGGCGGTGAGTCTATGGAGGGGGGCGCGCATGCACTGGGTCATGTGGGCTGATGTTGGGGGGCACTGATGCAGAGCCTTGCAGACAAGAGGATGTGCACCCAAGGCCATGAGGGCCCCAGGAAAGAACACGGCTTTGGGATGGCCACATGGGTCATTTTGTGACATCCCTGAAAAGTAGCTGCAGGCTCTTGAGGTGCCGTGCAGCTGCCTGCTGTAGTCTCTCCCATGGCCCCAGCACTTGTGGGTGCCCCTTCGTCAAGCTGGCAGTATCGCTCTGGGCAGTGGCCCATGCTCAGGCTCATGGCCCGTGGTCCCTGGGCTGTGGCGTGGACTGGTCACAGCTCCTCAGGGGCAGACGCGACAGAGTGGGCCTATCCTATTGGCAGCCCAGTGCCCACTCAGTAGTGTCTTTTCTTTTGTCTCCCCTCTCCATGTCCTCTGCAGGCTGGAGACTCACTGGGCAATGATGACACTATGCTGGACTTTGTATCAGTGAAGTCATACTCAGATCTCTCTCTGGGACTCTCCATGCTCTGCTCTCTGGGTAGGGTGTGCTGGGCACACGCATCGACCGTGCAACACTGCCATTGCATGTCAGGCTCAGCTGGAAGCAGGTGGCCCCTGGTATCTTGTCCCCCAGACTGAGGGGCAGTCGATAGGGTCACAGGGTTGGTACACTGCTGCCTGTCCTCACTCCCGGGGGGGGGGCCCAGCTTGCTGAGGTGGCTGTGGGTGAGGGCCCCTATCCTCAAGACCAGCCTTGATGGCTCCCGACCGGGCTGGCCCGGACCTTCCTCCTGAATTCAGGCCCATCTCGAGGGTGGTTGGGCTCTTTCATTCTGTTGGTTGGTGTCATGACAGCTGTAGCCCACTGTTAGGGCCTCAGTGGGTCAGTTGTTCATGTGTGCCCTCCAGGATGCTCCCTGGTGCACTGCTGACCCCGCTGTGCAACACGCCTTCTGTGCCCTGTGCGGCATTGCACGTCACACCCTCTGCCACCCCAGTTTCCTGTGACTGGTGGTGTGTGGGGTATCGTATCTCTTACTTTAGACATGCTTGTGCCTTCACCTGGTAGCAGCTCACCCCAGGAACACATGGCAGTGTCTGGAGACATCTTTGGCTGTCACAGCTGGGGCATGGTACTTCTGGCATCATGTGTGGAGGCCACAGATGCCAGTAACCTGAACTGCACAGAATGGCCCCCCACAGAGAGGGGCCCGGCCCCTTGGCAGAGAGGCACCAGAAAACTCCTGCCTCTCGTTGCAAGCAGGCTCTGTCACACCAGTCTAAGCACAGTTCTGTTTTGTCACCCATCCCATGGCTCTGTCTTTCAGCTGAGCTGTTTTCAGACCATTTGTGTTCAGTGTAGTTGCCAACACGATGGCCTTCACACCCGCCCTCGTGCTGTGTTTTCATTCCCCAGCCTCTGGGCTCTGCAAGGCCCTGTCAGGCTGGGGCTTTCCTAGATGAGCGTGTGGCTGTCCCCATGCTGTGGTACATGACTGTGGAAGGACACTGACCAGCTCCGCGTGTAGTGTGTCTGGAGAACCGCCTCCCCCATGTCCTCCAGGACACGCCCCATGCCCAGCAGCAGCTGTGGCGGTGTGGCCCCTCTGCTTGCCGCGTCCTCCAGTCACAGGCTCCTGGAAGGGGCCAGGTGTTGAGCACAATCCACATGATTGCACAGACGATCAGATGCTAGGGATACTCTGATGTCCACAGTAGCTGGCCGAGGGTAGCCTCGTCCTCAGGCTGGCAGTCTCAGGCTGCTCTGGGGGGCTTTTCTGCACACCAGCTCTTTTGTCTCTGGCTGTGTGTCAAGGTCCCTCTTTACTGCCAGTTTTCAGGGGCAGCGCACCTGTTGGCTTCCCTTCAGCTTTGTTCTTTCTGGGTTTTGTTTGGCTTCTTTGTCCCAGGGGTTTATGTATTTTCTCAAATCTAGGAAGTTTGGCCATATGCCGGTTGTTGTCCTTCTGTTGTCGAGTCTGCTGTGTTTCGGGCCATCCAGTGCCGTGTCCTCTGGGGCACTGGGTGTCCTGCTGTGTTGACCACCATGTCCTTTGGTCCAGCTCCATTCTGCATCTCCAGTGTTGTCCTGTTTTGCCCCATGGCCTTGGTTCCTGCCCCCTTTAGCATGTGGCGTGTGATCCCAGCTGCTGTCAGAGGTGCACATGCTCATCCCTGTGCCACTCTACATGTTGCTGCCAAGGGGGGCCATTCGGTCCTGCTGTGCCACCTGCCTGAGGGTGGTTTAGTGCAGGCCAGACTCTGCACTGGTGCCATGCGCACCAGACTTGGTCGCATGCCTTTGACTCATTGGGACCTTGCTGCAGGCCAGTGGGCCACTGGGGGTTGTTGGATCCTGTCCTGATTTTGTTTGAGGCACCCTATAGGGCATAGGGCACAGACCACGTTTAGTGCAAGGAGAGTGTAGCCCTACCCATGGCCTTTACCTTTCTTCTTGCCTGGGACTCAGGTCACTGCATGTGTGTGACCTCTGGAACTCCCTTGTGCAAACTGGACAGTCCTTGCCGAGACTTGTGAGCTGGGCAGCCCATCTTCCCTAGCTCTTAGCTGCCTCGCGCCCAGCCCACAGGCCCTCACCCTGGACATGGCCTGTGCCTGGTCCTCAAGTTTTCACATGCTATTCTGCCACCTAAATGTTTGTGGTGAAGGCGGGGCTCAGACTGACGTGGCACCTGCTTCACACCAGTGTCTTCCTGCCCCTGGTCCTCCACTCCCGGCACTCTGCCTGTGTCGCCCCACCTTCCAACCTTGCTTGTGCTCATGGGCTTCCCCCGGAGGGGTCATCCTGAGCAGGCATAGTGACCAGTGAGAGCTCACAGTTGCACACTGGAGAGGCTGGCACTCAGCGCTTGACAGGCGGGCCAGCTGACCTGTTCTTTCTTGTTTGCACATTTTAGGTGAAGGAGGAGCTGGACCATGATGACAGCCACCTGAACTTGGACAAGATGATAAAGCTCTTGCAGGACCTGCACGGGGTGCAAGTGAAGCGTGGGGGCTCCTGGTTGTAGTCCACCCTCAGCTCCCTCTCTAATGCCTCCGACGGGGACCAGTAGCACCTGGGCAAGGAGAGCCCACCAGACCTGCCCCAGGCCCTCAGCATCATCTGAGTAGAGGGCAGCAGCACTGGCCACCAGGAAAGTTTAGGGGCCCTGGGAGGCCAGAGCTCATGCAGGATTCTGCAGCCCCTGGTCCTCAGACAATGGCCTCCTCATCAGGGCAGCTCTGAGTAAAGTGTTGGCATGGAACTGGGTCAGTGTTGTGGATCCGTGGCCTGAGCCACCAACATTGTCAGTCCAGGTGTCGGGGAGTCCCATCCAGGTGCCTACATTGTGGGGCCTGTGGTCAGGGGCAGAACGAGGCCCAGGCTCTGGACCCCAATGTCCACGTGGGCTTAGACATTGAAAATGTGTCTTTCCTCCTGCTGTTCTCATTTTCAGTCCTGAAACAGTTGTTGACAAAGCGAATTACTTTAGGACCCTTAGCTGGGGTGAGTACGTGACCTCCCTTGGCCAGGGGCTCCCGTGTTTCATACATGACTAGTTAGGTTACCCTTCGGAACCCTGCTAGGATGTCACAGACCCACTGGGAAGAGGTCCATGCAAGCATTTGCTTTGTGTCTCCTTGCATTAGCTGGCTTGTGTGTCCATGCTACTGTGTTAGTTTCCAAGTACAAATACTGAGTTACTCTTTCAGAAAATAAATAGTAATGCTTTGAGGGTGAGGGAGACGCTGGTCAGTGTCAGAGGTTGGACATAAGCTCTGAATAAGGACCAGTGTTTTCATTCATCTTGTGATGAGCAGTGCATGAAGGGGGTTCCAGGTAACTGTGGGTTGCCCAGTTTTGAGGACTCCAGCATCCTGTTGGACTCAGGTGGCCCTAAAGCTGGCCCAGGGCTGGGTTTGGCTGAGGAGTCCTTGTGTCTGCAAGAGTGGCAGCACTTTCGAACCCCTGCTGTAGAGAGTCCACAGCCAGGTCTCTGAAGACTAGCCCTCTGCACCCTCCACAGGGGGACCTGGCTTGGACTGCACCCTGGGAGGCCCAGGGGGTGACCTGTGCCCTGGGGCCATGGCTCAGGCTGAGTCCTGGGCTTTGTGACTGTATTCACAGAAAGGTTCCAGCCAGGTGCCTGCCGAAACTGGACAATGGTGGTGGGTGTGTTGAACTGTCCATCTTTGCCATGATTATAGGGAGCCCTTCTTGCCTAGGTGTTGGCAAGCAGCCAGAGGTGACCCATGAGCCATATGAATTTCTCCAGCTTTGGAACCTGCAGCCTTCATAAAGAGCTAGCTGGGCAGATAGACCGTCTTTATTTATTTATTTATTTTCTTTAAATTTTTACTTGCATGTACAGAGTTTTGCCATGAGATTGACTTTCATGTTGCCCCCTTTGGCATGCCGGAAGCAGCTGGAGGTGGTGAGTTGTCTGATATCATGTCTGCTGCATGGGGGTACAGTGTTCCTGTACAGAGTCCATGAGCCCCGAATTGTGGATCCCACATAAAGGAAGGGTGACCAGATAGTGTGAAGTTGGTGTGGTCTGTGCGAGCTCCGTGGCATTGGTGTGGGCACACGTTCTGCCAATATCCCTGATGGGCTGCCCCTGGCCAGCAGATGTGGGAGCATCTGTCCACACTCTCTTGGGGTCTTGCATGTTCTTGGCCCACCTATCCCCCACATCTTTAAGGCAGGTCACAGTGGGAGCCACACAGGAGCACATGGGAAGCAGGTCACAACCCTCCTGGCCTGAACAGGCTGGGCGTTGAGGGCAGCTTCCTCTGATCTTTCTCACTCACGCCTGAGAGAGGGGCACATTGTGCCAAAGCCTTGCAGGCCAGCTGTCCTTTATCTATGATGAAGCATTCCTGTCCTTGAAACGTTTTCTATTCAGGATGTATTTACTGGATGCCTTTTGGTATTTGCAAAGTATAAATATGGATCTTGATTAAAAAAATACACAAAGAATGGTATTGATACCATTATTTGGAGCACTGTAGATATCCACTTTTGAGTGACTTCAGCAAAAAGCCTTTGTCACGGTGTTCGTTCTTCCTGGTCATCATGTGCCACTGTCTCCTCAGCATCTAGTCCTGTTCTCAGCACCTGCGGGGAGGCAGGGGGCACGCCCAGCTCTGCAGCACTTCCCAGTCAGTTCCCTCATGAAAACGTGAAGGCGGAGAGCCCATTCTCTCTGGGAGATCAGGGCTTGGGGCAGTGTGATGTGCCTGGGCAGGCTGGGCTGGCTTAAGTTCTGTTTGGAGCAGATGAGGGTCCCCCACAGGTACTTGATCAAAGTGGGCAGACACACGTCAAAGGCCAAGCACCTGGAAGCAGGGAGGGATCAGTGGGCTCGAGCAGAGGAGCATGAGCCACAAGGTTGGGCCGCAGAGCAGCCCCAGTCCTCTTCTGGCCCTGTTGCCCCTCCCCTCATCTGCACTGGCACCCCAACTTCAGGGGCTGGGCTTCCCGCCTGGGTTGGGTTCCCTGAATGGGGGTTGATTCCGGGTACACTTTCTGGGTGTGGCCTCGTGGCGAGGGTGCCGGAGTCACCTTCCCAGAGCCTCTGCCTGTCACGGGCCCAAGTTCTCCACGTCAGTGCCAGCATGCTGTTGGCTGTAGTACAGAATGGCACCACCCAACCCCAAGCCTCCTGAAGTTACCTGTCCCCTCCCCAGGCGGCAGGTGTGCAGGCCGGGCAGTGCGGCCATCGCCCTCCTGAGCCCAGGCCTGAAGTTCAGCCCGGCCTGGCCCTCGGGACAGCCAAGGCCCCACAGCCCTTCTGCTTGGACAGCTGTGGGCCCACAGGGAAGGAGACACCCAACAGAGGCCTTGTTCTGTGCAATCTTACTTTGGTAAAATTCATGTGACATAAAATATGCAGTGCAGTGAATTTGTGCCCTCAGTGTTCTGCAGCCACCACTTCTGTCAAGTGCTGATTGCCTCTGTCACTGCAGAGGAAAACCCATGCCCGGCGTGTGTGCACTCAGATGCGTGTGTGTGCGCCCCGGCACCTCGGTGCCCACATCACCTCCCTCCATGCAGTGCAGGCCTGGCTCGAGGGCATTTTCAGGCTCGTGGATGTGTGTGCACAGCAGAACTGCATGCAGGTTCATGGGTGTCACCAAGGGCCATGCAGTCACGAGCAACCTGGGTTTAGGGTGTGTTGCTCAAGGAACACATGGCGCGGTGTCATGCATGCCACATAGGCAGTGTTTTGTTGTGCAGGAAGGGCCGACAGTGTGCTACAGTTAAGGGGATGAGAGTGGCTCTGACGCAGGCCCACAGGATGTTAGTGTTTAAGACCCTGTGTGCGCATCTGCATGGACAGGCCTGGTAGCCCCTGGCCAGTGGGCCCAGCTTTGCAGATTCTGTTATTTCTATTTTCTGTTTTGTTATTTCTATTTCCTCATCTTGTAGCTTCTAAACTTACTTCCATGAAGCAAAGACGTCCTTGAGGGAGCACCACTTCTCAAAGGTGTGAGCAGCTGACCCAACTCTGGGTCAGTCTGAAGACCCCACCGCCTGCCCACTCAGGGAGCCCTGGGCTAGAGTCCCCAGCCCTCACGCCTCCTAGCCACCTTCAGTGTCACACAGAAGCTTTCCTGGGGCTCTTCGGCCTTCCAGACACCTGGGGGTAAGGTTGCCAGGCCCTTGAGTGAGGGTCAGGAGGCCGTCCAGCAGCGTCCATGGCTGCACACGTGCATGTGTAGAGAAGCGTGATCTGCGCAGGAGGTGGAAACGCCATCGGCCTTTAGCTACCAGGACGCACTCCAAAGAGCCTAGGACCCACTGACCAGCAGCATGGTGCCTCCACCAGGCACAGGCTGTGACATCACCATCTGAGGACCCTGATTCCCCTCAGAGTTACCTGCTTTTGAAAGTAGAAGCACCTGGGCAGACCACACTCTGAGGGGAGCTGTGCCCGGCTTTCAGTCACCAGTGAAGGCAGCTCCCATGGCTCTCACACCCGCAGCCTCCTGCACCGTTGCCCGGATGCTCGTTCTCGGGTCTGAGCCCTGGGTGGGCGGCCTGAGTGGCTGTTCCAGGTCTCTGGCAGCATGTTGACCTGTTACCTAGAGGGACCTTAATAACAAGTGCTTGGCTTTGGGCAGCACCATGGACAGCAGTGTCAGGTGGCCAGACGCTCTGTTCAGCTGTGGGTGTCTGTGAGCCCTGCGTCACTTGGATGACGTGGTGTCTGTGTGGCAGTCAGTGCAGCAGGGCTCTTGTGGTGCTGACTAAGGCCTGGCCACAGGCAGCACTGGTGTCTAGAGGCCCTGGGTAGCCACCCCTCACCCCAGAGGGGCCTGAAAACTCAGCCCCGGCCCCCTCATTGCTTGGAGCCTCCGAGGCTGAGAGCCCAGGAGACACTCCTGCTCGCCCACGGTCAACTCGGGTTCCCCAGGTAAGCGTCCTTGTCCTCCCAGTGATGCTTTGCCCCCTGCTGTCCCTTTGGAGGATGCTGCCGGAGGGGGAGGGAAGTGGCTGGGTGGAGTACGTTGACCAGGACCAGAGGTCATGGACCAGCAGAGAGGTCCCTGGACTCTCCGGAGATGCTGTTGTGGCCATGTGTCATGTGTCATGTGTCATGTGTTCCTTTCCTCCAGATGGACCTAACCCTCTAACGTGGCCCCGTAAGCTGCTGGTTGTTCTGTGCCTCTGCCCGGGCCCAGCTGCTATGGCCACCACAGGCACCTGGCAGCAGGGCCACAGAAAGCCGTTTTGGTGGCAGGTCGGCCAGCATTGCGCTGCTGATGCCATTCCAACTCAGGTAGCTTTGGAGGGAGTTTTGTGGTGCCAGGTGCCTGTGGAGTGCACAGGAAGCTGCCTCTGCCGACAAAAAAGGGACTTGCTCCGTTCCCCAACCCCTGCCCGATGGGGTGGCTGATTGGCCCGCATCTGCCACGTAGTGTCCTTGGATCCCACAGGTAGGAACTGGGAACCCCGCGAGGTCAGAGTTGAGATGTGGAGGGGAGAAACAGGGAAGGAGGGAGGTGTCCTGAGCCATGTCATTTGACCATCCTTGGGAGAAGCCCTGCCTGGCACGTGACTCTCACTTGGCAGAGGTGTTCCCATGTCTCTCACTCCCCGACTCCTGCCATGGCCCACTTGTAGCCACCAAGAGGGCAGCACCCAAGGCCATCAGCCTTGGGTGGCTGTGTGTGCCCCCCAGTACCCGGGTCTGACCCAGCGGTGCCCACAGTGTGAGTGTGAGCTCCCGGAGCACAAGCCACTGATGGTGTCAAGAATGAGTGGGGAGTCGGGGCCAAAGACTGCCACCGTGGGCTGTTGAAGCAGGAGGTGGGCAGGTCATGAGCTGGCTGCTTTGTCACTGAGGGGCTGTGATGTGAAGAGTCATGGTCACAGCTGTGGACCACGTAAACAAACTCGTGTAGGTAGCAAAGTGTGGCAGGCGGCCAGCCCCCCATCTGAGGCCCCCTTGCCTTCTGCACAGGGTCTCCACAGGGTCTGCTGCAGCCCCACACCCCACAGCTGGCAGTGGGCGTGTCCGGGGGGCTGTCCCCTTCCCCGCCCATTGGCTGGGCTCCTGGCTTTATGAGGTGCTCAGGGCTCCGTGGTTGCCATGCCACCCAGGGAGTTTTATAGCCCTGGTTGAGAGCCCATCCTCACTCTTGCCTAGACTGAGCAAAGAGCTTGACTGCTTTTATGTTTGTCTGGGATGTGTTGTGTTTGGTGACAGGAGACTGAGTCTGGTGAGGTGGGAGGAAGGAGTGACGTGTGCAGCTCTTCCTGGGAGGTAGGTCCTCCACATCCACTCTTACCAGAGGACTAGCAGGTTCAACTTCGGGAGCCTATAGGTAGTCGAGGGCCCAGGTCAAAATAAGGACTTAGGAGCTCTCAGGTCTGTGTCCGACGATGGGATTCAGAAAAGCGCAGAGGTCGTGGTATCAGGAGGATGCTGATGGGGCCGCCCAGGGCAGCACCATGCCTGCCTGTGGGTCAGCAGCCTGTCCCAGTGAAGGACAGGCACAGCTTGGCCTGGGAGATGGGGAGAGGTAGGAGCAGGGACAAGCCAGGGAGTGAGAGTGCTGGCAGCACGGTCACCAGCCATTGGTGACCCCACCTTCCCATGGCCGTGGGCTGACTTGGCTGAGCTCTGTGAGTGCCAACCACGTGGCACTGGGGGGCCGGGGTGAGGATTTCCGCACTGACTCAGCCTGTGCCAAAATACAGACAGTAGGCCCTGGGGTGGCCAGAAGCAGGCAGGACCAGAAGTGGGGCGTGGTTGACGCAGGCCCCAGACGCTGGCTTCCGGAGCCCAGTGCCAGGAGTCTGCCTACGGTGATGTCACAGGCAACGCGCCTCCCCCAACCTGTATCAAACCCAGAGCATGAAAACATTTATGAAGTAAAGAAGGGCACAGCTCGGGTTCATGGGCGTGGCAGGGAGGACGTCGGAGGAAGTGACACCAAGAGGGGCCTGGGAGGGGGGTTGGGGGCAATGAGGTTTCCAGGCACGGAACAGTAAAAAATGGTGAAGAAGTGAGAAATGAACCCAGAATCATGAAAGAGCGTATGCAATGTGTGAGTGTGGTGTGTGTGTGTAGTGTGTGTACGCGGTGAGTGGCAGTGTATGTGACGTGTGTATGTGACGTGTGTATGTGGTGTGTGCTGTGTGCATGCGGTGTGGGTCGTGTGTATGCGTGCTGTGTGTCTGGAGTGTGTGTGCAGTGTGTATACGGTGTCGTGCAGTGAGCAAGGTGTGTGAGTGCAGGGTGTGCGTAGTGCGTGCGTTGTGTGTGTTTCTGCTGCATGTGTTCATGCTGTGTGTGGGGTGTATGTGAAGTGTTTTTGGTGTGTGTGTGTTGTGTGTGCAGTTTGTGTGTGTTGGTATGCGCTGTGTGTGTGTTGTTCGTGCTGTGTATGGGGTGTATGCAAAGTAAGTGTATGTGTATGTGGTGTGTGTGTACGTGTTTGTGTGTTCGGTGTGTGTGTGTGGCGTTTGGTATATGTGGATGTGCTGCAGTGGGGTGTCAGTTGGGGCGGTGGGGAGAGGGCATCCTTGCAGGTCTCGGTGCTGGCCCAGAGCAGTTGGGCTGCACGCAGTGCTGGCGAGTGGGCTCAGGCAGAGGCAGTAGGAAGTGGGGTGGCTGGGGGGCAGGGGCAGATGCTCCGACTCCCTTGGAGTGGCTCCTTGCTTGTCCTCTGGGGCGGGGCCTTCAATAGATGGGCAAACACCTTGGTGACACAGACTGTGGGGTGCTCACCCGGGGCCACCTCCGACTGCCCATTTCACCCAGAAGGAAGTGTGTGCATGCTGGCAGCCAGGTGTTTGGTCCAGGTTTGCCACTGATCTGATCTCCCAAGAGAGAAGAATTTAAAGTAGAAAATAGGCCTTTCCCTTTTGTGCATATTTCAAATGGTGAAAAGAACACTTGGTTCCTATCAGTGGAGCCCAGCAAAGCCCCTGCTGAGGGTGGAGGGCGTGGGGCTGGGGTTCCAGCTGTGCCTCACCCCAGTCTGCTCTCTCCCAGGTTCGTTGGGTCCCTAAAGAACCAAGTCGGAGCCTGCAGCCCGGCGCAGAGCCGGGGAGAGCGGCCTGCTGGCCGCCGGCCGCCTGCGGGCCTGTTCTGGCGAGCCGTGGTGAGTGTGCCTCACACCCTTGGCCTCGGCCGGCGGCCCTATTGGCAGCCAGGCAGACTCGCTGTCTGTCACCGGGAAGGTTTCCGCCTGCTCGTCCTGAGACGTAATGCAGGCAGGGATGCATGCAGGCTCCTCTGCTCACAGCTGCTCCCCACGTCCACGTGGTCCCCCCGCTGGGCTTCGGGCCTCATGTGGTTCAGGGCTCTGCTCATCTCTCACACCTGACTGAGTATGGCTGCATTTGCTCAGGGTTTGAACTCTCAGAACTCGAGCAATTGCTCTGCTTTACATTCTCCAGAACTGGAGCCAGTTTCAACGTTTGGGTCCCACATGTGCGTTTCCCTTCTCCCGCGGCTCATGTCGGCTCTGGGAACACACTTCCAGTTGAAGTCTCAACCATCTTTGTTTTCTTCACTATTTTCTTTGTTTCTTCTCTTACACCCTCTCTGTTGTCTCCTCTGCAACGTCCTAACAAAAGATATCGTGTCCCCAGCTTTCATTGTTTATGACACTTGACTTTTTCTCATAATTATCACTTCTTCACCTGACTGTTCCAATCCGTGTGATGATTCCTTGAATTCACTGTCCATATCATGGGACTTTGCTCCCTGGCCATGGGCTTTCTCTTGGCTCTTATATCTGCATGTCATCCTTACCTGGGACTGGTGTTTTTCATGCAAACGTTCCCCCTCTGTGTTCTGCCCAACCCCTGGCCCCAGATCTCGCTTCCTAAGTGTGATAAAGGTCTTCCTGAGAGATTCGTGTAACCCACGTAAGCTCAGGGCTACAAAGGTGTGTGTCTACCTGGTGTCTGCTCACCCAGGAGCCAGCAGGGACAGCAACTGAAGTCTGCACTCAGGGAAACTCTCGAGGGAATTTGCAGCTCATCAGGAAGGGTCTAGGATAGTTTTCAAGTCCTCTGTCCCTTCCCAGGCAAAAACAGCTACTTCAGCTCCATTTTCTGTGCTCTGCCCTGAAGGGATGGGGGCCTTGTGCATCCTCGCCTCCCCATTCAGCAGCTGAGGACCGTGGCGGCCCATTCCCACCCTTCAGCACGCTGCAGTCCTCTGGCACTGTGCTTACCTTCCACACAGCTTTCGCCCCATAGCTGGCCCGAAAAGGCCACGGTGGCCTCCCAGCGCTTCACCTGTGTGACACCAGGACCCCTGGTGGTGGCGGCCTCCCCGTCCCGACAGGACTGACACAGAGCTTTCTGAAAACTGGTCCCTGGGTCTGGCCTTCGGGGGACTTGCGTTCCAACACCTTGGGGTTTCTGTCAGGGAAGAGGGCTTTTCTGGCAGAGCTGCATCTATCCTGAGGCAGGGCCTCGTACCCACATGGGTCCACTCCATGGAGTCCATGTGCATTTGTAGACATGCTGCAGGCTCAATGATGTGGGCTGAGCCCCGGCCCCATGATGGCCCAGTCTGTGGGTACCCCTTCTGGTTCCTCGGCCCCATGGGCCACAAAGCCCATGAGCTGCTTTCTGCAGCTGTGCGGTGACTGGCCTGGCTGACTGTGGCCTCTGACCCTCAGTGGGATCCTTATCCCAGTCCACCCCAGTTCTGCCTCCTCTGTGGCAGCCCCTGGGCTCTCCTGCCTTGCTGGGTGGTGGCTGAGACCCGCAGCTGCCATGTCCCTCCTTGTCTTGCAGATGGGTTGCTGCGTCAGGGCCCCGAGCCACGGCTCCCCGGAGGGAGCAGAAAAGAAGGTGAGGCAAACAGTGCTGCCTTGTGTGCCGAGAGCCAATGGCTGGTCGCTGCCCCTGCACCCCTTCCAGATCATGTTCTGGGCTGCTTTCTTCTTGTTGGACTTTGCCATTTTCCTCGTCTTCATCCCCCTGCTGCCGCACGTGTGGAAGTTCACTGCGTATGGTGTATCCTTTCCTGGGCCTCCTGGCTGGCGTGGGGGCCACTGCCCTCTGCCCACTGCATTTTACGTTGTGCCACTGTGGGGATCGTGTCCTGCTCCCAGTCCTCACCCTGTGCACCACATTGTGGTGGAACCTGCGCCCCATGCTCACTCTCCATGGCTCTCTGTGTCCTCTTGAAGTGCAGCAGAGTACCCGGGAGCATCTGCACCTCGCCTGCCACTCTGTAGGCACAGTGCACCTGCGGTAATGGGGATACCGGGCCCTGGGTGAGGGTCCCAGAGCTGCGTGGCTGGGAAGGGCATGAAGACCTGGGCCAGCAAGGCATAGGGGTTTGTGTGTCACCTAGCCAAACAGCTTCAGTACAGTGGCAAGGAGACATCTGGTGGCGGCTATAGTGTGCTCACTCCGGCCTATCATATGTGCTTACCGGGCCTGTCAGATGTGCTCACCCCGGCCTGTAAGGTGCGACCGTGGCACCCCAGACTCCAGGACTTCCTGGGTGGCCCTCATGTGGCTTGCTGACAGGGCCTCAGGCCTGCAGACCTCCCAGGGTTCTCTGCTGCACAGTGCACCCCAAGGCCATGGCCCTGTCCCGGCAGAGAGTGTGGACACGTGGAGCCACGTCCCATCTGTCATCTGGCCATCCTGCACCTGTGGGCAGTCGCCAGGACTGAGACCGGCGCCGGCGTCTGGCCGCACAGTGGCTGTTGTTCCCCTGGTGGCTGCCACAGCAGGTGCCACAGAGGTGGCGGCTTCCTCACAGAATTGTGTCCCCCATCCTGGCACTGGGCATTGTGGTGGGGGTGTGACTGGCTGTGCTCTTCCTGATGGCTGGGGTCAGCCCCTTCCAGGCCTCCTGGTTCGGTGGCATCAGGTGTCTTGGCATGTGGAAGGCCACCTCCTCTGTCCTCACATGCTCGCCCCTCTGTGTGTAAGGACACTGGTTGTTCGGTTTAGGGCCCATCACCGCAACCTCGTTTAACTTGACTGACCGCCGGGACCCTATTTCCAGATCATGTCGTCCTCACAGGTCCTGGGACAGGGCTCTTTGTGTTTTGAGATGCTCAGTTGAGTCCTAACTGTAGATTTAGCTTATGTGCTGGTGATAACCCGTTATTACCTTTTTCTACTGACCCATGACTCAGCCCCGTTTTTCCCCATGTTCTCTGTCCAGTGGTTACGCTGAGCTCGTGTCTGCTTCGTGGAGTAGAAAAGAGTCTGAGCTCACCTGCTCTGGCAACCTCCACCCTGGGTGGCTCAACTTGTCGTAAGCAGTGGACCCGGGAGACCTTCCGGGGCCAGGTTGTAGGGAACACATTCCACCCCCTTTTCCCACTGGCCTAGCTCCCCTCAGGCCCTGGCAGAGCTTCACTTGGGCACCACACTCTGACAACGAGGGGGTGCCAGCCTCACAGGGTCAGGGTCTCCGGTGGGGAAGAGAAAGCAAAGGCAGACCTCTGTGCAAGACAGAGGTCAAACGTCCAGTATTGGCTGACCCTCCGAATCAGAGCTGCTCTTGGCCACCCGATGCACAGGGCACACTGTGCGGAAGGCCCTGGAATCCGATGGAGCTTTGTTCGACCCAGACATCTTGTGTTGGTGCCGAAGGCCACGTGAACTTGGACACGTGCTGGAGAAATGAGCAGGGCAGGGAAGGGGCCTCTCCACTGTGTCCAGCCCTGACTGCAGGGTTGGCCAGCCACAGGGCTGACCGGCAGTGGGAGCACCGCTGCCCCCTCCCTGCTGCTGCAAACAAGATGAAAGGTTAGCAGTGTGACAGGGGTGGGGGGACTGCCTGGCATCCTCCTCCTCGTCTCTTTAATAAACACAGACTGTTGCCAGAGGACCTTCCAGCCTGTTCTCAGAACAGCCCCAATGAACCCTCAGGCAGGTGCCTGCCCTGACTTGTGGTGAAAGTGTGACCTGGAACCCTTTATCTCTTTGTGATGAACTTGAACCTAAGACAGCACAGAGACACTTGTCTCTGGAAGTGGCAGGAGGAACTGGAGGCTGTGGCAGCCACTGTGATCGGCCCAATGCTGGGCCCAGCCCACCTGAGGGAAGGTGGCTGAGAGTGGGTGGGCAGCTCAGCTTGGGCGACCCATGCTGACCTTTGCTCTGTGACCTGCAAATGGGGCAGACTGGGACGTGTCCACAGGGGTGGCACCTCGCATTTGCTCTCAGGTGGGGAAGCTTTATGTTGGGGGCTATGGGCATCTTTGCCCACTCTGGACCTTAGGACCCCACCCCCAGAAGCCTTGGCTCATCAATCCCGGGGACGACTTGTGGAAGGCAGCCTGCCACTTTGTGGTCATGCTAGAAAATGGCCAGTGGCCGCACTGTACCCCCTCTTGGAGGCTGTGTGTCTGGATGTGGCCACGCTGTCCCCATACTCCCTGGCATTGGTCTTATGTGTGAGCTGACTGTGGTCACTGGGATGATGGGCTTGGGCCACATGCCTCAGCCTCAGTGTCACCTGCTGTGTGGGAGGAGCCCCGCTTGCCGCCGTCCGACCCCTGTTCACCGCCTGTCCCCGGTTGGCCCCTGGTCCCCCACCTGTCCGTTTCTGACAAGGGCCATTGTACTACAGACCCACAGAGGAAGGGTCCACACCTGGGCCTCGGTGCTACTTCCTGACACATGTCATCCTCTGCTGTCACCCGCCTGTGTCCTGCTACTCAGGACATGTTTCTGTTGCCCCATTAACCGCACAAACAGTGTATGCTGTCTCCAGCTCATGCATCGGGCTTCAGAAACAGGTGCAGGGGGACCTCGTTACTGTCACTGGCTGTGACAGTGATGCCTCGCCCTACCACTGACCACCATCCCTGCTGCCTCCTTCACCCATGCTGAGCCTGGACGTGCTCTGTGCGACTGCACCATAGGGTGGCTCGGGCCTTCACCCCAGGACTGCAGGTCTGGTGGCCGTGGAAATGTCTGGGTGTCACCGTGTCCCATGTGGCACCAGAGTGCTCTGGTCAGCCCTGTCCCCAGCACATGTGCCCCAGGGTGTGGCTGCTTCTCAGCAATCTCCCACCTCACATTCCAGCTCCTCCCCATCATGCACCTTCTACCTCTGGCACCATCTGACCCCCATAGTGCTTCACACTCACCCGCCCCCGCTCCATCATGTCAGTGCTAACATTTTGGGCACCTGCAGCCAGAGGCCAAGGCAGGGACAAGCAATGCAGCCAGAACCAGCCTACACTCGGGCGCTTTTCACTGTGGACCTCATGGTGGGTCCTCGCCCTGATGGCCATGCGTGGTAACCCCAGAGCCCTCGGTGGCTTCACACTGAGGCTGACGCTGCCAGGTGGCAGGCCAGGCAGAACCTGAGAGGGGGCTTCCTACAGGATGGCGCACTCATCCCAGCACCCTGCTGGCCTAGCCACCCGCTGGGGCCTCAGCCCTGGTGCTCTTCCTGGGCCCAGCAGTCCCCTACCCTCTGGGTTGTCCGCGAACCTGAAATTTTCCCTCTGGCTCAGGACCCACTGTACCCCGGGAAGCACAGCAGGGCTGATGGGGAGACCGCAGCCCTGTTTCTACATCCTGCTCTTTGGTTTCCATGGGAATGCTGTGTTGGTCCCCAGGGCAGAAGAGGCTGAGAGGTGGGATGTGAAGGCTTGATTTCACTCTGGGAGCTGGGGGTAGGGGCATCACTGTGAAGTTTGTGGCCAGGCTGGGTGTTGTATCTTCTCCACACTTTGCTCCTCTGTGACCCTCCCCTCTGCACCGATGGCCTTTGGCGTGTGGCCTGGTGACCACCTGACCCACAGACCTTGCCACCACCTTTGTGGGGCTTGGGCAGGCGGCTGTGAGGTCACGGGGCGGCGGCTGAAGCCTGAGCCCCCTCCTGCTCAATCTCGCTGCAGGCGAAAGGTGGCTGCGGGGTGTGTGATAAGCCATCCCCCTTTCCTGCCACTCACTGGGCCTACAGCACCTGGCAGGGAGAGGGCCAGGACACCTCGAGACTCATTCCTTGACACAGCACCCACAGGTGACCGGCGGGTGTTTCTTCTTGTACCTCATCACCCACCTTGTGGCAGTTTCCATCGACCCTGCGGAAGCCAGCATCAGGCGCGATAAGAACTACTACCAGGTGGCACGCTCTTTTGACCGGTCAGAACAGCCACATGTCATCGAGAACCGGTTTTGCTGTTTGTGCCAGGTTGCCATGTGAGTGTGGTGTCTGTGGCCAGGTGACACTGGTAGTCCTGCATCTACTTGGCATCTGCCACACATAGTTCTCCAGTCACCCGGGGCAGGGGCACTGGATGTGGTTTTCCTGCAGGGCTGGGCTCAAAGGGGCCTGCACCCTGTGCGCCAAGGGTCGTGAATGCCCCGACGCAGCCCTTGCCCGCCATGGATTCTGAGCAGGAGGCCACTGTCCTTGGGTTTCTCAGTTCAGTACCTGGCCCCCAAGACACAGGGCCAGTCTCGACCCCGGGGTCTCTCAGTCCTGGAGACGCTTGGTGGGTGGTGCAGGGTGGGACCCTGGCTCGGCAACTGGGCACAACCCTGCAGCGGTCACCGATGCCCACTTGTGCCTGTGGTGGGTGGCTCCAGCCCAGGCCCCGCCTGCCGGGTTCCTGACAGGCTGCTGCACTGCCCCCCCTCCCGCAGAAGCCCGAAGACCAAGCACTGCAGCGCCTGCAACAAATGCATCGCTGGGTTCGACCACCACTGCAAGTGGCTGAACAACTGCATAGGCAGCAGAACTACTGGTATGTCAGAGGCAGGGCTGTATCCCATCCCCCATGCAACACCCCCCCCCTTGTCTGCTTCTGAAACACATTTCGATGGAATGACCCTGACCCTCAGTGCCCACGCAGCACATGGGTGCAGAAGCCCCTGAGGATTGGTAAGGGGCCAGCCCTGTCCACACAGCACGGGCTGCTGGGCTGAGGAGTCCACTGGCCCGGGCCTCTCTGCCTTCGGCCTGGTCAAGGCCATCAGGCCGCAAGCACAGAGGCTGTGGCTGGGTGCTGTGCCGGATTCAGGCATCCGACTGTGTGTGAGAGGCAGGCCGCCCCCGTGAGCTCAGGGTCAGGCCCGTGTCATCAGCAGGGCTGTCGTCAGGCTCAAAGAGCTGCAAGTGGCCAGGAAAGGCCAAGCGTGCTCCCCAGACCCCACAGCGGTCTTGGGAGGGGCAGCCTTTGCCAGCGGCCCTGTGGACAGCAGGCCCCCGTGTTTTTCTGCCGTGGGGCAGGGAGGTGCAGTGTGCCCTCAGCTGCCAGGTGGGGGCCACCACGTGGAAGATGCCACAAATTCCCACACGGGGGCCCTGCTGCTCTGAGCAGATGGGGACCGAGGTCTTACACTGAGAATGCTCCAGGCTGAGCCCTGGGAAAGGGAGGGGCCTGGGACAGCCCCTCCTGCTCCCCTTGATAAAACAGGGGCTGAGAGGTCAGCAGCAGCAGTTGGACCCCAGAGCTCAGGCTGCAGGGTTCCCTTGCCCCCACACCCTCTGCACGCCGACTGGTGACTTGAGGCCCCAAGTCTGATCAGCTGCCTAGGGACGAGGTGAGGCATGTGGCCTGTGAGAATGATGGGGTGGCCCAGGCAGCCAGGGCTGGGTTCCCAGTCTCTGAGCCTCACTGGGAGCCCCACCCCCTGCACCCCCAGCCTTGGGCAGGGGTTAAGTACAGTCACATGTGTCGTCGGTCATGAGACAATGGAGCTGTAGGCAGTGAGCAGGGTCCTGGACCAGTGAGGTTCCCTAGAGCAATCGGAAGATGTTAGAAGCCACAGAGCTGGGAAGCAGGGCAGCGCTCCAGGCACCATCCTGAGCCTGTGTCCCCACAGGTTTTTTCTGAGCTCCGTGGCATTTGCGCTCGCCAGTCTGCTATGTGTCACTGTCATCATGACGTGCATTTTCATCCAGTACTTCGTCAACCCCATGTGGCTCCGCACGGATCCAAGCTTTATTGGTGAGTACTGCTGCCCCATCCCGGGGGTGCCCCGCCTGGGTGACCCACAGCTGGGCAAGTGGACGGCTCAAGTACAAGGGCGCCCTGGTACTGCCCCGTCCCATGCCAGGGGAACGCAGTGTCAATGCTTGAGCCCAGAAGCTTCCCAAGCACACAGATAACAGCAGCTTTACAGAGTGGGGTCTGCACGCCCAGACTTCGCATTTGGGCATGGGCACAGTGGGGCTGGGTGGCAGGGCTGTGGGAACAGGGCCTGGGGTGACATGTGAGTGCAGGAACCTCAGTCTAGCATAGCTCACTGCTATGCGGGTCCCAGAGCCCTGACTTGAGGGCTGACATGGGGTCACATGTGGCCGTAGGGCTGCATCCAGTCCTCACCATCCTTGTCCCCAGTCCTGTGACCATCCTCTCACTTGGAGAGGGGTCTCAGGATAAGCCCTCGTGGGCCATCCAGCTAGTCCCAAATCCAATGAGAGTGTCTTCACAAAACACGGAGGAGACGCAGACATGGGGAGCTGTCACTGCAGGCCACCTGCGGGGGAGATGGCCAACGAGGGGGCAATGAAAAAGGAGCCTCAGAATTAGCCTGGCCAGTGCCCAACCTGAGGGGAAGCGCTGCACAGCCTTAAGTGCTGCCTATACCTCTTGTGAGGAAGCCGCAGATGCTGACAAGCAGGGACCAGGTTGAGCGGTTGCCGCTGTTCCCGGGAGCTGCGTGAGGGCCCTCCCCACCGTACGTGGCAGCTCACAGTGGGGAGGCCTGCTTGACCTCCTCACTTGACCCAGAACCTTCTAGTAGCCAGCACTGTCCAGGTCCCTGCGGGCTGTCCTCTGGTGTCTGGCTCAAGACCCTGGCCTGTGCAGCGGAGACCATCAGTGAGGCCACCTGGTGGGCTGAGTTAGCTCTCTGTCCCTGGAGCCCTTGCCTGCCTTCCAGCTCAAGCACAGCCATCTGGAGTTGATGGCAGGGTTACCCCGGCAGATCTCTCCAAGCACAGTCACCGGTGGCGCTGCTCCACAACCGGCATTCAGGCGCCCAGTGGCTCCTGAGACCAGGGCCCACTCAGCAGCAAGAGCTGCTGTGTCCGGGCAGAGCCCGCCCTAGAGGTCACTTCCTGGGTTCTCCACTCAGCAGGTCACAGGGCTCTGGAATGACCAGTTCCCCGGGATGTTGATCTTGTTGGCGGGTCCAGCCCACCGCCAGCAAGCTGCACTGACTGCCCTGGGTCACAGACCCTGCCCCCCTGACTCAAGCACTGCCTTCAGCCCCAGAGGATGGCCAGGGAGGGTGGCCCCTCGTGGTGCCTCATGGGTGGCCAGCCTCAAGGCCCTTCCTGGACTCCCCTATGGAGCAGACCAGCTCTTCCCCACCCTTGCAGCTATCAAAGCTTTGCTTGCACCTGACTCCCTGGAAGTATGTGACCACGGGCATGCCAGGGGCCATGCCTGAAAGTGCCCAGTGGTGGCTCAGCCCCTTAACACTGCTAGGTGGAGACCCGTGTGGAACAGTGTGGCCCCCTGTGGCCTGGGCCTGCAGGACACATTGGGTGTGAGGCTAAGCCTACAAGCCAGGCTATGAGCTGCACAGAAGTGCCCTCCCAAGCTTTCCCCAAGACTCCTTGAACGGGATCATGACACCATCGCAGTCAGGGAGTGCAAGGGCACGTAACTAAGGCAGGGCGCATGCCTGGTGGGTTTCCCTGCCCCTCTTGCCAAGCCCTGTCGTGGGGTGCTCCACTGCAGAGAGGTGCTGGATGTACATGTGTGTCTCTCATCCCCACAGCCGTCACCAACATTAAGACCTGGCTGCTGTTCCTGCCTTTCGCACCCATGAAGACAAAGGCCTCAGTGGTTCTGAGCATCGGTGTGTTTGTGGCACTGTTGACCATCTCCGGCCTCGTGGTACTCGGACACGAGTTCGTCTTTCACCTGTATTTGTGTACGTTCCCCCATTGTCCAGACAGACCACCCAGTCTCCACCCCACTACATTCTCAGCCCCATGCAGGCCTCTACCAGAGTCAGGCCCTTGGCCCTAAGCACATACTGACATCCCGAGGGGCAGCAGGACAGATTCTGTTGCAGAGAAGAGGAGACTGGGAGGGATATGGGGCAAGAGGCTAAGGTGCTCAGAGGGAGAAATGGCTTCTGCGAGGCAGGTCCAGGGCATCATGGGAGCCAGAGAGAAAACGGTGAAGATGTTCAATTCAGTGACATTGCATCACTAGCCTGACACGCTGCTAGAGGACTTGCTTGCGTCCTTACAGCAGCATGTGGCATGTGGCTCCATGTTGTCTGTGAATGGGGACAGTGTGACACCCCCTCCCAGAGCCTGTCTTGGCAGTTGTGGCAGTTACTCCCTAGAAGAAGGTGGCACTGGGGGCTGTGGGAGCTGGCCCAGAGCAGGGACCTCCCCAACAGCCTAGGAGGACATAGAAATAGGGCCCGAAGCCCAGGCATCTGAGGCTCTGCCCGAAACTCTGGGGTGCACAGGATGGGTGCATGACAGGTTGTGCGGGGGCCTTGATGCGGCAATCTTGGCAGGTGGGCCAGGCTGGTCCAGGAAAGGAGAGGTAACGCCGGGCCTGCCCAGGATGGGAGAAGGGAGGGAATGCCGACAAGCCCAAAGCCACAGGACTTACTGGCCGGCAGAGGTTTGAAGAGGGACTTTCAGGGTTCTGATTCGGGTGTCCCGAGAGGACAGGTGCCATGCTCACTGGGAGTGGGGATGCTCAGTAGGGGACCGGAGTTTGGGGGTGGAGCAGGGGGAGCACCCAAGGTCAGGCCACACCCATGTATGCTAGGGTAGGGGGACGTTGAGTTATAGGTTTCCAGGAAGAAGTTGTGGCATTACAGTAAAACCAGCAACACGTGGCCTTGAAGCTGCACGTTTCCCACCTTGGCTCTGCAGGTTGGACCAGGGCCTTGCTCTGCCCCCTGGCCTGGGCCCTCCACGAGGCCTCAGTCAGGTGCTGGCAGGCGCTGTTGTCCCACCCGCCTTGGGGAGGGCCCACTGCGGGCCCCCTGCTGGCTCAGCTGGGTTAGTCCTCCTGAATCTCTGGCCAGTGGAGCATGTCATTGCAGGAAGCTGGCTTCCCAAGAGAGAGCAAATAAGAGGCAGCAAGACAGAAGCCAACTCCTGTCACCCAGGCATGGATGAGACGCCCTGTCATGAGGGGCAGTGCTCCAGAGATGGGGTACCTGGGGCCTGAGCGCCCTGCGGTGGGTGGCACAAGAGACGCATCAGAAGCTGCTGGCAGCTGGGAGCTCTGTTTCAAAGCTTGGGAGAGGGATACCCTGGCTCATCCTCAGAACATGGGGGTGAAGCTGACAGGCAGGTTGGATCCTGGCCGGGCGGGAAGACGAGGGGCCTTATGACAGTGCTGTGAAGAGAAGCCACGTTCACCGCAAATGGAAGAGAAGGCTTCCAGCTGAGGTTAGGAACAGTGGGTTCCACAGACGGCCCAAGCCTGATGGCGTCAGGAACGCGGGCGCACGCCACACGGGGCCGCAAAGGTCCTCGAGGGTGCCGTGCCATATGTGCTTTGCTTTTTCGTCACATTCGATGTTTCACACGAAGCTTGGAGCAGTGTGTGACAGGGAAACACACCATGCATACCGACCGGTTGACTGCGAAGGCATTGGTGCCAACCCGTGCACAGGCATGACCACTTCCACCGGACAGGCATGGGCAAGCATGTGTCCTCTGACCGTGACCCTGCCAGGGAGGGGTGTGGAGGAATCCATCAAAACACAAGAAGATGGGCCTGCATGGGGGCTTCCAGGGCTGAGCGGGCTACGCTGGCATCCAGGGTCCTCACTTTCCAGAAATGGTAGTACTCCATCTGCCCACATGCTTGCGGCTTTAGGGAGAGAATGATAGGCAGCCTGGCCCCTGGTGGACACACACGCTGGGACTGGCTGCAACCTACTTTCAGTGAAATCGCTTTTCCACTGGCCCATACATCCGTTCGTCCTTCGGACTGCCTGGGTGTCCTGCCACGTGCTGGTGCTCCATCACGGCCCACCACGAGCACATTCTGAGCACAGCGCCTGCCTCAGTCCCTCCCTCCCTTTGTAGGTGGGCCAGGCCTGCAGGCCTCAGATGAGTGCCAGGAGCTTCCAGCCACTGCCCAGAGGCCTCCTGGGCTCTGGAGTGGCCATCCAGTGGCTTTGGCACCCTGGATCGGGAGCTGCCCAATGCCGGGGCTCCACTAGGCCCCATTGCACTGTGGGCACTGTGGATAGCTGGTGGTTGATGACTGCCTGATCCTTCTCTCTTTCTAGTATCCAACGAACTGAGCTCCTTCGAGTACATTACACAGGGCCACAAACAGCAGGAGTCTAAAGACCCAACACCTTTCAAAAAACCATCATCCAAAATGGAATTATCACAGGTACCGATGTCCCCATCCTTTTTTGTCCTCATGTGTTCTGGGTTGGGATGAGGACTGGGCCACTTAGCCACTGTCGATTGCGTGTGTGTGGGCACAGTACGGTGGGTCTGTGTGTGTGTGTGTGTCACTGTGCACGGCAGTCTGGGTATGCATGGGTGTGCAAGGGTGTATAAATATAAATGTGAGCCTGTGCATGTGTGTGGCTCTGCATGTGTCTGTGTGCACAGGTGAGTAAGTCGGTGTGTATCCATGGGTCTTTGCATGTGTGCCTGAGTCGGTGTGCATTTGTGTGAGCACACATTTGCGCATGGGTGCACATGTGTGTGTGGACATGGGTATGTGTCCACCTGTGTGCATGTGTGTGTATTGGGTGGGCACACCTGTGTGTGGGCATGTGCATGTGTCTCTGTATGTACCAATGTGTGCACATGTGTGTGTACCGTGTGCATGTGTGTACACATGTGTGCATGAGTGTGGGCGAGAGTAGGTGTCTGTGTGGGCACATGCATGTGTCTGTGCATGTTTCTCTGCATGTCTGTATGTGTGCGTGTTTATGTCTGCGAGTGTCTTGCATGCATGTGGATGTACTTGTAGGAGTGTGTGTGTGCGCACATACATGAGTGTGTGGACACACGTGTGTGTCTGCATGCATGTGCTCTGTTGTTTCCACATTCTGCTCGCAGCAGGCTGACTCCCTTAGGCCCACTCGTTTCTGCAGCTGCTGCCCAACAGTCATGAAAACCCTCGCTCCTCCAAGGTCACTGTTATGATGAAAACATAAACCATAGACAGAAATAACATATCTGTAAGTCATATACTGGCATTCAGAAAGTGTAACAAACTGTCAAATCTCAATTATGAGAAAAGCGACCCGTTTTTTCAGAGGGACAAGAGGTTTGGACAAACAGCTGGTCAGGATGGGCCTGTGGGTGGCAGGCAGCACGTGCAGGAATGGCCGGCCGTGTCTGGTGGAGAGAGCATGCGGGGAAAGCTGGACGGTGCCACCAGTGACTTTGGGGTGGCTGAAAAGAGTTATGCCAGCTGTGCCACAGGCCAGCGGAAGAGCAGGAAACCGGCCGCCAAACACATTGCTGGCTAGAATGCCGCCCACGCCCCTTGGGAAAGCGGTCTCATGTTCTCAGAGCCTGACACACACATCTGTCCTGGGAACCAGCAGTTCAGTTCCTGCTGTTTCACAAAGAAGCAGAGAACACACAAGTGCACGAGTCACGGGAGGTGGGAGCAAGGGTGCTGTTGCCCCCAAGACATTCCCTCCCAGAGCCCAGGGAACGCCAAGGTACCAGTGCTCAGAATCAACTGAAAATGGCTTGAACTTTGTGGGAGACGAGCTCAGTGTCAACAACTGTCTTTTACATGCTCTGTGTCTTCTCTGATTCCCCACAGCAAACGGATGACAACCTGAGACCAGCTGCCTGCAGGTGAGTCAGAGTCCCAAACGTGCTGTGTCAGGAAGCTGGCTGCGTGTGCACTGTAACCGTCAGGCCTCGGAGGGCTCCCTCACTACTGGGCTGTGCAGACGCCCTCCTCGCTCTGGGCTCACTTCACAATCTCCATTTGTTGGCTTTGCCTTTGATTCTCAGGCCACCTTTATTTCTGCACTCACTGAGGTAGGAGCTAAATTGTTTGGTCACGGCATGACCGTTGGTTGCCATGTGACTGTTCCTCGTCAAAGAGAAGGTCCTTTTCCTGACACCCCAGTTCCCTTGGACACTTGGCTCAGGTCTGCCCTGACGCCGTGTCCACCTCGCTGCTCTGCTTCCCAAAGTAGTGCGTGCTGTTTTCATGACGAGGCTTTCCTCAGCTACCTTGTAACACCTGGTGGGTGAGTCTCCTCTTAACCATCTTATCCTCATTACTTTTGACAATTCTTTCACATATTTACTTTTTCATGTCAGCTTTAAAATCACTGTGCAGTTACAGGAGTGCTGGCTTTTGGCTGGACTCACGCTAGTGCGGGCATCCTCGTCCTGCGGCACTTTGCTTGATTGTGCTGGTAGAGAATATATTTATTCTTCACCATCTTCCAGCAGTATTTGCTCACTTCCTATCTCTGTGTCACTTTTTGGCAATTCTTGCAAAACGCTCATATCTGTTATGAGGGCTGCGGTTGGTGATCTTGGGTGTTACTGCTGGAATTGTGTTCAGCCCCGAGCCGCACCCATAAGCATGGTGCCCATTATGGATGGATACTGAGGGTGCTCTGGCTGCCCCCAGCCTGCCGGCAAATCTCGCTCTTGCTCCTCAGGCCTCACTGAGCAGACACGAGATAGAGAACCCTGGCCACTCCTCCGTGTTCCATGGGAGTCACGTGTCCCTCGCATTACAGCGGAAGCTGGACATGACTGGGAAATTTGGGTGGGGCCTTGGAACAGTAGAGTGAGGCACAAGCTCAGCCTCTCGTGACAAACGGAGCCTGGCCGTGACTGCAGAGGAAACGTCCATGAAGGCCGCAGCAGGCATGGCCACAGTGGTCAGCTTGAATGTTTTTGGGTGCTGCTGTAGCCACTGCGTCTCCTGCCCACCACTAGGCTCCGGGACATTGCGCCCACATTGCCCTCCAGCCTCCCTGCCACCCTCCTCGTTCTTGCCCTTCAGTCCATGTAATGACACCGCCCTGCCAAGCATTGCTGGGACGTGGCCCCTGAGCTCATCCTGGTGCAGGGCTCCAAGGCGTTTGGCATTCAGATGGCAGCCCACGCACTCTCAGGTGTACAGCCAAGCAACGTGCAGCCCCCAGGGCACCCACGAGCATGCACCCATGGCCTTCCCACGAGATTTTCCCGGGAGGTTTCAACGGTGCCACCAACCCAGGGGACCACAGCGCCTTGCGGGACCCGCTGCCTGAATCAAGGCCCTTCCTCACTGACGGGCCTTCCTTCCTCCTGCTGCCTTTCAGGTGCTCGAGGTGGTGCTGGGCCACCACAAGGAAGCCAGAGGTCACTGCGCAGCCAGGGGCCACTGCACAGCTAGAGGCCACCACACAGCCAGAGGCCACCATGCAGCCAGGGGCCGCTGCACAGCCAGAGGCCACAACACAGCCAGAGGCCACTGTGCAGCCAGGGGCCACTGCACAGCCAGAGGCCACCACGCAGCCAGGGACCACTGCACAACCAGAGGCCACCGCACAGCCAGAGACCACCATGCAGCCAGGGGCCACTACAGAACCAGAGGCCACCGCACAGCCAGAGGCCACCACGCAGCCCAAAGTAAGCTCAGTGCCACCAGGCTGGACTCAAGTGCAGAGTTCGAGGACCCCCAAAAGGAGGGTAGTGTAATATTTGCAACTGATTACTTGACTAATTTGAAGCATCTATTGGTAGTCAAGGACAGTTGGGGACAGCGGTGGATGAGGACAGAGGAAAAGTGAGGGATAGAAAATATGCCTAACTGTGGGGTTTTCAGTGCATGTCTGTGTGTATATGTGCATTGTGTGAGTATGTGTACATGAGTGTGTGAGCATGTGGGAGTGATGTGTGTCTGTGGGGTGGTGTGTGAGTGTATGTGTGGGTGATGTGCATTTGGATGTGTGAGTGTGTGTGTGTGGATGTATGTGATGTGAGTGTGTGGATGTGTATGTGGACTTGGGGATGATGGGGATGTGTGTGTGTGATGTGTGAGTGTTTGGATGATGTATGTGTGTGTGGATGTTGGGGTGATGTGTGTGTGTGTGAGTTTATGATGTGTGTGTCGATGTGTGTATGTGTGATGTGTGTGATATGAGTGTGTGTCAGTGTGTGAAGTGTGAGTGTGAGTGTGAGTGTGTGGCCTGGTGCCTATGTGAACATGTCTGACCTGTGTGCTGTGTCATTTCTGTGTTCACTCTTCACAGGGTCAGGCAATGGGCCCCACGTTAGGCCCAAGCGTTCATGCAGCTGCTGTCAAGGTCAGCTGCTGGGATGGGGTTCCTAGGGGTTATTGTAAGCAGGGTGTGCAGCTCTGCTGACTTCTGAAGCTCACGGAGCCTTTGCTCTCTCTGGGCCATTGTCACACTGCACCACGAGGGCATTGAGACAGAGCCCTTTGTAATCATGTAGACATAGAGGAGGTCGTCACCCCCGTTCATGACAGAGAATGTGTCAGCAGCCTTCTCTCTGCTTGCATGACTTCAGGGACTTCTAAGACATACTCGGTGGAAGCCATGATGTCTCCAGCTTGCTCTCACCTTGGACTCGGCCCCCCAAACTCTGCTCCCCACCAGAAAGTGGCCATCAGTTTTCTTTTGCCATCATTAAAATAGGGTGACCCTGTGTCCTAATTTGCCTGGGACAGTCCTGGTTGGCACTAGTGCTAGTTGTGAGTGCAAGGCCAGCACTCTGACAGACACTCCCTGTCGTGATCAGTCTGCCAAATCTCACACAGGACCCTTCCCCAAGATAAGGAGGCCAGATTCAGCCCATAGGTGCAGGAATCTCATTCAGACTGCAGCTCCCTCTCCAGCCCCAGCCAGGCCAACTAAGTGCTCAAGGACCTGAAATCACAAATAGGACAGAACTTGGGTTCAGGTCTCTTAAACTTTCCTATACTTAATTATAAATGTTCCAAGTTTGAAACACGCTTCTTACTTAAAAGTTTATCATTCTCTCAAACTGACACAAATTACCAAAACTGAATCAGGAAGAAACAGAAAATCCTAGACATATAACAAGAAAAGACACTTAACTACAAATCTGCAATTTCCTGTAAGGGACATCTCATGCCCTTACACTCCATTTATGAATTATGCCTAACATTTTAAGAAAAAATATCAGCCATGCACCAACAAATTAAAAAAACAGAGCCATTGTCCGAGGCCTGTACACAGCACCACGCCAGATGCCATCATTGCAAAACAATAGCATAAGCCATAATCGTCCCTGACCATGGAGGTGAAGGTCATCATCAAGATGGGGGCAACTTGAGGGCAGTCACATCCATGCAGGCTGCGCACTGTGCGTGAGGTTCGTTCCACGAGTGCAGTGGCTTTAACATCTGCAAATAAGTTAATATGACACGCATAGCAATAAATTAACGGGCCATAAACATGAGCACAACCTGCAGATAAAGTGATCGCCATAATAACTCATATACATATGCAAAAAAACTCACACCCTAGAAAGAAAAGGGAAACCACCTCAATCTGATAGAGGACCAGTGACACTGACAGCCCTTTCATACTTAATTTATGATGATGGTGTCCCTGAGCCTGGGGGTTAAGGAAGTCCAACGTCGGCTGCCCACGTTTGCTCCAGACAGTGCAGCAAAGCAAGAAAGGGGAATTAAAGAAAAAGAAGTTTGAAACCTAAACAACTTATTTGGAGGAATAGGCAGCCTAACAAATTTGCAAAGAAACTGACGGGAATAAGATAGCATGGCCAGAGGGCAGGACACAAAACCAGTGTGAACGCACAGTGGTTCCTGCGCTGGCAACGAATAGCCTGAAGGTGATATTAGAAAAAGGATTTCTTAATCCAAGCACCGGATAAGAAAACAAGTATAAAATACAGAGAAATGAAGTTGCAAGCAGAGCCAAAAGAAATTAACATGAACAAAATTAATATTAATAGATTTCAGGGAAAAGGCAATGGACATTGTCATTATGGAATACGAAGCGGAGAGATCTGCAGACAAAAAGGAGGCACTGAATTCCGACCTAACAACTGTTCTTTTATAAGGAAATATGACGAACCAATAAATGATATATTTTGCTCAGAGGATGAACCAAAAATTGAAAGGCAGAATCAGGTAGGACTTACTAAATGCATAGAGTGTGGACGAGAGAAGGAGGACAGACACATATATAACAAGAGGAAGCCTGGAACAAGACCTCAGAAAAGAGCGTTGACATCTCTGCTCTACGCGCCCTCAGTGAAGGTGCAGAGGTCACGATGGGGACGATGGGAGCACTAGCAGTAAATGGAGTTGGCCTGGAAAACGGCCATCGCCACAGACCGGATCACGGCATCAGCAAACCCTGTGCTTGTAGCAGACTATCCAGGAAAAATTCAGAGCTCAAAAGTAAGAGGGGAACCACCGTGTTGAAAACACGGAAAGTCTGAATGCCTCTTCACCAAAAGCTATGAACGGGCAAGCCGATGGCCCATGAGCACTTGTTCACCCCTCCAAGATAGGTGAACACAAACTCCAAACACAGTGTCTACCACGCGAGTGGCCGTGATCAAAACGATGACGTGCCACGGGTCCAAGTGGGAGGACAACTGGTACCTCACGTTCCGAGCGAGAGTATAAATCGCGGCACCGTGAAGGAGGCTCAGCTACGTCTGAGACCTGACACAGGCGCGTGCCCTGTGAACCAGCAGTCCACTTGTGGGTCTTTCCGAAAGGAGCAGGGAGAGCGCAGGCACACTTGTCATGGGCGCTGGGATTGGGGGTCCGTTCCCACAGCGGGTCCTAGCCTACACCCGGGGGAACCCGAGGTACGGTACTGAAAGTACAGTAAACGCTGGATTGAACTTTGCGTGCGATGAGCTGATTGTCAGCAAGTTTGGATTTAATTTCACGATATTTTCTTTACCCCCCTCCCACACATAGGTCCTCAGGAACAAAGTCGTGTCCCCGGAACCCCGGTAAGTATGTGTGCTAGCCAGAGTGTTTCCAGCTGCTGAGACACAGCTGTCTATACGACACTACTAAGCCCTGATGCCTTACGGTGGAACTGTGACGACACGTAATTGGGTGGGAATTCGTGTCATTCCTAACCGTGTGGCCATCAGTGCAGCTCATGGTAGAGTCACGACTGACTCTGCCTCTATCAAAGGAAGGCGCACACGGTGCTCGCGTAGTCCCATCTGCCTGTGAGTCTGCGTGAGCTGACGAGTCTGGGTCCACTTTGTGCCTCTCCTGGGCACCCACAGTCCCTGTCTCTGTCCAAACTCTGAGCCACGAGCCCCCACTCGTGGAAAACTTGAAAATCTTTCTCTGTCCAAACGCGGGGACTTTGCTGGTTGGCTGACTTGTCCTACATTGTTGGTGGTGGCACCCGCCGCTAGGTCCAAATTCCCTCCCTGCTCCAGGGCACCTCTCCGGTGAGTCCTCCCTTGCCACCTGCCTTGGGAGCCCTCCCTCTGCCATGAATTCAGGAGAGACTAGTTCCTCACAGTGTGTTCCGCGGATGCTGCTGCCAAGGCTTTGCAGAGCAAAGAAAAGCACTGGCGTTAGCCTGTGCGACACACTTGTCCCAAGGACCTTGAGACCCATCACGGAGTCAGGACCCCCTTGCTGAAACGTGTCTTTTTTTCTCCTGACCCTCCTAGGAGAGTGCCTCGGAGGTTAAATTCCCCGGTGCAATTCCCGCCTTTAGAATCGGTGGAGATAAGTGTGGTACCCGAGGACCGGCCACCAGCGGTAAGTGCTGAGATCCGGACATGTCCTCGACACATGGCTGAGGGCCAGAGGCAGGAACTTGGGGTGTGGCATGGAGCTGGCTTCTGCCACGGGCTATAGCACGTGTGCAGTTCCCAGAAATGCCGCTCCAACGGAACCAGCAGAGTGGACACTCACAAAAAACGCGAGGAACTGAAAAGGCTCTGGAAGCAGAACGAGTGAAGCGTGTGCAAGAGGACAGCTGGGTGGGTGGGCAGGTGTCAGTTACCCGCCTCACGTATAGGGGCCTGCCGATGTGTGCCGCCTGCCATGAGATCCGACTGTCTACACCACCTTCTGATCTTCATAGGATGGGTCAGCAGAAAGAGTCTGGTTCCATGTAGGGGACAAATCCCTGGTCCAGCGAGGCCACAGCAGGGCCCTCAGGGTCGAGCCTGGCATCAGCATCCGTGTTACAGACACTGTAACTGGTCCTCAGAGGGGACTGGGATGACAACAGTCACAGCTTAGGCCATAGCCCAAGCAAGCTGGCATGTCTCCCCCAGCCACTTGCTGCCACCCACAAAACCCTGAGTGGGGCCCTGGCCCAAGCCCGGTCCAGGCAATACCAAAGGCGCCTCTGTAGGGCACAGTGTGGCTATCTGTGGCAGACGAATCGTCTAACGCCCCTCCTTGTGTGGGGTGCCATGCCCGGCAGCGACTGGTGTCCTCAGACTGGCAGGAAGCACAGTTTCAAGAAGCCAAGAGATAGCAGATGTACAGGAGGCGAGCCTGCAGTGTGCCGACTGCTCATCGTATGTGCAGGGGACGTTCACTTCCCTCCACTCCTGGGTGTGTGGCTGTCGATCACACCTCCCGGTCGGGTAGTGCATCACGACATGGTCTCCGAGTCAGCGACCGACCTTCCTCAGGAATCGCAGTCACTCGCCCTGTGTCCACTCTCTGAACATGTCACCTGTTGTTACATTTCATCACACTAAGGGTTCCTGTTCTGGTGGCCAAGTTTGGCAGATGGTGCCAGGCTCACCTCGAAGTGTGGGTGGAGCCTTCAGAGCCCACGAGCTCGTGCCATCCCCGACACCTTCATTGGGATGAGGCTTCTCCTCCAGAGCCGCGGGTGACGGAGGATGTGCACAGAGGAATCAGAAGCACAGGCGTAGCACCTGGGGCTGGGTCCGCTGTCCGTTTCTGCCTATACGGAGAGCCCTCGCGGCTGGATCAGGCGTCCACTTAAGAAAGGAACTACCTGCCTTTCTGGTTGATGAACACGAGCCAACAAAACTGATGCTAAAGAAGTGGAAAACCCAAATAGACAGATGACACGAAACATTACTGCAGCTTTAGAACTTGCCAGAAGGAGCCCCAGGACGGAGGTGTGCCCATTACTTCGACCCAGTGTTCTCGTTAGAAACACCCGTTGCACAGAGATTGTTTTCAGGACTCTGAGGAAGAAGTAGCGCCTCCAAAGATGGTTTGAGGGCAGAGCGAGCTGAAATCACAGGCAGGAAACCCCATCACAACAGAATTTCAGAGCCAGCAGCCTTCATGGACGTAGACAAACTTCACTTAAAATTATGGTCAGATCAATGAGAAACGTGAACACGGATTTCACAACATAATGGCCCAAGGCTTGTCCAGAAGGGCCAGGTTCTGTCCACGCCGAGAGTCTCACGTGACACGCCACGTGTTTGGAGTGAAGGACATACACGCGCACCAACCGTCACTGAAAGCCGGAAGCCGTTCCCGTCTGGATCACCAGCTGGGTGACGCTGCGAGACGCAGTGTCTGAGATGGGACGGCCCCCGTGGCTCTGGCTGGCATGTCCCTCTCCTTGGCTTGGCCCGGGGGATACAGCGCAGTTTCTGGGCAATTCCCAAAGCCTCTTTTAAAGCAGCTTGCAAGTTGAACCTAAACGAAAGACTTTCTTAAGACTTTGAGTGGCCAGGAATGTTTAGGAAGAGATGAGCCAAGAGAGCTGTGTTGTCTTCCGACTTAGACTGTCACTACGAGGACCTGGAGACAGAGTGTGGCCGGGTGAGGGAGGACTGACACACAGATGGGTGGGGGAGGCCAAGACAGATTCCAAGAGATGAGCTTGACATCTCTGGTCCACGTGCCGTGAGTCAAGTTATAGATCTCGACAGGGACGATGGGAGCACCGGCAGGAAGTGGTGTTGGCGTGGAAGACGGCCATCGCCACAGACCGGATCACGGCATCAGCCAAACCTGTGCTTGTAGCAGAATATCCAGGAACTTTCAGAGCTCAATAATGAGGGGGAACCACCATGTTGAAAACGCAGGAAGTTTGAATGCCTCTTCACCAATAGCTATGAACGGGCGGGCCGATGTCCCGTGAGAACTTGCTCACGCCTCCACGGTAGGTGAACATGCACTCCAACCACGGCGTCTACCACACGCATCGCCGTGATCAAAACAGTGACGTGCCAGGCGTCCGAGAGGGAGGAACGCTGATCCCTCTAATTCCGAGCGAGTGTGTAAATCCCGGCACCTTCAAGGAGGTTCAGCCGCGTCTGAGACCTGACACAGGCGCGTGCCCTGTGAACCAGCAGTCCCCTTGCGGGTCTTTCCGAAAGGAGCAGGGAGAACGTAGGAGCACGTGTCACGGGCGCTGGGATTAGGGGTCCATTCACATTGCGAGTGTGAGCCTACACTGAGGGGGGCCCGAGGTACGGTACTTAGAGTACAGTAAACGCTGGCTGGAACTTTGCGTGCGATGAGCTGATTGTCAGCAACTTCGGTTTTAATTCCATGATATTTCCTTTACCCACCTCCCCCACATAGGTCCTCAGGAACAACTTCATGACCCCGGAACCCCGGTAAGTGCATGCGCTCACCAGAGTGTTTCAGGCCTCTGAGACCCAGCTGTCCGTAGGACACTCCTAAGCCCTGATGACTTACGGTGGGACTGTGACAACACGTAGACGGATGGTGGCTCATGTCATTCCTAACTGTGTGGCCATATGTGCAGCTCACACCAGAGTCGCCACTGACTATGCCTCTGTCAACGGAAGGCGCACACGGCGCTCACGTAGTCTCATCTGTCTGTGAACCTGTGTAAGCTGTAAAGTCTGGGTCCACTTTGTGCCTCTCCTGGACACCCACAATCCCTGTCTCTGTCCACACCGTGAGCCACGAGCCCCCACTCGTGGAAACTCAAAAATCTTTCTCTGTCCAAATGCGGGGACTTTGCTGGTTGGCTGACTTGTCCTACATTGTTGGTGGTGGCACCCGCCGCTTGGTCCGCCTTCCCTCCCTTCTCCAGGGTACCTCTCCGGTGAGCCCTCCCTTGCCACCTGCTTTGGGAGCCCTTTCTCTGCCATGAATTCAGGAGCGACTAATTCCTCACAGTGTGTCCCGGGGATGCTGGTGCCAAGGCTTTGCAGAGCAAAGCAAAGCACTGGCGTGAACCTGTGCGATACGCCGGGCCCAAGTACCCCGAGACCCTCCGTGGTGGCAGGGCCCCCTTGCTGAAACGTGTCTTTTTTTCTCCTGACCCTCCTAGGAGAGTGCCTCGTAGGTTAAATTCCCCGGTGCAATTCCCGCCTTTAGAATCGGTGGAGATAAGTGTGGTACCCGAGGACCGGCCACCAGCGGTAAGTGCTGAGATCCGGACATGTCCTCGACACATGGCTGAGGGCCAGAGGCAGGAACTTGGGGTGTGGCATGGAGCTGGCTTCTGCCACGGGCTGCAGCACGTGTGCAGTTCCCAAAAATGCTGCTCCAACGGAACCAGCCAGGTGGGCACTCGCAAAAAATGCGAGGAACTGAAAACGCTCTGGATGTGGAATGAGTGAAGTCTGTGCAAGAGGACAGCTGGGTGGGTGGGCAGGTGTCAGTCACCCTCCTCGCGTATAGGGGCCTGCCGATGTGTGCCGCCTGACATGTGATCCTGCTGTCTATACCGCCCCCTGATCTTAATAGGATGGGTCAGCAGAAAGAGTCTGGTTCCATGTAGGGGACAAATCCCTGGTCCAGCGAGGCCACAGCAGGGCCCTCAGGGTCGAGCCTGGCATCAGCATCCGTGTTACAGACACTGTAACTGGTCCTCAGAGGGGACTGGGATGACAACAGTCACAGCTTAGGCCATAGCCCAAGCAAGCTGGCATGTCTCCCCCAGCCACTTGCTGCCACCCACAAAACCCTGAGTGGGGCCCTGGCCCAAGCCCGGTCCAGGCAATACCAAAGGCGCCTCTGTAGGGCACAGTGTGGCTATCTGTGGCAGACGAATCGTCTAACGCCCCTCCTTGTGTGGGGTGCCATGCCCGGCAGCGACTGGTGTCCTCAGACTGGCAGAAAGCATAGTTTCAAGAAGCCAAGAGATAGCAGATGTACAGGAGGCGAGCCTGCAGTGTGCCGACTGCTCATCGTATGTGCAGGGGACGTTCACTTCCCTCCACTCCTGGGTGTGTGGCTGTTGATCACACCTCCCGGTCGGGTAGTGCATCACGACATGGTTTCCGAGTCAGCGACCGACCTTCCTCAGGAATCGCAGTCACTCGCCCTGTGTCCACTCTCTGAACATGTCACCTGTTGTTACATTTCATCACACTAAGGGTTCCTGTTCTGGTGGCCAAGTTTGGCAGATGGTGCCAGGCTCACCTCGAAGTGTGGGTGGAGCCTTCAGAGCCCTCGGGCTCGTGCCGTCCCCGACACCTTCAGTGGGATGAGGCTTCTCCTCCAGAGCCACGGGTGACGGAGGATGTGCACAGAGGAATCAGAAGCACAGGCGTAGCGCCTGGGGTGGGTCCGCTGTACATTTCTGCCTATACGGAGAGCCCTCGCGGCTGGATCAGGCGTCCACTTAAGAAAGGAACTACCTGCCTTTCTGGTTGATGAACACGAGCCAACAAAACTGATGCTAAAGAAGTGGAAAACCCAAATAGACAGATGACACGAAACATTACTGCAGCTTTAGAACTTGCCAGAAGGAGCCCCAGGACGGAGGTGTGCCCATTACTTCGACCCAGTGTTCTCGTTAGAAACACCCGTTGCACAGAGATTGTTTTCAGGACTCGGAGGAAGAAGTAGCACCTCCAAAGATGCTTTGAGGGCAGGGCGACCTGAAATCACAAGCAGAAAACCTCATCACAATAGAATTTCAGAGCCAGCAGCCTTCATGGACGTAGACAAACTTCATTTAAAATTATGGTCAAATCAATCAGCAACGTGAACACAGATTTCACAACATAATGGCCCGAGGCTTGTCCAGAAGGGCTAGTTTCTGTCCACGCCGAGAGTCTCACGTGACACGCCCCGTGTTTGGAGTGAAGGACATACACGCGCACCAACCGTCACTGAAAGCTGGAAGCCGTTCCCGGCTGGATCACCAGCTGGGTGACGCTGCGAGACGCAGTGTCTGACACGGACGGTCCCCGTGGCTCTGGCTGGCATGTCCCTCTCCTTGGCTTGGCCCGGAGGATGCACCGCAGTTTCTGGGCAATTCCCAAAGCCTCTTTTAAAGCAGCTTGCAAGTTGAACCTAAACGAAAAACTTTCTTAAGACTTTGAGTGGCCAGGAATGTTTAGGAAGTGATGTGCCAAGAGAGCTGTGATGTCTTCCGACTTAGACTGTCACTACGAGGACCTGGAGACAGTGTGTGGCTGGGTGAGGGAGGACAGACACACAGATGCGTGGGGGAGGCCAGGACAGATCCCAAGAGATGAGCTTGACATCTTTGGTCCATGCGCCGTGAGTGAAGGTGCAGATCTTGACAGGGGCGATGGAAGCACTGGCAGGAAGTGGAGTTGGCGTGGAGGACAGCCATCGCCACAGACCGGATCACGGCATCAGCAAACCCTTTGGGAACTTTCAGTGCTCAATAGTGAGGGGGAACCACCGTGTTGAAAACGCAGGAAGTTTGAATGCCTCTTCACCAATAGCTATGAACGGGTGGGCCGATGGCCCGTGAGCACTTGCTCACACTTCCACCGTAGGTGAACACGCACTCAACCACGGCGTCTACCACACGCATCTCAGTGATCAAAACGGTGATGTGCCACGCGTCCGAGAGGGATGACCGCTGATTCCTCTCATTCTGAGCGAGTGTGTAAATCCCGGCACCTTGAAGGAGGCTCAGCCACGTCTGAGACCTGACACAGGCGCGTGCCCTGTGAACCACCAGTCCCCTTGTGGGTCTTTCCGAAAGGAGCAGGGAGAACGTAGGCGCATGTGTCACGGGCACTGGGATAGGGGTCCGTTTTCATAGTGAGTCCTAGCCTACACTGGGGGGAACCCGAGGAACGGTATTTACAGTACAGTAAACGCTGGCTGGAACTTTGCGTGCGATGAGCTGATTGTCAGCTAGTTTGGTTTTAATTCCACGATATTTCCTTTACCCACATCCCCCACATAGGTCCTCAGGAACAACTATATGTCCCCGGAACCCCGGTAAGTGCATGCGCTTGCCAGAGTGTTTCAAGCCGCTGAGACACAGCTGTCCATAGGACACTCCTAAGCCTTGATGACTTACCGTGGGACCGTGACGACACTTAGATGGGTGGTGGCTCGTGTCATTCCTAACCGTGTGGCCATCTGTGCAGCTCACGGCAGAGTTGCCACTGACTCTGCCTCCGTCAATGGAAGGCGCACGTGGCGCTCACGTAGTCCCATATGTCTGTGAGCCTGTGCGAGCTGGAAAGTCTGGGTCCACTTTGTGCCTCTCCTAGGCACCCACAGTCCCTGTCTCTCTCCACACCGTGAGTCACGGGCCCCCACACTTGGCAAACTCCAAAATCATTTTTTATCCAAATGCTGGGACTTTGCCGGTTGGCTGACTTGTCCTACATTGTTGGTGGTAGCACCCGCCGCTTGGTCCGCCTTCCCTCCCTTCTCCAGGGCACCTCTCTGGTGTGCCCTCCCTTGCCACCTGACTTGGGAGCCCGCCCTCTGCCATGAATTCAGGAGCGACTAGTTCCTCAGTGTGTCCCGGGGGATGCTGGTGCCAAGGCTTTGTAGAGTAAAGGAAAGCTCTGGTGTGAGCCTGTGCTACCCGCAGGTCCCAAGAGTCCCGAGCCCCTCTGCGGAGTAGGGCCCCCTTGCTGACACGTGTCTTTTTTTCCTCCTGACCCTTCTAGGCGACTGCCTCAAAAGGTAAATTCCCCAGTGGAATTCACTCCAGTTCAATATTTTACAAGTCCTGTGTTTCCAGAGTCCCCATCACCAGTGGTAAGTGCTGAGATCCCGACATGTATTTCATTCAGTACTCTTTTCCAGAATATTTTGTTTGAGGCTTACCTAGAGTTGAATATCCACGTTTATTTTCTTTAGTTTTGTTTTTATTAGATATTTACAGAAATGATCAAAGTGAGTCTGAAAGGTGTATGAAAATTCAATCTATACAGTCTACCTAAATTTTGAAAAGACAATTATGTTCTGTGATTTATACAGTGTGAAGGAAACATTTAGTATTATGCCATAGTAATCTGACATTGTTTATCTGGCATAGCACAGCCTTATATAACGCAAGGGAGAAATATTGCAGAAGTAAACCTTTTCCTTAGGGCCTGTTGACTTGGATATGGTTCCACAGCTGTCATTGGGGGAAGTTTGAGTAAGTTCAACAATTGCATTTCCATATTGAAATAAAAATGTCTTTGCCCCTAGTTCAGCCTTATGAACTATTAACTCAAAATTGATCCTAGACCTAAATTTCAGAGGTAAATTTGTTACCCCTCGAAGAAATCATGTAATGTGTGTGAACAGGACCATGTTTATAATATTGAAAAATCTGAAATAATATAAAAACTAAAAATTAAGTGAACAATTAAAACAGGCTAAATATTCATTCCATCTAGAAAAGTTGGGAACCATTGAAAATTCTGGTTATGAAAAGTATATAACAATATTTTTTAAATGCTTATGGTACAGTAAGTGGGAAAAGCTATATATAAGTCTACGTGTAGCGTATTTGCCAATGGTAAGAAATGAAAAAAAATTTTTTTAGGAAAGTCTTTAGGAAAGTCTTGCATTTGGTTGCATGATTTCTAGAGTAAAAATACATGAAATAATTCTAAAAATTATTTTAATGTTCAAAATTGGAGGGAAAAATGGCACATTGGCCTTGTTCCAAATTTAGGGTTACAGTTAGGATTAGGACTACGGTTGGGTTGGGGTGCGGCAGGGCATGAGCTAGGCTTGGGTTAGGGTTAGGGTTTCATTTGAACAAAGTCTTCACCAAAACAGATATCTGGATGGTAAGTAAGCACATGAAAAATTGTTCCATGTAGTTAGTCATTAGTAATACACAAAACCACAATAAGATATCACCAGACACCCAGGAGAGTGACTATAATAAAAAATACTACCACCACCAAATGTCATTTGGGATGCAGAGGAAGTGGGAATCTTGCACCACTAGTGGGGATATAGTTAGGAATGTAAATAGTGCCACATTGGCAAGTGTCTCAACTCAGCTGCATACCATCTTGGGACCCAGCCCGCTTCGTAGTTCTTGCCTTAGAGAAATGGAACATGCACGTGCCATGTGGTGCTCTGCTTTGCTGGCACTGCCGTAAAATGGGCCACAGGCTGGGGCTTAAACGGCAAACTTGGCATCTCGTGATTCTGGAGGCTAGAAGTGGCAGGGGTTCGAACATGAATGAGTGAAGCTGGAAGGGACACAGCTGAGGCCATAACAGAGGGATTGGAGGTGGGTGCCATACCCTGGAGCTGCAGAGGCACCCACGACCTTCACATGACGGATTTGAATTTAATTTAATAAGCTCGATGTCAATGCCACCTGCCTTTTTCATTTTGTGAATTATCACTTATTCCCTCACAGGAGATGGATGGTGGCCTCAGCTCGCCTGAACCAGGGTAAGTTTGCAAGCTACCTTGTGCTGTTTCACATCTCTGAAAAACGGCTATGTGGCGTCTTCACTCAAATAGCTCAGAAAAATAATGCACATATGATGGGACATCTCAAATACTGTGATGACATAAAAGAAAAACAAAATTGTTTCAGTTGCCATCATTGACACTGCTAGATGCTCACATGGCTTCCTTATCACTCACTGAGGAGTCTTAGGGACCCTCCCCATGCCTGCCACAGCAGATGCCCACACGTCTGAGTCATGGCCGCTCCTGTCCCATGTGTCCGGGAACCGGTCTGCACGTTCAGTCCTCTCTGTGGTCTATGGCTGTGCCCAGTTATCTGGGCCTCATCCTTTGGACTCGCTCCTGAGCCCACTGTGCTGACTGTGTCCTTGGACACTAGGCCCCTGGATTACGGCATGCAGGCCCACCCAAAGCGCAAGCGACTTTTTCGCCTTGAATTTCACAAAGGCAGAAAGTTGCCCCTTATTATGATCATGGTGCAGCTTCAGGCATGCCTTTGAGGGGCACACTGCCTCCTGGTGACAGAGCCGTGCAGCCGTGAAAAGCCATCCATGTGGTGCGTTCGGAATAGGAAACACCACAAAATGTGGGCTACATGCTCCTCACTCTCCACAGTGTCCACCTCTGCCCTCCATAAGCTGCTCTGCCCGCTGCTGACCCAGACGGCATGTCTCCTGCTAAGCTTTGTGTCGCTGTGTCGAGTCAGGGCCCTTGCGTGTGAACCGTGCAATGGAGCAGACCTGCCATTGTCCCTCGCGGGTGGGAGGTGATGATGATGGGCAAGCTGTGGCAGGGTATACTGGCTCTAGGAAGTGCCCCAGCGATGGCAGTCGGCAGATGCAGCGCTATGTTTCCTTGTCCACTCATTCTTGTGGGGCAGTGAAGGGCAAGCTGTGGAGAATGTCCACACATGGGTCGGGCCTGTTGCTCAAGGGGCAGCATACTCTTCATTGGCGGATGCGTCCACGCGAACACAGCCCACCTCGCAGCTGGCCTTTCATTCATGCCGGCGGTGGGATCGACCCTTGGTGGCCCTGGAACTTCATGTACCCGGGGCGTGTGGACAACAAGGGGGTCACAGCTCCCTGAGGCCCTTGCTAACATGCCCCTTCGCTCCCACAGAGAGAGGCGCAGGGTGTTCCAGCCACTGTCTGGGACCTCGAGTTCCAGCTCTGTCATGTCCATCAGCTCACAGAGTGCCTCACTGATCAAGGTGAGCAGAGCGGCTGCCCTGAGCCAAATGTGGGGTGTCAGGTTCCCACAAAACTTAAGTTGATATTCAGCACTGTCCTATCATAGCTGTGAGGTATCCATGGTGTTCCAAGGGGTGCTGCTGAGGTGGCCACTGCAGAAAAAGCAGGGCACAAAAAATGTCTTTGGCCGTGGGACATGCATGTGTGTGCATGTGACAGGAGGACCAGAGATGGCTGTCACAAAGCCGGAGAGCATCAGTGGCATGCTGCCTGCTCTGACATGCACCAGATGTGAGGCGGCGTATAGATGTGTGACACAGCGCAGGGCGCAGTGCCAGCCACGATGCCCCCTCGGTGGTGGGCATTTTGCGGGTATTCTCTGAGTAGTCCCTCTGGCTTCTCTTTTTGGGGTTTTTCATGATGTTGGGGATCGTTGTGTGCGGGAACAGGGGAACGGAGATGGTGTGTGTGTGTGACCAAGCTCAGTGGGATCCAGGTAGGTGTCATAGGCTAGCTGAGTGAGGACGTGTGTGAACGAGAAGTGCCGTGACATGGGCCAGGATGTGTGGGTGGGACGAAAGCCTCCTGCTCGGTGTCTGTGTACGACCTGCTTTGCGTTTACTGACATTTGAGTTACTTACTTTTGATAACAGAAGGACCCCAACCCAGAGAGGGGCCAGATCTTGACATGGCCCCCATCTGCTGATGCAGCCCCCATTCCAGTCCTTGCACCCCACTAATGTTCCTCGTTCCTGTTTTCCTTATAATGTGCTGCTATAGACCATGTATTTCTGAGAAATACACATACACAGTTCACTGGTGACTTCAACTTTGCAGAAAGGACACAGTGTGTGTAATGTTTGGGTCTTTGGGGAATCAGTTTTTTTCACTTAGTACTAAGCTGTCAAGCCTGTCGACCTGTGTCACCGTGATCTGTGTGCTTTTGCTTCTGTGGCTGTCTCTTCCCAAGCCACTTCCCCGCCTACTGCAGAAGGGCCTGGGGATGGTTCCCAGGTGTCTGCTGCTGAGCCGGTGCTGCCACAGCTGACCTTGACCCTGTCCTGTTGTGAGTGCATGGGGCCTGCTCCAGGAGTGGGCTTGCTATGTGCATGGTTGTGTGCCCCCAGGCCAGGCTGTTTCCTGAAGAAGTCGGCCACCATGAGCCCCACCCTCATCAGCAGCCACCACCAGTCTCTGCACAGTAAACATGCGGAGGACAAAGCCAGCTTCTGCCACTCAGCATGGTCACACTCAGCCCCACACGTGGTGAACGTTCTAACACCGGGCACTGTGGGGATTGCCCCGTCCCCTCACCTGAAGAACAGCCAGGCCTGTCAGTCTCCGGAATGTACTTTGTTACTATTGTCCTTCCCCTTTGGTGGCAGGACAAATGCTATGCCATGTACCCCTCTCTATCATTTCTCTCTGTAGGTTGCCAGGGACCAGGAAGAGGAAATGGACTGGCCCATTTATGGAGACAGAGCTAACAATGAAGGCTCTGCTTTCGGTAAGATACCGTGCAGTTTGGGTTGTGTTGCGACCTTCCCCAGTTAGAATCTCTAGAGAGTGAAAGTATTTCCTCTTGAGAAAACTACTAGTGAGTGGACTGTCAGCAGCCTGGGTGCCTGGTGTCT
Source organism: Cynopterus sphinx (assembly GCA_030015415.1). Classification (NCBI taxonomy): domain Eukaryota; kingdom Metazoa; phylum Chordata; class Mammalia; order Chiroptera; family Pteropodidae; genus Cynopterus; species Cynopterus sphinx. The sequence goes on from CM057386.1 coordinate 35,567,033, forward strand.
CAGTGGTGACAGAGGACACACTGGAGCTCTCGTGCCGCATCTGCGGACAGCCCCGACATCCCAGCCTGTCTGGCCTTCTGCCTGCTCTGCACATGGAAAAGCAGCAGGTCCAACAAGTGGGCCAGACACCTGCTGAAGCATTAGGTGGAAACTGCCTACAAGGTGACTGAATGCAGCCTTTGGGCAACCTTCTCTGTGACCACGAGTCTGAGAATTGGGCCCTGATGGGCATTGCGGCCACCTTAGCAGTGGACATATGCCAGTTTCCACGTGATAGTTTGATTAGTGACTGAAACAAAAAGGACAGAGTGTTCTATGGAAGCTCAGACTGGCCTTCATGTCCTGCCTGTGAGGTTTCAGGTGACTTCAGATCATCCCAGGCAGTGTTTTCATGGGTCATCTTTCCACTCCAGAGCACTTTTAAATGGCATCTCCTCATTTTTCAGCAACCCTGCTCTTATAAACAGTCAGCATTTATGATGACAATGTCGCACCAGTGTGCACCCTTCCACACACACACACCCCAGTGTTGGCACCTAGACTCTGGCTTGAAAAGGGGGTGGAGGTGGAGATAGCCTGGTTAATTTTTACATAATTCCCCAAAGGATTTAAGGTGGATTTTAAATATCATAAAATATGAACCGATGGCAAACATGAAAAAGGGAGCAAAAAAGAAGAGAGATTTGCCAAATGGAGTGTGAGCCTGCTGGCCACACAGCAGGTCAATTTTGGGGTGGGCCGGCTGACACTGAGACACACGGGCACCATGGGCATGTGGGCACCATGTATGAGGGCATGAGGGCTGGCAAAACAGTAAGGGACTCTCTGGCCAGGGCCAGAGGCAACAAGAAAACTCAGAGAGGTTACCCCCGGGCATCAGCCAGCACTGGGAGACTTTTCACAGCTTCCATGGAGGTGGGAGAGAAGACCAGGCACAGAGCACAGCCAAACGGGAGGCCAGTAAGTCACCGGTAAAACCTGGCCACAAAGGGCCATGCCCTCACCGCCGGAAGGGAGGACCCCATTCTCCATCCCAAGGACAGAGAAGTAGCTGGCCATCTGAGGCCTCAGAGCTGAGAGGAAAGTGAAGGCCCAATGCTGGCTGAGTGGCAGTCAGACTTCCCTCCCTGACGCTGTGCTAAGTGGGTGACCCCATGAGCCCCAGGCTGAGGGTTAGGGTAGAAGGATTCTGCACTCCTCATTTCCAGGCACCAGGCAGCGCCCCCAGAGTCTCCCCAGGCTATTTCCATCGAAGACTTTTCACAAGTAGAACTACAAAGGAAATAAGCAGCACACAATAAAAAGGGACCAGCTAGCTGCACATGGAAACGAAGCTGTGAGTGAGAATCAGTGAAAACTGTAGCAAAACAGGCAGATTTCAGGTATTGGATGTACTGAAGAAAACAAAATAATATGATTACTTTGTTTGGAGAAATACAAGATGAAGTTAAAAATATTAAGAGAACAATACATAGGCCAGGAAGTTAAGCACAGTAAGTTTCCAGCACATTAAAAAAATAACCAATTAAAACATGTAGACATGCAAAAAAGCACTGCTGAAATGCAAAGGTTCACTGGATTTAACAGCATATCAGTAACAGCTGAGCACGGAATTAGTGGGCTAGAAGTTAGAGCTGAAGAAATCATTGAAATGAGTGCACAAAGAACCGTAACATGTGAGGAAAATGAATGCAGATTGAGTTTGAGGCTATTATGTGTGTAATCAGAGTCACAGAAAGAAGAAAACTGTGAAGAGTATTTAAAGGGAAGATGGCTGAAATCTGGCAGAACTTTCAAAGGACACTTACTCACATATTCACCAAATCCAATGAATCTAAAATGGTAAATAAAATTTTAGATACATCATAAACAAACAGACACTTGAGACAAAGAAAAAACGTACATGTATTTAAGTATCCAGCGGTAAAAGACGCATTCTCTTCCAAGGGGCAACGGCTTTCCTAGCCCCGTCGGGCCTAAGGGAAGCCAGTGCAAAGGGGAACAGCCTTCCTTCAGTGACCCGGGCAAAGTCAGGCAAAATGTCTGCTCCTAAGGCAGACTTTTAAGAATGAGGACGAAAGAGGCATTTCTACGCATGAGAATGAAATACGAGAAGATGAGTAACGCCATTTACAACAGCGTCTTTTAAACAATGAGGTCAATAGAAACCAAGCTAAAAATGTGGAGCCATGCAAAGAAAGTTGTGAGGCTCAGTGGGGCGTTTTAGAGACCAGAGTAAAGGCAGAGGCCTCCACGCAGGCTGTGGGCCATCCTATGAGGTCGGTGAGATCCCCAAGGGGGGCCGCAGTGTGTGCCGTCCCGGTGGGGCTGCTGTCTGGGGTACAGTCGGGCGTCTACCCTCACAGCCACTTACCCAGCACCCCCTTTTGCAGGAGCTGAGGCCAGGTGGCTAGAGCAGGCTCCCCATCCCACCATTCATCGATCAGGGGTGAGCCCGCTGTGCAACCGCTTCAGGCCACCAACACCAACCCTGGGGCCCTGGAGGGTCCCTCCCAACAACCACGAGGCCCAGCTCCTGGCAACCAGCAATGGGTTTCTGGAGGAGGAGGACACGCAGAAGGCTGGCAAAACCCAGCCTGCCCCACCGCCCAAGGAGGTGTTCGTGTGCTGGGGTGAGCCATCTGGCCAGATGGGCCTGCCTGTCGCGCAAGACTGGCCCTGGGCCAACCTGCACACAGCTCAATTTAGTTTTTCTTCAGTAGCGTCTGTGGAGTCTGCGGACCATAGTCCGCTGGCTTCCCCCGAGTGCCCAAAGCCCACCCAGTTGAACCTTTGGGTGGGCAGGACCAGTGAGTGTACAGGCCACAATACGGAGCACATGCAATCAATCACTTCTGAGGTGCTCCGACACCCGCACCCCAACACTCCGACACTCGCAGGATCTCACCCTGACCTCGCCAGTGGCAGGATTGTCGGTGTCCTAACTTGTGGGCACCGTGCCTGCCGCCCGTCCTGTCCAGCAGGGACGAGAAAGAACCAGACTCTGCCCTCTTCTTTTGACACTGTGCAGAGATTTTAATGAACATTTTACAGTTTAAAGTTAATTTTTTTAAAGAAGTCCATAAAAAGAAAAAAATGACATCTATCCTCATCTATCCTTTTCCAAACATGGAAGAACTTGCTTTAAGTGAACTTGGTGCCACATTTTTACTATTGCTGATTAGTAATGTTTATAAGTGTATATAAGTGTAGTAACTTTTAAGAATATTCTTTAGAATCCTTTAGGAAATTTTATAGGAAATAATAAAACTTAATTTTAATGTCAATAAACTTGAAAACTGTCTTCATAGGTTTTAAACCTTGGGCTCTCGGGTGGCCAGTTCAGTGGAGGGGTGGCAGGGAGCTGGGCTGGGACCACTCACCTGTCTCTCCCACCCCGACCCACCTGTCACACAAACTCCCAAACTGTGAGCAAGTGACACAAACGCTGCTCAGAAAGCCAGGGATGGCGGCCAGGGACATCGCTGGGAGAAATACCGTGGCTCCTGGGTGAAGATGACCACCACCAGGAGGGACCAGAACAGCATCTGCGCAGGGGTGACCTCCCGCCAGAATCTCAGAATGCAAGTTCATTTGGAAAAAGGGTCTCTGCAGATGTAATTAGGAACCTCGACATGAGATCACCCCGGTGACCCTAAATCTCATGAGCATCCTTGTAAGAGACACTCTGAAGGAGAGACATGGGGCTGGAGGTGGAGGGCACCAGACCCAGGCAGAGGTGGGGGGCGGGGCCAGAGCACAGGGGCCTGAGGAGGCAGGAAGGTCACTCCCTAGAGCCTCTGGAGTGAGGATGCTGTGCTGATTCCTGACTTGGAACTTCCAGCCCCAGAGTGGGATGGCTTCTGTGGTTTAAACTGCTGATGTGTGGTCCTTTATCCCCTGGGCCGCAGAAAATCAGCCATATCCTACAAATGCAGGCAATTCTGGCATGCCCGCAAAGCCCCACTCTGCCCTTGTATAGCAGCACACCCTCCAGCTGAGAGACAAAGGTCGTCCAGGGTCAGTGGACTGAGAGTGTGCTTGCAGCGCTCGGCAGGAAGCACAATGCAGGGTGACATGTGCAGTACCCTCGCGGAGGGTCACAGTCCCAGACAGACCCTGTGACAGCACTATCGGTGACTTTCCAAGGGACGACTGAAGTGACTCTGTTATGGCAGCACATCCATAAGCCCAAAACAACACGTCACCCGCAGGTAACCAAAAATCTTTGTGTAGGGCCTGGCGACCACCCAGCTCAGGCCACAGCAGTCCAGAGCAGAACTCCAGGCCTGGCTGTAGGGAGGGGCAGGTGGTCCTGCAGCCAAGGCTCCACCTTGGTTGCGGGGCCAGTGGCTGAAGGCTCGGGCTCTGCCAGGAGCCTCACCGTATCAGTGGCCGGGCTTCGTGAAATGGGGCACTCACCCCCCCCCACCCCTACTGCAGTTCGCATGGACATGAGCCATAGTCATGGCAGAGCACTCAAGCAGGTTTTGAGAAACGGACTAAACTGCCATCTGGCTCACAATTATGGGATGTCATAGCAATGTTTTCAGTGTTTTGTTTGCAGCACAGGTAGTGCCAGGTGACAGCAGTGCTGAAGGCTATGTGGACTGAGAAGGCGCAGGGCTCGGGGACACGCTTGTGTCCCTCATTCCTCCAGCTGAGTTTCCAGGCTCACCAGGCTCTTGGGGTGGGAGGGACCTTTCTAGAGGAATGAGAACGAGAAGCCCATCTTTGGGCCAGTTTTGAGCAGACATAGAAGCCAGAGTGTTTAACAGGAAGGCACGGGGGTCCAGGAGGCCTGTTGGGGAGCCGCGCACCCGAGCCTGCCTCTGGGCACCCGTTTCCCTGAGCAGCACGGAGACCATGTCCTCGCACTCTGGGCCAATGGTCTGCAGGACAGCCAGCACCGACTACCCCTTCTCTGGCTCAGCACCCCAACTTCCTCTACTGCCTTCGCCAGGCTCCCTGACCTGGCTGAAACCTGACGTGAACCCTGAAGCCAGGCTCCTGCAGGCATTTCCAACTCAGGTGAGGTGCTGACAGCAGGACACACCTGGAGAGCTGTGTGTGAGCAGGTCTAGAGTTGGGTGAAGCCTAGAAGTTACCTTTATGGGGGGTGGGGGGACGGGGTTCCTGCAGCTAGGACATTGAGAACAGAGCCTGGAGGGGATATGGGTGGGTCTGCAGCCAGGAGTGTAGGGACAGAGCTTGGGATGGGGGTTCCTTGACCAGCTGCAAAGGAGCCTCAGCAGTGATGCTGGGTGTGACCTAAAGGCCACCCCCCAGGCTTTCAACAGCCTGAGGAGACCTACCCCACTATGAAGGTCTTGAGGGTGCATCCTATGTCCCAGCACTCAGGGGAGTACTCTCTGTCATCCTGGCCCCAGGACTTTCTGCTGAAGGCAGATGTGGCCCCTCCCCTGCGCAAGGCTTCTCAAGAGGAGGAAGCCAGGAGAAACAGAAAGGGGCTTTGGCGGGCGGCTTCTCGTGCAGGGGACGGGGCAGGCCAGCGTCCTCGGCCTCCAGCGGGGCCAGGGCCAGCAGAGTCGCGGAGGCGCGGGTCCACAGTCGCCCCCCTCGAAGTCAGGGGGCGTGGGTCTCTGCCCGGGTCACCACACTGAGGGGCGCCCCTCGGGGACGCAGGGTCCCCTGCCAGCCAGCTCTGCCTTCCATCTGCGACTTCACGCAAAGGCCGCTGGGCAGAGGGGCTGTGCCAGGCGCGGGTCTGTGGTCGCGGACCAAGCGGCGGTGAGAAGTTTGCAGTCCGGCCCTGCACCTCTCCTCCTCCTCCCCGCCGGCACCTCGGCGTCCAGCTGCAGGAGCACTGTTCACGGACGCCAGGGCCCAGGGTGGCCGCCGCCCACCCCAGAGACTCCGGGTAACTGGGCGGGGCTGCAAGGGTCTGAAGGAAGCCACAGGACCACAGCGTGGGCTTGAGGAGACCCGCGGCCGCGGAAGCGGAGTGCGTGTCCGGGTCCCAGAACGACTGTGGGCCTGGGCTGCGTCGCCCTCCCCGGCCTGGCCCCTCTTTGGCAGCGGGGACGTCGCCAGGTTGTCACGGTGAGGGTGTCTGCCAGCATCATGCATATAGAAGTGTCCCCAAGGGGCGTTCTGTTACTTATCTCAAGGGCGCATGCACCCCGCGGCTGTGGTCTGGGGCAAGGTGCACTGCCAGGGCATACACCCCCCACCTCTGGGGCTCAGAGTCAGTCTCGGGGGCCAGTGTCCGAGGCACCCTTCAATCTGCAGTTTCGGTTATGGAAACAAAGCCTGGTGACTGAGCTGGGTAGAAAATCCTTTCTGCTTTTCTGCTGTGGCAGCTATTTTGCTAGGCGTTGATGTGTCTGAGGCTCAGACAGCTTTTTTAGGCGGAGCCCTTGTACTGTCATCCACCTGCACACTCACTGGCTGTTTCCCCTGATGTTTATTGGACACTTGCAGAGTCCCTGGGGGTCGCCCATCAAAGGACTCAGCACCCAAGGGCCACTGCCTGCTTCCTGGCACTTCCCATGGCCAGCATCTCCGGGAGGACAGGCTGGGGCATGGGCAGGGTGTTCACAAGAGCCCAGAGCAGCCCCAGGCACCCAGGAGGAGATCAGTTAGCTGGGGAGCTGAGCTCCAGTGCAGGGGGATCACATCCAGGGAGGGAGAGCGCTGAGCAGGCAGGACATGGGGCAGAGTAAAAGGGCTAGGAGATGGACAGCATGGCTGGCAGAGGCCTTACAATGGATTCCATGAGCCCTGTCTGGTAGCAGCCTTGTCCCCATCACAGGGTCTGAAGCACAGGGCTCGCCTTATGGGCGGCAGGGAAGAGGAGTTGGTGAATTTCCTGGGAACATCTGCAAAATGCATGTCGCCTGAGTGGATGCAGGATTTCCCCTTGGGAGGCTCTGTCTTTCTTGATTTCCAAAGGGATCAAGACTCAGAAAGGTACCACAGTTTAAGGGCTGCAATGAAAAATTCTTCTCCATCTTTCTGAAATGATGAGGTGATGGAGAGAAGAGAGAGCTGTTGGTTGTATTCTTCTACTCCCCTGAGTTGTTTGCTGACCTTCCTGAATCCTCTGAAGTGGCAGTAAATGTTTTAACTGTATACTGGGTTATAGATGCTCTTGGTGGAAATGTGCAGATTTCACTTATCACTGTTGGAGTTTTAAAAGACACTTTTGAGCTGCCAAACTGTCCTGTTGCTGGTCCACATGGCTCCCTCCCTGGGGGCAGCAGACTGTGCCCTGTGGAGGAGGCTGAGAATGGAAAGCTTCCTGGGCAGGCAGTGCCCACATGACTTGGAGCCTCTGTTGATGGCCCTTGACGTTGCAGCTGAGGCAGGAGGAACATGCACAGGTGATGCCATCTTGGGGCCAAGCGGCACCTTGAAAGATCAGGCTCCCTCAGACTGTGAGGTCTGAGCCCTGAGCCCAGCCTGGTGCTGTGTGAAGGCCACAATGGACTGAGGCCACTGAGCCCAGCACCAAGATCACCTGGTACACACAGGCTATGGGAGACAGGTGCCCTCCAGCCACAGGTGTTTGTGGGGCAGGAGGGGTGTACCGATTTCCAGCTCTGGCGTGACTTCTGCACTGCTAGGCCCCTCCTGAGGATGTCGGCTTCACCTTTGGGTGGGGAGACAGCCAGGGCACCAGGACCCACAGATCCAGGACCCCCTCTGCAGTGAGCTGTCAGAGAGTGGACCTCCCGGGAAGAGACCAAAAGCCAGTACTCGGCAATGGCTTTCATTGGCCCTTTTTTGATCACAGGAAAGGGTTCAGGGTCTGTGGTCCAGTAGCAGCCCCCAAGAGCTGCACATGGGGGAAGGGCAGCACCGCACAGGTACGAGGTATGCTGTTCTCTAATCTTGGCTTTCGAAATGGCAGTTAAGGCTGGGTCCAGCCCCCATATTCGCCCTTAACTGTGCAGTGGCAGGCAGTGACGACACCGTGCGACTTGCATGACCGTGTCTCCACGTTCACACGCAGGCCCTTTAGCAAGGAAATGTCAGGAAGCATTCCCAGAGCATGCAGAGATGGCTGCTGTGACTCCCCACCACTCTAAGATGTCCTGTGCAAACCCCACGCACCTTTCGCTCAGGTCAGCAGGAACTGTGAGTTCATCCTCCTGAGCCCACTTTCATGTCAACATTTTTTTAGATTACATCTGTGAAAAGGAAGGTGGGCCCTTACTCTTTTTCAAGCTTAAATTTTAAAACTATCTGGAGCCAGATTTTGCTCCTTTGCCATCTTCTCCTTAGGCGCATTGTGTCATCATGTCCCCCACTTGTCCCCAGCGTGACCCCAGCATGTCCCTTGTCTCTGATTTCTTGCATAATAAGTGGGACACCTGTGTGGGCCCTTCATGATCCCTCCCTGGAACCCTATTGCACTCATTTGCACAACAGATGTCTGTTGTGTACCTGACAGTTGTCAGGTCCCAGGTGAACCGGTTGAGCCTACACCCTGGGGAGCTCTCACTCCAGTGGGAATGTCACGGAATGGCCAGAGTCCTCTCAGCAACCTCAGTAAGGCTTCACACACCCTGTCTGATGTCCTCTTGGGGAGCTATCAGTGGGACTTTGGGCTTCACACCCAGGAGGTGGCCCCAAGCCAGATTTAACTGAGACAACCCCTTCTGTCTAACTACCTTGCAGCCCTGGGTCATCTGCTCATAAGGAAGCATATATCGCCTATCACGCATATGTCCCAGTCCTCACTGCCCCAGCCCCCTCCTGTTTCTTAATGCTTGCAACCCCAATCCAGGGGTTAAGGCAGGACAGCATGCACCTTGCTCACGAGGCTGCCACCCAGCAGGGTCGGCATAAATGGAGGTCCCTGTCCCCTGGCTCAGGCTGGTCCATCCACAGGCTGAGGAGGCTCCTTGTTCAGTCACACGGCTAGACCAACATCTGGCTAGTACAGAGGGGGGCTCCTCTGTCTATGAGAGGTCTTTCAGGAATGCTGCCTCAGCCCCACGCCCACTTCAGAGAGAACCAGGTGAGAGGAGGCTTACCCTTCATGTGTGACTTCAGAGGTCAGGAGGGAGGCAGTGACCGAGGTGGCAGGGAAAGTCAGGTGGTGGCATAGAGCATGTGGTGGCAGAGACCATCACTGGGAAGACTCGCTCCCCGATGCTTGAGGGCCCCTTGAGGAGACCAACCGTGCCCCACACCTGTGCCTTCAGCCTTCTTATGCCTGTGCAAGTCCAACAGTCCTGTCATCCTCTTCCCCACCCCTGCGGTCAGGCGTCCACCTGGTTTCTTCCTGGCTCTGCTGTTCCCCCAGCCTTATCTCCTTGGCCAGTTGCAATTCTTTCCTGGTGGCCCCTCCTACTTGCTGCACCCTGACCCTGAGCCCTGTAGCCCCCCAGGCTGTGCCAAGGGGTAGCTGCTGTCTGGAGTCCCCTCCCCCAGCATCTACTTCTGTCTGGACCCTGGATTACACCTGGCTGTCCAGTCCTCCTGCTGAGGCCTTCTCCAGCCACGCCCTCTCTTCCTAAGCCATTCTCACTTTCTGCCTGAACTGCCATGCAGTGGACATGCCACCATGCCCAGGAGCCCCACCTGCCTCCCACACGGTGGCTGTCCATCTCTGGCAGGTTGTCTCCATGCAGCTCCAACCCACCATATTGCACCAAACCACACTACACTGCACCCCATTGTATTGCAATACACCCCACCCCACTCCACCCCACCCACTCTACCTCACCGCACACCACCCCACCCCTGGCCCCAGCCTGCCCTTTCTCTCAGCCTAGGCCCTGACCCAGCGCTTCTCCCACGTCACCTCAGCAGCATGATTTGGCCCACTGAGCTCTCACAGGTGACCATCCCTGCCCTTTGCACAGCTAGTCCCATCTCCACAGCCTGCCCCATGTGCCCATTTTCTCGTCCCTTGATGTTTCTGTCACATCCCCCACCTTCTGCCTGTGTCCTCGGTACTCTGAGCTTATGTGTCGATGGGCCACCTGCCTCTGGGTCCAGGGCTGCACGCGGGCCACTGTGCCTGTGTGAGTTGTGGGCTACAGGCAGAGTGGGGCTGCGGGCTGGCGGTTCGCGGAGCTACCTGGCCTATGCTGGAACCCAGGTGTCCCCAGGCTGAGGTGGCAGCTGCTATGTCTCACCTCAGGTGTGTGAAGTTGTGGAGCCCATGGGCTATGGTGCTGGCTCACCTCTCGGTGCCCTGGGTGCCACCATCGTGGCCGGGGTATGTGTCCTATGGGGGCTACCGGCGTCCTCACCCTGTGAGGCTGCTCGAGCCTCTCTGGGGCCCACATGGCAAAGACCCCTGGGTTCCTCATATCTACAGTTGCAGTGCCTGCCATCTCAGTGATCCCAGACGCTGGCACCAGGTGGCCTACCCTCCTCTCATTCCCTGTCCCTCAGGGAGTGGCCGTGTGTGGTGGGTTTACTTGCACTTGTGGGCTTTGCGTGTCCCTGAGCTGTGGGGCATGAATGTGCTCGTGCCCAGGGCCTGGTCACATGCTTCTCTCTCTCTCTTGCTGCCCTGCCCCACTCGTCATGGACCATTAGACTAACTGCACTGGTTCCGAGCAAAGATTCCGCCTTTCCTGCCACTTGCCTCTTCACGCCTGTGATATTTTTGATGGACCAAGTTCTTCATCTTAACCATTTCTTTAGAGCCAGTGCCTGGCCAGGCGCTGGCACCCAAGACCCCTGCGTTGCTTCCGCTGACTTCGTTCTGGGCTCTCGGTGCCTTTTGCCCCACATGTGCCTGGTTATTCTTTATTGTGCACTAGACATTGTCATCAAAACGTGTTCAGAAATATTTGGAGATCTTGGAAAACAGTCTCTTTCTCTAGGGAGAGTTTACGTGTGTCCTGCCAGGTTTTGGGCCCTCACAATCCAGGGTCTCCTGAGCTCAGTGTGGTTGAGAGGTGCTTTGCCACTGGCTCACCTGAGTCCCAGATGTGTGCCATGGGGCCACATCTGTCAGGGAGAGCCTGGCCACAGGAGACGCATGGCCAGCCTGTGCGAGGCCTGACTGGTGACCTCTCTCTCCCCTGTAGCACGTGGATGTGCAGAGCCCCTCTAGTGCCCTGCTGTCCACTCTGCCTGGCTGCCCCTTGGGCAGGTAGGCCTGGCCTCCGTCATAGGAAGCAGGAGTATGGGGTCTGCACCATCTAAGTGCCCAGCTGGGTGGTGGGGCTGAAAGCTGCTTCGCTGCCTCTGGAAAACGTTACTGTGGTGGGCCAAGGCCATGGCCTGTGTGGGCCAGAAAGATGGCATAGGGAGCAGAAGGCACCATCTGGACCCCTGGGACCTGGGCACCTCTGGGTTGCTTGTCCCTGTGCCTCATCTGGGGGTCATTGTCACCATGAACCCCTCTCCCTCTGGGCTGGCATTGGGCGCAGACCCTGATGAAGCTCCTGGGTTTGCCGGGGTCTGCCCTCATGTCCCAGTGGCTGGGAGGGGACACTGCTGCACCTGTTGCTCCACTGCGTCCCCCACCCCCCAAACACACACAGGTCTGGAGCTCCCCCGCACCATCCCCTTGAGTCCAGCGGCCACTATGCCAGAGCCTGCAGGCAGACACCCCCAGCACCCACAGCCACTCCGCCACCCTGCAGGTGGCAGCCCATGGCCTATGGAAATGCTGGCCCTTCTGGGCTTGCAGCATCTTGCATGGAGCCCAGGCCTCATGTCAGGCCAGTGGTGTAGACGGTCCAGGCCTCTGTCCCGTGCTGGCAGAGGGTGCTGCCCGTACAGGTTGGGTGTCAGGGTGCTGACTGCACAAGGTCACCCCTCTGAGGCCCTGCCCAGAAAACCGGTATTGGCTTCCTCTGCTCCCCGCCGTCCCAGGGGCCCTTGCCACCTTCAGGGAGGGCCTGCGGCCACGCTGTCACCTGCCAGCAGATGCATTCTCCCGCAGGGCATGGTGGACACTGCCCAGCCCAGCTTGCCACACACTTTCCAGGCTCCCTTGCCAGGCCTGTAGGCGCTCAAATCCCGCGGCCCCCTTCCCTTTACATGGGGGTGTCTCGGTGGGGTGTCTGTGTAACCTGGGTACCAGAGGTTCTGGGGTTAAGACTGAGGGACATCTCTAGGGTAAGACACCCCTGCTGGTTAGTTGGCAAGAGGGAGAGGCTCTGCTGACTAGGGTGTGATGCCCTCCCCGCTCCCCTGCCTGGCATCTTCCCCTCTACAGGGTCTTTATTCCATCCAGCAGGAGCCCAGGTGGCCTGGGGAGGATGGGCAGGTGTTGGGTGGAGACTGAGTCAGACAGAACAGAGCCCTGGGAGGCTGGCTGCCCTGCTGCTCTGAGGCTCCCAGAAACAGGGGACAGCAGGAGGGTCTCGTGTGGCCTCAGGATGGACAACGTAGCATCGGGGGGTGCACAATCCTCTGTGAGCTCCATGTCCCCTGTGGCAGGCCCTGCCCCCCACCCCCTGCGGTTTGCCAGCCCCACCTGCCCACTCTGTCTGTGTGTCATCTCTGGCTGCACTGGTGTTAGTGCAGCCTGTCCACAGCCCTAGGTCCAGCGACGCTTGTCCCTTTGCACTGCGTGCCCAATGGGCAGACAGTGTGTGGTGATACCTAGCATGCCATGGACAGTGCGCCAGGAGGTGGAGGGGCTGGAAGGCACCTGGTTACAATGCACAGAATCGTCAGTCCAACTGGCTAGGTCAGACTGCAGGTGGGGGTGTAGATGGGGAACAGGGCATCAGGAATTGGGTGCTGAGCAAGGGCCTCAGGGGGCCCAGGAATGGAGGTGATTCACACCTAGAAAGCAGGCACACACCCATGTTTACATTCAGGGCACTCCCATGTTCTGTGCAGGAAGGGGAGCAGGAGAGCACAAAGCTACTGTCACTGCCACCTTTAAAATTACACCTGGCTGTGTTCTCAGACACTTGGCCCTGCTCACACATATCTGGTCCTCACGGGCACACCTGCCCTTCTCAGAGACAATCCTGGTCTGCTCACAGACATACCTGGTCCTCATTGGCACACCTGCCCTGCTCCCAGACATACCTGGTCCTCATGGACACAGACATACCCGCTCTGCTCGCAGACATATATCCCTGCTCACAGACACAACTGCCCCTGCTTACATACACCCCTGCCATACTCATAGGCACACCTTGCTCATAGACACACTTGGCCCTGCTCACAGACACCTGGTTCTGTTGTAGCACATCGTTAACATGAATTTTCAGTCTTGGTCTGGACACTGTGTGCTGATGTCAGGTGGCAACTGTGACTGTCACCTGTTGGAGTCTTCCCTGTGTCACAGTTTCTGCGGGCTTCGCTTAGGCAGTGAAGCCTCATGCAGGGTCCAAGGACAGCCATTCCAGAGCAAGAAGTGAGGAAAAAATTTCCTGAAAGCCTTGTGTATCACTACACAGATAATATTCTTTGGGGGCTAAAAAAAGAAAGAAACATTAAAAGGAATGTTTTTTTTTTTTTTTTTTTTTTTGAAAAATTGCTCTGGAAAAGTATGGGATTGAGATACCTCCTGAGAAAATACAAGCTTCAGTTCCTTATCAATATTTAGGATATAAAATTTTGCAACAGAAAACTTCTCTTCAAAAGATAAAAATTAGATGGGATGCTCTCTATACACTTAATGATTTTCAAATATTATTATGCAATATTAACTGGCTTCGTCCTTCCCTCAGTATCCTCACATATGCTTCAACTAATCTGTTCTCTATTTTAGAAGGGCCCAATGCATTGGAAGGTCCTCAGGAACTAAAGCTGTTGGCGGAAAAAAAAATTTGAATGCTGTATTATTAAAAGACATTCTTGTAGTCACAAACTTGCACTGCTCAGGTTTCATTATTGCATGGTAAGGGTTCTTTCTCGAACGTGAAATTTAAAAACTATTAATAATTTTATTTTTCTTTTGTAGTTAATTAGTCTAAAACTTAGGACACTTCAGCATAGAGTCAACAGTAAAGATCACATGATTTTATTTTTTAAAAAAGTAAAAAAGGGGGGTAATATATAAATTACAAATTTCAGTGCTTTTTAAGGTCCCTTTCTGTTCCTGTTTTTGTTCACTGGTCACTAGGGGTCTGTGGAGAGACTGGGCGCAGTCATATCTCCCGGACCATGGCCTGGCCATGGGATGCCACCTCCTGTGCCCTGTTGTTGGGTTCAGTTTATTGTCTCTGGTCTTGTGTATGTTGTAGGTGGCAGACTTCTCTGGGTCCATCTACAGCCCGGTAATTGTTCTTGTCTGAGTGTCTGTTTGTTTTTGTCTGAGTGTCTTTTTTGTGTTCTCTGCACAAGCAATGGGAGAAATATGGACTACCCTAAGATAAAGGCTTAATAGAGCATTATATACTTTAAAATTTTTAAATTAAGATGAACAATATGACACAGCGGCTCATCGACATTAGGTGAAACAAGCCAGTGAGCCTTCGCAGCAGTCTGTATGCTACAAAGATCTGAAAGGGTATTGGGTGCCTGCTGAGTTGTTGAAATAGGGCTGAGGTTTTGCTTCTATCTCTACAGGAACAGAGAAGCTTTGGGTCCCAGCCAAGAATGTCAGGCTCTGGGAGTGAAGAAAAGTGGTGGGTTGTCAGTGAGTCAGGACAGGAGATGACACCAACTTCCCTATTCCCAGCAATGACAGCCCTGATTATGGCCTAGGCCGTATGATACTAAAGGGCCCCTCATGCCTGAAGAATGGAAAATGATCGAGAACTCTATGGTGGAAATGGAAGGGAGGCCAATTTTCATGGGAGCTGGAGAACACTGTTTACAGCTGGATGCTCAAGTGTGGTGGACAATTTTGCAGACTTCTAAACAGAATTCTGGGGTAAGTCACTTGCTTTTGTTAGGTATAGAATTTAAAAATGTTTCAGAACCCATGGATGACACCTCTCCACCTGATTTGCCATGGTGTGCCATTCCAGAAGATCAGACACTTGACGTTAGGTTTAGTGGACTCAGCATTGAGCTGAACAGGCTTGGGTTTTAGTTCATACTTCCTATAGAAGAGTCATCGATTGGAGTCCTTCTGGCTCCACCTGAGCAAAAGGAGAAAAAGTAAGTTTGTGGTGGCACCGAAAGGTAGAGAATGTTTCAGTGAGCATTTCGTCAGACAGAACTAGCAATAACACAGTCATCTGGCACAATAGAGGGATTTCCCCCGCATCTCCTCAAACTACGCCATCGAGGGCTACAAAATCATGTATAGAAGTTCAGAGCTGCTTTATTTCCCATGCATGCCTAAAAGGGTTCCTTAAATAAATCTAGGAGTTCCCATATCACCTTTTGTCGGAATGTTACTCACTTTGCTCGAGCCTGTGTTTGGCTCCCCTATATCAT
The DNA here is from genome assembly GCA_030015415.1 of Cynopterus sphinx. Lineage (NCBI taxonomy): Eukaryota > Metazoa > Chordata > Mammalia > Chiroptera > Pteropodidae > Cynopterus > Cynopterus sphinx. Next base: position 35,582,327 of record CM057386.1, read on the forward strand.
CATGAAGGGTACGGTGGGGTGGGATGAAACTTTAGGTTACGTTGCGTGTAAATACTGTTCTTTTTTTACACCTGTATTAACTCTTCCATTCTTGTTAACAAGTCATATGAAAGCTTATATATTCTTAGAGCTGGAACAGGAGTATAGATGCCGGTTAAATTGTCTTGACCCTGGCAGGACTTCCCTGCAACTATGACATTGCAGCAATTGATGGGCCATGTTAAAAGAAGAGCTAAAAGATTCCTTGGCATGTTAATTGCTACTGTTATGGGTATCATCGCTGTTACTACTGCCACTGCTGCTGCTGCTGCAGCAGCAGCAGCTGAAGTGGCCCTGCATCAATCTATACAAACTCCTGAATTTGTTAGAACCTGGCATCGGGATGCTGAACAATTATGGACTTCTCAAAGACGAATAGACTCTGTATTGCAAAGTTAAGTAGCAGATTTACAGTACGCAGTTATATTGTTAGGGGATCAAACAGCTTGTAGAAATGGGTGTAATTTAAATGTGATTGGAATACTGCTTCCTTTTATATAACTCCTGTACAATATAATGAAAGTATGTTTGGATGGGATACAATAAGACAGCATATTTTGGGTTATGGTAATGCCTCAAGCTTAATTACAGACTTACAAACACATATTGCTGACACTTCAAAAACAACTTCCTGAATTATAGAGGATTGCAGTGCTACAAAGTATGGTCAATAGTATTGAATACTTACCTTCTATTCCACAAATTCATTGGTTAATGGGCTCATCTATTGCTTCTTAGGTAGGAATTTGTTTGTCACTTGTTTTTCTTGTCTAGTCTGGAAGAGATTTACAAGAAGCCAGAGAATAAGAAAGACTCAGGCCGCTGTGTTTTCAGTAATGCTGAATAAAACTCAGCAAAAAGAAAAGGGGGACATGTTGTAAGAGATGTCTGTAGCCCTGGCAGGATGCCTGGTGCTTGGAGCAACAAGGCCATCAGAAGCAGGTGTGGACTTGCACACAAGGACACGTTGCAGGGAGGGCGCACACGCCTGACCAATTCTGAGACTTCCTGCTCAAGGGATGAGAATGAGAAAAGGATACTTGAGAAGAAATAGCTGAAAACACGGTGGTGGCCTTGAGGTTGAATGTGGGAACTGGCTGTAGTTTGTATAAATTAACCTGATAGTAGCTGATAATAACCTACAAGGCTAACCTTGTAAGAAAGAATAAAAAGCCATGGAGACAGGGGTAGGAAATGCTAGCTTCTCCATTAATTACCATTCTTCCTCTCCCTTATCTACATTAGTAAATGCATTTCCAGACTTGGACTCTTCTTCCAAGCTGTCTCCACAACATCGTAGGGTCTCGGCGTCCCAGTCAGGGTCTACCTCTGGGTGTCGGGGCCCTTGTCCGGGTGTCTTGTCTTGCTCTATGTGTGGACAGGCACGGGCTCATGCTCTCTGGCGCACGGCATCTCCCCTCTCGTCTCTCTCTTTCCATCTTTGTCCCTTTCCTTCTCACGGTCCTGCTCTTAGTGTCGGACCGCAGCCAGCTTCCATGGCCCTCCCCTTCCCCTGCAACCCGATCCCCTCCTCCATGGCTCTCCCTGGCCCTCTCACCCTGGCGACTGGTGTCCTTCTCCCTCCTTCCCTCCCGGTCACTCACTGTGTCTTTGGGGTTTTATGTCCCTCTGTCTCTGGGCTCTCCCTCTCGCCATCTGTCTGTCTCTCTTGATGGAGAGACTTGATGTGAAGGCAAAGGGCAGTGGACAGGGCGGGTCCCTGTTCCTGGGGGGATGGCAAGGGCTGCTTTGCATGGAGTGATGCCTCAGGGTGTGGCCAGGGACTCTGATTGTGTGTTCAACAGGTTGGGCACCGCTCGGCGGAGAGCGCAGGGGAGGCATGTGTCTGGGTCAGGGCGGGAGCTTGGACTTAGCCAGGGCCACAGGGGCCTAGGAGCGCAGGTGGCCTAGAGGATGGTGGGCCACACCTCGGCGGGGTTCTGCTGAGCGGCCCAGACAAGGGAGGCCCAGAATGCGAGAGTGCCCACTCAGACCTCGGGCACTGCTGCAAACCGGGTTACTGTTGGCTATGCCTTACTGCAGCTGGTGCTAGCTCACCACAGCCTTGCCCGGGGAAAACCTGAACCCTTGCAGGCGGTGCGCTGCAGGCATAGGTGTCTCTGGTGCTCTGGAGGCCAGGCCCTAGTTCCTGGGGTGGCAGGTGACATCCTCCCCAGTTTATGGTCATACCATGTTGAATGTGCCCAATCTCGGAAGCTAAGCAGGGTCAGGCCTGGTTAGTACTTGGATGGAGACCGCCTGGGAATGCCGGGTCCTGTAGGCTTTTGCCTCTCCCCAACTTTTGCTACCCTCCAGCCAGGGTGCTCCTGGACACCCCCCAGCGCTGCTCACTCACTGTCTTGGGGATCCCGGGCAGGTGCCTGAGCTCAAGGGCTACTCCAAACGCCGTGCGCTCTGTACCCCGTGCCCTCGCTGGCTCTCAGATGTGCTCCTGCAGCCAGTCCTGGACTGTTTCCTCTCTCTTCTCCAGACCTTTCCCTTCCTGGGCTCCATGGGGCCGAGCCCCAAGAACCACCATCTCTGACACACGTTGGGAGCATGCTCGCATCCCCAGGACACGGAATCAGCCATCACCACCCAACCCGCCGCACCTGAGACCTCAAGTCTCGGCTGGCACATCTCTCCCCAGACTTCTCAGGGGACAATCAGGTTCCCTTGGATCAGGCACAAGGGTGCCCCACACAGCCCGGACGTGAGGTGGGACCAAACGGCCAGGGCAGAGAAATTGAGTTCTAGAGCACATGTGCTCACATGCGTGGCGAGAGCCAGGTCGCTCAGGACAGGCTTCAGTGATTGGCCACACACACTCTCTCTCTCTTCTCTCTCTCTCTCTCTCTCTCTCTCTCTCTCTCTCTCTCTCTCTCTCTCTCTCTCTCTCTCTCTCTCTCTTTCTCTCTGACTCTCTCTGTCTCTGACTCTCTCTGTCTCTTCTCTCTCTCTCTCTGTCTTTTCTCTCATCTTGTAAAGGTTAAAACTTCCCAGTGAACCAGCCACAAGGAGGTAATATCTCTAGGCAGTGAATCAGTCACTAGAAGAGTGCGAAGCAGGAAGAGTGCAACATTCTAGGGTACAGATGACAAGAACATCTGCAAGGCCATGTTTAATACTAGCAAATTTCTTGGCTACATTTATCTTTGTAATGACTAACTCCTGTTAGCTTTGTGAAGAACTAACTTCTGTTTTGTTTTGTTTTGTTTTGTTTTGTTTTGTTTTTTACTTACTTTATTCCAGAATGAATGTTTATTCCAGAATGAATGTTTTGTTTTGTTTTGTTTTGTTTTTTACTTACTTTATTCTACATCCCCTAAGAACCAAGAACTGGTCCCTTCTATCCCAGTGTGGTAGAGGGTCAGTTGCTGGCCGGCTAATAAAGGCTCATAATTAATCTCAATTTGTTTCATGGGTTATTGTCATGCCACAACACTCTCATTCCCTCTCTCTGTCTGTCTGTCTTCTCTCTCTCTCTCTCTCTCTCTCTCTCTCTCTCTCTCTCTCTCTCTCATCTTTCCTCATCCCTCCTCTCCTCTCCTCTCCTCTCCTCTCCTCTCCTCTCCTCTCCTCTCCTCAACTCTTCTCTCTGTCTCTTCCCATGGGGCCCGGGCATCTTTTCTTTCCACCGTCGTACCCCTGGCAGGTCTCGTACCAGAATGAGACTCCTTGAGCCTACAGCAGCCTGTCCCAGAGCTAGAACCGCCTCCCTGCCCAAGTTTGGCTTCAGCACGACCACTCTCTGCTGTGGAAGCAGCCTCTTCGGAACATCACAGGGTTTCAGGGTCCCATTCAGGGTCTGGCTCTAGGCGTCGGGGTCCTCGTCCGCATTTCCCATCCCGCACTCTGTGTGGGCAGGCACGGGCTCACACTCTCTGGAGTGTGGGATCTCCCCTCTCGTCTCTCTCTGTGTCTCTGTTCCTTTCCTCCTCATGGTCCCTCTCTCTGTGTCTGACCACAGCTAGCTTCTGAGGCCCTTTCCTTTCCTGTGACCTGATCCTGTCTTCCGTGGCTCTCTCTGGGCCTCCCACTCTGGAGACCTGTGTCCTCCTCCCTTAATTCCAGCCTGCATTTTCATCAGGCTAACAACTTTTTTCATGCTAATTGTCTGGAGTAGTTCTGCCTGAATAAAGGGGTTTGAAGATTTTGTTGTCTTCCTTAGGTTCCAGGTTCTGCCTCTTTCTGCACACTTAAGATGGATTTCAGAAAACTACAAAACTTCCATCTTGTTATGGTGTCAGGAAAATGAATAACTGGCTTACCGCTAGCTCCTGGAAACTTCTGTAGCTGAGAGATCATGGTTTTCCACTGGCAGAAATAAATACTATTTTTGTTTACCCTGTCAGGCTTCTTGAAATATTTCTGTGGGCTTTGGTAGAATTTAGAAGTGCTGCAAGTCCTTTAACTCTCATCTATACTTTGAGTGTCATGAAAAAATATTTGTAAAGCTATAACCTGTGTCAATGGAAAGGTTCTCGTCTTATTCTGAGAGAAAGAATTTCAGGATAAGATGAACTGCTGGAGGTGTTGTGGGTCCCGTGACCAGTTTCTTGCTTTATTCAAGAAAGAATCTAAAGGCAAGATGAACAGCAAGCAAGAAAGCACCAGTTTTATTAATGTTAAAGTACTCACTTGAGGAGGTGGATTGCAGGTTTAACTTGAGTGAGGAAGGGATTGAGAGAGAGAGAGAGAGAGAGAGAGAGAGAGAGGGAGGGAGGCAGGGTGGGGGTGGGGCTGGTGGGGAATGTCTCACCAAGATGGCTTGTTGGGAACTTTTTGTTTTTCTTGGATGGAGACCTTGGAAAATTGTGGTGCTGACTTGGCCTTATTGTCTCCTCCTAGTAGGAGGGGAACTTGTTTTTCTGCCTTTTCTTTCTCATATGATGATTCTGGAACTGTGTTAGTGTCAGGTGCATCATGGGAGCTGCAGTATTTGCAATGCAGATGAGGTTATAATGATGTTATAATTAGCCACACGTTTTGCTTTGGCCAAAGATGGTGTCTAGGCTGGAAAAGACCGACTTTGGCTTATTACCTCTGCTGGGATAAAACGGCGAGGTCTGAAGAAAGGAAAAATTTCCAGAGCCATATCCTGGAAGGGGAGGCAATGTTCCTGCACTCCCTGTTCAGCCCCTCACTTCAACTTAGCAACTCCTTGCTTTGTTTATTGAAACTTTTCTTCTAGAGATGGTCATCTTCTTTTGGGGTGTCTTTTTTTTGTCATTTGACATAACAAGGAAATACTATAAAAATAGAAAGCCTCTAGTTTCTTTAGCTAGGCTGTAAAAAGGCTTATTGCTTTCAGTCACTATTAAAATCCTACCATTAATGGTCAGACTGTGGATTCTTTGCATTGGAAAAACTCTCAATCGGAAAATGTTTTATAGAACTCTAATGACAAGTAGTGTTTTCACTGGTAAGACATCAGGGCATTTTCTACAATCATAAGTACCTCTGTTTATGTTTTGATCTCTATTTGTGAAACTTTTGTGTTTGTCTGTATAATTTGTAGTAGGATTTTTTGTCTCCGACTGCTATTACTAGTTTGTAATATTTGAGTTGCTTAAAAGAATTAAATGCTGAGAGAAATTAAGAAAGAAAATAAAAACAAACAAATGATTTCAGGATCATAGGATCAGAGACAATATTTGATGTTAAAGCTGGCTTATGTTTGGTTGGATTACAAAGACATGTTTTTTGAAAGTTATTAACATAAACTATATGCATTTTAGCTGGGTCTACAAAAATAAGTTTATGTTAGCTGTGTTACAAAGTATATAAAGAATACAGCTTGATATACAAAATATCAAGAAAAATCAAGATAACAATTGGATTTGTAATTTCATAGTGTTAACTAATAACTAAAATAGATACTAATAAAGGTTTTCAGGTAAACTATTTAGCAATAATTATCTGTACATGTACATTTAAAAGTTTATCTAGGTGCCTATGGTGAGCTGAAACTTTTAAGGTTTTGTTATTTAAATTAAGTGACTGTCATTCAAAGTATCACACCTGCATGAGCAACATGTAAGGGTTCCAGTATTTCTATATCATAGCCAATGTTTGTTATTTTTGATGTTCTCAATTACAGCCATTCCAGTGTGAGTGGAGTATCACATTGTAGCTAGGGACAGGTTGCAGTGATCGGCCACATTCTCCCTCCATCTCTCTGTCTCTGCTCTCTCTCTCTTCTCTCAGATCTCTTCGCTTTCTCCTAAAAACGCTTAGGCATTTGATCTTTTTGTGGGACTGGCAGGCCACGTCAAGATGCTGAGTCTAGTGCACATATGCACGTGCATGTGCAGTGAGAGCCCTGCCGCTAGGGACAGCCTGCAGGGATCGGCCGCATTCTCTCTCGGTCTTTCTCTCTCTGCTTATCTCTCTCTCCTGTCTCTTCTCTCTGTTCTCTTCTCTTTCTCCCATATGATGTGGGTAGAGGTTGCCTTGAGTGGACTGGAGCCTGTTTCTACAATGGAGTAAATGGTACTGTTACACAAGATTGGCTCTTGTTTCAGTACACTAATGTCTTCTTCACATGTTCTGGATTCAACCCTATGAAAGTTTTTGATTTGTGCACCAAATGCATTGTATATGCCAAGTGATTGGAAAGCTATGCTAAGAATTGCCCGCCACATTGCTGTAAAAAGAGAGTTGACATCTGTTGTATATCAGCATCCATGGATTCTGCTAACATCTGAAACTGTGAAAGAAGTGAGTGAAAACAGCTGTCCATTGGAATTTTGTACCAAGCAGGTAGATGTTGCCCAGAGTGGAATGGAGCATATTACTGCAATGGAGTCAAATGGTGCTGTTAAAAAAGATCGGCTCTAGTTTAAGTAAACTGGTTCCTTCTTCAAATTTTCTGGATTCAACCCTATGAATGTTTTTGAGTTGTGCACCAAATACATTGTATATGCCAAGTGTTTGGAAAGCTATGCTAAGAATTGCCTGCCACATTGCTGTAAGAGGAGAGTTGACATCTGTTGTATATCAGCATTCTTGGATGATGTTAACGTCTAAAACTGTGAAAGCACCTACTGAAAACAGTGGTTATATTAGAATTTTTTTATGAACTTAGTAGAGGTTGCCCTGAGTGGACGGGAGCCTATTTCTGCAGTGGAGTCAGATGGTGCTGTTAAAGCAGATTGGCTCTTTTTTCAGAACATTAATGTCTTTTTCAGATGTTCTGAATTCAACCTTATGAAAGTTTTTGAGTGGAGAACCAAATGCGTTGTATATGCCAAGTGATTGAAGGGCTACCCTAAGTATTGCCCATTGCAATGCCATAAGAGGATTGTTGACATCTGTTGTACATCACAACCTTGGATGCTGCTAACATATAAAACTGTGAAAGCAGTCAGTGAAACAGCAGTTCTGTTGGAATTTCATACAAAGCGTATAGAGGTTGCTTGAGTGGAATGTGGCCTTATGCTAGAAAGGATTCAATCATTGGTTGTAAAAAAGATTGGCTTTTGATTCAAACCAGTAGTTTTTCTTCACATGTTTTGTATTCCACCCTATGAAAGTTTGAGTTGTGCACCAAATGCAATCTATACGCCAGGGAAAATGTATCCTAAGATTTGTGTGCTGCATTGCTGTAGGAAGTGAGTTGACATCTGTTGTATGTATGACATCCTTGGATGCTGCTAACATCTAAAACTGTGAATGCGCTTAGTGAAAACAGCTGTTCTGTTGGAAGTTTATATGAAGCGGGTAGAGGTTGCCCTGAGTGAAACAAACCCCGTTTCTGCAGTGTACTCAAACGGTGCTGTTAAATCAGATTGGCTCTTGTTTCAGTACACTGGTTCCTTCTTCAAATATACTGGATTCAACACTATGAAAGATTTTGAGTTGTAAACCAAATGCATTGTATATACCAAGTGAGTGAAAAGCTATGCTAAGAATAGCCCGCCGCATTGCTGTAAGAGAAGAGTTGACATCTGTTGGACATCACAACCTTGGATGCTGCTAAGATCTAAAACTGTGAAAGCAGTCAGTGAAAACAGCTGTTATGGTGGAATTTTGTACCAAGCCGGCAGATGTTGCTCAGAGAAGAATGGAGCATGTTACTGCAATGGAGTCAAATGGTGCTGTTAAATCAGATTGGCTTTAGTTTTAGTATACTGTTTTTTTTTTTCTTCAAATATACTGGATTCAACACTGAAAGATTTTGAGTTGTGCACCAAATGCATTGTATATGCCAAGTGAGTGAGAAGCTATGCTAAGAATTCCCCGCCACATTGCTGTAAGAGAAGAGTTGACATCTGTTATATACCAGCATTCTTGGATGCTGCTAACTGATAAAACTCTGAAAGCAGTCAGTGAAAACAGTTGTTATGTTGGATTATCGCATGAAGCAGGCAGAGGTTGCTCTTAGTGGAACAAAACCTTATGCCAGAAAAAAACTCACCCAGTGGTAGTAAACAAGATTGGCTCTTGGTTCAATACAGTAGTTTTTCTTCACATGTTCTGTAATCCACCCATGAAAGTTTCTGAGTTGAGTACCAAACGCATTGCATATGCCAAGTGAAAAATCATCCTAAGAATGGCCTGATACACTGCTGTCAGAGGAGAGTTGACATCTGTTGTATATCAGCATCCTTGGGTGATGCTAACATCTAAAACTGTGAAATCAGTCAGTGAAAACAGCTGTTATGTTGGAATTTCATACAAAGCAGGTAGAGGGTGCTCTGAGAGGAATGGAGCTTTATGCCAGAAAGGACTGAGCTATTGGTTGTAAACAAGATTGGCTCTTGGTTCAGTACAGTAGTTTTTCTTCACATGATCTGAATTGCACCCTATTAAAGTTTCTGTGTTGTGCAACAAATGCATTGTATGTGCCACATGAAATGCTATCCTAAGATTTTTCTGCCGCATTGCTGTCAGAGGAGAGTCGATATCTGTTGTTATCAGCATTTTTGGATGCTGCTACCATCTAAAACTGTGAAAGCATTTAGGGAAAACAGCTTTTATGTTTAAATTTTGTATGAAGTGTGTAGAGGTGGCCCTGAATGAAATGGAGGCTATTTCTGCAGTGGACTCAAATGTTGCTGTTAAACCAGATTGGCTCTTTTTTCATTACAGTGGTCCTTCTTCACATGTTCTGGATTCAGCCCCATAAATCTTTTTGATTTGTGCACCAACTGCATTGTATATGCCAAATGAGTGAAAAGCTATCCTAACAATTGCCCTCCACATTGCTGTAAGAGGGGAGTTGACATCAGTTGTATATCAGCATCCTTGAATGCTGCTAATATGTAAACTGTGAAAGCAGCCAGAATTTTGTACGAAGCGAGTAGAGGTTGCCCTGAGTGGAATGGAGCCCAATTTTGCAATGAACTCAAATGGTGCTGTTAAATAAGATTGGCTCTTGTTTCAATAGAGTAGTTCCTTGTTCACTTGTTCTGGATTCAACCCTATGAATGCTAATGAATTGTGCACCAAACACATTTTTTATGCCAAGTGAAAAGGTATCCTAAGTTTTCTCTGCCATATTGATCTAAGAGGAGAGTTGTCATCTGTTGTATGTAAGCATCCTTGGATGCTACTAACATATAAAACTGTGAAAGCAGTAAATGAAAACAGCTGCTATGTTGAAATTTCATATGAACCGGGAAGACTTTTCCCTGAGTTGAAAGAAGCCTAATGCCACAAAGGACACAAACACTGTTGTTCAAAAGATTGGCTCCTGTTTCAATAAAGTAGTTTTTTTCACATGTTCTGGACTCAACCTTATGGAAGTTACTGAGTTGTTCACCAAACGCATTGTATATGCCAAGTGAAAAGTTATCCTAAGATTTGCCTGCTGCATTGCTGTAAGAGGAGGGTTGACATCTGTTTTATGTAAGAATCCTTGGATGCTGCTACTTTGTATTAGATGTGGAAGTGGTTAGAGAAATCAGCTCTCATGTTGGAAATTCGTACGAAGTGGGTAGCGGGTGCCATGAGTGGAAAGGAGCCTAATTCCGCAAAGTACTCAAACGGTGATGTTACCAGCTGGGCTCCTTTTTCAGTACATTAGTTCCTTGTTCAATTTTTCTGGATTCAACCCTATGAAATTTTTTGAGTTGTGCACCAAATGCATTGTATATGCCAATTGAAAATTTATCCTAAGTTTTGCCCTCAGCATTGATCTAAAAGGAGAGCTGACATCTGTTGTATGTAAGCACCCTCAGAAGCTGCTAGCATCTAAACTGTGAAAGCAACCAGTGAAAAAAGCTGGTATGTTGGAATTTCATAGAAAGTAGGACGAGGTTTCTCTTGTGGTATGAAGCTTAATCCTGCAAAGGACAGAAACGGTGATGTTAAACAAGATTGGCTCTTGGTTCAATACAGCACTTTTTCTTCACATGTTCCGGATTCAACCCTATGAAAGTTTCTGAGTTTTCCACCAAACGCATTGTATAGGCCATGTGAAAAGGTATCCTAAGATTTTCCTGCTGCACTGCTGTAAGAGGAGTGTTGACATCTGTTGTGTGTAAGCATCGTTGAATGCTGCTAATGTGTATTAGCTGTGATCGCGGTTAGAGAAAACAGCTTTTATGTTGGAAATTCAAACAAAGTGGGATGTGCTGCTCCATATGGAAAGGAAGCCTAAACGCCTCAACGGACTCAAATGGTAGTGGTAATCGAGAAGGCTTGTGTTTCAATAGTGTAGTACTTTTATCCTATGTACTGGATTTAAACACAATGAAAGTATCTGGATATTACACCAAGCAAATGATATCTGTTAAGTGAAAAGTTATCTTCAGATTAGCCTGCCATATTGCTCTAAGAGGAGAGATGATATCTGTTGGATGTAAGCATTCTAGGTCTCTGCTGAGATCTAACTATTATGTAAGTGGTTAGCGAAAACTGAGAGTTATCAGAGAAGAATTTCATAGGAAGTGGGATCGGGTGCCCTTATATTGAAATGGAACCTACATGCTACAAAGATTCGAACAACTGTGTTAAAGAGGATTGACTTGTGGTTCAATGCCATAGTTCTTTCTTTCCATGTCCCAGATGTAAACACTATGAAAGTTTCTGTGTTATGCACCAAACTCATAATGTATGCCAAGTGAAAATGTATGTTCAGATATGCCTGCCTATGTCTCTAAGAGAAAAGTTGACATCTGTTGAATGTAAATATCCTAAGATGCTTCTAACATCTACTAACTGTGAAAGGTGTTAGTGAAAACAGCTTTTAGGTTGGAAATTTGTAATAAGTGGGATGAGGTTGCCCTGTGTGGAAAAGAAGCCTATGTGCCCCCAAGAGACTCAAACAATATGGTCTCAATTTAAATACTGTAATTCTTTCTTCCCATGCACTGGATTTAAACACTATGAAAGTTTCTGTGTTGTGCACCAAATGCATCGTATATGCGGAGTAAAAAATATGTTCACATGTGCCTGTTGTATTAATCTAAGAGGAGAGTTGACATGTTGTAAGTAAGCATCCTCGGACACTTCTAACAGCCACCAGCTGTGAAAGCGCTTCGTGATAACAGCTTTCATGTTGTAATTCGTACGAAGCAGGATGAGGTTGCTTTTTATGGAAAGGGAGGCTATGTGCCAAAAAGGACTCAAATGGTGGTATTAAAAAGTAGGCTCATGTTTCAATATTGAAGTTCTTTCTTCTTATGTACTGAATTTAAACACTATGACTCTGTCTGTACTGTGCAGCAAACACATTATTTGCCAAGTGAAAAGTTATCATCAGATTTGCCTGATGTATTTTCTAAGAGGAGTATTGACATCTGTTGTATGTAAACATCCTATGATGCTAGTGAAAACAGCATTTAGATTGGAAATTCTTAGGATGTGAGATGAGGTTGTCATGTGTGGAAACTAAGCCTATGTGCCAAAAAAGACACAAACGGTGGTCTTAAACAAGATTGGGTCATCTTTCAATACCATAGTTCATTTTCCCAATGTAGTGGATTTAAACTCTGTGACACTTTTTATGCAGTGCACCAAAAACAGGTTATATGCCAAGTGAAAATGTATCATCAGATTGAACTGCTGTATCCTGTAAGCAGAAAATTGACATCTGTTTTATTTAAGCATTTTTGGATGCTTCTAACATCAACTAACAGTAGAATACAGTTAGTGAAAACAGCTTTTAGGTTGGAAATTAGTATAAAGCCAGATGAGGTTGTCCTGTGTGGAAACGAAGCCTACGTGCCCTCAGGGGACTCAAACAATATTGGCAGTCTTCCAATACTGCAATTCTTTCTCGATGCACTGGATATAAACACTATGAAAGTTTCTTGTTGTGTACCAAACACATCGTATATGCCAAGTGAAAATGTATGTTCAGATTTGCCTGCCGTGTTGCTCTAAGAGGAGAGTTGACATCTGTTTCATGTAAGCATTCTCAGATGCTTCTAACATCTACTAACTGTGAAAGCTGTTAGGGAAAACAGCTTTTAGGTTGGAAATTCTTAAGTAGCAGGATGGGTTTCCCTGAGTGGACATGAAGCCTATGTGCCACAAAGGACTCAAACGGCGGTGTTAAACAAGTAGGCTCATGTTTTAATACTGTAGTTTTTTCTTCTTATGTACTGGATAAGCACTGTGACAATTTCTGTGGTATGCAACAAACACGTTATACCCTAAGTGAAAGGGTATCATCAGATTTGCCTGCCATATTTTCTAAGAGGAGAATTGATATCTGTTGTATATAAACATCCTTGGATGCTTCTAACATCTACTGTCTGTGAAAGTGGTTAGTGAAAACAGGTTTTAGGTTGGAAATTCGTAGGGAATAGATGAGGTTGCCCTGTGTGGAAACAAAGCCTGTGTGCCACAAAAGATGCAAACGGTGGTCTTAAGATTGGGTCATCTTTCAAAACCGTAGTTCTTTCTTCTGATATACTTGATTTAAACACTGTGACACTTTCTGTGCTGTGCACCAAATACAGGTTATATGCCAAGTGAAAATGTATCATCAGATTGACCTGCCATATTCTCTAAGAAGATAATTGATATCTGTTGAATGAAAGTATCCTCGGCTGCTTCTAAAATCAACTAACTGTAGAAAACGGTTAGTGAAAACAGCTTTTAGGTTGGAAATTCATAGTAAGAGGAATGTGGTTGTTCCTTGTAGTTACAAAGCCTACGTGCCACAAAGGACTCAAATGGTGGTGTTAATTAAGATTGGCTCGTAGTTCAATATCATAGTTCTTTCTTCCCATGTACTGAACTTAAACACTATGACACTTACGGTCCTGTGTACCAAATGGATATTATATACCAAATGAAAAGTCATCATCAGATTGCCCTGGTATTTCTCTAAGAGGAGATTTTACATCTCTTGTATGCAAGCATCCTTGGATGCTGCTAACATCTTACTAGTACGTAAGTGCTTAGTAAAACTGAGAGTTCTCAGAGTGGAAATTCTCAGAGTGGAAGCAGGACCCAGCGCTCATGTGTGCAAATGAAACCTATATTCTACAATGATTCCAATGACTGTGTTAAAGAAGATTGGCTTGTGTTTCAATATCATAGTTCTTTCTCCCATTGGTAGATTTAAACAATATGAATTTTTCTCTGTTGTACACCAAACGCATGGTATGTGATAAGTGAAATGTTATCATCAGATCTGCCTGCCATAAGGGGAAGAGTTGACATCTGTTGTATGTAAGGATTTTTGGACGCTGCTAAAATCTACTAACAGTGAATGTGATTAGTGAAGACACCTTTTATGACAGAAATTCATACAAAGCAAGTTGAGTTTGCTTTTTTAGAAATGAAGCCTATGTGCCGCAAAGGACTCAAATGGCAGTATTAATCAAGATTGTCTCATGTTTCAATAATGTAGTTCTTTCTTCCAATATATTCATTTTCGACACTATGAAAGTTTCTGTGTTGTCCACAAAACATATCGTATATGCCAAGTGAAAAGGCATCATCCATCAGATTTGCTTGCCATACTGCTCTAAGAGGAGAGTTGGCATCTGTTGTGTGTAAGCATCCTAGGATGCTGATAACATCTCCTAACTGTGAAAGTGGTTAGTGAAAACAGCCTTTATGTTGGAAAATCGTACGAAGCAGGATGACGTTCCCTTCTGTGAAAACGAACCCTTGAGCCGCAAATGGCTCAAAGTGCGGTATTAAACAAGAGCAGTTCTTTCTTCCAATGTACTGGATTTAATCACTATAAAAGTATCTGTGTTATGCACCAAAAGAAAAATAATATATGCAAAGTAACAAAGTATCATCCGTCAGATTTGCCTGCCGTATTGCTCTGAGAGTTGACATCTGTTGTAAGTAAGCATCCTTGTATGCTGCTAACATCTACTAACTGTGAAAGCGGGTAGTGAAAACAGCTTTTAGGTTGGAAATTTGTACGAAGCATGATTACAAAGAAGATGCAGTGGCTTCTGTAAATTTTCCATAAATTTTGGCTAAGAAATATTGTGCAGTGTAGCTGAAAGAGATCCACTACTATAAGCTACAGGATCGCTGCCATTGCATTTATATGTATCCACATAGTTTAAGCAGATGGATTGTTCAAGAGCATGGCTCTCTAGTATGTGTTACTGAAATCTGGACACTAGCAAGAAAGCTACAGTTGTATAAGACTGGCTTTGTAGTTCCCTTTAATCCAGAACATGGGGGTGAAGCTCTTTCCCAAATAGGAAATAGTCAACAAAGAATAGGTAAGAACTTTCCACTTTCCTCTATATTGTTTGAATGCCACCTTAGACTTACAGGACACACCAACAGTAGCTTCAAATAGTTAATTGCACTTCTGGCTTTCCAAATGCACATATTCAAACACCTGTTTCCTTGACATGTGATGCAATCTTTCTTTAACTTTTATAGTGTTCCATGTCCATTACCTGGAAAGAAAAACTGCAGTATTGAAACACTATCCAATCTGGTCTATCACAACCCTTTCAGTCCTCTTCAGCATTTACACTCCCTTCCAACACAGGGCAGCCTGATACCATTTTGTATGAATTTCTAGTATAAAAACTGCCATTTTTTTTGTAACTGCATTTATACTTTGCAAACATTAGAAGAGTCCATGGAAGTTAACACACAGCAGATATAAAACCTCTGCAGTGCAATATGGCAGGAAAATTCAATGAAAAGTTATTACTTGACATATACCAAAGGTTCTGATACTTTCAGTGACAACTTTCAGTTCCTTTGGGGATTGGGGACTGGTCGCAAGGGCCAGGATCATAGCATATTTATGTGAAGTGTTCATCAAGTGAGTGGCAGTGGCTAGGGAACCAGGAAAATGCAGCCCCGAAATTCCCAGGGCTGCTCAGGAACATGTTTTCAGACAAAAGACTGGCAGCTACCCAAGCCAAAGGGCCCAAAGAGTCATCCTGTGGCATTTGGGCAGATAACTGGCACATATAGACATGATTTGAGTGGACATAGATTTCAATGCAATGCAGCTGTGGCTGGTTTTCCAGTCAACTGGCGACTAACAGCCTGCTCTCTGTCAGAAGACAAGGCAGAAATCCTTTGATCTCATGTGGTCTCCAGGAACACTGGGACAATTGAAGAGTGCACACCCTGTTTCTCTGCACTGGCTGAGGCTATGGCTGGGGATGAATATTTGTAGTTGGGGGGCCATAGCACAGATTGGTATGCACGAAGTCTCAGTCATAGGCAGAAATTCTGAGCACTCATTTGAATTTCAGGATACACAGATACACCTTTGGCCCTCTGCTCATGGTGTTGTCATAGGGCTTATCACCATCCTCACACTGTAAATACCATCGGGGATGTAGAAACCGAGTCTTAAGGAAGAAAGAGCTGGCTAGGTGTTCTCTTTCAACCTGGGGCCAGGTCTACAAATGAACTGACTTTGGAGGGTATGGGAGTCATTGCACTGCCACAACCTGGGAAATTACCATATGACTAGGCTCTGGGGAAACTGCAGGCTACTTGCCCATTTAGGATCCAATTCCCACTCTTTCTGACTTTCTGGTGCTCTGATAATACGTGTTTTCACTCCAAGCTTCTGGCCTGATAAACAAGGAACAAAAAG
This sequence comes from Cynopterus sphinx, assembly GCA_030015415.1. Taxonomy (NCBI): domain Eukaryota; kingdom Metazoa; phylum Chordata; class Mammalia; order Chiroptera; family Pteropodidae; genus Cynopterus; species Cynopterus sphinx. Next base: position 35,598,375 of record CM057386.1, read on the forward strand.
CCACCGTTTCATCCAGGCACATTCCCCGTTGGAGGTTTTTCTTTCTTCCTGGCCCTGTCTTCACTTGGCTCTTCTACAATCTCTAAGTGGCCAGGCACAAGGCAGTTGAAAACCCAGAGTGGAGATGTGACCAGGTAGGGGCAAGCTGACAGGTATTTAGCCTCTCTGGGCCCCTGGACAGATTCCGGTGAGTTGACCAATTAATGTTTTTAGGAAGAAACATCAGCTCTCAGTAAATCCCAGCTATTGTGTATGAGCTTGATGGTGGCCATTCCATGAATTCTCCCCTCCCCCAGCCTTTTAATCTTCTTAGCATCATCCTCAAGAACTGTTCTTTTCCCTGACTCCCCCATTCCCTTTGAGTTCCACTCTCAGCTTCCACCTCCACTCCTCTTCCCATTCCAATTCATGTGTATTTTTCAGCAGGCCCTTTCAACACTCCTCCAGGTTTTTTTTAACCCTTGCAGACAATGCTAATATTCCTCTTCTCCCCCATATTCTTAATTTCATCCCTCCTACAACCACACCTACATTGCTCACCCTACCAGTTTAACAGCCAAAACTGAGTATTCCCCCCTGTTCCTATAGTCTATCCCACAGATAGACTTCTTTCCCAAGAAAGGCTATGGTATACAAAGCACTCGGTTACTGAGAGCATGCCTGCCTTCATGCCTGATGCCCAGCCAGGCTCTTGCAGTCAGGGTTGGGATTCTGGACACGTGGAGTTTGGTAATGTGTCATTCAGAGTTGCAAGTGCCTCAGAAAGCCAGACCACATGTCCTTGCCTCAGCCGTGCCATCTGGCACACATTCTTTGGTCCTGTTTCAAGGCATGCAAGAGTGCTGAGGTGGGTGAAGAAGGCCTATGCCTGGAGTGGCCAATGTCGTTAAGGGCCTGATTGAGATCTTGGTGTGTTGTTGGGTGTCTTTCTGTGTCTGGGTCAAACTGGGACAGCTGAGGCTTGCCTCCTCGGCTCTTCCCACTGTGGGAGATGTGTAGCTCTACCACATTTTTAATTGCAGGTGAATAGAGTTCAAAGAATGCCATACTGGGTATGTTGGATGTTAGATAACGTGTGTGTGTGTGTGTGTGTGTGTGTGTGTGTGTGTGTGTGTGTGTTCGTGTTTGAGAGACAGATAGGCAGAAAGTCAGACAGTAAGATAGATACAGAGAGAGAGACAGAGACAGAGACAGAAAGAGACAGAGAGAGAGAGATGCAGGTGCGTGGCTATCCAGGTTGGTGGACATGAATGTCTGCATGCTTTTGCTTGTGTGAAATTATCTAGAGAGTCTAACGATGCGAGAATTTGATGTCCTTGCTAAAATATGAGTGCCAAACATCCTGGGAGCATAAAGCATCAGTTGCATGCATCAATGTTCAGAAGAGGGAGGGGAATTATCTCAGGCCTATTTGATAGTTTGCTGGGTGGCAGATGTTGGCTTGACTTTTTGCAGGGAACACACGAAGAGGTGTGCAATTATCTGATTGTGTCTTTGTGAACTTGAAACCAATTAAAGTAACACTTTTTTCATGCTTCGTTCAAGAATCTCCATTTCAAACAGAACAAGAATTTCAACCAGGAATTCTGCCAGAAAGGATCTCTGCTCACAATAGCCCAGACCATGCAGTTGGAGCTTCATGTGCTGCATGCTGATGTCCACTGGTGGTGCACACCCTGCTCCTGATTTGTGGACTGCCCAGGGTAGGAAATGAAACCCTAACACAACTAGAAACACCTGTGGTCAAGAGGTGAGAACCCTGTGTGGCCTTTGGGGTCCAAGGAGACCCTGTACTGCTGAGGACAAAGCATAGCTCAGGGCCTCAATGCATGAGAAGGGTCCTACTTGTGATTTGTCTCATGTGCTGTTCTACATAGTGAGTACAGAACCTTTCCTTTGCAACGGGGTGTCCTCAGTCTTCATCCCAGCCTTTCTCTCATAATGCTTTGGTGAATCTTAGGTTACTGTGGGAACACAGTTGTCTAAAATAGCCTAAATTTTTAATGGCTGACCTTGAACTACAAGCATTCCCAAAGAGTTATCTTTGTGCAGAAAAATGCTGGATCACCCAAGATCGTACAATCCATCTCCTAGGATAAAATGGGTCAGAAGCTTAAGAAAATTTCAGGTGTGCTAACTCATTAGCCATCAGCCATATGTTTCAGAGTGTGCTCAGTACCAGCTGCCTATTGATTGACGGTGACCCTGGCGCGACCTTTTTGATTCATGTCTTTGTCTTCCCTTCACCCTGAGGCTCTGGTCATCCCCATTTTGTTTTCTGAGACTAGGAAATTGATTTGCTTATTCTGCTTCTTAAGGTCATGCAATCTGTCTCAGGTCAATATGGATGTGATTTCAGAAAGTAGTTAATACTTTTAGCAAAAACTTATTGTTCCCTATATAGCTTGGGGGTTCAGAAGAAAAGGCCAAGATCACAGCATGGTAATGGAAAGTGTTCATCCAGTGGGTGGCAGTGGCTTGAGAATCAGGAATACACAGCCCCCAAATCTGCAGTGACCACTCATTTTCAAACTAAGGACTGGTAGCTGCACAAGCCACTGGCCCCAAGGAGTCAGCCTATGGCATTGGGGAAGACAAATTGCACATAAAGACAAATTGAATGGACATAGTGTTCGAGGCAAGGCAGGTGTCTGGCCTCCCAGTAGGCTGGCGGCTAACGACCTGCTCTCTTGCAGGTGACAAGGCAGAAATCCTGATCCTTTGATCTCATGTGGTCTCCAGGAACACTGGGACCAGTGGAGAGTGCACACCCTGTTCTTCCATAGTGGCCTAGGCTAAGGCTGGGGAAGAGTGCTTCTGTAGTTGGGGGCTGGCATAGCACATATTGGTATGCATGAAGTCTCAGCCATAGGCAGGAATCCTGAGCACCCATTTCAATTTCAGGACACACACATGTACCTTCAGTTATTGAATTCAGCCCTCTGCTCAGGGTGCCTTCACAAGGCTTATTACTGTTCTCCCGCTGCCAATGCCATCAATGAATCTCAAGAAAGGACCGGGGAAGAAGTTGGCCAGATGCCTCTTTCAACCTGGAGCCAGGCCTACAAATGTCCTGGCGTTGGAGGATCTAGAAGACATTGTTCTGCCCCAACCTGAGAAATCAGCACCTGGCCAGGCACTGGGGTAACTGATGGCTTGTTGGGCATTTGGGTTCCAGTTCCCTCCCTGCCCTGATTCTCTGGTTCTCTGATATTCATGTCTTTGCTCCAAGAATCTGGGCTGACAAGGGATCAGGAGCCACCATTTCATTGAGGTGCGTTACCCAATGGTAACATTTTATTTCTCTCTGGCCCTGTCTTCACTTGCCTCTTTTGCAACCTCTAAGTGTCCAGGCCCAAGGTAGGGAAAAACCCAGACTGGAGCTATGGCTGGGCAGGGGTGAATTGACATCAATTTAGCCTCTCTGGGCCCCTGGACTGATTCAGGTGACTTGACCAATAAATCATAGCTGTTGTGTATGATCCTGATGCCAGCCAGAAGTGAACTCTCCCCTCTCTAGGCTTTTCCTGTTCTAAACATTATCCTCAAGCCCTGTTCTTTTCCCTGACTCCCTCATTCTCTTTGTCTTCTACACTCAGCTTCCACCTTCATGCCCTGTCCCATTCCAACTCATGCATTTTCCCACTGTTCCTTTCAACTTTCCTTCAGGTTTCTTTAACCTGTGCAGGCAACTCTAAATTCTTCTGCTCCCCATTCTTGCATCTTCCTCCTCCCTGACAGTCATGTCTATGTTGCTCTCCCCACCTGTTTAACAGCCAAACTCTGGGCAGGTTTTTCTATCCCCCATTTATACCACAGAGAGTCTAGACCCCCAGGAGGGCTGTGCTAGACAAAGCACTTAGTTTCAGGGAGCAGGCTTGCCTTCAGGCCCACAGCCCAACCAGGGTGTGGCAGTCAGGGACTAGATTCTCAGTATTTAGAGTTTGGTGATATCTTATGCAGCCTTTGAAGTGGCCAAAAAAGCAAGACCAAATTTCCTTGACCCAGTTGTGCCTTCTGGCACAGTCCCTTTGGTCCTTTTTCAAGGCATGCAAGAGTGCTGAGGAGAGTGAGGAAGGCCCCGGTGTGCAGAAACCCATGTTGTTAAGGGCCTGGTTGAGATCCTGGTGTAACTTTGGGTGTCTTTCTGTGTCTGGGTCAAACAGGGACAGACAGATCCTGACTCCTCGGCTCTTCCTGCTGTGGGAGATGTATAGTTGTACCACGACCTTAGATGTCAGGGGAACAGAGTTCAAAGAGCCACTATGTTGAGTATGTTAGATACCACTCTGTATGTTTGTTTGTGACTGTGTGTGTGTGTGTGTGTGTGTGTGTGTGTGTGTGTGTGTGTGTTTGAGAGACAGACAGGCAGACTAACAGAGAGACAGTCAGACAGAGAGAGAGAGAGAGAGAGAGAGAGAGAGAGAGAGAGAGAGAGAGAGAGACGGCCATGTAGCTAACCAGGCTGGTGGACATGCCTAAAAATCTAAATGTGTTTGCCTCTGAGAAAATTATCTTGAATGTTCATGTAAGTTTTCGGGGCATTTGTGTTTTGCTAAAGTGTGAGTGCAAATCATCATGTAACATAAAGTTGTCCTTTGCATGTATCAATTTCCAGAAGAGTGTGTGAGTGTTTCCTATATTTTTCTCTAGAGAGGCCTGTAAGAATTGGGGCTGGGCCTGGTCTGAATGAAGCTTTTCAGAAGAGAAGGGAATCATCTCAGGCCTATTCTGAGAGTTGCTGCGTGGTGGATGATGTCTTCACTCTGCAGGGAACACATGAAGAGGTGTGCAACTATCTGATCATGACTTTGTGGACCTGAATCCAATTAAAGTCGAACTCCATCCATACTTCAGTCAAGGATCTTCATTCGCAACAAACCAAGAATTTCATTCAGGAATTCTGCCCAAAAGGACTTCTGCCCACACCACAGCCCAGGATCATGAAGTTGGAGCTTCATGTGCTACATGGTCACGGCCACTGGTGGGTGCACACTCTGCTCATTATGTGTGGCCTGTCCAGAATAGAGAAAGAAACCCTAACAGAACTACAAACTCCTGTGGCCAACAGGTGGGAGGCCCATCTGAATTTTGGGGCCCAAGGATGCCTGGCTTACTGAGGACAAAGCATGGTCAAGGGCCTCAATACCTGAGGAGAGGGCTTGGTTTTGGTCCTTCTCATGTTCTTTTTCTATGTAGTGAGTACAGAACTTCTCTTTTGCTCCAAATTGTCCACGGGATTCATCTTATTATTTTCTTCATATACTTTTGTGAGTTTCATGTGATCACAGAAACATGATTGTCCAAAATGCATTGAATTTTTAGTTGCTGGCCTTGAAGTACAAGCATTTCCCAGGAGTCAGCTGTGCTTAGGAAGACAATAGAACACCCATTATCATACAATCCACCCCCAGGCCTATTTCGCCCCCCCACCGCACTCACATTCTAATCTAATCCGTGACTAGCATTTGCCCTCAAACTACTTTCAAGGGTTTGCCTCACAGAGCCAGAGCATCCTGGAAAGTTTCTTATTAAATTCGTGATTGCTTCCAGGAGGAATCAGAGTAGAGAGTTGCAGGCAGAGGGAGAAACCCTGATTGGACAGACATATCGAAATTTTGGGGACTTTTGGGGCCCTGGTGCCCTATCTTAACCCAATTCTCAGGAGGTAGTTGCCTACTCTGTACCCACTGGCTACAATGAGGATGTTTATTTCTCCACAATGATCCTTTTTTGGTCAATTATTAAGGAAAGGAGCATCAAATAGACATCACAGCTAAGTTGAAGTGGTTACACAGATCATTTCTCAATGGGACAGTATTTTAGCAAACAGAGTACTTCAAAGATAGAATTTGCACAGTCATTACATAATAGAGAAATTGTTCTCATATTAACTGTCAGCTTTTACAAATATTCCTTATTTTGCCATTAAAATAAGAGGAAAAATTAGTATTCTATATTGATACAAAATGTGAGTTCTAGAAAGATAAGTGCACTATTTCAGGGGTAATGATAAGATATCTGAGCATTCAGCACAATGGTGTTTTTAATAGCATATGCACTGTGTGTGCTGAATTAGAACTTTTGAGTCTGAAACTATTATTATCTTATAGATAAAGGCATATTCTGATAAAATAACGAACAAGAACTCTAAATATTTCTTGAGAAATTTCAGGGATTCAGGTACTGTCCTCAGGGCTTTATATGCACTTTTTAATTTATATGCATAGGAATTTGTTAGATAGTATTGTCATCAGTGGCAGACCTGATCCCTATGGAACTTAAGAAACTTGTCCAAGGTTATACAGCCCAGCAGTGGTTAAAAAATAAAAATGTAGGTTTGTCTTCCCCATTAAGCTTTTGGAAAAGAAAAAGATATAGATTTAAATATTAAAACTTTGTTTTAAAGGCCATTATATTTTTAATTCATGAACCTTATTCTTCGTGATCTTTGGATTTAGTATAATTACTACATTCGATTAAACTGTAGTCAATATTGTACCAAACAAAAAGTTTTCAAAGTCATTTAGAAATTGACGGGTGAAGCAGGAGTGACAATTTATTTCTTGCCTACAGATGTTTCTTTTATTTGTTTGTTTGTTTGAATATTTATTTGTTTGCATATTTATTTTTTGTGTGTTTATGTTTGTTTGTTTATTACACCTTTGGTTTTAGCCTCATCTCACTGTCTAATTTTAGCTCTAATATAAAATATAAACCAACAGGGAGCCTCTTTCAAAAGTGATTGCCTCAGGATTATGTGGCCATGCCCTGCTCAGGTGTTACTTACTCCTGCAGCAAGTGCATTCTCAGCTCACTGCCAGGATTTTCTGTATCTGAAAGGCATGCTGTTCTTTTCCTGTGATGCCTGTTCTTTCCTGAGAGCCTAAGTCTTTCTTCTAAAACTTCAGTCATCTGTTTTCTTTCACTTATTCTTTCTATGTAGCTCAGATTACTCATGAGTGCCTTGTAGTATAAACCTGCAGAAAGGCCTCTGCCTGTATTCATGTATCCTGCAAGATTCATCAATCTGTTGCTGACCTGTGAACATGATCACTCAATTTTCAGGTCACAAAGACATTCTCTAGATTACAGTTGTGGATTCTGAAACCTAGAACCAGATAAACCCACGTGCTTTTTTCATCCTAACTTGCATGCATGCCCACTTTCAACCCCATCTTCCAGATCTAAACTGCCATGATTGATTACTGTCATCTCTCAGTCACTGCTATCAATAATATAGTGCTCTATTTCCCCAAATCATGCTTCTTTGCTAGAAATCATAATAAAACCATGTGACAACATTTTACCAAGCATTAAAAATAGATAACCACTTAATAGAAACTAAACAAAAAACTAACAGAAAATAATCAACTTCTCTAATTTTGTCAAAATTCTTTTATTATATCTTCCATGAAAAGCTTAAAATTACCAGAAAGTTGAATAACTCTCCCTTTGTTTCTATAGATTTAGAGCTTTATAATCATTTTGATAAGTTTATTTTTCAAATTATATCCCTGGAATTAACTAGCATCTAGATCAAAGAATAGATCATTATCGGTCTCCCACTCATAATAACAACTATTCTGATTAGATTAGTTTCTCCTATTTTAGAACTTAATGTAAATTGACTTAGGAAATTTGGATTTGTTTTCCTGAATTCATTTGCTGGCATTATATTTCTAAGAACCATCCAAATCATTTCATGTAGTCATATTCATTTCCATTGCTCTGTGGAATTCCACTGCACAAATATGCTATGGTTAATGTATCCTATGAGCTGTTGATTCCTAGGAGAAATTCTGATTATGGGGATATCCATATGTTCACACTTAACAGAAATGTCAACTTTTTCCCAAAATGTAGTACTAATTTATATCTCATCAGCAATATCTGAGAAGTCCAGTAGTTTTGAATTTACTTTTGTCTATCTTTTTTTATTTTAACCTTTCTGATGAACATGTGGTGGTTCCTTGTGGTTTATTTTACAAATCCCTAAGTAGTTAACAAAGTTGAATGCTTACATACACATGCGTGTGTGTATAAGTGTGTGTGTGTATATACACACTCACACTTATACACACACCTATATGCATATATATTTGTACACACACACACACACACACACACACACACACATAATTTTTATATCCTCTTTAATCTGTGCCTATTCCAATCTTATTCCTCTTGTTTGATTTTTACCCCCTAAGGCCTTTTTATTTATCATCAGTGTGTTACAGTTCTTTACATATTCTGGACATCTTTGAATTAAGGTTATAGCATATCTTGGGGACTATTGGGTTCAGGTCGTAGTAGAGTATTTCAAATTACCATAAACTTCATTGATTTTGTCTTTTTATATGTTACTGGGATCATCAAAAGCCATGATGATCTAAAGAAATAAATCCTGGGAACAAATAAAATGAAACAAATACAAAAGTTCTGTAAGTTTACAAAATCTACTGTAGTTACCAAATCAAGTTTCAGGATCTACTTAATCCATTTAGTTTTATTTTTCCTGTACATTAGAATGTACTATGGTGAAGCAGTATGTGTCTTTGCCTGTTTTTGAAAAAAAATCTTTAAAGGGTCTTTGAAATTTTCAGATATGTAGTGTGACTTATGAACTAGCCAATGGAAATTATATTTTCTTGTATACATAATCTTGCTCCAGGCTCACTGGTTTTGTTAATATAAATGAATTAAAAATACTGGGGTGTTACCGATTTTTACAGTATATTAGGAATTAATTGTTTCATAATACATTTTAATTCAATCTATTACTTTATTCTTTTCATGAGCAATATAATAGGCAGTTCAAAAAATACATTTAGAGAGGTAGGAAAAAATTTGTAAAGGCTCATTTTACCTATTTTAACTCAGATTTGTGTTAGATTGTCAGGTCAGTTCAACACAAAGATAACTGGAGGTTGAAGAAATCACAGGGCATTTCAGACAAACATACTCATTATTTGTTTGAACTATCTTTGGGATTGTGTCTTGCAATGCAGTCCTCCTTTTTAAAAAATTTCAAGAGTTTTAAATTGAGTGTCTATATTCCAGACAGATATTTACCAGATGATGCAATATACAGTTCTTGAAACATAATGTAGGAAAGTACACAAAATAACCTCTGCTTTCCAATATATAAAATTTACAAAAATGCAAGCTTGACTCAAAAGACAATATTCCATATTATACTCTAAATTGCTGCACATTTAATCATCTGAAAGACAAGCAGGTTTTAAATAAATTTCTAATGTTACTAGAATGTGGACAGACTTTGAAATATATGCACCACTGGTAAATTTAGGAAAGAAAAAATGGTTTTGCCATTCACCAAATAAACTATTTTTCCTAATGTCTCAATTCCAATGGCTTAAAACCTGATAAAAATCTTCAAACTTTTTACTTGCAAAGAAATTTTCAGATAGGTGAGTCACTTTTCATTTACTTTTAAGGGCTAAACATTTCCTCATTCTCTAGATATATATAAGCTTGGAAAAAATAGTCAAATTTCTATTGTAAACAATAAGAATTAAGGCATTTTTAATTAAATTACATTCAAACTAATGAGTGTAAATTGAATTACTACTATATGAATAAAACGGTTTTAGAGCTCTCTTCCATAACAATAAAAGGTCTGATTTGTGTAGAGAAAGAAGTTTTAAAAAATGGTGAAAAACTTAAATATGCAAAATTATCTTATCTGAATACTTAATTTGTGCCTATAAAAACAGACTTGTGTTTTCCCAGTCATACAAATAACAACAAAATTAAAATTTCTGCTTTTATTTGGTAATCATGTTTGCATATAACCCACAGGATTCCAAAATAGATATGAAGTCTTTCTAAAAATACATATAAATATAAAAATACCCAAAGGAAAGAAAGCAAAGACTACAACAGAAACCAGAGAAAAAGTTATCACGATACATGTGTATTGCATTTAGATTGTAAAACTGCATAGCTGAATCAAATATTTGACTCTGAGTCTCCAGCAGATCAAAGGAAAACAGTAATTATTAAGTACAACATGGGCTGTGACCACATAACAAAAATATATCAGTTGTTAGCAAAAACAATTTTTCTGTACATTTGTTTTATGCAGGGGGGTTAACTGAATGACAAAGCTGTGATAGATGCATAACTTTCACAAAGATATTATTAAATCTAAGTTCCTAATTTTGATGGGAAGAGATATTCTTGGTAAATGATGGGCCGTGTTACTCTTAATGTTGTGATCATGTACAAGAAAGTAATTGAAAGTAATTGAAAGAATATTTTATGTATCTGAAAATAAATAATTAAATCATTTGACGTGGAAAGTCTTGGTTAAAAAGTCTGATTATATGTAAAAATAAATGAATATTTAAAATTTAAAATGAATACAAATTTGAGATGTTAAGCTTATGAAGTAACATGACATCTGCTTAGGTGAAATTTGAATTCTAGGAGAGAAAATTGGCATGTGTGTGTGTGTGTGTGTATATATATATATATATATATATATATATAACAGTATAAGGTGTTTAAGTACACAATTAGAGCTACACATTGTAGTTCAGTTATAGGGTCATAGCCCAGAAAGTAATGAACTCTCGGGCATCTATGTATATTTGCTTTGTTCAAGGTACAAACTGTATGAGATCAGATGGCATGGCAATCATGAAGAAAACTATGATTAGTGAGACCTCCTAAGAGGTATTACTTTTGAAACAATGAGAAGTGTTTGTATGGGTGTCTCATAGTTGGCAAAGGAAGATCACAGTTAATATTTTATGAGACCTTAATTCAGACTGGTACTTGTTTTTATCTTCATTATTTAGAGCAACTAGGAAGAAAATTGTCACAAAATATTGCACTAGCTTCTAGCAACATAGACCACAAAATCTGTGATAAACAAGTGGTGCTTTGGATTACAAAATTAAGTAATCCTGACTCTTTGAAGGTGAAAATGTCACACTCAAATATAGTAGTATTTTTAGGACCTTTGGCATTTTCCCCATGTCATTATTTTCCTAAGGTAAATAACACAGAGACTATGAGAAATGGTTAAAGATGTACAAAAGCTCCTAGTTCTAAAGCAATATTTGCATAATAGAAGACAACAGTGGCCCAGAGTAATAAAATCCAGCATCCTATGGAGAATTAAGAGCAGATCTTGGCCTGAATGCAAGTGATTTGATTCCCAGACCAGTATTATTCGACCTGAGAGGCATGGAGCATAGTCTCCAGGCCAAAGTGTATGGTTGTGAATCTTGGCTCACTTTGGGTCGATTACCTGTTGTTTCTCTGACTCAGTGTTCTCATCTATATCTTGAGAATAATCATAGTAGCTACCTTATGGGATTTTTGAAAGAAACACATGAGTTAATTTTCTGGGAATTATTTAGAGAACCTAGTACAGCATTATTGGAGCTTAGTGTTGCCCCAAACCCCACAAATATGCCAAAGTGTATGTATATGTATATATGAATATTTTGAATTAAAATTATGCAAAAAGCAGCCAGTGCACAAAGGGTTTCCTGATCCCCCTATGTCGCTCTGAAAGCAAAAAATAAATATCCCAAGTGCAAGGTACCTTCCCTGTACTAAAAAAAAAAAAAAACGAGAAATGCCTTTAGCAGTAGAGATAGAGAATTTGGGGCTAAGAATCCTGTAAATACAAATTTTATTCTTTGTACTAATTGACCACCCCAAATGCAAACTCTATTTATTCCTTAGTAATTGAGGACACAAACCCAAATTTCTTTGTCCTGTCATATCCTCATCAATATATGGTTTTGTCCTTGAAAAAAATACAAAAGCTGTCTGCTTTGTTCATTTCCTTAGGTCCCATATCTATGAGATTTCCTCATGTACATATGGAATCAAATTCAATTTTCTTATGTTAATTTCTTTCATGTCAATTTAATTTTTAGACCAGCAAGAAGAACCTGGAAAGATAGAGGAAAAAGTCAGCCTCCCCACCAGTGTAAGCATGTGGTAAGAGTTTGCTATCGGTACCATTTTTGACATGAGCCAGGTGTGAATCTGATCTAGTAAAAGATGCTGCACTGAGGAAACATATAAATGTGCTGCATTATTTTCCTTCCATCTGTCTCACATCATCAGGCCAGGCCTGGGGCCTAGGAGCTCTCAGAAGTCCCAATTTCTATGAAAAAGCAAATTTTATTGCTCTCTGCATTGTTAACCTTGCATGTTTCTATACCTTTGCACTAAGGAAATTTGTATCCTCTAACAGTGGCAGCACTCTCCTCAGAACTCTTGTGCCCATTTCATGCTTATTTAGAAAGTGGAATTAAGAACTAGAGATTTGTGAGTGAGAACTCTCCCTTTCTTGATGTTATTTCAAAATATTATTTTATTGCCCACAAATTTTAATATGTCTTTTTAAATAAATCAATAATGCAATGTTCATAGCCTTCATGATATCCAGGAGATATTAAGTCAACATTTTATTTCAATTTTTATGACACTGAGTTTTTCATATCTGCAATGAGTAAAAGGAGAGATTAATCCTTATTGCATAAACTACTGGAAAATTATCAGAGAATTCAAAAATTAATCTTGATTATGTTTTGCCTCTCCTTAAATTTAAATTAGGCTAATGGTTGCAATTAAAATGACATGTAAGAACTAGATCTGACTTGTTACCTGAATAGAGGAAATCATAAATCACATAGGACAGCTCAATTTGAATATGATTTAGTTGGCTTGATAATTATTTCCTAATTTTTCATAGAACCTTAGTATGTTCTGTTATTTTGTGCCAACATTCAACTTCTGCTGAGATTACACTCCTCCCTCCCATGAGAAATGGCAAATGGCATAGATATTACAAGAAAAAGCCTCAAACTTAGGTAAATCTAACTTTAAATTTATTTTTGCAACAATACCATTATGAATAATTGCACCCATCTTGCAATTGGATGTTTTATTTATTTGTTTGTTTTGTTTGCATATTTATTGAAATGAATTCTGTAGGTTAAAATAAGTGAATCATTTTTACAGTTCTCAAAAAGTAATAAAGACAAATGAATGGCAATTATTGCTATTAATAAAAAAAACTATAGATTGATTAATAATTCTCAAAGGCCCATGAGAAACAAAAAAGCTAATGCTTAAAGGGTAAGTTTAATCATCTTTATCTCACACAGAAATTATAAGTAATATTTCAAATATACATGACTTTTCAGTTTTATTTATGTTGACCAAAGAGTTGCTTTCAAAAATTCTTTCTATGTTCTTGACACTGTTTCTCTGAGTGTAAAAACATATGTTGTAAATATTTGCTTTAGCTTTAACATTTAATATTTGCTTTTTCTTTAATCATTTAAAGCACCTTTGTCACAGTGGTCTATTATTCTGATGTAACCAAATCTAACAGTCATTTTCTATTTGAATAAGAGACTTCAGTTAGTATTATTCAAGTAATGGCCTGCCTCCAAAGAAGGAAATCAAAACCTTCTGGAGAATTCTGACACACACTCCTTGCAGGCAGAGAAGCAGAGTTATGGCCCCCAAATGAGCCTCACTGCCAAACTGTTGCAACTGATACTGATATCACTGATGATGTATTGGGGAATAAATGTCAAAAACCACAGTTATATAATCAAGAAATATACAGACAGTTACACAAATCTTTGCTCATGAATGTGATTATGAGATTCACATTCAAACCAAATTAGAAAAAAATGGATAGTATTGAAGAATAACAGCTCTGAAAATTATGGTTTTCATGTTCTAACAGTACTGACAATGTTCCTCCCCATGGCTGGAATTTTTCTTCAACTGTGCTAAAATTTACATCACATAAATATTACCATTTTAACCATTTAAAGTGTCCAATTCAGTTACATTAGGTACTTGCACACTCATCAGAAACTGTCACCACCACTTATTTCTTGTACTTTTTCATTTTCTGAAATGGAAACTCTGTGAATATGGAGGAATAACTCCTCAATCCACCCTCCTCATAGCCCTTAGTAAACACCATTCTATTTTCTCTCTCTATGAATTGGACTACTCTAGGTGCCTTCAAACTATATAATATTGGTCCCATGTCTGGCTTATTTCACTTAGCAGACTTTTTTTTAAGACTGAATACTGTTTCATTTTATGCATATACCACATTTTGTTCACCCATTTTTCAGTTAATGGTTATTTGCACATTGTAAGTTACTGTGAATAATAATGCCGTGAGTATTGATATATAAATACTTGCTCAAGCCACTGCTTTGAATTCTTTTGGGTATATAACAAAAGCTATACTTTCAGCTGATATTAATTCCTCTATTAAAAGCCAAAGAGATAAATGAACACCTAATTTGTTTTCTCCCTGTCTTACAATTTAAACAACAGATTGCTTGTGATCAAAGAAAATCAATTTGTTGGATCTAGTTGTAAGTTATAGGCCTGAACCCATAGTAAATATAGGGGATATTCTCAAAGTAGATATTTTGTTCTGTGACATCTGACACAGTCCAAGAATTACTTTAACATGACATGAGCATTCCCATTTTTGAGTCAGAAACTAAATCCCTACATGTTTGTATAAATAAGTGCCTTATTGATTTACTTTTTATTTTTTGTCTAGTTTACTAGAATGTCAATTCTCTGAGCAGGGGGACAGTCTCTTTTGTATTTCTCTGTATTTTTAGCACATACTAAGGACCCAATATATATTTTCTAAAATTAAATTTTGACAGTCTCTAAGCACATGAGACGTACCATTTCAGAAATATATATGTGACTTTCTCTATTACTTACATTGGATAATTAATTTCAGTAATGCTTACATTGCATTGCCATTCTCTGACATATTTTTAGTAATGCCCTTAATCCACTATCCATAGTTTAAGCTAGTAAGTATAGTTTTCTTCATTGATATTTCAGTCTCATCTTTCTTGGTCAATTTTATATGTTTTCTCTTCTTTTTTCTTACATAAGGCACCATTTTTAATTTAATATTTATGAATATGCATTTCAGGATGAACTAAAAAATTAACATGCATGTATGGTAGATGAAATACTACATTAAACAAATATTATATAGCATGTGGTAGAAAAGCCTCTTTAAGAATCCTGGGCTCCTCCCTTACTTTTTAAATCATCTTTTCATCAAGCACCAGAGCTTGATTGGCCCTGATTCAGGGTCATTTCCAATACGATTTTTTCTGCTTTAAGTATGAGTTGAGAATTATTTAACTTACTTTTGCTCTGATTAAGTTTGGAATGGCAGAAGATTCAAGGTTTCAAGGCTAAAGTAGCACCTGATAATGTTCACCATAGAAAAATTTATCACTCCTGTCCCCTCCAAGGTACCTGCATTTTATCACTGTTCCACAAACACACTCTACACTTTTTTTAAATCTGGGTTTTGGTTCACAGTGATTCCTCTGCATACAAAATCGTCCTCATTTAAGATTCACTGAGGCTATTATGCTGAACAAAATACATCAGGCAGAGAAAGATAAATACCATATGATTTGACTTATATACAGAATCTAAGGAACAAAAGGAGCAAACTAATTGAAAACAGACGGATAAATATAGAGGACAATCTGGTGATGGCCCAAGGGGAGGGGCTTGGGGAGCTGGGAAAAAGCGGTGAAGGCTTAAGGATGAACAAATTATTATTTGATAGATGGTCATTGGGTTGGGGAGTAGGGCATAGCAAATGTACTCAGGAGTAATGTAGTAGCTATGTGTAGAGCCAGGGGGAAGAAAGAGCAATTGGGGAGATCATTTCCTAAACTATATAAATGTCTAACCAATGTCTTATTTACTTGAAACTAATAATAAAATAAACTACTAAAAAAAATCAAGATTCTCTTAGAAATATTAACCACCCTTCAGTGTAACACAAATCATTCAGCCTCTAGAAAATCATTTGTGTATTTCACCAATTGAAATGTCTTCTTCTTTGGAATAGACGTGGCAATTTGTACTTTTCTAATTGAATTAGTTATTATAGCATATACTTGCTTCAATACAGTGCTAAAATTTCTATCTCTTTATTTCACTCTCTCTCTCTCTTTCTCCAACTTATGTAGAATACTACAGTGTATAAAATTGGTTTCCTTAAAAACACCCATTTCCCTACCGTGAATAACCAACCGATAGATTGAGAGGAGGAATGTCCTGAAGTGTTCTTGCTAGTCCTATAGAAACAATAAACCCCATTGTGTTTAGTTATCACAAGAAATCTAGGTGTTCACTCTAAGACATCTCTCACCATCAGATACTTCTTTCTGTGTAACTCTTCAAACATCCTCATATGACTCAGTATTCTACCTCACCTTTACCTCCAGCACAAAACTTTCCCTAAAACCTTCTGGAATTTATAGTTCATCATTGGCAATATCTTCTAAATATTCAACACTACCTATCCATGTTACTATTTGATTCTTCCCACCCTGCCTCTCCCCTAACAGGAGACACTGCTCTCTCAAACAGTTGCTCCCATATTTTACATAGTGCAGATCCTGGCTAGGGATAGATGGATAGCAGGTATATTTCTGTCTCTGAATTGCTTCTAGGTTATTATTCCATGTCTTTTGCCACCTTTCCCCACTCCTCTGAAGTAAATAGGATCATCTCAATTTATCACCCAGTAAAGTCTCTTGCTATAGTCACCTACAGATCCGCTTAATGACACCTTGATTAATGACACAATTTAGCATTTGGCTTATTGGTGTTTTTCTCACTGCAATATACTTTTATTATCATAAGTGATCATGTAAAAGCCACAGGGGCATCCTATTCCCAGCAGCAGGTGACAGTTGATCACTCCCTTCCATTATGAATCTTTTTCTTCACAAGATACATGAATTCTACATTGTCCTAGTATTCTTGCTACCTCATGAGTGCATTCTCAGTATCCTTTGAAGAATCTTTTTCCTGACTTCTAAGTGTTGAGTCACCAGGAAACAGTTGTTGTATTTTTCTATCTGCACCCACTTTCTAGGTGATTTCATTCAGAACTCATGATTTCTTTCCTGAACCTAGACCAGCACCTGTGACTGTCATGCCAAGAACTATAATTGTGTATTGAAAAAAAACGTCACAAACATAAAATCTCCAAAAGTAAACTCTTGATTTCTGCCACCACCATACCTGGGAGGAGAAATGTTCAATACAAAAAAACCTTGAGTCATTTCTTATTTTCTCTATTATACCACATATAATCTGTCTGCAAATCCTTTTGGTTGTCTTTTGATGTCCTTATCACCAATTTCCTTGCCTTCTACCAGGGTTCAAGCTGCTATCAAATCTTACCTGGAAAGTAATGCATTATGCTCTTTTTCTTCTCCTGTCTAACAACATTTACTCACCCCAACTTCTAATCCTGCACAAAATCTAGACTAATTCTTTGCAATTGAATTATGTTACCCCTCTAGACAAAACTGTTCAACACATATCTTTCTAAAATTTCTAAAATAAATATCATATTGTAGTCATGGACTACAGTTCCAATCTCATTTCCAATCAGTCTTTCAGTCACACTGACCACCAAGCTCCTTCTAGCTTCAGGGACTTTATGCTGGAATGCTAGGAATGATTGATACCTAGTAATCCATATGTCTTTCTCTTGACCACATGAATTTGTACTAAATAGCCACCGTTTTCCTTAATATCTCATTTGTGTATTTCCATAGTTTTTATTAGTAGGGTGATAATATTTTTTGTTTGTTTGATTGCTATGTCAAATTTATAGAGCAGTGCACACTTTAAGTATTCAAAAAATTGACTGATCAAATACATGAACTGAATCCATTAATAATTAATGGGACTGAAATATAAAATAAGATCATCTCCAAAGAAGTATTGCTTATAAATTGTAATGTGAGACACACATATATTTATATATAATATGATTGATTTAAATTTGTGGACCACTTTTAGTTATAACTAAAAGTGGTCCACAAATTTAAATTCAGATCATAAGTCAGTATCTGGCACTGTGGAAGAGTTATTTTGCACACACTACAATAAGCCATTTTGCAAGCTTTATTTGCTCAGTTGATTTTTCTCTCTCTCAGGGTGTTTCAAGTGATAACACTACATGTAGGAGGAGCTCTGGTAACAGGGAAAGAGAGTTAAACTATAGGCAATCAATAGCTGGTTTTGCTCATGGAAATTTAGGGTTTTTTGCATGTATATTAATAGCTATTTGAATAAAAAAATATTGGAATACTTTTAGAATATAACTATAACAGAGAATCTAACACATATTAATTTCTAACCTTTTACATCAAATGCAAGTAATATTTATAAGTTTATTTCTTAGTAATAAAACCATTGCAACTTTAAAATTATTAAACTTAGTTCATAATAACAAATTAGAAAGAAGGAAATGGATTATGGATTGCTTTCTTGAGACTATAAAGTGATTAAGCTTACATGAGATCATAAAAGAGAGGCCCTGGTCAAAAAGGTTAGTGTCCTGGTTCCTGACACAGAGCTCCTAAAACCTTTTGTAAATAGGGGTGACAGGAGAACATTTTGTTCTAACATTTAGTCTGTGACCCCAGTTTCTAATGCATAGCTCTGAAGACCTTTCTAATTTATGGAGTGATAGGAACATCTAATACAGAGCTCCTAAATCCCAAAAAAGTTCCTTGGTGACAAGAATATTTTACATTAATTTTGGTGACCCTTGGTGGGACTAAGGATGGGTAAGTTACTAAAAGAACAAGTCATGATTTAGAAGCTTTAAAACTTCATTTTTATACCCCTCTCTCCAGATAAGGAAAATAGCTGAAAATGGAGTTAATAATCAATCATGCCTATGTGCTGAAGCTTCCATAAAATTTTCTAAAATATGAAGTTTGGAAAGCTTCCATGTTGGTGAAAACATCCACCTACCAGGAGGATGGTGCTGCCGAAATCTATGGAAACAGAAACTCTAGAACTGGAATGCTTCTCAGTCTTACCTGATGTATCTCTTCATCTGGCGTTCATCTGAATCCTTTAACACATCCGTTATTGCACAATAAACTAGCACATGCAAGTAAATGCTTCCCTGAATTTTGTGAGCTGTTATAGAAACTGACTGAATTCAAGAAGGGGTGTTGTGGGAACTTTGGATTAATGGGTAAGTCAGACAGACAAAAGTTGTAAATATCCTGAGGACCTACTCTTTTTGATTGTCATCTGAAATAGGAGGCAGTCTTGTGAGACTGAGCCTTAACTTGTGGGGTCTGCACTAACTCCAGTTCATATGAGAATTAAATTGAATTGTAGGACACCCAACTGGTCTTGCCAAGAATTGTTTGATGAGTGGCAAACCCATATATCTGGTGTCAGAAGTGTTTTAAGTGTGGTGGTAGTGTGAGAGTAAAGGAGACACACACAAGAAGACCATGCTTTTATTCCTACATAGTATATTTTAGGATACTAGGAAACTTTTTTGACCATTATGCTAAATCCTTTGGAAAGAATAAAAACAAGATGTTTACTCTATAGGATATGACTGAGTAGCTGAATTGATACATCCTCATTTGGTATAAGTGTAGCTTTGAACATTTTTATGAAAATTAAGGACCATATCTTCATAAAAAGGCTAGTAGGCATATGAGTAAAGCATTTTCATTTTAGAGCAGTAATGGATTCCAAGGATCTCATTAGGAAATGCTGCTTGTGAAAAAAAAAAAGATTTTCAAGAATATGGGAAAAGTAAATTACAATATGTCCACATGGTGGAATAGTAAATGCTCATTAAAATGATGTTTTTGAAGAATATCAAATGATATAAAATATTTTAATATAGCATGAACTAAAAAGAAAAAAACCCAAGGTTCTTAACCCAAAAATGAATGATCAAAATTATGTATTTATGTGTGTGTTTATGGGTGTATGTGTATGTGTGTGCATTTGTGTGTGTAGCTCTGGGGTGGTCTTACAAATATGGAAATTTTAAAAGCATTCATATGTACAAGTTTATAAATTATTTTCTTCTTTATATACTTTCCTTAATTTTATGTAATGACAGTATTTTTTAATTAAAAAAATAATGCTAAGTACGTTGAAAGTCTAGAGGGAAAAGAGAAAACAGAAGTTATAAAGCATAACATAGAAAAATTAGACATCCTTGGTTCTTTTCTATGCCTTTTCCAAAACATCATCTCATGCATCTAAAAACCCAGAGAGACACCTTGTGAAACTTTACTATCTTTGCATCAATGAGCCCTAGCTGATGATAGTTAAGCACACGTTATTTCCTGTTGGGAGCCAAGGCGAAGTACAATCCTTCTTGGTGAATGGGGCGCACCGCGAAAAGCCCGCGCGCGCCAACTCAAGGCACAACCACTACCCACCCCCACTGGCATCACCGCTAATCGACTCACTGGTGCGACCAATGAAATTATGCCAAATACCTCCCCATGTAAGCAGTCCTGCCCCCCTTTTCTCCCCCGTATATATGCGGCCATGAAAAAATAAAATTTGGAGGCTTGATCAGAACTTTGTCTTGCCTCCATTTCTTCGTATCTCCTATCTCTCTCCCCCCGTCCATCCTCCACAGGATCCTCTTCGACCCGCGTTGTCCTGCCCTGCCGGCCGGGGCAGAATTGGCGCTCAACGTGGGGCTCGAAGTACGGAATTCTGCGGAGGACACCCACTAGAGAAGCCCAGGCCTGGGACCCCTTGAGCCTCCACGAGGAGTGAGTTAGGCTCGCACTGAGTCACCACGAGGTATTGACCTGCGAGTGAAGGCTCGATTTTGATTGCCGCGGGACTAGCCGCCCTGCCGGACTGATCGGTTTAGAGGTAAGCGGGTGATCATTTTGGGACAGGAATTGAGCTCCCGTGAGCTCTTCCTTAAGGGTCTTAAGGACTCTCTCAAGGTACGAAGGATTAAGGCTCGGAAAAAAGATTTACATGATTTTTTTACCTTTCTCTCTGATGTTTGTCCATGGTTCCCCCAGGAGGAAACAGTAGATATAAAATGTTGGAAAAGGGTTGGGGACTGCCTAAATGATTACTACACTGTTTTTGGTCCAACTAAAGTTCCTGTTTCTGCATTTTCATATTGGAATTTAATTAATGATGTCCTCCAGGTTCATTACCATGATCCAGATATCAAAAAAGCAATAGAAACGGGGAAAACTGCCCTTAAAGAGATCCTGGACCCGAGACAAATTGCTCGGGCGCAGCCCCTATGACACCAATGAAGCTCAGGCCGCTTTTCCTCCCGGTCTATTAGCCCAAATTCAAAATGCCGGCCTTAAAGCATGGCACCGCCTTCCCCCAAAAGGTCCCACCTCCACCTCTCTAGCAAAAATCCGCCAGGGGACAGAAGAGCCCTATTGTGACTTCATCAGCCGCTTAACAGACGCAGCTGAACGGCTGGTTGGAGGAAGTGAAACTGAAAGTGCCTTTGTTAAACACTTAGCTTATGAAAATGCCAACCCAACCTGCCAGGCGATCATTCAGCTTCATCGTGGCAACAGTCTTGCTGACTACATCAAATTATGCTCTGGAGTCGGAGCCTCCCATACGCTGGGACTCGCCATAGGAGCAGCCCTTAAAGATTTTGCCAAAGGAAACCTTGCTAAAGAAAAACTGCAAAAAACATGCTTTAATTGCAGACAACCCGGACACTTTGTCCGCGACTGTCCATTAATCAAACTAGAGAGACACCCAACAGATAAACAACCACGAGCCCCCCGCACCACCGTTTGCCCTCGCTGTAAAAGGGGCAAACATTAAGCTTCCAATTGTTATTCTAAAACAGATATTAATAACCAACCACTCCCAAAATGGGGAAACTCCCGAAGGGGCCAGCCTCTGGCCCCGTTTTCGGAACCGAACCAAGGGGCAATCAGGTTCGTTCCCCAGACGCAGCAGACTCTCCCCTCTCAGACGTTGGCTCCCTCTGCCGGGCCACCCCAGGAAGCTCAGGATTGGACCTCTGTGCCGCCACCAATACAATATTAATCCGGGAATAGGGTGTTCAACTTGTCCCTACCGAGACCTTCGGTCCCCTGCCTCCAGATACTTTCGGCCTAATCCTGGGGCGGGGTAGGTCCTCCTTAGCCGGCCTTCATATTGTACCAGGAGCCATAGATAATGATTACACAGGGCAAATCACACTTCTTGCCTCTGCCCCCCGAGGTTTCATATCTGTGCCTAAAGGAAAGAGAATAGCACAACTTGTATTACTTCCTTTAAACTCCACAAATAAAAGTAATCTCCAACACCCTAGGTTAGATGCCGCCTTTGGCTCCTCTGATGCTAATTGGGCTCAACAAATTACCCTCGAGAGACCACTCTTAACTCTACAATTAGACGGTAAAAAATTTGAAGGCTTAATTGACACAGGAGCAGACGCAACAGTCATATCAGAGAGATTTTGGCCCCCCGCTTGGCCCTATAAGGTCTCTACTATGCATTTACAAGGTATTGGGCATTCAAATAATCCTAAGCAAAGCTCCAAAATACTAACTTAGACAGACTTTGAAGGCAATACTGGCAAAGTTCAACTCTATAGAAATTGCATTGTGCTTATAGACCACAGAATTCAGGTCAGGAAAAAAGGATAAATAGGACTTTTAAGGAAACATTGACTAAATTCGAATTAGAAATTAGTGAAAACTAGGTAAGCCTCTTTCCCTTAGCTCTTTTAAGAGCACAATGCACCCGCCTACTATCAAAGAAATCAGGTTTGTGTGTTTAGGCTTTTTAAAAAATTTTATAACAACTATTGGATAAAGAAATTTAGTAACTCACTGTTATTGAGAAATTTGTTTTTCACTTGTAATTTCACATAAGGCAATTGCTGTAAAATGTTGTTTACTAGTGTACCATATTGTTAAAAGCCAATGACCAGTTTCTGTTAGCTTTGTAAAAGATTAACTTCTGTTCTCTTTTTAACTTCTGTTCTGGATCTCCTAAAACCCGCAATCCCCAGGCACCTTGAGTAAGGACTTGCTTCGTCCAGGGGGCGGCCGCTGAGAGATGTTTCTCAGCCCCAGACGCCAAGCAGCCTTGCTCAGGAGGGCAGGAGGAAAAGAAGTCTCATTTTAACTGTAGTTGGACACGAGCCACCTAAAGCAGCTTCACCGGTGAATAAGACTGCGTTAGCATCTATCTAGATGCATCAGTTCTGTTCCTGTCTGATTGGACCCTTGGTTAACTAGCGGAAGGCTGGACGCAGCAATACTTCCCTAGTCCGGTCGGTCTGAGACATCAGACTCTGACCCTGTACCTGTTCTGGTTCTGGTTTCTGATGCTCTAGCGTTTTGTGTTATCTGTAGTTTGTCTTGTCTGTCTCATGTCTGTCTGTCTGGGCTGGCCGAATGTACTGTTACCCTCCTTTACTTATTTTGATTCTTTCCTTAGGTCTGGCCTCCGTGGCTCCACCCGACTGGATGCTAGGTGAAAGGCTGATCCTAGCCCTGGCTTAGTTGGCTCTTGTGGGGACTTTCTCTTTTCTTACCTGTTTTCACTAACATGGGTCAGGCTTCCTTCTCAAATAATCCTATGTCCTCCCCGCCTTCAATACTTCTTTAACCATTTTAAGGATTTCAGGAAACAAGCCCAAGCCTACGGAGCTAGAGCGTCAATCCCTGCCAGCTAAATTAGCCCACATTTGGAACAGAGTGACCATCAGAGGGGCCACTCGACCTGCAAACAGCCTTCGAGCTGCAAGATATTATCTGTGATCTGGGATCCTTCGAGATAAGATCAAGAAACTTCAAGAAGACCTCATCAAAAGACGCAGGGAGCTCCAAGAGAACCCCTTTCTAACTGGGTTAAATGGACTCCTTCCTTACCTTCTTCCCATCCTCGGCCCCCTTTCTTGTGTTCTTTTACTTATAACCTTTGGACCCTGGGCTTTCCGGCGCATAACTGACCTTATTAAGCAACAGGTAGATAGATGCCTTGCTGGCCAAACCTATCCAGATTCACTATCAGCATTTAGCCACCTCTGAGAACGCTCGTGAAGAGTCCTTTGGCTTCCTCCCTTCGGGGACAGCATGATAACTAGAGGCATGCCTACCACCTCCTCTAATAAGAGGAGAAAGGTATGGGCACCGAGCTGAGTGCGGAACAAAGCATCGCAAGGGAAGGTCCCTTATGACCTCCTCTAGATTTCCCTGTGAGTATGCCTGACTTGCATAGAGGTTGGTATCAATAAAACACAAAAATCGGCTCTGCTTCTCCTCCCCAAAAGATACCAAGAGCCGTAACTAGTGGGCCACTACGGCTCACAGGAGGAGTCAGGCCACTACTCCCTCACTCAGTGAAAGCCCACCTCCCAAATAAAACAAAAAGGGAGGAGATGTTGGGAGCCAAAGTGAAGTACAATCCTTCTTGGTGAATGGGGCGCACCGCGAAAAGCCATTTTTTCGTATCTCCTATCTCTCTCCCCGCCTCCATTCTCCGCAGGATCCTCTTCGACCCGTGTTGTCCTGCCCCGCCGGCCGGGGCAATTTTCCCCTAACATAAAAAAAAAAATGCTTACTTGTTTGTTTGTAAGATGTTATTTCCACAGGCTTATGTGCTTTACTTGTGAAGATTTAACTAAGAAGCAATGGCTATAGAGATAAGTACACTTGTAAAACACAGTCTACATATTCTTTATCTGTATAGTTTTGCTTCCTTCATTAGTCATCTGGTACACAACATATTTAATAATTAGATTTTTGCAGAAAATTTAAGACATACAAAATGAAGCAATTTAACTACAACTACTCCATGCAATGAACATGTTAAATTTAGTCCTTAGATGGTATTTAATGAAGTCTTATTAAAGAGGGGCTCTTAGTTCATGCAATTTTCATTAAATTCTAGCATTGTCTTTAGTCTTTCCAGAATTTCTAAGAAGAAATAATTTTTGAAGCAACATAAACTTGTAAGTTTTGAAAAATTCTAGTAGATCAGCTATTTAAATTTCCAAGCCTTGGTTATAGTAAAAGTAAGACTTTATTTTTTTTTATTATGATAGAAAGTAAAATCTAGCACCATAATTTTTGAATAATATGCAACTCCTACACTTGTCTCCACACTGCTCACCTAAAGATTACATAAAACCACATTTCACTATTTTGAGTTGTCTGTCCACACACTTCCTACTTAAATATTTCAGTCAACCACATTTAGAGTCTTAATAGGTTTCTGAAAAGATAAAGTAGAATTTCTTGGTTTGTCTGTCAAACATCTCTTCCTCCCACAGAACCTATTTTTTCCTTTCTGGGTTACTATACCTCAATATGCCATATATTCTTAGTGAAAATGTCAATCACAGTGCTCTGCAGTTCACCTACGTCCCAGGGGCATATATGTCTTAACCCAGGCTAATCAGATTCTTTCCCTCAGACACTTGACCCTTGTGCTTTAGGTACATGATCCCAGGTGTCTTAATGACACTGCACGACCCCCCCACCCGACCTCAAAAGAAAAAGCAGTGTTCTGAGTTTCTGACCCAGATAACTAAAGCTTATCTATTTCTTTTATCTGTCCTTCCTTATTGCAAGAAACTATTCAACCTCTCCTTTGTGAAAGGCACCAGATATTCTTTTGTTAGGTTCTTTTTAATATGCTTCCAATCAAATAACCATTCCAAGTACAATTAAGAATGACCAATTTAGTCCAGATCAAAGAATAGGGGCCATATCTTCCCGCCTACAGAAAAAGTCTGCATTTTCCCTCCCAAAGTACGAAAGACATTATAAAATACAAAATTTCCACTTAGTGCTCAAAACTTAATCAAGCATTATATTTTTTTCATATTTACCCTTATCAAAATGATTATATTGTTATGACCATTTATTTTGAGGGAAATATTGTCTGTGTTTTTGTTCATACATTGTCTGATTATCCATAATAATCAGGGTATTTAAATAGAAAGACACTTAAAGGTATGGTTGCTTTTCTAATATGTCCCAAACTACAACTATTAGTTATACAAAAATCTTAGAGAAAACCACATGGAATCCTACATACAATAATTAAGATAAATAATTGAAGCATTTTTATATGTGATTGCTATATTTTTAAATGTCACTCAAACATATCATAGTCACTAATGACAACAAAAATGATAGTAATAATATCTATAACTTTTTAAATTGTGTATTATTCTAATAAATTAAGTACTTTGTAGATAGCATTTTGCTTGAAATATTTAAATATCCTATGAGGCGTATTAATATTTATTCTAATATAAAATGTTAAAGATTCTAAAAGTTAAAGAGGTTAGTAAAGATACAAAATGTGAATGAAACCCAGGCCTGTCTGATAACAAAGTTAGGAAACTTTCAAACAATTTATTACATTAAATTTTTAGGTACTTGCATTTTTTCTTCTATTAAGGTAATTTTTAATTTGAGTTGTGCCATTGGTAAATCATTGAATTATAAAACTTTTTATAAATATTTTTTTATAAAATTTCTCTTTACTTCATGTCCTTTAATCTCATGTATATCTTAGCATGTATGAAATATCATCTAATAGATATCTTCCATTAGTTAAACTGAGATGCTGGACTGGCTAGAGTATTCAACTTCTTTGTACATTTTAATAAAACATAAGCATCTAAATCCCTATCAAGGAATCTTGAAAGAAAGCATATGCTCTAAATAAATAACTGAGCAACAGCATTAAAATCATGATTTCCCTTATATTGCTTGTCTGCAATTATTGTTGAGATGTTATATAGGGGACTACTTAGCTATACGATATCAAGAGGGAACACAACAGGAATGAGATTGGTTAATTGAACTGATAAAAAATCCTGTGGAAAAAATGAATTTACTTTGGAAGAAGACTTATGTTTTGAATAATTATTAAAAAAAACCCAACAAACTAAATTATGTTTCCTAAATCTGAAATATATAATTCTCAGTTTTTGCTTTTGGTTTCATATAAAATGTAAATTAAACTGAAGCACAAGCCTCAAATAATTTAAAAATTTTTAAATCAGGAAATATTTAAGAATACACTAAATGATTGTGTACTGTGTAGATAAAGTCAAGAAATCTTTTACCTACTTAATTTCCCATTTCTCCCATAAAAAATGTTGTCACTATTTGGCATTATAGGTAGTTACCGTATGGTCAAACTGAACAGTCATTACACATGTTTTCTTTAGTCATAAATTTTTCTTTAATATCAGTAATGTTTTATGTTTTCACCATCCTCTACCTCTCTTGAAATTCCTTGGCTAACAGGCCATCATTACATGCATTTAATGCCTCTACAGTGGTTGTTTCTATCTCTCATTCACTAAATGCAGGGCCTTCTCCCAATTCAGTCTTTTGTTTTCTTCTCCTGCCAGTCTCTCAGAGCAATACGGCTTGATGGCCCTGGTGATTCATTAATTCTTCTCTTTTCACAGATAAACATGTAGGTATGTCATTGAATCAGGGTTGGCTCAATGGAGCTAAACTTCCTCTCTGTGGTGCAAGGTGCTTGGCTTCATCAGCTGCCCTGCTTTAGGATATGTTTCCATGACCAGGAAGCTTCCACTGTTACAAGGTCAATGCATTTTTCCTTAGCTCATTTCCAAATTACCTTTCAATTCACAGAGTAGTGCCACTTTAAGTCCATTACTCTTAGCTCTTTTAAAGGTGTGTCCGGGCATGCACCAATTATGTTCTTTCCTCTATGGTTAGGGCAACTAGAAAGATGCTTTTTTTTTTATTTGAGAACTTTCTGCCTGATTTCCCAAACTAAACTTCATTTTATGTTTATGCCATGTGAAGCTAGTGACCCTTTGCCATAACAATTCCTTGGCTTAAGTAAGCATTCTACATGATTTCCTCCAAAGTCTATATGCCAAGTCTTGAATCTCAAATTTTCAGTTTATTTTTTTACAGCTATCTTTTTCACGTAGTTTATGTTACCTAGGATCGAAACTCTAATATTATCTTTGTTTTAGTCCTTTATCTTGCTCACCAGTCATCAGTCCTATCAACTTTTCTTGTGTGTATGTCCTATATTTTCCCCATTTCACTGCCTATAATGATTCATTTGATATGTTATCTTGACTGAACTAAGGGAAGCCCATATAGCTGAAGAAATATTATTTTTGATTGCATCTGAGAAGGTTTTTGTGATTTGAATCAGACTACTGAGTAGAGGTCATGCTCACTAATGTGGGTGGGCATCAGCCAAATTGTGGAGGACCTAAATAGTAAGCACAAAAATGTGGAGAAACAACAAATGTGCTGTCTACTTGAGCTTGACCATTCATTGTCTTTTGTCTGCTGACACTGGTGTTCCTATCACCACAAAGAGAAGCTATCAGTTCTCTTTATCTGGAGAACCCTAAAATAATAGCCCAATAATTGTTCAGGCATAGACTATTCTTTTAACATTTACTCTATCTCTTTCCAAGCTATCTTACACAGTGAACTAAACTTTGTCCGTGTTATTTCTCTCCCTAAATAGAGTCTGCAAAAACATATTCTCTGCATTTGTATTTTAAATAGTTGAGTAAAAACTAGCATCCCACATATTCAGATTTCCCTTTTCTAGTTCCAGATATCATAATTCTGTAGGTTTGAGGAAAGGAGTAAAGGAATATTTTAAATAAGCACCTTGAGTGCTTAACATCTCAAAAACAATATTTGAGAAATACTGCTTTATGATGTTTCCTTTACTTGTGTGTTTCCCATTTCTTTCCTTCATGAATTCATTGGTATTGCTGTGCTGCCCACCGTCCTCTGAACTCACCTTGTTAATGCCTTTCCCCAAGCTTTTTCTTCCAATTTTCTCCCTCAATCCTTTCTCATTCCTCTTTCACATACCTAACTAGAATCAATTGCATTAAATAAAAAGGATTCTTGCTTCAAATAAAGTTTCCACTTTGTTCCTCAATCAAGAAACTATTTAGTTCACCACAGCATTTATTTTTTTTACATTCAAACCATTCATGTCTGTTCTCTTAAGGAAATTAGACACATACTTCTTTGGCATTACTACATATTTTTATGCTTATGCATCATAGCTTCTCCACCAGGATCCAAACATTTTGAAGACAGTGTCATCTTTCGTATCCCTTTACATAACTCAGAGAACTGCTTGTGCTTATCAAGTACTCAATATATTAATTTAATGTATAGTTTTGGCATGATCCTTGTAGCATAAAAATTATGTTTCAGGAGCCATGTGACAGAAAACAGATTCACAATACATGTACTTCAACAATAAAAACAGCATATTAGTTGCAAAATAATAACTTAAAAATTATTCGTCTGCAAGTAAGGTTAAGTATTTGTATACACACAAAAACACATATAATAATTGCTTGGTTTACTTTGTCTTTGTAAATCTTTCAATGCCTCTGGTAATACAATTGAGGATGCTTTTTCCTAAAAAAATAAGATATATATCTCTTCTTTATAATTAATATGTAATAAAGTCCATGACTTCCTGCTTCTTATGTAAATTATCTTGATTCTACATAATCAGAAGTATGAATACTAATATTAATAAAAGAGTAATAGTAATTACAAGATGACACACAAAGCCTATACCAATCCATGTAATATAATCACAAATAGTAAGTAACATCTGAACTCAGGATGAAAAACAACACAATCTCAGTGTCTTCTATTGCATGTATATTTGCCATTTCTATCTTCGAAGGCAGTAGTTCTGTCCTTTGGCCAATTATCTAGCATTTCATTATCATTTCTTATGTTAATTCATAAAATGCCTTTGTAAATGTAATGTAATTCATAATCATTGAGAAGAATTATAAATTATGTTACTTTTTATATTTAGGTCATAGTTACACAGATTTTGGCCAAAGACAATCATAACAAGCTCTAAGAGTAAGTAAAATATGATTTTTGTATATAAATAATAAGGTCAAAAGGTAAAGTTCAATAAACAAAGCAATACATAAGGACAGTATTTCTTTGATAGAAAACACCCACTATGCATGAAAGGGTGGAAAAATTAATTTTCCTTCTACCTTCTAAGGTCTTCTGGCTGGTCTAAAAATTAAATTAACATGAGATATTAACAGGAGAAAATGACCACATTTATTATGAATGTAAAACAAAGGTTCCATAAGAATATAAGGGCAGATGACAGATTAGGCAGTTAAGGGTTATATGACATCTTGAGCTAAAAAGACATCGAGGGTGGTGGTTTGGGATTTCAGAAGGAAGAACAGCAATTTGTGTGGAGTTAGGAAATCAGATGTTTCACAAACAAATATGTTTTAGCCATCTTTAACAATGGGGCACAGAGAGTTCTTTAATCAAATGAGTCTTTCTGGTTTCTCCATCTGTTATACCCAGTTCATACTAAACTATAGTTGTATAGTTGATAATAGAACCCTTTCTATAGGCAGTTATGGAGAATTTCAGAAGTTTATTTTCTGAATCTTTCTTTCATTAAAAATAACCAGATTAAAATAATCAATACTCCAAAAGGCATATTTTAGGATGCCAAATTCTGCTTCCCCTCAACATCACATATAATTTACTAGGTAAAGGAGTATTTACCATTTTCTCCTGAAATAGATCTACTCCATCTCTATACTGTTAACTATGTTATTCTCTCCTTCAGGGTCCATCTCAAATTATGTCTCCTTTGAGATCACTCTGGGTTCCTGAGATAGAAACTGAGCTATATAAAATTGGTAAATTTTATATCCTTGCCTTTTAGAACTCACAGGCCCGATGTGTTTGCTTCTCATTAATACAGGAATAATGGACGATTAAGGAAAGTTTCAAGAAAGAGATGAATTTTATACCCAGCCTTGTAAAATAACAGTTTATCTGTGAAATATTGAAGGGCAGACATTTTAGAGGTAATTGTGCAAGCAAAAACAGCAAAATGTAACTCAATCAATGTGGAAACTGAGAAACACATTGCTAAGCATAACAGGATTGAAAACTCCACTGAAGATGAGAAAATGAATCTTCCAAAGGTTCATTCTCTTTATCTTACTTCTGTGTGTTTCTTTCCACCATGTCTTTGTTTTATATAAACATAATATTGAAGTTTTGGTCTCACTTTTTATATTTCCTTAGAATATTCAACCAAAAAATTCCTCAGCTTCTTAAGGCTGGTCAAAATAGAATAGGTCACTGAGAGTAAAGAGTGTTCACTTTCCATTTGGTATGAGGTAAAAATAAATAAAATTAATCTAACAGCTATAACAAAACTTTAGCAAAATATTAAGGACTAGGGCTGTCTTACTTTAGAGTGAAAACCTGACCTGGATTATATCCCAATAGACTTCAGAAAATCAATTACGGCACTCATAAACAATATGAATGATGAATGAATTTAGGAGAAGATTCTGATAATTTTCCTCCATATTTTTAATGACTAAAATTAACTTTATGCCTTCATTATCCAAATAATGACTATAGTTTTCTATTTATGGAAATGTTACTCTTTCGGTAATGTATGTGCTTTAACAAGCTTTAGATCTTCTGTGCATAGTTTTATGTGCCCAGTGACTTAGAAAATGGCAAACAAAACAGAATTTGAGAACCCCAATGACACTGAGAAAATGATGCTATTCACATTTCTGTTATGTGGTTCTTTCCCCCATATTTAGTAAGGCATAGTTTGCTTCTGTTGAAATGGGAGTTTTCTACCATGGATGGACCTAGAGGGTATTATGCTGAGTAAAGTAATTTAGACAGATAAAGATAAATGCCATGTGATTTCACTTATGTGTGAAATCCAACAAAAACTATTAACACAACAGAAACAGGCTCATAGATGCAGAAAGTATTTTCATGATTACCAGATGAGAGGAGGTGTTGGGCGTATGGGTGAATGGATGGAAGGGATCAAGAAGTATAAACAGGTAGTTAGAAAATAGTCATGGGGATATAAATTATAGCAAAGGGCATGTAGTCAATAATATTGTAATAATTGTGTATTGGTCAGAGGGGTACTAGATTTATCAGGGCGATTGCTTCTTCAAATATATAAACATCTGATCACTGTATAGTACATCTGAAACTAATGTAATATTGTATGTCAAGTGCAATTGAAAAAAAAAATTTAAATCCTTAAAAAATGGTAGTTTTCATTTGCATAGTAGTAGAGCTTTATCGTCATCCAAATGATTACTGATCTCAGAAAAAAATTTGTAAGGTTGCAAAAATCTCTGTGAACCAGCAAATGATCTCTAGTTTCAATCCAAATTAAATTTAGTCTAAATAGGCTAGGAAAAAAATAAATTATTACCTATATTATTTAAACAGAAGTTTTGAAGAATGAAAACAATATATAACTCTTAAGTTTTGGCCCAATTTCTTAATGTTAGTATAAGTTAAGAAAAACTAGCTTATTTCTATCTTAACTCTAAAATATTTTAATTTTAATTTTACAAGAAAGTCATATAAAAGGTTTTCCTTATGAAACATAATTTTTCTTCATACTACATTTGAAGAAGTATATATTATAATCTATACTCTAATTAAGAAAGGTAAATCACACATCATGGTCACCTGCTCAGCAAATCAATTTTGGGAAATATATTTACTCAGTGTATTTGGATTCATAAATGTATTTATAAAATTAATATACTTAATTTAATATGTAACCGTTTTAAATTAATATATAATCGTATTTAAATTACATATTCAACAAAGCTATTTTTCACAATTGAATTGTTTTCTTGGACAGAGAAATTCATTCTATTAAAAACATACTTTTTCAACTGTGTATATAAGATGCCTAGAATGTTTGAAATAATATCACAAAGACAATTCACTATCAGTTTTCATAAAGTAATCTCTAAGTTTTAAAGTAATAAAATTTGAATAGAGTTTCTAAAACTGCGGCCATATGTTTACACTTGAAATACAAGGCCTTGAACATACCTGGGATATTAGGACTGACGAAATAATGTAAAATCTTGCAATATTGTTATTCAACTTATACAAGGAATGCATTTATAAGTCAGTTAATCATGACTATAGAGTTGTCAGCATTATTTATCACAGACCTTCTATTTGGAAGTAGAAAAACCAAGACAATGGAATGTATTACATATTGTACCCTAAAGGAAAACTATCAGATGAAATCAGCAAAATTCAAAATGTTATATCATCAGTTTAAGGTTTATTTTAATTATTCTGCATTTTATATCTAATTGAAAGGCTAGCTATTAAAGCAAAACATGACATATTTATTTATAGAAAGCTATGGTTTTTTTCTTCCACATTTAACGATAGCTATCATTTTACCATAAAAAAGCTTTCACTTTAGTTGTAGACCTCCATAAATCAAACTGAGCTATAAAGATGCAAATTATTGCTTTTGTTCTATGTAAAAATATAGGAATCTGGATAACTTTTGTGGCCATAGTTTTGATATAAATTTCTGTGAAAGTTCTTCTGAACATAGATTTCTTGATGACTTTTCAGGATCAATAACATTCTTCCCTGAACCCAGGAGTCATTGAGGTGGTCTGGGGCAACAGAGATCATAGACAGGAACAAAAGAGAATTTGAAATTTTGAAACAACATATTCAAAACATTAATGCATTCACATTTATCTATCGTTCATAAAATAAAAGTGATTACCTGATCTATAATAATGGGGCTAAAAAGAAAACATGAGGGTCAAAGAAGAAATTGTTGATATATGAGAGAATGTTACCAGAAGAAAAGATATAAAAATTGAGAATCTGGAAACCAGAGGGCTTGTGGTGAAGGACTGAGAACTCAACCTTTAATTTCCAGCTATGTATGGAGAGAGAGAAATCCTCAGATCTCTGCAGAGTCCCTGGGAGGCAGCTCCTGATCATATTTCATAATTAAGGCATTTTGCTGGCTCCATCTTTTATAATGACTACCTAAATTATGGCAAGGAAAAAGTGACGAATCTGCCAAGCATAAGAGGTATATGTGATATAAATGCTGCACACTTGCATACCATTAGCCTGATATTGAAATCCACTCATAATGTGGCCTTAACTTTCCAGACACTAATTCATTGGACAATCCTTTATTGAGAATATTCATGTCCTGCACATTGTAAGTTATTGAGATATATCAATACACATAAACAAACAAAAAAACTGCCCTCATGTAGTTAAATTTATTGCAACTCTTTCGATTTTATTCTGCTTTCCAGCCACACTGAAATATCAGTATGCTTAATATGGACCTATGCAGTATAATCATCAAAGTGTATTTTTTTTTTCTTTTCTACCATCTCCTGATTTCTGGTGATTGAGATAGTCTTGTTCCGCTGTCGAGTGAAATGTGGTTCTGGTTAATAGAAAGTACTATGATCATGATAAGTTTTGAAAATAAAAGATTCTCTAATTCAATATATTAGTCCACATTTCAAATTTCATTTAGAGAAGAGATTGTACAAAACTTTTTTTTTCTCTATGCAGCACCTTCATCCCAGTTTACCAGAAGCTGCTTTTTTAACACTCAGGTTGCCATCATGTGCAGTTGGAGACTGAGGAATAAAGATTGGTAAGGTAGGGAGGAAAGCTCCAAATTAAATATTAGCATTATGAAGTGGTTAAACACACTTTGGGTAAGACATGTGTTTAAAAGAGACATCTCCCATTGGACATTTTTGGCACTGGAGTGCTCTCCTGCAGCAACTTGATTTGGGCAGCATGTTTCATGTATGCTCATTTTATCACTTCAGGAGAAATTCAGCAATTCATCTCAAGCTTGTGTTAGCATTTTCATCACTTCTAGGTGATCCTGCTAAAAAGAATCCACAAAGTCTAGCATTTGCATGTGTCTCAAATCTGGACCTTAGGTACCATTCACAGGGTCTTTGCCTGCATAATTCTATGAGTACTGGCTTCTATTAAAGTAGCTGTGATGACTCTCTGCTTCAGCAATCATAAGAACTTTTCAGCTCTATAGTTTACAGTCTGAATTACCTAACAGGTCGCAGACATGAACTTGCTGTGCCCTTTGAAACATGGGGACACAGTGGTCTTACCTTGTTGTCAACACTAAAATTGGGAAGAAAGTATGTATCCTCACAACCTCCCTTTTCTGGAAGTGATGCACAACTGTGGGGATGAGAAGACAATGCAAATACTTATCTATTTATTTCCTCCAAATAACTGTTTAACACAAAATCTTTGACATTTTTTAAACTTTATTTTTAATTAATTAATTTTTTGGTGACATTGGGTAATGAAATCCAGTAAGTTTCAAGTGTACAGTTTAACAGTAAAGCATATATCTATTGGATTGTGTGTTAACCTCCCATAGTTAAATATTTTTCTACCACAACATATTTGACTCATTTTACCCCATGACCTCCCCTAACCCCTCTTTTCTTTTCCTATATTCCATGTCCACAAGTCTCTGTTTGTCCTGTTCATTTGTTGCTTTCAGGTTTATATCCCACATATAAGTAATATCATGTGAGTTTTAAATTTTTCTGTCTGGCTTATTTCTCTTAGCATGATTATCTCACAGTCCATCCACATTGTCTTAAATGGCAGTATTTCATCTCTTCTTATGGCTGAATAATATACCATTGTCTATACATACCATAGATTCTTTATTCAATAATCTATTTTAGGATATTCTGGTTGCTTTCAGGTCCTGGCCACTGGGAAGATGAATAATGCTGCTATGGTGTGTAAATCTATTTTTAGATATGGGTTTTAAAGTCTTTAGGGTAAATATTCAGTAGGAGGATTGCTAGATCAATTTTGAATACGTTATAAAAATAACTAAAACAGGCATTCTAGAACTATGAATTAGAAAAGCTATCCTAGGACAACTTCCTTTTATAAGAGCATAAAAAAGCTAATTTTAATTAAATGTATACGATAGAAAAAGATCATGGTTGATGTCACAAAGTGAAAAGAGAAAAGAAAAGAAAATAATGATTCTAAGAAAAAGAAACCATATTTTAAAAAGGTAAAAACTGTATCTTTGTGAATGTAAACAGTTAGGGGAGAGCCCATAAAATGTTTGTGCTTTTAAGCAAATTGCAGCTATGTGTTCTCATAGTAGGTGGTATCCTTTTGGCTACTGTATCTAATTGTTAGCTATAATAGCCTGTCGTTTTTTATTGATCCCTATGCTATTGGGTTAATACTATAAGTGTTCTTTTTTTTTTCTTCTCATGTGCAAAGATAAACAAATGCAATTTATAATTAGAATGTCCTAAGGTTGGAGGGTCCAGGAGACTCTGTTTTAGCTTAACGAGGGCTTCTTGGCTTTTTTGAGTTGAAATAGTTTGGTCAGCCTTAGCAAGCGATATAGTGGCTGAACTAGGATGGGAATATTTGATATCCATTTTCTATAGTATTCAGCCAGTCCTAAAAATGCTAAGCTGATGCTTAGTTTTGGGGGTTAGAAATGATACTGTCTGGATCAAGCAGTAATCCCTCTTCTGAGATAAGATGTCAGAAGTATTTAAGTTGAGAAACACTAAATTGTAGATTTTCTTTAGGTACTTTGTGTCCCCTCATCTTAGCCAGTTAGTTCCTTTAGAAGAGAAAGGCTATCTTTGGTAAAAGCATCCCACGAAGGAGAACAAAGAAGGAGGTAATATCTGTATGATAGTAAGAAAGAGCCTTCAGAACATTCAATTTCAGAGACATTGGTCTTTAGAATTTGAGAAAAATATGTAGGATTCTGGATATTTGTGGCATGACAATCAGTGTATAATGTTGTCTATTCCAAGGGAAGGCAAATAGGTACTGCCTTCAGAGTCAACTGATATGTTAAAGAAAACACTTCAAAAGTCTATGACAGTAAGGATCTTACTGTTAAGAGGAATAACTGCAAGTGAGATGTGGGGATTAAGTACTGTGGGGTGCTGGGAATAACAATGTTATGACTTGTCCAAAGTTCTTGAGCAAATTTCCATCCTCTTCTATGTGGTTTATGAACAGGAAAGAGGAGAGTGTTACAAGGGCTGGTGCAAGGGATAATTAGTGATTTTTTGTAAATAATCTTAAATTATGGGTTTTATGCATTGAATTGTCTCTGCATTAAGTGGATAGTGTTTAATATTAGGTAGGGGTTTTCTTCTATTAACCTGGATTTTTTATGGGTGGTATGAAATGAATTCACCCAGTATCTATGTCATTCCCCAAGCAGACAATCTCAGGAATAGAGTCTAGAAGGGGTTCTGGGCCTTTATACTTTTAGGAGATACACAGGAATAGATATTAAGGAGTTGAGATGTTCCTAAGGGTCGAAATTTAGGGGCTCAATATTCAAAAAGATTTCCCTCTTTTGAGAAAAAAGAATTTGTGTTTGGAAGGTTTCAAGAACATCTTTACCTAATAAATGAATGGGGACAGAGGATAATAGAAGGAAATGGTGGGTGTCTTTAATAGGATCTAGCTGAAATTAAATGGGGAAGGACTTGATGACCATTTATATGGTTTGAGTACTCTGAGGCAGAGATGGAGATCTTCATCTAACCCATCCTCCAAAACTGAGTTAAAACGTCTTTGGGTGTTAGCATCTCTCACTAGAAAACCAAGGATTTCTCTAAATACCAGTTGAAGTCTAGCGTAGTAATCATGAACTGATCTATTGGGGTGCCAAAAGGTGGATTTAATTTTTACCAGTCATGGGTCTGGGAAAAGCTCATAGTGTAGCTTCATATAAGTTATAAGCCATTTTTTTGAGAGGACCCCCTTGCCTCAACTATAGTTATATGAATGTCATCTAAGGGATTATTCCATCTAATGGTTGTATATTGGTGGCTGGCTTGCCCTTCACTGACCAAAACCTGTATAAAACACTTGATGAAGGACAGCCAGATTCATAAGTCTGGATGATCAGGTTAAATTCTTCAGCAAAATAAATAGGATCATCACTAATTTTGGAGGAGTCCTTAGGAAGGGTTCTAAGTCTAGCGGGGGAAAGATTTATAATTGACTAAATGATTCCCAGCATTGCAAATAGTGGTGACCAAAGAAAAAGTTTTAAGAGAAGGGTCAAGGGTGATTTAGTCTCTCTAGGATTTAAAGGTGGATCTGGGTCACTAGAGTAGAAAGATAGTTCCTCCAGAGAAAGGTATAAGGGAAGAGGAGATGCTGTGGAGAAAGAAGGAGGACCCCAGGAGTCAGGAAAAAAAAGAATGTGAGGAAGGAACAGAGGGAAGAGCCCGTGAAGCTTCAGATAATTTTTTTTGGTTTGGAAATTCTCTTGGAAATGTTTAAATTTGTCTCAGAAGTTTATCATTAATAGCGTGTAGTAGGGAAACCACCTTTTTGGTGTTATATTTAGAGGCTTCTAACTACCAATTAATATAAGCTTCTCATTCATTTTGTTTAGTTTTATATATTTTCTTCTAATTTAACATAAAAATAGATCAATTTGGAGAAATCAAATGAGCCCTGTTTTGGCCAGTGGACACACAAGACATCACAAGTAATATTAGTCCAATAGGACAGAAAGTTACAAGAAGGCATTATTTGGTTTTGGTCATTTAAAGACCCTTTAGAAGAATCATTTCTCATTTTACTGAAACATAAAACCTGAATCTCTCATACATACGAATGGAAACAGAATCCCTTTACCTGAATCTCTCACCCTTAAGGAGTGGAGGCAGAAACTGGCAGACAAAAATAGAAAAGAAATCCTCAAATACAGGTTGGAAATTTAACCAAGCAGGGAGGTTCAGGTCCAGAACTTACCACTGAAATCTGGGTCTGCGGGAGGAGACGCTAGAAAACAATGATCTCTTGTAGATACCTTGACAAATCCATGGTGTCACCAGCATCAGAGGACCATCACTCTGGATTCTGATATAGACACTATATAATGTCAACCAGAAAGCAAAGAAAAGAAAGAAAGAAAAAGAAAGATTGAGCTATAATAAGAATAAAAAGGCATTTATTTGAGCAATTTGAGCATAGAATTACAATCCTGGAACCATAAATTCAGGTAGCAACTCAAAACACACTCTAAAGAGAGCAAAGTAAAGGTTTATAAAGGTAAAAATCACAAGTGTTGTTTCTATCTAGGTCCAATATTTAAATGAAGGATGCTGGCTAGGTTAACAGGAATTATTTAGATACATGATGCAAACAAAAGATACTTGAAAGGATTGGCTCACTTCAAGATGAAAAGTGGAAATATTCTGGTTATCATGGTAAGGAGGAAGTAAAATCCAGGATAGAAGTTCAAAAATTCTTGGGCGGAACATGTATAAGGCAGAATTTTTCATAGCCTCCAAGCTCCATTTTAGTTCTCTTGAAATAAATGACTTTGTATTGGCAACTTCCATTCACATAAGCATTTCAAATGATTTTTCCAGGTTCTAGAAATGTTTAAATTCTGGTTGCACCTCCTCAGTTTTTTTCCCATGGAGTAAACTGGGCCTATAGAAATGAAGAAACTTGCCTATGTTCTTGTTATCTCACCCATAAAAAAGAGCTCCTTGAGCAGAGATTTCTGTTTTGTTCTGTGATGCATTCCCTAGAACAGAATCTGGTAACAATAATTAGCATTTAATAAATATTTATTGAACAATTCAATTAATTTTTAAGGGCAAGAGGACTAAGAAACTCTCTGAGTTTCTTAGGGGCTATCCACATTAACTTAAAGTGTGAGATGTGATACTTTCCAGAAGCAGGTGAAGATGGGTTTTTTGACATATAGTTCTGACTCTGTAATATAACAAGGGTCTTTATCTGGGTTAAAACTGACCGAACCATTTTCCTGGAGAAGAAAATATCCTTATTTCCTAAAGACTCTTCTCAGAGCAAGAAAAACACTAAAGTATTAACAGAGGTTGGGAGTTTCATCCCTTTAATTTTTTTATAACGAGCTTGTATTACTTACACAATAATATTAACTTTGTAGCAGTTTATATGTATCAGCAAAAGTGAGTGATATCCAAACAATATGTTTATCTGTGTTCTTATTTAGTACTAAAGTGAGGCATTTATTGGTCTCCCCAAGCAATATGTGCACTAGTGTGCTACCTGTGGGTTGTCTGCCTGGTTCTCAGAGGAGACTCACATCAGCTACGTGGATGGCCCTTTCACACAGTGGCTTTAACAGTGCTCTCAGCCCTCCAAGATTTGGTCAGAAAGAAAATTGCTTGTCTGACATACAACCAAGTTGTGAGAGCAATAACAGTAACTTATCTCACTCTTCAGGCCACTGAGTCCACACCTGCATGGCACTTTTCATTTTATTCAGATCTCTGCTCCTCATTTTTGCTCTTAGCATTTGTTTGTGGCTTATATTTCTGTTCACCAAAATTCAGAGCTCTGTCTTTCTGAAGTGTCATGAATAGAAGACATGAGAAATTTGTTTTGTTTTGTTATTTTGGTAAGAGCTGTCCTTTTAGAGTAAGACCATCCTAGCCTTCTTAGGGTGGGGAAGGTGAAGTTAAAGGAATTGTTGGCTGTTCTGCAGTAGTTCAGAGGAATCTGAGGATGCGGGCTAAGAAAAATTTGAGAAAAAAGAAGGAATGCAGAGAAAGTTCAGAGCTACATAGCAGGAGACAGAAGTCTGGAGCAAAAGGCGGGTTGTGAGAAATTCTTGAACTGGGGTTGCTGAGGACTTTTAAAAATAGTGCTATCAAAAAAAATAGAGCTGTGTATTATTTTGTATTTAACTCTGCATCTCTAACCTTCTCTAAAGACTTTTGTATATATAAATGCCCTGTGTGGGAGATTTTAGAGGACATCAGGGAAAAGGAGCTGAGCACCAAGGCAGGGCCTGCCTAGGGTAGGCAGGAGAAACTGACCATGGCAAATGAAGGCTAAGGAGAGAGGTCTCAGCAGAGCAGATTTGTGGTGGCAGA
Organism: Cynopterus sphinx; assembly: GCA_030015415.1. NCBI lineage: Eukaryota > Metazoa > Chordata > Mammalia > Chiroptera > Pteropodidae > Cynopterus > Cynopterus sphinx. The sequence goes on from CM057386.1 coordinate 35,639,101, forward strand.
AATGACTTTTAAATACAAAACTTTCCAAAGAGTCCTGCGATGGGGAAAATGCTGATTTTCTCATTATTATGAGGTTGAAACAAATTTTACTTAAATTTCAAAAGATAGCCTAACTCTAGCCCGATACTTGAATTCATTTCCAGGTATGTTCTGCAGAATAAGAAGAGTTTAAACTGTGTGGAAATTCTAGAATGTCTTTTTTATATTTAAACATTATTTTTCTGCTTTCGTATCTTAAAACTGTAAGAGGAGCCAGTAAATTTAAGCACGTTTAGTTTTTATTCTGTGCTTCAGGTACCTACTTGGCTCAACAAGTATTTACTATATATTTACATTGTTCTCATACCTATATAAAATAAACATTACTGTCCTCAATTTTCTTATAATCTAACTGAGGATATTGGATAAATGCAAGATTTGATAACATCTATTTAGATGTCAAGTGCTAATTTGTGGGGTGGGGGAAAGATGCTAAGCAGGACAGCATCTAAAGAAAGTAAAAATTCCTGTATTCTAGAGGGGGGCTGGGAAAGTTTCAGTGAGGAGGTGGGACTTGAAAACAGTTTCAGGATTGACTATGTGTGGAGAGAGCCCTGCAGACTAGGGCTTCTCAACCTCAGACCTTTGGAGTCAGAATATTCTTTGATGTGAGGGTTCTCCTGGGCATTGTAGGAGGCCGTCCTGGCCTCCACCCACTAGATGCCAGTAGCATCCATTTCCCAGTTGTGACAACCAAAATCTCTCTCCAGATATTCCACATATCCCTTGAGGGCACAGTTATCTCCAGAAAAACAACAACAACAACAACAACAACAACAACAACAACAAACAACCACAACAAACAACAACAACAACAACAACAACTCATCTTAAGTAAAAAGAACAGCATACAAATTGTGGAGGGAAAGAAAGTCGATACACAGAGGTGAGCTCTCATGCAGGCCTCCCCACAGGCCTCTGGCTTACTAATGCACAATATGGCTGTAAAATAATTTATTCTACTGTTTGTTGTTGATGGAAATCTAAGTTGTTCCTTACTTTTACTACTGAATTACAACATTACCCATGTTTTGCAAACTCCTGTGAGTATATTCGTATATCAAATTCCTAAAGGTAGATTGCTGAGTAAAAGTACGCACACATTCTACATTTTAATAAATATTCCTAATTTTACTCTAAAGTGTTGTACAGATTCATGCTCATATGAATAATCATGAGTGTCAGTGGTTCTCAAAATTTAGTGTCCACCAGAATCACTGGGACCTTGTTGTAAAGGCCACTGTTTTGACCTCACCTTTCCAGAGACTCTGCTTGTTAGATCTGAGATGGACTACATATATGTTTTATGTTGGTTTGTTAAATTTCCACACAGTAACATTGATTTTGGGGAGATGGAGTTTATGGCTCTGTGAATTTTAATATAAATAGTAGATTTGTGTAAATGCCACAATCAGGATACAAAAGAGTTTTGTCATTCCAATGAGCTCTCTTTGATATCGAGTTATAGTCACATCACTTCTATCTCAAACTCCTGGTTAACACAATTATTTCTCCATCACTATTGATTTTTACTTGAGGGTCTGGCTCATACAGTTTGTAACCTTTGGAGAATGGCTTCTTTTACTTGGTATAATGCCACTGAGATACATCCAAGACTTTGTTACAATAGTTCATTTTTTTTTTCATTACTGGGTAGTATGACCTGGTGTAGATGTGCCAGTGTTAGTTCAGCTGAAGGACATGTGGGTTGTCTCTAAATTTTTGTGATCGCTTTTTATATAAATCCACCAAATTGATCCTCAGATTGTGCTTAGAGAAACAATGCCTTCAATTCTCCATAAAAGTTTATTTTATCAAGCTTTTAAAATTTTGTTAATTTAGTAAGTGGAAATATTGTCTTGTTATTATATTTGCATATTCCTGATCCTGAGGAAGTTGAGAATCTTTAAAAAATTTGATTAGCTATTTGTGGGTTTATTCATGTTTTTTGTCACATTTTAAAATTGAGGTTTTGTTGTTGTTTTTTATATTGACTGTTAGGAGATTTTAATGTTAAGGATTTTGATGCTTTGATATTTTTTATCATTGTTTATTTCTGTAGGCTGCTGTTTTTCTACCATGTTTCGATCTGTTGAGACATAATCGGGGTGGCTCACACTGACCAAAATTTCTATACCTCCTAGAACCATGAATCTCAGATGGGATTCAAACAAAGGACTGGAAATAACATGGTCTATATGGATGGTTAAATGGACCATTATGAAACATATACTTCATCCTTCCTTGGTATTGATTGGTCTACTTTCTCCTGCTTGTCCAAACTATTCAACAATTAACTAAACCTAAAAAGCACAACTAGTTTTGGTTGTATTAGTTTTGGTTCTATGTATTACAGAGTTACTTTTGGTTATTATAGCAGTTTACCCATGGTTGGTGTAGCTGAAAATCATTTTTCATTGTTTATGAACCTGAAAATTAAGAGATATTAAAAACCTTGCATAGATATGTTCTATGCAAGACTTAACCTAATGCTAATTCTCACTTTTTCTTAATTCAAATCAGCTGTTAAAATAACCTGGAATAAATTATAATACTCCATTTATCTAGCACATCAGTGCATTTTCTAAATAAAATCTTCCTGCCTTAATAAAGTGTTCTTTTAAAATTTTAACTAATTTTGGTGGCATTGTTTCTAAAGTGCATTGAATACTTTTTTTTTGTCTCTTAGAAGAAAATAACACAGTTTAATCTCCCTCTTTTAATGGGTCCCTGGCCTAAATGAGTTCACCCCTGTCTGCCAGTTCATCTTATCTCTCTCCTGCTGCCACCGGCTGACTCTGAGTATCCTAGATACTTGTCCTCCTGGTAAGTTCCCTCTGCTGTATGTGGGGCTCCTGGTGGTTCACAGCTGCTGCTTTGTGACTAGTTCTCTTGTTTCTAGCCCCATAGCTTGGAAATCCTGAGAGTAGGTGGTGGGAAACTAGATACCCTAGACGAAGATGCCCTTCTTTAGAAAAATATATCATCCATTTATTGTTTACTTTGCTCAAAATACATTTATTGTTTGCAGTTCCCCAGTCAGTAGGTGCTGGGGATATAGTGAGGGTCTGACACTGCCCATGGTAGTCTAGCAAAGAACAGATGCCCCTTGGATGCATCAAATTACTGAGATTTCCCTTATTCATGTCCTAGTGGCAAATCAGATGTCTTTTACCTAACTGATGTAAGTGCTAGCACTTCCTTCATCCTTTTACACCAAGCATTCCCAACCCATATTTCTCCATTTCCAATTTCTGTGCTCTCTGGGAGAAATTAGGCAAAGGCACTGGCACTGAGGGAGATGCAGTCTCCACCAAGTGGGTCTGGGCTCTGGACCAGACAAGTGGTTTGGGGTTCATTGAAAGATATAGACCTACTTTACTAGTATTGCCTTAGAGCTTTCATATGTTTGAAAAAAATGGCTCTAGAATTATTTTCTTTTATGTTTACTGCAATTTATAAATATTGCAGTTGTATGATGAAGGTCATTGACTCTTCATCATAGGGGCTGTTCTGAAATAAGAAAAAACATTATTTGTACCACTATCTCTAAGAAAAATTACTGAGGGTCTAAACATCTAGCTTACTGTTATATATAGATATATAACCATGTAAGAATATTAGGCGGTGTTTAAAGAGTATTATACTTTGAAGAACCATGGAGGTGTAATACTGGTCGCTTGAAGAATAAATTGTCTTAAACTATTCTGCCTTCTGAGTTCTTGTACCTAATATTTTAAAATAGTTTTACGTGGTTCTTCACTTTCAGCTGCCTCTTCCCTCCACCTCCCCCTAAATTCAGAGTTTCCATCTCTGGCAGCACTCTGTCTCCTTTAAGTATCTTCTGTTAACTAGTTTTTAGTTAGTAAGCAGCAATATTATATTTGTTAGAACTTGCCATAAAAAGAAAACAGATATTGGCTCATTTATGAACAGTGCACTACTTTGTTGCATCTGATTTTCTACTGAGAGATGTTTTGTTGTTTACCCCTAAATTTGCAACCAAATATCAGATCCTTGAAATTTGAGCCCAAAACCTATTTCAAAATTTATTTATTTTAATTAGTTTCATGTATACAGTACATTGGTTAGACATCTATATAGTTCGTAAAATGAATCCCCTAATTGCTCCCTCCCTCCTCTGACCCTCCACCTAGCCAACATATTAATGCTAAATGCATTCCCTATGCCACTTTATCCATCCCCTTGACTGTCCATCAGCTGTGGGGAGCTGTTTGTAAGAAAAAGCTTACGGACAGAAGAATAACAAATGGCATGAGAGCAAAGATTCGAGTTGTTTCCCAGAGCTTAGCCCAGGCCCTGCTTCTAACCTTTGTACCTCTAACCTTTGAAGCTGCTGTCCGGCAAGAATCTTTATAGCTGCTGTCAGGAAAGTATACGTAAGGAGAAGAATCTTTATAGCTGCTGTCAGGAAAGTATAAGTAAGGAGAAGAGCCTTTACAGCTGCTTTCAGGAAAGTATAGATAAGGAGATGAGTCAGTTTACAGCTAGGTCACCATGGCAACCCTGCATTCACAGAAAAAAAATTCTTCCCACTATATAAGTAACTGCTTGAGCCCCCAATAAACGAGACTTGATCAGAAAGCCTGTCTTGTCTCCATTCTTTGCGTCTCTTGTCCCCCTTCTCTTCTTGGTTTCTAGGGCCTTGGTTGATCGTCCTGCGGGCCGGGACAACAAGTCATTACTAGACAATTTACTGTCAGATGACAGTGTCTCCCCAACTGACATTCTGGAGTGACACTGTTCCTTCAGCAATAAAAAAACAAAAGTGCCACATAACAGACACTGAGAGTCCCAAGGACGGGATTGTGCAGATGCCTTTCACAAGCTCCCTTCCAGAGCTCGGGGTTCCAACAGGACCACAGCCAGCCTGCATGAGAGAGCTGTCTACCTCCATCCAGTGACTCACAGGGACCCAGTGATGAGGGAGCAGAGGCTCCTGCAACCCCAGAGCCAGAGCCTGACTTGCTCCTGAGTCAGGGGTCACCCAGAGCTGGGGTCTTTCGGGAACAGTGCAGGTTTACCTGATGATCCTAGGACACTAAAGATCAGGGGGTGGGAGATGCTGCCATTTCACATCACTGATCAGAGCCTGCTTGGCTTCTAAATGAGACGGTATGTGAAGCCTGTCAAAACCCCTCTCCCAGAGGAAGCGACGGCCACCCTGTGGAACCCTTAGGATCGAGTCCTGATTCCATATTCATGGGACTCACTTTTGCTTCCTCGGGGGGCTTCACAAGCACACTTCTCTGCAAAGTAAAACAGAGAGGAAATCAGTTTTTCCAAAACAATTTTGCACAGGACAATTCACCTACCCCATGGACACACGTGATGGCTTAGCCATCAGTGCTGGCTGTCCTCGTTAAGGCCCCACAATGATGTGAGTCGGAGCCAGGCCTCGCTGCTCTTGTGCAGCCAGCAGTGTGAGTGAGACTCCTGACGGCACCTCGGAGGGCCCAAGTCACGCTGGTGCCCATGAATGTACTGGACAGGACAGAGAGGAAGGGGTCATGGGGCAGCCACCCTTGTTTCCACAGCCTCGGACAGTGTGAGAAAGGAAGTCAGGCGCTGCATCCTGGGGCGGCTCAGGACAACAGTGGGCCCGGCGGTTTACGCAGAAGACCCGCCTGAGACCAGCTCAACACCTGCCCGGAATGGGCTGCCTGATACCAACACTGCCTGGTGGGCCAGCTAAGGGGCCCCGGCCCCTGCTCCTTGTCAGCACGGTGCCTGGGAGAGCATGAAGACCGCAAAGGACTGACCACTACCACAGCCTGTGCCTGCGCAGAGCCACTGCCTGGCTGGGCAACACCTCAAACACCCGCGTCCTGTGTCTGTGCCTCAAGCAGCCACTCGGCTTGCACGCGCTCACATGGGGCCTTTTGTTCAAAACTGTGATTTGGAGATTCTCCTGTGACTTTCATGGGCATTTAAGCAAGGTGGGGCACAGCCACTGTTGTGCCCAAAGTTGCGAATCCCAGAAGACCACCAAGAAGCCAACACCGATGCAATCACATGAGGGTTTTTATTCAGACTCGTGTCCGGACTCTCGACCGACACTGATACAGCAGTGTTGGAACGAGAGCCACAAACTCTGGGGAAGCAGGTATTTATACAGAGCAGGCACGGAAATTCCAGACTTGTCCCTAACTGATTGTCTGTATCTAGGGTGGTGTGAGGTTAGGTAGGGGGTGACTGTTTTTTTTTTTTTTTTTTTTTCCTTTCAGCAAGGGGTCATAGCAGCTGAAGGCATCTTTACCTTTAACTAAGGGTCAGTAAGGGGTCAGAGAAGCTGAAAATAAGTCCCTTTCATTCCGCCCTCTCTCTCGATCCTAAGGAAGCACCAAATCATGGGTCTAGTGGGGCCTCATGGGTGTGAGAAACAGGGAAACATAACAGATAATATCACTGAAACCGACACGTGTGGTGCAGCCTTACCTTCAAGGGATTGTCCTTCTCTTGTTGGCTTTTCCATCCTGGAGTGTAATCTCTGAGCACAGCAGAGAGGTCAGCAGGTCAGACGTGGGTGTAGTTGACCCAGGGGGTGACTCCATCAACCTTGAGTGCGGTGGGGGTTGTCAGGATCACAATGTAAGGTCCCTTCCAGTGTGGCTGAAGCATTTCTCACTGGTGTCTCTGCACATAGACCCAATTGCCAGGGAGGTAGAGGTGAGGTTCGGAGGGGGTTCAGTCTCATAGAGGGCCTGTAGCTTAGGCCAGACCTGCTCATGCGTCCATGGTAACATTTAAAGGGAGAGAAGAAGTTGTTGATCAACAAACTCAGCAAGCACCTAGGGTATAAAGTAGGGAATAATGGGTGGGGGGAAACCAAACGTAATCTCAAAAGGAGTAAGTCCCATTTTGTATGGGGAGTTACACACCCTATAAAGGGCGAAGGGGAGGAGAGTCACCCAGTCCCCACCAGTCTCTAAGGCTAATTAGGTGAAGGTCTCTTTTAAGATTCTGTTCACTCTTTCTACCTTCCCAGAACTCTGGGGCTTGTATGCACAATGTAATTTCCAATCTGCCCCAAGAACTTGTGCTATCCCTTGTGTTATCTTGGAAATGAATCCTGGTCCATTGTCGGAGCCTATCTTAACAGGGAAACCATACCTTGGCAGGATGTCTTCTAGCAGCTTCTTGGCCACTGTCTGTGCTGTCTCATGTTTGCGGGAAACGTCTCGGTCCAATGTGAAAAAATGTCTACAAACACTAGCAAATATCTGTACCCGTATTTTTCTGGTTTTACCTCCGTGAAGTCTACTTCCCAGTAGGCACCTGGCCTATTTCCCTGAAGTCTGGCACCAGGGTTGGGTGCATGGGCAGTAGCATTTGTCAGTTGGCAAGCCTTGCAGCTTGCCACAATTTGCTCAATTTTGGATCGAGAGTCTTGATAGTGAAGTGAGCATGCCACACCAAGTCTGCCATTTTTCTTGTTCCCATGTGTGTAGCCCGATGCATTTTAGTTAGGACGTGCCATCCCAGTTCTTCTGATGATGCTGCAGTCAGCGGTTCTCCACCAGCTTTCTAAGCATTGAGTCATGGGCAAATGCTTAATCCATTATATGTCTTCGTCAGTGTAGGAGGGGGTGTCTGGTAGGTTGGGGGCACCCGGGTCTGGCAATGTGGTCACTAGTGTGTGTTCCACAGAAAGGGCTGCCTGTCTGGCACATTGGTCAGCTAATTTATTTCCTCTGGCAACCGGAGTGTCAGATTGTTGGTGGCCCGGGCAGTGAATTATTGCCAACACTTTGGGTAGCCATAGGGCCTGTAGGAGGTTGAGAATTTCCTCCTTATTTTTGATGGTTTTTTCTTTGGCAATCAATAGCCCCCTCTCTTTATAGATGGCCCCATGAAGGTGGGCAGTGGCAAAGGTGTACCTACTGTCTGTATAGACATTAAGGCGTTTGTCTTTGGCCATGGTTAATGCTTTGGGTAGTGCGATCAGCTCTGCCCACTGGGCTAAAGTACCCAGAGCCAGTGGTTCTACCCATATAGTCTCAGTCTCAGTTGTTATAGCCATCCCCGCATACCTCACGCCGTTTTGCATGAAGCTGCATTCGTCGGTGTATCTGGTGGCATCTACTTCTGCCAGCAGCTGATCTCACAGGTCAGTTCTGACTCCATGAACGTGGGCCAAGATTTCCCCAGTCATGGAGTGGTGTTTCCCAGTGCGGATCGAGTAGGAGGGTTGCTGGATTTAGTGAGGCGGGTGTCTGGAACAGAATTCTGGCAGGGTTTAAGAGCAGCCCCTGGTAATGTGTCAAATGGGCATTACTTATCCATCTGTCTGGTGGCTGTTTGAGTACCCCTTCAATGGCATGTGGGGGGGTGACATTTAATTCCTGTCCCCAAGTTAATCTGTCTGCATCTCTGACCACGTTTGCTACCGCAGTGATGATTTGCAGACAGGGGGGCCACCCAGCAGCAACAGTGTCCAGCTGCTTGGAGAAATAAGCTAAGGGTCTTTTCCATGGACCAACATACTGTATTATCATTCCTTTAGCTATTCCCTTGTTTTTGTCTACGTATAGGTAGAAGGGTTTGGTTAAATCAGGGAGCCCCAGTGTAGGTGCGGAAAGTAAGGCCTGCTTAAGACTATTGATTGTTTCATCCCTGTAGCTCCCTTTACCCATGAGGTCTTATCTGCCAATTTTCCTTGGGGTTGTAATAGAATGGAGTGTTGAGCTCTGGTGTCTACAAGGAAATTTATAGGTTGCCCCTCCACTTTTAAAGTTACCCTGGGCTCGTGGAGGGGTGCCGAACCCCATCGCCCCTAGTCATCAATGCCCTTGGTGCCCAGGATAGTAATGGGGGTATTTTTAGGTTTCTTGTTAGGAAAATCTCTAACCCAGTGGCCCTCCTCTTTGCAGTATGCACATTGGCTCCTGTTTAACTTAGGGCGGTTCCCTCGGGTGGAGTCTTCCTTACCTTGTCTAGTGGCCAGTTTCTTAAGCTGTCTCCGTTATTCCTGTGGGCTATCTGCACTCAAAGCCAGCAGTATCTTAGCCATGTTTTGAGTTTGGTGATTGTTTATTCTTGCCTGTTGTTCCTCTGGGCTCTCTAGGTTGTTAAAAACTCTTTCTGCCGCAACTACTAGAACCTGTAAGCTCTTTTCTCCCAATCTTTCTGCTCTTTGAAATTTTCAGCTTTATTCTCTGGAGCTTCAGGATCCATGGGGGTGTACTGTCTGAATGCCTCCATGATCCTTTCTAGAAATGCTGCTAGACTTTCATCCCTGCCTCGAAAGCCAAATTAGTGGGCTTTCATGCAGCCTCCCTGAGACCTGCCAACAGAGTCTGGCAGTAGACCCAGAGTCTCTCCTTACCTTCTGCTGAATTGTAGTCCCAGTTTGGACGAGAGAGGAAAAGCAGCACTTGTGAGATCTGGATTCTGGGTGGGCTGTCTGTCATTTCCCAAGACTGACTTTCGGGCTTCCACCTGGATCCTTTTTCTCTCTTCCGTGGTAAAGAGGACTTGTAAGAGCTGTTGACAGTCATCTCAAGTGGGCTGATGGGTAAAAAGAACAGTATCTAAAAGGCTAATAAGATCTTTGGGGTTTTCTGAAAACTTAGCATTCTGAGTTCTCCAGTTATAGAGGCCACTAGTGGAGAATGGCCAATAATGCATTGGCTGTCCTCCTGCCTCATCCGGAGGGCCCTGTGGCACGCAAGGGGAGGACAGTTGAGTCAGCAAGTCCTTGGTTGGGGGCTGCTCGATTGATCCAGCCCTGTGTCCCTGCCGCAGGTTCGTACATGGGCATACTTCTTTCTGGAACAGGAACCGGTTCCCCCGCATCAGGTTCGGCTAGTTCTGCCAGTGGAGCTGTTGGAGGAAGCTGATAGGGTGGTGGAAAAATTAATTCTTCTAAGATGGTGTCCTGCAAGAGCAGGCAGAGGGAGGGTTTGGGCTTTTTAGGTTCCGAGTCTCTCTGAGACTTTAGGACTGGATCCCGTAGAGCCAAGACTTTGGGTGTGGGACCTACCCCGAGTGGAAAGAAAGGTTTAAGCCATGGGAGGGGGGGCGGTTTCAATCAGGTCCTGCCAGACCAAGGCATAGGGAATTTGGTCTGGATGGCCATAGGTCCTTGTCCTGAAGATGACATCTTTAACCTGTGAAAGAGCAGTTAGATCGAATATTCCTTCCGGCAGCCAGCCAACATTAAAGGACGGCCACATGGAGGTGCAAAGAATTCGAAATTTTTCTTTCCTGATGTCCATTCTCAAATTGTGAGCTCTCTCCCTAACGTCTGAAAAATGGTCAGTCATGAGAGATTGAGGGGTCGTCTGTGTCTGTCCCATCTCCTCTTTCAACACTAAGACCATGACAATCACGACAAACAATAAACAGGCACTTACAAAGAAAAACTTACCACTGCCGTGGAGACAAAAGTTGAGGATCTGTCAGGCTGCAGAGGCAGCTGACTTCCCTCACAGATGAGGATTTCGTCCTCCAGGTGGGGGCAAGGGACGTCTCCCAAGACCCCTGGTTGACGACCCACCAGCACGTCCACCTAAGTCAATGTCGACCTCAATACAGGTTGGAGCTCCTACAGATTTATACAGATTGGAACTTTTCATTTCTACAGATTACAGACTTGTTTGTAAACAAAGACAACGAAACACAGATAGATAGAAAGAAAGTTGAGTGCACTCACCAGCCGGCACCAGACCCTCCAGTTGGGAGATCCTTGGGGGTCTCTGGGATGCTGGACGAGCCCCCAAAATTGTTGTGCCCAAAGTTGCAAATCCCAGAAGACCACCAAGAAGCCAACACCGATGCAATCACATAAGGATTTTTATTCAGACTCGAGTCCGTCTCTCGACCGACACTGATGCAGCAATTTTGGAATGAGAGTCCCGAACTCTGGGGAAACAGGTATTTATACAGAGCAGGCGCAGAAATTCCAGACTTGTCCCTACCTGATTGTCTATATCTAGGGTGGTGTGAGGTTAGGTAGGGGTTGAATGCTTTTTTTTTTTCTTTCTTTCAGTAGGGGGTCATAGCAGCTGAAGGCATTTTTACCTTTAACTGAGGGTCAGCAAGGGGTCACAGCAGCTGAAACTAAGTCCCTTTCACCATGTCTCAGTGTCCGTTTTCTCACGCACACATCAGTGTCTGTGCTGCAGCCCAGGTTATATGACGCTGCAGAACAAATACCCTGTTGGAAAGTGCTCACACTGGGCCCTAGCGAGGAGGCAGAGAGGCCAGCACATTCCAGGGCCTCCCGCTGTGACCGTCACAGCCAGGCAGCATCGTGGGGAACCTGATCATGGCAAGAAGAGCAGCGCCTGCTGCTTGGCTGCCATCCCGGTCCAGGAACGGGGTCGGAGGCCGCGGGGCAGTCATAGCAGGGAACATGGCAGGGAGCAGGGTCAGAGGACACGGGGCAGTCGCAGAGGGGCACACTGCAGAAAGCAGGAACCCAGGAGCTCTATAGGGCCCCTGCTAGGAGACATGGACCTGAGCGTGCACAGGTGCAACACAATGGGGCTGGGCACACAGGGTGAGAACATCTTCACTCCACCCAGGCAGAGCAGACACCTCACTGAGACTAGGGACCTCAGAGGAGACCCCAAAAAGTCCACCACACCTTAGTGTTTAAGCCAAATTAAGCCTATAATAAAGGCTGCTTGGACTGACCCTAACAAATCTTAAAAATAAGCCTCAGACGACCAAGGGACAGCTCCTCCACAAGAACGTAAACGTTCTTTAACGAAGGAGATGAGATCCAGGCCAACCCTGTCCAACAAAACATAATGCATGCTGATACCTAACTGCAAATCTTCTAGTGGTCATGTTAAAATAAACTTGAGATGGTATTAGACTTCACGGAGTTTACTTACTAACGTATTGAAAACATTTTTATTCTGACATGTAAACCAAATAATCATTGAGATACTTTTACATTTCTTTTTTGTATTAGTCTTTTAAATACTAGCTTGTTATTCATATTTTCCTCACATCTAAACTCAGACTGGCCACACTCAGGTTCCCCAACAGCCAGCTGTGGCCAGTGGCCACTGCGTGAGCACATTACAGACTCCCAGCACATAAGCCCAGTGTCCACGTAGATGACAAACCGGCAAAGCAGAGCCTGTCAGCCAGGGGAAGACTCACCAATGGAGACAGACCCTGAAGGACAGAAATGGCAGAATTAGTGAATACAGGCTCTATGGAGACTGCAAGCCTGTCTGAGTGTCTACGAGAGAGGATGCACACAGTGTGACTGACAGTGCAGGAAGGGCTGAGTGGCACTCCAGAGGTGGCAAATGGCCTCGTGGATGGAGGAGCCCCTGCCTTGGTCAATGGCAGACTCAGGTACAGCCTACAGAGAGAGTATCGAAGGTGAAGCCATGCCAAAAGAAACCATCCAAACAGACAGAGAAAAATAAATTTATGAAAGAGTTTTTTGATACGTGAAACATATCCAGGTGTTAACACGTGTCAAAGTCCCAGAAGAGGTCGAAGGGGTACAAGGAGGTGATATGTGAAGAAACGATGCGTGAAAATCTTCCATATTTTTGAAAACTATAACAGGTCCAATAAATCTTAAACAGAATAAATGCAAAGAAAATCACAGGAGAAGACATGTCAAAATTAAGCCACTGAAAGTCCAGTTAGAAAGGTTGAAACTTAAAGCATCGAGAGCAGGAGTCAGCACTTTTTTCTCCAAAGAGCCGCGAGGCAAACACCTGAGACTGTGGGGAACGCATATGGCCTGAAACTTATTTTCTCACAACCTTTAAAAAAATCAAAAAATATTCTCAGCTATGGGCTAGTTTCTCAGTCCATAATCTTGACCACATTAGAAATGGAAAGCAAAGATAAAAATGGCTGCAGACACTTCAGAAACAGTCCAAATCACCCATCAACTATGGAAAAGACGACAGGTGTCTGTTTTCATTCCAAGCCCAAGGCAACTGAATTTCAAATATGAAGGTTAAACATAGACTTTTCTCAGATAAAGGAAAGATGAGCAAACTCACTGTCAGCAAATCTACACTGTGGGACACACTGAAGGGGATGCTTCAGGACAAAGGAAAGGAAAGCAGGTGGAAAATCTGGTACAAAGAAAACTGAAGAGGCCAGTGATGCTGGGCGCATGGCGAAGGAGAGGACATTCACAAATTTCTCGTACAGACAACTAATGATTGTTTGAAAGGAAAAAGTGTCTGTAAAGCGCCAGAGCAGGAAGAACGGCGAATCTCTGAGGCAGCACACTCTTCCCTGCAGGCACAGCCCCCACCCCGCTCCCCATTCCCGCCGCACTGTCCCCCAGGAGAGGCGCTGAGCACAGCTCACCTGCACCAGCTGAACAGCACCTGGGAGTGGTCCCCGCCCATGATCTGGTCCAGGAGGTCATCCACCAGTTTCTGCTGTAGCTCCCTGCGTCCTTCACAAACTCCTGCAGGCTGGAGGAGCATTGGGCAGGCTGAGACCAATGCCACGTGCTCTGGCCCTGTGGACTTCGCTGCCACCAGGGCCGGCAGTCCCTGGCATGGAAGCCATGGCCTCCGCACCCTTTCCGTCTCCCCGACGAGGTTTCTGCAAAGAGCTGCGAACCTCCCACTTGCAGTGGATTTGGGTTCACCACGTCTTCCAAATGCTTCATGACCCAAAGAAGTTAAAAAGATCTCAGGTGAAAAATTAATTCAAGGAAGCAAGGTGCACATACGTGAGGTAACGTACACTAGCTTTTGTAAAAACACCACATTCATATCTACCTGGGTCTAAAAACACATGGAAACTGAGGAGGACGCCGTGCGACCAGCTCCCAACTGGGGGTCCATGGGAGGGGCAAGCTCCCTGGGGATGGCTTGAACAGTCACTTTGATTCAGGGTCACATACAAATACTTTAAAAGCAAAGTAACACTAACCAAAAAATGTTCAAAGGAGGCAGGGAACGAAAACCCACGGCTCTAGCATCAAAGCTGGGCAAAGGCTCGCGAGGGCTGCCCAGACTTCAAAGACCTTCCCACAGAGCAGGCACAGCTGCTGGTCTGGAAGCGACCACACCCACGTCCCTACTTGGAGCAAGATAAACTGCCAAACTGACTGTGAAGGGAGCAGGGAATGGCCGGAAAGCTCCAAACGTGGCCTGGAAGTGCCCAGGACAGCATCTGCAGGAAGCGGCGTGGGGAGTCTGGTAGCAGCCCCAGTACTGAGTCCAGGTCCTGCCAGCCTGCCTGCAGCTCCTAAGGTACAGCATAGAGCCCATACGTGCTCCAGGAGCAGGCCCCTAGGGAAGGCCAGCGATGTCCAGCTACTCAGTGCTACCTGGACAAGGGGGGCTGGTGTCTCTGCTGAGCTGTAAGCACGCTGCCAGCGTGATGAGCAGTGGAGTCACCATCTTCTCTGGGAAGAAATATCCTTCTAAATTTTGTTTTCAATTTTCATTTTCTTTTTCCTCACAAAAATCTGGATTGGATTTTCGTGTACTGTATTAGGGGCTGACTTATTATTTTTCAAATATGTTGTTTTTCAAATAAAACAAAAATAGGATATGGAAAAACTTCATTTCCTAGAGTAGGGGTCCCTAATCCCTAGGCCACGGCCTGTGAGGAACTGGGGCACACAGCAGGAGGTGAGCAGAGGGCAGGCAAGCAAAGTTTCACGTGTTTGCACCCGCTGCCCAGTGTCGGCATCACCCTCTCAGATTCGTCTCAGATCGTCAGGTACTAGATTCTCATGGGAGCACTGGTCCCTGGTGCCACAAGGGCTGGGGAGGCTAGCAAAATGAAGATGCTGTCCCCACAGAACATTCCTTAAGTTCTACAACTCATTGACTTCTACTTTGCCACAGAGAATGCAAAGTCCATACAAAATCAGTTCTATGAAAACGGGGCTACACCTACAACTTTCACGTCACACCGTAGTTTGTTGGCGCTGAACTGCGTCCCCAAAATTCACCTGTTGAAGCTCTAACCCCCAGGACCTCAGAATGTGACTGATTTGGGGACGGGGCCTTTCCCAGGTGGGCCATAGCTCCACGACGGGTGTCTTACAGGATCAAAAGACCAGAGCAGACATGCATGGCGGGTCAGAGGGAACCGAGAGGCCCCCAGAGGAGCAGCCCTGTCAAGCCCTGCGTCTTGGGACTCCCGGACTGAGACTGTCTGCGTGCGCTGCTCTCTGCTCCACCCGTGGTGCCTGTCCCGCAGCCCGAGCCGCTTCCCGCCTGAGACCCGCCGCTCAAAGCAGCAGGGATGCAGACTTGCCAGGCACTGGGCAGTCGCTGGCACATGCGCCCCCTCAAGCGACAGCCGGCATGGCTCCCTCAGTTCTGGGAGAGGCCCTCAGGCCTGGAGCCTGGCCACCAACACAGCACAGCGCTCTGCTCCAGCGACGGGGGACTCTGAGCCGCCGTCCAGCCCCACTGCCCGGCACGCAAACCCAGGCGGGCTCCCCCACTCCCTGGTCCGCAAACAGGAGAGCCTCGAACCCTTGGCCAGGAGCCAGCGCCTTTGCGCGCGCGAGCATACGCGGCCCGCCTCGGCGCACTCTGCACGCGAGTCCCAGCGCCTCTGGCGGAGAGAGGAGAGCAGCTCAGCTTCGTGGGCCTTCAGGGCCCCAGACTCAGACTCTGCGTCCACAGCGCCCTGCTGGGGCTCGAGGGTCACGTGCTGAGGGAGAGAGAAGGCGGGGCGCGGGAGCGTGGGGTCCGCACGGGCCTTCTCCCGTGGACGCTCGCGGGCACCAGTACGATGCCCGCCTGGACAGCCCTGCACTTGCGCGAGTCTGGACCAGAGGATGCTGCTGGGGGCACGATGAACGGGCTTGCGTCCCGCCCTTTCCCCTCCAAGGCCAAGGTCGCTGCCCCAGAGGGCTCAGAGGGCGGCTCGCTGTTCTGCGAAGGAGTGTGTGCGCCAGGTGCAAAGGCTATGCCTCCCGCAGCGCCCCGGACGCCCCAGGGACCTGCGCCCAGAGGCAGCTCTTGCTGAAGTTGCTGAAGGACTGAAGGAAGGAAAGGGAGCCCGAGGCCCGCCGTCCTGACGGATGCCCCCCTCCACGTGAGGCTGCTAGACTGGGAGCCTGTGTCCCGGGGGCGTGAGGGTGTGGAGCAGCCCAAGGCCTGTCCCTGCTCAGCGCCAGCAGCACCCCAGTATGACAGTGCCGATGTCCCCTCAGAACCACACAGCTGCGCTAGTCACCAGAAGGAAGCTCCCGGACCAACCTGCCAGCGGACCACAACGGAAGGGCGGCCAAAGGCCCCCTTTCCTGCCCTCCACTGCGGAATCTGTCCTTCCCCGCCACGGACCCTCAACCGCGCACCCCTGCCCCTCCACATATGGGTTCAGAAGAAGTTACACCCCCACCAGGCCACCAGCACGTGGCCCTGAGGATCCAGCTCCCACATCAGAGAGCCAGTAAGCGCCGCGCTGGGCCCACCAAACAAAGGACTGATGGACAATGGGAACCAGCTCGACTTAATTCTTATTCCTGTCATTTCAAAGGACATTAGTTTTTCTCCTGCTTTCAAAAATCGGAACCTGGATACAGCTCCAAAAGCAGGCGGGTCGGCAGACGGGGCCTCACCCCTGCACCCCGTGGCACACTCACCTTTGCCCCTCCTTTCGTTCTCAAAGCCTGGTGTGGTGCAGCCAGCCCGGGAGCAGATCACTGGAGAGGGAACTCAGGTCCACCGGGTGGGTCTCCTCAGCGGGGAGAGAGGCTTAGGGAGACTGCGGGAGGAGCCCCGCACACACACAAGGCACGCAAGCTCACTTCATTCAGCGCGAGTGTCTGTGGGTGGCCTCTCTGCAGAGAAGCCTAAGACCTCAGCGCCAAGACCGCCCAAGTGCACTCCAAGGCCACCTCAGCCACCGGAGTCCACAGAACAAAAACTCTGAGTACCCTGACGCCAGCAGCGAAAGTCGTTTCCCAGAGACCACGCAGCAGCTTTAAGCAGCACAGAGCGTGCTGCAGTGGCCACGGCATGCCTGCCTCTGGACCCCCGCTCGCTCCCTGTGAACCACACATGGGGTCCTCCAGTCCGTGCCTCGATCTCGTCGTCCTCTTTCTCGGCTGACTGCCCTCCAGTTCACCTGTTCTCTAGCCAAGGGCACTAGGCTTCAGTCCACCTAGAGGTGAAAGGGCTGGTCACAACGCCCTGTGCAGGAGAAAGAACGCACGCCAGGCATGTGCTTGGGGCCAAGGGGCATGTTTCTTTTTCCACACGCGTGGAAAAGTTTTGCTTTTCTTCAAAAGACAAGACTCTGAAATCTCAAGGGGATGGAAAAGTACAAAGTGCATTTTACAGACCGTAAAGATGGCCTTGCAGGCTGGGTGGACCCCAGTTACACCTCCTTCCAGATATTCCTTGATGTGGTGGTCATGGAGTGGGCCTTTCAAGCTTGGGGGCAGAGCTGGGCACGAGGTAGCCCCACCCCCAACTTGTGAGGGACACCCCTGGAGAGCCCAGCCCCAGACTGCAGGTCTGCAGGAGTGCCACTCCAGTCTGTGGCAGCACCTACACCCCCACTGGACGGCCACCCTGGTTCCTTCACCAGTGTCATGAGGGGCCTGCAGGAGTGGGGAGCCAGACACGTTTCTCACCTGCATGTTCCGCTGGTGTCACATGCTCCGGACACACTGCACATCACAGACAGGCTACGAAGTCACACTTACTGGCGGGGGACAGAGATCAGACCAACCCACAGGCCGGAAGGAAAAGGGTCCAAAGCAGGGCCACTCACCGTCAGCATCTGGCTCAGTGTTGACCACATTGGAGAGCAGCTCCCGTCTCTGCCCTTCTTCAGGTAGTCCGACTGCAAGGAAGCAGACCAGAGCCCCACGCTGAGTGACTGCTCTGAGTTCTGAGAAAACAAAGGCCTAGGATCACCATGGCCTAACTGCATGAATCTTGAAAAGCCACAAATTTTACTTGCATCTCGGTGAACAAGACCACAGCAACCCCCTTCTCTAGAGCTGAAGACACCCATGCAGGAGAAATGTGCACAGCAACGCTGTGACAATGCTTCTGGGAGGAAGGCTCTATGTGGCCCCTTCTAAAAGGAGGCTTTTGAAAGAAAAACTTTACAGAGAACGCTTTCTATTTCCAGGGCCTGTGGGAACTGCCTCCACTGACCAACCACCACTCTAATCCGGCCTGCTTCTGCAGGCCACAAGGACAGTGAAGAAGAGGAGGCACCGGCATGGTACGTGTGTGAGGAGGGACAGCCATCTGTGTGTCCATGTGAGGTAGGCACCCAGGAGAGATGCCTGGGCCCAAGCAGGGTGAGTAGGGCGTGGGGGTGGGAGGTGGGTCATTCCCGATGAGATGAAGCAAGTGGACCAAGCACGGAGCCAGGCTCCTCACTGCCAGTCAAGCCGAGCAGGAGGATGGGAGCGGCTGGTGATACCGAGGGGCACAAGAAGTCCCACGGCGCATGGTTCTCGGTCCATCCGGGTCCCCCAGAAGCTGTATGCGTGTCATGGCCTTTCCTAGCTCTGTCCACCGAGAACCACTCTCAGCACTCAGGTCTGGGTGTCCAAGCACCATCTGACACACGCAGGCCCACAGACCACACCATGAGCCATGACAGGAGCCTCTGACTGCCAGGTAAGCATGTTACAAGCAAGAGGGACAAAACAAACAGATGAAACTGATCTTAATAGGTTCTGTATTCCAACATATCCAAAAAAAATCATCATTTCAAAATTCTCTCTGGGCTAACGTGTTTGGCAGACTTAGCATGGAAAAAAAAATGTGTGTGTGTGTGTGTGTGTGTGTGTGTGTGTGTGTGTGTGTGTGTGTGTGTATGAGTTTCAGCAAATTTTTATACAGACTACATGTTGAATAAGACTTTAAACCTATCATGGCAGATAAAAAACATGAACATTATATCGCTGTCCAATACATGATTACTAGGAAGACTGAAGCTACACACATGTCCTGCGCTGTCTCTGCTGGAAATGATGGCCCAGAACATCTTCTGTGCCCAGAGGCAGGTGGCCCATTTACACGCACTCTCGGAGCTCCGAGGCCACAGGCAGAAAGCGGTGGATGTGGCAGAGGCATCAAGGGACAAGGGAACTGGCACATGGGGCAGGCTCTGGAGAATGGACTAGCTGTACAGAGGGGAGGGATGGTCACCTGTGAGAGCTCAGTGGGCCAAATTGTGCTGCTGAGGTGGCATGGGAGAAGGGCTGGGTCAAATCCTGGGCTGAGGGGAAGGGCGGTCTGGAGCCAGGGGTGGAGTGGTATGTGGTGGGGTGGAGTGGAATGAGGTGCAGTTCAGTGAGGTGGGGTGTGGTGTGATGCAGAGGGATGGTGTGGGTGTCGTGGGGTGCAGTGTGGTTCAATGCGGTGGGGTGCAGTGTGGTGGGGTGTAGTGCAGGGGGGTGGGATGCAGTGTGGTGGGGTAGGGTGTGATGCGGCAGGGTGGGGCTGCGTGGAGACAACTACCAGATATGCGCCTGCCACCATGGGTGGGGCAGCTGGGGCTCCCAGGAGGTGTGGCAGGTCTGCTGCATGGCTGTTCAGGGAGAAAGCGAGGATGGCTCAGGAAGAGAGGGCGGTACTGGAGAAGCCCCAGCAGGAGGACAGGATAGCCAGGTCTGAGGCAGTGCCCAGGTAGAGGTAGTTGCTTGTGGAGCTACAGGTCTCAGGGCCAGAGTGCAGTGAGGGAGCGAGGCCAACTGGAAAGCAGAGCAGCTGGCCAAAGAGGAAAGGCTGGGGGAACAGCAAGGCCAGGAAGAAACCAGGTGGACGCCTGATCATTGGGGTGGGACAAGAGGACTCTTGGACTTGCGCAGGCATAAGCAGGTCACAATGAACGTCCACGGCTGAAGGCACAGGTGTGGGGCATGGCTGGGTCTCCTCAAGGAGTCCTCAGAAGCTTTGGGGAGTGACTCTTCCCAGTGATAGCCTCTGCTACCACATGCACCTCCCCTGGCACCTCGGTCACTGCCTCTCCTGCTGACCTCTGAAGTCACACCTGAAGGGTAAGCCTCCTCTCACCTCTTCCTCTCTGGGAACCAGAGCAGGGAGCCCTTAAGGCAGAGGGGGCCTGAGGCTACATTTTAGAAAGACTGCTCCTAGACAGAGGAGCCTCCCACTGTGCCAGCCACCTGTCAGGCCAGCCATGTGACTGAGCAAGGAGCCTCCCCAGCCTGTGGACGGCCCAGCCTGAGCCAGGGGACAGGGACCTCAATCCATTCCAACCCTGCTGGGTGGCAGGACAGCAAAGAGCATGCTGTCCTGCCTCAAACCCTGGTTTGGGGTTGCAAGCATTGAGAAACAGGGGTGGGATGGGGCAGGAATGAACTGAGAGTCATTGAATGGACAGCAGTGAGGACCGTGACACATGCGTGATAAGCGATATATGCTTCCTTATGAGCAGACAATGCGGGGTTGCAAGATAGTTAGACAGGAGGGGTTTTCGCAGTTGACACTGGCTTGGGTCCACCTCCTGGGGGTGAAGCCCAACTGCCCACTGATAGCTCCCCAAGAAGACATCAGACAGGGTGTGTGGAGCCTTACTGAGGTTGCTGAGAGGACTCTGGCCATTCAGGGCTCAACCAGCTCACCTCGTACCTGACACCTGGCAGGCACACAACAGACATCTGTTGTGTAAATGGGTGCAACAGGGTTCCAGGGAGAGATCACGAAGAGCCCACATGGGTGCCCCACTTATTATGCAAGAAATCATAAGGCGAGCCCTGTGCTTCGGACCCTGTGATGGGGACAAGACTGCTACCAGACAGGGCTCATGGAATCAGCTGGGGACATGCTGGGAATAAACCGGGTATACGATGACACAATGCACTGCAGGACAGTAGGGCAAAGGAGAAAAAACTGGCTCCAGAAAGTTTCAATTTCACGCTTGAAAAAGAGTAAGGACCCACCCTTCCTTTTCACCTATGTAATCTAAAACAAAAGTTGACATGAAAGTGGGCTCAGGAGGATTCGCTCACAGCTCCTGCCACCCTGCCCTGTGGGGAAGTTGTGTGGGGATTGCAGAGGACATCTTAGAGCCATGGGGAGTCATAGCTGCCACCTCTGCATGCTCTGGGAATGCTTCTTGACATTTCCTCGCCAAAGGGCTGCATGTGAATGTGCAAACATGGTCATGCAAGCCGCATGGCATTGTCACTTCATGCCACTTCACAGTTAAGGGCGAATACCGGGGCTGGACCCAGACTTAATTGCCATTTCAAAAGCTGAGATTGGAGAACAGCATTCCTCCTTCCTGTGGTGTGCTACCTTTTCCCTATATGCAGCACTTGGGGGCTGCTACAGGACCACAGACCCTGAGCATAATATCCCTATGACCCCAAATAGACCTATTAAAGCCATTGCCAGGTACTGGAACGTGGACTCTGCACGGGAGGTCCACTCTGTGATGGCGTGCTGCAGAGGAGGTCCTGGCTCTGTGGGTCCTGACTCCTTAGCTGCCGCCTCACCCAAAGAGGAAGCTGGTCTCCCCAGGAGGGGCTGAGCATTGTAGAGTTCATGCCAGAGCTGGAGATGAGCCTGCGTCTTCCACCAGGCAAACACTTGTGGATCGAGCGCGACAGACTACCATAGCTTGTGAGCACCGGTAGATTCCGCGCTGGGCCCAGCACTCTCGGTCCAGTATGGCCTGCACCGGGCACCAGGCTGGGCTCAGGTCACAGACCAAGTAAGCCTGAACCTCCACAAGGTGCCGCTTGGCCCCCAGATGGCATCTCCTGTGCATGCTCCTTCTGCCTCAGCCTCAAAGTCAAGGGCCATTAACAATGGCTCCAAGACAGTGTGAGCACTGCCTGCCCAGGAAGCTTTCCATTCTCAGCCTCCTCCACAGGGCGCGCTCTGCTGCCCCCAGGGAGGGAGCTATGTGGACCAGCATCAGGACAGTTTGGCAGCTAAAAAGTGTCTTTTAAACCTCCAACAGTGATAAGTGGTTTTAATTTTCTTTGTGAAATCTGCACGTTTCCACCAAGAGCATCTATAACCCAGTATAGAGTTAAAACATTTACTGCCACTTCAGAGGATTCAGGAAGGTCAGCAAACAACTCAGGGGAGTAGAAGAATACAACCAACAGCTCTCTCTACTCTCCATCACCTCATCATTTCAGAAAGATGGAGAAGAATTTTTTATTGCAGCCCTTAAATCGTGGTACTTTTCTGAGTCTTGATCCCTTTGGAAATCAAGAAAGACAGAGCCTCCCAAGGGGAAATCCTGCATCCACTCAGGCGACATGCATTTCGCAGATGTTCCCAGAAAATTCGCCAACTCCTCTTCCCTGCCGCCCATGAGGCGAGCCCTGTGCTTCGGACCCTGTGATGGGGACAAGACTGCTACCAGACAGGGCTCATGGAATCCGGTGTAAGGCCTCCGCCAGCCATGCTGTCCATCTGTCTGACCCCTCACTCTGCCCCATGTCCTGCCTGCTCAGCGCTCTCCCTCCGTGGATGTGATCGCCCTGCACTGGAGCTCAGCTCCCCAGCTAACTGATCTCCTCCTGGGTGGCCTGGGGCTGCTCTGGGCTCTTGTGAACACCCTGCCCATGCCCCAGCCTGTCCTCCCAGAGATGCCGGCCATGGGAAGTGCCAGGAAGCAGGCAGTGGGCCTTGGGTGCTGAGTCCTTTGATGGGCGACCCCCAGGGACTCTGCAAGTATCCAATAAACATCAGGGGAAACAGCCAGTGAGTGCACAGGTGGATGACAGTACAAGGGCTCCGCCTAAAAAAGCTGTCTGAGTCTCAGACACATCAACGCCTAGCAAAATAGCTGCCACAGCAGAAAAGCAGAAAGGATTTTCTACCCAGCTCAGTCACCAGGCTTTGTTTCCATAACCGAAACTGCAGATTGAAGGGTGCCTCGGGACACTGGCCCCCGAGACTGACTCTGAGCCCCAGAGGTGGGGGGTGTATGCCCTGGCAGTGCACCTTGCCCCAGACCACAGCTGCGGGGTGCATGCGCCCTTGAGATAAGTAACAGAACGCCCCTTGGGGACACTTCTATATGCATGATGCTGGCAGACACTCTCACCGCGACAACCTGGCGACGTCCCCGCTGCCAAAGAGGGGCCAGGCCGGGGCGGGCGACGCAGCCTGGGCCCACAGTCGTTCTGGGACCCGGACACGCACTCCGCTTCCGCGGCCGCGGGTCTCCTCAAACCCACGCTGTGGTCCTGTGGCTTCCTTCAGACCCTTGCAGCCCCGCCCAGTTCCTCGCAGTCTCTGGGGTGGGCGGCGGCCACCCTGGGCCCTGGCGTCGGTGAACAGTGCTCCTGCAGCTGGACGCCGAGGTGCCGGCAGGGAGGAGGAGGAGAGGTGCAGGGCCGGACTGCAAACTTCTCACCGCCGCTTGGTCCGCGACCACAGACCCGCGCCTGGCACAGCCCCTCTGCCCAGCGGCCTTTGGGTGAAGTCGCAGATGGAAGGCAGAGCTGGCTGGCAAGTGACCCTGCGTCCCCGAGGGGCGCCCCTCAGTGTGGTGACCCGGGCAGAGACCCGCGCCCGCTGACTTCGAGGGGGGCGACTGTGGACCCGCGCCTCCGCGACTCTGCTGGCCCTGGCCCCGCTGGAGGCCGAGGACGCTGGCCTGCCCCGTCCCCTGCACGAGAAGCCGCCCGCCAAAGCCCCTTTCTGTTTCTCCTGGCTTCCTCCTCTTGAGAAGCCTTGCGCAGGGGAGGGGCCACATCTGCCTTCAGCAGAAAGTCCTGGGGCCAGGATGACAGAGAGTACTCCCCTGAGTGCTGGGACTTAGGATGCACCCTCA
The DNA here is from genome assembly GCA_030015415.1 of Cynopterus sphinx. Taxonomy (NCBI): domain Eukaryota; kingdom Metazoa; phylum Chordata; class Mammalia; order Chiroptera; family Pteropodidae; genus Cynopterus; species Cynopterus sphinx. The sequence continues at coordinate 35,662,876 of CM057386.1, forward strand.
AGACCTTCATAGTGGGGTAGGTCTCCTCAGGCTGTTGAGAGCCTGGGGGGTGGCCTTTAGGTCACACCCAGCATCACTGCTGAGGCTCCTTTGCAGCTGGTCAAGGAACCCCCATCCCAGGCTCTGTCCCTACACTCCTGGCTGCAGACCCACCCATATCCCCTCCAGGCTCTGTTCTCAATGTCCTAGCTGCAGGAACCCCGTCCCCCCACCCCCCATAAAGGTAACTTCTAGGCTTCACCCAACTCTAGACCTGCTCACACACAGCTCTCCAGGTGTGTCCTGCTGTCAGCACCTCACCTGAGTTGGAAATGCCTGCAGGAGCCTGGCTTCAGGGTTCACGTCAGGTTTCAGCCAGGTCAGGGAGCCTGGTGAAGGCAGTAGAGGAAGTTGGGGTGCTGAGCCAGAGAAGGGGTAGTCGGTGCTGGCTGTCCTGCAGACCATTGGCCCAGAGTGCGAGGACATGGTCTCCGTGCTGCTCAGGGAAACGGGTGCCCAGAGGCAGGCTCGGGTGCGCGGCTCCCCAACAGGCCTCCTGGACCCCCGTGCCTTCCTGTTAAACACTCTGGCTTCTATGTCTGCTCAAAACTGGCCCAAAGATGGGCTTCTCGTTCTCATTCCTCTAGAAAGGTCCCTCCCACCCCAAGAGCCTGGTGAGCCTGGAAACTCAGCTGGAGGAATGAGGGACACAAGCGTGTCCCCGAGCCCTGCGCCTTCTCAGTCCACATAGCCTTCAGCACTGCTGTCACCTGGCACTACCTGTGCTGCAAACAAAACACTGAAAACATTGCTATGACATCCCATAATTGTGAGCCAGATGGCAGTTTAGTCCGTTTCTCAAAACCTGCTTGAGTGCTCTGCCATGACTATGGCTCATGTCCATGCGAACTGCAGTAGGGGTGGGGGGGGGTGAGTGCCCCATTTCACGAAGCCCGGCCACTGATACGGTGAGGCTCCTGGCAGAGCCCGAGCCTTCAGCCACTGGCCCCGCAACCAAGGTGGAGCCTTGGCTGCAGGACCACCTGCCCCTCCCCACAGCCAGGCCTGGAGTTCTGCTCTGGACTGCTGTGGCCTGAGCTGGGTGGTCGCCAGGCCCTACACAAAGATTTTTGGTTACCTGCGGGTGACGTGTTGTTTTGGGCTTATGGATGTGCTGCCATAACAGAGTCACTTCAGTCGTCCCTTGGAAAGTCACCGATAGTGCTGGCACAGGGTCTGTTTGGGACTGTGACCCTCCGCGAGGGTACTGCACACGTCACCCTGCATTGTGCTTCCTGCCCAGCGCTGCAAGCACACTCTCAGTCCACTGACCCTGGACGACCTTTGTCTCTCAGCTGGAGGGTGTGCTGCTATACAAGGGCAGAGTGGGGCTTTGCGGGCATGCCAGAATTGCCTGCATTTGTAGGATATGGCTGATTTTCTGCGGCCCCGGGGATAAAGGACCACACATCAGCAGTTTAAACCACAGAAGCCATCCCACTCTGGGGCTGGACGTTCCAAGTCAGGAATCAGCACAGCATCCTCACTCCAGAGGCTCTAGGGAGTGACCTTCCTGCCTCCTCAGGCCCCTGTGCTCTGGCCCCACCCCCCACCTCTGCCTCGGTCTGGTGCCCTCCACCTCCAGCCCCATGTCTCTCCTTCAGAGTGTCTCTTACAAGGATGCTCATGAGATTTAGGGTCACCGGGGTGATCTCATGTCGAGGTTCCTAATTACATCTGCAGAGACCCTTTTTCCAAATGAACTTGCATTCTGAGATTCTGGCGGGAGGTCACCCCAGCGCAGATGCTGTTCTGGTCCCTCCTGGTGGTGGTCATCTTCACCCAGGAGCCACGGTATTTCTCCCAGCGATGTCCCTGGCCGCCATCCCTGGCTTTCTGAGCAGCGTTTGTGTCGCTTGCTCACAGTTTGGGAGTTTGTGTGACAGGTGGGTCAGGGTGGGAGAGACAGGTGAGTGGTCCCAGCCCAGCTCCCTGCCACCCCTCCACTGAACTGGCCACCCGAGAGCCCAAGGTTTAAAACCTATGAAGACAGATTTCAAGTTTATTGACATTAAAATTAAGTTTTATTATTTCCTATAAAATTTCCTAAAGGATTCTAAAGAATATTCTTAAAAGTTACTACACTTATATACACTTATAAACATTACTAATCAGCAATAGTAAAAATGTGGCACCAAGTTCACTTAAAGCAAGTTCTTCCATGTTTGGAAAAGGATAGATGAGGATAGATGTCATTTTTTTCTTTTTATGGACTTCTTTAAAAAAATTAACTTTAAACTGTAAAATGTTCATTAAAATCTCTGCACAGTGTCAAAAGAAGAGGGCAGAGTCTGGTTCTTTCTCGTCCCTGCTGGACAGGACGGGCGGCAGGCACGGTGCCCACAAGTTAGGACACCGACAATCCTGCCACTGGCGAGGTCAGGGTGAGATCCTGCGAGTGTCGGAGTGTTGGGGTGCGGGTGTCGGAGCACCTCAGAAGTGATTGATTGCATGTGCTCCGTATTGTGGCCTGTACACTCACTGGTCCTGCCCACCCAAAGGTTCAACTGGGTGGGCTTTGGGCACTCGGGGGAAGCCAGCGGACTATGGTCCGCAGACTCCACAGACGCTACTGAAGAAAAACTAAATTGAGCTGTGTGCAGGTTGGCCCAGGGCCAGTCTTGCGCGACAGGCAGGCCCATCTGGCCAGATGGCTCACCCCAGCACACGAACACCTCCTTGGGCGGTGGGGCAGGCTGGGTTTTGCCAGCCTTCTGCGTGTCCTCCTCCTCCAGAAACCCATTGCTGGTTGCCAGGAGCTGGGCCTCGTGGTTGTTGGGAGGGACCCTCCAGGGCCCCAGGGTTGGTGTTGGTGGCCTGAAGCGGTTGCACAGTGGGCTCACCCCTGATCGATGAATGGTGGGATGGGGAGCCTGCTCTAGCCACCTGGCCTCAGCTCCTGCAAAAGGGGGTGCTGGGTAAGTGGCTGTGAGGGTAGACGCCCGACTGCACCCCAGACAGCAGCCCCACCGGGACGGCACACACTGCGGCCCCCCTTGGGGATCTCACCGACCTCATAGGATGGCCCACAGCCTGCGTGGAGGCCTCTGCCTTTACTCTGGTCTCTAAAACGCCCCACTGAGCCTCACAACTTTCTTTGCATGGCTCCACATTTTTAGCTTGGTTTCTATTGACCTCATTGTTTAAAAGACGCTGTTGTAAATGGCGTTACTCATCTTCTCGTATTTCATTCTCATGCGTAGAAATGCCTCTTTCGTCCTCATTCTTAAAAGTCTGCCTTAGGAGCAGACGTTTTGCCTGACTTTGCCCGGGTCACTGAAGGAAGGCTGTTCCCCTTTGCACTGGCTTCCCTTAGGCCCGACGGGGCTAGGAAAGCCGTTGCCCCTTGGAAGAGAATGCGTCTTTTACCGCTGGATACTTAAATACATGTACGTTTTTTCTTTGTCTCAAGTGTCTGTTTGTTTATGATGTATCTAAAATTTTATTTACCATTTTAGATTCATTGGATTTGGTGAATATGTGAGTAAGTGTCCTTTGAAAGTTCTGCCAGATTTCAGCCATCTTCCCTTTAAATACTCTTCACAGTTTTCTTCTTTCTGTGACTCTGATTACACACATAATAGCCTCAAACTCAATCTGCATTCATTTTCCTCACATGTTACGGTTCTTTGTGCACTCATTTCAATGATTTCTTCAGCTCTAACTTCTAGCCCACTAATTCCGTGCTCAGCTGTTACTGATATGCTGTTAAATCCAGTGAACCTTTGCATTTCAGCAGTGCTTTTTTGCATGTCTACATGTTTTAATTGGTTATTTTTTTAATGTGCTGGAAACTTACTGTGCTTAACTTCCTGGCCTATGTATTGTTCTCTTAATATTTTTAACTTCATCTTGTATTTCTCCAAACAAAGTAATCATATTATTTTGTTTTCTTCAGTACATCCAATACCTGAAATCTGCCTGTTTTGCTACAGTTTTCACTGATTCTCACTCACAGCTTCGTTTCCATGTGCAGCTAGCTGGTCCCTTTTTATTGTGTGCTGCTTATTTCCTTTGTAGTTCTACTTGTGAAAAGTCTTCGATGGAAATAGCCTGGGGAGACTCTGGAGGCACTGCCTGGTGCCTGGAAATGAGGAGTGCAGAATCCTTCTACCCTAACCCTCAGCCTGGGGCTCATGGGGTCACCCACTTAGCACAGCGTCAGGGAGGGAAGTCTGACTGCCACTCAGCCAGCATTGGGCCTTCACTTTCCTCTCAGCTCTGAGGCCTCAGATGGCCAGCTACTTCTCTGTCCTTGGGATGGAGAATGGGGTCCTCCCTTCCGGCGGTGAGGGCATGGCCCTTTGTGGCCAGGTTTTACCGGTGACTTACTGGCCTCCCGTTTGGCTGTGCTCTGTGCCTGGTCTTCTCTCCCACCTCCATGGAAGCTGTGAAAAGTCTCCCAGTGCTGGCTGATGCCCGGGGGTAACCTCTCTGAGTTTTCTTGTTGCCTCTGGCCCTGGCCAGAGAGTCCCTTACTGTTTTGCCAGCCCTCATGCCCTCATACATGGTGCCCACATGCCCATGGTGCCCGTGTGTCTCAGTGTCAGCCGGCCCACCCCAAAATTGACCTGCTGTGTGGCCAGCAGGCTCACACTCCATTTGGCAAATCTCTCTTCTTTTTTGCTCCCTTTTTCATGTTTGCCATCGGTTCATATTTTATGATATTTAAAATCCACCTTAAATCCTTTTGGGGAATTATGTAAAATTAACCAGGCTATCTCCACCTCCACCCCTTTTCAAGCCAGAGTCTAGGTGCCAACACTGGGGTGTGTGTGTGTGGAAGGGTGCACACTGAAAGCGACATTGTCATCATAAATGCTGACTGTTTATAAGAGCAGGGTTGCTGAAAAATGAGGAGATGCCATTTAAAAGTGCTCTGGAGTGGAAAGATGACCCATGAAAACACTGCCTGGGATGATCTGAAGTCACCTGAAACCTCACAGGCAGGACATGAAGGCCAGTCTGAGCTTCCATAGAACACTCTGTCCTTTTGTTTCAGTCACTAATCAAACTATCACATGGAAACTGGCATATGTCCACTGCTAAGGTGGCCGCAATGCCCATCAGGGCCCAATTCTCAGACTCGTGGTCACAGAGAAGGTTGCCCAAAGGCTGCATTCAGTCACCTTGTAGGCAGTTTCCACCTAATGCTTCAGCAGGTGTCTGGCCCACTTGTTGGACCTGCTGCTTTTCCATGTGCAGAGCAGGCAGAAGGCCAGACAGGCTGGGATGTCGGGCTGTCCACAGATGCGGCACGAGAGCTCCAGTGTGTCCTCTGTCACCACTGAGACACCAGGCACCCAGGCTGCTGACAGTCCACTCACTAGTAGTTTTCTCAAGAGGAAATACTTTCACTCTCTAGAGATTCTAACTGGGGAAGGTCGCAACACAACCCAAACTGCACGGTATCTTACCGAAAGCAGAGCCTTCATTGTTAGCTCTGTCTCCATAAATGGGCCAGTCCATTTCCTCTTCCTGGTCCCTGGCAACCTACAGAGAGAAATGATAGAGAGGGGTACATGGCATAGCATTTGTCCTGCCACCAAAGGGGAAGGACAATAGTAACAAAGTACATTCCGGAGACTGACAGGCCTGGCTGTTCTTCAGGTGAGGGACGGGCAATCCCCACAGTGCCCGGTGTTAGAACGTTCACCACGTGTGGGGCTGAGTGTGACCATGCTGAGTGGCAGAAGCTGGCTTTGTCCTCCGCATGTTTACTGTGCAGAGACTGGTGGTGGCTGCTGATGAGGGTGGGGCTCATGGTGGCCGACTTCTTCAGGAAACAGCCTGGCCTGGGGGCACACAACCATGCACATAGCAAGCCCACTCCTGGAGCAGGCCCCATGCACTCACAACAGGACAGGGTCAAGGTCAGCTGTGGCAGCACCGGCTCAGCAGCAGACACCTGGGAACCATCCCCAGGCCCTTCTGCAGTAGGCGGGAAGTGGCTTGGGAAGAGACAGCCACAGAAGCAAAAGCACACAGATCACGGTGACACAGGTCGACAGGCTTGACAGCTTAGTACTAAGTGAAAAAAACTGATTCCCCAAAGACCCAAACATTACACACACTGTGTCCTTTCTGCAAAGTTGAAGTCACCAGTGAACTGTGTATGTGTATTTCTCAGAAATACATGGTCTATAGCAGCACATTATAAGGAAAACAGGAACGAGGAACATTAGTGGGGTGCAAGGACTGGAATGGGGGCTGCATCAGCAGATGGGGGCCATGTCAAGATCTGGCCCCTCTCTGGGTTGGGGTCCTTCTGTTATCAAAAGTAAGTAACTCAAATGTCAGTAAACGCAAAGCAGGTCGTACACAGACACCGAGCAGGAGGCTTTCGTCCCACCCACACATCCTGGCCCATGTCACGGCACTTCTCGTTCACACACGTCCTCACTCAGCTAGCCTATGACACCTACCTGGATCCCACTGAGCTTGGTCACACACACACACCATCTCCGTTCCCCAGTTCCCGCACACAACGATCCCCAACATCATGAAAAACCCCAAAAAGAGAAGCCAGAGGGACTACTCAGAGAATACCCGCAAAATGCCCACCACCGAGGGGGCATCGTGGCTGGCACTGCGCCCTGCGCTGTGTCACACATCTATACGCCGCCTCACATCTGGTGCATGTCAGAGCAGGCAGCATGCCACTGATGCTCTCCGGCTTTGTGACAGCCATCTCTGGTCCTCCTGTCACATGCACACACATGCATGTCCCACGGCCAAAGACATTTTTTGTGCCCTGCTTTTTCTGCAGTGGCCACCTCAGCAGCACCCCTTGGAACACCATGGATACCTCACAGCTATGATAGGACAGTGCTGAATATCAACTTAAGTTTTGTGGGAACCTGACACCCCACATTTGGCTCAGGGCAGCCGCTCTGCTCACCTTGATCAGTGAGGCACTCTGTGAGCTGATGGACATGACAGAGCTGGAACTCGAGGTCCCAGACAGTGGCTGGAACACCCTGCGCCTCTCTCTGTGGGAGCGAAGGGGCATGTTAGCAAGGGCCTCAGGGAGCTGTGACCCCCTTGTTGTCCACACGCCCCGGGTACATGAAGTTCCAGGGCCACCAAGGGTCGATCCCACCGCCGGCATGAATGAAAGGCCAGCTGCGAGGTGGGCTGTGTTCGCGTGGACGCATCCGCCAATGAAGAGTATGCTGCCCCTTGAGCAACAGGCCCGACCCATGTGTGGACATTCTCCACAGCTTGCCCTTCACTGCCCCACAAGAATGAGTGGACAAGGAAACATAGCGCTGCATCTGCCGACTGCCATCGCTGGGGCACTTCCTAGAGCCAGTATACCCTGCCACAGCTTGCCCATCATCATCACCTCCCACCCGCGAGGGACAATGGCAGGTCTGCTCCATTGCATGGTTCACACGCAAGGGCCCTGACTCGACACAGCGACACAAAGCTTAGCAGGAGACATGCCGTCTGGGTCAGCAGCGGGCAGAGCAGCTTATGGAGGGCAGAGGTGGACACTGTGGAGAGTGAGGAGCATGTAGCCCACATTTTGTGGTGTTTCCTATTCCGAACGCACCACATGGATGGCTTTTCACGGCTGCACGGCTCTGTCACCAGGAGGCAGTGTGCCCCTCAAAGGCATGCCTGAAGCTGCACCATGATCATAATAAGGGGCAACTTTCTGCCTTTGTGAAATTCAAGGCGAAAAAGTCGCTTGCGCTTTGGGTGGGCCTGCATGCCGTAATCCAGGGGCCTAGTGTCCAAGGACACAGTCAGCACAGTGGGCTCAGGAGCGAGTCCAAAGGATGAGGCCCAGATAACTGGGCACAGCCATAGACCACAGAGAGGACTGAACGTGCAGACCGGTTCCCGGACACATGGGACAGGAGCGGCCATGACTCAGACGTGTGGGCATCTGCTGTGGCAGGCATGGGGAGGGTCCCTAAGACTCCTCAGTGAGTGATAAGGAAGCCATGTGAGCATCTAGCAGTGTCAATGATGGCAACTGAAACAATTTTGTTTTTCTTTTATGTCATCACAGTATTTGAGATGTCCCATCATATGTGCATTATTTTTCTGAGCTATTTGAGTGAAGACGCCACATAGCCGTTTTTCAGAGATGTGAAACAGCACAAGGTAGCTTGCAAACTTACCCTGGTTCAGGCGAGCTGAGGCCACCATCCATCTCCTGTGAGGGAATAAGTGATAATTCACAAAATGAAAAAGGCAGGTGGCATTGACATCGAGCTTATTAAATTAAATTCAAATCCGTCATGTGAAGGTCGTGGGTGCCTCTGCAGCTCCAGGGTATGGCACCCACCTCCAATCCCTCTGTTATGGCCTCAGCTGTGTCCCTTCCAGCTTCACTCATTCATGTTCTAACCCCTGCCACTTCTAGCCTCCAGAATCACGAGATGCCAAGTTTGCCGTTTAAGCCCCAGCCTGTGGCCCATTTTACGGCAGTGCCAGCAAAGCAGAGCACCACATGGCACGTGCATGTTCCATTTCTCTAAGGCAAGAACTACGAAGCGGGCTGGGTCCCAAGATGGTATGCAGCTGAGTTGAGACACTTGCCAATGTGGCACTATTTACATTCCTAACTATATCCCCACTAGTGGTGCAAGATTCCCACTTCCTCCGCATCCCAAATGACATTTGGTGGTGGTAGTATTTTTTATTATAGTCACTCTCCTGGGTGTCTGGTGATATCTTATTGTGGTTTTGTGTATTACTAATGACTAACTACATGGAACAATTTTTCATGTGCTTACTTACCATCCATATATCTGTTTTGGTGAAGACTTTGTTCAAATGAAACCCTAACCCTAACCCAAGCCTAGCTCATGCCCTGCCGCACCCCAACCCAACCGTAGTCCTAATCCTAACTGTAACCCTAAATTTGGAACAAGGCCAATGTGCCATTTTTCCCTCCAATTTTGAACTTTAAAATAATTTTTAGAATTATTTCATGTATTTTTACTCTAGAAATCATGCAACCAAATGCAAGACTTTCCTAAAGACTTTCCTAAAAAAATTTTTTTTCATTTCTTACCATTGGCAAATACGCTACACGTAGACTTATATATAGCTTTTCCCACTTACTGTACCATAAGCATTTAAAAAATATTGTTATATACTTTTCATAACCAGAATTTTCAATGGTTCCCAACTTTTCTAGATGGAATGAATATTTAGCCTGTTTTAATTGTTCACTTAATTTTTAGTTTTTATATTATTTCAGATTTTTCAATATTATAAACATGGTCCTGTTCACACACATTACATGATTTCTTCGAGGGTAACAAATTTACCTCTGAAATTTAGGTCTAGGATCAATTTTGAGTTAATAGTTCATAAGGCTGAACTAGGGGCAAAGACATTTTTATTTCAATATGGAAATGCAATTGTTGAACTTACTCAAACTTCCCCCAATGACAGCTGTGGAACCATATCCAAGTCAACAGGCCCTAAGGAAAAGGTTTACTTCTGCAATATTTCTCCCTTGCGTTATATAAGGCTGTGCTATGCCAGATAAACAATGTCAGATTACTATGGCATAATACTAAATGTTTCCTTCACACTGTATAAATCACAGAACATAATTGTCTTTTCAAAATTTAGGTAGACTGTATAGATTGAATTTTCATACACCTTTCAGACTCACTTTGATCATTTCTGTAAATATCTAATAAAAACAAAACTAAAGAAAATAAACGTGGATATTCAACTCTAGGTAAGCCTCAAACAAAATATTCTGGAAAAGAGTACTGAATGAAATACATGTCGGGATCTCAGCACTTACCACTGGTGATGGGGACTCTGGAAACACAGGACTTGTAAAATATTGAACTGGAGTGAATTCCACTGGGGAATTTACCTTTTGAGGCAGTCGCCTAGAAGGGTCAGGAGGAAAAAAAGACACGTGTCAGCAAGGGGGCCCTACTCCGCAGAGGGGCTCGGGACTCTTGGGACCTGCGGGTAGCACAGGCTCACACCAGAGCTTTCCTTTACTCTACAAAGCCTTGGCACCAGCATCCCCCGGGACACACTGAGGAACTAGTCGCTCCTGAATTCATGGCAGAGGGCGGGCTCCCAAGTCAGGTGGCAAGGGAGGGCACACCAGAGAGGTGCCCTGGAGAAGGGAGGGAAGGCGGACGAAGCGGCGGGTGCTACCACCAACAATGTAGGACAAGTCAGCCAACCGGCAAATTCCCAGCATTTGGATAAAAAATGATTTTCGAGTTTGCCAAGTGTGGGGGCCCGTGACTCACGGTGTGGAGAGAGACAGGGACTGTGGGTGCCTAGGAGAGGCACAAAGTGGACCCAGACTTTCCAGCTCGCACAGGCTCACAGACATATGGGACTACGTGAGCGCCACGTCGCCTTCCATTGACGGAGGCAGAATCAGTGGCAACTCTGCCGTGAGCTGCACAGATGGCCACACGGTTAGGAATGACACGAGCCACCACCCATCTAAGTGTCGTCACGGTCCCACGGTAAGTCATCAAGGCTTAGGAGTGTCCTATGGACAGCTGTGTCTCAGCGGCTTGAAACACTCTGGCAAGCGCATGCACTTACCGGGGTTCCGGGGACATATAGTTGTTCCTGAGGACCTATGTGGGGGATGTGGGTAAAGGAAATATCGTGGAATTAAAACCAAACTAGCTGACAATCAGCTCATCGCACGCAAAGTTCCAGCCAGCGTTTACTGTACTGTAAATACCGTTCCTCGGGTTCCCCCCAGTGTAGGCTAGGACTCGCTATGTGAACGGACCCCTAATCCCAGCTCCCGTGACACATGCGCCTACGTTCTCCCTGCTCCTTTCGGAAAGACCCACAAGGGGACTGCTGGTTCACAGGGCACGCGCCTGTGTCAGGTCTCAGACGTGGCTGAGCCTCCTTCAAGGTGCCGGGATTTACACACTCGCTCAGAATGAGAGGAATCAGCGGTCATCCCTCTCGGACGCGTGGCACATCACCGTTTTGATCACTGAGATGCGTGTGGTAGACGCCGTGGTTGAGTGCGTGTTCACCTACGGTGGAAGTGTGAGCAAGTGCTCACGGGCCATCGGCCCACCCGTTCATAGCTATTGGTGAAGAGGCATTCAAACTTCCTGCGTTTTCAACACGGTGGTTCCCCCTCACTATTGAGCTCTGAAAGTTCCCTGGATAGTCTGCTACAAGCAAAGGGTTTGCTGATGCCGTGATCCGGTCTGTGGCGATGGCTGTCCTCCACGCCAACTCCACTTCCTGCCAGTGCTTCCATCGCCCCTGTCGAGATCTGCACTTTCACTCACGGCGTATGGTCCAAAGATGTCAAGCTCATCTCTTGGGATCTGTCCTGGCCTCCCCCACGCATCTGTGTGTCTGTCCTCCCTCACCCAGCCACACACAGTCTCCAGGTCCTCGTAGTGACAGTCTAAGTCGGAAGACATCACAGCTCTCTTGGCACATCTCTTCCTAAACATTCCTGGCCACTCAAAGTCTTAAGAAAGTCTTTCGTTTAGGTTCAACTTGCAAGCTGCTTTAAAAGAGGCTTTGGGAATTGCCCAGAAACTGCAGTGCATCCTCCGGGCCAAGCCAAGGAGAGGGACATGCAAGCCACAGCCATGGGGACCGTCCGTGTCAGACACTGCGTCTCGCAGCGTCACCCAGCTGGTGATCCACCCGGGAACGGCTTCCGGCTTTCAGTGACGGTTGGTGCGCGTGTATGTCCTTCACTCCAAACACGGGGCGTGTCACGTGAGACTCTCGGCGTGGACAGAACCTAGCCCTACTGGAGAAGCCTCGGGCCATTATGTTGTGAAATCCGTGTTCACGTTTCTCATTGATCTGACCATAATTTTAAGTGAAGTTTGTCTACGTCCATGAAGGCTGCTGGCTCTGAAATTCTATTGTGATGAGGTTTTCTGCTTGTGATTTCAGGTCGCCCTGCCCTCAAAGCATCTTTGGAGGTGCTACTTCTTCCTCCGAGTCCTGAAAACAATCTCTGTGCAACGGGTGTTTCTAACGAGAACACTGGGTCGAAGTAATGGGCACACCTCCGTCCTGGGGCTCCTTCTGGCAAGTTCTAATGCTGCAGTAATGTTTCGTGTCATCTGTCTATTTGGGTTTTCCACTTCTTTAGCATCAGTTTTGTTGGCTCGTGTTCATCAACCAGAAAGGCAGGTAGTTCCTTTCTTAAGTGGACGCCTGATCCAGCCGCGAGGGCTCTCCGTATAGGCAGAAACGGACAGCGGACCCAGCCCCAGGTGCTACGCCTGTGCTTCTGATTCCTCTGTGCACATCCTCCGTCACCCACTGCTCTGGAGGAGAAGCTTCGTCCCACTGAAGGTGGCAGGGACAAAACGAGCCCGAGGGCTCTGAAGGCTCCACACACACTTTGAGGTTAGCCTGGCACCATCGGCCAAACTTGGCCACCAGAACAGAAACCTTTAGCACGATGAAATGTAACAACAGGTGACACGTTCAGATAGTGGACACAGGGCCAGTGACTGCGATTCCTGAGGAGGGTCGGTCGCTGACTCGGGGACCATGTCGTGATCCACTACCCGACCAGGAGGTTTGATCGACAGCCACACACCCAGGAGTGGAGGGAAGCGCTCGTCACCTGCACATACGATGAGCAGTCGGCACACTGCAGGCTCGCCTCCTGTACATCTGCTATCTATTGGCTTCTTGAAACTACGCTTCCTGCCAGTCTGAGTACAGCAGTTGCTGCCGGGCATGGCACCCCACACAAGGAGGGACGTTAGACGATTCGTCTGCCACAGAAAATCACACTGTGCCCTACGGAGGCACCTTTGGTATTGCCTGGACCGGGCTAGGTCCAGGGCCCCACTCAGGGTTTTGTGGGTGGCAGCAGGTGGCTGGGAGAGATATGCCAGCTTGCTTGGGCTATGGCCTAAGCTGTGACTGTTGTCATCACAGTCCCCTCTGAGGACCAGTTACAGTGTCTGTAACACGGATGCTGATGCCAGGCTCGACCATGAGGGTCCTGCTGTGGCCCCGCTGGACCAGGAATTTGTCCCCTATATGGAACCAGACTCTTTCTGCTGACCCATCCTATTAAGATGAGGGGGCGGTATAGACAGCCGGATCCCATGTCAGGCGGCACACATCAGAAGGCCCCTGTACGCGAGGAGGGTGACTGACACCTGCCCACCCACCCAGCTGTCCTCTTGCACACGCTTCACTCATTCCACATCCAGAGTGTTTTCAGTTCCTTGCACCTTTTGCAAGTGACCACTTGGCTGGTTCCGTTGGAGCAGCATTTTTGGGAACTGCACACGTGCTACAGCCCATGGCAGAAGCCTGCTTCATGCCACACCCAAAGTTCCTGCCTCTGGCCCTCAAGCATGTGTTGAAGACATGTCCAGATCTCAGCACTTACCGCTGGTGGCCGGTCCTCAGGAATCACACTTATCTCCACCGATTGTAAAGGCGTGAATTCCACCGGGGAATTTAACCTACGAGGCACTCTCCTAGGAGGGTCAGGAGAAAAAAAGACACGTGTCAGCAAGGGGGCCCTGCCTCCATGGCGGGTCTCGGGGTACTTGGGCCCGGCGTATCGCACATGTTCACGCCAGTGCTTTGCCTTGCTCTGCAAAGCCTTGGCACCAGCATCCCCAGAACACACTGTGAGGAATTAGTCGCTCCTGAATTCATGGCAGATAAAGGGCTCCCAAAGCAGGTGGCAAGGGAGGGCTCACCAGAGAGGTACCCTGGAGAAGGGAGGGAAGGCGGACCAAGCGGCGGGTGCCACCACCAACAATGTAGGACAAGTCAGCCAACCAGCAAAGTCCCCGCATTTGGGCAGAGAAAGATTTTCGAGTTTCCACGAGTGGGGGCTCGTGGCTCACGGTGTGGACAGAGACAGGGACTGTGGGTGCCCAGGAGAGGCACAAAGTAGACCCAGACTTTACAGCTTGCACAGGTTCACAAACAGATGAGACTACGCGGGCACCGTGTGCGCCTTCCGTTGACAGAGGCAGAGTCAGTGGTGACTCTGGTGTGAGCTGCACATATGGCCACACGGTTAGGAATGACACGAACCACCATCCGTCTACGTGTCGTCACAGTCCCACCGTAAGTCATCAGGGCTTAGGAGTGTCCTACGGACACTCAGAGGCCTGAAACACTCTGGAAAGCACATGCACTTACCGGGGTTCTGGTGTCATAAAGTTGTTCCTGAGGACCTATGTGGGGGAGGCGGGTAAAGGAAATATCGTGGAATTAAAAACGAAGTTGCTGACAATCAGCTCATCGCACGCAAAGTTCCAGCCAGCGTTTACTGTACTGTAAGTACCGTACCTCGAGCCCCCCCCAGTGTAGGCTAGGACTCGCTATGTGAACAGACCCCTAATCCAAGTGCCCGTGACACGTGCGCTTAAGTTCTCCCTGCTCCTTTCGGAAAGACCTGCATGGGGACTGCTAGTTCACAGGGCACGCGCCTGTGTCAGGTCTCAGACGCGGCTGAGCCTCCTTCAAGGTGCCGGGATTTACACACTCGCTCTGAATGAGAGGCATCAGCGGTCCTCCCTCTCGGACGCGGGGCACGTCACCTTTTTGATCACGGTGATGCGTGTGGTAGACGCCGTGTTTGGAGTGCATGTTCACCTACCGTGGAGGCGTGAGCAAGTTCTCACGGGCCATCGGCCCGCCCGTTCATAGCTATTGGTGAAGAGGCGTTCAAACTTCCTGAGTTTTCAACACGGTGGTTCCCCCTCACTTTTGAGCTCTGAAAGTTCCCTGGATAGTCTGCTACAAGCAAAGGGTTTGCTGATGCCGTGATCCGGTCTGTGGCGATGGCTGTCCTCCACGCCAACTCCACTTCCTGCCAGTCCTTCCATCGCCCCTGTCGAGATCTGCACTTTCACTCACGGCGCATGGACCAGAGATGTCAAGCTCATCTCTTGAAATCTGTCTTGGCCTCCCCCGCCCATCTGTGTGTCAGTCCTCCCTCACCCGGCCGCACTCTGTCTCCAGGTCCTCGTAGTGACAGTCTAAGTCGGAAGACATTACAGCTCTCTTGGCTCATCTCTTCCTAAATATTCCTGGCCACTCAAAGTCTTAAGAAAGTCCTTCGTTTAGATTCAACTTGCAAGCTGCTTTAAAAGAGGCTTTGGGAATTGCCCAGAAACTGCAGTGCATCCTGTGGGCCTAGACGAAGTGAGGGGCATGCCAGCCACAGCTACAGGGACCGTTCCGTCTCAGACACTGCGTCTCGCAGCGTCACCCAGCTGGTGATCCAGCCAGGAACGACTTCCGGCTTTCAGTGACCGTTGGTGCACGTGTATGTCCTTCACTCCAAATACGTGGTGTGTCACGTGAGACACTCGGGGTGGACAGAACCTGGCCCTTCTGGACAAGCCTTGGGCCATTATGTTGTGAAATTCGTGTTCACGTTGCTCATTGATCTGACCATAATTTTAAGTGAAGTTTGTCTACGTCCATGAAGGCTGCTGGCTCTGAAATTCTGTTGTGATGGGGTTTCCTGCCTGTGATTTCAGGTCGCTCTGCCCTCAAAGCATCTTTGGAGGTGCTACTTCTTCCTCAGAGTTCTGAAAACAATCTCTGTGCAACGGGTGTTTCTAACGAGAACACTGGGTCGAAGTAATGGGCACATCTCCGTCCTGGGGCTCCTTCTGGTAAGTTCTAATGCTGCAGTAATGTTTTGTGTCATCTGTCTATTTGGCTTTTCCACTTCTTTAGCATCAGTTTTGTTGGCTCGTGTTCATCAACCAGAAAGGCAGGTAGTTCCTTTCTTAAGTGGATGCCTGATCCAGCCGCGAGGGCTCTCCGTATAGGCAGAAACGGACAGCGGACCCAGCGCCAGGCACTACGCCTGTGCTTCTGATTCCTCTCTGCACATCCTCCGTCACCCGTGGCTCTGGAGGAGAAGCCTCTTCCCACTGAAGGTGTCAGGGACGGCACGAGCCCGAGGGCTCTGAAGGCTCCACCCACACTTCGAGGTGAGCCTGGCACCATCTGCCAAACTTGGCCACCAGAACAGGAACCCTTAGCGCGATGAAATATAACAACAGGTGACATGTTCAGAGAGTGGCAACAGGGCGAGTGACTGCGATTCCTGAGGAAGGTCGGTCGCTGACTCGGAGACCATGTCGTGATGCACTACCCGACCGGGAGGTGTGATCGACAGCCAGGAGTGGAGGGAAGTGAACGTCCCCTGCACATACGATGAGCAGTCGGCACACTGCAGGCTCGCCTCCTGTACATCTGCTATCTCTTGGCTTCTTGAAACTGTGCTTCCTGCCAGTCTGAGGACACCAGTCGCTGCCGGGCATGGCAACCCACACAAGGAGGGGCATTAGACGATTCGTCTGCCACAGATAGCCACACTGTGCCCTACGGAGGCGCCTTTGGTATTTCCTGGACCGGGCTTGGGCCAGGGCCCCACTCAGGGTTTTGTGGGTGGCAGCAAGTGGCTGGGAGAGACATGCCAGCTTGCTTGGGCTATGGACTAAGCTGTGACTGTTGTCATCCCAGTCCCCTCTGAGGACTAGTTACAGTGTCTGTAACACGGATGCTGATGCCAGGCTCGGCCATGAGGGCCCTGCGGTGGCCCCGCTGGACCAGGAATTTGTCCTCTACATGGAACCAGACTCTTTCTGCTGACCCATCCTATTAAGATGAGGGGGCGGTATAGACAGCCGGATCACATGTCAGGCGGCACACATCGGCAGGCCTCTATACGCGAGGAGGGTGACTGACACCTGCCCACCCACCCAGCTGTCCTCTTGCACAGACTTCACTCATTCCACATCCAGAGCGTTTTCAGTTCCTCGCATTTTTTGCGAGTGCCCACCTGGCTGGTTCCGTTGGAGCAGCATTTTTGGGAACTGCACACGTGCTGCAGCCCGTGGCAGAAGCCAGCTCCATGCCACACCCCAAGTTCCTGCCTCTGGCCCTCAGCCATGTGTCGAGGACATGTCCGGATCTCAGCACTTACCACTGGTGGCCGGTCCTCAGGTACCACACTTATCTCCACCGATTGTAAAGGTGTGAATTGCACCGGGGAATTTAACCTCCGAGGCACTCTCCTAGGAGGGTCAGGAGAAAAAAAGACACGTGTCAGCAAGGGGGCCCTGCCTCCACGGAGGGTCTCGGGGTACTTGGGCCCGGCGTATCGCACAGGTTCACGCCAGTGCTTTGCTTTGCTCTGCAAAGCCTTGGCACCAGCATCCCCGGGACACACTGTGAGGAATTAGTCGCTCCTGAATTCATGGCAGAGAAAGGGCTCCCAAAGCAGGTGGCAAGGGAGGGCTCACCGGAGAGGTACCCTGGAGAAGGGAGGGAAGGCGGACCAAGCGGCGGGTGCCACCACC
This sequence comes from Cynopterus sphinx, assembly GCA_030015415.1. NCBI lineage: Eukaryota > Metazoa > Chordata > Mammalia > Chiroptera > Pteropodidae > Cynopterus > Cynopterus sphinx. The sequence goes on from CM057386.1 coordinate 35,680,245, forward strand.
AACAATGTAGGACAAGTCAGCCAACCAGCAAAGTCCCCGCATTTGGGCAGAGAAAGATTTTCGAGTTTCCACGAGTGGGGGCTCGTGGCTCACGGTGTGGACAGAGACAGGGATTGTGGGTGCCCAGGAGAGGCACAAAGTGGACCCAGACTTTACAGCTTGCACAGGTTCACAAACAGATGAGACTACGTGAGCGCCGTGTGCGCCTTCCGTTGACAGAGGCATAGTCAGTGGCGACTCTGGTGTGAGCTGCACATATGGCCACACAGTTAGGAATGACACAAGCCACCATCCGTCTACGTGTCGTCACAGTCCCACCGTAAGTCATCAGGGCTTAGGAGTGTCCTACGGACAGCTGGGTCTCAGAGGCCTGAAACACTCTGGTGAGCGCATGCACTTACCGGGGTTCCGGGGTCATGAATTTGTTCCTGAGGACCTATGTGGGGGAGGTGGGTAAAGGAAATATCATGGAATTAAAACCGAAGTTGCTGACAATCAGCTCATCGCACGCAAAGTTCCAGCCAGCGTTTACTGTACTGTAAGTACCGTACCTCGGGCCCCCCTCAGTGTAGGCTCACACTCGCAATGTGAACGGACCCCTAATCCCAGCGCCCGTGACACGTGCTCCTACGTTCTCCCTGCTCCTTTCGGAAGGACCCGCAAGGGGACTGCTAGTTCACAGGGCACGCGCCTGTGTCAGGTCTCAGACGCGGCTGAACCTCCTTGAAGGTGCCGGGATTTACACACTCGCTCGGAATTTGAGGGATCAGCGTTCCTCCCTCTCGGTCGCGGGGCATGTCACTGTTTTGATCACGGCGATGCGTGTGGTAGACGCCGTGGTTGGAGTGCATGTTCACCTACCGTGGAGGCGTGAGCAAGTTCTCACGGGACATCGGCCCGCCCGTTCATAGCTATTGGTGAAGAGGCATTCAAACTTCCTGCGTTTTCAACATGGTGGTTCCCCCTCATTATTGAGCTCTGAAAGTTCCTGGATATTCTGCTACAAGCACAGGATTGGCTGATGCCGTGATCCGGTCTGTGGCGATGGCCGTCTTCCACGCCAACACCACTTCCTGCCGGTGCTCCCATCGTCCCTGTCGAGATCTATAACTTGACTCACGGCACGTGGACCAGAGATGTCAAGCTCATCTCTTGGAATCTGTCTTGGCCTCCCCCACCCATCTGTGTGTCAGTCCTCCCTCACCCGGCCACACTCTGTCTCCAGGTCCTCGTAGTGACAGTCTAAGTCGGAAGACAACACAGCTCTCTTGGCTCATCTCTTCCTAAACATTCCTGGCCACTCAAAGTCTTAAGAAAGTCTTTCGTTTAGGTTCAACTTGCAAGTTGCTTTAAAAGAGGCTTTGGGAATTGCCCAGAAACTGCGCTGTATCCCCCGGGCCAAGCCGAGGAGAGGGACATGCCAGCCAGAGCCACGGGGGCCGTCCCGTCTCAGACACTGCGTCTCGCAGCGTCACCCAGCTGGTGATCCAGACGGGAACGGCTTCCGGCTTTCAGTGACGGTTGGTACGCGTGTATGTCCTTCACTCCAAACACGTGGCGTGTCACATGAGACTCTCGGCGTGGACAGAACCTGGCCCTTCTGGACAAGCCTTGGGCCATTATGTTGTGAAATTCGTGTTCACGTTGCTCATTGATCTGACCATAATTTTAAGTGAAGTTTGTCTACGTCCATGAAGGCTGCTGGTTCTGAAATTCTGTTGTGATGGGGTTTCCTGCCTGTGATTTCAGCTCGCTCTGCCCTCAAACCATCTTTGGAGGCGCTACTTCTTCCTCAGAGTCTTGAAAACAATCTCTGTGCAACGGGTGTTTCTAACGAGAACACTGGGTCGAAGTAATGGGCACACCTCCATCCTGGGGTGCTTCTGGTAAGTTCTAATGCTGCAGTAACGTTTTGTGTCATCTGTCTATTTGGGTTTTCCACTTCTTTAGCATCAGTTTTGTTGGCTCGTGTTCATCAACCAGAAAGGCAGGTAGTTCCTTTCTTAAGTGGATGCCTGATCCAGCCGCAAGGGCTCTCCGTATAGGCAGAAACGGACAGCGGACCCAGCCCCAGGTGCTACGCCTGTGCTTCTGATTCCTCTGTGCACATCCTCCGTCACCCGCAGCTCTGGAGGAGAAGCCTCATCCCAATGAAGGTGTCAGGGACGGCACGAGCCCGAGGGCTCTGAAGGCTCCACCCACACTTCGAGGTGAGCCTGGCACCATCTGCCAAACTTGGCCACCAGAACAGGAACCCTTAGTGTGATGAAATGTAACAACAGGTGACATGTTCAGAGAGTGGCAACAGGGCGAGTGACTGCGATTCCTGAGGAAGGTCGGTCGCTGACTCGGAGACCATGTCGTGATGCACTACCCGACTGGGAGGTGTGATCGACAGCCACACACCCAGGAGTGGAGGGAAGTGAACGTCCCCTGCACATACGATGAGCAGTCGGCACACTGCAGGCTCGCCTCCTGTACATCTGCTATCTCTTGGCTTCTTGAAACTGTGCTTCCTGCCAGTCTGAGGACACCAGTCGCTGCCGGGCATGGCACCCCACACAAGGAGGGGCGTTAGACGATTCGTCTGCCACAGATAGCCACACTGTGCCCTACGGAGGCGCCTTTGGTATTGCCTGGACCGGGCTTGGGCCAGGGCCCCACTCAGGGTTTTGTGGGTGGCAGCAAGTGGCTGGGGGAGACATGCCAGCTTGCTTGGGCTATGGCCTAAGCTGTGACTGTTGTCATCCCAGTCCCCTCTGAGGACTAGTTACAGTGTCTGTAACACGGATGCTGATGCCAGGCTCGACCCTGAGGGCCCTGCTGTGGCCTCGCTGGACCAGGGATTTGTCCCCTACATGGAACCAGACTCTTTCTGCTGACCCATCCTATGAATATCAGAAGGTGGTGTAGACAGTCGGATCTCATGGCAGGCGGCACACATCGGCAGGCCCCTATACGCGAGGCGGGTAACTGACACCTGCCCACCCACCCAGCTGTCCTCTTGCACACGCTTCACGCGTTCTGCTTCCAGAGCCTTTTCAGTTCCTCGCGTTTTTTGTGAGTGTCCACTCTGCTGGTTCCGTTGGAGCGGCATTTCTGGGAACTGCACACGTGCTATAGCCCGTGGCAGAAGCCCGCTCCATGCCACGCCCCAAGTTCCTGCCTCTGGCGCTCAGCTATGTGTCGAGGACATGTCCGGATCTCAGCACTTACCGCTGGTGGCCGGTCCTCGGGTACCACACTTATCTCCACCGATTTTAAAGGCGGGAATTCCACCGGGGAATTTAACCTCTGAGGCACTCTCCTAGGAGGGTCAGGAGAAAAAAAGACACGTTTCAGCAAGGGGGCCCTGACTCCGTGATGGGTCTCAAGGTCCTTGGGACAAGTGTGTCGCACAGGCTAACGCCAGTGCTTTTCTTTGCTCTGCAAAGCCTTGGCAGCAGCATCCCCGGAACACACTGTGAGGAACTAGTCGCTCCTGAATTCATGGCAGAGGGAGGGCTCCCAAGGCAGGTGGCAAGGGAGGACTCACCGGAGAGGTGCCCTGGAGCAGGGAGGGAATTTGGACCTAGCTGCGGGTGCCACCACCAACAATGTAGGACAAGTCAGCCAACCAGCAAAGTCCCCGCGTTTGGACAGAGAAAGATTTTCAAGTTTTCCACGAGTGGGGGCTTGTGGCTCAGAGTTTGGACAGAGACAGGGACTGTGGGTGCCCAGGAGAGGCACAAAGTGGACCCAGACTCGTCAGCTCACGCAGACTCACAGGCGGATGGGACTACGTGAGCACCGTGTGCGCCTTCCTTTGACAGAGGCAGAGTCATCGTGACTCTACCATGAGCTGCACTGATGGCCACACGGTTAGGAATGACACGAATTCCCACCCAATTACGTGTCGTCACAGTTCCACCGTAAGGCATCAGGGCTTACTAGTGTCGTATAGACAGCTGTGTCTCAGCAGCTGGAAACACTCTGGCGAGCGCATGCACTTACCGGGGTTCCGGGGACACGACTTTGTTCCTGAGGACCTATGTGTGGGAGGGGGGTAAAGAAAATATCGTGAAATTAAAACCAAACTTGCTGACAATCAGCTCATCGCACGCAAAGTTCCAGCCAGCGTTTACTGTACTGTAAGTACCGTACCTCGGGTTCCCCCGGGTGTAGGCTAGGACCCGCTGTGGGAACGGACCCCCAATCCCAGCGCCCATGACAAGTGTGCCTGCGCTCTCCCTGCTCCTTTCGGAAAGACCCACAAGTGGACTGCTGGTTCACAGGGCACGCGCCTGTGTCAGGTCTCAGACGTAGCTGAGCCTCCTTCACGGTGCCGCGATTTATACTCTCGCTCGGAACGTGAGGTACCAGTTGTCCTCCCACTTGGACCCGTGGCACGTCATCGTTTTGATCACGGCCACTCGTGTGGTAGACGCTGTGTTTGGAGTTTGTGTTCACCTATCTTGGAGGGGTGAACAAGTGCTCATGGGCCATCGGCTTGCCCGTTCATAGCTTTTGGTGAAGAGGCATTCAGACTTTCCGTGTTTTCAACACGGTAGTTCCCCTCTTACTTTTGAGCTCTGAATTTTTCCTGGATAGTCTGCTACAAGCACAGGGTTTGCTGATGCCGTGATCCGGTCTGTGGCGATGGCCGTTTTCCAGGCCAACTCCATTTACTGCTAGTGCTCCCATCGTCCCCATCGTGACCTCTGCACCTTCACTGAGGGCGCGTAGAGCAGAGATGTCAACGCTCTTTTCTGAGGTCTTGTTCCTGGCTTCCTCTTGTTATATATGTGTCTGTCCTCCTTCTCTCGTCCACACTCTATGCATTTAGTAAGTCCTACCTGATTCTGCCTTTCAATTTTTGGTTCATCCTCTGAGCAAAATATATCATTTATTGGTTCGTCATATTTCCTTATAAAAGAACAGTTGTTAGGTCGGAATTCAGTGCCTCCTTTTTGTCTGCAGATCTCTCCGCTTCGTATTCCATAATGACAATGTCCATTGTCTTTTCCCTGAAATCTATTAATATTAATTTTGTTCATGTTAATTTCTTTTGGCTCTGCTTGCAACTTCATTTCTCTGTATTTTATACTTGTTTTCTTATCTGGTGCTTGGATTAAGAAATCCTTTTTCTAATATCACCTTCAGTCTATTCGTTGCCAGCGCAGGAACCACTGTGCGTTCACACTGGTTTTGTGTCCTGCCCTCTGGCCATGCTATCTTATTCCCGTCAGTTTCTTTGCAAATTTGTTAGGCTGCCTATTCCTCCAAATAAGTTGTTTAGGTTTCAAACTTCTTTTTCTTTAATTCCCCTTTCTTGCTTTGCTGCACTGTCTGGAGCAAACGTGGGCAGCCGACGTTGGACTTCCTTAACCCCCAGGCTCAGGGACACCATCATCATAAATTAAGTATGAAAGGGCTGTCAGTGTCACTGGTCCTCTATCAGATTGAGGTGGTTTCCCTTTTCTTTCTAGGGTGTGAGTTTTTTTGCATATGTATATGAGTTATTATGGCGATCACTTTATCTGCAGGTTGTGCTCATGTTTATGGCCCGTTAATTTATTGCTATGCGTGTCATATTAACTTATTTGCAGATGTTAAAGCCACTGCACTCGTGGAACGAACCTCACGCACAGTGCGCAGCCTGCATGGATGTGACTGCCCTCAAGTTGCCCCCATCTTGATGATGACCTTCACCTCCATGGTCAGGGACGATTATGGCTTATGCTATTGTTTTGCAATGATGGCATCTGGCGTGGTGCTGTGTACAGGCCTCGGACAATGGCTCTGTTTTTTTAATTTGTTGGTGCATGGCTGATATTTTTTCTTAAAATGTTAGGCATAATTCATAAATGGAGTGTAAGGGCATGAGATGTCCCTTACAGGAAATTGCAGATTTGTAGTTAAGTGTCTTTTCTTGTTATATGTCTAGGATTTTCTGTTTCTTCCTGATTCAGTTTTGGTAATTTGTGTCAGTTTGAGAGAATGATAAACTTTTAAGTAAGAAGCGTGTTTCAAACTTGGAACATTTATAATTAAGTATAGGAAAGTTTAAGAGACCTGAACCCAAGTTCTGTCCTATTTGTGATTTCAGGTCCTTGAGCACTTAGTTGGCCTGGCTGGGGCTGGAGAGGGAGCTGCAGTCTGAATGAGATTCCTGCACCTATGGGCTGAATCTGGCCTCCTTATCTTGGGGAAGGGTCCTGTGTGAGATTTGGCAGACTGATCACGACAGGGGAGTGTCTGTCAGAGTGCTGGCCTTGCACTCACAACTAGCACTAGTGCCAACCAGGACTGTCCCAGGCAAATTAGGACACAGGGTCACCCTATTTTAATGATGGCAAAAGAAAACTGATGGCCACTTTCTGGTGGGGAGCAGAGTTTGGGGGGCCGAGTCCAAGGTGAGAGCAAGCTGGAGACATCATGGCTTCCACCGAGTATGTCTTAGAAGTCCCTGAAGTCATGCAAGCAGAGAGAAGGCTGCTGACACATTCTCTGTCATGAACGGGGGTGACGACCTCCTCTATGTCTACATGATTACAAAGGGCTCTGTCTCAATGCCCTCGTGGTGCAGTGTGACAATGGCCCAGAGAGAGCAAAGGCTCCGTGAGCTTCAGAAGTCAGCAGAGCTGCACACCCTGCTTACAATAACCCCTAGGAACCCCATCCCAGCAGCTGACCTTGACAGCAGCTGCATGAACGCTTGGGCCTAACGTGGGGCCCATTGCCTGACCCTGTGAAGAGTGAACACAGAAATGACACAGCACACAGGTCAGACATGTTCACATAGGCACCAGGCCACACACTCACACTCACACTCACACTTCACACACTGACACACACTCATATCACACACATCACACATACACACATCGACACACACATCATAAACTCACACACACACACATCACCCCCACATCCACACACATACCTCATCCACACACTCACACATCACACACTCACATCCCCATCATCCCCACGTCCACATGCACATCCACACACTCACATCACATACATCCACACACACACACTCACACATCCAAATGCACATCACCCACACATACACTCACACACCACCCCACAGACACACATCACTCCCACATGCTCACACACTCATGTACACATACTCACACAATGCACATATACACACAGACATGCACTGAAAACCCCACAGTTAGGCATATTTTCTATCCCTCACTTTTCCTCTGTCCTCATCCACCGCTGTCCCCAACTGTCCTTGACTACCAATAGATGCTTCAAATTAGTCAAGTAATCAGTTGCAAATATTACACTACCCTCCTTTTGGGGGTCCTCGAACTCTGCACTTGAGTCCAGCCTGGTGGCACTGAGCTTACTTTGGGCTGCGTGGTGGCCTCTGGCTGTGCGGTGGCCTCTGGTTCTGTAGTGGCCCCTGGCTGCGCGGTGGTCTCTGGCTGTGCGGTGGCCTCTGGTTGTGCAGTGGTCCCTGGCTGCGTGGTGGCCTCTGGCTGTGCAGTGGCCCCTGGCTGCACAGTGGCCTCTGGCTGTGTTGTGGCCTCTGGCTGTGCAGCGGCCCCTGGCTGCATGGTGGCCTCTGGCTGTGTGGTGGCCTCTAGCTGTGCAGTGGCCCCTGGCTGCGCAGTGACCTCTGGCTTCCTTGTGGTGGCCCAGCACCACCTCGAGCACCTGAAAGGCAGCAGGAGGAAGGAAGGCCCGTCAGTGAGGAAGGGCCTTGATTCAGGCAGCGGGTCCCGCAAGGCGCTGTGGTCCCCTGGGTTGGTGGCACCGTTGAAACCTCCCGGGAACATCTCGTGGGAAGGCCATGGGTGCATGCTCGTGGGTGCCCTGGGGGCTGCACGTTGCTTGGCTGTACACCTGAGAGTGCGTGGGCTGCCATCTGAATGCCACACGCCTTGGAGCCCTGCACCAGGATGAGCTCAGGGGCCACGTCCCAGCAATGCCTGGCAGGGCGGTGTCATTACATGGACTGAAGGGCAAGAACGAGGAGGGTGGCAGGGAGGCTGGAGGGCAATGTGGGCGCAATGTCCCGGAGCCTAGTGGCGGGCAGGAGACGCAGTGGCTACAGCAGCACCCAAAAACATTCAAGCTGACCACTGTGGCCATGCCTGCTGCGGCCTTCATGGACGTTTCCTCTGCAGTCATGGCCAGGCTCCGTTTGTCACGAGAGGCTGAGCTTGTGCCTCACTCTACTGTTCCAAGGCCCCACCCAAATTTCCCAGTCATGTCCAGCTTCCGCTGTAATGCGAGGGACACGTGACTCCCATGGAACACGGAGGAGTGGCCAGGGTTCTCTATCTCGTGTCTGCTCAGTGAGGCCTGAGGAGCAAGAGCGAGATTTGCCGGCAGGCTGGGGGCAGCCAGAGCACCCTCAGTATCCATCCATAATGGGCACCATGCTTATGGGTGCGGCTCGGGGCTGAACACAATTCCAGCAGTAACACCCAAGATCACCAACCGCAGCCCTCATAACAGATATGAGCGTTTTGCAAGAATTGCCAAAAAGTGACACAAAGATAGGAAGTGAGCAAATACTGCTGGAAGATGGTGAAGAATAAATATATTCTCTACCAGCACAATCAAGCAAAGTGCCGCAGGACAAGGATGCCTGCACTAGCGTGAGTCCAGCCGAAAGCCAGCACTCCTGTAACTGCACAGTGATTTTAAAGCTGACATGAAAAAGTAAATATGTGAAAGAATTGTCAAAAGTAATGAGGATAAGATGGTTAAGAGGGAGACTCACCCACCAGGTGTTACAAGGTAGCTGAGGAAAGCCTCGTCATGAAAACAGCACGCACTACTTTGGGAAGCAGAGCAGCGAGGTGGACACGGCGTCAGGGCAGACCTGAGCCAAGTGTCCAAGGGAACTGGGGTGTCAGGAAAAGGACCTTCTCTTTGACGAGGAACAGTCACATGGCAACCAATGGTCATGCCGTGACCAAACAATTTAGCTCCTACCTCAGTGAGTGCAGAAATAAAGGTGGCCTGAGAATCAAAGGCAAAGCCAGCAAATGGAGCTTGTGAAGTGAGCCCAGAGCGAGGAGGGCGTCTGCACAGCCCAGTAGTGAGGGAGCCCTCCGAGGCCTGACGGTTACAGTGCACACGCAGCCAGCTTCCTGACACAGCACGTTTGGGACTCTGACTCACCTGCAGGCAGCTGGTCTCAGGTTGTCATCCGTTTGCTGTGGGGAATCAGAGAAGACACAGAGCATGTAAAAGACAGTTGTTGACACTGAGCTCGTCTCCCACAAAGTTCAAGCCATTTTCAGTTGATTCTGAGCACTGGTACCTTGGCGTTCCCTGGGCTCTGGGAGGGAATGTCTTGGGGGCAACAGCACCCTTGCTCCCACCTCCTGTGACTCGTGCACTTGTGTGTTCTCTGCTTCTTTGTGAAACAGCAGGAACTGAACTGCTGGTTCCCAGGACAGATGTGTGTGTCAGGCTCTGAGAACATGAGACCGCTTTCCCAAGGGGCGTGGGCGGCATTCTAGCCAGCAATGTGTTTGGCGGCCGGTTTCCTGCTCTTCCGCTGGCCTGTGGCACAGCTGGCATAACTCTTTTCAGCCACCCCAAAGTCACTGGTGGCACCGTCCAGCTTTCCCCCGCATGCTCTCTCCACCAGACACGGCCGGCCATTCCTGCACGTGCTGCCTGCCACCCACAGGCCCATCCTGACCAGCTGTTTGTCCAAACCTCTTGTCCCTCTGAAAAAACGGGTCGCTTTTCTCATAATTGAGATTTGACAGTTTGTTACACATTCTGAATGCCAGTATATGACTTACAGATATGTTATTTCTGTCTATGGTTTATGTTTTCATCATAACAGTGACCTTGGAGGAGCGAGGGTTTTCATGACTGTTGGGCAGCAGCTGCAGAAACGAGTGGGCCTAAGGGAGTCAGCCTGCTGCGAGCAGAATGTGGAAACAACAGAGCACATGCATGCAGACACACACGTGTGTCCACACACTCATGTATGCGCGCACACACACACTCCTACAAGTACATCCACATGCATGCAAGACACTCGCAGACATAAACACGCACACATACAGACATGCAGAGAAACATGCACAGACACATGCATGTGCCCACACAGACACCTACTCTCGCCCACACTCATGCACACATGTGTACACACATGCACACGGTACACACACATGTGCACACATTGGTACATACAGAGACACATGCACATGCCCACACACAGGTGTGCCCACCCAATACACACACATGCACACAGGTGGACACATACCCATGTCCACACACACATGTGCACCCATGCGCAAATGTGTGCTCACACAAATGCACACCGACTCAGGCACACATGCAAAGACCCATGGATACACACCGACTTACTCACCTGTGCACACAGACACATGCAGAGCCACACACATGCACAGGCTCACATTTATATTTATACACCCTTGCACACCCATGCATACTCAGACTGCCATGCACAGTGACACACACACACACACAGACCCACCGTACTGTGCCCACACACACGCAATCGACAGTGGCTAAGTGGCCCAGTCCTCATCCCAACCCAGAACACATGAGGACAAAAAAGGATGGGGACATCGGTACCTGTGATAATTCCATTTTGGATGATGGTTTTTTGAAAGGTGTTGGGTCTTTAGACTCCTGCTGTTTGTGGCCCTGTGTAATGTACTCGAAGGAGCTCAGTTCGTTGGATACTAGAAAGAGAGAAGGATCAGGCAGTCATCAACCACCAGCTATCCACAGTGCCCACAGTGCAATGGGGCCTAGTGGAGCCCCGGCATTGGGCAGCTCCCGATCCAGGGTGCCAAAAGCCACTGGATGGCCACTCCAGAGCCCAGGAGGCCTCTGGGCAGTGGCTGGAAGCTCCTGGCACTCATCTGAGGCCTGCAGGCCTGGCCCACCTACAAAGGGAGGGAGGGACTGAGGCAGGCGCTGTGCTCAGAATGTGCTCGTGGTGGGCCGTGATGGAGCACCAGCACGTGGCAGGACACCCAGGCAGTCCGAAGGACGAACGGATGTATGGGCCAGTGGAAAAGCGATTTCACTGAAAGTAGGTTGCAGCCAGTCCCAGCGTGTATGTCCACCAGGGGCCAGGCTGCCTATCATTCTCTCCCTAAAGCCGCAAGCATGTGGGCAGATGGAGTACTACCATTTCTGGAAAGTGAGGACCCTGGATGCCAGCGTAGCCCGCTCAGCCCTGGAAGCCCCCATGCAGGCCCATCTTCTTGTGTTTTGATGGATTCCTCCACACCCCTCCCTGGCAGGGTCACGGTCAGAGGACACATGCTTGCCCATGCCTGTCCGGTGGAAGTGGTCATGCCTGTGCACGGGTTGGCACCAATGCCTTCGCAGTCAACCGGTCGGTATGCATGGTGTGTTTCCCTGTCACACACTGCTCCAAGCTTCGTGTGAAACATCGAATGTGACGAAAAAGCAAAGCACATATGGCACGGCACCCTCGAGGACCTTTGCGGCCCCGTGTGGCGTGCGCCCGCGTCCCTGACGCCATCAGGCTTGGGCCGTCTGTGGAACCCGCTGTTCCTAACCTCAGCTGGAAGCCTTCTCTTCCATTTGCGGTGAACGTGGCTTCTCTTCACAGCACTGTCATAAGGCCCCTCGTCTTCCCGCCCGGCCAGGATCCAACCTGCCTGTCAGCTTCACCCCCATGTTCTGAGGATGAGCCAGGGTATCCCTCTCCCAAGCTTTGAAACAGAGCTCCCAGCTGCCAGCAGCTTCTGATGCGTCTCTTGTGCCACCCACCGCAGGGCGCTCAGGGCCCAGGTACCCCATCTCTGGAGCACTGCCCCTCATGACAGGGCGTCTCATCCATGCCTGGGTGACAGGAGTTGGCTTCTGTCTTGCTGCCTCTTATTTGCTCTCTCTTGGGAAGCCAGCTTCCTGCAATGACATGCTCCACTGGCCAGAGATTCAGGAGGACTAACCCAGCTGAGCCAGCAGGGGGCCCGCAGTGGGCCCTCCCCAAGGCGGGTGGGACCACAGCACCTGCCAGCACCTGACTGAGGCCTCGTGGAGGGCCCAGGCCAGGGGGCAGAGCAAGGCCCTGGTCCAACCTGCAGAGCCAAGGTGGGAAACGTGCAGCTTCAAGGCCACGTGTTGCTGGTTTTACTGTAATGCCACAACTTCTTCCTGGAAACCTATAACTCAACGTCCCCCTACCCTAGCATACATGGGTGTGGCCTGACCTTGGGTGCTCCCCCTGCTCCACCCCCAAACTCCGGTCCCCTGCTGAGCATCCCCACTCCCAGTGAGCATGGCACCTGTCCTCTCGGGATACCCGAATCAGAACCCTGAAAGTCCCTCTTCAAACCTCTGCCGGCCAGTAAGTCCTGTGGCTTTGGGCTTGTCGGCATTCCCTCCCTTCTCCCATCCTGGGCAGGCCCGGCGTTACCTCTCCTTTCCTGGACCAGCCTGGCCCACCTGCCAAGATTGCCGCATCAAGGCCCCCGCACAACCTGTCATGCACCCATCCTGTGCACCCCAGAGTTTCGGGCAGAGCCTCAGATGCCTGGGCTTCGGGCCCTATTTCTATGCCCTCCTAGGCTATTGGGGAGGTCCCTGCTCTGGGCCAGCTCCCGCAGCCCCCAGTGCCACCTTCTTCTAGGGAGTGACTGCCACAACTGCCAAGACAGGCTCTGGGAGGGGGTGTCACACTGTCCCCATTCACAGACAACATGGAGCCACATGCCACATGCTGCTGTAAGGACGCAAGCAAGTCCTCTAGCAGCGTGTCAGGCTAGTGATGCAATGTCACTGAATTGAACGTCTTCACCGTTTTCTCTCTGGCTCCCATGATGCCCTGGACCTGCCTCGCAGAAGCCATTTCTCCCTCTGAGCACCTTAGCCTCTTGCCCCATATCCCTCCCAGTCTCCTCTTCTCTGCAACAGAATCTGTCCTGCTGCCCCTCGGGATGTCAGTATGTGCTTAGGGCCAAGGGCCTGACTCTGGTAGAGGCCTGCATGGGGCTGAGAATGTAGTGGGGTGGAGACTGGGTGGTCTGTCTGGACAATGGGGGAACGTACACAAATACAGGTGAAAGATGAACTCGTGTCCGAGTACCACGAGGCCGGAGATGGTCAACAGTGCCACAAACACACCGATGCTCAGAACCACTGAGGCCTTTGTCTTCATGGGTGCGAAAGGCAGGAACAACAGCCAGGTCTTAATGTTGGTGACGGCTGTGGGGACGAGAGACACACATGTACATCCAGCACCTCTCTGCAGTGGAGCACCCCACGACAGGGCTTGGCAAGAGGGGCAGGGAAACCCACCAGGCATGCGCCCTGCCTTAGTTACGTGCCCTTGCACTCCCTGACTGCGATGGTGTCATGATCCCGTTCAAGGAGTCTTGGGGAAAGCTTGGGAGGGCACTTCTGTGCAGCTCATAGCCTGGCCTGTAGGCCTAGCCTCGCACCCAATGTGTCCTGCAGGCCCAGGCCACGGGGGGCCACACTGTTCCACATGGGTCTCCACCTAGCAGTGTTAAGGGGCTGAGCCACCACTGGGCACTTTCAGGCATGGCCCCTGGCATGCCCGTGGTCACATACTTCCAGGGAGTCAGGTGCAAGCAAAGCTGTGATAGCTGCAAGGGTGGGGAAGAGCTGGTCTGCTCCATAGGGGAGTCCAGGAAGGGCCTTGAGGCTGGCCACCCATGAGGCACCACGAGGGGCCACCCTCCCTGGCCATCCTCTGGGGCTGAAGGCAGTGCTTGAGTCAGGGGGGCAGGGTCTGTGACCCAGGGCAGTCAGTGCAGCTTGCTGGCGGTGGGCTGGACCCGCCAACAAGATCAACATCCCGGGGAACTGGTCATTCCAGAGCCCTGTGACCTGCTGAGTGGAGAACCCAGGAAGTGACCTCTAGGGCGGGCTCTGCCCGGACACAGCAGCTCTTGCTGCTGAGTGGGCCCTGGTCTCAGGAGCCACTGGGCGCCTGAATGCCAGTTGTGGAGCAGCGCCACCGGTGACTGTGCTTGGGGAGATCTACCGGGGTAACCCTGCCATCAACTCCAGATGGCTGTGCTTGAGCTGGAAGGCAGGCAAGGGCTCCAGGGACAGAGAGCTAACTCAGCCCACCAGGTGGCCTCACTGATGGTCTCCGCTGCACAGGCCAGGGTCTTGAGCCAGACACCAGAGGACAGCCCGCAGGGGCCTGGACAGTGCTGGCTACTAGAAGGTTCTGGGTCAAGTGAGGAGGTCAAGCAGGCCTCCCCACTGTGAGCTGCCACATACTGTGGGGAGGGCCCTCACACGGCTCCCGGGAACAGCGGCAACCGCTCCGCCTGGTCCCTGCTTGTCAGCATCTGCGGCTTCCTCACAAGAGGTATAGGCAGCACTTAAGGCTGTGCAGCGCTTCCCCTCAGGTTGGGCACTGGCCAGGCTAATTCTGAGGCTCCTTCTTCATTGCCCCCTCGCTGGCCTTCTCCCCCGCAGGTGGCCTGCAGTGACAGCTCCCCATGTCTGCGTCTCCTCCGTGTTTTGTGAAGACACTCTCATTTGATTTGGGACTAGCTGGATGGCCCACGAGGGCTTATCCTGAGACCCCTCTCCAAGTGAGAGGATGGTCACAGGACTGGGGACAAGGATGGCGAGGACTGGATGCAGCCCTACGGCCACATGTGACCCCATGTCAGCCCTCAAGTCAGGGCTCTGGGACCCGCATAGCAGTGAGCTATGCTAGACTGAGGTTCCTGCACTCACATGTCACCCCAGGCCCTGTTCCCACAGCCCTGCCACCCGGCCCCACTGTGCCCATGCCCAAATGCGAAGTCTGGGCGTGCAGACCCCACTCTGTAAAGCTGCTGTTATCTGTGTGCTTGGGAAGCTTCTGGGCTCAAGCATTGACACTGCGTTCCCCTGGCATGGGACGGGGCAGTACCAGGGCGCCCTTGTACTTGAGCCGTCCACTTGCCCAGCTGTGGGTCACCCAGGCGGGGCACCCCCGGGATGGGGCAGCAGTACTCACCAATAAAGCTTGGATCCGTGCGGAGCCACATGGGGTTGACGAAGTACTGGATGAAAATGCACGTCATGATGACAGTGACACATAGCAGACTGGCGAGCGCAAATGCCACGGAGCTCAGAAAAAACCTGTGGGGACACAGGCTCAGGATGGTGCCTGGAGCGCTGCCCTGCTTCCCAGCTCTGTGGCTTCTAACATCTTCCGATTGCTCTAGGGAACCTCACTGGTCCAGGACCCTGCTCACTGCCTACAGCTCCATTGTCTCATGACCGACGACACATGTGACTGTACTTAACCCCTGCCCAAGGCTGGGGGTGCAGGGGGTGGGGCTCCCAGTGAGGCTCAGAGACTGGGAACCCAGCCCTGGCTGCCTGGGCCACCCCATCATTCTCACAGGCCACATGCCTCACCTCATCCCTAGGCAGCTGATCAGACTTGGGGCCTCAAGTCGCCAGCCGGCGTGCAGAGGGTGTGGGGGCAAGGGAACCCTGCAGCCTGAGCTCTGGGGTCCAACTGCTGCTGCTGACCTCTCAGCCCCTGTTTTATCAAGGGGAGCAGGAGGGGCTGTCCCAGGCCCCTCCCTTTCCCAGGGCTCAGCCTGGAGCATTCTCAGTGTAAGACCTCGGTCCCCATCTGCTCAGAGCAGCAGGGCCCCCGTGTGGGAATTTGTGGCATCTTCCACGTGGTGGCCCCCACCTGGCAGCTGAGGGCACACTGCACCTCCCTGCCCCACGGCAGAAAAACACGGGGGCCTGCTGTCCACAGGGCCGCTGGCAAAGGCTGCCCCTCCCAAGACCGCTGTGGGGTCTGGGGAGCACGCTTGGCCTTTCCTGGCCACTTGCAGCTCTTTGAGCCTGACGACAGCCCTGCTGATGACACGGGCCTGACCCTGAGCTCACGGGGGCGGCCTGCCTCTCACACACAGTCGGATGCCTGAATCCGGCACAGCACCCAGCCACAGCCTCTGTGCTTGCGGCCTGATGGCCTTGACCAGGCCGAATGCAGAGAGGCCCGGGCCAGCGGACTCCTCAGCCCAGCAGCCCGTGCTGTGTGGACAGGGCTGGCCCCTTACCAATCCTCAGGGGCTTCTGCACCCATGTGCTGCGTGGGCACTGAGGGTCAGGGTCATTCCATCGAAATGTGTTTCAGAAGCAGACAAGGGGGGGGGGGTGTTGCATGGGGGATGGGATACAGCCCTGCCTCTGACATACCAGTAGTTCCTGCTGCCTATGCAGTTGTTCAGCCACTTGCAGTGGTGGTCGAACCCAGCGATGCATTTGTTGCAGGCGCTGCAGTGCTTGGTCTTCGGGCTTCTGCGGGAGGGGGGGCAGTGCAGCAGCCTGTCAGGAACCCGGCAGGCGGGGCCTGGGCTGGAGCCACCCACCACAGGCACAAGTGGGCATCGGTGACCGCTGCAGGGTTGTGCCCAGTTGCCGAGCCAGGGTCCCACCCTGCACCACCCACCAAGCATCTCCAGGACTGAGAGACCCCGGGGTCGAGACTGGCCCTGTGTCTTGGGGGCCAGGTACTGAACTGAGAAACCCAAGGACAGTGGCCTCCTGCTCAGAACCGCGGCGGGCAAGGGCTGCGTCGGGGCATTCACGACCCTTGGCGCACAGGGTGCAGGCCCCTTTGAGCCCAGCCCTGCAGGAAAACCACATCCAGTGCCCCTGCCCCGGGTGACTGGAGAACTATGTGTGGCAGATGCCAAGTAGATGCAGGACTACCAGTGTCACCTGGCCACAGACACCACACTCACATGGCAACCTGGCACAAACAGCAAAACCGGTTCTCGATGACATGTGGCTGTTCTGACCGGTCAAAAGAGCATGCCACCTGGTAGTAGTTCTTATCGCGCCTGATGCTGGCTTCCGCAGGGTCGATGGAAACTGCCACAAGGTGGGTGATGAGGTACAAGAAGAAACACCCGCCGGTCACCTGTGGGTGCTGTGTCAAGGAATGAGTCTCGAGGTGTCCTGGCCCTCTCCCTGCCAGGTGCTGTAGGCCCAGTGAGTGGCAGGAAAGGGGATGGCTTATCACACACCCCGCAGCCACCTTTCGCCTGCAGCGAGATTGAGCAGGAGGGGGCTCAGGCTTCAGCCGCCGCCCCGTGACCTCACAGCCGCCTGCCCAAGCCCCACAAAGGTGGTGGCAAGGTCTGTGGGTCAGGTGGTCACCAGGCCACACGCCAAAGGCCATCGGTGCAGAGGGGAGGGTCACAGAGGAGCAAAGTGTGGAGAAGATACAACACCCAGCCTGGCCACAAACTTCACAGTGATGCCCCTACCCCAGCTCCCAGAGTGAAATCAAGCCTTCACATCCCACCTCTCAGCCTCTTCTGCCCTGGGGACCAACACAGCATTCCCATGGAAACCAAAGAGCAGGATGTAGAAACAGGGCTGCGGTCTCCCCATCAGCCCTGCTGTGCTTCCCGGGTACAGTGGGTCCTGAGCCAGAGGGAAAATTTCAGGTTCGCGGACAACCCAGAGGGTAGGGGACTGCTGGGCCCAGGAAGAGCACCAGGGCTGAGGCCCCAGCGGGTGGCTAGGCCAGCAGGGTGCTGGGATGAGTGCGCCATCCTGTAGGAAGCCCCCTCTCAGGTTCTGCCTGGCCTGCCACCTGGCAGCGTCAGCCTCAGTGTGAAGCCACCGAGGGCTCTGGGGTTACCACGCATGGCCATCAGGGCGAGGACCCACCATGAGGTCCACAGTGAAAAGCGCCCGAGTGTAGGCTGGTTCTGGCTGCATTGCTTGTCCCTGCCTTGGCCTCTGGCTGCAGGTGCCCAAAATGTTAGCACTGACATGATGGAGCGGAGGCGGGTGAGTGTGAAGCACTATGGGGGTCAGATGGTGCCAGAGGTAGAAGGTGCATGATGGGGAGGAGCTGGAATGTGAGGTGGGAGATTGCTGAGAAGCAGCCACACCCTGGGGCACATGTGCTGGGGACAGGGCTGACCAGAGCACTCTGGTGCCACATGGGACACGGTGACACCCAGACATTTCCACGGCCACCAGACCTGCAGTCCTGGGGTGAAGGCCCGAGCCACCCTATGGTGCAGTCGCACAGAGCACGTCCAGGCTCAGCATGGGTGAAGGAGGCAGCAGGGATGGTGGTCAGTGGTAGGGCGAGGCATCACTGTCACAGCCAGTGACAGTAACGAGGTCCCCCTGCACCTGTTTCTGAAGCCCGATGCATGAGCTGGAGACAGCATACACTGTTTGTGCGGTTAATGGGGCAACAGAAACATGTCCTGAGTAGCAGGACACAGGCGGGTGACAGCAGAGGATGACATGTGTCAGGAAGTAGCACCGAGGCCCAGGTGTGGACCCTTCCTCTGTGGGTCTGTAGTACAATGGCCCTTGTCAGAAACGGACAGGTGGGGGACCAGGGGCCAACCGGGGACAGGCGGTGAACAGGGCTCCTCCCACACAGCAGGTGACACTGAGGCTGAGGCATGTGGCCCAAGCCCATCATCCCAGTGACCACAGTCAGCTCACACATAAGACCAATGCCAGGGAGTATGGGGACAGCGTGGCCACATCCAGACACACAGCCTCCAAGAGGGGGTACAGTGCGGCCACTGGCCATTTTCTAGCATGACCACAAAGTGGCAGGCTGCCTTCCACAAGTCGTCCCCGGGATTGATGAGCCAAGGCTTCTGGGGGTGGGGTCCTAAGGTCCAGAGTGGGCAAAGATGCCCATAGCCCCCAACATAAAGCTTCCCCACCTGAGAGCAAATGCGAGGTGCCACCCCTGTGGATACGTCCCAGTCTGCCCCATTTGCAGGTCACAGAGCAAAGGTCAGCATGGGTCGCCCAAGCTGAGCTGCCCACCCACTCTCAGCCACCTTCCCTCAGGTGGGCTGGGCCCAGCATTGGGCCGATCACAGTGGCTGCCACAGCCTCCAGTTCCTCCTGCCACTTCCAGAGACAAGTGTCTCTGCGCTGTCTTAGGTTCAAGTTCATCACAAAGAGATAAAGGGTTCCAGGTCACACTTTCACCACAAGTCAGGGCAGGCACCTGCCTGAGGGTTCATTGGGGCTGTTCTGAGAACAGGCTGGAAGGTCCTCTGGCAACAGTCTGTGTTTATTAAAGAGACGAGGAGGAGGATGCCAGGCAGTCCCCCCACCCCTGTCACACTGCTAACCTTTCATCTTGTTTGCAGCAGCAGGGAGGGGGCAGCGGTGCTCCCACTGCCGGTCAGCCCTGTGGCTGGCCAACCCTGCAGTCAGGGCTGGACACAGTGGAGAGGCCCCTTCCCTGCCCTGCTCATTTCTCCAGCACGTGTCCAAGTTCACGTGGCCTTTGGCACCAACACAAGATGTCTGGGTCGAACAAAGCTCCATCGGATTCCAGGGCCTTCCGCACAGTGTGCCCTGTGCATCGGGTGGCCAAGAGCAGCTCTGATTCGGAGGGTCAGCCAATACTGGACGTTTGACCTCTGTCTTGCACAGAGGTCTGCCTTTGCTTTCTCTTCCCCACCGGAGACCCTGACCCTGTGAGGCTGGCACCCCCTTGTTGTCAGAGTGTGGTGCCCAAGTGAAGCTCTGCCAGGGCCTGAGGGGAGCTAGGCCAGTGGGAAAATGGGGTGGAATGTGTTCCCTACAACCTGGCCCCGGAAGGTCTCCCGGGTCCACTGCTTACGACAAGTTGAGCCACCCAGGGTGGAGGTTGCCAGAGCAGGTGAGCTCAGACTCTTTTCTACTCCACGAAGCAGACACGAGCTCAGCGTAACCACTGGACAGAGAACATGGGGAAAAACGGGGCTGAGTCATGGGTCAGTAGAAAAAGGTAATAACGGGTTATCACCAGCACATAAGCTAAATCTACAGTTAGGACTCAACTGAGCATCTCAAAACACAAAGAGCCCTGTCCCAGGACCTGTGAGGACGACATGATCTGGAAATAGGGTCCTGGCGGTCAGTCAAGTTAAACGAGGTTGTGGTGATGGGCCCTAAACCGAACAACCAGTGTCCTTACACACAGAGGGGCGAGCATGTGAGGACAGAGGAGGTGGCCTTCCACGTGCCAAGACACCTGATGCCACCGAACCAGGAGGCCTGGAAGGGGCTGACCCCAGCCATCAGGAAGAGCACAGCCAGTCACACCCCCACCACAATGCCCAGTGCCAGGATGGGGGACACAATTCTGTGAGGAAGCCGCCACCTCTGTGGCACCTGCTGTGGCAGCCACCAGGGGAACAACAGCCACTGTGCGGCCAGACGCCGGCGCCGGTCTCAGTCCTGGCGACTGCCCACAGGTGCAGGATGGCCAGATGACAGATGGGACGTGGCTCCACGTGTCCACACTCTCTGCCGGGACAGGGCCATGGCCTTGGGGTGCACTGTGCAGCAGAGAACCCTGGGAGGTCTGCAGGCCTGAGGCCCTGTCAGCAAGCCACGTGAGGGCCACCCAGGAAGTCCTGGAGTCTGGGGTGCCACGGTCGCACCTTACAGGCCGGGGTGAGCACATCTGACAGGCCCGGTAAGCACATATGATAGGCCGGAGTGAGCACACTATAGCCGCCACCAGATGTCTCCTTGCCACTGTACTGAAGCTGTTTGGCTAAGTGACACACAAACCCCTATGCCTTGCTGGCCCAGGTCTTCATGCCCTTCCCAGCCACGCAGCTCTGGGACCCTCACCCAGGGCCCGGTATCCCCATTACCGCAGGTGCACTGTGCCTACAGAGTGGCAGGCGAGGTGCAGATGCTCCCGGGTACTCTGCTGCACTTCAAGAGGACACAGAGAGCCATGGAGAGTGAGCATGGGGCGCAGGTTCCACCACAATGTGGTGCACAGGGTGAGGACTGGGAGCAGGACACGATCCCCACAGTGGCACAACGTAAAATGCAGTGGGCAGAGGGCAGTGGCCCCCACGCCAGCCAGGAGGCCCAGGAAAGGATACACCATACGCAGTGAACTTCCACACGTGCGGCAGCAGGGGGATGAAGACGAGGAAAATGGCAAAGTCCAACAAGAAGAAAGCAGCCCAGAACATGATCTGGAAGGGGTGCAGGGGCAGCGACCAGCCATTGGCTCTCGGCACACAAGGCAGCACTGTTTGCCTCACCTTCTTTTCTGCTCCCTCCGGGGAGCCGTGGCTCGGGGCCCTGACGCAGCAACCCATCTGCAAGACAAGGAGGGACATGGCAGCTGCGGGTCTCAGCCACCACCCAGCAAGGCAGGAGAGCCCAGGGGCTGCCACAGAGGAGGCAGAACTGGGGTGGACTGGGATAAGGATCCCACTGAGGGTCAGAGGCCACAGTCAGCCAGGCCAGTCACCGCACAGCTGCAGAAAGCAGCTCATGGGCTTTGTGGCCCATGGGGCCGAGGAACCAGAAGGGGTACCCACAGACTGGGCCATCATGGGGCCGGGGCTCAGCCCACATCATTGAGCCTGCAGCATGTCTACAAATGCACATGGACTCCATGGAGTGGACCCATGTGGGTACGAGGCCCTGCCTCAGGATAGATGCAGCTCTGCCAGAAAAGCCCTCTTCCCTGACAGAAACCCCAAGGTGTTGGAACGCAAGTCCCCCGAAGGCCAGACCCAGGGACCAGTTTTCAGAAAGCTCTGTGTCAGTCCTGTCGGGACGGGGAGGCCGCCACCACCAGGGGTCCTGGTGTCACACAGGTGAAGCGCTGGGAGGCCACCGTGGCCTTTTCGGGCCAGCTATGGGGCGAAAGCTGTGTGGAAGGTAAGCACAGTGCCAGAGGACTGCAGCGTGCTGAAGGGTGGGAATGGGCCGCCACGGTCCTCAGCTGCTGAATGGGGAGGCGAGGATGCACAAGGCCCCCATCCCTTCAGGGCAGAGCACAGAAAATGGAGCTGAAGTAGCTGTTTTTGCCTGGGAAGGGACAGAGGACTTGAAAACTATCCTAGACCCTTCCTGATGAGCTGCAAATTCCCTCGAGAGTTTCCCTGAGTGCAGACTTCAGTTGCTGTCCCTGCTGGCTCCTGGGTGAGCGGACACCAGGTAGACACACACCTTCGTAGCCCTGAGCTTACGTGGGTTACACGAATCTCTCAGGAAGACCTTTATCACACTTAGGAAGCGAGATCTGGGGCCAGGGGTTGGGCAGAACACAGAGGGGGAACGTTTGCATGAAAAACACCAGTCCCAGGTAAGGATGACATGCAGATATAAGAGCCAAGAGAAAGCCCATGGCCAGGGAGCAAAGTCCCATGATATGGACAGTGAATTCAAGGAATCATCACATGGCTTGGAACAGTCAGGTGAAGAAGTGATAATTATGAGAAAAAGTCAAGTGTCATAAACAATGAAAGCTGGGGACACGATATCTTTTGTTAGGACGTTGCAGAGGAGACAACAGAGAGGGTGTAAGAGAAGAAACAAAGAAAATAGTGAAGAAAACAAAGATGGTTGAGACTTCAACTGGAAGTGTGTTCCCAGAGCCGACATGAGCCGCGGGAGAAGGGAAACGCACATGTGGGACCCAAACGTTGAAACTGGCTCCAGTTCTGGAGAATGTAAAGCAGAGCAATTGCTCGAGTTCTGAGAGTTCAAACCCTGAGCAAATGCAGCCATACTCAGTCAGGTGTGAGAGATGAGCAGAGCCCTGAACCACATGAGGCCCGAAGCCCAGCGGGGGGACCACGTGGACGTGGGGAGCAGCTGTGAGCAGAGGAGCCTGCATGCATCCCTGCCTGCATTACGTCTCAGGACGAGCAGGCGGAAACCTTCCCGGTGACAGACAGCGAGTCTGCCTGGCTGCCAATAGGGCCGCCGGCCGAGGCCAAGGGTGTGAGGCACACTCACCACGGCTCGCCAGAACAGGCCCGCAGGCGGCCGGCGGCCAGCAGGCCGCTCTCCCCGGCTCTGCGCCGGGCTGCAGGCTCCGACTTGGTTCTTTAGGGACCCAACGAACCTGGGAGAGAGCAGACTGGGGTGAGGCACAGCTGGAACCCCAGCCCCACGCCCTCCACCCTCAGCAGGGGCTTTGCTGGGCTCCACTGATAGGAACCAAGTGTTCTTTTCACCATTTGAAATATGCACAAAAGGGAAAGGCCTATTTTCTACTTTAAATTCTTCTCTCTTGGGAGATCAGATCAGTGGCAAACCTGGACCAAACACCTGGCTGCCAGCATGCACACACTTCCTTCTGGGTGAAATGGGCAGTCGGAGGTGGCCCCTGGTGAGCACCCCACAGTCTGTGTCACCAAGGTGTTTGCCCATCTATTGAAGGCCCCGCCCCAGAGGACAAGCAAGGAGCCACTCCAAGGGAGTCGGAGCATCTGCCCCTGCCCCCCAGCCACCCCACTTCCTACTGCCTCTGCCTGAGCCCACTCGCCAGCACTGCGTGCAGCCCAACTGCTCTGGGCCAGCACCGAGACCTGCAAGGATGCCCTCTCCCCACCGCCCCAACTGACACCCCACTGCAGCACATCCACATATACCAAACGCCACACACACACACCGAACACACAAACACGTACACACACACCACATACACATACACTTACTTTGCATACACCCCATACACAGCACGAACAACACACACACACACACAGCGCATACCAACACACACAAACTGCACACACAACACACACACACCAAAAACACTTCACATACCCCGCACACAGCATGAACACATGCAGCAGAAACACACACAACGCACGCACTACGCACACCCTGCACTCACACACCTTGCTCACTGCACGACACCGTATACACACTGCACACACACTCCAGACACACAGCACGCATACACACGACCCACACCGCATGCACACAGCACACACCACATACACACGTCACATACACACGTCACATACACTGCCACTCACCGCGTACACACACTACACACACACACCACACTCACACATTGCATACGCTCTTTCATGATTCTGGGTTCATTTCTCACTTCTTCACCATTTTTTACTGTTCCGTGCCTGGAAACCTCATTGTCCCCAACCCCCCTCCCAGGCCCCTCTTGGTGTCACTTCCTCCGACGTCCTCCCTGCCACGCCCATGAACCCGAGCTGTGCCCTTCTTTACTTCATAAATGTTTTCATGCTCTGGGTTTGATACAGGTTGGGGGGGAGGGCGGGTTGCCTGTGACATCACCGTAGGCAGACTCCTGGCACTGGGCTCCAGAAGCCAGCGTCTGGGGCCTGCGTCAACCACGCCCCACTTCTGGTCCTGCCTGCTTCTCGCCACCCCAGGGCCTACTGTCTGTATTTTGGCACAGGCTGAGTCAGTGCGGAAATCCTCACCCCGGCCCCCCAGTGCCACGTGGTTGGCACTCACAGAGCTCAGCCAAGTCAGCCCACGGCCATGGGAAGGTGGGGTCACCAATGGCTGGTGACCGTGCTGCCAGCACTCTCACTCCCTGGCTTGTCCCTGCTCCTACCTCTCCCCATCTCCCAGGCCAAGCTGTGCCTGTCCTTCACTGGGACAGGCTGCTGACCCACAGGCAGGCATGGTGCTGCCCTGGGCGGCCCCATCAGCATCCTCCTGATACCACGACCTCTGCGCTTTTCTGAATCCCATCGTCGGACACAGACCTGAGAGCTCCTAAGTCCTTATTTTGACCTGGGCCCTCGACTACCTATAGGCTCCCGAAGTTGAACCTGCTAGTCCTCTGGTAAGAGTGGATGTGGAGGACCTACCTCCCAGGAAGAGCTGCACACGTCACTCCTTCCTCCCACCTCACCAGACTCAGTCTCCTGTCACCAAACACAACACATCCCAGACAAACATAAAAGCAGTCAAGCTCTTTGCTCAGTCTAGGCAAGAGTGAGGATGGGCTCTCAACCAGGGCTATAAAACTCCCTGGGTGGCATGGCAACCACGGAGCCCTGAGCACCTCATAAAGCCAGGAGCCCAGCCAATGGGCGGGGAAGGGGACAGCCCCCCGGACACGCCCACTGCCAGCTGTGGGGTGTGGGGCTGCAGCAGACCCTGTGGAGACCCTGTGCAGAAGGCAAGGGGGCCTCAGATGGGGGGCTGGCCGCCTGCCACACTTTGCTACCTACACGAGTTTGTTTACGTGGTCCACAGCTGTGACCATGACTCTTCACATCACAGCCCCTCAGTGACAAAGCAGCCAGCTCATGACCTGCCCACCTCCTGCTTCAACAGCCCACGGTGGCAGTCTTTGGCCCCGACTCCCCACTCATTCTTGACACCATCAGTGGCTTGTGCTCCGGGAGCTCACACTCACACTGTGGGCACCGCTGGGTCAGACCCAGGTACTGGGGGGCACACACAGCCACCCAAGGCTGATGGCCTTGGGTGCTGCCCTCTTGGTGGCTACAAGTGGGCCATGGCAGGAGTCGGGGAGTGAGAGACATGGGAACACCTCTGCCAAGTGAGAGTCACGTGCCAGGCAGGGCTTCTCCCAAGGATGGTCAAATGACATGGCTCAGGACACCTCCTTCCTTCCCTGTTTCTCCCCTCCACATCTCAACTCTGACCTCGCGGGGTTCCCAGTTCCTACCTGTGGGATCCAAGGACACTACGTGGCAGATGCGGGCCAATCAGCCACCCCATCGGGCAGGGGGTTGGGGAACGGAGCAAGTCCCTTTTTTGTCGGCAGAGGCAGCTTCCTGTGCACTCCACAGGCACCTGGCACCACAAAACTCCCTCCAAAGCTACCTGAGTTGG
This sequence comes from Cynopterus sphinx, assembly GCA_030015415.1. Taxonomy (NCBI): domain Eukaryota; kingdom Metazoa; phylum Chordata; class Mammalia; order Chiroptera; family Pteropodidae; genus Cynopterus; species Cynopterus sphinx. Next base: position 35,705,850 of record CM057386.1, read on the forward strand.
AATGGCATCAGCAGCGCAATGCTGGCCGACCTGCCACCAAAACGGCTTTCTGTGGCCCTGCTGCCAGGTGCCTGTGGTGGCCATAGCAGCTGGGCCCGGGCAGAGGCACAGAACAACCAGCAGCTTACGGGGCCACGTTAGAGGGTTAGGTCCATCTGGAGGAAAGGAACACATGACACATGACACATGACACATGGCCACAACAGCATCTCCGGAGAGTCCAGGGACCTCTCTGCTGGTCCATGACCTCTGGTCCTGGTCAACGTACTCCACCCAGCCACTTCCCTCACACTACGGCAGCATCATCCAAAGGGACAGCAGGGGGCAAAGCATCACTGGGAGGACAAGGACGCTTACCTGGGGAACCCGAGTTGACCGTGGGCGAGCAGGAGTGTCTCCTGGGCTCTCAGCCTCGGAGGCTCCAAGCAATGAGGGGGCCGGGGCTGAGTTTTCAGGCCCCTCTGGGGTGAGGGGTGGCTACCCAGGGCCTCTAGACACCAGTGCTGCCTGTGGCCAGGCCTTAGTCAGCACCACAAGAGCCCTGCTGCACTGACTGCCACACAGACACCACGTCATCCAAGTGACGCAGGGCTCACAGACACCCACAGCTGAACAGAGCGTCTGGCCACCTGACACTGCTGTCCATGGTGCTGCCCAAAGCCAAGCACTTGTTATTAAGGTCCCTCTAGGTAACAGGTCAACATGCTGCCAGAGACCTGGAACAGCCACTCCGGCCGCCCACCCAGGGCTCAGACCCGAGAACGAGCATCCGGGCAACGGTGCAGGAGGCTGCGGGTGTGAGAGCCATGGGAGCTGCCTTCACTGGTGACTGAAAGCCGGGCACAGCTCCCCTCAGAGTGTGGTCTGCCCAGGTGCTTCTACTTTCAAAAGCAGGTAACTCTGAGGGGAATCAGGGTCCTCAGATGGTGATGTCACAGCCTGTGCCTGGTGGAGGCACCATGCTGCTGGTCAGTGGGTCCTAGGCTCTTTGGAGTGCGTCCTGGTAGCTAAAGGCCGATGGCGTTTCCACCTCCTGCGCAGATCACGCTTCTCTACACATGCACGTGTGCAGCCATGGACGCTGCTGGACGGCCTCCTGACCCTCACTCAAGGGCCTGGCAACCTTACCCCCAGGTGTCTGGAAGGCCGAAGAGCCCCAGGAAAGCTTCTGTGTGACACTGAAGGTGGCTAGGAGGCGTGAGGGCTGGGGACTCTAGCCCAGGGCTCCCTGAGTGGGCAGGCGGTGGGGTCTTCAGACTGACCCAGAGTTGGGTCAGCTGCTCACACCTTTGAGAAGTGGTGCTCCCTCAAGGACGTCTTTGCTTCATGGAAGTAAGTTTAGAAGCTACAAGATGAGGAAATAGAAATAACAAAACAGAAAATAGAAATAACAGAATCTGCAAAGCTGGGCCCACTGGCCAGGGGCTACCAGGCCTGTCCATGCAGATGCGCACACAGGGTCTTAAACACTAACATCCTGTGGGCCTGCGTCAGAGCCACTCTCATCCCCTTAACTGTAGCACACTGTCGGCCCTTCCTGCACAACAAAACACTGCCTATGTGGCATGCATGACACCGCGCCATGTGTTCCTTGAGCAACACACCCTAAACCCAGGTTGCTCGTGACTGCATGGCCCTTGGTGACACCCATGAACCTGCATGCAGTTCTGCTGTGCACACACATCCACGAGCCTGAAAATGCCCTCGGAGCCAGGCCTGCACTGCATGGAGGGAGGTGATGTGGGCACCGAGGTGCCGGGGCGCACACACACGCATCTGAGTGCACACACGCCGGGCATGGGTTTTCCTCTGCAGTGACAGAGGCAATCAGCACTTGACAGAAGTGGTGGCTGCAGAACACTGAGGGCACAAATTCACTGCACTGCATATTTTATGTCACATGAATTTTACCAAAGTAAGATTGCACAGAACAAGGCCTCTGTTGGGTGTCTCCTTCCCTGTGGGCCCACAGCTGTCCAAGCAGAAGGGCTGTGGGGCCTTGGCTGTCCCGAGGGCCAGGCCGGGCTGAACTTCAGGCCTGGGCTCAGGAGGGCGATGGCCGCACTGCCCGGCCTGCACACCTGCCGCCTGGGGAGGGGACAGGTAACTTCAGGAGGCTTGGGGTTGGGTGGTGCCATTCTGTACTACAGCCAACAGCATGCTGGCACTGACGTGGAGAACTTGGGCCCGTGACAGGCAGAGGCTCTGGGAAGGTGACTCCGGCACCCTCGCCACGAGGCCACACCCAGAAAGTGTACCCGGAATCAACCCCCATTCAGGGAACCCAACCCAGGCGGGAAGCCCAGCCCCTGAAGTTGGGGTGCCAGTGCAGATGAGGGGAGGGGCAACAGGGCCAGAAGAGGACTGGGGCTGCTCTGCGGCCCAACCTTGTGGCTCATGCTCCTCTGCTCGAGCCCACTGATCCCTCCCTGCTTCCAGGTGCTTGGCCTTTGACGTGTGTCTGCCCACTTTGATCAAGTACCTGTGGGGACCCTCATCTGCTCCAAACAGAACTTAAGCCAGCCCAGCCTGCCCAGGCACATCACACTGCCCCAAGCCCTGATCTCCCAGAGAGAATGGGCTCTCCGCCTTCACGTTTTCATGAGGGAACTGACTGGGAAGTGCTGCAGAGCTGGGCGTGCCCCCTGCCTCCCCGCAGGTGCTGAGAACAGGACTAGATGCTGAGGAGACAGTGGCACATGATGACCAGGAAGAACGAACACCGTGACAAAGGCTTTTTGCTGAAGTCACTCAAAAGTGGATATCTACAGTGCTCCAAATAATGGTATCAATACCATTCTTTGTGTATTTTTTTAATCAAGATCCATATTTATACTTTGCAAATACCAAAAGGCATCCAGTAAATACATCCTGAATAGAAAACGTTTCAAGGACAGGAATGCTTCATCATAGATAAAGGACAGCTGGCCTGCAAGGCTTTGGCACAATGTGCCCCTCTCTCAGGCGTGAGTGAGAAAGATCAGAGGAAGCTGCCCTCAACGCCCAGCCTGTTCAGGCCAGGAGGGTTGTGACCTGCTTCCCATGTGCTCCTGTGTGGCTCCCACTGTGACCTGCCTTAAAGATGTGGGGATAGGTGGGCCAAGAACATGCAAGACCCCAAGAGAGTGTGGACAGATGCTCCCACATCTGCTGGCCAGGGGCAGCCCATCAGGGATATTGGCAGAACGTGTGCCCACACCAATGCCACGGAGCTCGCACAGACCACACCAACTTCACACTATCTGGTCACCCTTCCTTTATGTGGGATCCACAATTCAGGGCTCATGGACTCTGTACAGGAACACTGTACCCCATGCAGCAGACATGATATCAGACAACTCACCACCTCCAGCTGCTTCCGGCATGCCAAAGGGGGCAACATGAAAGTCAATCTCATGGCAAAACTCTGTACATGCAAGTAAAAATTTAAAGAAAATAAATAAATAAATAAAGACGGTCTATCTGCCCAGCTAGCTCTTTATGAAGGCTGCAGGTTCCAAAGCTGGAGAAATTCATATGGCTCATGGGTCACCTCTGGCTGCTTGCCAACACCTAGGCAAGAAGGGCTCCCTATAATCATGGCAAAGATGGACAGTTCAACACACCCACCACCATTGTCCAGTTTCGGCAGGCACCTGGCTGGAACCTTTCTGTGAATACAGTCACAAAGCCCAGGACTCAGCCTGAGCCATGGCCCCAGGGCACAGGTCACCCCTGGGCCTCCCAGGGTGCAGTCCAAGCCAGGTCCCCCTGTGGAGGGTGCAGAGGGCTAGTCTTCAGAGACCTGGCTGTGGACTCTCTACAGCAGGGGTTCGAAAGTGCTGCCACTCTTGCAGACACAAGGACTCCTCAGCCAAACCCAGCCCTGGGCCAGCTTTAGGGCCACCTGAGTCCAACAGGATGCTGGAGTCCTCAAAACTGGGCAACCCACAGTTACCTGGAACCCCCTTCATGCACTGCTCATCACAAGATGAATGAAAACACTGGTCCTTATTCAGAGCTTATGTCCAACCTCTGACACTGACCAGCGTCTCCCTCACCCTCAAAGCATTACTATTTATTTTCTGAAAGAGTAACTCAGTATTTGTACTTGGAAACTAACACAGTAGCATGGACACACAAGCCAGCTAATGCAAGGAGACACAAAGCAAATGCTTGCATGGACCTCTTCCCAGTGGGTCTGTGACATCCTAGCAGGGTTCCGAAGGGTAACCTAACTAGTCATGTATGAAACACGGGAGCCCCTGGCCAAGGGAGGTCACGTACTCACCCCAGCTAAGGGTCCTAAAGTAATTCGCTTTGTCAACAACTGTTTCAGGACTGAAAATGAGAACAGCAGGAGGAAAGACACATTTTCAATGTCTAAGCCCACGTGGACATTGGGGTCCAGAGCCTGGGCCTCGTTCTGCCCCTGACCACAGGCCCCACAATGTAGGCACCTGGATGGGACTCCCCGACACCTGGACTTACAATGTTGGTGGCTCAGGCCACGGATCCACAACACTGACCCAGTTCCATGCCAACACTTTACTCAGAGCTGCCCTGATGAGGAGGCCATTGTCTGAGGACCAGGGGCTGCAGAATCCTGCATGAGCTCTGGCCTCCCAGGGCCCCTAAACTTTCCTGGTGGCCAGTGCTGCTGCCCTCTACTCAGATGATGCTGAGGGCCTGGGGCAGGTCTGGTGGGCTCTCCTTGCCCAGGTGCTACTGGTCCCCGTCGGAGGCATTAGAGAGGGAGCTGAGGGTGGACTACAACCAGGAGCCCCCACGCTTCACTTGCACCCCGTGCAGGTCCTGCAAGAGCTTTATCATCTTGTCCAAGTTCAGGTGGCTGTCATCATGGTCCAGCTCCTCCTTCACCTAAAATGTGCAAACAAGAAAGAACAGGTCAGCTGGCCCGCCTGTCAAGCGCTGAGTGCCAGCCTCTCCAGTGTGCAACTGTGAGCTCTCACTGGTCACTATGCCTGCTCAGGATGACCCCTCCGGGGGAAGCCCATGAGCACAAGCAAGGTTGGAAGGTGGGGCGACACAGGCAGAGTGCCGGGAGTGGAGGACCAGGGGCAGGAAGACACTGGTGTGAAGCAGCTGCCACGTCAGTCTGAGCCCCGCCTTCACCACAAACATTTAGGTGGCAGAATAGCATGTGAAAACTTGAGGACCAGGCACAGGCCATGTCCAGGGTGAGGGCCTGTGGGCTGGGCGCGAGGCAGCTAAGAGCTAGGGAAGATGGGCTGCCCAGCTCACAAGTCTCGGCAAGGACTGTCCAGTTTGCACAAGGGAGTTCCAGAGGTCACACACATGCAGTGACCTGAGTCCCAGGCAAGAAGAAAGGTAAAGGCCATGGGTAGGGCTACACTCTCCTTGCACTAAACGTGGTCTGTGCCCTATGCCCTATAGGGTGCCTCAAACAAAATCAGGACAGGATCCAACAACCCCCAGTGGCCCACTGGCCTGCAGCAAGGTCCCAATGAGTCAAAGGCATGCGACCAAGTCTGGTGCGCATGGCACCAGTGCAGAGTCTGGCCTGCACTAAACCACCCTCAGGCAGGTGGCACAGCAGGACCGAATGGCCCCCCTTGGCAGCAACATGTAGAGTGGCACAGGGATGAGCATGTGCACCTCTGACAGCAGCTGGGATCACACGCCACATGCTAAAGGGGGCAGGAACCAAGGCCATGGGGCAAAACAGGACAACACTGGAGATGCAGAATGGAGCTGGACCAAAGGACATGGTGGTCAACACAGCAGGACACCCAGTGCCCCAGAGGACACGGCACTGGATGGCCCGAAACACAGCAGACTCGACAACAGAAGGACAACAACCGGCATATGGCCAAACTTCCTAGATTTGAGAAAATACATAAACCCCTGGGACAAAGAAGCCAAACAAAACCCAGAAAGAACAAAGCTGAAGGGAAGCCAACAGGTGCGCTGCCCCTGAAAACTGGCAGTAAAGAGGGACCTTGACACACAGCCAGAGACAAAAGAGCTGGTGTGCAGAAAAGCCCCCCAGAGCAGCCTGAGACTGCCAGCCTGAGGACGAGGCTACCCTCGGCCAGCTACTGCGGACATCAGAGTATCCCTAGCATCTGATCGTCTGTGCAATCATGTGGATTGTGCTCAACACCTGGCCCCTTCCAGGAGCCTGTGACTGGAGGACGCGGCAAGCAGAGGGGCCACACCGCCACAGCTGCTGCTGGGCATGGGGCGTGTCCTGGAGGACATGGGGGAGGCGGTTCTCCAGACACACTACACGCGGAGCTGGTCAGTGTCCTTCCACAGTCATGTACCACAGCATGGGGACAGCCACACGCTCATCTAGGAAAGCCCCAGCCTGACAGGGCCTTGCAGAGCCCAGAGGCTGGGGAATGAAAACACAGCACGAGGGCGGGTGTGAAGGCCATCGTGTTGGCAACTACACTGAACACAAATGGTCTGAAAACAGCTCAGCTGAAAGACAGAGCCATGGGATGGGTGACAAAACAGAACTGTGCTTAGACTGGTGTGACAGAGCCTGCTTGCAACGAGAGGCAGGAGTTTTCTGGTGCCTCTCTGCCAAGGGGCCGGGCCCCTCTCTGTGGGGGGCCATTCTGTGCAGTTCAGGTTACTGGCATCTGTGGCCTCCACACATGATGCCAGAAGTACCATGCCCCAGCTGTGACAGCCAAAGATGTCTCCAGACACTGCCATGTGTTCCTGGGGTGAGCTGCTACCAGGTGAAGGCACAAGCATGTCTAAAGTAAGAGATACGATACCCCACACACCACCAGTCACAGGAAACTGGGGTGGCAGAGGGTGTGACGTGCAATGCCGCACAGGGCACAGAAGGCGTGTTGCACAGCGGGGTCAGCAGTGCACCAGGGAGCATCCTGGAGGGCACACATGAACAACTGACCCACTGAGGCCCTAACAGTGGGCTACAGCTGTCATGACACCAACCAACAGAATGAAAGAGCCCAACCACCCTCGAGATGGGCCTGAATTCAGGAGGAAGGTCCGGGCCAGCCCGGTCGGGAGCCATCAAGGCTGGTCTTGAGGATAGGGGCCCTCACCCACAGCCACCTCAGCAAGCTGGGCCCCCCCCCCGGGAGTGAGGACAGGCAGCAGTGTACCAACCCTGTGACCCTATCGACTGCCCCTCAGTCTGGGGGACAAGATACCAGGGGCCACCTGCTTCCAGCTGAGCCTGACATGCAATGGCAGTGTTGCACGGTCGATGCGTGTGCCCAGCACACCCTACCCAGAGAGCAGAGCATGGAGAGTCCCAGAGAGAGATCTGAGTATGACTTCACTGATACAAAGTCCAGCATAGTGTCATCATTGCCCAGTGAGTCTCCAGCCTGCAGAGGACATGGAGAGGGGAGACAAAAGAAAAGACACTACTGAGTGGGCACTGGGCTGCCAATAGGATAGGCCCACTCTGTCGCGTCTGCCCCTGAGGAGCTGTGACCAGTCCACGCCACAGCCCAGGGACCACGGGCCATGAGCCTGAGCATGGGCCACTGCCCAGAGCGATACTGCCAGCTTGACGAAGGGGCACCCACAAGTGCTGGGGCCATGGGAGAGACTACAGCAGGCAGCTGCACGGCACCTCAAGAGCCTGCAGCTACTTTTCAGGGATGTCACAAAATGACCCATGTGGCCATCCCAAAGCCGTGTTCTTTCCTGGGGCCCTCATGGCCTTGGGTGCACATCCTCTTGTCTGCAAGGCTCTGCATCAGTGCCCCCCAACATCAGCCCACATGACCCAGTGCATGCGCGCCCCCCTCCATAGACTCACCGCCCCCAGAACGTGCGGACCTCAAGGGCTGACACACAGCTCTACATTAGGGATGTACCTGAGGGACATTCTGATGGCCTCAGAACTCTGCCGAATTCCATATCCACACGGCTACTGGATCCTAAGTCATTACTAGACAATTTAGTGTCAGATGACAGCGTCTCCCCGACTGACATTCTGGAGCGACACTGTTCCTTCACCAATAAGGAAACAAAAGTGCCACGTAACAGACGCTGAGAGTCCCCAGGCCGGGCTTGTGCAGATGCCTTTCACGAGCTCCCTTCTAGGGCTCGGGGGTTCCAACAGGACCGCAGCCAGCCTGCACGCGAGAGCTGTCCATCTCCATCCAGTGACTCACAGGAGCCAGAGCCTGACTCTCTCCTGAGTCAGGGGTCACGCAGAGCTGGGGTCTTTCGGGAACAGTGCAGGTTTACCCGATGATCCTAGGACACCAAAGATCAGGGGGTGGGAGATGCTGCCATTTCCCATCACTGATCAGAGCCTGCTTGGCTTCTAAATGAGCCTTACCTTCAAGGGATTGTCCTTCTCTTGTTGGCTTTTCCATCCTGGAGTGTAATCTCTGAGCACAGCAGAGAGGTCAGCAGGTCAGACGTGGGTGTAGTGGACCCAGGGGGTGATTCCATCAACCTTGAGTGCGGTGGGGCTTGTCAGGATCACAATGTAAGGTCCCTTCCAGTGTGGCTGAAGCATTTCTCACTGGTGTCTCTGCACATAGACCCAATTGCCAGGGAGGTAGAGGTGAGGTTCGAGGGGGTTCAGTCTCATAGAGGGCCTGTAGCTTAGGCCAGACCTGCTCATGCGTCCGTGGTAACATTTGAAGGGAGAGAAGAAGTTGTTGATCAACAAACTCAGCAAGCACCTAGGGTGTAAAGTAGGAAATAATGGGTGGGGGGAAACCAAACATAATCTCAAAAGGAGTAAGTCCCATTTTGTATGGGGAGTTACACACCCTATAAAGGGCGAAGGGGAGGAGAGTCACCCAGTCCCCACCAGTCTCTAAGGCTAATTAGGTGAAGGTCTCTTTTAAGATTCTGTTCACTCTTTCTACCTTCCCAGAACTCTGGGGCTTGTATGCACAATGTAATTTCCAATCTGCCCCAAGAACTTGTGCTATCCCTTGTGTTATCTTGGAAATGAATCCTGGTCCATTGTCGGAGCCTATCTTAACAGGGAAACCATACCTTGGCAGGATGTCTTCTAGCAGCTTCTTGGCCACTGTCTGTGCTGTCTCATGTTTGGTGGGAAACATCCCGGTCCAATCTGAAAAAGTGTCTACAAACACTAGCAAATATCTGTACCCGTATTTTTCTGGCTTTACCTCCATGAAGTCTACTTCCCAGTAGGCACCTGGCCTATTTCCCTGAAGTCTGGCGTGAGGGTTGGGTGCATGGGCAGTAGCATTTGTCAGTTGGCAAGCCTTGCAGCTTGCCACAATTTGCTCAATTTTGGATCGAGAGTCCTTGATAGTGATGTGAGCATGCCGCACCAAGTCTGCCATTTTTCTTGTTCCCATGTGTGTAGCCCGATGCATTTTAGTTAGGACGTGCCATCCCAGTTCTTCTGATGATGCTGCAGTCAGCGGTTCTCCACCAGCTTTCTAAGCATTGAGTCATGGGCAAATGCTTAATCCATTATATGTCTTCGTCAGTGTAGGAGGGGGTGTCTGGTAGGTTGGGGGCACCCGGGTCTGGCAATGTGGTCACTAGTGTGTGTTCCACAGAAAGGGCTGCCTGTCTGGCACATTGGTCAGCTAATTTATTTCCTCTGGCAACCGGAGTGTCAGATTGTTGGTGGCCCGGGCAGTGAATTATTGCCAACACTTTGGGTACCCATAGGGCCCGTAGGAGGTTGAGAATTTCCTCCTTATTTTTGATGTTTTTTTCTTTGGAAATCAATAGCCCCCTCTCTTTATAGATGGCCCCATGAAGGTGGGCAGTGGCAAAGGTGTACCTACTGTCTGTATAGATATTAAGGCGTTTGTCTTTGGCCATGGTTAATGCTTTGGGTAGTGCGATCAGCTCTGCCCACTGGGCTGAAGTACCCAGAGCCAGTGGTTCTACCCATATAGTCTCAGTCTCAGTTGTTACAGCCGTCCCCGCATACCTTACGCCGTTTTGCATGAAGCTGCTTTCGTCGGTGTACCTGGTGGCATCTACTTCTGCCAGCAGCTGATCTCACAGGTCAGTTCCGACTCCATGAACGTAGGCCAAGATTTCCCCAGTAATGGAGTGGTGTTTCCCAGTGCGGATCGAGTAGGAGGGTCGCTAAATTTAGTGAGGCGGGTGTCTGGAACAGAATTCTGGCAGGGTTTAAGAGCAGCCCCTGGTAATGTGTCAAATGGGCATTACTTATCCATCTGTCTGGTGGCTGTTTGAGTACCCCTTCAATGGCATGTGGGGTGGGGTGACATTTAATTCCTGTCCCCGAGTTAATCTGTCTGCATCTCTGACCATGTTGCTACCACAGTGATGATTTGCAGACAGGGGGGCCACCCAGCAGCAACAGTGTCCAGCTGCTTGGAGAAATAAGCTAAGGGTCTTTTCCATGGACCAACATACTGTATTATCATTCCTTTAGCTATTCCCTTGTTTTTGTCTACGTATAGGTAGAAGGGTTTGGTTAAATCAGGGAGCCCCAGTGTAGGTGCGGAAAGTAAGGCCTGCTTAAGACTATTGATTGTTTCATCCCTGTAGCTCCCTTTACCCATGAGGTCTTATCTGCCAATTTTCCTTGGGGTTGTAATAGAATGGAGTGTTGAGCTCTGGTGTCTACAAGGAAATTTATAGGTTGCCCCTCCACTTTTAAAGTTACCCTGGGCTCGTGGAGGGGTGCCGAACCCCATCGCCCCTAGTCATCAATGCCCTTGGTGCCCAGGATAGTAATGGGGGTATTTTTAGGTTTCTTGTTAGGAAAATCTCTAACCCAGTGGCCCTCCTCTTTGCAGTATGCACATTGGCTCCTGTTTAACTTAGGGCGGTTCCCTCGGGTGGAGTCTTCCTTACCTTGTCTAGTGGCCAGTTTCTTAAGCTGTCTCTGTTATTCCTGTGGGCTATCTGCACTCAAAGCCAGCAGTATCTTAGCCATATTTTGAGTTTGGTGATTGTTTATTCTTGCCTGTTGTTCCTCTGGGCTCTCTAGGTTGTTAAAAACTCTTTCTGCCGCAACTACTAGAACCTGTAAGCTCTTTTCTCCCAATCTTTCTGCTCTTTGAAATTTTCAGCTTTATTCTCTGGAGCTTCAGGATCCATGGGGGTGTACTGTCTGAATGCCTCCATGATCCTTTCTAGAAATGCTGCTAGACTTTCATCCCTGCCTCGAAAGCCAAATTAGTGGGCTTTCATGCAGCCACCCTGAGACCTGCCAACAGAGTCTGGCGGTAGACCCAGAGTCTCTCCTTACCTTCTGCTGAATTTGTAGTCCCAGTTTGGACGAGAGAGGAAAAGCTGCACTTGTGAGATCTGGATTCTGGGTGGGCTGTCTGTCATTTCCCAAGACTGACTTTCGGGCTTCCACCTGGATCCTTTTTCTCTCTTCCGTGGTAAAGAGGACTTGTAAGAGCTGTTGACAGTCATCTCAAGTGGGCTGATGGGTAAAAAGAACAGTATCTAAAAGGCTAATAAGATCTTTGGGGTTTTCTGAAAACTTAGCATTCTGAGTTCTCCAGTTATAGAGGCCACTAGTGGAGAATGGCCAATAATGCATTGGCTGTCCTCCTGCCTCATCCGGAGGGCCCTGTGGCACGCAAGGGGAGGACAGTTGAGTCAGCAGGTCCTTGGTTGGGGGCTGCTCGATTGATCCAGCCCTGTGTCCCTGCCGCAGGTTCGTACATGGGCATACTTCTTTCTGGAACAGGAACCGGTTCCCCCGCATCAGGTTCTGCTAGTTCTGCCAGTGGGGCTGTTGGAGGAAGCTGATAGGGTGGTGGAAAAATTAATTCCTCTAAGATGGTGTCTTGCAAGAGCAGGCAGAGGGAGGGTTTGGGCATTTTAGGTTCCGAGTCTCTCTGAGACTTTAGGACTGGATCCTGTAGAGCCAAGACTGGGCGTGGGACCTACCCTGAGTGGAAAGAAAGGTTTAAGCCATGGGAGGGGGGGCGGTTTCAATCAGGTCCTGCCAGACCAAGGAATAGGGAATTTGGTCTGGATGGCCATAGGTCCTTTTCCTGAAGATGACATCTTTAACCTGTAAAAGAGCAGGTAGATCGAATATTCCTTCCGGCAGCCAGCCAACATTAAAGGATGGCCACTTGGAGGTGCAAAGAATTCGAAATTTTTCTTTCCTGATGTCCATGCTCTATTTGTGAGCTCTCTCCCTAACGTCTGAAAAATGGTGAGTCATGAGAGATAGAGGGGTCGTCTGTGTCTGTCCCATCTCCTCTGTCAACACTAAGACCATGACAATCACGACAAACAATAAACAGGCACTTACAAAGAAAAACTTACCACTGCCGTGGAGACAAAAGTTGAGGATCTGTCAGGCTGCAGAGGCAGCTGACTTCCCTCACAGATGAGGATTTCGTCCTCCAGGTGGGGGCAAGGGACGTCTCCCAAGACCCCTGGTCAACGACCCACCAGCACGTCCACCTAAGTCAATGTCGACCTCAATACAGGTTGGAGCTCCTACAGATTTATACAGATTGAAACTTCCTGTTCCTACAGATTACAGACTTGTTTGTAAACAAAGACAACGAAACACAGATAGATAGACAGAAAGTTGAGTGCACTCACCAGCCGGCACCAGACCCTCCAGTTGGGGGTCTCTGGGATGCTGGACGAGCCCCCAAAATTGTTGTGCCCAAAGTTGCAAATCCCAGAAGACCACCAAGAAGCCAACACCGATGCAATCACATAAGGATTTTTATTCAGACTCGAGTCCGTCTCTCGACCGACACTGATGCAGCAATTTTGGAATGAGAGTCCCGAACTCTGGGGAAACAGGTATTTATACAGAGCAGGTGCAGAAATTCCAGACTTGCCCTACCTGATTGTCTGTATCTAGGGTGGTGTGAGGTTAGGTAGGGGTTGATTGTTGGTTTTTTTTTTTTTTTTCCTTTCAGCAAGGGGTCATAGCAGCTGAAGGCATTTTTACCTTTAACTAAGGGTCAGCAAGGGGTCACAGCAGCTGAAGGCATTTTTACCTTTAACTGAGGGTCAGCAAGGGGTCACAGCAGCTGAAACTAAGTCCCTTTCACCATGTCTCAGTGTCCGTTTTCTCACGCACACATCAGTGTCTGTGCTGCAGCCTAGGTTATATAACGCTGCAGAAGAAGTACCCTGTTGGAAAGTGCTCACACTGGGCCCTAGCGAGGAGGGAGAGGGGCCAGCACATTCCAGGGCCTCCCGCCGTTACCGTCACAGCGAGGCAGCACCGTGGGAAACCTGATCATTGCACGAAGAGGAGCGCCTGGTGCCTGGCTGCCATCCCGGTCCAGGAACGGGGTTGGAGGCCGCGGGGCAGTCATAACAGAGAACACGGCAGGGAGCAGGGTCAGAGGACATGGGGCAGTCGCAGAGGGGCACACTGCAGAAAGCAGGAACCCAGGAGCTCTAGAGGGCCCCTGCTAGGAGACATGGACCTGAGCGTGCACAGGTGCAACACAATGGGGCTGGGCACACAGGGTGAGGACATCTTAACTCCACCCAGGCAGAGCAGATACCTCATTGAGACAAGGGACCTCAGAAGAGACTCCAAAAGGGCCACCGCACTTTAGTATTTAAGCCAAATTAAGCCTAGAATAAAGGCTGCCTAGACTGACCCTAACAAAGCTTAAAAATAAGCCTCAGACGACCAGGGGACAGCTCCGCCACAAGATCATAAACGTTCTTTAAAGAAGGAGATGAGATCCAGGCCAACCCTGTCCAACAAAACATAATGCACGCTGATACTTAACTGCAAATCTTCTAGTGGCCATGTTAAAATAAATTTGAGATGCTATTAGACTTCACGGAGTTTACTTACTAACGTATTGAAAACATTTTTATTCTGACATGTAAACCAAATAATCATTGAGATACTTTTACATTTCTCTTTTTTATTAGTCTTTAAAATACTAGTTTGTTGCTCATACTTTCCTCACATCTAAACTCATACTGGCCACACTCAGGTTCCCCAACAGCCAGCTGTGGCCAGTGGCCACTGCGTGAGCACAGTCCAGACTCCCAGCACGTAAGCCCAGTGTCCACGTAGATGACAAACTGGCGAAGCAGAGCCTGTCAGCCAGGGGAAGACTCACCAATGGAGACAGACCCAGAAAGACAGAAATGGCAGAATTAGTGAATACGGGCTCTATGGAGACTGCAAGCCTGTCTGAGTGTCTACAAGAGAGGATGCACACAGTGTGACTGACAGTGCAGGAAGGGCTGAGTGGCGCTCCAGAGGTGGCAAATGGCCTCGTGGATAGAGGAGCCCCTGCCTGGGTCAATGGCAGATGCAGGTACAGCCTACAGAGAGAGTATCAAAGGTGAAGCCATGCAAAAAGAAACCATCCAAACAGACAGAGAAAAATAACTTTACAAAAGAGTTTTTTGATACGTGAAACATATCCAGGTATTAACACGTGTCAAAAGTCCCAGAAGAGGTCAAAGGGGTATAAGGAGGTGATATGTGAAGAAATGATGGGTGAAAATCTTCCATATTTGTTGAAAACTATAAACAGGTCCAATAAATCTTAAACAGAATAAATGCAAAGAAAATCACAGAAGAAGACATGTCAAAAATAAGCCACTGAAAGTCCATTAGAAAGGTTGAAACTTAAAGCATCGAGAGCAGGAGTCAGCACTTTTTTTTCCAAAGGGCCGTGGGGCAAATACCTGAGACTGAGGGGAACGCATATGGCCTGAAACTTATTTTCTCACAACCTTTAAAAAAATCAAAAAATATTCTCAGCTATGGGCTAGTTTCTCAGTCCATAATCTTGACCACATTAGAAATGGAAAGCAAAGATAAAAATGGCTGCAGACACTTCAGAAACAGTCCAAATCACCCATCACCTATGGGAAAGATGACAGGTGTCTGTTTTCATTCCAAGCCCAAGGCAACTGAATTTCAAAAATGAAGGTTAAACATAGACTTTTCTCAGATAAAGGAAAGATGAGCAAACTCACTGTCAGCAAATCTACACTGTGGGACACACTGAAGGGGATGCTTCAGGACAAAGGAAAGGACAGCAGGTGGAAAATCTGAAGTACAAAGAAAATTGAAGAGGCCAGTGATGCTGGGCGCATGGCGAAGGAGAGGACATTCACAAATTTCTCGTACAGACAACTAATGTTTGTTTGAAAGAAAAAAGTATCTGTAAAGCACCAGAGCAGGAAGAACGGCGAATCTCTGAGGCAGCACACTCTTCCCTGCTGGCACAGCCCCCACCCCGCTCCCCATTCCCGCCGCACCGTCCCCCAGGAGAGGCGCTGAGCACAGCTCACCTGCATCAGCTGAACAGCACCTGGGAGTGGTCCCCGCCCATGATCTGGTCCAGGAGGTCATCCACCAGTCTTCTGCTGTAGCTCCCTGCGTCCTTCACAAACTCCTGCAGGCTGGAGGGGCATGGAGCAGGCTCAGACCAATGCCACGTGCTCTGGCCCTGTGGACTTCGCTGCCATCAGGGCCAGCAGTCCCTGGCATGGAAGCCATGGCCTCCGCACCCCTTCCGTCTCCCCGACGAGGTTTCTGCAAAGAGCTGTGAACCTCCCACTTGCAGGGGATTTGAGTTCTCCACGTCTTCCAAATGCTCCATGACCCAAAGACGTTAAAAAGATCTCAGGTGAAAAATTAATTCAAAAAAGCAAAGTGCACATACGTGAGGTAACGTACACTAGCTTTTGTAAAAACACCACATTCACATCTACTTGGGTCTAAAAACACATGGAAACTGAGGAGGACGCCATGAAACCAGCTCCCTACTGGGGTCCACGGGAGGGGCAAGCTCCCTGGGGATGGCTTGTACAGTCACTTTGATTCAGGGCCACATACAAATGCTTTAAAACCAAAGTAACACTAACCAAAAAATGTTCAAAGGAGGCAGGGAACGAAAACCCACGGCTCTAGCATCAAAGCTGGGCAAAGGCTCGCGAGGGCTGCCCAGACTTCAAAGACCTTCCCACAGAGCAGGCACAGCTGCTGGTCTGGAAGCGACCACACCCACGTCCCTACCAGGAGCAAGATAAACTGCCAAACTGACTGTGAAGGGAGCAGGGAATGGCCGGAAAGCTCCAAACGTGGCCTGGAAGTGCCCAGGACAGCATCTGCGGGAAGCAGTATGGGGAGTCTGTTAGCAGCCCCGGTACTGAGTCCAGGTCCTGCCAGCCTGCCTACAGCTCCTAAGGTACAGCATAGAGCCCATACGTGCTCCAGGAGCAGGCCCCTAGGGAAGGCCAGCGATGTCCAGCTACTCAGTGCTACCTGGACAAGAGGGGCTGGTGTCTCTGCAGAGCTGTAAGCACGCTGCCAGCGTGATGAGCAGTGGAGTCACCATCTTCTCTGGGAAGAAATATCCTTCTAAATTTTGTTTTCAATTTTCATTTCCTTATTCCTCACAAAAATCTGGATTAGATTTTCGTGTACTGTATTAGGGGCTGACTTATTTATTTTTCAAATATGTTGTTTTTCAAATAAAACAAAAATAGGATATGGAAAAACTTCATTTCCTAGAGTAGGGGTCCCCAATTCCTAGGCCATGGCTTGTGAGGTACTGGGGCACACAGCAAGAGGTGAGTAGAGAGAAGACAAGCAAAGTTTCACCTGTTTGCACCTGCTCCCCAGCGCCAGCATCACCCCCTCAGCTTCGCCTCAGATCATCAGGTACTAGATTCTCATGGGAGCACCGGTCCCTAGTGCCACAAGGGCTGGGGAGGCTAGCAAAATGAAGATGCTGTCCCCACAGAACATTCCTTAAGTTCTACAACTCATTGACTTCTTTGCCACAGAGAATGCAAAGTCCATACAAAATCAGTTCTATGAAAACAGAGCTACACCTACAACTTTCACGTCACACCGTAGTTTGTTGGCGCTGAACTGCATCCCCAAAATTCACCCCCAGGACCTCAGAATGTGACTGATTTGGGGACGGGGCCTTTCCCAGGTAGGCCATAGCTCCACGACGGGTGTCTTACAGGATCAAAAGACCAGAGCAGACATGCATGGCGGGTCAGAGGGAACCGAGAGGCCCCCAGAGGAGCAGCCCTGTCACGCCCTGCGTCTTGGGACTCTGGGACTGAGACAGTCTGCGTGAACTGCTCTCTGCTCCACCCGTGGGGCCTGTCCCGCAGCCCGAGTCGCTCCCTGCCTGAGAACCGCCGCTCAAAGCAGCAGGGACGCAGACTTGCCAGGCACTGGGCAGTCGCTGGCACATGCGCCCCCTCAAGCGACAGCCGGCATGGCTCCCTCAGTTCTGGGAGAGGCCCTCCGGCCTGGAGCCCGGCCGCCAGCAGAGCACAGCACTCTGCTCCAGCGACGGGGGACTCTGAGCCGCCGTCCAGCCCCACTGCCCGGCACGCAAACCCAGGCGGGCTCCCCAACTCCCTGGTCCGCAAACAGGAGAGCCTCGAACCCTTGGCCAGGAGCCAGCGCCTTTGCGCGCGCGAGCATACGCGGCCCGCCTCGGCGCACTCTGCACGCGAGTCCCAGCGCCTCTGGCGGAGAGAGGAGAGCAGCTCAGCTTCGTGGGCCTTCAGGGCCCCAGACGCAGACTCTGCGTCCACAGCGCCCTGCTGGGGCTCGAGGGTCACGTGCTGAGGGAGAGAGAAGGCGGGGCGCGGGAGCGTGGGGTCCGCACGGGCCTTCTCCCGTGGACGCTCGCGGGCACCAGTACGATGCCCGCCTGGACAGCCCTGCACTTGCGCGAGTCTGGACCAGAGGATGCTGCTGGGGGCACGATGAACGGGCTTGCGTCCCGCCCTTTCCCCTCCAAGGCCAAGGCCGCTGCCCCAGAGGGCTCAGAGGGCGGCTCGCTGTTCTGCGAGGGAGTGTGTGCGCCAGGCGCAAAGGCTATGCCTTCTGCACCGCCCCGGACGCCCCCGGGACCTGCGCCCAGAGGCAGTTCTTGCTGAAGTTGCTGAAGGACTGAAGGACGGAAAAGGAGCCCGAGGCCCACCGCCCTGACGGAGGCCCCTGCCTGCCCCTCCACGTGGAGGCTGCTAGACTGGGAGCCTGTGTCCCGGCGGCGTGAGGGTGTGGAGCAGCCTGGGCCTGTCCCTGCTCAGCGCCAGCAGCACCCCAGTGTGACAGTCCCGACGTTCCCTCAGAACCACAGCTCCGCTCGTCACCAGAAGGAAGCTCCCGGACCAACCTGCCAGCGGACCACAACGGAAGGGCGGCCAAAGGCCCCCGCCCCTGCCCTCCGCTGCGGAGTCTGTCCCTCCCCGCCACGGACCCTCAACCGCGCACCCCTGCCCCTCCACATATGGGTTCAGAAGAAGTTACATCCCCACCAGGCCTCCAGCACCTGGCCCTAAGGACGCAGCTCCCACATCAGAGAGCCAGTAAACGCCGCGCTGGGCCCACCAAACAAAGGACTGATGGACAATGGGAACCAGCTCGACTTAATTCTTACTCCTGTCATTTCAAAGGACATTAGTTTTTCTCCTGCTTTCAAAAATCGGAACCTGGATACAGCTCCAAAAGCAGGCGGGTCGGCAGACGGGGGCTCGCCCCTGCACCCCGTGGCACACTCACCTTTGCCCCTCCTTTCGTTCTCAAAGCCTGGTGTGGTGCAGCCAGCCGGGGAGCAGATCACTGGAGAGGGAACTCAGGTCCGCCGGGTGGGTCTCCTCTGCGGGGAGAGAGGCTTAGGGAGACTGCGGGAGGAGCCCCGCACACACGCAAGGCACGCAAGTTCACTTCATTCAGCGCGAGTGTCAGTGGGTGGGCTCTCTGCAGAGAAGCCTAAGACCACAGCGCCAAGACCGCCCAAGTGCACTCCAAGGCCACCTCAGCCACCGGAGTCCACAGCACAAAAACTCTGAGTACCCTGACGCCAGCAGCGAAAGTCGTTTCCCAGCTGACCACGCAGCAGCTTTAAGCAGCACAGAGCGTGCTGCAGTGGCCACGGCATGCCAGCCTCTGGACCCCCGCTCGCTCCCTGTGAACCACACATGGGGTCCTCCAGTCCGTGCCTCGATCTCGTCGTCCTCTCTCTCGGCTGACTGCCCTCCAGTTCACCTGTTCTCTAGCCAAGGGCACTAGGCTTCAGTCCACCTAGAGGTGAAAGGGCTGGTCACAACGCCCTGTGCAGGAGAAAGAACGCACGCCAGGCACGTGCTTGGGGCCAAGGGGCGTGTTCCTTTTTCCACACGCGTGGAAAAGTTTTGCTTTTCTTCAAAAGACAAGACTCTGAAATCTCAAGGGGATGGAAAAGTACAAAGTGCATTTTACAGACCCTAAAGATGACCTTGCAGGCTGGGTGGACCCCAGTTACACCTCCTTCCAGATATTCCTTGATGTGGTGGTCATGGAGTAGGCCTTTCAAGCTTGGGGGCAGAGCTGGGCACGAGGGAGCCCCACCCCCAACTTGTGAGGGACACCCCTGGGGAGCCCAGCCCCAGACTGCAGGTCTGCAGGAGTGCCACTCCAGTCTGTGGCAGCACCTTCACCCCCATGGACGGCCACCCTGGTTCCTTCACCAGTGTCATGAGGGGCCTGCAGGAGCGGGGAGCCAGACATGTTTCTCACCCGCACGTTCCGCTGTTGTCACACGCTCCGGGGACACTGCACATCTCACACAGGCTACTAGGTCACTCTTACTGACGGGGGTCAGAGATCAGACCAGCCCACAGGCCAGAAGGAAAAGGGTCATAGCAGGGCCACTCACCGTCAGCATCCGGCTCGGTGTTGACCACATTGGAGAGCGGCTCCCGTCTCTGCCCTTCTTCAGGTAGTCCGACTGCAAGAAAGCAGGCCTGAGCGCCATGCTGAGTGACTGCCCTGAGTTCTGAGAAAACAAAGGCCTAGGATCACCATGGCCTAGCTGCATGAATCCTGAAAAGCCACAAATTTTACTTGCATCTCGGTGAACAAGACCACAGCGACCCCCTTCCCTAGAGCTGAAGACACCCATGCAGGAGAAATGTGCACAGCAACGCTGTGACAATGCTTCTGGGAGGAAGGCTCTATGTGGCCCCTTCTAAAAGGAGGCTTTTGAAAGAAAAACTTTACAGAGAACGCTTTCTATTTCCAGGGCCTGTGGGAACTGCCTCCACTGACCAACCACCACTCTAATCCGGCCTGCTTCTGCAGGCCACAAGGACAGTGAAGAAGAGGAGGCACCGGCATGGTACGTGTGTGAGGAGGGACAGCCATCTGTGTGTCCATGTGAGGTAGGCACCCAGGAGAGATGCCTGGGCCCAAGCAGGGTGAGTAGGGCGTGGGGGTGGGAGGTGGGTCATTCCCGATGAGATGAAGCAAGTGGACCAAGCACGGAGCCAGGCTCCTCACTGCCAGTCAAGCCGAGCAGGAGGATGGGAGCAGCTGGTGATACCGAGGGGCACAAGAAGTCTCACGGCGCATGGTTCTCGGTCCATCCGGGTCCCCCAGAAGCTGTGTGCGTGTCATGGCCTTTCCTAGCTCTGTCCACTGAGAACCACTCTCAGCACTCAGGTCTGGGTGTCCAAGCACCATCTGACACATGCAGGCCCACAGACCACACCATGAGCCATGACAGGAGCCTCTGACTGCCAGGCAAGCATGTTACAAGCAAGAGGGACGAAACAAACAGATGAAACTGATCTTAATAGGTTCTGTATTCCAACATATCCAAAAAAAATTATCATTTCAAAATTCTCTCTGGGCTAACGTGTTTGGCAGACTTAGCATGGAAAAAAAAGTGTGTGTGTGTGTGTGTGTGTGTGTGTGTGTGTGTGTGTGTGTGTATGAGTTTCAGCAAATTTTTATACAGACTACATGTTGAATAAGACTTTAAACCTATCCCTGCAGGTAAAAAACATGAACATTATATCGCTGTCCAATACATGATTACTAGGAAGTCTGAAGCTACACACATGTCCTGCACTGTCTCTGCTGGAAATGCTGGCCCAGAACATCTTCTGTGCCCAGAGGCAGGTGGCCCATTTACGTGCATGCACACTCGGAGCACCGAGGCCACAGGCAAGCAGTGGACGTGGCAGAGGCATCAAGGGACAAGGGAACTGGCACATGGGGCAGGCTCTGGAGAATGGACTAGCTGTGCAGAGGAGAGGGATGATCGATCACCTGTGAGAGCTCAGTGGGCCAAATGGTGCTGCTGAGGTGGCAAGGGAGAAGGGCTGGGTCAAGTCCTGCGCCGAGGGGAAGCGCAGTCTGGAGCCAGGGGTGGGGTGGTGTGTGGTGGAGTGGAGTGGAATGAGGTGCAGTTCAGTGAGGTGGGGTGTGGTGCGATGCAGTGGGATGGTGTGGGTGGGGTGGGGTGCAGTGTGGTTCAATGAGGTGGGGTGCAGTGTGGTGGGGTGTAGTGCAGGGGGTGGGGTGCAGTGTGGTGGGGTAGGGTGTGATGCGGCAGGGTGGGGCTGCGTGGAGACAACTACCAGAGATGTGCCCGCCACCATGGGTGGGGCAGCTGGGGCTCCCAGGAGGTGTGGCACATCTGCTGTATGGCTGTTCAGGGAGAAAGCGAGGATGGCTCAGGAAGAGAGGGCGGTACTGGAGAAGCCCCAGCAGGAGCACAGGATAGCCAGGTCTGAGGCAGTGCCCAGGTAGAGGTAGTTGCTTGTGGAGCTACAGGTCTCAGGGCCAGAGTGCAGTGAGGGAGCGAGGTCACCTGGAAAGCAGAGCAGCTGGCCAAAGAGGTAAGGCTGGGGTAACAGCAAGGCCAGGAAGAAACCAGGTGGATGCCTGATCATGGGGGTGGGACAAGAGGACTCTTGGACTTGCGCAGGCATAAGCAGGTCACAATGAACGTCCACGGCTGAAGGCACAGGTGTGGGGCATGGCTGGGTCTCCTCAAGGAGTCCTCAGAAGCTTTGGGGAGTGACTCTTCCCAGTGATAGCCTCTGCTACCACATGCACCTCCCTTGGCACCTCGGTCACTGCCTCTCCTGCTGACCTCTGAAGTCACACCTGAAGGGTAAGCCTCCTCTCACCTCTTCCTCTCTGGGAACCAGAGCAGGGAGCCCTTAAGGCAGAGGGGGCCTGAGGCTACATTTCGGAAAGACTGCTCCTAGACAGAAGAGCCTCCCACTGTGCCAGCCACCTGTCAGCCCAGCCATGTAACTGAGCAAGGAGCCTCCCCAGCCTATGGACGGCCCAGCCGGAGCAAGGGGGCAGGGACCTCAATCCATTCCAACCCTGCTGGGTGGCAGGACAGCAAAGAGCATGCTGTCCTGCCTCAAACCCTGGTTTGGGGTTGCAAGCATTGAGAAACAGGGGTGGGGTGGGGCAGGAATGAACTGAGAGTCATTGAATGGACAGCAGTGAGGACCGTGACACATGCGTGATAAGCGATATATGCTTCCTTATGAGCAGACAATGCAGGGATGCAAGATAGTTAGACAGGAGGGGTTTTCTCAGTTGACACTGGCTTGGGTCCACCTCCTGGGGGTGAAGCCCACCTGCACACTGATAGCTCCCCAAGAGGACATCAGACAGGGTGTGTGGAGCCTTACTGAGGTTGCTGAGAGGACTCTGCCCATTCTGTGACATTCCCACTGGAGTGAGAACTCCACAGGGCAGAGGCTCAACAGCTCACCTTGTACCTGACACCTGGCAGGCACACAATGGACATCTGTTGTGCAAATGGGTGCAACAGGGTTCCAGGGAGAGATCACAAAGTGCCCACATGGGTGCCCCACTTATTATGCAAGAAATCAGAGACAAGGGACATGCTGGGGACATGCTGGGAATAAACTGGGTAAACGATGACACAATGCACCGCAGGACAGTAGGGCAAAGGAGAAAAAACTGGCTCCAGAAAGTTTCAATTTCACGCTTGAAAAAGAGTAAGGACCCACCCTTCCTTTTCACCTATATAATCTAAAACAAAAGTTGACATGAAAGTGGGCTCAGGAGGATTAGCTCACAGCTCCTGCCACCCTGCCCTGTGGGGAAGTTGTGTAGGGATTGCAGAGGACATTTCAGAGCCATTGGGAGTCACAGCCGCCACCTCTGCATGCTCTGGCAATGCTTCTTGACATTTCCTCGCCAAAGGGCTGCATGTGAATGTGCAAACACGGTCATGCAAGCCACATGGCGTTTTCACTTCATGCCACTTCACAGTCAAGGGCGAATACAGGGGCTGGACCCAAACTTAATTGCCATTTCAAAAGCTGAGATTGGAGAACAGCATTCCTCCTTCCTGTGGTGTGCTACCTTTCACCTATATGCAGCATTTGGGGGCTGCTACAGGACCACAGATCCTGAGCATAATATCTCTATAACCCCAAATAGACCTACTAAAGCCATTGCCGGGTACTGGAACTTAGACTCTGCACGGGAGGTCCACTCTGTGATGGCGTGCTGCAGAGGAGGTCCTGCCTCGTGGGTCCTGACTCCGTGGCTACCTCCACACCCAAAGAGGAAGCCAGTCTCCCCAGGAGGGGCTGAGCATTGTGGAGTTCATGCCAGAGCTGGAAATGAGCCTGCGTATTCCACCCTGCAAACACTTGTGGTTGGAGCGCGACAGACTACCATAGCTTGTGAGCACCAGTAGATTCCACGCTGGGCCCAGCACTCTCGGTCCAGTATGGCCTGCACCGGGCACCAGGCTGAGCTCAGGTCACAGCCCAAGTGAGTCAACCCTCCACAAGGTGCTGCTTGGCCCCCCGATGGCATCTTCTGTGCATGCTCCTCCTGCCTCAGCCTCAAAGTCAAGGGCCATTAACAATGGCTCCAAGACAATGTGGGCACTGCCTGCCCAGGAAGCTTTCCATTCTCAGCCTCCTTCACAGGGCGCGCTCTGTTGCCCCCAGGGAGGGAGCTATGTGGACCAGCCTCAGGACAGTTTAGCAGCTCAAAAGTGTCTTTTAAACCTCCAACAGTGATAAGTGGTTTTAATTTTCTTTGTGAAATCTGCACGTTTTCACCAAGAGCATCTATAACCCGGTATAAGTTAAAACATTTACTGCTACTTCAGAGGATTCAGGAAGGTCGGCAAACAACTCAGGAGAGTAGAAGAATACAACCAACAGCTCTCTCTACTCTCCATCACCTCATCATTTCAGAAAGATGGAGAAGAATTTTTTATTGCAGCCCTTAATTTGTGGTACCTTTTTGAGTCTTGATCCCTTTGGAAATCAAGAAAGACAGAGACTCCCAAGGGGAAATACTGCATCCACTCAGGCGGCATGCATTTTGCAGATGTTCCCAGGAAATTCACCAACTCCTCTTCCCTGCCGCCCAAAAGACGAGCCCTGTGCTTCGGACCCGGTGATGGGGACAAGACTGCTACCAGACAGGGCTCATGGAATCCGGTGTAAGGCCTCTGCCAGCCATGCTGTCCATCTCTCTGCCTTTTTACTCTGCCCCATGTCCTGCCTGCTCAGCGCTCTCCCTCCCTGGATGTGATCCACCTGCACTGGAGCTCAGCTCCCCAGCTAACTGATCTCCTCCTGGGTGGCCTGGGGCTGCTCTGGGCTCTTGCGAACACCCTGCCCATGCCCCAGCCTGTTCTCACAGAGATGCTGGCCATGGGAAGTGCCAGGAAGCAGGCAGTGGGCCTTGGGTGCTGAGTCCTTTGATGGGCGTCCCCCAGGGACTCTGCAAGTTTCCAATAAACATCAGGGGAAACAGCCAGTGAGTGCACAGGTGGATGACAGTACAAGGGCTCCGCCTAAAAAAGCTGTCTGAGCCTCAGACACACCAACGCCTAGCAAAATAGCTGCCACAGCAGAAAAGCAGGAAGGATTTTCTACCCAGCTCAGTCACCAGGCTTTGTTTCCATAACCGAAACTGCAGATTGAAGGGTGCCTCGGGACACTGGCCCCCGAGACTGACTCTGAGCCCCAGAGGTGGGGGGTGTATGCCCTGGCAGTGCACCTTGCCCCAGACCACAGCCGTGGGGTGCATGCGCCCTTGAGATAAGTAGCAGAACGCCCCTTGGGGACACTTCTATATGCATGATGCTGGCAGACACCCTCACCGCGACAACCTGGCAACATCACCGCCGCCAGAGAGGGGCCAGGCCCGGGGAGGGCGACGCAGCCCGGGCCCACAGTCGTTCTGGGCCCCGGACACGCACTCCGCTTCCGCGGCCGCGGGTCTCCTCAAACCCACGCTGTGGTCCTGTGGCTTCCTTCAGACCCTTGCAACCCCGCCCAGTTCCCCGGAGTCTCTGGGGTGGGCGGCGGCCACCCTGGGCCCTGGCGTCTGTGAACAGTGCTCCTGCAGCTGGACGCCAAGGTGCCGGCTGGGAGGAGGAGGAGAGGTGCAGGGCCGGACTGCGAACTTCTCACCGCCGCTTGGTCCGCGACCACAGACCCGTGCCTGGCACAGCCCTTCTGCCCAGCGGCCTTTGGGTGAAGTCGCAGGTGGCAGGCAGAGTGGGCCTGCATCTCGAGTGCTTAACATCTCAAAAATAATATTTCGAGAAATACTGCTTTATGATGTTTCATTTACTTGTCAGTTTCTCATTTGTCTTCTTCAGGAATTCAGTGGTACTCCTATGCTGTCCTCTGAACTCACATTGTAAATTCCTTTCCCCAAGCTTTTTCTTCGAATTTTCTCCCTCAATCCTTTCTTATTCATCTTCCACATACACAACTAGAATCAATTGTATGAAACGAAACCGGTTATGACAAAATAAACTTTCCACTTTGTTCCTCAATCAAGAAACTATTTAGTTTGCCACAACATTTATTTTCTTTACATTCAAACCATGCATGTCTGTTTCTCTTAAGGCAATTAGACACATGCTACTTTGGTGTTACTACTTGTTTTTTATGCTTATGCATCCTAGCTTCTCCATCAGAACGCAAACTCCTTGAAGACAGTGTTCTCTTACATATCCCCTTACGTAACTCAGAGAACTGCTTATGCTTATCGAGTACTCAATATATTAACTTAATGTATAGTTTTGGCACGAGTCTTGTAACATGAAAATTATGTTCGGGAGCCATGTGACAGAAAACAGATTTCTGTATTTCGACAATAAAAGCAGCATATTAGTTGCAAGTAAAATAATAACTTAAAAAGTCTGCAAGTAAGGTTAAGTATTTATATACACAGAAAAAAACATATAATAATCTCTTGGTTTATTTTGTCCATGTAAATATCTCGATGTCTCTGTTAATACAATTTAGGATATTTTTTCTATAAAATAATATATATATATCTTTCCTGTATAATTAAATATGTAATAAAGTCCATGCCTTCATACCTCATATAAATTATCTGGATTCTACATAATCATACGTACGAACACTAGCATTAATCAAAGAATAATAGTAATTACAAGAGGACACACAAAGCCTATACCAATCCATGTAATATAATCATGAACAGTAAGTAATAGGATCAAACACAACACAATCTCAGTATCCGCTATTGTACGCATATTTCCTGTTTCTAACTGAGAAGGCAGTAGTTCTGTTATTTGGCCAATTACCTAGCATTTCATCATCATTTCTTATGCTAATTCATAAAATGCCTTTGTAAATGTAATGTAATTCATAATCATTGAGAAGAATTATGAAATTATGTTACTATTAATACTTAGGTCAGAGTTACACAAATTTTGGCCAAAGACAATCATAACAAGATCTAAGAGTAAGTACCATGTGATTTTTGTATATAAATAATATAGGTCAAAAGGTAAAGTTCAATAAACAAAGCAATACATAAGGACAGTATTTCTTTGCGAGAAAACATCAGAGTATGCACTAACAGGTGGAAAATTAATTTTCCTTCTACCTTCTAAGGTCTTCTGGCTGGACTAAAAATCAAATTAACATGAGAGATTAATAGGAGAAAATGGCCACATTTATTATGAATGTAAATACAAGGGTTTTATAAGAATATGAGAGTAGATGGCAGATTAGGCAGTTAAGACTTACATGACATCTTGAGCTAAGAAGACGTTGGATAGTGGTGGTTTGGGACTTCAAAGGCAGAACAGCAATTCACATGGAGCTAGAAAATCAAATGCTTGATAAACAAATATTTGTTAGTTATTTTTAAAAATGGGGCACAGAGAGCACTTGAATCAAATTGGTCTTGCTGGTTTCTCCCAATCTGTCATACCTAGTTCATACTACACTATAGTTGTGTATGATACTAGGACCCTTTGTATAGGCAGTTATGGAGAATTTCAGAACTTTATTTCCTGAATCTTTCTTCCCTTAGATATAACCAGGTGAAAATAATACTCCAAAAGGCATATTTTGGGATGCCAAATTCTGCTTCCCCTCAACATCAAACATAATCTACTAAGTAAAGAAGTATTCACTATTTTCCCCTGAAATAGATCTTTCCCATCTCTATACTGTTATCTCTGTTATTCTCTCTTTCAGGATCCTTTGAGATCACCCTGGGTTCCTGAAATAGAAACTGAGCAATACAAAATTGGATAATTTTATATCCTTGCCTTTTAGAACTCACAGGCCACATGTATTTGTTTCCTATGATACAGGAATAATGGTCGATTAAGGAAAGTTTCAAAAACGAGGTGAATTTCATACCAAGCCTTGTAAAATAGGAGTTTATCTGTGAAACAGTAAAGGATGGTCATTTTAGAGGCATTCCTGCAAGCAAAAACAGCAAGATGTAGTTATTCCTTGAGATTAAAAGAAAATAGATCAATCAATGTGTAAACTGAGAAACACATTGCCAAGTATAACAGGATTGAGAACTCCACTGAAGGTGAGAAAATGAATCTTCCAAAGGTTCATTCTATTTATCTTACTTCTGTGTTTCTTTCCCCACATTTGTATCATATAAACATAATGTTGAATATTTTCTCACTTTTTATATTTCCTTATAATATTCAACCAAATAATTGCTCAGCTTCTTAAGGTTGGTCAAAATAGAATAGGTCACTGAGAGTAAAGAGTGTTCACTTTCCATTTGGAATGAGGTAAAAATAAATAAAACGAATCTAATGGCTATACTAAATCTTCGGATAATATTAAAGACTAGGGCTGTCTTACTTTAGAGTGACCTGGATTATATCACAAGAGACTTCGGAAGATCAATGACGGCACTCATAAACAATACGAACAATGAATGAATTTAGGAGAAGATTCTGATACTTTTTCTCCATATTTTTAATGATTAAAATTAACTTTATGCTTACATTATCCAAATAATGACTATAGTTTTCCATTTACGGAAATGTTGCTCTTTTGGTAATGTATGTGCTTTAACAAGTTTTAGCTCTTCTGTGCATAGTTTTATGTGCCCAGTGACTTAGAAAATGGCAAACAAAACAAAATCAAGAACCCCAATGACACTGAGAAAATTAAATTTAGGAAGGTTTATCCTATTCAAATTCCTGTTATGTGGTTCTTTCCCCATATTTAATAAGGCATAGTTTGCCTCTATTGAAATGGGAGTTTTCTACCATAGATGTACCTGGAGGGTATTATACTGAGCAAAGTAATTTAAACAAAGAAAGATAAATACTATGTGATTTCACTTATATGTGAAATTGAACAAAAATAATCAACAAACACAACAGAAACAGGCTCATAGATACAGAAAGCATTTTGATGCTTACCAAATGGCAGGAGGTGTTGGGCATATGGGTGAACGGAGGGTAGGAATCAAGAAGTATAAACAGGTAGTCATGGGGATATAAATTATAGCACAGGGAATGTAGTCAATAATATTGTAATAATTGTGTATTGGTCAAAGGGTCACTAGATTTATTGGGGTGATCGCTTCATCAATTATATAAATGTCTAATAATTATGTAGTACACCTGAAAATAATGTAATGTTGTATGTCAAGTGTAATTGAAAAAAATTTTAAAAATACTTTAAAAATGCAAGTTACTGATTGCATAGTCTTAGAGCTTTATCATCAATCAAATGATTACTGATCTCAGAAATGAAACATGAGGTTGCAAAAATATCTGTGAACCAGTAAATGATTTCTAATTTTAATCCAAATTAAAGTTAGACTAAATAGGCTAAGAAAAAAGTAATTTATTATCTATATTTATTAAACAGAAGTTTTGAAAATGAAAACAATATAGTACTCCTAAGTTTTGGCCAATTTCATACTGTTAGTATAAGTTAAGGAAAACCAGCTTATTCCTACTTTAACTCTAAAATATTTTTATTTTAATTGTACAATGAAGTCATATAAAGGGTTTTCCTAATGAAACATGATTTTCCTTCATATTACATTTGAAGAAGTATATAATATAATCTATACTCTTATCAAAAAAGGTAAATCACACATCACTGTCTCCTGCTCAGCAAAGCATTGTTGGGAGGAATATTTCCTCAATGTATTGGGATTCATAAATGTATTAATAAAATCAATATATTTAATATAATATGTAGCCATTTTAAATGAATATGTAACTATATTTAAATTATACATGCAACAAAACTATTTTTCACAATTGAATTGTTTTCTTGGACAGAGCAATTCATTTTATTAAAAACATAATTTTTTCAACTGTGTATATAAGATGCCTAGAATGTTTGAAACAATAATAGCACAAAGACAATATGCTATCAGTTTTCATAAAGCAATCTCTAAATTAATAATGTTTGAATAGTGTTTCTAAAGCTGTGGCCATGTGTTCACACTAGAAATACAAGGCCTTGGACATACCTGGGATATTAGGACTGAAAACATCATGTAAAATTCTGCAATATTGTTATTCAGCTTATACGAGGAATGCATTTATAAGTCAGATAATAATGACTAAAGAGACATTATTGTTTGTCACAGACCTTCTGTTTGGAAGTAGAAAAACCAAGACAATGAAGTGTATTACATGTAAAACCATCAAAGGAAATCAGCACCATTTGAGTCGTTACATCTTCAGTTTAAGGTTTATTTTAATTGTCTGCCTTTTATTTCTAATTGTAAGGCTAGCTATTAAAGCAAAATACAAGGACATATTTATTTGTAGAAAGTTATGTTTTTTTCTTCCACATTTAATAATAATTATCATTTTATCATAAAAAATCTTGCACTTCAATTGTAGACTTCCTTAAATAAAACAGAGCTGTAAAGATGCATTTTATTGCTCTTGTTCTACATAAAAACATAGGAATCTGGATAATTTTTGTGGCAGTAATATTGACATAAAGTTCTTCTGAACATAGGTATCTTGAAGACTTTTCAGGAACAGTAATATTCTGTACTGAACCCAGGAGACATTGAGAGGATCTGGGCCAACAGAGAACATGACAGGAACAAAAGAGGATTCATAAATTTGAAACAACATATTCAAAACACGAATGCATTCACATTTATCTTTCATTCATAAAATGAAGATAATTATTTGATTCATAATAATTGGGCTAAAAATACCATAAAGGCCAAAGAAGAAATTATTTATAGATGACAGGATGGTACCAGCAGAAAAGAATTAGAAACTGAGAATCTGAAAGACCAGAGGTTTTGTGGTTAAGGACTAAGAACTCAACCTTTACTTTGCAGCTATATATGGAGGGAGAGCATCCTCAAAAGCTCTTTAGATTCCCGCAGCTCCTATACACATTCCCATAATTAAAACATTTTACTGGCTCCATCTGTTGTAATGACTACCTAAATTCTGGCAATGAGTAAGTGACGAGTCTGCTATGCCATAGGAGGTATAGGTGGTATTTATGCTGCATCTTCACATACTTGTAGCCTGATATTTGAATCTGTTCATATTCTGACCCTTACTTTCCAGACTCATTAATTCACTGGACAATCTTTTATTCAGTATTTTTGTGTTCTACACATTTTAACCTATTGAAACTGATCAATACACATAAACAAACAAAAATCTCTGCCTTCATGTCAAAAATTTATTGCACATCTTTGGACTATATCGTGCTCTCCAGCCACAATGAAATATCAGTATTCTTAATAGGGGCCTATGAAGTATAATCATCAAAGTCTTTTTTCTTTTCTACTCTCTCCTGCTTTCTGGTCATTGAGATAGTCTTTTGTTCTGCTGTCAAGTGAAATGTGGTTCTGGTTAATAGAAAGTACTATGATCATGATAAGTTTGAAAATAAAAGATTCCCGAATTCAATATATTAGTCAATATTTCAAATCTCATTTAGAGAAGAGGATGTACAAAACTTATTTTCCTCTGTTCAGCACCTCCTTCCAAGTTCACTAGAAGCTGCTTTTTTAACACTCCTGTTGCTATCATGTGCTGTTGGAGACTGAAGAGAAAAGATTGATGAGGCAGAAAGGAAAATTCCAAATTAAATATTAGTATTGTGAAGTGATTAAACATGCTTTGGGTAAGTAAGACATGCGTTTAAAAGAGATATCACCCATTGGACATTTTGGGCACTGGAGTGTTGTCCTGCAACAACTTGATTTGGGCAGCACGTTTTATGTATGCCCATTTTGTCACTTCAGGAGACATTCAGCAATTCATTTCCAGCTTTTGCAGTTTGCATTCTCATCACTCCTTCTGGTGACCCTGTTAAATCGGATCTACAGAAACTAGCATTTGATGTGTGCCTTACCTGGAACTTGGGTAACATTCACTGGCTCTTTACCTGCATGATTCTATGACCCCAGGCTTCTTTTAAAGTAGCTGTGATGCCTCTCTGCTCCAGAAATCATAAGAGCTTTTTGACTCTATAGTTTACATTCTGAATTACCTAACAGTTCTCAGACATGAATTTGCTATGCCCTTTGATACATGGAGACACAACGGTCTTATTCCAGTTGTCAACACTAAAATTGAGAAGAGAGTATTTATCCTCACCAACCCCCCTTTTCTGGGAGTGATACACAACTGTAGAGATGAGAAAGACAATGAAAATACTTCTCTACTTCTTTTATCCAAAGGACTGTTTAACACAAAATCTTCAAACTTGTTTTTTTCTTTAATTAATTTTTAATTAACTAATTCTTTTTTGTGACATTGGTTAAATAAATTCAATAAGTTTCAGGTGTACACTTAAACAGTAAAGCATATATCTATCAGATTGTGTATTAACTTCTTATCGTTAAACTTTTTTCTGTCATAACATATTTGACCCATTTTGCCCCATGTACCTCCCCTTCCCGCTCTTCTCCTTCCCTATAGTCCACATCCATGAGTCTCTGTTTGTCCTATTCATTTGTTTCTTTTAGAATTATATCTCACATATAAGTGATGCCATGTGATTTTCAACTTTTTCTGTCTGGCTTATTTTCTTAGCATGATTATCTCACGGTCCATCCACATCATTGCAAATGGCAGTATTTCATCTCTTCTTATGGCTGAGTAACATACCATTGTGTATACATACCATAGCTTCTTTATCCAATAATCTATCCTAGGATATTTTGGTTGCTTCCATGTCCTGGCCTGGGAAGATGAATAATACTGCTATGAACATTGGTGTGCAAATATCTTTTCAGATAGATATGGGTTTTCAAGTCTTTGGGGTAAATACACAGGAGGAGGATTGCTAGATCATGGGATAGATCAATTTTGAATACTTTATAAAAATAACTAAAATAGGCATTCTAGAACTGTGAATTAGAAAAGCTATCCTAGCACAACTTCCTTTCATAAGAGCATAAGAAAGAAATTTTAATTAAACGTGTATGATAGAAAAAGATCATGGTTGAAGTCACAAAGTAAAAAAGAAAAACAAACAAAATAACAGTTCTAAGAAAATGAAGCCATATTTTAAAAAGGTAAAAGCTGTATCTTTGTGTTTTGAAACAAGCTAATTTATTTTTAAAAGAGAAGCTATAAAAAATGCATTCGAATTAGAAAGTCATAGATAAAATAATTTTAAATCTAAATGTAACAAATAAAGATATCAAATATATTAGACAAATAGTAATATAAGAGAGCAGAGGATTCATCACATATAATAAGAGTGTCCTAAGAGAAAAAATAAATTAAGAAAACAAAAAATATGATAAAATGTAGAATTCAAGCAAACTTTCCTGAAAAAATACTTAAATGGATAGATTACATAAATGCAGAAAATGACTCAGCATCACCAACATGGAGGTATATTAAATAAATTATTGGACTTTACAAAAAGAAAACTCAAAATGAGTCCAACACCCATTTAAAAGGAAAATCAGTGTGGACTTACGCCTTTGACAATAACGCCTCATAGAAGATGAAAATGGAATAACATATTTGTGAAAGAAAAGAAAATATGAGTCAAAATTTATATCAAATATCTATCCAAATTTGGGTTCAATTACCTGGGCCTTAGATAAACTCTAAGTAATAGATACAAACATAGAAAATGCTGATTCTATGAGCCTGCTCTGAGGAGTGCACTAGAACACAGACATATACAACTATATGACTGATTATACTATCAGGATTAACTGGGATAAAGCAATGTTACTTCAAATTAGATGTCTGGGAAGGGTAGAGATGAAGCAGAAGCCTTGTTCACAGTAGAAAATATACAAATGATAGCTAAAAGAAAAGAAAAAGAGACACTGAGCATATTATATAAAGAACGAAAGGTTTAAAACAGGAGTCAGCATACTGCAGTCCCTTGGACAATGGTAGCCCACACTTGTGTTAGTCAGAAAAATCTTGTTGGGGCAGTCACATCCAATTGTTTACCTACCCTTTTGTTTACAAATTGTCTCTTTCTCCTTGTAATCTCCAAAAGTGGAGTTGTGTGCTTTCAATAGAATTTAGGTGGCTCATAAAACCAAATACAGTTATCTCAGTAGTCACATTTGGAGTATGAAAGTGAATCAACTTATTATTTTAAAGTCCAGTGACTTCAAGGAAAGAAACATACTTTTTTCTCTGCCTTTACTATGGGAACAGGACCTCAGAGAAAACAATTATTTGATATGGAAAAATTCCTCTTTTAGAAATAATTTAGCTATTAAACAAAAGAAATGAAAAAAATTACTAGGCAGAATATTGGTATCAGTTGATGCTACTATCACCAAAGGAGAGTCAAAGGGATTTGGTGTACCTCCTTAAAGAAATGGTGCATATAATAGTCCCCCCTTATCCCTGGTTTCACTTTTCGTAGTTTCAGCTATTATCATCTGAAAGTATGATATGGGAAATTTCAGTCATAAAAATAAACAATTCATGATTTTCAAATTACACATTGTTCTGAGTACCATGATGAAAGCTCTCCCCCTCCACCTCACCTGGGACTTGACTCACCCTTCGTGCAGTGTCTCCATGCTGTATACACTCCCTGCCCATTAGTCACTTGGTAGTTCTGTGGGTTTTTGAATTAACTTCCCAGGTATCGTGATGCCCTTGTTCAAGTTACCCTTTTGTTGCTTAAAGATGGCCCCAAAGTACAAGAGTATTGATGCTAGCAATTCAGATATGCAAAAGAGAGGCCATAAAGTGCTTCCTTTAAGTAATTAATGAAAACTAACCCAATGGGAAAATCCATAGTAAGAACAAATCCTCTATACATGAAAGTGTAAAGAAGGAAAAAGAAATTTGTGCTAGATTTGCTGTGTTGTACTGCAAACTGAAAGTTATAGTTCAGAGTGCAAGACAAGTGTTTAGTTAAGATGGAAAAGACAACATTTCTGAGCAGAAGACATGAACTAAAATATGTTCCAATTGACAGTATTGTGTTGCACCAGAAAGTACTGAAACATCAGCAAGAGATGCCAGGAAATGAGTAATCACATTCACATAACTTTTATTATATTGTTATAATTGTTCTATTTTATTATTATTACTCTCTTCCTGTGATAATTTATGTTAATTTTTATTATAGGTATAAATGTATAGAAAAAAAGCCATGGTACATATAGGGTAAAGTATTATAAGAAGTTTCAAGCAACTACGGAAGGCCTCTGAAGGTGTATACTTTGAGGATAGGGAGGATACTATATCATCTGTGATTTATCTTTAAAAACAGCAACAAAACACTGGATCAAATCAAAACTCTAAGATCTAACTACCAAATGAGCCACTTAAAATATAGCAATCAATATCCAAGCTTCAGGAATCTTGTTTTCGAACAAAGTATATAAAAAGAAGTGGCAGTGCTGAAGCCTAATGATTAAAAAAAAGAAAACTTAAAAATACCTGTGAACCAATTGTGATGTATAGACCTTTTTTGGGTTCTGATGTGAATAAGATTTTAATATAAGTATTGATAAGATTATTTGTTGATATTAAGAAATTTTTAAATTTGAGGATAAGTAATAAATGAGTTGTGATTGTTTTAAGAGCCCTTATGTGTAAGAGATACCTATTAAAATATTTACAGGTGAGATGTCTCTGCTCTGATTCAAAATAATGTAATTATGGAGCAATTGGAAGTATAGATGGAAAAGATTTCCCGGACTCGAGAATTTTGTAGCTGGTTTGTTGATACATGGACGTTCATTGTAACAGTCTCTGTAATTTTATTTATTTTTAAGATTTTTCATCCTAAATCATTAAATGTTTTAACTACTGCTGATGTCAAATTTTGGAAATGAGTTCTAAACATTTTCTATTTTAATTACATATTTTCATAGGTATTAAATTGAGTGCAGCATACTCATTAAACTTTCCTTGCAAATGACTTCATTAATAACTACTTGACACAGAAATCAGAATTAAAAACTGCTTTGATGAATTTGAATTATTTTTTTATTATCTTTATTCATATGATATGTGATAAAGCTCAAAACCATAGGGCAGCTAATATCGAAGAAAGAATGAACCTTTAAACAATTAATGAGTTAACCTTAATTTATATAATAAACTCATTTGCATAGCTAGTGGTCTAAGAATTGATTGTAAACCATTAATAGTCATTAATAAAACTTTTAGAAATACCTGAGTGTGGATTTCACACTGAAGAGGCAAAAGTTTGTGATGAAATGCTAGAAACAACATTTAAGAATCAGGCATTAAACAAACTAATAGCATTTAGGTTTTACAAATTTCTGAGAGGATAATTCACGAATTCCCTATTCTATCTCACCTCTACATCCATAAAGAGATGCATATTAGCATACTTATGTGCATCTGGTAAATTGTTATTATACTTAAATTTACATTCAAATTACAGTAAGAAGAGCTAGTTGTATTGTATTCATATAAACACTGAATATATCTTTATTCTTCGAAATCAGAGCAATTTTTTAAAAAAAATACCAAGTTCCACAAATAAATATTTACCAAAAGTTTCTTCCTCAATTTAACTACTCAGTGGTTTCAAAGGAAGTTGACAAGTACAATTTTCAATTGAACGTTTATATTAATTTTTTATTTTCAGTAAAGTAGTCTGCATGTTGTAAATTAGACTGACGCTGACCTTTTGACCATTTAGATTTTATAAAAAATATAATTGCCTGCACTTTAAAGATTTTAAAAGCTCAAAGAACTGGTCTGCTATCTTTAAATAATTTAATTATGCAAGTGATGCTTCATCATGAAAGACAAATTAATTCTTTTATTTCCAAAGACACGCTGTGTATAATCTGATTTTTTCAAATGATTTGATTGCACCTGTGCAGCCTTCAATGCTAGATCAGTAAGTGAGATTTGAAGTGAAGGAAAAGAGCGATTTCTTTTTAATGATCATCAATTGAACTCAGATGGGAAATTTCATAATGCTTCTTCAGCCTTTTACTCACATATTACTCTCCTTTCTTATCCATGGACATTCATATGTGTGTGTACGCTTGCTCCGGCTCTCTTCTCCTTTCCTCTTCCCCCTTCTGAAAATGCCGATTGATGGAGTTTTGTGATAGGATGTCCAGGAATGGCACCCAGGGGAAAAAGTAAATGTTTCAGATACTGTTTCCCACTTTACTGAGCCTCTGTTTTACTGATGATTAAATTAAAGTTTACTCTCTTGGGTTTCTTGGATTCTCAAAAAGCTGGCCTGATATATATTTTTTTAAAGATGGATGGCTAAAGTGCAAAGGAGCATTACCTCGATGAATGGAAAAAAAGATAGTTCTTATCCCATTGTTGGTAATTTCTTACAGAATATGTGTCTGCCCACTTCACAATCAGGCTTTTACCTGCTTCTCTGTGTGGTTAAAGTCTATCAAACTGAAATATTAAAGAAAGATGTCAGGGATAAAAAAAATGTGAGACTGAATGTTCAACTTTTCATTTGCTGACAAGTGTCATTTTTAGGAAATCACTTAACCATTCTGATCATGTCTTTGTAAAGTGAAGACAATTATTTACATTTCTTACAAATAGATGTGAATGAAATGTAATGCAACACACATGTGTTGATAAATGTTTGTCACTATTTTTAACATGTGTTTTCCTCTATTCTAAGAATATTTGTAAGTGCCAGAAACCACAAAATTCAGGGACTGTCTAGAAGTCACATACCTATTAATAATATACCACATTTCAGAGGGTTAGCCAGTACCTCATAGCAGAATGAGAATAAGCTTTATTATCTCACATACTGAAATAACGAGAGAGTTCTACAATATTATACACCAAGTCTGGAAATAACCTGTTATTGTCTTGACATTTCAGGGGTACGAAATTCTGTCAGTGTTGTCATCTATCAGAAATTAAACTAAACAGGAAAATATCTGAGTGTTCATAATCTTACTACATTCTTCACTGAAAACTTTTAGACATGTATTTTATTTCACGATGACCAGACCTTCATCAATTTATTGAAAAACCTTAAATAACTTACATTTCAAAGGAACTCGAAGATTGGCTAGGACCACTTCCAGGGAGTCGGCTTGGCCATGAAGCACATAGCTTGTCTTTGTTTCATTGTCCAGAGGGACACTCACGTATATAACATCCATTATGTTATTAATTCCAAACTTACCTAGAATTAAAATATGATTTCTTGGTCATTTTCTTTACCCTATAAGGAAAAACTAATTCTCTTTAAGTGGCACTCTTTAAGTTTAAGTTGCTTGAACACCTATTTGTAATACATATAAGCGATAACATACTGCTTTTGGAAGCTATATTCCAGACATAATCAACATCAGTGTTATCCTAAGTGTGTGACATGAAAATCTAGGGTTTTGTTTTTTTTTTTAGATTTTCCTGAAAATTAATGTTTTGTAATCAATTACTATACCCCACACCATGAATTCAGATGGCCTTCTAGTAACCTAACACCTTCAGAAATTCATACAATTTTGTTTAACCAAGTATTTTATGACTTTAATAGAGTATTATACTTATTATGATGTAATGCATCTTATTATCCTGTATATTATGCTATGAACACTTGAGGGCAAAACAGATAATTTAATATGTTGATTATTTATAAAACATGATTTACTATTTTAAATACCTTATTTTGCCCCAATGTTCATTTTTTAAAAATAAATTTGCTCATGGATAGTTGAGTGAAGAGTGGGCGCATTGGCACATTTTATAATATCCTACTTCTTTCACCCCTGCTCACTTTAGTTTTCTCCATAGAATTTATTACTACCTAAATGCTATATATTTATCACTTTAGTTATTTTTATTATCTATTTTCTCCTATTGATGGTTAAATTCTGTAAGTGCAGGGATCTATTTTTTTTTTTTTATTCTTTCTCTCATGGCTAGGAGAATACTTAGTATGTAGTAGATGTTCAATAAACATTTGTTGAGTGAATTAACAAATATTTTTGAGTAATTGAATAAATAAATGAGTTAATTATAAAAAATAGTCATTCTGATGGAAAGAGGGTATTAGGTTGAGCCACTCTGCTATCTTCAAGGAAGAGCACTGATAGAATCACAGAAAGTATCAGAACAGCCTTTTGGCTTGAACCACCATTTTCCATTAATTCCCCCAAATGACCAACAGAAACAGAAAGAGGAAAGGTACCCACCATATGTTCTCTAGGCCTTTTAGAAAACATGGAATTGTTTGTTTGCCCAAATAAATGTGAATCTATAAGAAAGGTTGTATTGTAGACATCAAGGGAATGGGCACTGTTCGAAAAGAAATGCCGCTGCACAAATGGCAAAAATGGAAGAGTTTACAACATTACCCAGTTGACATTATTATAAACAAGTTAATGGCAAGATTCTTGTCAAAAGAATTAATGTACGCATTGAACATATTAAGCACTGTAACAGTCAAGACCCCTTTCTGAAACATGTAAAGGGAAATGATCAAAAAAAGAAGGAAGCCAAAGAGAAAGGTACCTGGGTTCAACTGAAGTGCCAGCCTGCTCCACCCAGAGAAGCCTGTTTTTAGAATGAATGGAAGGGAATCTGAGCTGCTGGAGCCCATTCCCCATGCATTCATGGCATGATAGGTTAAAAATAAAATAAAATAAAATGAAAGACCTATAATTGAGTAGGTGTCCCTTCCCACACACACACACACAAAAAGCATATTTACGGAAAATCAATTGTCCTACTTTGTTGGGTGATGTCTTTATTATTCAAATTTAGTGTTTCTTTCTTGCTAAAAGATGTAAGGTGCAACAAAGTATAGTCTATTGGCTAGGAAATGGCATTTACTGAATTACAGTTAAGCTCAGTGAATGTTGATGACTCATCATTGCATCATATAGAGCTATATTTTAAGGATTAGGAACTTGCCTTTAAAACCTGCTACTTAAAATATATATCATTTAAAGTCCCCAGTTCTTTGTGAGTTATCTTTTTGTCCACCTTTTAGAGAAAACGGCTCAGAAAACAACAGTGCTTGTGATAATTGGGAACTAAAAGATCTTCTGTATTTCAACCAGGGTAGACATTTATGCATAGCAGATAAAGATATGTATGGCATTCTAAGTATGTTATATAATTTATTCAGAACTCTTGGAGTCAGTAGTGTTTTACCGTATTACATAAAGGAACTTGAGTCTCTGTTAACTTGCCCAAGGTTACAGGTGTGCAAAGATTCTGGGCCAGGCCGCCTGGCTCCATAATCCTGTCTCAATTCCAAGTGCTATCTTGCCTCATATTAGTGGGACCATTGTAAAGCTGCTTTGTGTAGTTTGAGCACATTTAGTTGATTCAGTTGCTTCCTGGATAGTTTAATTTGGATGTGGCACATATCTTAAATTCAACATAGTCACAAGGAAGTTGTGTTTTCAGTTTTCTGTGATAGCTATTGCAATAGTACCTGTTTATTTGAAATAAAAACATTTGACTACTCATATTCTCTTACCATTAATAGAAAAAAAAGAGAAAGTATCAGAAAAGACTAAGAAAACTGAGAAATCACAACTTCGTTCAGATGTTGGAAAATTAAGAAAAAAGGAAGTCTAGCAATATTTAGAGAGTAGGAAAAGCAGTGCAGTAGAAACAAAAAACAAAATAAGAAAACTATGCTGCCGAGCATTCACTTTAAGAACAGCAATTTCTTGTAATGGTTGTTGAAATACTTGTAAAAGGCTTTATAATTTCCTTGCAAACTGCTTTAACTGATTAAACATGTATTTGTTTATTTCATGTTTCATATTTATGTTCTTATTAAATATATTTTAAATATTTTTGGACTAGCCATACTTTGCCATGCCATCCAGTTTATCAAAAGGAAAACAAGAGGACAACTATGCTGTAGACAATAGGCGAAACAAAGAATGGGAGAGGAGTCAGCTCTGTACTTATTTCTAGAGGCTCACAAACCATTCTATTCTCAGTGAACTACTATGGGTAGACAAAACTCAAATGATTTACTTACTTAAAAATTGCTAATTTTATGTCTAATTTAACTGTTTGAGGAAACATTATGTACTATGAATGTCTTTTATCATGGATGTAGCTCTTTGGGCATTCATAAGTATTTATGATGTTAAAGTTTCTCCTCATTTATGTGTGCCAGGGCATGGAATACAGGTCTGAAATTGTACAGAACAGTGGGAAGTGATTCCTATAAGGCAATAATTATGACTAAAAGCTGAAAATATGGTGCATTAATTTTGAATAAATGTCTTTAAAATGTCTCTATATGAGGAGGAGAAGGCTTCTGGAATTTCATATTTAGTATTTCCTGCAGTGGGGGGAGGATGGATCACTTTTGTAATGATAACTAAATTTTTAGTCAGATTCAGCACATAGTTACTAATTACATTTAAGTTAAACAAGCTTTTATTAGAAATATGGAGTAAACAATAATTCAACCTGAAATTAATTTCAAATGTAAGTTGACTGGTTTGTGGTAAAAATGCTGAGTAAACATCTACACACCCTCACCATCTCCTGAAATAAAGGAGGACAAAATACTCTGATTGCTGCAGCAGAAATTATATCAACTCTAGTCTCTCCGGTTGCAAACTTACTTACTGGAGGAGGTATGCAGGTTTAGAGAAGATTAGTAAGTTTTCCATAATGGAGTTTTGAATTTCATCATAAAATATGTTAGTTTTATGTGAGCTTGTTTGAATAACAGTATTTTCTGAAGTTTTGAAGGAAGTACTACATTAAGTTTCCAACCATAAGAAGCTTTGTTCCAAATCATGCAAATGCCCTTTTAAGAATATCTTGTCACCAGCATTATTTTTAATTTAAAATGGAACACACTACTCTGCTACTTTATTATGTGCCGAATGCCATACAGAATCTTTCCACTTGTCTCTAAATCACTTTCTGGACTGAAAGCAATAGATGGATACAATTTGCTACCTCAACTTGCTAAAGTAAAATGTTGCTATTGTGTTGCTGATGTTATCATATTTAAGGAAATGCCTCCCAAATGTTTTTGTCTAGTCCTTATTTCTGCTTTACAGTCTAACTGTACTAAGAGTATTTGAATAGATGGCATCACAAAATTCATATTTATTTTGAATTCACTTTTTCAACTTAACTATAGGCACATTATGTACTCACTATCATGCTACTTAGGCGATTTCAAAAATATATTTTGCACAACACAGTATTTCAATCTCAAAATCTCAATTTCATTATATAATATTGGTCACTGGCTATTGTAACTCTATTTTCAAATATGAATACAAATATTCTCACTTTTGTAATTCACAGACACTTATTTTATCCAGCTTCAACAGATTTAGAAGACTACGGAATACAATATTTTAACAATGTCTCTGAGCTTTTTGTAGTCTAGTCAATTTCTCTAAGCTATGTGATTTTTAATTACCTCTAGCTCCTTTTCCCAAACTGATAAGATTAATCCTATTGTTATTTCTTTCATATGGTCTTTCCTTTATTACTTACTCTTTTAATACTATCCATCATTTTTATCTACATTTTCTCACATCTTCTAATGTAGATTGCACTGTGCAATTAAATAGCGTCTTCATTGAAACCTTTCATAACAAATCCTGAGACACAAATACAGTCAAGAAAAGTAATTACATACAACTTTTCATAATCATCTTGTCCAAATCGTGATTTTTTTTGGCAAAGGGTGAAGCAATCTATCTTA
The DNA here is from genome assembly GCA_030015415.1 of Cynopterus sphinx. NCBI lineage: Eukaryota > Metazoa > Chordata > Mammalia > Chiroptera > Pteropodidae > Cynopterus > Cynopterus sphinx. The sequence goes on from CM057386.1 coordinate 35,748,006, forward strand.
TTTATAGTTGCTCCAGCACCTAATGGTGGTTCATATGTTAATTATATTGTCAATAAATATATCTCAGTTTACTTTACTCTCCTATATATTTTCTGCCATCTTTTGTTAACAGTATTTAGGTATTGCTTGGTTAATCATACCTCCTTCATTCTCAGTCTAATTGTTTTGGGTAGGACGGACCCAATCTCTAGGATATATGGATGAACATATTACCTATATCTGGCCAATGAGGACACAATGAGGCACAGTTCATGACCGATAAATGTCTAAACAAAAGCCAATGACAGTCATGTTCAAAATTTTTACTCTTAACTATTAGGTGTGGAAAAAAAGTACTTATTTACCTTTATTGGTTGTTGGTTGGTTTTGGCTAGGATTTTATTGTTTGTACTCTATAAGTATGCTCTTATTGATAATGGCACTAAGACTAGTGACATATTTTAGGGTTGAAAACATATCCTCTACAATTTTGACTAATATTTTAAATGCTACTATACTTAAAGCTAGGTAAACTCGTCATTTATGGGGAAAAAATAAATTCCCTTGTATCTCTCCTTTACTGAAGATTTCTAGCACTTCCAATCAAAGAGTCCCAACTAATTTATAAAAAATCTGCTTAGATACTTCTTAAGTAACACATCTGAAATAACACAACTATATTCTATAAGCAATTTATTTAGTCATCGTCATAGTGTCAGTGCACCGAACAAAGCATAACTATTTTTAACTTTGAAGAAAATATAATAGGAGGCTACCATAAAAAGGAAGCCACTTACAAAAATTACACTAAGTTTGATTGTGATGCATTGCCTTGCTTATGAATGATACACATTGTATGACATTTTAGATTATAAGGAGACATTAAGACAATATGCAGTTGGTCACATAGCTTAGAGGTTGACCATAGTGATTGTGTAAGAAAAATCTAAAAAGGGTTAAATTTAGAGAGCTATGGAACCACAGAAGTCTCTAAAAGTCCCTCAATAATCACTCCCTTGTTGGTATTTCTGCCCTTGAGTATTTCTTTTCTCTTGCATGTGGGCCAGACAGTGACCTGTCCCTAAACAAAAGAATTTAGCACAGTAGATGGGATGTCACCTCAGTGGTTATGTAACATAGGATGATGCTTGTAACTTCATTCTCTTAGTAGACTCTCGTTCCTTTGCTGGATTAAAAAAGTGAATATGTGGAATCGTCCACGTGACAAAATATTGAAGGTCATGTCTGAGCAATAGTTAGTGAGAAACTGAGGCCCACAGTCCAATATCCCACAAGAAACTGAATCCTACCAAATCCACATGAGGTTGGCAGTGTACCCTTCTCTAGACAAGCCTCACATGAAACTCTAGCAGTGGCCAATACTTCATTTAAACCTGTATGAAACTATGAAACAGAGAACACAGGTGACTAAGTCTTAACTTACAGAGATGTCAAGATGATGTGTGTGCTTTTTTAACTCATTAAGTTTGTGTTGATATTGCAATCAATATTTGATACACATGGCTTCAATAATAAGAGCAATGAATTGTTAACCTATGACAGATAAAATTACATACACCTTAAGTTTGACACAAGAAAACATGTTAGTCTTATTCTGGAATAATTTTCAGAAAATACATTTCTCTTTTGTAGAATTACACATTGCTTAAATTGTTTCCTTGTTTGTCTTCTTACTACATAAAGGGTAAATTGTGTGCTTCCCTTAATTAGTTTATTGATCCTTATTAAGTACAGAAACATAAAGTCTACAGCTAATGAACTTTTAGCTTTAATATAAAAAAAATCCCTTTCATTTTAAACTTTTCCATTTTGCATGTATTTTTGTACAATGAGGACAGAAGCAATTAATAACGAATCAATTACCTGTCATAGTTTAAGAACAAATTTACATCTAATTCATAATACTAAAAGCATTAAACATTCCACTTGTGATAAATGTTTAAAACAAATTTACTTCTATATAAAATATCTCCTCATTATCCTTAGTCTTAATTGTTCCAACTTACTTCTATATACCAGAATTAAAACATTCTATAACATGCACTTTTCTCCAGAATAGAATGAAATGAGCTTCTATGATAATGAGAATTAGATTACAAAATTTAAATTCTCTTGTATTTATCATCAGGCAAGACTCATTTCACTTTGTTTCATGCTCTTGAAAGTACCAGTTACAGGGTTAGAGCAAAGTACATTTTCCCTTTGGAATCACATATAATTTAAATTCAAAATGAAACAAAAAGAGGCAAGATCCACAAAATCCAATGGCAGAGAGGATTGAAAGATAATAAAATTGAATAAAATGAACTGAACGTCAATTCATAGGGAAAGTGGTAGATGTAAAGAATTGGATGCTGCATATTCTATTTAATAAGGGTAACTATCGTGCAATCATGCAAATTCAGAGAGATTTTAAAATGGAAGGTAAATTCTAAAGTTTATGTGAATTCCATAAACTTTTCATTTGGCCAGCAATGAAGTTTTCTATTTAAAGCATCATCTGACATAGTTTGATTTATGCTTTGACCTCTGAAGTTGACTGCCAGTTTATAAGTCTTACAGTAAACTATCTGAAAGGTATTTTCCAGTTCTACCATTCTGAATCTGATATAATGTGATTTACCATTTTCTCTTTTCTTTCTGTTGAGTACAGGCAAAATCTATCATTAATTTCAGAAGCCAAGAATTATGAACAAGTAAAGAATTTCTGACAAGTTTCTTAAAGGAAAAACATATCTTTCTCTTACTATTAATCCAGACAGTTGTAATTCATTATTTTATAATAATTAGTCCATCATGCACTCTCTTCCAATTAACTTTTTAACACCTGATTCAAAACAATTAGCTGCTGAGTGTCAGAATGCAAGAATTCTACCTTTTAATGCTAAATTTATTTCTGATATAATTGAGAAAAAACTTTTACAATACAAGAGGCACTTGAAACAGATGGGGCTCAGTAGTGGAACCATGCAGCTTTAGTAATAAAGCTTAAAAGTCGAGAGTTCAGCTGGGTTCACACTGTCACATAAAAGACTGCTAAGATCACGTTACAGCATCAGAGGAAATGGTTGTATATTTATGAGATGTGGACCTAGATCATTGGAGAGACAGATAGTTTCGTATTTTATAAATGTCTTTCAAAAACATCATCAGAAACTCTTTCACAAAGATTGTCTATATTGGGTTTGATATCCATGTTCCTGATATATTCCTGATGGCAGTGCTAGCTCCTATTTTTCCCCAAGGAGTCTTATTGGACATTTAAACGAATCCCACAAATTTTGACTAAAATTTTAAAATTATCTAAATTAATACTTCAACAGATATCTGAATGAAGTTTGTTGTATTTTGCTCAGCTTAATAGATTAAAAATTTTAATTTTTACCACTTTTTATTTTATTTTTATTAAACAAAATAATTAGGAGTTTGTGTTCACATTGTACAATTCAATTAATTTCTTCAATTATAGTTGGCGTACAATAATATACCAGTTTCAGCTATATAGCATAATGATCAAAGATTCACATAACTCACAAAGTGATAACCCCAGGAAGTCTCATAGCCCTCTTCCCCCTTACATATTTATTACATTATTAACCATCTTCTCCACGCTACACTCTATATTTCCATGCCTATTCTGCAACTATCCAACTGTACCTCTTAATCTGTTTGCCTTTTGCTGTTCCTCCAATGCCCTCCCATCTAGTATCCATCCAAATATTCTCTGTATCTATGAGTTTCTTTCTGCATTTGTTGATGTTGTTATTGACTTTGTTCTTTAGATTCCACGTGTATGTGAAACCTTGCAATGTCTTTCTCTATCTGATTCATTTTATTAAGTGTAATACTCTCTAGGTCCTTCAAGGCGATATATTTTTTTCCATCTTCTCCGTTCGACTCTGTATGTGTCTTTTAGTCTGTAGTGAGTTTCCTGTAGGCAACATATATACGAAGCTTGTTTTCTTACCCATTCAGCTACTCTATCTTTTGGTTGGAGCACTTAATTCTTATCCATTTGATGTAGTTGTTCATAGAAATGTAGTTGTCACCATTCTTTATTTCTGTTTTTGATGCATGTTTTTTTTTTCCTCTTAAAGAATTCCGTCCTACATTTTGTATCATATTGGCTTAGTGATGATAAATTCCTTTATAAATTTTATAAATCACCTTCTAATTGATTTTGAAAATATAGACTGTAATAACTCCCTATCAATTAAATACTTTTTAATATACTTGTCATTTAAATAATGGCTCTACTAAAATAACAGAAGTTGCAATCTTCAAATGTTAGACCCAGTTTTTACATTTTACATATGGATGAAACAATTATTCTACAATTTAAATCTACTTTATTGCTTGGTTAATGAAGTAACAATAAAAGCAAATGTTATATGTCACACAAAGCTCCTAATTATATTAAATGCCATGTAGTTTAGTATATGGCTGTATTTGTAAATAGATGCTAAACTATACTGGGATTCAGTCAGGCTGTATCATTTAACTTCTACTGAAGGAAAAATTTGATTTATTTTGACATGTTTTCATTCAATATATTTGCAACTCAGTACCAATTAAGAAACCTTTTATGTTTACTATGAGGGAATTTAAAGGAAAAGGAAAGGAAAAAACACCAACTAGAACTCCTATTATATGTAATCTCAGAGTAATTTGAACAGGTGATTTAATTTCATATATTTAATTGAGTATATAACAGTTTCAAATAGACATTGAACAGAAAAGAGATACAAGCTCTCTCAGAATTGTTAAGATGGATCATAGCTAATAAAATTAATAAAGAATCAAATGCTTAGGCACTGCTTTGGACAGCTTTTCTAACTGTGCCTACTACTGCTAGGAATTTTTAATCTATTCAGATTCATGAATTTCCTTGATCTTGAAGATGAGACAACTGAAGCACTGGAGTCATAAACAACTTCTCAAGTTCAGAAAACTATAGGAAAACTACATCTGTAATTAAGCGTATCTATGTTTCTGTTTGTTTCATTTATTGTTGTCAATAGACTTGATCTACTCTGTCCTAGTCATTGGCTCTTAAACTTCAAAACCATAAGAATTAACTGAAGAACGTATTTAAATTTTCAGAGTTTTGGATCATACTTAAAGTTTCTGATTTACTAGGTTTATAAGACCTAGGAATATCATTTGTAAAAGGTCACTCTTTCAATAGTTACAGAGGCAAAATTTATCATCTTTGTATCAAGATTTTAGTAGTACCCTGAAAAAAAGAAAAGGTTATTTTCAGGTAAAATCATCTTTTGTATTGGACACTAAATCAAAATTAAAATAAAAAAACAATCTTCGCAGATAAGAGATATTCTCTGTATTTATTTTATGTTATACTAATAGTTTACAGATTGTTTTGTTTTTCATTTTTTAAAATTATGACCAATAGCTCTTCCTGAACTATTGTATTTACTGATGAATGATTCCTAGGTCCAAATTTGTGTGATTTGTATAACAAGGATAACTATGTTCCTCAGTGCATAGGGGAATTTTTAAACTCTTGAATAATAAGATGTTAACTAGAACTGCTCATTTATCATTTTCTTGGCCATTGTTATAAAATCATTTTCGTAGTATATAAACATGAATTTCAAATTAGGCTTTTTCTCTGTTTTTGCATGTCTATCCTTTATAATTTTTTAAAAATCAACTTGATTTTTATTTTTCAACAGAAAGCGACTCAAAGATATATTTTTAAATATAAACTCTATAAAATTTCTGCATTGTCATTTGTTCAAAGTCTAATTCACATTAATAAGCAAAGAGTGAATTTTTAACTTTAATAGGAAACTGAGGATTGCTTTTTTGAGGGATTTAAATTTTTAAAAATATTCAGATACTTGTATGTATAGTATTCTTATCTGGGATCTGATGTATTATGCTTAAATAATAGTAGATATTGAAAATGACTCAATATTTTTACTAAGAGTTAGCAAAATATCAACTTGTTCAAGAGGTTAATAGGAATGTATTAGGTACTTTTGCCTCTTTTCTACATATAAAAATACAATTTCTAAATTTGTTTCTATAGAAGATATATTGAATGCTTAAAACTCAATATAAATGTGGCATTGCATATGCAAAGTATAATAATCAATTATATATTTTCATTTTACATAAATACTAAAGATATGTCTATATTGTGATCACATTTGTTTGGAAAAGTTACAAACAACTGATTTTAAGAACAGTTTAGGAAAATTGTGTAAGATACTGCATTCCCATTCAAAATCAATATTCACATTAGACTTTATAATCTCTTCCAGTTGTGTTGACCTTTCTATGATATTTACATCTAAAACAGATGGCAAGTGAATCCCATTGTATATAAGTCTGATTTCATCATCCCCAGATGGAAGGCAAGTGTTATTTCTCCAAATGCTAACTTGACTTACAAGAGTGCCTTTATTCCAAAGTAAAATTCTGTGTTTGAATGTTAATATTTCTGTTTGGATTCAATGAAGGATATATAAAATGCATTTTCTGATTATGATGGTAGAACTAGTTTCCAAAAGATCTAAATGGATAATTGACTGAAAACCTCTTGATCAGATATGGACTTATGGATCTGTGTCACACAGATCTCCAACTATAGGAAGCACTTTGACCAAGGTCCCTATTTCCATACTCTGAAGTTGTTACACTCATGTCAAGGTCATGCTTCCTAAGGTTTGCTTACAGAGAGTGAATGAGAAAACAAAGATGCTAAGGCAGGTAACTTTCTGGGAGACACATGACTTATCTGACATTCCACTATGAACTGAGGACTTACTGATCATCATGCAGAACCTCATTTAAATGACAGAGTAATTGCTTTAAAGACACAGCAGTCTAGGATTCTTCTCTCCCTCTTTTTCCCTTGTGGTCTGAAGGCATGTGACTGACTTAAGGTTTACCTTGCTTCCTCATCATTTCTCTCACACAGGAATATGACTTAACAAAATATTTGCTTGTGAAGATATCATTTTGGTAGCAAATTTTTAGAGGACAGACTGAACTAAAATATGCAGGACATTAGGAGATTAAAGTTAAAAAGTAGTATTAGTATTATGAAATATACAAATTAACTTCAAAGTATTCATTCACATTTCAAATGCATGCTAGGGAAAATAAAGATAAAGAAGTTTAAAAGATTTTAATATAGAATTTTAATATATACTGAATGTAAGTATTTATATATAGGTATAGTACAATGAAAATACATAAATGAATAGATTTAACACATATTAAATTATGCAGAGGCAAAAAATGAATAAGAAAATCTTGAGGGTTGTAGTATACCATTATTTACATATGAGTACAATGTAGAAGAGTGCCCTATGTTATTTTAAACAAGTGTGAGAAATTCCAATCAGCATTTTTTTCAAGTCAGCAACAATATAGTTGCTATCAGTCTTTTCTTCCACATCAGTGGCAGACACTGCAAGTACACAAGGGTTCCCTTTCCCACTAAATTCAATCCTTGTCAAGATACCATCTAATAATAAATCAGAAAGCATGATTTGGCACATCTGTCTTAACAAAGAACTTAGCTCAATTTCGAGGGAAAGATAGCAGAATATGATACCGTAAATTACAACAGTTGAAGTTTAGGACATGCCACCCCAAATTATGCCACTTTGCTGTATTGATTACTTTGAACTGTAGGCACTTAGAAAACTGCAAATTCAAAGAGAGATATTCTCTGAACTCCCCTTATCTACTAAAGACAGGTCCTCCAAAAGGAACTCAATTGTGATAGACCCCCTCTCTCTAGGAGCTTCATCAACTAGCAAGTATTGATTCTTATCACAGGAAAATAAGCAAGAAGTGGACATGACACCCAGACAAACATTGTCACAAACTATCACATCTCCCATCTACTCTTCTAAGAAGCCATTTATCTTTTCCCAGAGCTGTTTACTCCAATAAGAGGCTTATATGCCCTTCCCTTTTTCTAGTAAGATAATATTTAATCCTGAATTCTAAAGCCACCCTTTTGAGTTACTAAATTTTCCTAGGTACCTCCTATGTATACAAAATTTATGTTTTTCTCTTGTCAATTTGTTTTTTATTATAGAGTCTCGGTTAAGAACTGAGAAAGGTAGATGGAAAATTATATTTTCCTCCTCTACACAGTCATACTGCTTAAAAGAGGGAGAAAATACTAAAACTGATGAAGACAGAGAAAATTGCATAGATGATGATGGAAGAGAATATAGTCATAATAATCTCAGCATAAGAACTGATTTTCCAACTTTCACAGCTATCCAACCATTAAGAAGTGAATTCCTCACAATTGTAAGTTTTAAAAGCAACCAGTCGACATTGTGGTAAGAATATTAGAAAAAACAAGTATTATATTTTTATGCTGACTAAATGGTCTCCATGTTACATTTCATGCATTATATGACATGACTCTAAGAACTGAATTTTGATGAGTAAAATTAACCTATTTTCCTCTACTTTCAGTGAAAATCAAATTGAGGAAATGGTTTAAATTAGCATATAAGATTGAAGGTAGTTAGAGAGAAACTTCTTAATTGCCTGAATGGCAATAACTTAAAATTAATGCTTATTTATAGGAATAAGGGGCTAAGACTTGACTTGGTTCATTGCAAAAAGTAAACAAATAAAATAAATCCACCTGGAGATGATTTTGAGAAAGAAGTTATGTTTCAATAACAAAAATAAATAAAATGCCATTTACCCCTTAAGAAATTTGTTTCAAGAAAAGAGAAGAGAGGAAATATAAATAAAAAAAAAATATCTCGCCATGTAAAGTCTAAGGCCTGAAATTAGTGATGTTTCCTTGTTTTTTATAAAGGAAAACTGAAAAAATAAAAGAGGAATGATGAATTAAAATAAAGATTTATCACCATTTTAAAATTGTGCATTGTGTGTGTGCTTCTAAATAATGTGAAAGATGTTTACAATTATATAAATAAATATTATACATTCTGAAGAGTTACATACTTTCAAAAGTTTAAAAAGGAACTCAGTGTGTCCTGAAAATGTATCTGTTCATTTAATGATAGATAATGCATATAATGTCTTGATCGTCCATTTACTCATATTAAATCACTTATGTAAAGATTGTTTAGAAGAAGTCATTAAGTTAACAAAATGACCTGCTGTAGGGACCAAAGAGAATCAAGTGCATTCTTCTCTCAAGAATTACTGTAAATAAGGACATTATAATAGTAAACCTGTACTTGTATGATGCAAATAGCTTTTCCATTATAAGAGTCCTTTTTCCCTGAGAAATTACTTGAAGCTAGACCATCAGGAAGTAAGTTTAGTCCAACGGATTTGAGAAAGATAAAAATCAAATCTTTTTTCTACACATATAAACTATCCCAATATTAAAATTACAAACAAGAAAAATAATGTCAAAAAATTTCTGTTCTAGTCTTGACATGCTAAATTAGCTCACTTAATATTTAGGGTGGCCTTTGTTAAATCCTTGACTAATTTTACCTACATCATATATATATATTTTTTTTTTCAAAGAACCATTTGCAGAAAGAAAGTTTTTAAATATGAAAACAGAAACATCATAATTAAGTATATAACATGAAGTTTTGGCTTTGTATTTTAGTGCTACTTTGTCTTTGGTACACTAACCTATCAATTAGCTGTCATGAAAACGTTAGCTGGTGACCCAATAGGTTTTTCTTCATTAGTGAATATTAAAGTATTTGCTATGATGTTTATTACAATTTTAGAAAATGTAATGACGGATCTGTGCCTATATTTCTGCAACCAAGTATCATTATTTCAATGCTTAAAAGTTTTTAATTTTATAAAACGAACAATGGATTTTGTTTCTCTGTCTAGGTAGGACAGAAACATTGGGAAATGTTTTGCCCAATGGGAAATGCCACTTCTCAAGTCTTTTTGATAGCTTCCAGAAAGCCAGTTTACATCTCATAACTCTCATCAACACTCTGCCATGCTTTATTTTTAACTTCCTTTTACCTTTGTGATGAAGGTGATTGGGTTCCTCTGGAAAGTGGAGAAAGCATCTAATTGTAATCAAATAGCTAAACTTTAGCTTGACGACCAGAAAGCTTTAATTTGGAATATGTGGTATCAAGAATTGATAAGCTGAAATAATTTGAAATGATTTAAAACATCCAAAATGTTCATCTGATACTTGTTTTAAATTCAAAAAATATTAATTCTCTTATTTTAAGAAGAATGTATTCTATTTTCCTAATATATATTTTAAAATGTTTCTGTACTATCACACCATTAGTTCATCTAACCAATATTATTTTAGAATATCTACAGCAATCAAAATCTGTAATATGTCTAAAATTATAAAATTAAAGTGCTCGTTCTCTACAAACACCATTTTCCTTAGTCCTCAGTAATAGAAGTGGAACTTTGACATGGCTACCTAACAAGGAATAGCATTCCTGTGCCTTTTCAAAGCCAAGCATGGACATTTCCCTGGATTTTCAAGATAAAATGTGAGCTGATATAGAATTTTCCACTTTTGCCTCATTTGATTCAGAAAATCTCTGGATGTGGACTTCCGCCCCTTTTTTTTCATCCTTTTCTTTTTAGTTTGTGTGTATCTTTTCATCTTAACTGTGTCTCTTATAGGCAAAAGGTACGGGTGCTGTTTTCCTTACCATTCATCCACTCTGTCTTTCATTTGGAGAACTTCTTTTCCTTTTGAGGTACTTATTGAGGAATGTAGTTGTTACCCCTCTATTCCTGTTTTTGATACATGCGTCTTCTTCTTAAAGAAGTCCCTCCAACATTTCCTGTAATACAGGCTTGGTGGTGATAAAACCCTTTAGCTTATTTTTGTCTGGGAAGTACTTTATCTGTCTTTTGTCTCTAAATGATAGCTTTGCTGGATAAACTATTCTTAGTTGTAGATTCTGGATCTTCATCCTATCAAGCGCTTTTTGCCAAACCTTCTATCCTGCATAGTTTTTTTTTGTTTTTTTTTTTTTTTTTTTTTTTAGAAATCAGCTGCTAGTTTTATGGGGTTTCCTTTAAAAGTAACTATCTGCTTTTCTGTTGCTACTTTTAATATTCATTCTTTGTATTCAATCTTTGGCATTTTAATTATGAGGTGCTTGGTGTGGGCCTCTTTGGATCCGTGATTTTTTTTTTTTAATTCTCTGAGCTTCCTGGGGATTTATGTTCTCTTCCTTCATCAGATTAAAGACATTTTCATCATTATTTTTTCAAACAACTGTTTAACTTCTTGATTTTCTTCAGATTTGCTGATCACAAGGATATTTCCACCCTTAATAGTGTCACATATACACACCTTAAGTTATTTTTATAGTCTTGGCATTCCATCTTTTGCCATTGTAATTGCTGTCCTTGGCTTTCCTGTCCTCTATTTAGGGCTTTTTATGCTTTCCTTTATTCAGTTTGATTATTCCTCTGTTTATTCTATTTAATATACTTCTCATCTCTGATAATGTGTTCTTCAATTCAGATGGGTTCCCTTTTATGATTGCTATTTCCATTTTTATGTTCTTTTATGAAGTTCTCACTGAATTTATCTATACTTCCCAAAAGTTCATTGAGTATCTTTATAACCCATGTTTTGAGTTCTGCATCTGTTAGATTATTTGACTTCATTCTATCTGGATCTTTGTTCTATTCTGTCATATGGTTTCTGCTTCTTTGGCTTTCTATTTCGGCTGCCTTCTTGTGTCTGTTTTTATGAACTAATTAAATCTCCTAAGTCTCCCGGTCTATCAGTGTGGATTTGTGAAGTAGGTGTTCAGTGATACAGTCCTGAGAAGGGATCAGCTGCTGGCCAGATTTAACCCAAGCCTTGCCCCTCCAGGGCTACTTGTTAAAATTCAGCAATCCATCTACAGATGTTGTGCTTTAACTTGCCTCAAATGGTCAAACTGAAGCAACTGCCTCCAGTGTGTGTCTAGGCACTGCTCAGCAAGGAGCACCTGACTTGCGGAGGATAAACCTGAATGTGATTTGGGTGGGGCTGCAAGTTTGAAGAGTTGTTGTTTCTGGGAATCCTCTAGACAAAGTGCCCTCTGTTATCCAGTTTCATGATGTAAGTCATGGCTATGACCTCCCCGTGCCTACGCACTGGGAGGTGGCAGGGCTGTACAGAGAACAATGAATATCACCAACACTTCTGTACTGAGTGAGTCCTGCTTTAGCCTTCACTCTGACATTGTCTTCCAATAAGTACTTGCTGCACCCTGCCCGCAGCAGAATTGGCACTGCTGCTCAGAGCGAGAAGGTCCATGACCGAAAAATCAGCTCACGGATGTGGCCCCTTTAGGAGGTTTCTGTCAATGCTGCTGTCTCCAACTTCACCAATTTAGACCAGGTAGCCCTGCATCCCTGCCCTGTTCTAAATTTCATCATTGCAAGCTTATTTCTAGGATTTCTGCCTAGTTGTATGGCTTGTTCATCTGTTGTGAGAGATGCCTGTAGCCCTGGCAGGATGCCTGGTGCTTGGAGCAACAAGGTCATCTGAAGCAGGTATGGACTTGCACACAAGAACACATTGCAGGGAGGGCGCACACGCCTGACCAATTCTGAGACTTCTTGCTCTAGGGATGAGGATGGGAAAAGTATACTTGAGAAGAAATAGCTGAAAACATGGTGGTAGCCTTGAGGCTGAATGTGGGAATTGGCTGTAGTTTGCAATTCCTAACCTGATAGTAACTAATAATTACTACAAGGCTAACATTGTAAGAAAAAATAAAAAGCCATGGAGACAGGGGTGGGGAATGGTAGCATTGCCATTTCTTGCCACTCCTCCTCTCCCTTATCCATGTTAGTAAATGCATTTCCAGACTCCAACTCTATTCCAAACCATTTCTGCACCATTCATCCCAGGTGATTTTTCCTTGCTACTCCTCCTTGTTTCCGTCACAGTTTTGATTTGGTCACCAGAGGGATGAACAGAGCCACTATTACCTACACCATTTTTTTTCTCTAATAAATTTATACTTTTAAACTTTACATTTGTGTGTCATCCACTTTGAGAAATTTTTAATTATTTGAATTAAAGGACCAACTTTTTATTTTGCATATATTCACTATGTACATCACCATTTGTTGAAATGATAGTTTTTTTTAAATTGAATTTCTTAACACCTCTGTGGAATCAATTTTTAAGACTTTACTACTAGACCTGAAATCTTCCTGATTGCTCTACATAGATCACTACTTATGCTAGTACCACACCTTCTTAATTATAATACCATTGAAGTATGATTTGATATATGCAATTACAAGTCATTCCATATTGTTTATTTTTTAAAGATTACATTGCACGTGCAGTTTGATTTAAATTTACATATTCAATTTAAGATAAGCTTGTCAGTTTTTCTAAAAAATCTTTTGTAATTTTAAAAACTGCATTAAATTTGTAGAACAATTCATGATGTATTTGCTCTTACCAATAGGGACATTAATATTGAACATTTGATGTCTTATTTTATTTCAAATGTTTTTCCTTTATTTATGATTTCAAAAAACTGCCAATGTAAAATATAGAAACAGCTTAAATTTCTAACTATTTCTTAATTTAATGCTATTTTCACATAATTTATTATTACTATGTAATAGCATAATTCAATCTTGAATTTTAATTTCATAATTGTGACAAATTCATTCATTCCAGCGCATTTTTCCTGAATTGATTTCAAAACATTTTATACAGGATTATGTCATATTGTAAAATAGAGTTGTATTTATTTTCCATCAGGGAGTTGATTGATTTTTTTAATGTACACAAATATTGTAGTTGTGAAAAAATTAAATCATCACGGTGCATAATACCTTTTGTTATTTTTCTCAAATTTTATTTTGCTAGTATTTTGTGAAAATTCATGTGTCTATATTCAGGAGGGATTATGATATAATAATTTATTTTTTCATAATGTTTCCATTATTCAAAGCAAAATAATACAGACCTCATCCAGTAAATGGAGAAATTCCAACTACTATTTCTGAAAGATTTTCGGAAAATTTTGTGTTATTTATTCTCCATATATGTTAGCTAGAATTGACCAGTTAAGGCATTTAGCCCTGAGCTTTTCTTTGTGAATAGCTTTTTAATGAATTTAAAGACTTTTCTTGTTATAAATAAGTCTTCTCACATTCATTTTTCCTATGTAGGTCATATTATATATTGATATTTCCTTTGAGATTAGCTGAATAATTTGTGCATTATCAAGATATATATTTTTAATGTGTAGTAATTCACGTTTCAAGATCATCTAGACTGTTGACAAGGAATGAACAGAAAAAGCTAATTAACAGGAATGAGGCTTTGGAAGAATTATTCTATAGTCTAATGATACTAGAATAAAAATTGTGGCTGTGAATTATACTGCAACTGAAGCTCATATTCAGGGGTAAATAAGATGGATACTAAATATAAAAGAAATTTTTGAAGACTGCCCTATGAAAATTAATTTCATCAAAACAGCAGAACAAGCCTATATTTTTTATGCAACAATGTTTAGATAGGTCAAATTTTTTATTTAATAAAAAACAAATACAAATTAATATTGTAAATTTAAAAATTATGAGAAATTGACAATTACAAACCCGAAGCTAACACTAACTTAACTTTAACCCCATGCCAAATTCTAAAACATTCCACCACTAACCTAAAACCTAACCCTACACCTAACCAACCCTTAACTCTAACCCTAACCCAACAATGAAACCTAACACTACAAATGTAACACTAACCCTAAATAAACACTGACCCTAGTACTAAACCTCACACTTAACCCTAAATCTAGATGTAACCCTTATCTAAACCAATTTTAAGTTTAGTCCTAAACCTAACTGTAACCTTAAACATAAAATATGCTAACACCTAAACCACAACACCACTTTAACCTCAACACTAACTCTAATCTTAACTCTAACCCTAACCCTAACCTAACCTAAAGGTTAACCCTAAAGCTAAGCCAACACCAATCCTAAACCTAATGCTAAACCTAAAACAAATGTAACTCTAACTCTAAACCTAAACTTAACCCTAAAATCCTAAACCAAAAACCCTAAACTTAACTTTAGCCTAAGCATAACCCTAAACAAACACTAAATCTAACACTAACCCTAATCCTAACCAAACCCTAACCCTACATTTAAACCTAAAATCCTAACACAAACACTAACTCTACAGATAAACCTAAACCAAAATGTAAACCTAACCCTAAACCTAAACGAAAGCCTACCCCTAATACTAAACCTAACATTAAACCTAACCCTAAATCTAATTCTAAGCCTAACTCTAAGGCTAACCACACTCTAAACCTAAACCCAATTGTAACTGTAAACATAATCTTAAACCTAAACATAAACCTAACCCACTGTAATGCTAACCCTAAACCTAATCTAACCCTAACCCCAACCCCAACCCTAGCCCTAACGCTAACACTAACCCTAATCCTAACCCTAACCCTACTAATTGAAACGCTAACTCTAACCCTAATTCTAATTTAACACTACACCTACCCTAATTCTAACCCTAACCCTAACCCTAAAACTCACTTTAACTGAAATGCTAACCCTACCCCTAAACCTAATCCTAACCCTTACCTGAACACTAACCCTACCCCTAACCCTAATGCTAACTTAAACCCTAACCCTAACCCTAAACCTTACCTAATGTTAACAAACCCTAATGTTAAACCTACCCCTAACCCTAACTCGAAAGCAAATCTTAAGCCCAACTCCAACCCTAACTCTAACCTAGCCCTAAACTAACCCTACCTAACCTAACCCTAACACTAAATATAACCCTAACACTAACACTAACTCCAGCTCTAACCCTAACCCTAAACCTAACCCCAACACTAACCTTACCATAACCCTAACTCTAACCCTAATCCTAACCCTAATTCTAACCCTAACCTGAACCCTAACACTAACAAAAACCCTACCCTTACCCTAACCCTAAACCAAACCCTAACTTTAACCCAACCAATAACGCCAAACCCAACCCTGAACTTAACCCTAAATGTAACCCTAAAGGTTATGCTAACCCTAAACCTAACCCTAATCTCAATGCTAAAATTTATCCTAACTCTATTCCTAACGCTAACTCTATCCCTAATCCTAACACTTAACCTTTCCGTAACCTTAAACCTAAAGCTAACCTGAACTCTAACCCTAACCCTAACCATAACTTTAACACTAACCATAACCCTAACCCTAAATCTCAACCTAACCCTAACCCTAACCCTAATTGTAACCCGAACCCTAATGCTACCCCTAAACCTAATGCTAAACCTAACGCTAATGCTGACCCTAACCCTAACCATAATCATAACACTAATACTAACAACCCTACCTTAACACTAACTCTAACCTTAAATGTAACCCTAACAAACTGCTAACCCAAACCCTAACCTTAATCCTAACCCTAACCCTAATGCTAACACTAACTCCAATTCTAAACCTAACCCTAACCCCAAACATAACCATAACCATAACCATAATTCTAACCCTAAACTTAACCCTAAACATAAACCTGACCCTAACGGTAAGCCTAATGCTAACCCTAACACTAACCTTAACCCTAACCCTATCCCTAATGTTAAACCTATCCCTAACCATAACACTAAACCTAATCCTAATCCTATCCCTAACGCTAAGCACAACCTTAGCCCTACCAGAAAATCTACCCTAACCCTATCCCTAACTGTAAACCTAACAACAATCCTAACCCAATTGCTAACCCTAACACTAAAAGTAACCCTGACCCCAAATCTAGCCCTAACTCTTACCCTGTCCTTAAGTCTAACACGAACCCTAACACTAACTCTAATCCTATCCATAAAACTAGCCCTATATACCTTAACCTATCCCTAAACCTAAACCTCACCCTGAAACTAACGCTAACCATAATGCTAACACTAAACCTAACCCTAACCCTAACACTAACTCTAACACTAACACTAACGTTAACCCTGACCATAACATTAACCCTAATCCTAAATGTATCCCTAACGCTAAGCCCAACCTTAACCCTAACCTGAAACCCTAACCCTAACTATGAATCTTACAAAAAAAAACTAACCCTAATGCTAATCCTATCCCTAAACCTAAACCTAACACTGACCCTATTGCTGACCCTAACCCTAACCCTAAACCTAACGCTACATCTAACCCTAACGCTAACCCAAACCCTAGCCTTAATGCTAACTGTAACCATAACACTTATGCTGATCCTAACCATAACCCGAACTCTAACCCTTACGCTAAACCTAGCCTAATCATAACCCAAACCCTAACCATAGCACTACAACTGCTGACTGTAACCTTAACCCTAACCCTAACTCTACTTCTAACCCTACCCCTACCCTGAAGCCTACCAGTAAACTTAACACTAAAACTAAAACTAACTTTAACCCCTACACTAACCCTACCCCTAATCCTAACCCTAACCATAACCCCACACTAACCCTAAACTTCACTCTAAACATAAGCCTCATTCTAACACTAAACCTAATGCTAACCCGAATACTAACCCTAACCCTAACACTAACGCTAACCCTACCCTTGTCTCTAACGCTAATCCCAACCTTAAGCCTAACCCGAAAACCTAACCCGAACCCTAACTCTAAAACGAACAACTCTAACCCTAACACTAAAATTAACCATAAAAATAACCCTAACCCGAACCCTCACGTTAACTCTACTGTTGACTCTAACCTTAACCCTAAACCTAACCCTACTTCTAACCCAATACTAACCCTAATCCTAAACCTGAACTTAAAACTAACCCAAACCCTAACCATTATCCTAACCCTAATGCTACCCTAAACATAATGGTAATCGTAACCCTAACCCTAACAGTATCCCAACCCCGAGCTGAAACCCTAACATAACCCTAAACCTAACACTAATGCTAAACCTAATCCTAACCATACCCCAAACCATAATGCTAATACTAAATCTAACCCTAAACCTAACTCCAACCCTAAACCTAACCTGAAATCTAATGATAACCCCAATCTTAACCCTAACTCTAATTCTAACAATAAAAACAAGCCTACCCTAACTCTAACCCTAACCCTAACCCTTTCACTTACCCTAACTGTAACCTGACACCAACGCTAACCCTAACCGGAACCCTATCCCTCATGCTAACCCTAACCCCTAACCTTACGTTAACACTAAGCCCAATTCTACCCCTAATACTAACCCTAACACTAACAGTAACCCTAACTCTAACCCTAAATTTAATCTTAACTCTACCATTAACCCTAACCCGAACCATATCTTTAACCCTAATCCTAACCCTAATTCAACCCTACTTCTAAAACTAACACTAACATTATTCTTACTCCTAACGCTAATGACACTCTAATCCAGAGGTAGCATGCATAAGGTGAGGAGGAGCAGGAACATGGGGTGAGAGATGGCTGAGAAGTAGCCATGCCCTGGGGGACATGGGCAGGGCACAGGGCTGACCAGACCCCTCTCTTACCACATGGGACAAGCTGACACCCAGACATTTCCACAGCCACCAGACCCATGGGGCTAGGGCAAATTCCTGAGCTGCATCTACGGCGCCATCACTCAGACCAAGGTCAGGCTTGGTACAAAAGAAGCGGGCAGGCAGCAGGGAAGGTGGTCAGTGGCGGAGCCAGGCATCCTCCTCCTCCTCTTTAATAAACACAGACTGTTGCCAGGGGACCTTCTAGCCTGTTCTCAAAATAGCCCTCACAAACCCTCAGGCAGGCGCCTGCCCTGGCTTTTGGTGAAAGTGTGACCTGGAACCCCTTCCTTTATCTCTCTGTGATGAACTTGAACCTAAGACAGTGCAGAGAGACTTGTCTCTGGAAGTGGCCCTGTCATACTGCTAACCTCTTGTCCTGTTTGCAGCAGCGGGGATGGGGCAGCCATGCTCCCACTGCCAGTCAGCCCTGCGGCGCGGCTAGCCAGCCCTGCAGTCAGGGTTGGACACAGTGGAGAGGCCCCTTCCCTGCCCTGCTCTTTTTTCCAGCATGTGTCCAAGGTCATGCCAACTCCAGTGCTAACACAGGATTTCCGGATCAGAAGAAGCTCCATCAGATTCCAGGGCCTTCCACACTGTGTGGCATGTGGATTGAGTGGCCAAGAGCAGCTCTGACTTGGAGGGTCAGCCAATACTGGAGGTTGACCTCTGCCTTGCACAGAGATCCACCTTTCCTATACCTTCCAGACCAGGGACCCTAACCCTGTGAGGCTGGTGACCCCTAGTGGCCAGAGCATGGTGCCCAAGTGCAGCTGCCACAGGGCCTGAGGGGTGCAGGGCCAGGGGGAAAAGGGGGTGGAATGTGTTCCAGAGGCGGCCTGAGGCCTAGAGCTGGGCCACGGGAGGTGTCCCAGGTCCAACACTTAGGACAAGTTGAGCCACCCAGGGTAGGGGTGGCCAGGGCAGGTGAGCCCAGACTCTCTGCTATGCCATGAAGAAGACATGAGCTCACTGTGGCCACTGGACAGAGAACATGGGGCAAAACGGGGATGAGTCATGGGTCAGCAGAAAAAGGTGATAATGGGTTATTACCCAGCACATGAGCTAAACCCACAGTTAGGGCTCAACTGGGCATCTCAAAGTACACAGAGCCCTGTCCCAGGACCCTTGAGGATGACATGATCTAGAAAGTTGGTCCTGGCAATTGGTCAGTTTAGATGAGGTTGCAGTGATGGGCCCTAAACCAGAAAACCAGTGTCCATACACGCAGAGGGGCAAGCATGTGAGAACAGAGGAGGTGGCCTTCCACACGCCAACGCACCTAAGGCCACTGAGCTGGGAGGTCTGGGAAGGGCTGACCCCAACTGTCAGGGGGAGCACAGCCAGTCACACCCTCATCTCAATGCCCAGTGCCAGAACAGGGGACACAGTTCTGTGAGAAAGCCACAGCCTCTGTGGCACCTGCTGTGGCAGCCGCCAGGGGAACACATGGCCATCGTGTGGCCAGATGCTGGTGCTGGTCCCAGTCCTGGCCACTGCCCACAGGTGCAGGAGGGCCAGACGGACAGATGGGACGCAGCTCCACATGCCCACACTCTCCACCGGACAGAGCCATGGTCTCAGGAACACAGTGCAGCACAGTACCCTCCAGGGCTGCTGGCCTGAGGCCCTGACAGGGTGCCACAAGAGAGCCACCCAGGAAGTCCTGGAGGCTGGGGGGCTGTGGCCACACGTGACAGGCCGGGGTGAGCACACCTGACACAGGCCCGGTGCGCACACCTGCAGGCCGGAGAGAGCAAACCTGCAGGCTAGGAGAGCACACCTAACAGGCTGGAGTGAGCACACCTGACAGCCCACGTGACCACACCGGAGTTGCCACCAAACAGCTCCTCCTCCCTGAACTGATGCTTCTTTGCTAGGTGACAGATGAACCCCTGTGCCTCCCTGGGCCATGTATGCATGCCCTTTCCAGATCTGCGGCTCTATACCCCTCATCTAGGGACCCATGTCCCCATAACCACAGGCACACTGAGTCTACAGAGGCAGGCGAGGAGCAGATAATCCCGGGTACTTGGCTGCACTTCATGAGGACATGGAGAACTGAGGAGAGTGTGGATGGGGAGCAGGCTCCACCACAATGGAGTGCAAAGAGTGAAGACTGGTAGCAGAACATGACCCCCACAGTGGGCAGAGGGCAGAGGGCAGAGGGCAGGGGGCAGAGGTCCCCCCGCCGGCCAGCACACCCAGGAAATGATGCATCATTCGCAGTGAACTTCCACACATGAGGAGGCAGGGGGATGAAGATGAGGAAGACAGTGCAGGCCAGCAGGAGGAACAGGACCCAGGACATGATCCGGAATGTGTGCAGAGGCAGCGACCAGCGATTGGCTCTTGGCACATGACACAGCACTGTTCCCTCTGGGGAGCCGTGGCTCGGGGCACTGACACAGCAGCCTATCTGCAAGACAAGGAGGGACATGGCAGCCGCAGTCCTCAGCTGCCACCCAGTAAGGTGGAGATAGCCGAGGGTTCACCACAGAGGGGGCAGGAATAGGGCGGGCTTAGATAAGGACCCCATGGGGGCTCAGAGGCCACAGTCAGCCAGGCCAGTCACCACACAGCTCCAGAAAACAACTCATGTCGTGTGTGGCCCATGGGGCCGAGGAACAAAATGGGGTACCCAAGGACCATACCCCTTTGGAGCCCTGGTGCAGCCCACAGCACTGTGTCTGCGGTTTATTTACAAATGCATACGCACTCCATAAATGGAACCCAAGTGGGCATGATGCCCTCCCACAGGATGGATGCGGCTCGGCAGGAAAAGCCCTTGTCCTGGACAGAAACCCGAAAGCATCATCCGCAAGTTCCCTGAAGGCCAGAGCCAGATACCGGTTTCCAGAGAGATCTGTGTCAGTCCCGCTAGGACAGGGAGACCTGTCACCGCGGGGCATCCTGGTGTCATGCAGTTGCAGGCGCTGGGAGGGCACCATAGCCCCTTTGGGCCAGCTGAGGGGCGGGAGCACCATTGAAGGCGAGCAAAGTGCCAAGGTCCTGCTGCATGCTGAGTGGTGGGGACAGGCCTACATCAACCACAGCAGCTAAGGGGGGACCAAGGATCCACATGGCCCTCGTCCCTTCAAGACAGAGCACAGAAAATGGAGCTGATGTGGCTGTGTTTGCCTGGGAAGGGACAGAGGACTTGAAAACTATCCTAAGACCCTTCCTGATGAGCTGCGAATTTCCTTGAGAGTTTCCCTGAGCGCAGACTTCAGCTGCTGTCCCCGCTGGCTCTCAGGTGGATGGACAACATGTGGACACACACACCATAGTGGCCCTGAGCTTACGTAGGTTACACAGGACTCTCAGGAAGACCTTTATCACACTTAGGAAGCCAGGCCAGGGGCAAGGGGTACACAGAGAGGGAACATTTGCATGAAAAACAGGAGTCCCTGGTAAGGATGTCAAGCAGATATAAGAGCCAACAGAAAGCCCATGGCCAGGGAGCAAAGTCCCGCATTATGAATGGTGAAGTCAAGGAATAATCACAAGGCTTGGAACAGACAGGTGAAGAAGTGATAATTATGAGAAAAACTCAAGTAACGTAAATAATAGAAGCTGGGGACACGATATTTTCTGTCAGGTCTTTGCAGAGGAGACAACAGAGTGGGTGTAAGAGAAAAAAAAAAAAACAAAGAAAACAGTGAAGAAAGCAAAGATAGTTAAGACTTCTACTGGAAGTGTGCTCCCAGAGTCGACGTGAGCCACGGGAGAAGGGGGTGGCACGCGTGGGACCCAAATGTTGGACTTGGCTCCAATTCTGGAGAATCTGAAGCAGAGCAACTGCTTGAGTTCTGAGAGTTCGGACCCTGAACTAGATACAGCTGAACTCACTCAGGTGTGAGATCTGAGAAGGAGCCCTGAGACTCATGAGGGCAGAAGCCCAGCTGGGCGACCGTGTGGATGCGGGGAGTGGCCATGAGCAGAGGAGCCTGTGCGCATCCCTGCCTGCAGCACATCTCAGGACAAGCAGGCAGAAACCTGCCTGGTGACAGACAGCAAGTCTGCATGGCTGCCAGCAGGGTAACCCGGCTGAAGCCAAGGGCGTGAGGCACTCTCACCATGGCTCCCCAGGATAGGCCTTTGGGTGCCCGGCGGCCACTCTCCCTGGCTCTGCGCCAGGCTGTGGGTTCCGACTTGGTTCTTTAGGGGCCAAACAAACCTGGGAGAGCAGACTGGGGTGAGGCACAGCTGGAACCCCAGCCCCACCCCCTCCAACCTCAGCAGGGGCTTTGCTGGGCTCCACTGATAGGAACCAAGCGTTCTTTTCACCATTTGAAATATGCACAAAAGGGAAAGGCGTATTTTCTACATCAAATTCTTCTCTTTTGGGAGATCAGATCAGGCAAACCTGGACCAAACACCTGGCTGCCAGCAAATGCACATTTCTTGCTTTCTTCTGGGGTGAAATGGGCAGTCGGAGGTGGCCCCAGGTTAGCACCCCACCATCTGTGTGGCCAAGGTGTTTGGCCCTTTGGCGAAGGACCCGCCCCAGAGGACAGGCAAGGAGCCATTCCAGGGAAGTCGGAGCATCTGCCCCTGTCCCCCGGACACCCCACTTTCTACTACTGCCTCTGTGAGCCCACTCGCCAGCATCTCGTGCAGCCTAACTGCTCTGGGCCAGCACTAAGACTCGCAAGGACGCCCTCCCCCCATCGTCACGCCTGACACCCCACCACACCACATCCACACATACCACATGCCACACACACACCGCACACACAAACACATACATACACACCACACACACCACATATACATACTTCACATACACCACACACACAGCATGAAAAACACACATACAGTGCACACAAACACACACACAAACTGCACACACACAAGACACACACACTGCGCACACACCACACCCATGTACCACACACACCACAACTCACCGTATACACACACAACGCACACACTACATACACTGCAGCTCACTGCATACACACACTGAACACAGACCGCACACATACCACACACACACACCACTCACTCCACAACTCACTGCATACACACAGTGCACACACACCACAAAAACACAACACACACAACACACATACCACACACACACCACACACATTGCACACACCCACCACACATATCGCACATACACACTGCACACACACCCCAGACATCCTGTACACACAGTGCACACACAGCATACACACACCACAAACACACAACACACAACCCACACACATAACACACACACACCACACACACCACAATCTCTCCCACCAAGGACTCCTGGTCAGTGGGCCCACAGTAGTCAGTTGAATTTTGCAGTGTATACCTGTCCCCAGAAGAATCCTTCAACCACTCAGGGAGAGGTTGGGTGGGCACCCTGCTGGGCCAGCAGAGCCTAAGACTGAGGCACCTGACACCTCAGGGCTCCCCATAATTTTAGGTAGAGCCACTAAATATTTTTCTCAGAAAAGGTTCTTCCAGCTGCTTTTGCCCTGTGTCCCTGGAGCCACCAACTCTCTCCTGACCAAACCTATTGGGCCTCTCTCTAATACTGACTGCACCATTCCCGGGATGCCTCAGGTAATGCAATTTAACTCCCCCTCGCTTTGTGACATGGGGTCCCAAACTCTGACCCATATGTGCCCAAGGGCCTTATCTCTTTGATTGGCCAAGATTCACTAATCAAATAAGGAGCTTCTATTGACCTCCAGGAGCGTGAACTAAGGGCAACGTACTCCAGAGAGTGGAACCCACTTCTCATTTCTGACAGGTCCACAGGATACAAGCCCCAGTAATCTTCCCTAGAAACATAAGACCCCAGTTGGTCTTAGTTACAGCTAAAACCCAGAGTCTCACAACCCTGTAAACCCCAGTACCCCCTTGAGGCCAGAGGCCCTACATGGAGTCCAACACCTTTAAATAATTAAGCCCTGTCAGTCCTCTTATAACACCTTAATTTTACCAGAAAACAAGCCAAACAGGAAATATTGATTGATTCATGATCTCCGGGCAGTCAATAATGTAGTTTTCCCAACTCCTACACCCTCTTCTCTCAGGTCCCATGGAATGCTGAGCACCACACTGTCCTTGGTTTAAAAGATGCTTACTTCTTTAACTATTACACCCAGACTCACTTATTTTAGCCTTCATAGGAAAAGGTGCAAAGACTCTCAAGATCAGCCAATATACATGGACAGTGCTCTCTCAGGGATCCTAGATAGCTCTCACCTGGACAAGCACCAGAAAGAACTTCAGCGACTACAAGCTAAAAAATGGCACCTTATTTCAATAGGTGGATGACTTTCTTATTGCCGGCGATGATCTCCAGAGTTCTCAGAATAATACTGTAAGAACAATAAATTGTTTGGCTGAGAGGGGTTACAAGGTATCTTCCCTCAAAGGCCTAAATCTCCAATAGTAGGTTCAGTATTTCAGGTCCATCCTTACACCCAGGGCCGAATGCAAGATCCTCATAAAAATAAATAAATAATAAATAAATAAATAAATAAATAAATAAATAAATAAATAAATAAATAACAGGCCATCTTATCACCATGGGTTTTAAGCAATGGGAAGGAGCTGAGGGGCTTTCTAGGAATGGCAGATTCAGTCACCTTTGGGGTCAAATAATGGAATACTTCTTTATGAAAACTTATAGGTAGAAGGGGAGGCCTTCTGTTGCAAATCTCTGAATGTCAATACACTCTGAGAGCTTAAAGGATACTTTGGACAGGGTGCCAGTCCTGGGCC
This sequence comes from Cynopterus sphinx, assembly GCA_030015415.1. Taxonomy (NCBI): domain Eukaryota; kingdom Metazoa; phylum Chordata; class Mammalia; order Chiroptera; family Pteropodidae; genus Cynopterus; species Cynopterus sphinx. Next base: position 35,773,231 of record CM057386.1, read on the forward strand.
TCCCTGACCAAAGGAACCTTTTCCTTTTGTGTGTTCACAGGAGGTTGGTGCAGACACTGGAAGTGCTGGCTCAGAAGCTGGGGCCTTCCCTGAGGTCATAGCCCACTTTACCAAACAACTGGACTTGGTTACCCAGTGGTTGTCTTGTTGCCTAAAAGTAATAGCAGTCACTGCCCAGCCAATGAGGGAAGCTTCTAAGTTAACTGCAGAATAACCTTTTTGGGTGGGCAGGCCCTATCAGATCTGGGCTGACCTAGATACCAAAAGACACTCATGGGTGAGAGGGAGCAGGTTGGCACAATAATAGGCTTTGGTACCTGCCACCCCAGACCTTACCTTAAAGGTCTGTCAGACTCTAAATCCCACCACTTTGTTCCCTGCCAACATCCAAGGAGACCTAGAACACAGGTGCCTGGAAACTCTAGAACAAGAGAAACTGAAATGATTTTCTGATGGTGGCAGTTTTGAGGAACATGGTGTTGTGAGATCACACAAGTAACAGAAGCTAAGGCATGCCCCTGGGAGGTTTGGCATGGGAAGAGGAACTAAGGACACTATTCGGGGCCTCCAATTAAGGAAATACAAACAACTTCATATTTACAGATTCTAAATATAGGCTTCTGGTGCTCCATGCTCATGCAGCTATCTAGAAAAAGAAAGAATTTCTAATTGCAAAAAAAATAAAATAAAATAAAAATTAAAAGATCCCCAATAAAACAAGGAGATTATTCTGTTGCTTGCTGAGGCACTATAGCTTCCATCAACAATAGCAGTCATCCATTGTAAAGGCCACCAGATGATAAGTCCCTTGTTAGTCAGGGGAACACCTTAGCTGACAAGGCCACCAAGAAAGCAGCCAAGACCCAGAAATCTAGAGTCTTAGCCCTCCTAATTGGGTCATCCACCTTTCCCTTAAAACCCCAATATTGCCCAGCTGAATGGGAACTAGCAAGAAAGAAAGAATACCATCCAGAGGAACAGGGATGGTTAAGAGAAAATCAGGGCTGATCTCTTGTACCTGGAGCAGACCAACAGACTATCTCCCTCCTTTCAACTGACTAGCTGTCTATAGACTGACCAACTTTTGAATCACTTTAATACTTGATATTATGTCTTCTTGATTGAGGTGGAAAGGTTTCAAATTATAAATTACCATGTGTATGCCTGAAGCTAATATTTGTTGCATGTCAAATATAATTAATTTTTTAAGTTATTAAAAGAAAAAGCGTCATGGAGATGTTAAGTATAGCATAGGGAATATAGTCAATATTGTAATAATAGTGTATGGTATCAGATGGGTACGAGATTTATTGTGGTAATCATTCATAAATTATATACATGTCTAATGACTTTGTGGACCTGAAACCAACATAATATTGTATGTCAACTATAATTGGAAAATAAAAAAAAATTAATGTGGTTTTAATATATTTCACATAATTTTACTCTTCTAAAAATTTATCATATGATAAGATATGATCAGCTTTGACCTAGTTCAACCAAATAACGATATTTATGTAAATTACAATGTGTGTTTGGATTCATAAATAATCTGAAAAGATAATAAAATCATAAACTTTGAATTTTTTGTTGATATTAAATGTACATTTTAAATAATTAAATTTTATTTTTATAATAATAATAATATTTCTTTATTGAAGTAAATATGTTAACACATTAGTTAATAGGAGTTATATACCACCTCTTTATCCAGTGCTTATTGGTAGACACTTCACCTGCTTTCATATCTTGGCTATCATGAACAACACCACAGTGAATATAGGGGTGCATAAATCTTTACCAATTAGTGTTCTGGTTTTGTTTGGATAAATACTCAGTAATGTAATTTCTTTGTCAACAGGTAGTTTTATCTTTAATTTTTTGAGAAACCTCCAAACTCTTTTTCATAGTGGCTGTACAATTTGCCATCTCACCAACAGTACATGAGGGTTTTCTCTTCTCCACATCCTTGCCAGCACTTGGTTGATGTATTGATAATAGCCATTCTGAGAGGTGTTAAAGAATATCTTATTGTGGTTTTGATTAGCATCCTCTGGTAACTAGTGATCTTGAGAATCTTTTCACATGTCTATTGGTAATCTGCATGTCTTCTTTAGAAAAATACACAGGTCTTCTGCACATTTTTTAAAATGAATTGTTTGTTTCTTTGGTTGTTGGGTAGTATGAATTCTTTATAAATTTTGGATATGGATCCCTTTTCAGATGTATCATAGATAAATGTCTTCTCCCAGACAGTATATTTTCTTTTCAATTTGTCTATAGGTTCCTTTGCTGTGCAAAACCTTTTTAGTTTGATGGAGTCTAATTTGTTTATTTTGTTTGTTTGTTTCCCTTGTCTAAGAGATAGATCAGAAAAAAAATATTACTAATAGCAATGTCAGAGAGTTTACTGCATGTTTTTTTCTAGAAGTTTTAAGGTTTGGGGGCTTATACTTAAGTATTTCATTCATTTTGAATTTATTTGTATATATTGTATAAGAAGATGGTCCAGTTTCATTTATTTTTTATGTATTTGTCCAGTTTTTCCAAAACCATTTGTCAAAGAGAACTTCTTCACCCAATTGTCTATTCTTGCCTTTCTTTTTTGTCATAGATTAAATGACCATATCGGCAAGGATTTATTTCTAGTTTTTCTATTGGTCTATGAATCTGTTTTTGTTTTTTTAATGGCAGAACCATACTGTTTCAATTACTATAGCCTTGTAGTATAGTTTGATGTCAGGTAGTGTGGATACCTCCCACTTTGCTCTCCTTTCTCAAGATCGCCATGGCTATTTAAAATTTTTTTATGGTTCCAAATAGATTTTAGGACTATTTGTTCTAACTCTATGGAAAATACTATTGTATTTTGATAGGGATTACACTGAATCTATAGGTGGCTTTGGGTAGTATGGAAATTTTAATGATGTTAATTCTTTCTATCCATGAGCACAGTATATGCTTCCATTTATTTGTATTTTCTTCAGCTTCTTTTTTCAATGACATGGGTTTCCAAAAACAGGTGCTTTACTGTCTTGGTTAATTTAATTCCCAGGAATTTTATTGTTTTTAATGCAATTGTAAATGGATTGTTCTTAACTTCTCTTTCTCATAATTTATCATTAGTGTATAAAATGCAACCAACTTATGAATATTAGTTTTGTATCCTGCTAATTTACTGAATTTATTGATTTGTTCTAACAGTGTGTGTGCGTGTGTGCGTGTGTATGTGCTCTTTGGGGTTTTCTCTCTATAGTATCATGTCATGTGCAAATAATGACAGATGTACTTTTTCCTTTTCAATATGGATGCCTCTTATTTCTCTTTCTTATCTGATTGCTGTAGCCAGGACTTCCAATACTGTGTTGAATAGAAGTCGTGAAGGTGGGCAACCTTGTCTTGCTCCTGATCTTAAGGAAAATTCCTTAAGCTTTTCCTTTTGAGTGTGATGTTAGTTATAGGTTTGTCATATATGGCCTTTATTAGCTTAAGGTATGTTCTCTCTATTCCCACATTGTTGAGAGTGTTTAACATAAATAAATGCTTGATTCTGTCAAATGCTTTTTCTGCATCTATTGATATGATCATATGATTTTTCTCTTTCAAATTTTTAGTGTAGCATTAATTGATTTGCAGGTATTGAACCCCGCTTGTATTCCAGAAATAAACCCAACTCAATCATGATGTATGATATTTTTAATGTATTGCTGAAATCAGTTTGCTACTATTTTGTTGAGGATTTTGCACCAATACTCATCATGGATATTGGCCTATAATTTTCTTTTTTTGTAATGTCTTTGTCTGGTTTCAGAAACAGAGTAATAGTGGCCTCATAAAAAGAATTGGGAAAGCTTTTCTCCTCCTAGAATTTTCTGAACACTTTGAGAAAAATATTTATTAATTATTCTTTGACTGTGTGGTAAAATTTACCTGTGAAGCTATCCAATCCAGAATTTTTGTTTTTTGGAAGTTCTTTTGATTTTGATTTGATTTCATTGGTGGTAATCAGTCAGTTCAGATTTTCTGTTTTCTTGACTTAGTCTTGGGAGATTGTATGTTTCTAGAAATGCATTTATTTCTTCTAGATTGTCAAATTTTTAGCATATAACTGCTCATAGTATTTTATTATAATCCTTTCTTTTTATGTGAACTCTGTACTTAATTATCCTCTTTCATTTCTGGTTTTATTTACTTGGGTCCTCTTTCTTTTTTACCTGATGAGTCTGGCTAAAAGTTTATCAGTTTTGTTTATTCTTTTGTATAACTAGCTCTTGGTTTTATTGAACATTTGCATTGTTTTCTAGACTCTATATTGTTTATTTCCACTCTGATCTTAATTATTTTCTTCCTTCTTCTCACTTTGGATTTTGTTTACTGTTCTTTATCTCATCCTTTTAAGTGTAAGGTTAGATTGTTTATTTGAAATTTTTCTTGTTTCTTGAGGTAGGCCAGTTTTGTATGAATATCCTTCATAGAACTGCTTTCTCTGTGTCCCAAGTTTTGTCATCTTCCTTTGTCTCTAGGTATTTTTTGATTTATTTTTATCTCATTATGAATCCATTCATTGTTTAGTAGCTTACTATTTATCTCCACGGTTTGTGTACTTTTCAGAATTTTATTTTTTTTTTTTTTGGAGTTTTATGTCACTCATTTTGTGGCCAAATATTTGGCCTATCTTGGAACATGTTTCATGTGAACTTAAAAAAATGTATATTTTGCTGCTTCAGGGTGAAACACTCTGAAAATATCAATTAGATCAATTTTGTACAGTGTATCATTTAAGGCTGTTGATTTCTTATTGAAATTCTGTCTAAATGATCTGTTCATTGGTGTCAACAGGGTATTAAAGTCTTTTACTACGAGTGTATTACTGTTTATCTTTAATTGCTTTATATATATAGGTGTTTCTATATTGGATGTGTATATGTTTATAAAGTTTATGTTCCCCTGTTATATTGATCCCTCTTATTATTATACCCTTTTTCTGTTATTTTAGCCTTTGTTTTACAGTCTATTGTGTCTGATAAAAGTATTGGTACCCCAGCTTTTTCTTAATGACATTTGAGTGAAATATCTTTTCCATCCCTTTACTTTCAGTCTGTGTGTGTCAGTTGATCTGAAGTGGGTCTCTTGTAACAGCATATGCATGGGTCCTTTTTTTTTTTTTTTGTATTCATTTAGCTGTCCTAAGTCTTTTTATTAGAGCATTTACACTTAAAGTGATTATTAATAGGTACGTCATTACTGTCATTATTCATATTTATGGGTTTCCTTTTTTTTTCTTTTTTTTCTTTTTATATAGAAGTTCCCTTAACATTTCAAGAATAGTGACTTGTTAGTGATGCAATTTTAGCTTTTTCCTGTCTGAGAAGATCTTTATTTTACTTTCCATTTTATTTTATTATTTCTTTTAAATTAAGTTTATTGGGGTAACATTGATTAATACAATTAGATAATTTTCAGGTCTACATTATTATTTGATATCTGTATATTCTATTGTATGTTTACCACCCAAATGGTACCAGTTTCCTTCAGCTACCACATATTTGATCTCCATACCCACTTCACCCTCCCCCTGTCCCCCTATATTTGACCCCGTTTACCCTGTCCACCTCCTTGCTCCTTCCCCACTCCACTAGTAACCAATAGTCTATAGTCTTCTGGTAAGCACTAGTCTATAGTCCATGCCCATGAGTCTTTGTTTGATTGTCCTGCTCATTTGTTGCTTTTAGGTTTATATCAACACATAAGTGATATCATGTGATTTTCAACTTTTTCTATCTGAGTTACTTTACTTAGCATGATTATCTTGAAGCCATCCATGTTGTTGCAAACGGCAATATTTCATTTCTTCTTATAGCTGGGTAATATTCCATTGTATATGTGTGCCACAGCTTCTTTACCCAATCATCTATGTAGGACACTTGGTTGCTTTCATGTCCTGGCCATTGTGAATAATGCTGCTATGAACATCAGTGTGCACATATCTTTTTGGATATGGGTTTTCTACTCTTTGGAGTAAATACCCAGTAGAGAGATTGCTAGATCAATTCTTGTTTTTTTGAGGAAATTCCATACTGTTTTTCATAGTAGCTATATCAATTTGCAATCCTACCAGCAGTGTATGAGAGTTCCTTTTTCTCCACATCCTTGCCAGCATTTGTTATTACTTGTCCTATTAATTATAGCTATTCTGACTGGTGTGAGATAGTATATCATTGTGATTTTGATTTGCATTTTCCTAATAGCTAGCAATGTTGAGCATCTTTTCAGATATTTGATGACCATTTGTATGTCCTCTAGAGAGAAGTGTCTGTTCAAGTCCTCTTCCCATTTTTTGATTGGATCATTTGTTTTTGTTGTTGTTATTGAGTCATATGAGTTCTTTGTATATTTTGGACATTAGACCCTTATCGAAGGCATTGCTTGCAAATATATTTTCACATTCAGATGGTTGTGCCTTTACCCTGCTGATGATTTCTTTTGCTGAGCAGAAGCTTTTTAGATTAATGTAGTCCAATTCATTTCTTTTTCTTTTACTTTCCTTGCCTTTGAGGTTGAATTCATAAAATCCTCTCTAAGTTCAAGATCCTTAAGTTTTGTTCCTGTTTTCTTCTATGCATTTTGTTGATTCTGGCCTTATATTTATATTCTTAGTTCATTCTGAGTTAATTTTGGTGTGTGGTGATGATTTTTGATGATTGTTTGCATTTCCATACTGCTGATCAGTGTATTTAGATTTTCCAAATCTTCTTGATGCAGTCTAGGAAGGCTGTATTTTTCTAAGTACTGGTTCATTTTTTCTAGGTCATTAAATTTGGCATTATATATTTTTTAATAGTTTCTTGTAAGATCCTTTGTATTTCTGCGGTATCAGTCAAAACTGCCCCTCTTTTGTTCATGATTTTGTTTATTTGTGTCCTTTCTCTTTTCTCTTTAGTGAGTCTAGCCAGGAGTTAGTCAATTTTATGAACCTTCTCAAAAAAACAGCTCTTTGTTGCATTTATTTTTTTATTGTTTATTTTTCTTGTTTTTGGTTTTATTTGTTTATGCTCTAATTTTGATGATTTCCTTCTTTCTGCTGACTTTAGGCCTATTTGTTCTTCCTTTTCTACTATTTTAAGATGAAGCATTATGTTGTTTATTTGGACTCATTCTTGTTTTAGGAGATAGACCTGTAATAATATGAACTTTCATCTTATGACCATTGTTATCTCAATTTGTTCCTATGTATGCTGAAGATTCATTACTATCTTGTTATAACAACTCTCTTTTATTATTTTAGCTTATCATGTCCTATTCTTAGTAAGGGTTGCACTCCTCTGTTTCTGTTTGCCTTTGCCCCATAGTCATTTTACTCCTAATTATGTATTTCTTTTTGTTTGTTCATTTGTTTTAGGTGAGCTGCCCATTTCAATATTTCCTGTAGTGTAAGCCTCATAGTGGAGAATTCCCTCAATTTTTGTATGTCTTGAAAATTCTTAATTTCTCCTTTCATATCTAAAAGAGAGCTTAGCTGGATACATTATTCTAGAATGGTAGTTTCTTTCACTTAATACTTTTAAAGTATTTGATTCTATTTCTTTCTGGCTTGTAAGGTTTACACTGAGAAGTTTGAGGATAATTAAATGGGCTTACCTTCATGGGTTACTGTTTTTTCCTCCCTAGCTGCCTTGAGAATTCTGTCTTTGTCATTGATTTTTGATAATTTTAATAAAATGTGTCTTGGTTAAGGCATTTTGGCATTGAGATAATTGGGTGTTCTGTTGACTTTTTAAATTCCAAGCTCCAACTCATTCCTTAGATTTGGAAAATTCTCATCAACTATTTGTCTAAAAATGCTTTCTAATTTTTGTTCTTTTCTTTACCTTTGATAATGCCCATTATTCTTATGTTTTCTCTCCTGATGGTAACAGCTAGTTCTTGAATTTTTCTTTCATTATTATTCATTCTTCGGTTTCTCTCTTCGTTCTTCTGATTTATTTCTAAATTTCTGTCTTTGATATCACTGATCCTTTCCTCCATTTGGTTGACTCTATTTCCTAAGCTTGCTATTTCATTTTTCAACTCTTGCAGGTGTTCCTCATCTCAAGTTTTATTTGATTATTTTTGAGGGTTTCAATCTCCTGGCTCTGTTAATCTAGTTTTTTTCAATTTCTGAAATTGTTGATTTGAGTCATTTTGGATTTCATCGAGTTTTTTTAGAAATACCATTTTGAATTCTCTGTCATTTAAGTCACATATTTCTATGTCTTTAAGCTTATTTTCTGGAGATTTTTCTCTTTCTTTCTGAGATGCCTTGTCACCTTGGTTTTCATGGTTTTTATGGTCTATTTCTCTGCCTGAGCATTAATGGAAATGCATTCTGCTTTTTCTCATTAGCCTGTTGCAAAGAAGGCACTTTTATTTTGATTTCCAGTAGGTGGCATCTAAGCCTCTTGGATTCCTGCTTTATATAAAGTCTTAATAATGCTTTTAAATTTTCCTTGTAGATATTTAATCACGCTCTCTACCCTCGGTTTCAGTCCCTGTCAGTGTCAGTGACAGTCTCAGCAGCATTTGCTCAGATTCGCCTGGCGTTCTGCGATGATCGGTTTTGGAGGGGCCCTTTGGATGGGGGTTTGAGGCTGCAGCTCAGCCTTGCTTTTGCAACCATGGCAGGCAAAAATCATCTGTTGTTCCTCTGCAGTCCCAACTCACTTCTCTGCTTTCTGTCCTGAAGACTGGGCCCTGCAACCACAGCTATCTCAGGCAGGGAACTTACCACTCTTTCTCCCCTCACCCTCCTGCAAGGAGCTCCAATGGCTGCAGAAAGGCAGCTTCTTTATTACTCCCAGTCCACCACCTGACACCCAGGGTTCTGACCAGTGGTAGTTCTTATGAACAGATCCCACGCTCAGACATGCTGGTGTGAAGTTTGAGTGTCTTTTGTTGAGTTTTAGATGTTCAGCTTATTGTTTCTTTAAGAAAAGATATCTGAGGGCATCTCTCACTTGACCATCTTTTCAAAGATTTAAAAATAAATTATTGATAGGTACATAGTTATTGCCATTTTATTATTTTTATTTATGTTCTTTTTTCTCCCATTTTTTAAAAATAAGTTCCTTTAACATTTCTTGTAATACTGGTTTGGTGGTGATAAACTCTTTTAGCTTTTCTTGTGTGGGAAGCTCTTTATCTCTGCCTGCAATAGTGCTGTTGAGAAATCAGCTGACAGTCTCATGAAAGCTCTCTTCTAAGTAACTAACCACTTTCTCTTGCTGCTTTAAGATTCTCTTTCTTTTTAACCTTTGGCATTTTTATTATAATGTGTCTTGGTATGGGCCTCTTTGGGTTTATCTTTTTTGGGACTCTGTGCTTCCTGAACTTGTATGTCTATTCCTTACACCAAGCCAGGGACATTTTTGTCATTACAAATAGGTTTTCAATAACATGCTGTCTCTCTTCTCCTTCTGATACCCCTAAGATGCTAATGTTGGTATGCTTGGTATTGTCCCAAAAGTTCCTTAAACTATCTTCAATTTTTTTCTTTTTTGCTGATCTTATTTGGCATTTTCTGTTGTGACTTCCAAATTGCTAATTTAATCATCTGCATGATCTAATCTGCTTTTGATTCCTTCTAGTACATTCTTCATGTCAGTTATTGTACTCTTCATTTCTGACTTGTTCATTTTCTGGTTTCTATGTCCTTTCTCATATCCTTTCTCTTTAAGTTGTTACTACATTCTTTGAGTATACTTATAACCAGTGTTCTGAACTTGTTATCTTGTAGGTGGCTTCTCCCCATTTAGTTCTTGTTCTGGAGTTTTCTCCTGTTCTTTTATTTAGGACATATTTCTTTGTTTCCTCATTTTGCCTGCTTCCTTGTGTTTATTTCTATGTGTTGGGTAGGTCTGCTATGTCTTTCAGTCTCAGCAGGGTAGCCTTACATAAGGTGTCTTGTGGGTCCCAGTGATGCCATCTCCTTGTTCACCTGCACCAGTTACTCCAGGAGTGTTCCTTGTGGAGTTTGTGTATGCTCTCCTATTGTCATTGATTGTTGACATGTCTGTGGGTTGTGCTGACCCTCATACAGTCACTGTGAGAATTGGCCATGCTCACAGTGTATGAGCTGGTATGCAGGGGCTGACCTTTTGAAGCACAATTTGCTTCATATGGCTCTGGTGCCTGCTGAGACCACCCTTTGTGTGTGCCACTTGTGGATCTAATTGGGTTGTACCTTATTGTGGTCTTAAGCTGGCCTTCAGATATGTTGGTTCTGGGCATTTTGGAAAGGGATCCCATGTAGGACAAAGTTCAGCCCCTCTCTGTGACTGTTCAGGGCAACCTGGTAGGAGCTACAAAGTGATGTATGGTTTGTCACTACCTGTGCTTAACTGGGAGGTGTGTGGGAGATTCTACACTGTGTGTCAATGCTAGCTGCCACTAGTAATGGGCCTAGGGAAACTCAGCAAAAAGCTCAGGGTACCACAAGAATTGTTGCCACCTGCTGTCTGTTCATAAAACTCAACTGCTTAAAGAGTCTCATGTAGTACTAGAGTTCAGTGAGCCAGGATGTCAAGGAGTCAGCAGGTTGAAGTGAGTGTTATTCACCAGGTTAATGTAAATTCAAATTTTGCACCAGCATTGAGCTTGGGGCCACTGGAGCCTGCGGACCCAAGAATTGTCTACAAAAGTCTACTAAAGTACTGCCTAAAGTGCTGCCCATGTGTATAAGCTGCAACTGTTTTTTTACTGCTGACAGTGCCTCTGGTGGTATGCAAGTTGGGTGGGGTAGGATCTCACTCTACTCCTCCCTGGTGACATCCAGGGAGTCACCAGGGTGGAGCAAGTAGATTTCACCAGGCCAATGAAGATTCAGATTTGGCTGCGTTTGGGGTGGGCTCAACACATAAATGATGGTGCCCAGTGCAGTTTTCACCAGAGAAGGACTCTAGTGACTATACCTCCAAACCTCGCCCTGAAGCCACATAATTCAGTCTCTTCTTGTATGTCTCTGGCAACTCCCAAGTTTCCATGCCTGGACCAGGACCCATGGTGAGTGCCTGTGTGTGAGTGAGTCTTACAATGGCCTTTTAAGAAGATGTGGGTTTCTAGCAGCTTCCCATCTCACCCAGATGGTCAGAATCCTCACTGGTTACACTGCCAGGTGTTGTGATGTTTCCAGCACTGATGCTCTGTGCTGGAGAGCCCATATTGGGCTAGGATCCTTGCTGCTTAGGAGGGACCTCCATAACCAAAATATTTCTCTCAATTCTCAACTGCCACACATAGGTTGGGTCAGCCTGTTTATTGTCTACTCCCTTCCTACCAGTCTTGATGTGGTTTCTTCTTTATTCCTTTAATCACTAAGACTTTTGTTCAGCCAGCTTTCGGATGGCTGTCCAGATTGACTGTTCTATAATTTAGCTGTAATTTTAATGTCATGGGAGGAGGCAAGCATAATCGTCACCTGCTCACCATCTTGCCCCAGAAACAGTGTAGTTAGATTTTTTCTGATCCTTTCTATTTTTGTCAATCACCCTGTTTAAAACCTCCATGTTTCTATGTAATCATAATTATTATCTTATAGCTTGTATACTAATTTTTAGGTCACTTTAGGCATATATATATATATATATATATATATATATATATATATATATATTTGGGATTCATTTCACATAAATTAAAATAGCTTCATAAGAAGATTGTCATACAGTTTTATTTAAGCAATACTGATAACTCAATTTTTGTCTAATGGACACTATGATAAATCTGAAAAAGAAAGAAATAGCTCTTTAAGACCCACATACAAAGATTCACAGTTAACTGACCTCTCAGAGCCAAGTGAGCTAGCTGATCAGGGAAACTGGATTTGAGTCCTGGCTCTGCTAATCTTAGCAACACACTTCATTTCTCTGAATCTTGGTTTCTTCAATTGTAAAATTGTTTTAATTTTCAAAAAGACTTTTATTGAAATATAATATACATATACATAAAACACAAATCATAGGTATACAGCTTAATAAAATTCACAAAGTGAAACCATCCACACAACCATCACCAAAGTCAAGAAGTAAAATAATACCAGTTCCTCAGAAGACCTTATTGTGCTCCCTCCCAAACTTTCCTTCCCCCCAAGATAAAACTCCTGGAAGTTGATTCAAAGTTTCAACATACATTCTAGAATGTAAGCAGTATTTTGTTAGTTTTGTCTGCAGCTCTGTTAACTAATTCACTTCCCTGGTCTCTTTCTCCCACACTCAGGCTTACTGTAATTTAATTTAGGACATCTCAGAATTTTTCTTTTGTCATTTGTAATATTTTTCTTTAATATTTTGCTGATAACCAATCTATCTGGGAAAAAAAAACAGACATCAGGTCCAGGCAATACAGAGATTTCCAAATAGAAGAACCCGAAAAGACCCAAGTCATGTTGTATTTAAAATGGAAAAAGTTGACAGTAGACAATCTTGAAGGAAGCAAGGGAGAAACAACAAATTACACACAGAGGAGGCCCCAGAAGGCTATTGGCTGATTCTAAGCAGCAAATTTACAGGCTCAAAAAGAGTGGCAAGACATTTTAAAGTGCTGAAATAAAGAACCTATTACCTAGAATAATTTACCCATCAAGGTTATCACTCAAAATTGAAGGAGAGACAACAGTTTCTCAGATAAGCTTAAAAACCAAAGGAACATATTATCATTAAACCAGCTTTACAAGTAATTTCAAAGGGTCTTTTTAAGCAGAAAAGGAAATACCATAACCAGAAATAAAATACAAGAAAGGAAAAAAAAACATCTTATAGGTAAAAACAATTATTTAATAAATTGGGGGAATTAAATATTTAAAAATCTTCTATGAAGGTCAAAAAAATTAAACTCTATTCAAACTACAATTAGTTAGAAAATGCACAACACAAAAATATCTAAAATGTAACAACAATAATAAAGTGTGAAGGGAGAGTAGTAATCTAGTCCTTATAGAATATATTCACACTTAGACACCTATAATTTAAAATAGACTGCTATAGATATAAAATAATATACATAAACTTCATGGCAACCATAAACCAAAAACCTACAAAAAATATACAAAGAATAAAGCAAAAGGAACATAAACAAAGTACCAAAAAAACCTTCAAACCCTAAGTGAAGAAATCAGAGAAGAAAGAAATAAGGTAACTATAAAACAACCAAAAACATTTGAAAAATGGCCATAAATACATACTTATCAATACTTACTTTAAATATAAATGGATTAAATTCTCTAATACAAAGACATAGGGTGGCTGTATGAATTAAACAGCCCCATCTGTATGCTGTTTACAAGATACTTCAAATTGAAAGACACATATAGACTGAAGTAAAAAGATGAAAAAAGATATTCCATGCAAAAAAAAAATGAAAAAAATGCTTGGGTGGCAATACTCATATTAAACAAGTAAACTTTAAAACAAAATGTAAATAAAAGAAAAAAGACAAAATATGACATTACATAATTATATCCAACTACAGTATAATAATCATAAATATCTACATACTTAATGTAGGAGCACCTAAATATATAAAGTGATTATTAGGAGACACAAAGGGAGAACTCCATTGTTATGCAATAATAAAGAGGATTTTAATATTCATTTGCATTAATGGATAGATCACCTACACAGAAAAATAATAAGAAAATAATGGCCTTGAGTGGCACATTAGACCAGGTGAACTTAATAGACATTATAGAGCATGTCATCCCAAAACTGAAGAATACACATTTCAATGAACCAAACAGGAAATCAAAAACTACCATGAGACAAATGAAAATGTAAACACAACAGTTCAAAAGTTATGAACTGTAGCAAAAACAGTTCTAAGAGGGAAATTCATAGCTATAGAGGCCTACCCCAAGAAACAAGAAAAATCTCAAATATAACTCTATACTTTAAGGAACCAGGAAAAGAAAAAAAAAAACAAAACCAAAAGTAAACAGAAGTAAGAGGATACCTAAGATCAAAATGGAACTAAACAAAATAGAAATTTTAAAAAATAGAACAGATCAATAAAACTAAGAACCAGTTCTTTAAAAGGACAAACAAAATTGACAAAATTTAGCCAAACTCACCAAAAAGAGAGAGAGAGAGCTCAAGTAAATAAGTAAATAAAATCATAAATAAAAGAGTGCTTACAAACAACACCTGAAGAAACTAATAAACTTCTAAATATGTATAACTTTCCAAGACTGAACCAGGAAAATACAAAATATAAACAATTCAATTTACTTAAAAAGAAACTTAATTAGTAATCAAAAAAACTCTTAAAAATAAAATTTCAGGACCAGCTGGTTTCATGCTTGAATTTTACCAACCATCCAAAAAAGAATTAACACCCTCCTTTCTTAAACTATTTTTTAAAAATTGAAAAGGAAGGAAAACTTCTAAACTTATTCTGTGAAGCCAGAATTACACTGATACACAACCAGAAAAAAAATATTGCAAAAAATATTACAGGCCAATATTGCAGGCCAATATTCTTGATGAACATAGATGCAAATTTTCTCAATAAACTATTAACAAACCAGATTCAACAATGCATTAAAAGGATTCACAACATGACCAAGTGTGATTCATTTCAGGGATGCAAGAATGGTTCAACATCTATAAATCAATTAGGTGATAGATTAGTAAAATAAAAGATAAAAACATATGATTATCTCAATAGAATCATAAAAAGCATTTGATAAAATTCAACATCCTTTTATGATTAAAAATTCTCAACAAAGTGAGTATAGAAAGAACATATCTCAATATAAAGGCTTTATATGACAAACTTACAGCTAATATCAAAATGCTTAAAGTTTTTTCTCTAAGATTAGGAGCAAGACAATGTTCCCACTATCACCACTTCTATTCAACACAGTATTGAAAGTCCTAGTCAGAGTAATCAGACAAGTAAAAGAAACAAATTGTATGCAAATGAGAAAGAAGAAATAAAACTCTCATGATTTTCAGATGACATGATCTATATTAAAAAAAAAACCCTAAAGTTTCAAAGCTACTATAATCAGAAAGGTATGATACTGGCATAAAAACAGATATATAGATTAATAGAATAGAATAGAGACTCTTAAAATAATCTTAACTTATATAGTCAATTAATCTATGATGAAGGAGGCAAGGATATACAGTGGGGTAAAGACACCCTCTTCAAAAAGTGATGTTGAAAAACTGGATAGACACATGGAAAAAATAAAATCAGACCACTTTCATATACTGCATACCTAAATAAACTCAAAATTAATTAAAGAGTTAAATGTAAGACCTAAAACTACAAAACTTCTGGAAGAAAACATAGGCAGTAAAATCTTTGACATTCCTTTTAGCAATATCTTCTTGGATATGGCTCCTGGGATAGAGGAAACAAAAGAGAAGAAAATAAACAATTGTAACCACAGCAAACTAAAAAGTTTTGGCACAGTGGAAAAAAAACCTTCAACAAAATGGAAAGATAACCTATTGAATGGGAGAATATATTTATGAATGATATATCTAATAAGGAGTTATATCCAAAATATTTAAGACCTCATATGAATCAACAAAAAACCCAAGCAATCCAATTTTAAAATGGGCAGAAAACCTGAAAAGATACTTTTCCAAAGAGAAAATACCAATACCAATGGCCAATAGACACATGAAAAGACACTCAGGATCAATGCAAATTAAAACCACAATGAGATATCATCTCACACCTATCAGAATGGCTATCAACAATAAATCAAAGAACAAGTATTTCTGAGAATATGGAGAAAAGGGAATCCTGATACACTCACTGTTGGTGGGATTGCAAATTGGCACAGCCATGGTAGAAAACAGTCAGGAGGTTCCTCAAAAAATTAAAATAGATATACCTTTTGACCCAACAATTGTACTTCTCAGTATTTATTCAAAGAAAACCAAAACAGTAGTTTCTAAAGATCTGTGAACATTATGTTCACTGAAGCTCTATTCACAATAGCTAAGATACGGAAGCAACCTCAATGTCCATCAACAGACAATTGGATAAAGAAGTTATGGAATATTATTTAGCCATTAAAGATGAAATCTTATCATTTGCAAAGACATGTCTGGACCTAGAGGTTATCATGCTGAGTGAAATAATTCAAACAGAGAAAGATAAATACCATATGATGATTTCACTTATATGCAGAATCTAATGAACCAAAAGAACAAACTAATTGAAAACAGACTCACAAGTACAGAGGACTACCTGGTGATGGCCAGAGGAAAGAGGAGTGTGTGTGTGGGTTTGGGGGCTGTGGCTGGGAGAAAGTAGTGCAGAGTTGAAGAAATATAAATTAGCAGCTGATAGATGGTCAGAGGATGGTGAGCAAGGGAAAGGGAATGTAGTCAACAGTAATGTAATGGCTATGTGTAGAGCCAGAGGAAAGATAAAACAACGAGGCGGGGGTCATTTCATAAACTATATAAACGTCTAACCAATGCACTGTACACTTAAAACTAATAATAAAATTTTTAAAAACCACACTGAGATATCTCACATGTTAGAATGTCTATCATCAACAGGATAAGTATTACCAAGTGTTGGAGAGGTTGTGGGAATAAAGGAACCCTCATATACTGCTGGTCGGAATGTAAATTGGTACAGTCACTATGGAAAACAGCATGGAGTTTCCTCAGAAAATTAAGAATAGAATTATTATATGACCAAGCAATTCCTCTTCTGGGTATCTGCTCAAATTTTTTGAAAACACTTATCATAAGAATATGTGTACCTCAATGTTTACTGCAGCATTATTCATAGTGGCAAAGACGTGGAAACAACCAAACTGTCCTTCAGCAAAAGAGATGGTACATAGTTAGCCATAAGAAGAGATAAAATACTGCCACTTTTGACATGAATGAATTTTGAAATTATCATACTAAGTGACAAAAAAGTTGAAAATCATATGATCTCATTCATAAGTAAAATATAAAACTGAAAGACAAATAGAGACTGATGGACATGGACAACAGTTTAGTAGTTACCAAAGAAAAGAGGGAGAAGGGACATAAATGAGGGTAAAGAAGGTCAAATATTTAGTGACAGAAGAATATTTAAGTAATGAACACACAATGCAATATACATACAATGTATTATCGAACTGTACATTTGAAGCCTATATGATTTTATTAACCAATGTCACCCCAATAAATTTAATAAAAAATAAGCAGTTATTAATTTTTAAAGGCAATGTTAGGGATAGTTTATTATGTAGTAATAGACAACCAAAATGCAAATTCAAACCACAGTGAGATATCATTAGACACTAGGATGATTAAAATGAAAAATAATAATAATTTTATGATTTGGTAAGGCTGCAGAATAATTGGAATGCTCATGTGTTGCTAATGAGCATACATAATTGTGCAACTATTTCGCAAAATTGTTTTGTAGTTTCTAATAAAGCCATGCATACACCTCTCTTATGATCCACCAATCCTTCTACTTTGTCATAGCCAAGAGAAATTAGTGCATATAGTTACAAAAAGTCAGCACAATAAAATGCATAGAAATTTTACTAACAGTGGTTCCAAATTTGCAATAAAACAATTTTAATAAGTAAAGTTTTTATTATGTTTAACACAAAATATTTTCTAATAATTTATTCTTTCACTCTTGGATTTTTTAAAAGAGTATTACTCGATTTTGACATACAAAAAAAATTCTGGTTATCCTTTTATGATTCCTGATATCTAGTTTTACTGAATTGTAATATTACATTCAGGAAACATGTTTTATGTATCTTCGATACGTTGAAATGGGCGTGGCTTACTTTGTGGGATTATATGTTCAATGTTTGAAATTCTAAAAGTAAACTTTAAAATATTTTCTATATTTTAATGTTAGATACAGCATTTTCTATAGGTCAGATTTTAAATTATTTATTTTTTTGTTTTATGACATTAATGAAGTTTTGCTTGCATTAATTATTGGAACTACTTAAATATGTCAATTTAATTGTAGATATATCTATTTATAGCACTGAGAATGTTTGCTTTATATATTTTGAAATTATATAATTAGATGTATACAAATATAAAATTTTATTCTCTTTCTGAATTGAATTTGATATCATTATAAAGTGTCTCTCTTTATGTCTGGAAATGTGTCTGTTCTAAATTACAGTTTACCTGATATTAATATAAGTAGACCAGACTATTCTGGTGAGTACTTATAGGATACAATTTTTGCCTCTGCTTTCTTCAAATCTTTTTGTATTATTATGTTTTAAAAGAGTATCTTAGAAACATTACATTACTAAATTTTTGTTGACTTAATTAGTATCTTTTATGAGAAAATTTAGTCTATTTTGGTTAATGTAATTGCTAATAGAATGGAACTTATTGAGTTTCCTGTTTTTTTATTTATTTTGGGCTTTCGCTTAAATTAATTTTTTAAATTATTCTCTTTTCCTTCCATCAGTTTTAAAGTTATACACTGTATCTCTCTTTTTTTGTAAAAGTTGCTTTTATTTAAGAAACACATTTTATAGAAATAAGAAATAATTATCTCTAGAAAAAAAATATTATTTTAAGATAATTTCCACAGTCATTTTCTGGCCATGTGCACCTTATGTAATTTTAGATGTTTAACATCTACAAGTCATCTTGGTTCATAAAAGCCGATTAATGTAAGAAACTCAGATTTTACATTTCTTTTAACAGAAATAAATTATTACAATTCTGTTTGTTTTCCATGAGCAGTGACAGGCAATGTTCATATCGGTTTTAAATTTTACCATAAAGGATATTTTGGTATTTTTGTGTATTTAAAAATATTGCTTTTTCCCTTCAATCTATGTATTTAAATTTTGTCTTATTTTTATTTTTATTTATTTCATTTTTAATCTTTTTATTGTTTTATTTCTTTATGGTGACATTGGTTAATGAAATTCAGTGATCTTCAGCTGTATACTTTAACAGTAAGCCATATATATATTTACGCTGTGTGATCACCTCCCAAAGTTAGATTTCTTTCTGTCACAACATATTTGACCTCCTTTTCCCTGTCTACCTCCTCCCTTCCCCTCTATCCTACCCGCTTGTAACCACTAGTCTATATAGTCCCTATCCATTCATCTCTGTTTGTATGCCTTGTTCATTTGTTGCTTTTAGGTTTATATCTTACATATAAGTGATACGCGATTTTCAACTTTTTCTGACTAGCTTATTTTGCTTAGCATGATTACCTCAAGGTCCATCCATGTTGTCGAAAATGGCAGTATTTCATCTCTTCTTATAGATAATATTCCATCGTATATATGTACCACAGCTTCATTACCCAATCATATATCATAGGACAATTCATTTGCTTCCATGTTCTGGCCACTGTGAATAATGCTGCTATGAACATTGGTGTGCAAATATCTTTTTGGATATGAATTTTTAAGTCTTTAGGGGTAAAACCCAGGAAAGAGATTGTGGGAGCATATAGTAGATCAATTCTTAGGTTTTTGAAGAAACTTCATACTGTTTTCCATAGTGGTTGTACCAATTTGCAGTCCCACCAACAGTGCATGAGGGTTCCTTTTCCTTTGCATCCTTTCTAACATTTGTTATTACTTGTCCTGGTGATTATAACATTTCTAACAGGTGTGAGATGGTATCTCATTGTGGTTTTGATTTGCATTTTTTTTAATACCTACTGATGTTGAGCATCTTTTCAAATATTTTTTGGCCATTTGTATATCCTCTAGGGAGAAGTGTCTATTTAGGTCCTCTTCCTATTTTTTTAATTGAATCATTGGGGGTGTTCTTTTGTTGTTGTTATTGAGTCATGTGAGTTCTTTGTATATTTTGGATATTAGGCCCTTATCAAAGGCACTGCTTGCAAATATATTTTCTCATTCAGATGGTTGTCTCTTAACCTTGTTGACAATTCCTTTTGCTGAGTAGAAGTTTTTTTAGTTTGATGTAGCCCCATTTATTTATTTTTGCTTTTACTTCCCTTGCATTTGAGGCCAAATTCATAAAATCTTCTTTAAATCCAAGATTCTTGAGTTTAGCTCCTATGTTTTCTTCAATGCTTTTTATTGTTTCAGGTTTTATATCGAGGTCCTTAATCCATTTTGAGCTACTTTTGTTGTGTGGTGATAGACAACTTTTTTTGCAGGTGGCTTTCCAGTTTTCCCAGCACCATTTATTGAAGAGGCTTTCCTTTCTCCACTGCATGTTTTGGCTTTCATGTTGAAAATTATTTGCCCATGTAAATACAGGTTTACACCTGGACTTGCAATTCTGTTTCACTGGTCTATGTGTCTGTTTTGCTGCCAATACCATGCCATTTTGATTACTGTCATTTTGTAGTATAATTTGAAGTTGGGCAGAGCGATGCCTCTAGCCTCGTTCCTTTGTTCTCAGGACAGCTTTGGCAATTCGGGGTTTTATGCTTCCATACAAATGTGATGATTTTTTATTCTATTTCTTTAACAAAATGCTGATGGGACTTTGACAATGATTGCTTTAGGAAATATGCTTTCGGAAATATGGTCATTTTAACTATGTTGATTCATTCAATCCATGAACACAGAATATTAGAAGGAAGGTTTTTAGTTTTTCACCATTAAACATAATGTTGGCTGAGGGTTTGTCATATATAGCCTTTATTATGTTAAGGTAATTTCCTTCTATACCGATTTTGTTTAGTCTTTTGATTATAAATGGATGCTGTATCTTGTCAAAGGCTTTTTCTGCATCTATCAATATCATCATATGATTCTTATTTTTTAATTTGTTTATGTGATGTATCACATTAATTGATTTGTGTATATTGAACCATCCCTATGCCTCTGGAATAAAGCCCACTTGATCATGGTGTATAATCTTTTTAATGTGTTGCTGTGTTTGGTTCACTGGTATCTTATTTAGCATTTTTTATCTGCATTTATGAGAGATATTGGTCTGTAGCTTTCTTTTTTGATGTCTTATCTTTACCATGTTTTGACATCAGGATAATATTGGTCTTATAAAATGAGTTGTGAAGTATTGTCCCCTTTTCAGTTTTTTGGAGAAGTTTGAGGAAAACAAATATTAAATCTTTTTTGATTGCTTGGTGAAATTCAGTGGTGAAGCTGTCTTGTCTCGGACTTTTACTTTTGGATAGGTTTTTGATGATTGTTTCAATTTCCACACTGCTGATGAGTCTATTTAGATTTTACAGTTTTCCTTGATTCAGTCTATAAAGGTTGTATTTTCTAATTACTGGTTCATTTCTTCTAGGTTATTGAATTTGGTATTATGTATTTTTTCATAGTATTCTTGTATGATTCTTTGTATTTCTCCAGTGTCTGTCATAATTTCCTATCTTTTATCCCTGATTTCATTTTTTTGTGTCCTTTCTCTTTTTTCTTTAGTGAGTCTAGCCAGGAGTTTGTCAATTTTGTTAACCTTCTCGAAGAACCAGCTCTTTGTTGCATTTATTTTTTCCATTGTTTTTGTGTTTTCAATTTCATTTATTTCTGCTCCAATTTTGATTATTTCTTTTCTTCTGCTGACTTTAGGTTTCATTTGTTCTTCCTTTCTAGCTTTTTAAGATAAAGCATTAGGTTGTTTATTTGGGCTTGTTCCTGTTTTTGGAGGTAGGCCTGTACTGATATGAACTTTCCTCTTATGACTGCTTTTGCCATGTCCCAAAAGTTTTGATATGTTGTACTATCATCATTCATTTCTATGTGTCTCTTGATCTCTCTCTTTATTTCTTCTCTGACCCAGTTATTCTTCAGTAGCACATTGTTTAATCTTCATGTTCTTGTGGTTTTTCCTGATTCCTTTTGCAGTTGATCCCTAGTTTCAAAGAATCATGATCAGAGAATATGGTTGGTATGATTTCAACCTTCTTATATTTGTTAAGACTATCTCTGTGTCTCAGTATGTGGACAATCCTTGAGAATGTTCCATGTGCACTAGAGAAGAATGTATAAGCAGCTGTTTTGGGAGGCTCTGTATATGTCAATTATATCCAATTAGTCGAATGTGTCATTTAAGAATGTTATTTCTTTATTGATTCTCTGTTTGGATGATCTGTTGTGGGTCTGTGAAGCAATGGAGAGCACATTGAACTTCTATATCTCTTTCTAAATGGTTACTCTACACATTTTTTTAAAGTGTATTTTACCTGATAAACTTTTAATTTAGCTTTCGGACCTGTGGACACTCACCCAGGACATCTCTGGCAGGTCAGATGTTCACAGGGGAGCCATACTGAGAAACTATCCATTACCTGGTGCCAGAATGAGGGTTGGAAACGTAGCCACCATTGTGCCTTAGTCCAGCGCTGCTACAGGGAAGTCTGTAGATCACTCCCAGTAAGAAGTGCTGACCTGAGATCAACCCACCCCACTCAACCTGAAATTTTCTGGGATCTTTTGTTGCTGGATAGCTGCCATGCCCTGTATCAATTAAAGTCCAAGCATTCGCAGCTGGCAGACAGCATTTATGATATAGTTTTAGGCAGGTCACTACTGCCAACATAAACTAGGGCAGATATTATGGATCTGTGGGTAAGTCCCATACAATAGCTGGTCTTGTTGTGATCTGGGACCTCTGCAGAAACACAAGAACAGTTATTGAAATTGCAGCAAGACTGAGGCTGTATTGATCTGATTGACATTGTCTCCCTGAGACCTCACCCATTCTACCCACAAATTTCCCCTGGTGGCCCATTGACAGTGAAGTGCCTTATCCTGTGCCCCCCTCAAAACCCCTCCCAGTCATTTTCCAATCCACATAGGCAACAAACTGGCTAGCACAGGACAGGCACTGCATAGAGTTCAGTTGCAGGCAAACCTCTGCTGCCTGCTGGAGTTGCATTACTGAATCCATGGGGTGCAGGGGTCTGTGGGCTTTTCTCACTGTGATCTGTGACTACAGTAGGAATGCCCAGGTACAGGAGTTGCAGCAAAACTGATGCTGGATTGGCCAGACAACCCCTATCTCCCCGAGATCCCACTTCAACCAACCCATAAAGTACCTGCAGCCCATTGACAGGCAGCCTCCCATTCCCTGCTTGGCTTTGGGATTGTGCAGTCAGTGTAGGCAACAGTCTTTGGCTAGCCCATTGAGTAAATTTTGGGGAAAAGTTGTGGGAAGCCCACTGTTATCTGTATGAGCTGCGATATCTCTTGAGAGGATGACAGGGGTCTGTATTGGCTTGACAGACCTTGACTCTCTGAGCTCCAGCCCTATCCAATACAAAAAATGTCCACTGCACTTTGATAATCAGCTGCCCCTGCCCTGGGTGGCACAAATAGGCCCAAGGTAGGCAGTAGCTGACCTTGTTATGATTGGAAACTTGTAAAGAGGCCACAGAGAAAGTGCTGGTATGTAAACTGACACTGAAGTGGCAGGGGAAAATTTACTCAATAGGCCCTGCCAGGGCAGATACTGCTCAGTGGAGTCAGCCCCCATGCAACAACTCTTACCCTGTGCATGCGCCAGTTCCCACAATTAGTCAGCCTGAGTATTAATCTCATCCACTGATGTACTAAAACAATAGTTTGGGCAACAACAGATCACACACAACACCATTCTGGATGACAAAAGATCACATTTGGATCTCCCAGCATAGGGGAGCAGAGAGAGTGCACCAGTGGGCCACACAAGACACCTTCCACCTTAGGCCATCTGACCATGGTTGAAAGATGAAACAAATATTATTGACACACAGAAACAAATACAGAGAGGGTAATAAAATGAGAAAAGAAAGAAACATGCCACAAATGAAACAACAGAAGAAAACTGCAGAAAAATAAACTAAATGGAGACAAGCAACCTAACAGAGACAAAGTTCAAAATAATGGTTATAAGGATGTTCAATGAACTTAAGGGGAAAATGCATGAGCACAATGAGAATATCAACAGAGATGTGGTAAGCATAAAATAGGACATAAAAACTATAAAAAAATAACAAGACAGAAATTAAAAATATAATAACTGAAATGAAGAATACACTAGAAGTATTCAACAGTATATTGGACAAAGAAGATAGAATCAGTGAACTGGAAGACAAGGTAGCAGAAAAATAATCAGACAACAAAAAGAAAAAGACTTGTTAAAAAATGAGAACAGCTTAAGAGAACTCTGGGACAACATAAAGTGTAACTATATCTGCATCATAGGAGTACCTGAAAAAGAAGAGAGAGAGCAAGGTATTGAGAATTTATTTGAAGAAATAGTGACAGAAAACTTCCCTACCTTGGCAAAGGAATTATACAAACAAGTTCAGGAAGTACAAAGAGTCCCAAACAAGAGGAACTCAAACAGGCCAACATCAAGACACATCATCATTAAAATGCCAAAGATGAAAGACAAAGAGAGAATCTTAAAAGCAGCAAGAGAAAGCCAGCTAGTTACTTACAAGGGTACCTTCTTAAGAATGTCTGTTGATTTTTTCAGTGGATGCTTTGAAGGCCAAATGGGACTGGCAAAAAAATATTCAAAGTTATGAAAAACAAAAATCTACAAACACAAATACTTACCAAGCAAGGTTTTCAATTAAAATGGAGGGTAATATAAAGAGCTTCCCAGACTGGAAGAAACTAAATGAATTCATCACCAACAAGCTAGTATTACAAGAAATGTTAAAAGGATTTTTGTAAAAAGAGAAGGGTTAGAAAAGAAAATGGAAATAACAAATACAAATAACAAAATGGCAGTAACTATCTACCTATCAGTAATCACTTTAGATGTAAATGAACTAAAGGTTCTAATCAAAAGATGTAGGGTAGCTGAATGGATAAGAAAACTAGACCGACCTATCCATCTGTTGTCTACAAGAGATCCACTTCAGATCTAATGATATTGATTGACTGAAAGCAAAGGGATGGAAAAAGATATTTCACGCAAATGAAAATGGAAGCAAAAAGCTGGGGTAGTGATACTTATATTAGATGAAATAGATTTTAAAACAAGATTTTAAAAATAAATTTTAAAGGCTATAATAAGAGACAAAGAAGGGAATTACATGATAATAAAGGGATTGATAAATCAAGGGGATATAACCCTAGTAAACATATATGCACCCAACATAAGAGCACTTACATGCATACAGCAGTTATTGACTGACATGAAAGGAAAGATCAATAGTAATGCTCTCATAGATCAATAGCAACACCCCATTGACACCAATGGACAGATCTTCTAGGCAAAGAATCAACAAGGAAACAATGGACCTAAAAGACACATTAGACCAGATGGATTGAATATATATATTCAAAATATTTTACCCCAAAAGCAGCAAAATATATATTCTTCTCAAGTGCACATGGAACATTTTCTAGGATAGACCAAATGTTAGGACACAAAACAAGTCTTAATAAATTTAGGAAGACCGAAATTATATCAATTGTCTTCTTCAGTCATAACTGTATGAAATTAGAAATCAACTTCAAGAAAAAAATTGGAAAATACACAAACACAGGCTAAATAACATGGTACTAAATAATCCATGGGTTATCAATGAGATCAAGGAAGAAATCAAAAGATACCTAGAAACAAATGAAAATGAAAACACAATGACTCAAAATCTATGGGACACCGCAAAAGCAGTCCTTACAGGGAAATTCAAAGCATTCTAGAGCTACCTCAGAAAACAATAAAAAGCTCAAATAAACAATCTAACCTTAAATTTAAAAGAACTAGTAAAAGAACAGCAAACAAGGCCCAAATTGAAGAGAAGGAAGGAAATAATAATTTTCGGAGCTAAAATAAACAATATAGAGTCTAGAAAAACAATACAAAAGATTAATGAAACTAAGAGCTAGTTGCTTGAAAGGATAAACAAAATTGACAGACCCTTAACCAGACTCATCAAGGAAATAAAAAAAAAGAGGGGACTCAAATAAATAAAATTAGAAATAAAGAGGAGGAATAACTACAGCCTCCAAAGAAATACAGAGGATTATAAGAAATTACTGCAAGTAACTACAAGCAATAAATTGGATAATCTGCAAGAAATTGACACATTTCTAGAAACATATAATCTCCTAAGACTGAGTCAAGAAAGAATAGAAAATCTGAACAGACCAATTACCATTAATGAAATAGAATCAGTAATCAAAAACCTCCCAGGGAGTGAAGTCAGAAACATGGAATAGTGAAAGATGTCTCCAGATCTCTCTCCTTGAAACAACAAACAATAAGCTGAACATTTAAAACTCAACAAAAATACCCAAACTGCACATTAGCACGTATATGTGTGGCATCGGCACCTAAGAGCTACCAATGATAATACCAAATGTCAGCAATAGACTGGGAGAAAAAAAGAAGCTACTTTTAGAAGCTGGAGCTCCCTGCAGTAGAAGGTAGGGAGTAGAAGGTGCGATGAGTTCCCTGAACAGCCCTGCCTGGGAGAGCTGTGAGCTCCACTCAGCAGGCAGCAGTACCCAGACAATAGGACAGAAAGCAGAGTAGTGGGGACAGCAGAAAAGCAGGGACTGTAGATTTAAAAAAAAGTTGATTATTATCAGCCACAGTTGCAATACATGAGGCTGAGCCATAGCTCCCAAACCTCAACCAGAGGGCCCCTAACCCCATATTCTCCGAGACAGAACACCGCCGAGCCCCAGGGGAATCTAAGCACAAGCTACCAAAACTATCGCTAACACTGACAGAGACTGTTATCTATAAGGGAAAAAAAAAGGCATTATTAAGACTTTATATAGAGCAGGGATCCAAGAGGTTTAGTTGCCACCTACTGAGAACCAAAAGAAAAATGCCTTCTTTGCAACAAGCAAAAGAGAGACTTTTATATAATAAATCTTCTCTTTGGTAAAACAGCAGAATACACTTCCATTGATGTCCAGACAGAGAAATAGTCCATTACACACTATGAACAACCAAGGTGACAAGGCATTTCAGAAAGAAAGAGAAAAATCTCCAGAAAATAAGTTTACAGACATATAAATATGCAACTTAAATGACAGAAAATGCAGATGGTACTTCTGAAAAAACTCAATGAGATGCAAAATAATTTATATCAACAATTTTAGGAATTGAAAAAATAATTAGAGGAATGGAATGAGTTCTTTAGCAAGGAGATTGAAACACTCAAAAAGAATCAAATAGAACTTCAGAGTGAAGAACACACTGCAATAAATGAAAAAATGAAATAGCAAGCTTGGGAAATAAAGTTGACCAAATGGAGGAAAGAATAAGTGATATCAAATACAGAAGTCTAGAAATAAATCAGAAGGAAAAAGAGAGAAACCAAAGAATAAAAAATAATAAAAGGGAAATAAAATAACTAGCTGATGCCATCAGGAGAGGAACTATAAGAATAATGAGCATTCTTGAAGGGAAGGAAAAGAAGCTGAGATTACAAAGCATTTTCAGAAAAAGAAATTGATAAGAATTTCCCAATTTTAAGAAATGAAATGGAGCTTGGAATTTAAGAAGTCAACAGAACACACAATCATCTCAACACAAAAATTCCTTCACCAAAACACATTATATTAAAATTATCAAAATCAATGACAAAGAAAGAATTCTCAGGGAAAAGAAGACATTAGCCTGTAAAGGTAAACATATTATCGTTGGACTTCTCAGATAAACCTTACAAGCCAGAAAGGAGTGTAGTCAAATATTCAAACTATTAAATGAAAGAAACTGCCAGCCAAGAATAATGTATCCAGCAAAGCTCTCCTTCAGATATGGAGAAATAAAGACCTTTCCAGATATATAAAAAATGAGGAAATTCTCCACTACAAGACTTGCATTACAGGAAATACTGAAAGGTGTCAGCTTGCCTAAAACAAAATGAGAAAAAAAATACATAATTAAAAGTAAGGTGACTAGCAGATAGATAGAAGCAGAGGAGTGCCACCCTTGCTAAGAACTAAGCTTAAACAGTAAGAAGAGATTTGCTATTGAAAAAAAAAAACAATGACTATTCAGCATACATAGGGACAAATTGAGACAACAATGACTGAAAAGGGGAGGATTCAAATATTCAAAATTACAAGGGAATGGAGATAAGGCATGCACAGAAGAAAATGGATGACTGTATATATAATACTATCCTTTACATATTTGTAATGGTAACCACATGCCAAAGATTTAAACAAGGACCAGAGATAAAACCCACAAAAGACAACCAAAACAAAAAGAGACAGACACACAAAGACAAAGAAGCAATGGAAACACCGAACTATCAGAAAGCAAAAGATAAAATGGCTATAAGAAGACCTCCTGTTTCAATAATAATCCTAAATATAAATGGAGTGAACTCATTAATAAAAAGGCACAAAGTTGCAGAATGAATTAAATAACAAATTCAGCCATATGTTGCATACACATCTTAGTTTCAAAGACAATTATAGACTCAAAGTGAAAGAATGGAAAATGATATTTCAAGCAAATGGCATTCAGAGAAAAACAGAAGTAGTTGTAATTATAAGTAATCTTGAGAAAAAAGAACAGGACTGGATGCACCACTCTGCCCAACTTTAAATTACTGCAAAATGACAATAGCATGGTATTGGCAGAAAAACATACACACAGATCAGTGGAACAGAATCAAGAGGCCAGAAGTAAACCTACGTTTTATGGGCAAATAATTTTTGACAAAGAAGCCAGACACAGTGGAGAAAGGAAATCTCCTCAATAAATGGTGCTGGGAAAATGGAAAAGCCACCAGAAAAAGAAAGAAAGTGGATGATTGTCCATCACCACACACCAATAGTAACTCAAAGTGGATTAAGGACCTGAATATAAGACTTAAACAATAAAATGCAAAGAAGAAAACATAGGAATTAACCTTAAAGACCTTGAAAGGCAAGGGAAGTAAAAGCAAAAATAAATGAATGGGACTACATCAAACTAAAAAATATCTGCATAGCAAAAGAAACCATCAACAAGGTAAAAAGACTCGGAAAATGAAAAATATATTTGCGTTCAACATCTCCAATAAGTGCCTAATATCCATAATATACAAAGAACTTATATAACTCAATAACAACAACAAAAACGAAAACTATCCCATCAAAAAAATGGATAGAGAACCTGAACAGACACTTCACACAGGAAGACAAACAAATGGTCAACAACATATAAAACATATAAAAAGACTCTCAACATCACTAGCTATTAGGAAATGTAAATCAAAACTGCAGTGAGATACCATTTCACACCTGATAGAAAAGGAATAATCAACAGGACAAGTAATAACAAATGTCGGAGAGGATGCAGAGAAAAAGGAACCCTCACACGCTGTTGGTGGGACTGCAAATTGGTATAGCTACTATGAAAAACAGTATGGAGGTTCTTCAAAAAACTAAGAATTGATCTACTATATGCTCCCACAATCTTTCTCCTGGGTTTTACCCCCAAAGACTTGAAAACTCATATCCAAAAAAATATCTGCACACCAATGTTCATAGCAGCATTATTCACAGTGGCCAGAACATGGAAGCAAACGAATTGTCCTATGATATATGATTGGGTAATGAAGCTGTGGTACATGTATACAATGGGATATTACTCAGTCATAAGAAGAGATGAAATACTGCCATTTGCGACAACATGGATGGACCTTAAGGTAATTATCCTAAGTGAAATAAGACAGACAGAACAAATTGAAAACCATATGATAACACTTATATGTGGGATATAAACCTAAAAGCAACAAATGAACAGGACAAACAAACAGAGAGTCATGGACATGGACAATAGACTAGTGGTTACCTGAGAGGGGAGGTGAGAGTAGATGCGGTAAAATGGGTCAAATATGTAATGACAATAAATCTAACTATGCATGGTGAGCATACAATGTAAATATATACATGCCTTACAGCTGAAACTGACTGGATTTCGTTAACCAAAGTCACCATAAAAAGTTAATTAATTAAAAAAACAAACTTCCCATAAAACAAAAGTTCTGGATCCTATGGCTTCATAAGTGAATTTTACACAACATTCAAAAAAGCATTAACACCTTTTCTTCTCAAATTATTTCAAAAAATTCAAAAAGAGGAAAGGCTTTCTCACTCCTTTTATGAGGCACCCATTACCTTGATTTCAAAACCAGACAAAGACATTACAAAAAATGAAAACCATAGACTGACATCTCTTATGAACATTGATGCAAAAATCTTCAACAGAATATTATCAAATTGAATTCAGCAATACATTGAACAATTCATACACCATGATCATGTTGAATTTATTCCTGGGATGCAAGGTTGGTACAGTATCTGCAAATCAATTAATGTGATGTAACACACTAACAAATCGAAAGATAAAAACCATATGATCATATCAATATTGCAGAAAAAAGCATTCAACAAAATCCAGGGAATAGAGGGAACATATCTCAACATAATAAAGGGCATATATGATAAACCTACAGCTAACTTCATACTCAATGGGGAAAGGCTAAAAGCATTTTTCTTAAGATTGGGAATAAATCAAGGATGCCTACTTTCATCACTCTTCTTCAACATTGTATTGGAAGTCTTAGCCACAGCAATAAGACAAAAAAAAAAAAGAATAGTTATCTGAATTAGAAAGGAAGAAGTAGAACACTCTCTATTTGCAGATGACGTGATACTATTTAGAGAGAATCCTAATGATTCCACACACACACAAAAAAAAAACTGTTAAAACTGATTAATGAATCCAGTAAAGTAGCAGGTTACAAAATAAATATTCAGAAGTCAGTGGCATTTTTATACACCAAGATGAACTTTTGGAAATAGAAATTAAGAAAACAATTTCACTTACAATTGCATTGAAAACTATAAAATACCTGGGAATCAAATTATCCAAGGAGGTAAAAGACTTGTTCTCAGAAAATTATGTCATTGAAAAAAAGAAATTGAAGAAGATACAAATAAATAGAAGTATATACCATACTCATGAATAGGAAGAATCAACATCATTCAAATGACCATACTACCCAAAGCGATCTATAGATTCAATGCAATCCCTATCAAAATGCCAAAGGCATTTTTCAGAGAACCAGCACAAATAATCCTAACATTTATATGGAATCATAAAAGACCCTGAATAGTCATGGCAATCTTGAGAAAAAAAGAACAAAGTTGGAGGTATCACACAACCTGTTACCAAACTATACTACAAGGCTATAGTAATCAAAATGCATGGTACTGGCATAAAAACAGATACATAGACTAATGGAACAGAATGGAGAGCCCAGAAATAAATCCACACCTATACATTCACTTAATATATGACAAAGGAGGTAAGAATATACAATGGGGTAAAAACAATCTTTTCGACAAATGGTATGGGGAAAGCTGGACAGATACATGCAAATAATAAATAGATAGATGATAGATAGATAGATGATAGATAGATAGATAGATGATAGATAGATAGATAGATAGATGATAGATAGATAGATAGATAGATAGATAGATAGATAGATAGATAGATGATAAACAAACAAACAAACCGGACCACCTTCTTACACCGTATAGAAGAACAGATGCAAAATGGATTAAAGACTTAAATATAAGACTCAAAACCATAAAACTTCTAGAACAAAACGTAGACAGTAAACTCTCCAATATTACCAACAGAATTTCTTTTCAGATATATCTCATCAGGAAGGGAAACAAAAGAAAAAATAAACAAATGGGACTACATCAAACTAAAAAGTTTTGTACAGCAAAGGAAACCATCAACAAAACAAAAAGACAACCGACTGGTTGAGAGGAAATTTTGGTTAATGATACATCTAATAAGAGGTTAATATCCAAAATATATAAAGAACACATATAACTGAACAACAAACAGAAAACAAACAATCCAATTTAAAAATGGGTAGAAGACCTAAACAGATATTTCTCCAAAGGGGAAATACAGATGGCCAATAGACATATTGAAAGATGCTCAAAGTCACTAATCATCAGAGAAATGCAAATTAAAACCATACTGAGATATCACCTGACACTTGTCAGAATAGCTATCTTCAATAAATCAAAGAACAAGAAGTGCTGGTGAGGATGCAGAGAAAAGGGAACCCTCATACATTGTTGGTGAGATTGTAAATCGGTATAGCTGCTATGGAAAACAGTCTGGAGATTTCTAAAAAAAATTAAAAATGGATATACCTTTTGACCCAGCAATAAACTTCTGGGTATTTATCCAAAAAAAAAAACTGAGACAATAATTTGTAAATCTGTGCACCCCAATATTCATGGCCACACAATTTACAATAGCCAAGATATAGAAGCAACAAGATGGCCATCAACAAAAGATTGGATAAAGAAGTTATGGTTCATATATGTAATGGAATATTATTCAGCCATTAAAAATGAAATCCTACCATTTGCAATGACAAAGATGGACCTAGAGGTTATTATGCAGAGTGAAATAAGTCAGACAGAGAAAGATAAATACCATATGATTTCACTTATATGTGGAACCTAAGAAACAAAAAGAACAAACTAATCAAAATATGTACTTTTTTAAACAGAGAAGAAAGGAACAAAGCAGATAACATTGCTTTATCATTGTTGAGGTCTAACATATTATTTTCCTCAAGTTATGTATTTATTTCATTTCTGTTCCCTTTCTGATGTTACCTCAACAAACACACACACACACACACACACACACACACACACACACACACACACACACATTCACACGAAGATAAGTGGCAGGGCCAGTCACAAATGTCTAGGAAAGCATGGATATTCCTGATTGTCAACACCATTAGAAGACAAGGACTGTGGAACTTGTCATTTCCCCTACAGAGAACTCAGCATATGACACATAATAAATTCTCTATTAATTTATCCTGAAAGAATAATCATTCCTCTGTAGAGTCAAGGTTTAAGCAATGCTAGACCTTGTTACCTGCTATTCAGGAATGGCTTTGGAAGTCCTTATCAACTGAATTCCTGATTCTAAATTCACTGAACTTCATTTTTTCTCCTAATTTTTTTTTTCATTTCTACACTTTCTATCCCTTGTGGTCTTCTTTCGCTCTCTCTTTTTCTCCCTCCCCACTGTGCACAAGGTAAATTTTTGGATATGGGATTTAAACAAACCCAGCTTCTGTTTTCCTAGCTATGCAATTTTGAGTATATTCTTTAATTTTTCTGTGTATTAGTTACATCTTTGTAAAAAAATATAATAATAATGACTTTAAAAATAAAGATCAAGTACAAATTTATATTTGGAAATGCATAGCACATAATAAAAACTCGATAAATGCTGATATAAGCCCCCATTATTTTCTACTCTTCTTCATTTTTTTCATTTCCCTTCCCTCTCCATTTATCTCTTTTATTTATTACCATCAGTTTTAAAAAGCTTCTGTTGTGGCTCTGGATTGCATCAAGGTTACATCAAGATATGCCACCATGGCATACTGATTATTTTGAATTAAAGTTACTTGAGAAACAGCCAGTGCCAATAAACATTTTTAAAGATACTCTGACTCCCCTCCTTCATCCTAAAAGTAGGATATCAATCTACCATGTAAAGTTATCCTTCCTATGCCAGGAGAATAGAAGCCATTCTTATTATCAGAGTTTGGGAATTTAAGACTGAGAAAACCATGTAAACAAACTTTTCATTAGTTTGCTGCCCCAAACACAAACCCCTTTGTTTGTATAATCTTCACAAATAATTTTTCCTTTCTTTAAAAGGGGTATATGAATATCCAATTTTGGTCATCCTGAGAGTTCCATATTTTTATAAGACCTCCACATGTATGAATTAAATTTGAATTTTTTCTCCCGTTAATCTTTCTTGTGTCTATTTTCATTAAACCATCTATAAGAACTCAGAAGGGGTAAGGTAGGGGGACGTCCCCCTTTCCCACACCCTCTACCTTGAATATCTCCAAAATTTGATTATGAAAAATTTCAAATATATACATATGTAAAAGAATATTATTAACTTTATATGCCTATTACCCACTTCAACCATGATCAATACAACTCATGGCCAATTTCTTTTTTTTAATAAATGATGATTTATTTTTCAGTTATAATTGGCATATATTAGTTTCAGGTTTATAGCATAGTGATTAAACATCTATATAACTATATAACACAAAATGATCACCCCAATAAATCTAGTACCCCACTGATACTGCACAAGTTATTACAATAGTATTGCCTATATTCCTCTGCTATACTTTCTATCTCCATGACAATTTTGTAGCTACCAATTTGCACTTCCAAATTCTTTCTCCCTTTTTCATTAATCCCCCCTCAGGCCCCTCCCATCTGGTAACCCTCAAAATGTTCTCTGTATCTATGAGTTTGTTTGTTTGTTCTTTAGATTCCACATATAGGTGCTACCATATGGCATTTGTCTTCCTCTGACTTACTCCACTAAGCACACTATCCTCTAGGTCCATCATGAAATATCTTTTTCCATCCCATTAGTTTTAGTGTATGTGTCTTTTCATCTGAACTGAGTCTCTTATAGTTAGCAAATAAAATGGTGTTTTGGTGTTTTGTTGTTATTTTTTTTTTTAATTCATTCAGCCACCTTATCTTGATTGGAGCATTTAATTCTTTTTCATTTAAAGTATTCATTGATAGATATGTAGTTATTGCCATTCTTTTTTTAGACTTTTGATACATTATTTTTTTTCTTCTTAAAAAATACCTTCAACGTTTCTTGTAATACTGGCTTGGTGCTGATGAACTCCTTTAGCTTTGTCTTGTCTAGGAATCTCTCTTCTGTCCTTCGATTCTAAATAAAAACTTTGCTGAGATTTCATTACTTTAAATATTTTGTGCCAAGTCCATCTGGCCTATAAGGTTTCTGTTGAAAAATTGGCTTAGTGCTTTATGAAAGTTCTCTTGTATATAACTAATTGCTTTTCTCTTGCTGCTTTTAAGATTCTCTTTGGCACTTGAATTATGATGTGTCTTGTTCTGGGCCTATTTGTGTTAATCTTGTTTGGGATTCTGAACTTCCTGGGGTTGTATGTCTGTTTCTCTCACCAGGTTAGGGAAGGTTTCTGTCATTATTTCTTCTAAGTTTTCAATCCTTGCTCTGTCTCTTCTCCTTCTTATACCTTTATGATGCAAATGTTGTTATGCTTGACATTGTCCCAGAGGCTTCTTAAACTATCTTCATTTTTATTCTGGATTCTTTTTTCTTATTGCTATTCTACCTCATCCTCTAGTTCACTGATTTGATTTTCTATTTCATCTACCCTGTTGATTCCATCTAACGTACTCTTCATCTCAGGTACTGTATTCTTCATTTCTGACTGTTTTCCTATTATGTTTTACATCTTCATTTTTATGTTTTTTATCTCTTTGTTAAAGTTTTCACTGAGTTCATCTACTCTTCCCCTAAGTTCCTTTAGCATTCTTATAACCAGTGTTTTGAACTCTGCATCTGATAGATTGCTTTTCTCCATTTTGATGAATTCTTTTTCTAGAGATTTTTTCTGTTTTGTTGTTGTTGTTTGTTGTTTTTCTTGTTGTTGTTGTTGTTGTTGTTTTTCATGTGGGACATGCTTCTTTGTCTCACCATTTTGTCTGTCTCGTTGTGGCTATTTCTATGAATTAGGTAGGGCTATTAAGCCTTCTGGTCTCAGTAGAGTGGTTTAATGTAATAGGTGTGCTATGGGGCCCCCTGGCACAGACCTGGGAGGGATTCACCTGTATGCCAGGATCACTGCAGTCTGTGCACCTCAGAGGCCACCTGGTAAGAGTCACCAAGCAATCCATATATGGCTGCCACTCATGTTGGGTTTGTAGGTGCCTCAAGCAGCCAAGTCAGAAACCAAGGCTGGCTGCCACTGTTGTAGGGCTTGGGGCTAATCAGCAAGAGGTACAGGGCACACCGAGGCCAGATACTGCTTCTCTGAGTTTTGTGAGCCTTTAAGAGATTTGACAAAAATATTCAACAGGAGCTAAAACAGATCATTTGTATGGAATAAATCACTGGAAGCAGATTGGGTGGGCTCTCAAGTTGGGAAAGGCAGAGTCTGGGAATCCTCTGGGCAAAGTGACCTTTTATCCAGATTGATGGCACTTGGATTTGCAGGCGGGGATGGGGAAGGGCTCAACAAATAAACAATGGCTTCTGCCTACACCTCTGTCTGGGATGCAGCCTCCCCTCTAGCCCTTACCTTGAATCCCAACAGCTCAGCACCTCCTGATATGTCCCTGGTGCCCCTTGACCAGCTGCTCTGGTGCTGGAGCTCAGAGCAAGCAAGTGCACCAGAAATTAAAGCCAGGCATGGGCCCTTTAAGATGAGAGTCTCCACTTCCTGTAGACTTCCGTGTCACTCAGCTGCAAACTGCTGGATTTCACAGCCAAAGGTTATGGAGACTTCTCTTCCTGGCACTGAAACCCTGGGCTGGGGAGGCCAGTTTGTAGCTGGGACCCCTCAATCCTCAGGAGGAGGAAGTAGTTCTGCAGACAAGATAATTCTCCCAGTTCTTGATCACCACACATGATTGTGGAACTGGGCCCTTTTGTGTCTCTGACCCTCTTACCATTTTGAGGTGACCTGTTATTTGAGGTAACCTCGTTGTAATCCTTTTATTCGGATAAACCTCTGGCAATTCCAGGTACTTGTTGCTCTTTAGTTTTGTTATAATTTTAGTGTGGTTGCAAGAGGAGGTATGCATGATTTCTACCTTCTAATCCATCTTGACTCCTCTTCTGCTAATTTCATTTTATCTAAACCCTCATATACTTCTTACCACCACCTCTGCCCCTGCACACATAAACATATACACTGAATTATTTGGAAGCAGATTTAAAATGCAATATCACTTTATTCATAAATATTTTCTGCCCCTTCTGTTCTCAGCCAGAAAGAAAGTTAACCTTGTGCCTAAGAGGTACTGGGAATTTCTAGATTAAGTTCTGATGTTTTTCCACTATCTTTGATGCCTTTCATAAGTTGTCACAGACCAAGGGGGTAAGAGTGAGAGAGAAGAAGGCAAATGTTGTCAGCCTTATTGTTCTAAATCTGACCTGATTACAACATGACTAGAGACTGTTGGGGGTCAGAGTAGTCAATGTGTCTAACCCTGGCCTTGTGACTTTGATGAGGCAATCCCTTCAAATTGCTGAGCATATGCTTCTATGTCTTTAGTTGTGGCCCAGAAAACAAGACCTGTAAGACATTTAGAGCTTAAAATTTATAAAATTTCATAATTCTTACTCTCATTTTCCAAATATCTAGATATCAATTAATTAAATCAGTTTCAAAGGTGATCAGAATATCTCAAAAGCTGAGAAAATAAATCAAAAATCTCAGCCTTAGAAGACTTTCATAATTTTCTGACCCAACAGCCAATTTTTAAAATGAGTAAACTGAGGACTATAAAGTTATTTTTTCAATGTCCCACAATTTTATTGAGTTGTCGGTGATGGCTTGCAGTGTGTGTTCATAATATGGGACATATTTGTTATTTCCCTGGGAGCAGCAAAAATCTGAGTCATAGACTGGAAAATTTCCAGGTGGGAGGGCATCTGGTTTTGAACCGTGTGGGTTACTGAAATTCTTGTGGTTGTGCATTGACATAGATCTCTCTCTCCCATGCCCTCCTCTGCCTAATTAAGGCCGGAATAATAGACAAGAACACTGCCTAGGGGAGCACACATCCTTCCTCTCACCATCTTTCCTCTCATCTTCTCCCCACCACAACCTCCAAAAATAAGAACCTTCCTGAAAAAGGGAGAGGAAAGTTTGGCATTAGTGACAGAGACTTCAGAAAGTCTGTGAATTAGGGCCAGCCAGTTACCTCACTGAAGGCTCAGTCACAGTCAGTCTAGACTGTGCACCCCAAATCTCATCATGTTTGGGAAAGAAGGTCAGAAGGTAAATAATGCACAAAAATAAAAAGTAAAAGTAAAAGAACAGTGGTCTCTCTAGAACTTTCCTCTGTTTCTAAACATATATAGTAAGACAAATTAAGCCTGGAGTGGAGAGACAGTTTTGAAATAAAAACTCAAGATTATGGTGTAGGTCTACATCAGTGCTCCCTAACATTTTTGGCACCAGGGATTGGTGCTCCTATGAGAATCTAATGCCTGATGATCTAAGATGGAGCCAACACTGGGGAGAAGCTGCAAATACAAATGAAGCTTTGCTCTCTCACTCGCCCATTGCTCGCCTCCTACTGTGAGGCCTGGTTTCTAACAGGCCACAGACTAGTACCAGTCTACAGCTCAGGGGTTGGAGACCCCTGATCTACATGATTATGAAACTTTGCCCAAGTCACTTCTCTTTTCTTGACCTCACTTTTCCATTGCAAATTAGAGCAAATAACCCTTTAGCTTGGAAAGCACACTTTTTCTTTCTACCAAAGACTATAATCTGTATTTCCCCTGATGGAGCAGCTGGAAGGGCTGGAACCAAAATACCAAATCTGTCTAGCAGAATAAGAGTTGAGCAGAGCAGGGCCACTTCACTCCAGGGTCCACCTTGCAGCCATACTGTCTCATAATTCAGTTATAATACTATTAAGCTGTTTTACAGTTGTGCTATTTTCGCAGGCCTTCTGTATGAAATTTGAGCTATTCATGAAGCAAATCCCCCAGAGTGGAGACTCAACCCTTCTGAGACAGAGTCCTTGGCTCTGCACAGGAAAGAATTTGAGAGCTAGCCAGAGTTAGAGACAAAGGAAAGTTTATTAGAGAAGGAAATAATACTCCACAGACAGAGACGTGGTCTCCTTTCAAAGTCAGTGAATGAAACCCTAAGTGTTTGAGGAATTGGGTAGGAAACAGCTTAAAGTCTTTGTTTTCCTGTTTTCCATTCATGGTATGGGTATTCAGTGTTAAAGGTTGTCAGTAATCTCAGCAAGAATCTTCTTTGCCCTATGCCTGATTATCCAGGTTCCCATATTTAAAAGCACATCGCAGGATCTGACTACAACCTGGTTTAGTTCTCATGTCTCTTTTTCTGTTTTCTTCTTCCAAGCACTCCTATAAATCAGTGAGTTAAAGGAAACACATTCTTTATTCAGCCAGCTGGGTCTGCCAGGGGTATGCCGACCCCAAATTCAGCAGCCCCTAAATATAGAGGTACAGGGTTTTTAAGCTCTAAACCCCATTCTTCATCCTGTTTGAACCCACAAGTCTATTTTTTTTCTTTTGCTAACTGTCAACCCATAGGTCAGTTGTGCAAGTGGGGAGTACAGAAGCAGGAAGCTTATTGTTAGGGCATTATGGTCCCATGGGCGATAGCCAAGCAGTAATTTTCCAGCCAGAACATTCCCCACTGGCCTTAGTGAAAAATTGAATCCTTGAGTCTTCATATGGAATTTGCTCATAGCCTCTATTTTGTAATACTAAAAGTTTAATAGAATTAACTCTCTTCCTTATGTATGTAAACAAGAAATGGAGGAAACATGGGCTAAAAGTTACCAAGAGGAGGAGGAGGATTAAAGGTCCAGCTACAGCAGATAGAAGGGTTGTTAGCCATGGTGACCAATACAACATCCTATTAAACCAGTTATTTGATTTTAGTCTTTGTTTTTCCCTGGCATCTAAATTTCTCTGTACTTCTCTAATTATTCCAGAGTTATTGGCATAGAAGCAACAAGTTTCACCTAGAGCCATACATAATTCATCTTGTTCTAAGAATAATAAATTTAAATCTCTTCTATTTTGGAGGAATACTTCTGCTAGTGAATTGACTTGAAGTTTTAGCTTGCTGATGGTGTCTTTTAAGGTCTTGATATCCTTATTTATCTGTATTCCAATTTCATGTAATTCATTTTCTCCCTTGATGAGAGCAGTAGTACCTATAGCTGCAGAGCCTGCCATTCTGAGTCCTATAAGAAGGAGTATTAATACTGTTTCTGTAACTTGTCCTGGTCGAAGAAGTGGAGTCTGCCTTCCAGCCCATTGTAACGGAACACTTGGGGGAGTACAGAGATTAGGCCACAAATATTAGTCTCACCTGAGTTGAAAAGATCAGATGAAGCACAGTGAGCTCATTCACTATCACATGCTAACCAAGTATTATTTGGAGTTTTATAGTATTTACCCCTGAGATAGGTACTTCGATAGTACAATTACAGTTATCAAAGTAAGATGACTGTGCCAACAGCATGGAATAGTTCTTTGAAATTAGACAGGTTCCTTTTTCTTGTATGTCTCCTAAGGTGAGTCGAGGAGTTTCCCATTCACAGCCTTGAGTGCTGCTGAGCTCAGTTAAGTTTAGGGGTGTTCCTACCCCAACATAATAAGGGGGTTTGGGGTTTAGGCACAACCAGCAATCTTGTCCTATGTGTGGGGTGGTATTATTTAAGACCTTGTGTATTGTTGTTAACATAGTTATTAATGCTCCTTCTGATTCTGGTTGTGGCTGGTCGAATGCCTGGGGTTTAATAGCTGTTAGGCTACTACCTGGAGGGGCTAGAGCTGGAGTTGGAGTTGCTCTGAAACAGGAGTTTTCTTAGGTGTAAGACTTTGAGTTAGTCCTGGAACTAGAAGTGGTTTGTTGGTTCCTATAGGGTTAGCTTTCCTGGGAGGGTCCTTAACCTGTACAGTAAAATATAATTCTGAATCATATCCAGTTTTATATAATCTAATACCCCACTTCTGTCCTGTGAGCCAATAGTGTTGTTCCCCAGGGCTACCAGTTTTGATGGTGATTATGATAGGATTGTAAGACCCAAGAGAACATGTGAAGGGGCTTGGTCCTCTTATTAATATAATATAATAATCATTCTGTATTGTTATAATTATCTGTAGTGGAGATAGTCTCACAACCCCAGTTAGCACAAGAAAATTAGCTTTGGCCCTCACTTTCAAGTCCCACATTACTCATGCAGCCAGATATCCCTGCATAATATCTTTGAGGACAAACATAGAGTCCTATCCCTAAGAGGCTTTTCTCAGCCAATAATATGCCACAGCCAGGTCCCCCCTTGTAGCCTAAGTATGCTTCTTCAACTAGAAAAGATCCTGATCCAAGGTGGCATCCAGCCATTGTCATGGCAAGGGGATCTCTGGCAAGCCCGCACGAGTGTACTCCTCGGATCTCTGGAATACTGTGGTGGGTGATGTTCTGGGCAATAATTTCACTGGTCTTGGTTATTATAAACTCCTATACTCTAGGCCAATATATGTTCCTCTATGCCTGGGCTAAAGAGGAAGAAAGGAAGAAACAGAGGGTTAGACTTATGTACACTTAAGTTGTATTCTTAAGGGCCCGTCTTCCTTCACATGGTGTTAAGGGTCTGGTTCTAGGCAAAGATATGCTAATGACCAACTTCTGCTTCTGTAATCTGTTTGCTTCTTTTAAACTAGGGTGTGGTTAATCTGCTTGCTTGTCTGATATGAACCAGGGTATGGTTAATTACCTTGCTTGTTTGATGTTAACCAGGGTGAGGTTCTATATTTTATAAACTGCCTCTTTTGGAAGCTCAGGGCTGATTTTCTGACCTGCATGGTGGAGAGTTGCCAGCCTGCTAATAAAGGCTCATGATTTACCTTTATTGGTGTTGTGACCGGAATAACCAGACTCAACCTGAGTGCTTTGATATTAGAGGCAGTTTATTAGCTGGTGGCTGTCCTTCCAAAGGAGCAGCCTTGACCCATTTCAGGTCCACAGTTTTATACCCAAAAATCTATTAATCACTATATCCCAATCACAATGGATCTATATATCATCTATTCATTACCCGTCACCAAATGGTGGTCTGATATGATGCGTAAGCGGGGCACAGAAGCAGAAAGCGGAACGTTAAAAGGTCAGATTCCCATACCATGTTTCCCATAAATTCCTCCTCCTCTTTCTTGTGGGAACAGAGTTAAACAATAGCCTACCGATGTAATCGCCAGGTACTCGATCAGGAAATGTGGCTGCTGTGGCGGTTGGCATAGAGGCTTCTAGTCTTAACCCCTTCTTGCATCTTTCTAGGGGCACATCATCACATTCCCCACTGGTTTTCTTTACAGTGACTCAATCTTTGAGTCAGATGTTGGCACACTTGGCCAGTGGTTAGAGGCTGGTGCTCCTAAAATTAGAATCTTCGCCCCAGTCATGTGTGACTGCATAACACTTCTAAGCCATTTCACTAAGCATGGTCCGATCGTTAACAGGACTATTATGATGATTGGTCCTACTGTGGCTGACAATAACGTGGTCAGCCAGGAGTTGTTATTGAACCAGGATTTATACCAATTACCACCTTGTCTTAGTCTTTAATTCCTTTCTTTCACCCTTTGTCTAATAAGTGCTAAACTTTCTCTAATAACACCAGAGTGGTTAGCATAGAAACAACAATTCTCACCCAAGGCTACACATAGACCTCCTTGCTTCAAAAATAGGAGATCTAATCCCTGTCTATTCTGCGGAACTACTTCAGCTAGGGAATTCAGAGAGGTTTTAAAGTGATTAATCGACTTCTCCAGTGTACTCAAATCTTCATTAATTCGTTTAGTAAGCCAAGTTATACTCTGATGTCCTGTAACTAAAGTGGCACTACCGACTGCTGTCGATCCCGCAAATCCTAGGCCTACTAGCAGTGGCACTAGCACTAGAACTGATCTTTTCTGTCGAGGATATTCATATCCTCCCCACAAATCAATTGCTTGTCTTCCTTCTGGACTATTCATTAGATACACTTGTGGGATTA
Organism: Cynopterus sphinx; assembly: GCA_030015415.1. Taxonomy (NCBI): domain Eukaryota; kingdom Metazoa; phylum Chordata; class Mammalia; order Chiroptera; family Pteropodidae; genus Cynopterus; species Cynopterus sphinx. The sequence goes on from CM057386.1 coordinate 35,815,820, forward strand.
CATGCACTAATATACAAAATCCAGCATTTTCTTTCTAATAATTCAGATTAATACAAGGTGTTAAACCAGTATTGAAGCAAACCAGATGCCTCTAGGTGCCGCTAGATATGTAGAAGAGCTACTGATCAGGATAGTCAGATTACAATTTTCCTTATACCTAGAATTACTAATATTATAGTTACTGGTATATACACAAGTTCCTTGACCCTGTAAGCTGCCTAGGGATACAGATGGTCCCTTTGTCTCCCACGGACAGATAAGCATTCCAGGAGAGCTTATGTTTCTGATATCAGCTTCCTTTGTTCCTAGGTCAACAGTTACACTGAGCCCAGTATAGTAGGGCGGAGCAGGATTTAGACAGAACCAACAATCCTCTGTTACATTGAAGTTGCTCTCATTAGCAAACTTATAAACATTATTTAACATAGTTAATACAGATTCAGGAGTATCCCTGGGGGGTCTATAAGGCTGTCTAGGTTTATGTCCTTTGTTGGCGTTATTGGTACCCCTAGTAATTGTTGACTGTGTAGGAGTTAAGACGTTTAACCCTCTGTCAACAGGACCTATAACTAACAGCAGTATCCTGACAGGCTTTTCCTGTATTGTTATTAACACTCCAGGATCAGTTCTGGAAACATACAGCCTTAGACCCCATGTCTTTCCAGTCAACTGGGGTAGATCATCCCACTGTTTGACAGTGAGAATGACAGGATTGCACCTTCCTGATGTGGTACAGGAAGACTGACTAGGTCAAAAAAAGAGTCAGAAAGGGGTCAGTGTTCTTCCATGGGGCTATGGTCTCACAACCCTAATGGCCACAATAATATTGGTTTGGCTTATGACAGGTGCTTTGGTCTTTTCTGGGACACATATATAACTGTACTTGTTGTAAACCCCTTTCATTCCAATCTAGTCCGCACCCATACCAGGGCCCTTGTGAAAAACTGGCTCTAGGTCCCTGGGGCAGGGATGATGGGACAGTGTTAAAAGTTTTCCTTAGTATATCACATAAATCTATATGAAATGTAGGTTGGTGCATAGTCTGGTTCACTGATATGGGGACACCCATTTCTGATTTAATCAATTCCCATTTGGCCTGCTGAGGTTGATGAGGGTTTCCTCTCACATTATTAATAACAATTAACCCAATAATAATTAACCCCAAGAAAGTCTTATCTTGAGAGGGTCTCTTGTGGGTATTGCCTTCTATTTCTCTGTTTCCGGGGGAGGTCGTGCTGTCTTAACATGCGTGTGATGAATCCAATGTCTCTTTCCTGTGACTTTGATGGCTGTTGGTGTCATCAGGATGACTGGAAATGGACTGTCCCAGCGGGGCTCAAGGGTCACTGGTTGAATCTTCTTCACCCAATCTCCAGGGTTATGTGAGTGAGGCATCGGTACCCTCGGGTCTGATCTGGTGGCCTTAATCAAGCCCTTCACTTGCTGTTGGACTTGTTGTAAGGCCTGTAAGAACTTAAGGAGACTAGCATTATTACTCATTTCAACCTTATCAATACCAATTTTGGGGAGTAAAGTGGGCGGTCTCCCAAACATAAGGGGTTATTCCAGAAATGTATGAGGTACAATGGGCTTGCAAAAGAGCAAAAGGAAGAACTCACCCAATTCTCCTCAGTTTCCAATTTAAATTTAGTCAATGACTCTTTTAGTGTTCTATTCATCCTTTCTACCTGCCTGGGGCCTATAACTACAATGTAATTTCCAATTGATCCCTAATACTTTAGCCAACATTTGGCTAGTCTGGGCAATAAATGCCAGACCATTGTCGGACCCTAATGATAAGGGCAAGCTAAATCGGGGTACTATTTCTGACACTAGCTTTTTGGCTACTACTTGTGCAATTTCCTTCTTAGTAGGGAAGGCTTCAGTCCACAATTGGCTTTGTGGGTCTTAGATTCAGTCGCACCACAACAGTGGGAGTGATGAATCCATGATGGGATACCATCTACTTTAACTGCAGGGGGCGTCATCAGGTAGACAGTGAAGGGTCTTTTCCATTTGGGTTTTAATCCTTTGGAAGTGAACTTCTGGATCCATAGAATCCCCAGGCTGAAACTGATGGGGAAGTCTGTCCCATGCGGCTGAGCGGGCAGCATAAATCCGGGACCAAATCTCCTTTTGTACACTTTGAAGGGCCTGTAAAGACTTAAGTAAGACAAGGTTATGTAGTTCTGCCTTTTTCTTATCTTCTATTCTAGGTACTAAAGGGGGATTTTCCAAAGAAAATTTCAAATGAGGTATATCCATTAATATACGGAATACACCTGGCTCAGAGAAGAGCAAAGGGGAGATGTTCTACCCAGGTCCCACTAGTTTCTAATCCTAACTTGACTACTGTCTCTTTTAGGGTTCAATTCATTTGCTCTACTTGCCCCAAACTTTGGGGCTGGTAGTCACAGTGGAGTTTTCATCACAAATTTAGGTAGCTAGATAATTGTTGTGATACCTTTGCTATAAAGGCTGGCCCGTCATCTGACTCTAAAGTTCCTGGGAAACCAAATCAGGAGAGAATTTTTTGTAGTAGTTTTTTAGTAACTACTAAAGCAGTCTCTTTCCTGGTGGGGAAGGCCTTGACTCATTTGAAAAGGTGTCTATAAAAACAAGTAAATATTTGTAGCCCCCACAGTTGGGGTTACCTCAGTGAAATCAACTTCCCAGTGGTCCCCTGGATAAGTTCCTTTTCCCCTATGCCTAGCTTCTTTTATCTTCCCCTTCTTTGGATTAACTTAGGCACAAGCAAGACATCATGAGGCAATCTCCTCTGAGATTCTTCTTCCTTCTAAGAAGTGAAAATAGGGGTCTAAAGTTTGGAGCATCTTAGTTCACCCTAGGTGTGTGGTCTGCAGTAGTTGGTAGAGGAGACTCCTTCCAAGGGCCCTTGAGAACCCAATATTTCCATCTGGGGTCATCTACCACCCCTGTTGGTTCCTAGCGGCTCCTTTGTCCTAAAAATATGTTCTCTTCCTCCATATAGGTCAGAGATGGAGGCAGTTCTGGGTAAGGAACAACAGTCAGTAGATGTGGTGGGGGCCACACTGGCCTTGGGGCCCCTGTTCTTGCCTCTGCATCAGCTCGTCGGTTTCCCTTGGCCTCAGGACTATTTCCTTTTTGATGCCCTTTACAATGAACAATAGCCAGAGACTTAGGCATTCATATGGCTTCAAGTAAGACTAAGATCTCCTCCTTGTTCTTGATGTCTTTCCCAGCTGAAGTCAGAAGCCCTCTTTTCTTGTAGATTTCTCCATGTACATGGGCAGTGGCAAAGGCATATCAGCTGTCAGTGTATACTGTGACTGCCTTATTCTTTCCCTATCTTAGTGCCTCAGTGAGGGTAATAAGTTTAGCCTTTTGAGCAGAAGTCCCATAGGGAACAGCCTGTGGCCAGATGGTGCCAGTTAGAGTTATGACCGCAGCCCCAATGTACCTTCTTCCTTCCTGCATGAAGCTGCTCCCATCCATGAACAGAACTTCATCTGCCTCAGGAAGAGGAGAGTCTTTGAGGTCTGGCCATGAGGAACACACAGCATCAGTGAAATCTATCCAGTCATGAACAAGGGTCTCAGGGTCTGGGTCTGGCAACAGATTGGCTGGGTTGATAACAGTAGCTTTGGAGAAGTTGATCCTTGGCTGATCGAGGAAAGCCTGGTATTGAGTGATTCTGGAGTTAGTCATCCATCATTCTGAGCTACTGTAGAGAAGGGCCTCTATTACATGATGGGCAGTAATGTCTGCATTCTGCTCAAAGTTGAGTTTGTCAGTTTTTTTGACTAGGAGAGCTGTCGCTGCTATGGCTTGTAGGCAGGACAGCAACTGGAAGCCACTGAGTCTAGTCTCTTTGAAAGATAGGGTACTGGTTAGTGCCATGGGCCTAGATTTTGGGTTAGGATCCTTTTGGCAATTCCCTTGGTCTCACTCACAAAAAGATGAAATCCCTTGGTGATGTCTGGAAAAGCAAGGGCTGGGGCTGATGTGAGTGCCTGCTTGAAAAGGTCAAAGGCCTTCTGTTCTGTCTCTAACCAATTGAGGTTCTGATTTCCTCCTGTAGCTGAGTACAGGGGCTTTGCAATCTCTGCAAATCCAGGAATCCAAAGTCTGCAAAAGCCCACCGCCCCAAGGAATTCTCTTACCTGTCTCTTGGTGGTGGGTACCAGAATCTGAAGAATGGCTTCAATCCTCTGCTGGGAGAGAATTTGTTTTCCTCCTTTGAGGGTATACCCAAGTTAGGCCACCAACTGGGTGCACAGCTTAACTTTCTTAGCGGAGGCTCAGTACCCATATGCCTCTGGGGTGCCGAGTAAGTGTCTGGTTGACATAAGATAGATCTGCTCGATTTCAGCTGCTAATAGTAAATCATCAACATACTGGAGTAATGTACAGTCAAGATTATGTTGATGGAAGGGATGGAGATCTGTACTTAGGGCCTCATCGAATAGGGTAGAGGAATTTTTTAATCCTTACGGTAAACACGTCCAGGTAAGTTGGCCTAAGAATCCCTCCTCTGGGTCTGCCCTCTCAAAATTAAAGATATGCTGGCTGCTGAAGGCTAGAGGAATGCTAAAGAAAGCATCTTTTCTATCTAATACAGTATAAACAGTTCTCTGGGGAGGTAGCAAGTTTAAGAGAGTGTGCAGGTTGGGTACAGTCAGGTGGATGATTTCAACCCTCTTGTTCACTTCTCTAAGTCTTGTACTGGCCAGTAATCCTGAGTACCAGGCTTCTGGACTGGGAGCAAGGGAATATTCCATGGCAATTGTCATAGCATGAGAATCCCTGCTTCCCACAGTCACTGAATATGCTTCTTTATACCAACTTTGGCATCTTGGGCAATCAAGTATTGCTTAACTCGAACAGGGGTCACAGTAGCAGTTAAGTTCACCACTACCGGGACTTGGTACCTACCCAATCATGGGGTATTGCTTTCAGCCCATACCTCTGGATGTTCTATCAGAAGTCTGTCTAGTAAGGGCCCCATGGATGGGTCTACATTTTCTTCCTTCTTGTAAAAAAGGTATTCTTCAGATAGAGGACAGATAACTAAGATAGTTAACAAGACAGACATGGACATCTGAGGTGTACCATCTCTGAATGTGATAGTGGCCTTTAGCTTTTGGAGTAGGTCTCTACTAAGAAGTTGGGCTGGACATTCTGGAATTATGAGGAAAAAAATGGGTCTTCATCCCTTGCCCTAGATCTACAGTCCTTTTAGTAGTCCATGGGTGTTCTTGTGTTTTGCCCATTGACCCTTGGATGGTGGTCTTTCATTTGGAAATTGGTCCCCCTGGGTCAAGTAACACTGAGTGGGTAGAACCCTGTGTCTGCCAGAAAGTTAACAGTTTTGCCCCCAATTTTTAAGGCTACCCTGGGCTCCTGTGGGCTTAGTGTGTAGGAGCCTTGGCCCTGTCAGTCCTCTCCCTCAGTGACAAGGATTTTAGTTTTTCAGTTTTCCCTGGTCTTTTATGTTTTTCTCAGGACATTCATTCTCTCAATGGCCTTCTTTCTGCAGTAGGCACATTGATTTTTTCCTAGGGGTGTGCAACCCTTATTGGACCTTTGTTCTGAACTCCCTTGTTGTGCCCTAGTCTTCCCTTGTCTCTCCTTCTGCATGGCAGCTACCATTATTTTAGCCATACTTTTGGGATCATCTGGTGCCTCCCTGTTGTTGAACACCTTCTGGGCTGTCTTGACAAGTTGGGACTGGCTCATCCCTGCAAAACCTTCTAGTATTTGCAATTTACACCAGATACCAGGGGTTGCCTGAGTAGCAAAGGTTACATTAATTGCTGGTTTTCAGAGGCCTCAGGATCAATGGGGGTGTATACCTGGTACACCTCCTGTAGTTGTTCAAGAAACACTCAAGGGGATTCCTGAGGTCCCTGTATAACTTCAGTTACCTTAGAAAGGTTAGTTGGCTGATGAGTAGCCATCCTAATTTTCCCAATTAGAATCTGGTGGTACTGATTGAATGCCATACTTCCTGTCTGAAAATTGTGTCCCCAGCCTGGGAAGGTGGAGGAAAATTCCTCCTCAATCTGTTCCTGTGCTTCCTCAACTCTCCTCCCTCCCACAGCTATCTTTTGTGCTTCTGCCTGAATGCATTCACTTTCTATCACAATGAAGAGGGTAACTAAAAGCTATTGACAATCATTCAACTTGGGGCAGTGAGTCTGAAAGACACTCTAAGAGTCCCATTAATGCCTGGGGTTTCTCAGAGAAAGGCAAATTTTGTGCCTTCCAATTGTACAGGCCACTAGTCAAGAAAGGCATGTAAACCATAAAGAGCCTGTCAGTGTGATGCCCTTGGGGTGGTGCTTCTCTCAAGGGAAGGATGGCTGGAGTGGTGGTATTGGCTGGTGCCCTGCCAAAGCAGGAGTAGGACACCCATAGGGGTTACCTGCCCTCATCCGAGGAGGTGAGGCATTGCTATTTGTCCTCTGTTGTCCTGGATTATAGGGTGGGGGAAGGTCACTATCTTCCAGTGGATATTGGAGGAATGAGGGACTGGGACTGGGTTGTCTTGGAGATTCAGCTGCCATGTGTTTCAGGGTGCCCATAACTAAGACTCATGCCCCTTACACCAAGGGATGAGCAATGTGTACTTATGTTTGTGTTTGGATAAGTCAGTTTCTTCATCTGTTGAATTTTTAAAAATTGGTGTTTATCTTGAGCCAGATCCAACGTTAAGAGTTTAAGTAACTTTTCTTCTTAATTTTTTAAATTAGCCTTATTGATGCAGGACAGGGCAAATTTCCCCAAGTTGGTGAGGGGGAAACAAAGTCATGCACCTACAGGGTGAAGAAAGAATTCAATACATATGCTAAAGTTAGAGTCAAAAAGAAAGTTTATTTTAAAAGGGGTAATGCTTCACAGACAGTATATGGTTCCCTGTCAGAGTCAGAGTGTGAGAGAGACAGTGAGAGAAAGAGAGAGAGAAAAAGCACTGAAAGAGACCTGAGTGTTCAGGAAATTAAGTTTATATGCCATTCTTTAGTTCCCATTTTCTTTGATATGGACATACAGGAGGAAGGGGAAGAATATGTACTATGAAAGTGTAAGAATATGTAGAGTGAAAGGCCCACTGGTATTTCCTAGCCTTTAATCTATAGGGAATGACTCTTGGTTCCTATTTCCTCTTCACAAGCATGGAGAATGGGTTGTCAGCAATCCCCAAAGAAATCTTCCTTTATTTTGAAGATGTCCTCCTGGCCTGGCTGCAGGGCTGTTCAGCATCTTGCAGTCTCTGTTTGTGGCTTGATTAACATTTTAATTCTCTTGCCTCCTATCTACATTACTATGAACTTTATATTATTCTTTTAATTTTACAAATGAGGACCAGAGGTTCAGAAGGTAACATGCCCAAAGTTACATAACTTGGGAAGAAAAAAAATTAAAGTACATTATTTTTGAGGCTTGATATTTTAATCTTCATAGGTTTTTGAACTGTGATAGAGAAGATAAGGGCAGGTGAACCAGCATGTATGGACAGGAAGCTACCACAAAATAGGGAACCTGAACTGCTGCCCTAAAGGGCTTGGGAAATTTGTGGCCAGGTCAGATGCCATTGTTTGGGGTTCCTTTTGATAGGTTAGGTTTTTAAAAAGAGATCAGAAATCTAGGATAGCAAAAGGCTTCTATTTTCCAAGAGATCTCATGAATGCCCAGGCTCCACCAGAGCAAGAATTAAATCCACTGAGACTTAAGTTTTCAAGAGGTGGAAGCAGACCCTTGAGTGAATCTGGAAGAAGCAGGACTGGTGAAGGGGGCTGGTTGTAAAGGAACTTAGAACTGGAGACAAAGAATTTATTTCAGAAAACAGATGTTAGTAAAGTTGAACTGACAGTGCAAATCCTATGGAAGGAGGGAGGAGTGTGGCAAGAATGGTAAAAGTAAACAAACCTGATCCTCTTCAACTAATATAGATATTTGTTCAACATCTCCGTTATTTATTTCATTAGAGCCCAGTTAATTCTTGAACTCTCCCTTTCTTGTAATTCCTGACAAGGAGACAAAACAGATGCCCTAAATTATATTACAACAGGCCAGAAAGTGAAAGGAAGAGATTAATCAGTTAATACTGCAGGTCAAAACCAACAAAACATTGCTTACATTACTGAAATTATGTTGGAACTTTACATTAACTTTCAGATAGCTAATTCTTTGATTATCTTATTGCAGAAAAAATTACAAAACTCAGATCAGTGATAAATCAAGTAGCACAAGGAGGGTTGGAGAAACTCAGGTTTATTACACAGGTGGTTCCAGAAGGGCTAGTGCTCTGAAAATTTGGGCCTTTAGCTTAGGGGAAATTCTATTTATATATCCATGCTGTTACAGCTGGCATAGGCTGATTAGTTGATTTGTCCTTAGCCTGTTGCAGACCACAGGAGTTGCTATGGGTTACAGGCAGTTCAAACAGGTATTTAGGCAATAATCAGTTATCTATACAAAGCATTCCTAAGGGGAGAGTAGTGGGTCTGCATGTTTACAGAAATGAGACAAGAAGCTGATTACAGCAAACAAGCATGTTTACAGAAGCAGAACACAGCTGATTACAAGGTTAGTCTTTTGAGTGGAAAATTCTTCTTCAATCTAAAGAGAATATCAGGCATCACTGACTCCCAGGAACCTCCACTTCTTGTTTACATATGAACTTTCTGGACAATTGCCTACTACCAGTTCAAAGGAGCACACACTTCTCTCTTATGAACTCTGCTCCTATCCCTGAACTAGCCCCACTTCACCTTCTCCTGCCCCCTTTAGCTAAAACTAATGTAAATTTTTTCAACAATTTACAACTATCTTCCCCTTACTTATATTTAAAAAGCCCACCATCTTGAGGATGGTAGGCATGTTGTCTTCTCCACTTAGCCATGATGCTGATGGTTTAGACTTCATGTCTCGGATCCTGGTCCTTTTCTGGCTAGGACATGGCTCAATAAACCTTTACAGGAAAGCTTTTGGCTATGGAAGGTTCTTTTAGTTTAGCATTCTAAAGCATTAGGAATAGCCAACCTACACTAACAGTCATCCTTGTTTTAGTCACCTGGCCTTTTAAGTCATTAGGCAACAGTTTTACCAAATATTTTATTGCAACATAACAAAAGTTGCCAACTTTTCAGTCTATAATAACTATTTCCTTAATACTCTTCCTCTCTGTGTGGTTGGAAAATGGGAGTGGAGGAGACCAAAAAAAAAATTATATAAGAAAATTATTGCACAGCTTAATGACAATAAAATGCCATAAATTTAAGCATTTGATTAATTCAACTCTTTTAATCTGAGGTTCGAATAGAGAAAAAAAGAGTAATTTTAAACATCAAGGAGCTAATAGTGACTTATGGACAAGATGGAGAAGTAGGTAAACACTGTGCTCAACTCCTCCTATAACCACATCAAAATTATAGCTAAACTACAGAACAATCATCATTTATAACTGCCTGAAGACTAGCTGAATAGAAGTTCTATAACTAAGGAAGTAAGAAGAAGCCATGCCAAGACCAGTAAAAGTTGTGGAGAAGCAGAATGGGCTGGTCCCAAACCCACATATGGTGGTAAAGAAATGAGAAAGGTATCTAAGCTGCAGAGGTACCCCCTAGGAAGTGGAAGGTCACAGCCCCATTTGGAGCTCCCCAACCAAGGGTTCCAGTGCCAGGAAGAAAAGTTCCTATGACTTCAGGCTGTTCAAACCAGTGGGGATTGTGGCTGAGCAAAAAGAAAGGCTGTTTGAGTCCCAGGTGTTTCTCTTAAAGGGCCTGCACATGGATTTTACTCGCTGATAGACTCACTCATGCTGAGCTCCAGTGCTCAGGCAGCAGCTTTAAAAGCATCAGGAACATATGGGAGGAAGTGATTTATCTGCTTCTGGGTGAGGGCTGAATGGGGCAGCTTTCTCCCATACAGAAGTGCTGTGAGATGGCACTATTCTTTCATGGAGCCCTTACTTAACACAGCCTGCAGGTGCAGGTAAACACCCAGTCTGAGTCTCCATAAATCTGGTTAATACCCCACACTGATGATTTCCTGAGACTCTGCTCCATCCAACTTGCCAGTCCACCCAAGCTACTTCCAGATTTTCCAAAAAAAAAAAAAATGGCCACTCTTGGCTCTCACTGTGAAATTTCCTAAAATCTTTCAAAGGTTCAAACACCCCAAACAAGCAATAACTGGCCTTGGTGTTTTCCATAAAGTTGGTAAGCAGCCCCAAAGCTGGTGCTAGTAGCAACTGGCCTCAGTTCACATCTTAGTCTCTCCCAGGTGTCTCCAAGCCCAGTACAAGGGGCAATCATCTGTAAATCACTTTGTAGCTCATACTAGGTAGGCCTGAGCAGGGATATGCAGCAGCTGACCTGGCCTGTACCAGAGCATCTCTCAAGAGGACTCAGAACCAACACACATGGTTACTGCCTTCAAAGCGCACCAGAGCACCACCCAACAAATTACACACCCAAAGGGTGAACTTGGAAGGCACCAGAGCCCCACTAAAGTAAATCCTGCTTCATGGCATCATCCCCTGCACAACTCCTCCACTGTATTCATGGACATTCCTCACAGCCAGTCAGATTTAGGGGTCAATCCCTCTTATTGATGTGCCAACAGCAAGCAAAGCTGAACTATGACAAGAGGGCACACATAACCTACACATGGTACACACTAGGATAACATCAAGTGATCAGAGAGACTGTCTCTGGGCTCTACAAAACACTTACTATATTAAACCATTCTACCAAGATTGAGAGGCATAGCAGATCTACCTAATACATAGAAACAAACACAGGGAGTCAGTCAAAATGAGGAGACAAAAAAGATGTCCCAAATGGAAGAACAGAACAAAACTGCAGAAAAAGAACTAAACAAAATGGAGACAGTCTACCAGATGCAGAGTTCAAAACACTGGTTATCAGGATGCTCAATAAACTTAAGGGAAGAGTAGATAATCTTAGAATTTTAACAGACAGAAAAGATAAAAATGGAGATATATAGCATAAAAAAGAACTGATCAGAAATGAAGATCACAATAACTGAAATAAGGGCTACATTAGAATCAACAGTAGAGTAGATGAAGCAGAGGACTGAATCAGCAATTTAGAAGATAAGATAGCAGAAAACACCTAATCAGAACAGCAAAAAGAAAAGTTGTTTTTTGTTGTTGTTTTTGTTTTTTGTTTTGTTTTGTTTTGTTTTGTTAATGAAGACAGTCAAAGGGGCCTCTGGGATAACATCAAGCATACCAACATTCACATCATAGGGGAACTAGAAGGAGAAGAGAGCAAAGAATTTTAAAAAACCTATTTGAAGAAATAATGATGAAAAACTTCTCTAACCTGGCAAAGGAAATAGATGTAGAGGTCCAGGAAGGAAGTGCAGAGAGTCCCAAACAAGATGAACCCAAAGAGGCCCACACCAAGATATATAATAATTAATAAGCTATAAATTAAAGACAAAAAGAGAATCTTAAAAACAGCAAGAGTAAAGCAATTAGCTATCTACAAGGTATTTCCCATAAGAATGTCAGATGATTTCTCAACAGCAACTATGCAGGTCTGAAGGGACTGACATAAAATATTCAAAGTGATGAAAAATAAGAACCTATGACCAAGATTACTCTACCCATCAAAGAGCTTACAAGACAAGAAAATGCTAAAGGAGTTCATCACCACCAAACCAGCACTTAAAAAAATGTTAAAGGAACAACAAGAAGAAGGAGCAGGAGCTGGAGAAGGAAAGAAGAAAAAAAGATTCAAAAAATATGAATGATAAAGAGCTTTAGAGGGGTCAAGATCGCTGGGTAGGTAAATGCTGTGCTTGCTTCCTCCCACGACTGCATTAAAATGATAGAACAACTAAATTATAAGACAATCAACTTGGAGAACCACCGAAAGTCTAGCTAAACATATCACCCATAACTGAAGATGTAAGGAAGAGGCCATATAGAAACTGGTAAGAGGGGCAGAGATGCAAAATGGGCTGGTCCCACACTGAGTATGGCAGTTGAATATCGGGAGAGATATCTCAGCTGTAGAGGTCCCTCTGGAAGAGCAAGGGGCCCAGCCCTACACAGGGTTACAGTTGTGGTAAGAGGAGTTCCCACAAAATATGACTAAAAACTAGTGGGGATTCTGACTATCTGAGTAAGACAAAAGGAACATGAAAATTCTAATGTCCCACTAAAAGGCACACACAGACTTACTCATTCACAGACAATCACTCTGGGCTCCAGCAAAGGGTAAACAGCTTGGGAAGCACAGGAGACATACAGAGAAAGACTGAGATAAGTCTTCGGGGTGAGGGCTAAAGAGACAGCCACCATTATCCCTTTGTCAGGCCCTTCTCCTTTGTAGCCCTGAAGCTGACACCATCTTGCCTGTGTTGACCTCTCCCCCTACAAAGCCAATTCTGAATCTTCCTTGGCCTGAAAAGATTAGCTCACTCTATCCTGTGACGTCCTGAGACCTTACCCACCCAACTGTGAAGTGGCAAACTCATTGCTCAGCAATGACAGGCTCATACAACAGCAATCAAGTCCTTGGCTCATTAACGTCAGGAGAAATTTTCAGTGGCAGGCAATCAGCCTCAGTCTGAGCTGCAGTATTTTTTGAAATAACTTTGGGGGTCTGTGGGCCTGAGGTGGGTGGCAGCTAACATCATTGTGATCTGAGACTTATGTGAGTGGCCCCAAGCTCAGCACTAGCACCAAATTAACCTGCATTGGCCTTGTAAAATCTATTCCCTTTACCTGGGAGACTCCTTGAGACCCCCACAACACCTCACTTGCTAATTGTTAAAGACATATTTGTAGCTGGGTAACCAGGCCCACCCAGCCCTCCTGGCAGGAGGATGTTTTAGCAACAATCAATAGCCCTCTCTCACATACCTCCAGAGACCATTCTGGTGGCAGGAAACCAGCCCCACACAAACTGCAGTATTTCCTGAACAAATCTCAGATGTCTGTGGCCCTGAGATGGGTGGCAGTTAGCCTCATTGTGATCTGAGACTTTTGCAAGTGGCCCCAGGCTCAGCACTGGCACCAAACCTGAATCTGCACTGGTTAAGTGAAATCCACTCACTTTACCTTATGACTTCCCAGGACCCTGCTCCATCCAACTTTTATACCACACAAAGGCTCTTTCAGCTACTGAGCCTTACAGGCAGCTGGCATGCAGCCTCAGGCCTTGGGGTAGCCCAGACATTTTGCTAAGCTACCCCAGGCCTGGTACTTGTGGCAGCCAGCCTTGGTTTGCAGTGTGGTCATTCCCACTCCCTTCCAAGTTTAGTACAGGCAGTGATCACCCGTGGATTGCTTCGAATCTCCTACCTGTTCACCCCTAGTGGTCATAAGCAGTGGTGGTAGATCTTGGCCTACAAGGGAGCCCCTCCCAAAGAGTCCCAGAACCAACACATCCGAAGATTGGCATTAGAACACAACAAAACACCACCTAACTAGGTCCATAAGTTGTACACTCAAAGGATGGTCTCAACCGGTATACAAGTACACTGGAGTATATCCCATTTTGTGGGGTCAACCCCTACACAGTAGCTCATACTTTGTGTATGTGACCAATTGTCTCACAGCCAGTCAGCCCAAGAGTTAATCCCATCCACTTATATACTAATAGCAGTTAAGATTTAAGTACAACAGAAAAGCATACACAGTTCATACAAGGGACTCTCCTGGAGCTCCCAGCACAGGTGATTAGGGGGACTGTTCCACTGGGTCACATAGGGCACCTCCCACATAAGGCTACCTGGCCAATCTAATATATAGAAAGAAACAGAGAGGCAAGTAAAATGAGAAAACAAAGAAACATGTCACAAACGAAACAACAGGAAAAAATACATAAACCTGAATAATAAAATGACAATAACTATGTAACTATCGATGAACACTTTATATGTAAATGGATTCAATGCTCCAATCAAAAGAAATAAAGTATCTGAATGGAAAAGAATACAAGAAATATACACATGCTGTCTACAAAAGATCTACATTGGGTCAAAATACACACAAACTGAACCTAAAGGAATGAAAAAAAGATTTCATGGAAATAAAAATGAAAAAAAGTTGGAGTAGCAGCGCTTATATCAAATGGAATAGACTTTAAAACAAGGATTATAATAAGAGACAAAGAAGAACATAATGATTAAGGGATCAATACAATAAGAGGACATAACTCTAGTAAACATTTATCTATCCAATGCAGGTGCACCTAAATATATGAAGCAAACATGGATCAACATAAAGGGAGAGATTGACGGTAATATAGTCACAGTAGAAAACTTTAACACCTCTTTTAAACAGAAAAACAACAAGAAAATAGTGGCTTTAAATAACACACTAGACCAGTTGGATTTAATTGATAGTTTTAGAGCATTTTACAGCAAAGCAGTAGAATATATATTTTTTCAATGCACATGGAACATTTTCCATTATATCACACTTGTTAGGACATGAACAAGTATCAATATAATTAAGAAGACTGTTTTTTTCAAAAGCAACCTTTGTTCTTTGGAAACATGGTGGATTGAGAGACGTCCCAGATCTCTCCCCTTGAAAAAACAATAGACTGAACATCTAAATCTCATCTAAAAACACCCAAACTGCACTCCAGCATTTCTGAGCGTGAGATCTGCACATAAGAGCTACCACAGGTCAGAACCCTAGGAGTAATAAAGAAACTGCTTCCCACAACCAGGAGAGCTCCTTACAGGAGGAGAGGAAGAAGTGAAGGAGCTGTGAGTTCCTGCGGCGAGTTCCCTCAACATTCCTTACTGGGATAGCTGTGGCTGTAGGGACCATTCATCATGACAGAAATCAGAGAAGCAGGATGGGACCACAGAGGAACAACAGCTGATTTTTGCCTACCATGGTTGCAAAACCTAGTCTGAGCCACAGCTCCCAGCCCCCAAACCAGAGGGCCCCTCCCCACATATCCTCCAAGACAGATCACCATGGAGCCCCAGGAGAATCTGAGCAAACGCTGCCAAAATTGTCACTGACAATGACAAGGACTGAAACTGAAGGTAACAAGCATGATTAAATATCTGCAAGAAAATTTTAAAAGCATTATTAAGATTTTATATAAAGCAGAAATCCAGGAGGTTTAGACGCCACCTACTGGAAGCCAGAAGAAAAGCACATTCTTGCAACAGACTGAAAAATGACCTTTACACAAGAAATCTTTCTGGGAAAACAGAAAAATACACTTCCATTAATGCCCAGGCAGAAAAATAGACCATTAAACACCATGGACAACCAAGGGGACAAGGCATCTCAGAAACAAAGAGAAAAATCTCCAGAATCTAAGCTTACAGACATAGAAACATGTGACTTAATGAAAGAGAATTCAGGATGGTACTTCTGAAAAATATCAATGAGATCCAAAACAACTCAAATAAACAATTTCATGAATCGAAAAACAACTAGATGAGCAGAAACAGGAGATTGAAATCCTCAAAAAGAACCAAATAGAACTTCAGAGTGAAGAACACACTGCAATAAATGAAAAATGAAATAGCAAGATTGGGAAATACAGTTAACCAAATGGAGGAAAGTGATATTGAACACAGAAATCTAGAAATAACTCGGAAGAAAAAAGAGAGAAATAAAAAAATTAAAAATAATAAATAAAAAATTCAGGAACTAGATAATACCATCAGGAAAGGAAACATAAGAATAATGGGCATTATCAAAGGTGAGGAAAAGAAACAGGGATTAGAAAGCATTTTCAGGCAAATAGTTGAGAATTTTCGAAATCTAAGGAATGAGCTGGAGATTGGAATTCAAGAAGGCAACAGAACACCCAATTACCTCAACCCAAAAAGGACTTCACCAAGACACTTTGTATTAAAATTATCAAAAATCAATGACAAAGACAGAATTCTCAAGGCAACCAGGGAGAAGAAAATAGTAACTTATAAAGGTTAAACCCATTAGATTATCCTCAAGCTTCTCAGTGCAAACCTTATAGGCCAGAAAGAATGGAGTCAAATGGTGAAAGGAACTACCAGCCTAGAATAATGTATCTTGCTAAGCTTCCCTTTAGATAGGAAGGAGAAATTAAGACTTTCCCGGACATACAAAAATTGAGGGAATTCGCCACTATTAGGCCTGCACAATAGTCCATCTAAAACAAAATGACAAAAATAAAAAGTACATAATTAGGGGCAAAATGACTACTGGGAAAATAAATACAGAATGCACCCCTTACTAAGAACATGGCATTATAACCTGAAACAATAAGAAGAGAATTGTTATAACAAGATAGTAATGAACGTTCAGCGTAAATAGGAACAAATTGAGAAAACAATGACTAGAAAAGGGGGAATTCAAACATCCAAATTCACAAAAGGGAACAGAGATGAGGCACGTGCAAAAGAAAATGAATGACTCTGTGTGTGTGTGTATGTGTGTGTGTGTGTGTGTGTGTGTGTGTGTAATGTATGTATAACTATTCTTTACATATTCATAATGGTAACCACATGTCAAAGATTCAGAATCATTGTATATAACATAAAACAAGAAGGACCAGAGGCAAAACCCAAAAAAGTCAACCAAAATAAAGAAACAGAAACATAAGGACAAAGAAGCAATGGAAACACTGAGGTACCAGAAAGCAAAAGATAAAATGGTTATAATATTTTGATAATCACCCTAAATGTAAATGGACTGAACTCACCAATAAAAAGGCACAGAGTTAAAGAATGGATCAAAAAAACAAAACCCAACCATATGCTACCTTCGAGAGACCCATCTCAGCTCCAAAGACAAATATAGACTCAAAGTGAAAGGGTGGAAAACGATATTTCAAGCAAATGGCATTCAGAGAAAAGTGGGAGTAGCAGTATTAACATCAGATGAAATAGACTTCAGAATAAAAAAAGTAAAGAAAGACTCGGAGGGATACTTCATAATGATAAAGGGAATCATACATCAAGAAGACATAACACTTATTAATAACTATGCTCCCAATCAGAGAATTGCAAAATATTTAAAGCAATTGCTAACAGAACTAAAGGGAGAAACAGATGAAAACACTATCATAGTAGGGGCTCTAAATACCCCACTGTTGGATATGAACAGATCATCCAAACAGAAAATCAATAAGGAAATAATATCTTTAAATGACACATTAGACCAATTGAACATAATTGCAATTTACAGAGCCTTCTGTCCCAAAACAGTGCTTATACATTCTTCTCTGGTACAAATGGAACATTCTCAAGAATCAACCACATACTACAACACAGAGATAGCCTCAACAATATAAGAGGGTTGAAATCATACTAACCATATACTCTGATCATAATTCCTTGAAACTAGAGATCAACTGCAAAAAAAAAAATCAGAAAGAACTGCAAGTACATGGAGATTAAGCAACATTCTATGGAAGAATAACTGGGTCAGAGAAGAAATAAAGAGAGAGATTAGGAGATACATAGAAACAAATGATAATGATAGTACAACATATCAAAACTTTTGGGACAAGGCAAAAGAGGTCATAGGAGAAAATTTCATATCATTACAGGCCTATCTCCAAACACAGGCACAAGCCCAAATAAACAACCTAATGCTTCATCTTTAAAAACTAGAAAAGGAACAACAAATGAAGCCTAAAGTCAGCAGAAGGAAAGAAATAATCGAAATTAAAGCAGAAATAAATGAAATTGAAAACAACAAGAAATAAAACAATAGGAAAAATAAATGCAACAAAGAGCTGTTTCTTTGAGAAGGTTAAAAAAATTGACAAACCCCTGGATAGACTCACTAAAAAAAAAAGAGAAAGGACACAAACAAACAAAATCAGAGATGAAAGAGGGAGAGTTATGACTAATATCACAGAATTACAAAAGATCTTACAAGAATACTATGAAAAAGTATATAACACCTAATTTAACAACCTAGAAGAAATGAACCAGTACATAGAAAAATACAATCTTTCTAAACTAAATCAAGAAGATCTGGAAAATCTAAATAGACCAATCAAAATAGACCTACCAAATAGTAAAAGTTCAGGACCAGAGGGCTTCACCAGTGAATTCTCCCAAACATTAAAAGAAGATTTAATACCTATTCTCCCCAAATTCTTCCAAACGATCCAAGGGGAGACAATACTTCTCAACTCATTTTATGAGGCTAATATTACCCTGATACCAAAACCTGGTAAAAATAACACACACACACACAAAAATTCTATATTAAATAGATTATACACCACAATCAAGTGGGTTTTATCCTAGAGGCAGAGGGATGGTTCAACATATGCAAATCAGTCAATGTGACACATCACATAAACAAATTAAAAAATAAGAATCATATGATCATATTAATAGATGCAGAAAGCACCTTCGACAAGATACAGCATCATTTATGATCAAAACACTTAACAAAATTACTATAGAAGGCAAGTACCCTAACATAATATAGGCCAGTTATGACAAACCCTCAGCCAACATTATACTTAATGGTGAAAAACTAAAAACCTTCCCTCTATGACCAGGAACAAGGCAAGGCTGTCCACTATCACCGCTCTTATTCAGTATAACATTGGAGGTTCTAAAGAGTGCAATCAGATAAGAGAAAGATATAAAAAAAAAAAACCTCTAAATAGCAAACAAGAAAGTCAAACTGTCACTATTTGTAGATGACATGATCCTCTATATAGAAAACCCTAAATACTCCACAAGAACACTACTACAAACAATAAGCAAATACAGTAAAATCTCTGGATACAAAATCAACTTTCAAAATTTCATAGAGTTTCTATTCCCTAATAATGAAGCAACAGAAAAAAAGTAGAAAAAATAATTTTTTTGCAATTGCAACAGAAAGAATAAAATACCTAAGAATAAATTAAATGAAACTAGCAAAGGACCTATATAATGAAATTTATATGGCCCTATTAAAAAAAAATGAAGAAGATACAAAGAAATTGAAATCTATTCTATGCCCTTGGACTGGAAGAATTAATATAATTAAAATAACTATATAACCTAAAGCATTATACAGATTTAATGCAATCCCCATCAAAATCTCATCAGTATTTTTTAAAGAAATAGAACAAAATATTGTCAGATTTGTATGGAAGAACAAAAGAGCCCGAATTGCCAAAGCCATCCTGAGAAAAAAGAACGAGGCTGGAGGCATCACTCTACCTTACTTCAAATTATACTACAAAGTGACAGTAATCCAAACAGCATTGTATTGACAGCAAAACAGACATACAGACTAGTAGAACAGAATCGAGAAGTAAACCCATATTTATATGGGTAAATAACTTTCAACAACAACAAAAACATACAGTGGAGAAAGGAAAGCCTCTTCAATAAATGGTCCTGGGAAAACTGGAAAGCCACCTGAAAAAGAATGAAATTAATGGTTGTCTCACCACACCCCAAAATGAACTCAACATGGATTAAGGACCTAAATATAAGACCTGTAACAATAAAATGCATAGAAGAAAACATAGGAACTAAACTTAAAGACCTTGGCCTTCAAAAGGATTTTATGAATTTGACCTCAAAGGCAAGGGAAGTAAAAGCAAAAACAAATCAATGGGACTACATCAAACTAAAAACTTCTGCTCAGCAAAAGAAATCATCAACAAGCTATAGAGACAACCATCTGAATGAGAAAATATATTTGCAAGCAACGCCTCCAATAATATACAAAGAACTCATACAGCATAAAAGCAAATGATCCATTTTAAAAAATGGGCAGAGGACCTAAACAGACACTTCTACCAAGAAGACATACAAATGGCCACAAAACATATGAAAGGATGCTCAACATCAGTAGCTATTAGGGAAATGCAAATCAAAACCACAATGAAATACAATCTTACACCTGTTAGAATAGCTATAATCAACAGGAAAAAATAACAAATATTGGAGAGAATATGGAGTTAAGGGAACCCTCATATACACAGCTGGTGGGACTGCAAATTGGTACAACCACTATGAAAATAAGTATGGAGGTTCCTCAGAAAAACTAAGAATTTATCTACCATATGTTCCAGCAATCCCTTTATTGGATTTTTACCCAAAGACTGGAAAACCCATATCTAAAAAGATATCTGCATACCAATGTTCGTAGCAGCATTATTCACAGTGCCCAGAACATGGAAACAACTGAAGTGTCCTACGATAGATGATTGACTAAAGAAGCTGTGGTACATATATACAATGGAATATGACTCATCCATAAGAGATGAAATACTGCCATTTGTGACAACATGGATGGACCTGAAAATAATCATGCTAAGCAAAATAAGCCAGACTTAAAAAGTTGAAAATCACATAGTATCACTTATATTTGGAATATAAAGCTAAAAGCAACAAATGAGCAGGACAAACAGAGACTCATGGACATGAACTACATGCTAGTGGTTACCAGAGGATTATAACCTACTGGTTACTTGTGGGGTGAGAGAGGATGAGGAAAGTAAATGGAGTAAAATTCAGAGCAATACAGGCTAATCTCAGGAAACAAGATAAAGAACAAAACCCAAAGTGAATAGAAGGAAGAAAATAATTAAGACTAAAGCAGAAATAAAATAGTCTAAAAAATGTAAAAAATCAAAGAGTTAATTCTTTGAAGAGATAAACAAATTGTTAAACCTTTAATCAGACTCATCAAGAAAAAAAGAAAGGACTCAAAAAAATAAAATCAGAAATAAAAGAGAAGTGGCAACTGACTACAGATATACAAAAGTTATAAGAAAATCTCCCAAGACTGAGCGAAGAAGAAATGAAAATTCTGAACTGACCATTTACCACCAACAAAATTAAATCACAATCAAAAAACTCTCAAAAAAGAAAAGTCTGGGACCAAATGGCTTCACAGGTGAATTTTACCAAACATTCAAAGAAGAATTAACACCTATCCTTTTCAAACTATTGAAAAAAATTCAAGAGGAAAGATTTCTAAACTAATTTTACAAGCCATAATTACCCTGATTTCCAAGCTAGTCAAAAACATTGCAGAAAAAGGAAAAGATAGGCCAATATCATGGATGAATATAAATTCAAAAATCCTCAGTAAAATATTGGCAAACTGAATTCAGCAATACATTAAAAAAGATCATACACCACAGTCAAGTGGGTTCTATTCCTAGGATGCACATTTGGTTCAATATTCAGAAATCATTTAATGTGATACACGCATTAACAAATTGAAAGATAAAAATCATTTGATTATATCAAAAGCTGCAGAAAAAATCATTTGACAAGATCCAATATTTATATATTTGTGATAACAACTCTCAGCAAAGTGGAAATAGAGGGAACATGCCTCAGCATAATAAAGGTCATATACAATAAACTTACAGCTGACATTATACTCAGTGAGGAAAGGCTAAAAACATGTATCTTAAGATCGGAAACAAATCAAGGATGTTTACCTTCAACCACTTCTATTCAACATTATATTTAAAGTCCTACCTATGGCAGTCAAACAAGAAAGAGAAATAAAAAGCATTCTAATTGAAAAGGAAGATGCAAAACTGCCATTATTTGCAAATAGCGTGATACTAGCAATAACCCTAGAGATTCCACCAAGAGACTATTAGAATTGATCAATGAAGTCAGGAAAGTAATAAGATACAAAATTAATATTCAGAAGTTGGTTGCATTTTTATACACCAAGTATAAAATATCAGAAAAAAAATGTGTAAAACAATCCTATTTACAATTGCATTAAAAACAATAAAATACCTAGAAATTAAATTAACCAAGAAGGTAAAAGACCTCTTCTCAAAAATTATAACTCATTGAAAAAAGAAAATGAAGAAGATACAAATAAATAGAAGCATATACCGTGCTCTTGGATAGAAAGAATCAACATCGTCAAAATGTTCATACTACCCAAAGCAATCTATAGATTCAATGCAATCCCTATCAAAATACCAATGACATTTTTCAGAAAACTAGAACAAATAATTCAAAAATTTATTTGGAATCATAAAATATCCTGAATAGCCATGGCAATCCTGAGAAAGAAGAACCAAGTTGGAGGTGTTATGCTACATATACCAAACTATACTACAAAGCTATAGTAATCAAAACAGCATGGTACTGGGATAAAAACAGACACATGGATCAATGAAACAAAGTAGAGAGACCAGAAATAAATCCACACCTATACACTCATTTAATATATGAAAAAGGAGGCAGGGAAAACTGGACAGATAAATGTGAAAAAATGAAACTAGGCTACCTTCTTACAGTATATACAAGAATAAACTCAAAATAGATTAAATATTTAAATGTAAGACTTGGAACCATAAAACTTCTAAAAGAAAACATGCAGTAAACTCTCTAACATTGCTCTTATTAATATTTTTTTCTGATATATCTCCTTGGGCGATGGAAATAAAGACAAAAATAAACAAATGGGACTACACTAAACAAAAGAGTTTTTGAACAGCAAAGGAAACCATCAATAAAACAAAAACACAATCTACTGAATGGGAGAAGGTATTTTCCTATGATATAATTAACTCATATAACTCAACAGCAAAAATACAAACAGTATAATTTTTAAAATGGCAGAAGTCCTGAATAGATATTTCTCCAAAAAGAAAATACAGATGGCCAATAAACATATGAAAACGTGCTCAATGTCACTAATCATCATAAAATTACCACCACAATAAGATATCATCTCATGCCTGTCGAATGGCTGTTTTCAATAAATTAAAGAACAAGTTTTGGCAAAGATGTGGAGAAAAGGGAACCCTCATGCACTGTTGGTGAAATTGCAAATTGGTTTAGCCACTATGGAAAACAGTTTGGTGGTTCCTCAAAAAAATTAAAACTAGAACTACCTTATGACCCAGCAATTGCTTCTGAGTATTTATCCAAAGAAAACCAAAACCACTAATTCGAAAAAATTTATGTACCACTATGTTCAATGCAGTACTACACACAATAGCCAGGTTATGGAAGCAACCTAAGTGACCATCAATAGACAAATGAATAACGAAGTGGTACATATATACAATGGGACATTGTATGTATGTCCATAAAAAAAAAGTGAAATCTAGAGGGTACTATGCTTAGTGAATAAGTAAAAGAGAAAAATATCTTTATAACATTATAAGAGAAACCCAGGAATTCCTAGGGCTCCAGGTATGCATCATCAACACATCTGAGACTATTTATCTGAGACTATTGAGCAATTGTTGGAAACTGCTACTAAATGAATGGTTATAAGAATGGGTGCTAGTTGAGAGGTGAAGCATTTTTTTAATTCTTTAAAGAGATTAAGAGTACTTTTTAAAAAGTACTGCATTCAGAATGGCAGATTATCCTCCAGAAGCTAGCAGCCCTTAAAAGTTCCCCCTTCCCCTACCTAATGTGTAAGAGCTTCCTACACAGGCTGATGGGTATCACCTTTCCCTTTAACTTTTGCCAATCTGATAAATGTTATATGTATATTTCCTCATTTATAACACTTTAATTATTAGTGAGAGAGAACTTTGTATCCTACCACAGTTATTTGGTTTACTGTCTGGTGCCCATTTTTCTTTGGGGCCGATTGATATTTCTTACTTGAAAGCATTTGTATTATGAACATATTAATGTGCTTTCTTCACATATATTGTAAATAGTTTTTCCTACTCAGGGCCAGTTTCCTTCCAACTCTCTTAGAGAGTTCCTAAGTAGTTCATCCTTTGATTTTTTTAAGGTGAAATTATATTAGGAATAGTATTTAGAATGTCTATGTCATCCCTTCTTCAGTGACTTTACTTTAAAATGTCTAGAAGTCTGTGTCTGTATCTAGATACTCCTATCCACTTAGTAAAATCAGACAATAATCCCCAAAGACCATGGAGTTTCTGCCATCATCTTTTCATAATTTTGCTGGAATTTATGGGTCCCAGCTCCTCACTGCACTGGTGAACACTGAGTGCTCATGGAGGGTGTATGTAGGCGAGGATGCAGTTTGAATTCTACAACCTTGTGTCCTATTCACACCCCAGAAATCCTTACCACCCTGCTATTGGCCTGTGCAGGTTTTGGCTAGTCCATGCCAGGGTGTCAAAAGGCTGATAAGGTGCATAAGGAGCTCAGATCTCTTACTGATGATCTACAAACACTAGTAATGACTGCACAGCTAAGGGCTCCTTATCTTTTTTCCCTTCTTATAGCTGGCTTTGTTCAGACAAATCCAAAGCCAGAGAAGATGAAGGTGAGTGACTTTCAGAGAAAGTGGGTCAGGGTTCAAATGTGAAGTTACCCTTCTGTCCTACTACCCAAGATCCACTCTCCAGTCCTTGTAGGATTCCAACCTCTACTTTCTTCCACATTGTAGTTTTCCCTAAACTTGTCTTTTCTTCTTGAATCTTCTTCAATTCTACAAATGGGTATTCCTTGAGTTGAATATGGGTAGGGAAAAAAGAGTCTCCTTACTGTGGTCCTTTCTCCACTCTTCTCCAGG
The DNA here is from genome assembly GCA_030015415.1 of Cynopterus sphinx. Lineage (NCBI taxonomy): Eukaryota > Metazoa > Chordata > Mammalia > Chiroptera > Pteropodidae > Cynopterus > Cynopterus sphinx. The sequence goes on from CM057386.1 coordinate 35,840,271, forward strand.
AAGAGGTCACCTGAATATCCCTCCAGCCACATCAGTATCCGTATATGAGCTGAGGCATGAGAGAATGGTGAACATAAGAGTAAGTGAGGACCAGAGTTTGGACAAGAGACTGAGCTGAGTCGTCTCACATGCTGCTAAGCAGGAAACCCATTAAGAGGAGGGAAAAACTAATGTGGAAGGTTTTATGGATGTATAAAGTCAGAAAGTCATCAGAGAAATATAAAATACATGGAAAGAACAATAGGAGGTCTAAAACAACCAGATTTGCAATCAGGAGTTGGATTCTGGCCTCAGTTCTATTTCTAATTCATGGTTCAGTTGCCAAATTGATAAAACATGTGTGTTACAGTATAAGGGCAGTTCAGGAAAGGATAGCAATGAAATAGATGACTTGGAGCAAAAAGAAAGTATGAGGTTAGGGGAAAGTGAATCCTCATTCACATAGTAAGTTACCACTCTTGGCCTTGGACAAGTCATTTCACCTCTGTTAGCCTCCATTTCCTCATCATAAATTTGTGAGTAACAATATCTATGTTACAGGTGGGTGAGCAATAATTTTTATTCATATAATGTGTTCTATGAATAGCAGTTCTAGTAAGATCTTCCTCCCTTTCTGAAATTGACTAGAGTACACCCTGGGTGACTATTTTTGAGAACTGATACATTTTTATGTTACCCAGTGATGCCTAATTGGCTGTAGAGTCCCTGAACTGTAGAATTTGCTCAATAAAACTTGGTCTGGAGGTATTTGAGACATATCATACAGACTTAAATAAACTTGGAACAGCAATGAAGAATATCTTGAGTAAGCTGGACTCAAAGGAGTCTTCAAGCCCAAAGTCCCTCTAAGTCCCCATATTCTCATACCCAACATGATTTTCAGTATTTTTCATTGTAGTATCAAAGAACAAAAAAGGTAAATTCTTTAAAATATTTAGCTTGGAACCAGGTGTCATGAAAACAGAAATGGATACTTTCATATATATATTTTTTCATATATGTCTCAGTTTTGCTGGTGCATGTATATGTATATGTATTAGGAAAAAGTCCAGAAGCCTGCACAGAGAAAATGATTTCTCCCCAGGAGTAGGGACTGAATAGCTACAACCTGGTGAGCTTATAAGACTGGAAAAAGTTTTGTTTTGTGTTTCATCACTCCTGGGAGGCCCCTTAACGACTTGAGAGTAATCAATGATAAATGCCTTTATTTTACCAATGGGGAAACTAAGGTCCAAGGATGAGAATTGCCCAGATTCACACAGGAATTTAACTATAGAGCTGACTTTTAATTCCAGAAATCAAAGAGCTAGAGCTCTTTGTATTTCACCATGCTAATGAGTGTAGTAAGAAGCCAGAAGACCTAGGGAAAGTTAAAGAAGTAACTAGGCCATTGTAAAATATTTAAGCAATTTAAAGCCTTCCAACATTAAGAGACTTCAGGCAGGTATCTTCAAGTCAGAGCTAAAGGGTATCCTTATTTTCACAGAAGCATGAATGTCAGTGTGCTTTTCTCTTTCTCTTTGGCCCCCTTACTTCCAGGTACTCCCATCCCAGCTCATGCATATCTGCTCTTTTCCATTCATCTGAGCATTTCCTGGTATCCAGCCTCTTCCAAGATAATAGGAAGAGAGACTTGATTGTTTGTTGCTCAAAAAAAGATTGGCTTTCAAGTCACAAGATCTTTCAGTCTTGTCATTGATATCTTATACAACTCTTATTTGTTCTCTGGGCCTCCATTAATACACATATTATTCTTTGAGTGCTTCGAATGATTAAACAGATGTCAGAAATTGTTGTTACTAATATTATCATTTTTATATCTTCCAGATGGATTGCTACAAAGGTGTGAAAGGTACCATTTTTAAATATGACTCCCTCACTCTTAATGAGAAGGCACACATTTCATTCAAGCAGTATGTGGGCAAGCATGTCCTTTTTGTCAATTTGGCAACGTATTGTGGTCTAACAGTTCAATATCCTGGTAAGAATTTATAGCCAAATACCCTATGGACTAGATTTTTCAGCTCATTATATTCTAAGTCATAACTGGAATTATGTTTTAACTTTAATTATGTAATAAAATAAATATCCATGATCAAGTGACTTCATTCCCCAATATCAGGAGTCATCAAACTATGGCCCACAGGCCAAATCTGGCCAATCCACTTTTGTAAACAAAGATTTATTAGAAATCAACCATGTCTATTCATTTTCATATTATTTGTGGTTGATTTTATGCTAGAAGGCAGAGTTGAGAGATTGTATGAGTAGTGGTGACAGACCATCTGGCTTGGAAAGTCTGAAATATTTACTATCTGACTTTAATAGAGAAAGTTTTCTAATCTCTTCTTTATGTTTTGTCTCTGCTTTGTTCCTGACATTTCCTAGAGAATCCATATATATATGATAATTAGAAGCCTCTCCAAATATTCAAATCTTCTTGTTAAATACAAGGGAAGGATTGATGTTTTTGAAACTTTTGGGGAGAGTTTATAAGTAACTTACAAAGGCAAATAAAAGAGGGAAAGATATTTTAAACTCAGAGCTACATTTTACCTGAGTGAAGGCTTATAGAGAAGGCAATGACAGAGGCAAATACCTGCCCCGCTAATTTCAACACCTTTATTAGAGGTAGTTTTTTTCTTTCTCTCTCTGTGCATTATGCAGCAAAAAGTTTTATCTTTCTCACACTTTAGGCCATGTGGTTTAAAAGCCCATAAATAATAAACAGGATGGATTATAACAGAAACAAATTCACATCTTATATTTGAGCTAAAAAGAACTGTTTTTTTTTTCTGTTTTTAATTGTTTTGAATGGGTAATATATTCAAAAGATTCACAACTCAAAAGGTATAAAAAAGTTTAAGTAGAAAGTTTTTCTGCCTCCTCCTTCTCCCTCCAGATAATGTTATCATATTTGCAAAATATACAGATAAATTATTTTTTCTGCTTTTCTCCCAGTTGATAACACACTATAAATATTATCATTTTGCTTTTTAAAATTAGTAAAGTGCTTTGGAATTCAGGCCACTTTCTTATTCTTTTTAAAGACTGAGATATACTCTTAAACCATAATTTATTTTACCAGTTTAAAGGAACTTTAAAAATCAATTTATTTAATTTCCACTCTGTACATAACAGATGAGGAAATTGTGGAATAGTTGCTCACGAACTGGAAGACAGGCTTTCTGATTTATCGTCTCTTTCCTAGAAAAAGTGATTATATATAGTGAATGAAGACAAGAGAGAAGGATGGAGGGGGAGTTACTGAGGAACCAACCATGTAGAAGCAGGAAAGCAATCTCTATTTTTTAAAAAAATAACAAAATAACAACAACACTAAGAGGAGGTACTGTTCATTGAACTGAATCTGAGTGGGATTGGCTAGTGTTTGTCGGGAGACTGAAGCCATCTAGCCCCAAAAGTGTTAACAGAGAATATGATTATGAAAGTCTAAGTGGACAGGTGGGCAAACTTCCTGGCAGTGGGAGAAGGTGGTTGGAAGATTGTGTTTTAGCATATCAATGAGAATTTTTAGGTAGAATGCACATTTAACATGCTGAAGATTGTTGAAGAACACTAGAAAGCTAGACTTGCAATTTCTCAAGTTCTCTTTGCCCTTGTCAGGTTTACCCACACTTTACCTGGGTTGAACCAGCCTATAAAGAGGAGAGTAGCCCACTCTCATTGTCCATGTACTTTCCTTTAAAAAAAAAATCAATCTACTAATTAGCCAACAAGAGAAGGCAAACTGATTAACAGTGATGTTTAAACCTGGCTTTGTTTAAAAATTACCTGGTGAACATTTTTTTTAATTGTAGCAAAGAAAATCACAACAAATTTATCATCTTAACTGTTTTTAAGTGTATTGTTCGGTAGTGTTAAGAGCACTCACATTGCTGAAAAACAAATCTCTGGAACTTTTTCTTCTTATAAAATAGAAACTCTGCCCATTAAATATCTCCCCTTGTCTCCTCTTCCACTCAGGTCCTAGAAACCACCATTCTATTTCTATTTCTATAAATTTAACTACTTTATATAACTCATGTAAGTGGAATCATGCATTATTTGTCTTTTTATAACTAGTTTATTTTACTTAGCAAAATATCTTCAAGGTTCATCCACATTGCATCATGTGACAGAATGTTCTTCCTTTTTAAGGCTGAATAATATTCCATTGTATGTATATACCATACTTTGCTTATTCATTTATATCAATGGGCATTAGGTTTTCTTCACCTCTTTACTATTATGACTAGTGCTATGAACATGGTTGTACAAATTTCTTTTTGAGACCTTGCTTTAAATTGTTTGCATATATATCCCAAAATGGGATCTCTGATAGTTCCACTTTTAATTTTGGGGGGAAACTCAATCTAATTTCCCATAGCAGTTGCACCATTTTACATTCTCACAAACAGTGACCTGGTGTGCTTTTGAGTAATAAAGACTCTCGGAGCAATCTCAGAGTAATGGAATCAGAGAATTCTCTCAAATGGGTCCTAGTCATGCCTAATTTTAAAGAAGGGCCCACAGCTGATTCTGATGTGTTGCAATTTGATAAATACTGTACTTTAATAAAGGACTTTGAACATGTGTTTAGAGATTTGGTATCTAACTGCAGCCTTACACTAAGTCTTACTAATCTAGAGGTATTTTTTTCCTTCCCTGAGTCCAATTGTGTCCAGAGGCTCTCTCCATCCCTGGGTAGTGAGACCTGGATAGACTGTGGAAAAGCAAGAGCACTGAAGTAGCTTATACAGAAACAGTGTAAGGGACAGGGACAGGTTATAGAACAGAAATATTAAGTGAATCAGGGAGTCCAAAGTAGAAAGAAAGCAAGAAAGCAAGAAAGCAAGAAAGCAAGCAAGCAAGCAAGCAAGCAAGCAAGCAAGCAAGCAAGAAAGCAAGAAAGCAAGAAAGCAAGAAAGCAAGAAAGCAAGAAAGCAAGAAAGCAAGAAAGCAAGAAAGCAAGAAAGCAAGAAAGAAAGAAAGAAAGAAAGAAAGAAAGAAAGAAAGAAAGAAAGAAAGAAAGAAAGAAAGAAAGAAAAGAAAGAAAGAAAGAAAGAAAGAAAGAAAGAAAGAAAGAAAGAAAGAAAGAAAGAAAGAAAGAAAGAAAGAAGAAAGAAAGAAAGAAAGAAGAAAGAAAGAAAGAAAGAAAGAAAGAAAGAAAGAAAGAAAGAAAGAAAGAAAGAAAGAAAGAAAGAAAGAAAGAAAGAAAGAAAGAAAGAAAAGAAAGATAGGCCTCGTTTTAACTTCCCAGCCCTAGCTATTACATTTCCACCTCTTTCTTCCCTTTCCCATAATCTCAAATTCTGGTGCCCCTTATAACTTTCTCAGATTCTGGAGCTTCCTGGGAATATTATGACTCATTACAGGTATGTTCGCCCAAGGGGAGGATATGTACCTAATTTCCAGCTTGTTGAGAAAGGGGATGTGAATGGTGGAAAAGAACAGAAAGTCTTCACTTTTTTGAAGGTGAGTGATTTACTGACATAAACCTCTTTCCTAATATTTCTAGCATAGAGTTGATGTTGTAAAAATGGACCCAAGGGCACATGCCTGGAGGTAGAATTGAACTCTTTGAAGGAGATCTCTAGATTAGCAGAGGGACAGGGGTTTAACCTGTTATTAGCTACAGGGCTCTTGCTTTGCATGGTGGAAAGAGTTGAGTAAAATGGCACTTTTACGGGGACTCTTTTGCTCATCGACATTCATTCATTTGTTTAAGGTACATTTACTGAGTTCCCGCTAGCAATAAGGCAGTTTGATAAATACTGAGGATATAAAGATGAATAGGACACAGTCCCTACACCTTGATGAACCTGTTTTAGAGAGCAAGACATAGAAATCAACAAGTATTTAGTAAGTGCCTGTTAGGAAAAAACAACTTTTAGATATAGAGAATGCAAGTGTTAAAGGATCCCTGAGGGATACCAGAGTTAATTGTTCCTTAGCTGCAAGCTAAGGCTGGCCCAGGGAGAGATTTTTATAAATTCTCAGTTAACAAAACAAATAAACAACAACAACAAAAAACCACCAGAACAATATAAAAAGTTTTAAAAACTCAAATGACTTACAGGGCTGCTCTTTATCCTAAGATTATGACCTATATGCAATTTATCCTTAAAATAATCTTTTTTATTAAATAAAATAACAAAGTGATTGTTTTATAATTTATTTGACAAAACAAAATGCTGGTGACTCTATGTTGGACCCAAAAGATATTTTAAATTCTACTGGCCCACAGAGCCCCAAGACCTGGGAAACCACATTCTAATTCAAGCTATTAGGAGAAAGGGAACCCAAAAGCTGAAGAGTTGTTATGTCTTGCCCATATCTCCTGGGAGCCCGTAAAGGTCCATGATGTTCGCTGGAATTTTGAAAAGTTCCTGGTGGGGTCTAATGGAGTCCCTGTCATGCGCTGGTCCCATTGAGCTCTAGTCAGTACAGTTAAGTCAGATATCCTGGAGTACCTGAAGCAATTCAAAACTAAATATAAAAGCCAAGGTGGGGGGCAGGAGCCATCCTGCTTTTCACCTGAAGATCTTTTCAAAATATCCATCTTTTAGCTACACTCTCTTTCTGAATGGGAATAAAAGCAGGAATCAAGGGATTCTCAGCATTAGCCAATCTAGAGCCATTTCTTCTATAGCACAGAGATGCTCCCAGGGCTGAGGGTCACAGTCATCTGTATCTTAATTTTCCATCTTGATCCCCACAACTTCTCTAAATTCAGACTATTACTTTAAAGCATTTGAATGAAAGAAATTACACTAGTTCCACAAAAACAGGAAGCTAAAATGACTGCATGCAAAACAGATGTGTCTATCACTACACTATAATCAAGGTTTCTACTTAGGAGTGTATATTCCACCTGTAAGAACCTAGTACGTTTTTATAGCTTCCAGATTGCTGCAGACTTTCCATCCCAGCTGTCTTACTTTCTTTCACCTTCACTTCACTTTTCTTTCTGTGCTCTGCTGATATTTCTTCTGCTTCAGATGCCACCTATTCCATTCCCACCCAGTCACTCACTGTTTTTTAACTTAACAATGTTAAAATACATTGCTACCCTGAAACATTAAGAGAGCAAATATTTCCTTTAGAAAAATCAGTTTTAAATGTATGGATGCAATAGATTTAAGGAAATGCAGAAAAACAATAGCATAATTACTTGAAAAAGTTCTAAAGTCTCATACTCAGAGAAATACATTGCTTATATTTTTGTATTTCATTTCAGGTTTATTTTTCAATGAGTTTTCTTTGGAGTCTTTTGAGTTTGTAACTATATACACACACTCTCGTACACGTACACACTTATATGTGCACACACAGACACACACTTTATAATATCTATACAGTTTGTATTCAGTTTTATTTTTGTTTAACACTATAATATAAGCCATTTTTCATGATAATAGTGTTAAAGGAAACCCTTGCTACAGGGTTGAAACTATTCTAAGAACTGTACATATAATGATTCATTATTCCATATTATTTATTACATATTTTAAGAGACACTGTTCAATTTATCCCTTGATTCCTGCTTTTAATGAATGCTGCTGGACATCTCTGACCAATCTCTGGAGAAAGCATATATCTATTACTACACTGCATTTTAGAGTTTAAAGAGCAATGCTCCACAACAGGTGCTGTCTGTCTAATTCCATATATCTTATTCCTAGAAATAGCCCAGAGTAAGCTAAAAAATACTAGCTCAAAATATGAACTTTTGTGATTTACATCTTACTCAGAGCTTGCTTATGGTTTTTCCTAAAATTCTTTGCTGAAGTTCATGCATAACAAATAGCATCCCACTATGTTTTGTGCCTGCCTTCTAAAACTTTGGCAACTAGTGTTTGACAGTGCCAAAACAACTGCTCACAGTATTCAATTCAGTAAGAAATGAGGGTCTCAGGTCAGAGTTCAGGTATATAGAGAAATTAGTGAAAAATAATCCTGTGTCTGATTCACTAACTATGAATTGTGGACAATCTTGGTTTTTTATAAGTATTTTGGTTGAAAAATTCTTTTCCTTGAACATGCTTTCCTTAGCTGAGTTTCTTTATTCTCTGAGCTTCCACTGAATTTCTTATAACTCTCAATAAGTCCATGATGCCTATAGTTTTATCAGAGACACAGATATTCAGTCTCAAGAAATGAACTGGCCCAATACAGCCTCTAAATTAAGCAGAAAGCCTGTGTATAGGCCACATAATCTCTCCCTCTGGATTTTAACCATTTCCAGGGACATCCCAAAGACACAGAAATATAATTTTATAGCTTTACAGAAGTTCTATAATTGCCCACGTGCAAATGCTCAACACTATCAGTTTTTTTTTCCAACTGCTGCAACATTCTGGATTGTTTACATTCTCCCTGGCCTCACTCTGAGCTACCCACCATGTAAATGATGGTTCAAAATGAGGCTCATAGGTTGACTTAGATTAACACTTGGTAAAGAAGTGATAATGGATAATTTACTTTCCAATATATACAGTGGATATATCAATAGAGTCTATGCACAGTATTGATTTTTAGTATTAAATAAGATAATAAATCATTGATTGCCACAAATTTTTCTTATATTTGTGCGCATGTTCCATAGCAATGTGATTTTGCATCATTTTCCATCAAGAGGTGGAGTCTGTTTCCCTCCCTCCTTATGTAAACTGACCTTGTGATTTCTGTTGACCAATAGAAGGCTGTGAAAATGGTGTTCACAAAGTGATGTTGTGGGAATTCCAGGATTAGATCTCAAGAAGTCTTACAACTACCTTTCTTGCCTTGTTGGAACTCTAAGACCACCCTGTGAAGTACAGATGGAAGATCACATGGAGCAAGAGTCTCTGCCGTCCCTACCACTCCAGCCAGAATCCCAGACATGTGAATGGGAACATTTTGGACCATCCAGTACTAATTAAGCTGCCAGATTACTGCAATCACATGACCGACCACAAGCAAAACTAGCAAAATAATTGTCCAGCTGAGAAGGACCCAAATCATTAACTCGTGAAATTGTAAACAAGAGAAATAATTATTGTTTTAAGTCACTAAATTTGGGTAAGATTTGTTATAATGATATAGATGACTAATAAAAGTATTCACCACAGAATAAGAGCCTAAGATGAGTTCGCAGTTTATTACTTTGGGGATCTTCTCAGTGTCGTAGGTATTGAGTTCTCTCTTCTCTTGTTACAGCCTTAAGACTACAAAATTATTGGGGATCCTGAGCTATTTAAATTTATAACCAGAGTAAATTTTTGTCATCCTAGGCCCTTGCACCAAGCTCTGAGTTCCTGCTGTGAAAGATTCAGAGTTTACAGATCTCTATAGTGAGTAGAGATATAAATGAGTAGGTCCACATTCCTTGACTGATTTTGCAAACTAGCCTGCAGAATTCATTGTCTTCTCTAGCTGCATCTTCCAAATATGCACTGTTCTTTTAGTATACTGGTTTGCCTTGTCATCCATGACAGGGACAAAAAATGTTGATATTCACACTGAGAAACGCTTACATATTTAATTTTTAATAGTTTAAAGATACTAAGCAGTCACACTTGTTAGTTTGTTGCCAATTTTCCCAACTTTTTCAAAGAAATTTTATAACAGAAAATTCTTATGGGTAGCACACTTGTTTTCATGGTGGCTGGAAGTTGGTATATAGTCTTTTCTCCAGATACTCCTGAGAACTTTCCCACTGGATACCCATCAAGATACCATAACTAGGCTAAACTTTTTTGCATGTGTATTTTATTTAGAAATATTGCTTTTAATAAAAATAACAATTGAAAGTGACAATGTAATAAATTATAAATTTATAAATTATAAAACTGTTAAAGTAAATGTATTATAAAACCATTTACAGAGAGAAGCATCTTCTCAGAAAACCCCTAGAGGTTGTTCTCCATCAAAATGCCATAAACTAAGAAAGAGAAAAGCATGGGAATACAAAACAAGAAGAAGGTAAAACACATCCCCAGGTTGATGGAAGAAAAGTCAAAGGAAGACACCTGTGCAGCATGGCTAGAGAGCAACCCATGCAGACTGAAGTAGGAGGAAAATGGCTTCAGAAAGTTTGCCATTAAGAAAAATTAAAGGTTAACTTCTCATCAGAAGCAATGGAGAATAGGCAGAAGTGGGATAATATGCAAAATGCTCAAAGAAAAAAATCTATCAACCAAGAATCATATATTCAGGAAAGCTAGTATTCTAAAATCAAGGCAAAGACGGTCTTAGAAAAAAAAGCATGGAGATAATTGTCTGCTTGCACACCAATCTTACAAGAAATTCTAAAGGAAATTCTCTAGGCTGAAAGCAAGTGACCCCAGACAGTGATTTGAATCTACACAAAAAAACAAAAAAACAAAAAACACCAGTAAAGCAATTATGTAATTTTAAAATATAGTGTAAATGCATATTTCTTCTCCTGCATTCTCTTAACTTATCTAAAAAGCATTGTATTAAACAATGTATGTATAATGTGTTGTTGCACCTATAATATATAGAAATGTAATATATTTTTCAATAACAAAGAAGAAAACAAAAATTAAAATGGCTCATATAAATCCCACTATATGAAAAGTAATATTAACTATGAATGGATTTAACAACCCATTTAAAAGGCAGAGATGTCACACTAGATTTAAAAAAAAAAGAGAGAGAAAGATCTAACTGTATGCTCTCCACAGGAGATACACTTTAGATTCAAAGATACTATAGCTTGGATGGGAAAGAATATGCATCATGCAAACAACAACCACAAGAACATTGAAGTGTCTAAAACTAATTTTATAGAATGGATTTTAAAACAACAACAACAAAAAGTGCAACATTTAATAATGAAAAAAGGATCAATCCACCAGGAAGATATAAAATTATAAACATATATGCACCCAATAAAAGAGTATTAAAGTACATGAAGCAAAACTTAAAGAAATAAAGTAGTAAATAGACAATTCAATAATAATAGCTAAAGATTTCAATATCCTATTTTTAATAATAGAGCTAGGCAGATCAACAAGAAAATAGAAGGCTTGAACAAAAAATGTAAACTAACAGACACTTATAAAGCACTCTAACAGCAAAAACAGAATATATATTCATTTCAATTGAACATTATTTATTCACCAGTACAAGCCATATGCTCAGCCACAAGACAAACCTTAGTAAATTTTTAAAATTCAAAATAATACAAAGTATGTTCACCAACCACAATGTATGAAATTAGAAATTAATAACAGAAAAATCTTGATAGATCTCACATATATGAAAATTAAACACACTCTTAAATAGGCAAAATTTTAATGAAAAAATGGCTTGTGATATATAACGATGAAGAAGTCATAATCATGGAAAGTGAGAGATGTTCCCAGATCTCTCCCCTTGAAACAACAATAAGCTAAATACCTAAAACACAACAACAAAAACAACAACAACAACAACAACAACAACAACAACAACAACAACAACAACAACGAAAAAACACGCCCGAACTGCATACAAGCATGTCCAAGCAAAAGAACTGCGAATGAGAGCTACTATAGGTCAAAACCCAGAGAGTCCGGCTGTAGACTGGGAGAAACAAAGAAGGTGAAACAAAGAAACTCTTCCAGCTGGAGTTCCCTACTAGAGGAGGGGAGAAGAGAAGGTGCAGCGAGTTGCCTGAATAGCTATGTCTGAGAGAACTGTGAGCCCCACATAGGGGCAGTGCCCAGGGATAAGGGAAGAAAGCAGAGAAGTGGGGACTGCAGAGAAGCAACAGTAGATTATTACCAGTCACTGTCACAAAATGTGAGGCTGAACTGCAGTCCCCATCCTCCAACCCAGACAGCACCTCCCTACATATCATCTAAGATTGAACACCACAGAAGCCCAGGTGAATTGGAGCAAGTGCTACCAAAACTGTCACTAACACTGATGGAGATACAGACTGAAAAAGTGAGGGTGACTGAATATTTATAAGAAACAAAAGTCATCATTAAGACAAAGAGATTCAAGAAGCCTGGATACCACTTACTGGAACCAAAGAAAAAATGCCTCCTTAGCAGTAGGCTAAAGACAGACCTTTATATAATAAAACATCTTCCTGGAATTTTTTTTAAAAAAAGCAGAATACACTTCCATTATTGTTCAGATGCAAAAATAGTCCATTAAACACCATGAACAAGGTGACAAGGTAGCTCAGAAATAAAGAAGTCACCAGAAAATAGGCTTACAAGTATGGAAATATGTGACTTAAATGACAAAGAATTCAGATTGGTACTCTGAAAAAGCTCAGTGAGATCCAAAACAATTTATATCAATGCCGGAGTCCAGCTCCGGCGAGACCAGAGTCCCGGAGGGAGGTACAGGTGCGGCGAAAGAGTGATGAGCATTCAGACGAGATGGTGGGTGGAATGCTACAATCTTTATTTTGCAAAGCTGTTATATAGTGTAAAAACAATTTATCACCCAGGGCAAGTTGTCAAACATAATAATTACAATGGTTGACTTATGGGTTTAATTGATCTTATCTCTTTCGTTTGCTGTTCTTAAGAATAGACAATGACTTCTGTCCCTAAGCATGTGCGGGTAGCCACATCACTAGGGTATTATTTTCCTGTTCTTTTCCTCGTTCTTGTTAAAGATTACCTTCTACCCATTTTTCATTCTGTCTAAACACAAAGATCAATTTTTCTTCTATTCACTACCTGTCAACCCATTGGCCAGGGGTGCAAGTGGAGGAATGCTTATAATTACTAGTCTATATTCCCATGACGGTAGCCAAGCAATAATTTTCAGCTTATACACAAGTGATTGTTTCTTATGCTATGTAGGTAAGCAGAGTCACTCAGGCAGTTAGCGTCTGAGCTCATTGTTACAAGTTTCATGATTAACAGAATGTGGTAAATTCCTGTAAGATTTCTAAGTAATTTCTACTAATGTTTCTCTTTCCCAGTCCCCTATTTCATCGTTATAAAAATTCCTTTCCTTCACTATTCCCTATTAATGCTATTAATAGCAAAGTTACAAAACATGCAAGGAGAGAGAGGAAAGCCAGCCCTCATATCTCGCTGCTCTGCAGCCGAGACTGTCCCCCGGTGACTCTGTCATGCCGCAGGGGTGTTTTGGCTCCCGACATCTCCCCCTTTCTGTTTTAGAAAAGGTGGGCCTTAACCGAGTGAGGGAGTAGTGGCCTGATTCCTCCCGTGAGCCGTCGTGGCCCACTAGTTATGGCTCTTGGTATCTTTTGGGGAGGAGAGGCAGAGCCGTTTTAAAGTAGTAATTTTTGGATACCAACCTCTATGCAAATCAGGCATACTCACAGGGAAACCTAGAGGAGGTCATATAGGACCTTCCCTTGCGATGCTCTGCTCCGCACTCAGCTCGGTACCCATACCCTTCTCCCCCTTTTAGAGGAGGTGGTAGGCATGCCTCTAGTTATCATGCCGTCCCCGTAGGGAGGGAGCTAGGCTCAGTGGATATTATTTTCTCTCTGGTAGTCACAGGACCTACTCCATCCTACCTATTATCCTGCTGTCCTAAAGTCTTACTAGTTCTACCCTCATATGAATATGAATCATTTATACTCATAGTTATATAGACATCAGATAGACCCCCAAGAAGCATAGAAGAATTAGAGACAGTTTCTACTACATCCTCCTGCCAAGTGGCAGGAAACAATACAGGAGGTTCAGGTATATACGCCCAGTACACATGAGAAGCATTCAACCCAATTACTTGGCAGGCAATAACAGCAAGCATAGCTAAAAAAACTGTCTCAACAGTTGGTGACGGTCGCTGAGACTGAATAAGCTGCATAGCATCGTGAGGAAGCTTCTTCAGTTGTCCCCAAGTAGGCGACCTGGCTGTGTTGGTAGCATGGCTAAGCCGCGGGTAACGCCAAAGTCGCGAGTAAGGCCAGGACCGGCCAGTACTGCGACCTTCGCGAACGCTAAGGCGCTGCAAAGGAGGAATGAGGTGTGACACCGACTCATTTATACCCGAAGGAGGAGACCGCAGGGTAGGGGGCCTCGATGGCGCCGCAGTTGTGATCGTCGGGGAAGTTGTAAGAGGCGTAGCCGCAGGAGCCGATGTCATGGCCTCAAGTAGCTCACTAGGGGGGTGCTGGTAAGGTGGTGGATCCGACATTATGACGTATGAAGCGATCAGGAATCCAGACAGGGACGGAGGAGTTCTGTGGAAAAACACAAGCATAGCCTCGCCCACAGGTTAAAAGAACATCTGGACCATGCCATTGGCCTGTCATGGGGTCTTTCCATTTAACGAGAGGCTTAGGAACAGAATGTTGATCTGCTGCCCAGTGGTTCTCGTAACTTGATTTTCCTTGGGCATCAACATTCAAGACATTAATAACAAACAGAGCATGATTGAGTATATGGTGCGGGGAGGAGTATTTCATATCTCCTTGTTGTAACTTACTAATTTGTTGCTTCAAGATCTGGTGAGCTCTCTCTACCATCCCCTGACCTTGGGGATTATAGGGAATTCCTGTTTTTAATTGGATACCAAAGGTTAGGGCAAAAGTCTGAAAAGCTTGTGAAGTATAAGCAGGAGCATTGTCAGTCTTAATAGCTTTAGGTCTGCCAAGTACAGCGAAGGCGGCCACTAGGTGTTGAATTACATCCTTGGCAGCTTCCCCAGTTCTAGCAGTAGCAAAAAGTGCATGAGAACATGTGTCTATAGTGACATGCACATAGCTTAGCCTGCCAAATGTTGGTATATGAGTAACATCCATCTGCCACAGATCCAGAGGGCGGAGCCCCCGAGGATTTACCCCCATCTGTGGTACAGGAAAATACTGAGGACAGTGTGTACATTCCCTTACAATTGCTCTAGCAGCCTCGCGAGGTATTTTAAACTCATACCTCAAAGCAGTAGCATTCTGGTGATGCAGTTTATGACTTTCTTTTGTCTTTTCTATCTCAGAAACAGGAAAAATATAATTGACACGAGTTAGTAAATCAGCTTTATTATTCCCTTCAGCTAAGGGACCCGGGAGAGCGGTATGAGCTCGAATGTAACCCACAAAGAAAGGAACTTGTCTGCGGTGTATTTTATTCTGCAAGGTTAGCAAAAAACAGGATATTGAAGTTTTATTCTCAGGTATGTTTGCAGTTTCTATGTGTGGAAATAATCTAACTATGTACTGAGAATCAGTGTACAGATTAAAACTTTGATCAGCTAACATTTCAAAGACCTTAATTACAGCTATAATTTCAGTTCTTTGAGCCGAAGTTTCAGCAGTCTGAGTTTTATAACATTGATCTGGCAAAACAATAGCAGCTGTACCATTGGAAGACCCGTCTGTAAATACTGTGATTGCCCCTGGTATAGGTTTTTTAGAAAACAATTTAGGTATCAAGAATTGATGTTGTGCTACAAATCTTAGCAAAGGATGACTTGGGAGATGATGTACTATTTGACCAGAATAACTTGCTAAGGCTATTTGCCAATCTAAACTATCTGTCATGAGGTTTTGTATTTGTTCAGCTGTTAATGGCACACTTAATTCCTGAAACTCTTGTCCAAATAGTTCCTTACTACGGTGTCGTCCCTTCAATGTTAACTGAGCCATTAAGGCAGCATAGGGTGCCAAGATTTTCCTCGCTGTGACAGGCAAATGTATCCATTCTAAAGGCCCATTTTGCCAAAGGACCCCAGTAGGGGTGTATGGTGTAGGGAGAATATAAAACTGCCAAGGTTGATTATAATCTAAGCGGTACAACTTTTGATCATTTAATGCTTTATTAACCTTTTGTAGTGCAGTTTGAGCTTCTGCGGTTAATGTTCTTGACGAGCTTGGGTCTGAGTCACCTCGTAAAATATCAAATAAAGGCTTCAATTCGGCTGTAGTTAATTTGAGAAAAGGCCTGATCCAATTAATATCCCCAAGTAACTTCTGAAAGTCGTTTAGGGTAGTCAAATTATCTGTTCTAAGCTGAATAGATTGATGACTAATATGTCCCTCATGTAGCAGACGCCCTAGATAATTAAAAGGGGGATTTAACTGGATTTTTTCTGGGGCAACTTTCAACCCATAATTTTCCAAACTAGTGACTGTAAATTCTAGAACTTGTTTTAATTTTTCAGAGTCGGGGTCAGCAAGTAGAATGTCATCCATATAGTGAATTATGTAGGTTTGTGGGTACTGTTGTCTTACCTGCTCTAAAGCTTGTCCCACAAATTTTTGACATAAAGTTGGACTATTTTTCATCCCCTGAGGTAGTACTTTCCAATGGTACCTCTTATAAGGTTCCTTCAGGTTAACAGAGGGAAGGCTAAAAGCAAACCTCTGACA
The DNA here is from genome assembly GCA_030015415.1 of Cynopterus sphinx. Taxonomy (NCBI): domain Eukaryota; kingdom Metazoa; phylum Chordata; class Mammalia; order Chiroptera; family Pteropodidae; genus Cynopterus; species Cynopterus sphinx. The sequence continues at coordinate 35,856,577 of CM057386.1, forward strand.
ATCCTTCTCATCTAAGGGAATAGTAAAAAAGCAATCCTGTAAATCTATGACAACAATATGATTATTTTTGGGAATAGCGGAAGGAGAGGGCAGTCCCGGCTGTAGGGGGCCCATATCTTGCATAGTATTATTAATTGCTCTTAAATCTTGTAATAATCTCCATTTTCCTGATTTCTTTTTAATCACAAATATTGGAGTATTCCACGGGCTGGTTGTAGGCTCTATATGTCCTGCTTTCAATTGTTCCATTACTAATTCAGTGGCTGCCTGGATTTTTTCACCGGTTAGGGGCCATTGCTCTATCCAGACAGGAGTATCTGATCTCCAAGTTATTGCATCAGCTGTTCTCACAATGGCCCCTAAGCAAAATCCTGACTTTCATATCCCAAACCATACCTCCGAGGATTTCCTCGAGGTTGAACTGGCCATTTTCTGCCTTGTTGATTTTTTCCAAGTCCTTTCTCTGGGTTAAGACGCATATCATTTAGCAATGCAGTAACCCTCTCATCAGGGCTGAATAAATACACCCCCATTTGACCCAGCACATCTCTTCCCCATAGGGTCAATGGTAGCCCATCGACCACATAAGGTTGAATGTGCCCTTCATTTCCCTCTTCATCTTGCCATTTCAAAAGGCCACTACTTCTCTGGGGAGTTTTAGCTTGCCCTAATCCCTGCAACGTTGTATCGGCCTCATCTGTAGGCCAGTTCTTTGGCCACTCTTTTAAAGATATGCAAGTCACGTCCGCCCCAGTATCTAGTAGACCTGTAAATTTTTTCCCATTAAGCAGCAAAGTTTTCATGGGGCGATTTTTCTTAATTTCCTCTAACCAATATACATTGCTAGATCCAAAACCTGCATCTCCCCTAGCTTGTAATTTTTGAGACTTACAATTGTTAGGGGCCAATGGCAGCAGAATAATTTGAGCAATTCTCTGACCTGATTTAATCTGTATTGTGTCATGACTGGCTGATGCCATTATTTTAATTTCCCCCGTAAAATCAGCATCAATCACCCCAGGAGATACTTGGAGGCCCCTTAAAGCACTAGAGCTGCGTCCCAACAGCAAACCTACAGTGCCTTCAGGTAGAGACCCATGTACCCCTGTAGGTAATAATGTCACTCCATCCCCCGGTATTAGTATTGCTGCGGAGGTGGAACACAAGTCCAATCCTGCGCTCCCGGGAGTTGCCCGGGCGAGAGAGGAGATGGTTTTTGGACAAACGGATTCTGAGACCCCATCGTGGGGTTGGGTGCCCCAGTTGGTGTCGGGGCCTGAGGCTGGCCCCTCACCCAGTTTCCCTGCTGGGGATCATTTTGTCCAGGCAAAGGCAAAGCAGACAGAGGCAAAAGAGGAGGCAGAGGGGTTCCATTCCTATGATATTTAGATTTACAATCCTTAGCCCAGTGGTATCCCTTTTCGCATTTTGGGCAAACTGACTTAGGAAGAGAATTTTGAGCCCCTTTAGGAGGCTTAAAAGGTCCTGGGTTTACAGTGCCAGCTGGGGGGTTTCTAGTTTTTACAGGGCACTGCCTGCTAAAATGACCTGGTTGACCACAGGAGTAACACAACATAGGCCCTTTTCCCCCTGGTGGCTTAGGGCCCATCGAGCCTGCAGATCCTCCTTTTAGAGCATTAGCCAAAGCGACCCCTTGAAGAAACGCGGGTCCCACTTCAACACAAGCTTTTATAAAATCCTCCAATGTGCCTGTCTTGCGTATAGGGCGCAGAAGTTGCTGACAAGTCTTATTTGCATTTTCATAAGCCAATTGCTTAACTAATAAGCGTCCTGCCTCAGGGTGTATTATAACTCTTTCCACTTCTTGTAATAATCTGGCCACAAAATCTTCATACTTTTCCTCTGCCTGTTGACGAATATTGACCAAACCTAAAGCCGGTGCCTGGCCAGGCGCCAAAGAACGCCAAGCACTGATTGCACACTGAGTCACTAGCTGCAAAGCTTCTTTAGGCATTTCTAGCTGCTCTTTATGTTCCACATAAGGGCCCTCCCCTATCAGCATGTCAGAGGTTATTCGAGGCCGACGCCGCGGGTTCTGAGAAACCGCTCGTTTGGCAGCATCTGAAAATTCTGCTTTCCACAGCAGATAGTCCCCTCCTGTGAGACAGACCCGAGCCAATTGTCCCCAATCCCAAGGTGACAACCATCTTCCTACCAAAGAGTCCAGAAGGCTAAGAGTATATGGAGCATTTGGTCCATACTGAGAACAAGCCACCTTCAATTCTTTCAATAATTTATAAGGCAATGGCTCCCAAGAGGGAGGGTCTTGCTCAAATTCATCAAAAACTACTGGAAAACATCCGAAGGAAAAATCTCCATTTTCTTGTGCCTCCTTAAACGCAGCTCGCACCCCGACCCTTGGCCCTTCATTCTTTTCTACTGGTTTTATTGGAGGAATCGGGGGTATCATTTTTCTCCCCTTTCTCTGACCCTTATGAACTGACTGTTTTTGTATCTCCTCAGTAGATTTTATTGGAGAATATTCACCTTCTGAAACCTGTAACCTTTTCTTTAACCTCTCGCTGAGTAAAGCGGGGTAAGCCCAATCATCCCCATGATAGCGTGCTGCTTCTTCTTCTAAAGTTTCCTCGTCTTGAGGAGAAAGTGTGTTGGGGTCATTATCATTGTCATTCTCTTCATCCGACCTCTCATCATCAGAATCTGGTCTATTTAAAACCTCAAAATTGGAAGTTGAGGAACTTAATAGCAGCGCAGTAGGTAACTCATTTTCAAACTTTTGGGTTTCGTGGGTAGGATCTAATGCATCTCTAATAAGGCCTCATAATGAAAAAGTCTCAGCAGGGATCTTTTCAGGCCCATGCACTGTATAATAATTTTTTAAGGCCTTTCCTACCTTCTGCCATGTTTCTAAATTTACAGTCCCTTCTTCCGGGAACCAAGGGCAACAGTCTTGCACAAAACACATAAACTTAGTTATCTGGGCCCCTGACACTTTCACACCTCTAGCCCTTAACATAGTTTTAAGAATATCAACGAAGAGTCGTCTCTCTTTTGACTCTGCGTGGCCCATTGCTTAGATGTCTTTAGTTCTGACTACCTGCCTCCTTCTCTTTCTTACCTGGCCTTCTCCCTTCTACCAGGGGGTCTGCAGCACCCTATAGGCAGGGTCCGACCTGTCCGAGAGAAAAGCTTACCCTTCCGGTCCCTGTTCGGGCGCCACTCGCCGGAGTCCAGCTCCGGCGAGACCAGAGTCCCGGAGGGAGGTACAGGTGCGGCAAAAGAGTGATGAGCATTCAGACGAGATGGTGGGTGGAATGCTACAATCTTTATTTTGCAAAGCCGTTATATAGTGTAAAAACAATTTATCACCCAGGGCAAGTTGTCAAACATAATAATTACAATGGTTGACTTATGGGTTTAATTGATCTTATCTCTTTCGTTTGCTGTTCTTAAGAATAGACAATGACTTCTGTCCCTAAGCATGTGCGGGTAGCCACATCACTAGGGTATTATTTTCCTGTTCTTTTCCTCGTTCTTGTTAAAGATTACCTTCTACCCATTTTTCATTCTGTCTAAACACAAAGATCGATTTTTCTTCTATTCACTACCTGTCAACCCATTGGCCAGGGGTGCAAGTGGAGGAATGCTTATAATTACTAGTCTATATTCCCATGACGGTAGCCAAGCAATAATTTTCAGCTTATACACAAGTGATTGTTTCTTATGCTATGTAGGTAAGCAGAGTCACTCAGGCAGTTAGCGTCTGAGCTCATTGTTACAAGTTTCATGATTAACAGAATGTGGTAAATTCCTGTAAGATTTCTAAGTAATTTCTACTAATGTTTCTCTTTCCCAGTCCCCTATTTCATCGTTATAAAAATTCCTTTCCTTCACTATTCCCTATTAATGCTATTAATAGCAAAGTTACAAAACATGCAAGGAGAGAGAGGAAAGCCAGCCCTCATATCTCGCTGCTCTGCAGCCAAGACTGTCCCCCGGTGACTCTGTCATGCCGCAGGGGTGTTTTGGCTCCCGACATATCAACAATTTCAGAAATTGAAAAAATAATTAGAAGAGCAAAATGACTTTTTTAGCAAGGAGATAGAAAACCTCAAAAAGAATCAAATAGAACTTCTGAAGATGGAGAACACAATGAAAGAGATGAAAAATGAAATAGCAAGCCCAGGAAATAGAGTCAACCAAATGGAGGAAAAGATCAGCAATATCAAAGACAGAAGTCTAGAAATAAATCAGAAGGAGGAAGAGAGAAATATAAGAATAAAAATAATGAAAAAAAAATACAAGAAATAGCTGATACCATCAAGAGATGAAACATAAGAATAATGGGCATTCTGAAGGGGAAGAATAGGAGCAGGGATTAGAAAGCATTTTCAGATGAATAGTTGACAAGAATTTTTCAAATCTAAGGAATGAGCTGGAGGTTGGAATTCAAGAAGTCAAGAGAACATCTGATTATCTCAACCCAGAAAGGCCTTCTCCAAGAAATCTTGTATTAAAATTATCAAAAATCAACAACAAAGAAAGAATTCTCAGAGCAGCCAGGGACAAGAAGATGGTAACCTATAAAGGTAAACCCATTAGATTATCCTCCGACTTCTCAGCACAAAAATTACAAGCTAGAAAGGAGTGGAATTAAATATCCAAATTATTAAATAAAAGGAACTACCAGCAAAAAGTAATGTACCCAGCAAAACTCTTCTTTAGATATGAAAGAGAAATAAAGACCTTTCAGACATACAAAAATTAAGGGAATTTTCCACTATGAGGCCCGTATTATAGGAAATACTGAAAACAAAAAGACAAATATATATATATATATATTGAGATAATGATGACTGAAAAGGGGAAAATTCAAAGATCCAAATTCAAAAGAGGAATGGAGATGAGGCACACAGAGAAAAAATGAACTGATTTATATATATGTACTATCTTTTATATACACATAATAGTAACCACACATCAAAGATTCAGAACTGAAATACATAACATAAAACAAAAAGGGCCAAAGGAGAAAAAAAAAAAAAAACAGAAAACTCAACAATACCAAAAATAAAAAAAAAAAAGATAAAATGGCTATAGAAAAACCTCATATTTCACTAATCACAATAAATGAAAATGGATTAAATTCACCAATAAAAAGGCATAAAGCTGCAGATTGCATACAAACAAAACAAAATAAAACAAAACAACAAAAATTCAACTATATGCTTGCTGCCTCCAGGAGACACATTTCAGTTCCAAAGACAAATATACACCTGAAGTAAAATGGTGGAGAATGATATTTCAAGCAAATGGCATTCAGAGAAAAGCGGGAGTAGCAGTACTAATATCAGATGAAATAGACTTCAAAATAAAAAGAAGGTAAAGAAAGATACTGAGGGACACTTCATAATGATAAAGAGAATCATGCATCAAGAAGACATAACACTTATTAATGTCTATGCTTTCAATCATGGTGCCCCAAAATATATAAAACAATTACTAACAGAACTAAAGGAAGAAACAGACCAAAACACTATCATAGTAGGGGGCCTAAATACCCCACTGTCAGATATAGACAGATCATCCAAGCAGGAAATCAAGAAGAAAATAACATTTTTAAGTGATGCATTAGACCAACTGGACATAATTGCAATTTACAGAGCCTTCAATCCCAAAAGAGCTGCTGATACATTCTTCTTTAGTGCACATGGAACATTCTCAAAGATTGACCACACACTGGAACACAGAGAGCCTCAACAAATATAAGGAGGTTGAAGTCATACCAGCCATATTCTCTGATCATAATGCTTTGAAGCAGGAGATCAACTGTAAAAAAAAAAAAAAAAAGCAGGAAGAACCACGAATACATGGAAATTAAACAACATACTACCAAAGAATGACTGGGACAGAGAAGAAATAAAAAGAGAGATTGAGAGATACACAGAAAGATCAAGTGTAGAGATATATAGAAACAAATGATAATGATAGTACAACATGTCAAAACTTTTGGGACACAGCAAAAGTAGTAATAAGAGAAAAATTCAAATCATTACAAAAAACAAGAATGAGCCCAAATAAACCTAATGTTTCTTCTCTAAATAGTAGAAAAGAAAGAACAAATGAAGCCTAAAATCAACAGAAGGAAAGAAATCATCAAAATTACAGCAGAATTAAATAACATTGAAAGCAATAAAAAAGAAAAAGAAATGAAACAAAGAGCTGATTCTTTGAGAAAATTAGTAAAATAAACAAACCCCTGGCTAGACTCACTAAAGAAAAAAGAGAAAGGACACTAATAAACAAAAACTGGGATAAAAGGGGAAATTATGACAGACACTGCAGAAATACAAAGGATCTTATAAGAATACTATGAAAAAGTATATAAAACCAAGTTTGATAGCCTAGAAGAAATAGACCAGTACTTAGAAAGATACAACTTTCCTAGACTGAATCAAGAAGATCTGGAAAATCTAAATAGACCAATCAGTAGTATGGAAATTGAAACAATCATCCAAAACCTACCAAAAAGTAAAAGTCCAGGACCAGATGGCTTCATCAGTAAATTCTACCAAACATTCAAAGAATACTGAATAGCTATTCTTCTTAAACTCTTCCAAAAAATTTGAAGAGGAAGCAATACTTCCTAAATCATTTTATGAGGTCAATATAAGCCTGATACCAAAACCTGGTAAGATAACACACAATAGAGGAAAATACAGACTGATATCTCTCATCAAAACAAATGCAAAAATCTTGAATAAGATACTACTGAATGGAAGACAGCAACATATTAAAAAGATTAAACATCATGGTCAAATGGGCTTCATTCTAGATGGCACAGCGATGGTTCAACATACACAAACTAATTAATATGATACACCATGTAAAAATATTAAATAAAAATAATCATATAATCACATCAGTAGATGCAGAAAAAGCCTTTGACAAGATATGGCATCATTTATGATCAAACACTTAACAAAATCAGTATAGAAGGAAAGCACCTCACATAATAAAGGCCAATTGTGACAAACCCTCAGCCAACATTATACTTAATGATGAAAAACTAAAAGCCTTCTCTCTGAGATCAGGAACAAGACAAGGCTTTCCACTAATGCCACTGCTATTTAGTATAACATTGGAGGTCCTAGCAAGTGCAATCAGAAAAGAGAAAGATATGAGTCATCCAAATAGGAAATAAAGAGTGCAAATGACACGCTTCTCTATATAGAAAACCCCAGACTCCACAAGAAAAATACTAGAAACAATAAGCAAATACAGTAAAGTTTCTGGATATAAATTCAATGTTCAAAAATCCATAGCATTTCTATACTCTAATAATAAATTGTCAGAATAAGAAGTGGAAAAATAATTCCTTTTGAAATTGCACCAAAAAGAATAAAATACCTAGGAGCAAATTTAACAAAACACATGAAGGACCTATAAGATGAAATCTACAAGACTCTATTAAAAGAAATCAAAGAAGTTACAAAGAAATAGAAAGATATCCATGTACATGAGTAGAAGAATCAGCATTGTTAAAATGACTTTATTACCTATAGCATTATACAAATTTAATGCAATGCAATCCTCATCAAAATCTCATTGGGATTTTTTTATAAATATAACAAAAAATCATCACATTTGTATGGAAGCACAAAAGACCCCGAACTGCCAAAGCCATTCTGAGAAAATAAACGAGACTTGAGGCATCACTCTTCCCAACTTCAAATTATACTGCAAAGTGACAATAATCAAATCAGCATGGTATTGGCAGGAAAGCAGACACAAAGACCAGTGGAACAGAATCAAGAGTCCAGAAATAAACATATGCTTATATGGGAAAATAAGTTTTGACAAATGAACCAAAAACATGCAGTGGAGAAAAAACCTTCTTCAAAAAATGGTGCTGGAAAAACTGGAAAGCCTCCTGCAGAAGGACGAAACTAGACATCAAAAGTAACTCAAAATGGATTAAGTATCTGAATATAACACTTGAAACAATAAATTGCATAAAAGAAAGCATAGGAACTATATTCATGAACCTTGGACTTAAAGAGGATTTTAGAATTTGATCTCAAAGGCAAGGGAGTAAAAGCAAAAATAAATGAATGTGACTACATCAAACTAAAAAGCTTCTGCTCAGCAAAAGAAATTGTCAATAAGGTAAAGAGACAACCATCTGAATAGGAAAATATATTTGCAAGCAACACCTCCGACAAGGGCCTAATATCCAAAATATACAAAGAACTCATACAACTCAATAACAACGAAAAAGCAAATGATCCATTTAAAAAATGGGCAGAGGACCTGAACAGACACTTCTTCCTAGTTAACAAACATATGAAAAGATGCCCAACATTGCTAGCTGTTAGGAAAATGCAAATCAAAACCACAATGAGATATCATCTCATACCTGTTAGAATAGCTATAATCAACAGGAAAAAATAATAACATGTTGGAGAGAAATGAAACCCTCATACACTGCTGGTGGGACTGCAAATTGATACAGCCACTATGAAAACTAGTATGGAGGTTCCTCAGAAAAACTAAGAATTGATCTACTATATGATCCAGCAATCCCATTACTGGGTATTAACCCCAAAGACTTGAAAACCTATATACAAACAGATAGTTGCACACTAATATTTATAGCATCATTATTCACAGTGCCCAGGACATGGAAGCAACCGAAGTGTTCTGCTATAGATTATTGGCTAAAGAAACTGTGGTACATCTTTACAATGGAATATTACTCATCCATAAGAAGAGATGAAATACTGCTATTTGCAACAACATGGATGGACCTGGGAATAATCATGCTAAGCAAAATAAGCCAGACAGAAAAAGTTGAAAATCACATGATATCACTTATATGTGAGATATAAACCAAAAAGCAACAAATGTGCAGGACAAACAAACAGAGACTCATGGACATGGACTATAGGCTAGTGGTTACTGGAGGACTACAGACTAGTGTTTACTAGTGGAGGGGGGGAGGAGCGAATTGGTAGACAGGGTAAAGAATGGTCAAAGATAGGGGGATAGAGGGAGGGTGAAGTGGGTAAAGGGGATCAAATATATGGTAGCTGAAGTTAACTGGACTTTGGGTGGTAAACACACAATAGCATATACAGATGTCAAATGATAATGTACACTTGAAAATTACATAATGTATTAACTAATATTACCCCAATAAACTTTTAAAAAAAAGAGAGAGAAAAAAAACTTAAAAGCTTCTGCACAGCCAAAGAAGCTGTGAGCAGGGTAAAGAGACAACCATCTGAATAAGAAAATATATTTCCAAGCAATGTCTCCAATAAGGACTAATATACAAAATACACAAAGAATTCATACAGCTCAAAAGCAAAAACAAGAACAACAACAAAAAAAACAATCTAATTTAAAAAAATGGACATAAGACCTGAATAGACACTTCTCCCAAGAAGACATATAAATGGCAACAAACATATGAAAGGAAGCTCAACATCACTAGTTATTAGGGAAATGTAAATCAAAACCACAATGTGATACCATCCCACACCTGTTAAAAAAGCTGTAGTCAGGACAAGTAATAACAAATGTTGGAGAGGATGTGGAGGAAAAGGAACCCTTATACACTGCTGGTGGGACTGCAAATTGGTATAGCCACTATGTAAAACAATATGGAGGTTCCTCAAAAAACTTAGAACTGGGAGAGAAAATAATAATGACATAGATGATAGAGGCTCTATTCATTCCTCTGGTGACCAAATCAAAGTTGTGACAAAAACAAGGAACAGAGAGGAAGGAAAAATTTCTTAGAATCTAGATGAACAGCTATACAAATAGGGAGAAATCTAAGAAATCACCCCTCAATTACAGAAGGTGGGATAGGGCAAGGACATGAAGTTTCCCTGTCTAGAGTGTCTGAGTTGGGCAGAGGCAGTGGCAGAGGCAGTGGCAGAGGCAGCGGCAGCTGCAGACACCTCTTAAATGTGCCATGGCCATAAGTGAACTTTCAAGGTGATGGACCTGCTCACCCTTAGCACCAGTGCAAGTTCAGCTGTGCAGGGAGCACCAGGAACTTACAGAGAAACAGTGAGTTATCTGAGTTAGGGCTGTGGCAAGACTCCCTTTATACAGAAGTGCCAGCAGTATTCATTGTTCTTCTCTTGAGCCCTTCCTCCTCCCAGGGTTTAGATGCAGTGCTACCATAGACAAGACATCATCAAACTGGATAAGAGAGGTCACTACACCCAGAGGAGTTCCTTAAACTCTGCCTCCCCCAACTCATGGCCCCACTCAAGCTGCATCTAGGTATGTCCTTGCTTAGTCAGGTGCCCTTGGCTGAACAGTGCCTAGACACACACTGCTGGCAGCTGTCCTTGGTTTCTGGTGTGACCTATGAAGACAACTGTAAGCACAGCATCTATGGATTGCTTGCTGAATCTTTGAGGTGGCCCCACAGGGGCACAGGCTTGAGCTAAATTTGGCCTGTAGCTGAACTCCTCTCAGGACTGTGCCACTGAACACCTACCACACTAATAAGACTGAGAGACTTAAGAGCTTTGCTTAGTATATAGAAACAGACACAGTAAGGCAGCCAAAATAGGAAAACAAAGAAGCAGAAGCCATATAAGAGAACAGAACAAAGATCCAGAAATAAGGGAGTCAAGCAATCTAACAGATGCAGAGTTCAAAACTCTGATTGTAAAGACACTCAATTAACTTAGTGGAAGTGTGGATGAAGTCAATGAGAACTTCGAAAAAGAGATTTAAAAAGCACATAAAAATGGGAATGGAAATTATAAAAGAGAACCAGTCAGAAATGAAGAGCACACTATCTGAGATGAGAATAAACAAAGTGAATAAAGAAGAGGATCAAGTGACTTATATAGAGGATGGGAAAGTCAAGGAGACTCAATCAGAATGGCAAGAAAATATAGACTATAATAATAATTTAAGAAGTCTATGGGACACTACTAAGGGTAAAAATTCTGTGTCATAGGGGTACTTGAAGGAAGATGTTGAAGAGCTATTTAAAGAAATAATGATGGAAAATTTTCCTAACCTGGTGAAGGAAATAGACATCAAACCCCAGGAAGCTCATTGTGTTCCAAAAACCAGGAACCCAAAGAGGCCCATAGACACATCACAATTAAAATGCCAAACGTTAAATACAAAGAGAGAATCTTAAAAGCAGCAAGAGAAAAGCAGTTACCTCAAGGGAGCACCCATAAGACCGGCAGCTGAGTTCTCAAAAAAAGACTATGCAGGACAGAAGAGCTTGGCAAAAAATATTCAATGTGATGAAAACCCAAGATCTACAACCAAGAACACTTTATACAGCAAAGCTATCATTTAGAGTTGAAAGACAGATAAAAAGCTTCCCAGACAAAAATAAATTAAAGAAATTTGTCATCACCAAGCCAGTATTACAGGAAGTGTTTGAGAAACTTCTTTAAAAAGAAAAGATGTGTATCAAAAACATGGATAAAGAATGGTAATAATTACATGCCTATCAACAAGTACCTCAAATGGAAAAGAATTAAGTGATCCAACCAAAAGATATGGTGGCTGAATAGATTAGAAAATAAGACCCCTACATATGTTGCCTACAAGAGACTCACTTCAGATTAAAAGACACACAGACTAAAGGGAAGGGGATGGAAAAATATATTGCCTTGATAGACCTAAAGGGTATTGTGCTAAATGAAATTTATCGGATAGAGAAAGACAAATATCACATTTCATGTACATGTAGAACCTAAAACAAAATCAACAACAAAAGCAAAAATAAACTTATAGATACAGAGACTATTTAGAGAGATACTACATAGAAAGATGATTGAGGGGACAAAAAAAAGGCAAAGAGATTAAGTGGTACACATGGATATTTGCAGAATAGACATAGAGATGTATAGTGTAACATGGAGAAAATGTAAGGGGGAGAGGGGTACTAGATTTAGTGGGATGATCACTTTGCCAGCTGAAACTGCTATATTATTATATGCCAGCTATAATTGAAAAAACCCTCTTAAATTGTACAATGTAAATACAAGCAACTAATTGTCTATTATATTTCAATAGAGACCAAAAAAAAGCACTAAGAATTGATCTATCATATGATCCAGCAATCCCTCTACTGCATATTTACCCCCAAAGACTTGAAAACTTATATCCAAAAAGATATTTGCACACCAATGTCCATACCTGCATTATTTACGGTGGCCAGAATATGGAAACAACTGAAATGTCTTACAATAGATGACTGGATAAATAAGCTGTTGTACATATATACAATGGAATATTACTCAGCCATAAGAAGAGATGAAATACTGCCATTTGCAACATGAATGGATCTCAAGATTATCATGCTAAGTGAAATAAGTCATACAGAAAAGTTGCAAATCAAATTATATCACTTATATATGGAATATAAACCTAAAAGCAACAAACAAACAAGACAAGCAAACACAGACTCATGGACATGAACAATAAATTTGTCGTTACCAGAGGGTAGCAGGGAAGAGGGGTGTAAATGGAGTAAAAAGGGTCAAATGTGTGATGACAGAAAGAAATATAACTATGGGAAGTGCATACACAATTCAATATATACATGCCTTACTATTGAATTGCACACCTGAAACTTACTGGATTGCATTAACCAATGACATCATAATAAAAATAATTTGTTTCAAAAAATTTTTAAAGAAGAAAAATAAAAATATATAAAAATAAAAATAATGGGTTAACAAACCAAATCTTATGTGATGCAGTTAAAAGGGGGCTTAGAAAAAAATTACAGCTATAAATTTATATTTTAAAAAAGAAAAACAGTCTTCTATTAATAACCTAAACTGTCTGCCTTAAGACACTGGGAAAGAAAAGCAAACTAACTTTAAGCAAGCATAAAGAAGAAAATAATAAATATTAGAGTGTAAATTAATAAAATAGGAATAGAAAAATAATAGAGAATCAATAAAACTGGTTCTTTGGGAAAAATAAAAAACAAGATTGACAATCCTCTAGATAGACTGACTAAGGGAAAAAGAGTTGACCGAATTCAATAGGATCAGAAATGAAAGAGGAAACATTACTACTGACCTTAATGTAAAAAAAAGAATTATAAAGAAATACTATGAATAATTCTATACCAATGACATTAGATAACTAAATGAAATGGACTAATTTCTAGAAAGACAAAAATTACTGAAATTAACTTAAAAATTAGACAATATAAATAGAGCTATAACAGTGGGCAAATAACCAAGAAACTATCCACAAAGGAAAGCCCAAGTTCAGATGTCTTCACTGCTGAATTCTTCTAAACATTTAAAAAAAATAATAGATATCAATTCTTCACAAATTCTTTTAAAAATAGACATCATAAGAAAATTATAGACTAATATCTTTTATGAACGTGGACCCCAAAATTCTCAACAAAATACTAACAAACAAAATTCACAACATATAAAAATAATTATACACCATGATCAAGTGAGATTTATCCCAGGAATGCAAAGTTGGTTTAACATCCAAAAATACATGTAATATGCCACATTAATAGAATATAAAACAAAACAAAGAGAAAACACCGATAATATCAGAAAACATTTGACAAAATCCAATACCCTTTCCTGATGCAAACTCTCAACTAAGAATAGAAAGAGATCTCTTCAGACTGACAAAGGACATCTGTGAAAATATCTCACAGACAACACTATACTTATTACAATTTTTTCTCATTATGGTATCTCTTGATTAACTAATTAATTTTTTAATGTTGTCAAACTTGTCAATCATTTTCTTTATTGTTGTCATGCTGTGCTTGTTTTTAAAATTCTTTCTACCCCAAATTTACGAATATATTCTTCTTATAATGCTCCAAAATTTTTATGTATTTGTCTTTTGCATTTGTCTTTAACTCAGATATTTTTCTGTATGATAAAGTATAAGTCAACACATATATGTCCACTTTTCTAGAACTATTTATTTAAAAGTTTACTCTCCCCTATCTGCAGTATATTTTCTGTTCTCTATCAAGTGTCCACATGAGTGTTAGCTCTCTATCATGTTTGATTTCTCTACTTGCCTTTCCTGTGCCAATGCCATGCTTCTTTAATTACCGTAGAGATTTTGAATGAGCCTCAGTTTCAGATGGAGCAAATTCTCTCATTTTGCTTCTTATTTTTACTCATGTTTTAGTTAATTGTTCATTTATAATTCTATATATATTTAGAACTAGTTCATCAATTTCCAAATTTGTTAGACTTTTGTTGGGGTTGCTTTGAATCTGTGGACTATTGAGGGTAAGTTGCATTTTTATAATACTGGGTATTTCATTCCAACAATTTCATATGCATCTCCATTTATTTGGGTCTTAATTAAATTCTCTCACTAAAATTTCATGATTTTGTCCATAGACATCTCATAGATCTCTATAAGCACAATTTTATTAGATTTAGTACTAAATATTAATTTTATTAGGTTCATTACTAAATATTACACATTCTATTCAATTTATCCCATAACAATCAATGTATCATTTTATTTTATAGTTGTCTATTACTTGCATATAAGAATGATTGATTTTTATATATTTATTTGCTTCTAGTACCTTGAATGTCTCTAATTTTAATTATACCATTTTAGGAAGAACAATACAAGAAAAAAAATTATAGTACTACTTCTTTGATTATAGGACTATGACAGTTAGCAAAATATAGTAACAGATACTAACAAGGTAGATGTATTGGTCAGCGCAGGCTGCTATAACAACATACCATAACCTAAGTGGGTTAAAAAACAGATATTTATTTGTCGCAGTTTTGGAGGCTAGGATGTCTAAGATTAGGGTGCAAGCATGGTTAGGATCTGATGTGGCCCTTATTTCAGGTTTCTATATGGCTGCTTTTTTTGCTCTATCTTCCTTGTCAGAAAGAGGAAACTCTTGTGTGTCTTCCTCTTCACATAAAGGTACTCACCCCATCATAATGGTTCTACCCTTATTATTTGATTTAATCCTAATTTTCTCCCAAAGGCACCACCTTCTCATCTCATCATATTGGGGTGCAGGTCTTCAGTACATGAATTTGGGGCATACTCTCAGCCCATAAAGTATCAGAGTTTCAGTTGTTTTATAACTTGCAAACACTTAATATTTTCATTCTTTTTAAATGTTTGCCATTAGGTGGTATCTTATTGAGGTTTAATTTGCATTTTCCTCATGATTTAACATTATTCATCTTTTCATACATCAACTGACCTTTGGATAATCTTTGTGTGTGTATGAAGTGCCTACTCAAGATTTTTTCCATCTCTTTCTTGGTTTGTTTGACTTTTTCTTTACTTGTAAAAATTCTTCAAATATTCAGAATATGAATTAACATCAATGTTTCTTTTATTTTGAAATTACTTAAAAATAAGTGTAGTTTATGGTATACTAAAACACATAAACCTTGCTTTTAATTGGATTGTGCTCAGCAATTGATTTCTTCTAAGTTTAGTGCAGCCTTCTGGTCAATAGCAATTTCAGGATCTCAAATTTGTCCTTAATCAGAACCAACTATAAATCACATACAAATTTAATCAGCATACATTGTATATCTTCCACCAAATCTGTTCAAATGTAGCAAGACATGTCCAAACAGAGCTTGTATCCCAGACCTGGAATTCTACTTCACTTTGACTTACATGTTTATCTTATAAATTGTCCTTTGTAAATCTAAGCCTTCACCTAATGATCGCCACACTCCATAGGCCTCCACAGTGCATTCTACTAAAAAATAAGTGTGAAAAATCACAGAATCTCTAAATTAAACTTGCCTTTTAGAATTTAAAACTTAATTTAACCTCTTTGTTAATTCAGGATATTTTTCTATCTCTAAGACTTCTTGCAGATATAATTACAGCTGACTAATGATGTATCTAATATCCTGAGATACAATTTCCATGGGTATATAACCTTAAAAACCATAAGTAGGTAGAAGCTCTCTTACCTATTCACACCTCAGCCTCATATTTCCCCTTAATCTTTTCTTTTTCCACTTTAAATATTATGTTATTGCTGTTTGAAAAGAAGGAAGCAAAACAGGTGTTAAATAATACTGCTCTCTTCTGTCAAAGGTAATGTAACACCATTTTCCTGCTACTGTGAATTTATCACTTTCTTGTTCCTTTCTGCTATAAACTTATTTTGAAGCATGTGCACACACAAATACCATAATTACTGTTTATTCCAAGGTATGAGGAATGTGTGTGCAATTAAAATATATCAATATTTGTTTTATTAATAAGTGATTGCTTCCTAAAAGGGTCTGAGGCCTAAATGAGATCAACCATAGCTCAACTGCCATTCTAGTGCTGAACACTGAGTACCTTCTTATAAACTGGTTCTTAATTTGCTCTTCTTTCTCCTGTATGTTGCCTCTTCTCTCTACCTTTCTTCATTACTCATCTTCATTTCTTTCATAACATAAGTTTTCATTATTAGACAGTGAAAATAAATTGGAACTTTTAGGGCCGAGTTCCAGCTTATCTAATTATTAGATAAATAAATTTAAACATATTATTTATTTTCTTTCTGTGTTGACTTTCTTAGTTTTATAATGGGAACAATAATAACCACCTGATTATTAGTGCGAATTAAATGTGATGCATTTAAAGATAGCTGACACATAGAAGCAGCTTGTGAATGTCAGTACTCCTTTTTATTCTTGCATTCTTCCTTTTTACTGTCTTTTACTCCTTCCTTTTTCTCTCCTTATTTCTCTCCCCTTCTCTGCCTTCTTCCTTTTCTATCTTTCAGTCTTAAATTTCCACAACACCTTCTGCTCCCATTCAATCTGTCTTGTGTAAGATGTGAGCCAAAATGGAAACTTCACTTCTGAGATGACTGAGAACTATAGGATATTACAATTCACTACTGGCCTTATATCTTTCAATAGTAGCCTACAGGCCCAGAAACAGTACAAATCCAGTGGGTAGGCAAAACTCTTTTTATCTCTATTTTTGCTCCTAGTTTGACTCTAATAGGGATATTTGATGCTTTCAGTTGGGGGTTTTGACATACGTCTACCACGTTGCCTTCTGAATCTAAACTAGTTTCTCTTCTTGTGCTGGAATCAGGCTCCAAAGGTACACAAAAGCTTATCAGAACTATTGAAACAAAGAGATAAGGAAAAACAGTCTTCAGACTCCTTTATCTAAACTATGAAGTGGGCCTGAAGAGAGTTTTCTTACCACTCAAGAGCCAATTATTAAAAGTCAAGCAAAGGTTAATAATCATAGATGTTGAAGGGTTAACCCAGAAAAGAGTCCCTCCACATATTTAGAAGACAGTTGGCTGTCTGGCCTGCAGCCATAAGGAAGGCAGTATACAAAGGGTTCTCAGCAAGGCCTGCTCAAAAAGACACTCTCTGCTTCTGTCTTGCTCCTGAAGATGTTTTCTGCTCCTGTTTCCAAGTAACACATCCTGCTCCAATCTGCCTAGAAAGGAGGCTGCTCCCCCAGTGAGATAACCTCTCCCTCTACTTGTGCACCTAAAACCTTGCTTGCCCTTGGCCGTGTGTGGCCACCTTCAGAGTGGCTCTGTATCATAAGTAATACACAGCATGCTTCACTCCTCTGGTCTTCCTGGTGGGTTTTTTGGAATATTCAAAGCCCAGATGCAGGTTCCTGGCCTGGAGCTCCTTCATTATAGATGGTAAGAAATTAGTAACATGTGAAGGGCAAGATAAGGTAAGAATATAGAAGTTAGATTCTTTCCACCATTATTAACCATATGACCTCAGTATATCACTTTACCCTCTCTGAACTATAAATTCATAATGTAAATAATAAATATCATTTCTTGTGTGCATATCAAATGTCATGCCTCATGCTCAGGGCTTTATGTACTAATCATATTTTTTTTAATTTTCTGTATTTCCTAATGCAGAGAATCTTTGACATCTTGTGGCCTTGATGATCCCTGGAAAGACTGTTCCTCCTGCTGAGGACTCACCAAATTCTACAAATAATTTAAAAAAAAAAAATCCCTTGTGACTATGCCTTTCCATTGCAAACCAAATAATAAAGGTTATTCTTCAACCATTTTTTATCAAACTTTTACACTCTGGGCCACTATTTTCTTGCTCTAACCATTCCAGGGCAGGTACCACACATCTAACTATAGCCCTTATGCCCCAGAGCCTACCAAATTATTTAAACTGGTCAATCATTAATTTGTTTATCTTGCCTCACTCATTTCTTCCCACAAAAATTACAATGAAAACTCTTGCCCACATTTCCCCCTCACGCCCTCTGCCTCCTAACTGACACTGGTGGTTCTCCATGTGGCCCTGTGTGATATCCATTCTAGGGGTCTGTATGTATAAAAGCTTCATCATGACAATCATTGATGAAAGATATTTCCATGTCTATGTATTTTTTATCATATCTGATTAAAATAATACCAGGGTACATTTTATAACAATATGTTAACTCATTTAATCTTATAAAGTAGGTATTATTATTACCTGGTAGTATGGGTTTGAATTTCAAAATTTCTATAGCCATACTAGAGATAAACTTTTGTATGATTCTTTAAAAAAATTTGAGTGTTTTTGAGGCACAGTTCAGTGTCTTTAAACTATTATGCTCTGATTACAAACCCTAAGAAGTGCTCAGAAATCTAGAGAAAGAAATAAATTTCTATATTCAAACAAAGTTATCAAAGCCTCATAATCCACCATCTTTGGCTCAGGCCAAGAATAAACTCTACCTGGAGTTTAGTTTCAGGAAGGATCTAGAAGACACAGGATTATTCTAGGTCAGAAAATCACTTAGAGAATGAACAGGGGAATTTTAGCAAAGTAGAGTGATTTGGTTTTGGATTATATTATATGTTTGTCAAACTCCCTGAAGGAAGTTTCCTAGTGATTAATTAAAACAAAAAAAAACTGTTTAATAGATAAAGTTTATTTGTCTATCACATTCTTGGGATTATGTGGAGTAAAAAATAAAAGGGCTCATTGTATTTCAAAGTAGTGCAAGCTTATTCTCTAAAATCTTCATTTTTTCATTGCATGTAACCTCTGCTTAATGGTTTATCTCTTTATTTATTTAGGCCCATTTTAATATATCAGATCTTACTAGCTATTCTATTTTAATGGTTCAATATAAGCTAATAATTTACCTTTGTATATAGTCATATCTGAGAAAAATGACAGATTTGTTTTTTCCTTTCTAATATTTTGCCTTTATTTTTTTTTTAGCATGATTGCACAAGGCAATGAGTGAAGTACACAGAAGCCTATAATCTTGAATAGAAGTGATGAGATCTGGCATCCTAATTTGTTACCAATCTCAAACAGAATGTGTTCAATATTCCTCATATAAATATTAAATATTTCACATTTAAGATTGGTTTACTATAATTTTTAAAGATGCTAGATTAAAGAAATTATCTTCTATCACTAGGTTGCTTAGAGTTTTGATTATTATTGAATGCTAGGTTTTATCAATACTGTTTCTGTCTCTATTGAGGTGATCACATGGGTTTTTTTCTTTTTCGTTCTTAATGTGCAATTTAGAATGATTTATTTTTCAATACAAACTAAACCTGTGGTCTTAATATAAACTCAAGACCAGACTGACTTATAAATCATTTTAATCATGACTGTGTTTAATTTCTTTACTTTCAGGATAATTTGCATTTATATTCAAGAGTAAGACTGACCTATGATGTTCCTTTATCATAATGTCACTATTACTGAGATAATTAATACTACCCTCAGTTTTGCAGAAAACATTAAATATAGACCTACCATATGACTCAGCCATTCCACTCCTAGGCATTTATCCAAGAAATGAAAGCATATAACCATACAAAATCTTATACATAAATGTTCATAGCAGCTTTATTTATAACTGGAAATAATATAAATATTCATCAGCAGGTGAATGGATAAATTGTGATATTTTCAAGCAACAGTATAATATCAAGCAATAAAAAGAAATAAACTCCTGATACAAGCAACATGGATGAATTTCAAAATAATGATGCTGAGTGAAAGAATTAAAAAAGAGAGATCTTTGGAAACATGGCTGAGTGAGAAACATCTCCAGATCTCTACTCTTGAAACAACAGTAAACTGAACATCTAAAACTCAACAAAAAAAAAAAAAAAAAAAAAAAAAAAAACCACCCAAACTGCGCATGAGCATGTCTGAGCATGGGATCTGTGCATAAGAGCAACCACAGGTCAGAACCCAGGGTGTCAGGCAGTGGACTGTGAGAAATAAAGAAACTGCCTCTTGCAGCCACCAGAGCTACATGTAGGAGGAGGGGGAGAAGAGAAGAAGCAGTGAGTTCCCTGAACAGCCCTGCTTGAAAGAGTTGAGAATTCCATGAAGCCGGCAGCCCAGCCATAAGGGGAAAAGGCAGAGAAGCGGGAAGTCAGAAAAACAACAGTTGATTATCACTGGCCACAGATGCAAAACTAAAACTGAGCCACAACTCCCAACCCCCAAACCAGAAAGGCACTCCACTATACTTTCCAAGACCAAACACCACAGAGTCACAATGGGAATCTGAGAAAACACTATGGAAGCTGTTGCTAACACCAACAGGGACTAAAACTGAGGGTAGCAAGTGTGATTAAATATCTATCAGAAAATAAAAAGGCATTGCTAAGGCTTTATATAGAGCAGGGATCCTAAAAGCCTGGACACCACCTACTAGAAACCAAAAGGAAAGCACCTACTTTGCAGCAGGCTAAAGGTAGACCTTTATATGATAAATCTTCTTTTGGAAAAAAAAAGCAAAATACATTTTCATTAATGCCCAGGCAGAGAAATAGTCCACTAAACACCATGAACAACCAAGGTGAAAAGGCATCGCAAAAAGAAAGAGAAAAATCACCAGAAA
The DNA here is from genome assembly GCA_030015415.1 of Cynopterus sphinx. Classification (NCBI taxonomy): domain Eukaryota; kingdom Metazoa; phylum Chordata; class Mammalia; order Chiroptera; family Pteropodidae; genus Cynopterus; species Cynopterus sphinx. Next base: position 35,877,457 of record CM057386.1, read on the forward strand.
ATAATCTTACAGACATAGAAATATGCGACATAAATGACAGAGAATTCAGGATGGTACTTTTGAAAAAAACTCAGTGAATTCCAAAATGAATCATATCAACAATTTCAGGAATTAAAAAGAACACCTTGATAAGCAGAGCAAGGAGATTGAAACCCTCAAAAAGAACAGAATAGAACTTCTAGAGGTGAAGAACATATTGCAAGAGATGAAAAATGAAATAGTAAACTTGGGAAAAAGAATCGATGGAGGAAAGAATCAGTGATATCAAAGACAGAAGCCTAGAAATAAATCAGAAAGAAGAAGAGAGAAATCAAAGAATGAAGAATATGAAAGAGAAATACAGGAACTAGTTGATACCATCAGGAGAGAAAACATAATACTAGGCATTATTGAAGGTGAAGGAAAAAGACAGGGACTAGAAAGCATTTTCAGACAAATAATTGACAAAAATTTCCCAAATCTAAAGAATGAGCTGGAGCTTGAAATTCAAGAAGTCAACAGAATACCCAATTATCTCAACCCAAAAAGGCCTTCACCAAGACACACTATTAAAATTATCAAAAATCAATGACAAATACAGAATTCTCAGGGCAGACAGGAAGAAGAAAATGGTAACTTATAAAGGAAAATTTATTAGATTATTCTCAGACTTCTCAACACAAACCTTACAGGCCAGAAAGAAATGGAATCAAATATTTAAACTATTAAGTGAAATGAACTATCAGCCTGGAATACTGTATCCAGCTAAACTCTCCTTTAGATATGAAGGAGAAATTAAGACCTTTTCAGACATACAAAAATTGAGGGAATTCTCCACTACAAGGCCTGCATTACAGGAAATACTGAAAGGGGTCAGCTCACCTAAGACAAAATGACCAAAAAAAAAAAAAGAAGAGTGCAACCCTTACTAAGAATAGGGCATTATAAACTTAAATAATAAGAAGAGAATTATTATAACAAGATAGTAATTAACATTCACCATACATAGGGATAAACTGAGACAACAATGACTGAAACGGGGGGATTCAAAGATCCAGTACCACAAAGTGGAATGGAAATAAGGTACATGAAGAAGAAAATGGATGACTGAATATATTTAACTATCCTTTACATATTCGTAATGATAACCACACACCAAAGATTTAGAACTGAAGTATATAACATAAAACAAGAAGGACCAGAGGCAAAACTGACAAAAGCCAATCAAAAAAAAAAAAAAAAAAAAAAAAAAAAAACCAGAAATACAAGGACAAGGAAGCAATGGAAATAATGAGCTGCCAGAAAACAAAAGATAAAATTGCTCTAAGAAAAGCTTATATTTCAATAATCACCCTAAATGTAAATGGACGGAACTCACCAATAAAAAGGCAGAGTTGCAGAATGGATCAAAAAACAAAACCCAACCATATGCTGCCTCCAAGAGACACATCTCAATTCTGAAGACATATATACACTTAAAGTTAAAAGGTGGAAGATGATATTTCAGCAAATGGTATTCAGAGAAAAGCGGGAGTAGCAGTTTTAATATCAGATGAAACAGATTTCATAATAATAAAAGTAAAGAAAGATTCTGAGGGACACTTCATAATGATAAAGAGAATCATACATTAAGAAGACATAACAGTTATTAATATCTGTGCTCCCAATTAGGGCGTCCCAAAATATGTAAAGCAATTACTAACTATTGTAGTAGGGAACCTAAATACCCCACTCTTGGACATGGAGAGATCATCCAAACAGAAAATCAATAAGGAAATAACATCCTTAAATGACACATTAGACCAACTGGACATAATTGACATTTACAGAGCCTTCCATCCCAAAACAGCTGCTTATGCATTCTTCTCTAGTGCACATAGAACATTCTCAAGGATTGACCACATACTAGGACACAGATGCTTCAACAAATACGAGAGGGTTGAAATCTTATCAACCATATACTCTCATCATAAAGCTTTGAAACTAGAGATCATCCACAAAAAGAAATAAGGAAGAAGCACAAATACATGGAGATTAAACAACATGCTACTGAAGAATGACTGGATCAGAGAAGAAATAAAAATAGAGGTCAAGAGATACATAGAAACAAATGATAATGATAGTACAATATATCAAAACTTTTGGGACATAGCAAAAGAGGTCATAAGAGGAAAGTTCATATCATCACAGGCCTACCTCCAAAAACAGGAACAAAGCCAAATAAACAACCTAATGCTTCATCTTAAAAAGCTAGAAAGAAAGAACAAATGAAGCCTAAAGTCAGAAGGAAATAATCAAAATTAGAGCAGAAATAAATGAAATTGAAAACAAAACAATAGAAAAAAATAAATGCAACAAAGAGCTGGTTCTTAGAGAAGGTTAATAAAATTAATGAATCCCTGGCTAGACTCACTAAAGAAAAAAAGAAAGGACACAATTAATAAAATCAGGAATGAAAGAGGAGAAATTACAACTGACATCACAGAAATACAAAGGATCATACAAGAATCCTATGAAAAAGTATATAACTCCAAATTTAATAACCTAGAAGAAATGGACCAGTACTTAGAAAGATGACATGATTATATAGAAAACCATAAAGTCCCCACAAAAAAACTACTAGAAACAATAAGCAAATATAGTAAAGTTTCTGGATACAAAATCAACGTTCAAAAATCCATAGCGTTCCTATACTCCAACAATGAAGCAATGAAGCGGAAATATAATTCGTTTTGGAACTGCAACAAAAAGAATACCTAGGTGTGAATTTAACGAAACATGTGAAGGACCTATAGAATGAAATCTACAAAACCTTATTAAAAGAAATTGAAGAAGATACAAAGAAATGAAAAGATATTCCATTCATTGATTGGAAAAATCAACATAGTTAAAATGACCATATTATCTAAAGCATTATACATATTTAATGCAATCCCCATCAAAATACCATCAGCATTTGTAAGGAAGCACAAATTTGTATGGGAGACTCTGAATTGCCAAAGCCATCCTGAGAAAAAAGAAAAAGGCTGGAGGCATCACTCTGCCCGACTTCAAATTATGATACAAAGCGACAGTAATCAAAATGGCATGATACTGGCAGAAAAACAGACACACTGACCAGTGGAACAGAATCAAGAGTCCAGAAGTAAATCCATATTTATACGGGCAAATAATTTTTGGAAAAAAGTCAAAAACATACAGTAGAGAAAGGAAAATCTCTTCAATAAATGGTGCTGGAAAAATTTAAAAGCCACCTGCAAAATTATGAAATTAGACTTTTGTCTATCACCAAACACCAAAAATAATTCTAAATGGATTAAGAACCTGAATATAAGACCTGAAACAATGAAATGCATAGAAGAAAACATAGGAATGAAACTCAAGGACCTGGATCTTAAAGAGGATTTTATAAATGTCACTTCAAAGGCAGGAGAAGTAAAAGCAAAAATAAATAAATGGGACTACATCAAACTAAAAAACTTCTGCTCATCAAAAGAAATTGTCAACAAGGTAACGACACAACCATCCAAATAGGAAAATGTATTTGCAAGGAACACCTCTAATAAGGGTCTAAAATCCGAAATATCCAATAAACTCATACAGCTCAATAACAATAAAAAATCCCATCAAAAAATGGGCAGAGGTTCTGAACAGACACTTCTCTCTAGGCCTGCAAACATACGAAAAGATGCTCAACATTGCTAGCTATTAGGGAAATGCAAATCAAAACTACAATGAGATACCACCTCACACCTGTTAGAATAGCTATAAACAGGACAAGTAATAACAAATGTTGGAGAGGATGAGGAGAAAAAGAAAACCTCATACGCTGCTGGTGGGACTGCAAATTGGTACAACCACTGTGGAAAACAGTATGGAGCTTCTTCAAAATACCTAAGAATTGGTCTACGACATGATCCAGCAATCCCTCTACTAGGTGTTTACCCCAAAAACTTGAAAACCCATATCCAAAAAGATATTTGTATATCTAACTATTCAAATGTATTGGCCAGATTCTTTCCACCTTGGTAAAAGCTGCTCCCTCTTCGTCTTAATTTGCCTGGCTCCACTCTTCTCACGGTTTCAAGTCTTGGTTTTAACCCTGTCTGATTCCTCAGATATTGCCGAAAGTATAATTAATTCACCATCTGGATGGGTAGAAACCACAGGGGATCTTTTCCAACGTTTTTTCCCCAGCTCCTTTAAAATGTGAGTTTTCCTTTCGAAAGGGGGCGACATTTAAACTAACTTGTAAAAAAAAAAAAAAAAAAAAAAAAAACCTTTCCACATAGAGTCAAAAATTTCCGAGCGCCAAACTCAAACAACAGAATGAGAATTGTCTAGGGCTAAAATAACCGACCCCTCCCGGGAACTGCCTGACCAGATTAACAAATTTTGACACGTGCCTTGACGTTTTCACCTCCCTCACTGGACTCACTCAATCCACTAGAAAGGTTTCCGCAAGATATGTGGGCATGCCTGGCCAAAAACTCTCAAATTACGGGGAGTTGGGGGGTGGGAGAGGACCGTGTACCCATTCTCAGAATCAGACGAATTGGAGGGGAGATCTTCTGTGTGCTGGGATGCTAAGAATTTGAGATTTGAGTTGGTACAGTGATGGAAAGGAAAGCGGGAGTTTGAAAAAGACATTCAACCACGAAGGGATTCGAACCCTCAATCTTCTGATCCGAAGTCAGACGCCTTATCCATTAGGCCACGTGGTCCCTGAAATCCCCGGCTCTAAATGTATATCAAGTGAGCAGTCTCTGTTCTATTTGGATTATTATTTGATGTGATTTTAATGAAATTTACTTCATAAGTAAATTCTCCAATGTTACATGGTAACAAGTTAAAGCTAGATGAGTATTCTGATTTTCTCCAAACTGCTGCCCTTTACTTCACATTAATTGCCTTACTGAACAAAAATTTACACTTGTGCTGCGGAGCCTCTCAGCCATCTTCGTTAAACTGTAAAGAAATAGGAAGGTTTTAAATGTCTCTATGTAATCAAGGTCACACACGCTCAGTTTGCCTTCACAATGGAGACTAAGTCAGAATTGACACCCCTGGGAGTAAATGAAAACCATCACAAGGTAGCCCCCACTTCATCAATGGTCTCCTGACCCTATTTTAAGTGACACTATTAGCAATGTTTATTTCATTTCATTTTCTCTATTATCATGAGCAATTAGAAAACCTATCTTCTTGTGAAGTCATGCAGTTGTGTTATGTGGAAGTCCGTCCTTAACCCCAGACTTCAGTAAACATCCCAGGAATTAAACTTAAACTGAGACCTAGAAGGTGAGAAAAGGTAACCAAAAAAACAAACAAACAAACAAACAAAAGCAAGAGTATATCCAGTAGGTAGAATTTCGCCCAATTAATTTAAAATTTTAAATGAAACAGCAAATGAAACAGCAAATTCTGTAACAAAAATATATTAATTTTAAATCTGGCTAAAGAAAAAATAACAAATATGAATAGCCCTAAGTAATTAAATAAATTGAATAACTAGCCAAAAATTTTCCCACAGAGAAAACACCAAACTGAGGCATTTTCATCTTGAAGTCCTACAAAACATTTTGGAGAGAATAATTTCAGTTGGACATAAACACTTACAAATATAGTAACAAAAGAAAGCCTCTCCAACTCATTTTGTAAGCCTGACTTCATCCTAATTTCAATATCAGAGGCAAAGACAATTTGAAAAAACAGTCATAGGTCAATCTCATTCATGAACATAAATACAAATATCCTCTTTAAAAAAAATGCAAACTGGATTCAAAAATGTTTAAAAATTGTGAGACAAACTTGGGTTTTATACCAAAGACAAAATGTCAATTTAACATTAAAAAACAGTTGTTATGATTCATCATATCAAGAAATTAAAGGAAAAAAGTTATGTTCATCTCAATAAGGGAGAATAAGCATACAATAAATTTCAGTGTCCACTTATGATACAATAATCTGGAAATAGAAAAAATTTCTTTAACCTGATTTTTAAAATATAAAAAAATTCTGCAGAAAACTTAAAACTTAAAGGCAAAAATTCAAAACATTCCATTTGATATTAGTAACACATGGTGTATACCAAGAATCAACAACTCTATTCCCTTCTAGATAAAAGGAAAGAAAAACAAATGTAATAACTAGGAAAAAAACAGAACTATCTTTAACTGTTTGCAAGCTCATGGACAAAGATCAATTAAGCAAACAAAAATAAATTATTATCGTTGGTAAAAGGATATTAACACATTTTTCTGACAACTACAAAAATTTTCATATAGTATAGACTCTTTATGCTTTCACTCGACATCATTGTTTTGAGATTCTTGTGTCAAAATAATGTTGTTTGTATCGAGTTCATTTTTTTAATTGCTAGAGAGCATTCTGAGATAAAATTTCTCAAACAAATGTTTAAGCAAATCTGTGGCCAGTAAACCTGCCTTGCAAAAATTGTTAAAAGATTTTTTTAGAGAAGGAAAATAATATAGATCAGAAATGTAGATCTACATAAAAAAGAAGAGCATCCAAGAAGGAATAAGTGGTAAAATAAAACTTTTTTGTTTTTTTAATCTCAATTAATCCAACAGACAAGTTTGCTCAAAATAATAATAGCAACAATGTATTCAATTATATATGCTTATGTATATATGTGCTTATGCATGTTTATTCATAAGTAAACTGATTGACAGCAGTGACACAAGGGATATAAGAAAAAAATTAGAATTATTTTACCCTTGGAGGGTACTCACATTATCTATGAAGTGGTAATGCATTATTTGAAAATGTACTTGGATTAGCTGTAAGTATGTATTATATACTCTGAAGAAACCACTAAAAAGTGTTTTATTTTTTTTAACATAACCAATATGCTAAGAAAGAATAAAATGCAAACATAAAAAATGCTCAATTAAATACCATAAATGGCAAAACAGAGTGGAAGCAAATTTAGGAACAAAGAACAAAGACAACAAAGAGAAAACAGTAATAAAGTGGTTGATATTAATCCAACTACAATTGGCCTTTGAACAACATGGGTTTGAATCCACTCACACGCGGATTTTTTCCAATGCATATACATTTGGCCCTCCTTATCCCCAGGTTCACATAGCAGATTCAACCATCCTGTAATTCAAAAAGAGCATTTTGATCCGTGGTTGGGACTCCAACTGAATCCATTGTTCTTCGCCATTTTATATAATGGACTTCAGCATCTGAGGATTTGGGTATCTGTTATGGTAGGTAGGGGGTGAATCCTGGAACCAATCCACTGTAAATGCTGAGGGACAACTGTAGTTAAGTTTTTGGAGAATCAAAAGTTGTATGCAAATTTTCAACTACACAGGAAGTTCGCATCCTCAACCTCTATATTTTTCAAAGGTCAACTGTATATCAGTAATTAATTTGAATGTTAATGATCTAACAGCATCAAGTAAATGACTAAGATTGTCTGAGTGGATCAAAAAACAAGACCCAATTTTATGTTGTCTACAAGAAACCCACTTTAAATATGAAGGTGCATATGATTAAAAATAAATGAATGGAGAAAAATATACTATATTTACACTAGTCGGAAAAAAGTAGGATTGGCTATATTAATTTTGAACAGAGCAGACTTCAAATAAGTAAAATCATCAGGGATAAAGAAAGATATTATCTAATGATAAAGAGGTTAATTCTCCAAGAAGACATAATTCTTTACCTGTAACAACAGTGTCAAATCATATGGGGCAAAAACTCATAGAACTTCAGGGAGAAACAGATGAACACACTATCATAGTTGTATACTTCAACAATTCTCTCTCAGAAATGGACTGATCAGCAGGCAGAAATCAATAAGAATATACATGAACTCAACAACAACTGAATATAATTAACATCTATAGTCTAATTCAACAATAGCAGAATGCACATTCTTCTCAAGGTCACATGGAACATAACCAAGACAGACAATATCCCGGGCCAAGAGAGATACCTTGAAATTTTTTAAATAATAGAATTCATACAACATCTGCACATAGACTATAACAAAATAAAACTAGAAATCAATAACAAAGAAAGGTGGAACATTCCCAAACAAGTTGATATTAAACACACACACATCTAAATAACACATGGGACAAAGAAGAATTCTCAAGAAAAATTAAAAAATATTTTGAACTAAATGAAAATGAAAACATATCTTGACAAAATTTGGGGGATACAGTTAAAACAGTGCTTAGAAAGAAATTTATAGCAGTGGATACTCATATTGGAAAATAAAAAGATCTAAAATTGATCATCTCTTTCTACCTTAGGAAACTAGCTAAAGAAGTGCAAATTCAAAGTAAGCAGAAGAAAAGAAATAAGAATTAGTGCAGAAATCAATATAATCAATAACAGAAATCAATAGAAAAAAATCAGTGAAATGAAAATCTGGTTCTTTGAAAAGAGACATAAAATCAAAAGCCTCTAATCAGGTTAACTAAGAAAAAAGAGATAGTACATTAATTACTAATATCATAAATAGAGGAGAGCATCACTGAAGATTCTATGGACATTAAAAGGGTAATAAAAAAATAGTGTGAAGAACTCTCTACCCACAGATTGGATAACCTAGGTGAAATTAAACAGTTCTTTGAAATACACATTCTGCCAAAACTCACACAAGAATAGACAATTTGAATAAGCCTACATCATTAAAGAAATTAAATCAAGAATTAATAACTTTCCCAAATAAAAACAAGCCCACATGGATTCACTGGTGAATTCCATCAAACATTTAAGGAAGAAATTGTATCAATTTTCTACAGTCTTTTTAAGAAGATAGGAGAGGGAATACTTCCAAACTTGTTCTATGAGGATAGCATTACCCTAATACCAAAACCAGACAAAGACAGTGCAAGAAAAGAAAACTACAGACTAATATCAGTCACAACTACAGATAAAAAAATTTCCAATAAAATATTAGCAAAGCTGATTTGACATTTAAAAATCAATTAAGGTAATAATACCTCAATAGGCTAAAAAAGAAAAATCATATGCTCATGTCAATAGATTAGATGCAGGGAAAGCTTTTAACAAAATACACCTATTCATGATAAAAAATAAAAATATAACTCTCAGTAAACTAGGAATTGAGGGTAACTTTCTCAACTTCATAAAAAATATCTACAAAGGACCTACAACTCATACACTTATGGTAAGAAACATTAAGATCAGCTACAAGGCAAGGATATTTACTCTCACCACTCCTTTTTGACATTGTACTGGAAATTCTAGCTAATGCAACATAACAAGTAAAGAGAAAAAAAAGTGTATATATTGGAAAGGAGAAATAAAACTGCAGATGACATAATAATTTGTATTGAAAATCCAAAAGAATTAACCAAAAAAACCCTCTTGAAACTAACAATCAATAATAACAAGTTCTCAAAATACAAGATTAATTTACAAAAGTCAATTGCTTTCCTATATACAAGCAATGAAAGTTGAATGTGAAATTAAAAATAGGTAGGAAAAGTTAATACTGTCAAGATGCCATTCTTCCCATATTTATCTATAGATTCAATTCCACTTGAACTTCCAACAAGTTATTTTGTGGATGTTGCTATCTAATTCTAAAGTTTATTTGGAGAGGTAAAAGGCCCAAAAGGGGCAACACAGTATTGAGGGAGAAGAATGAAGTTAGAAGACTGACACTACCTGACTTGAAAACTTACTATAAAGCTACAGTAATCAAGACAGTGTGGTGATAGCAAAAGACTAGACAAATAAATTAATGGAACAGAACCAAGAGCCAAGAAATAGGCCTGCATAGAAAACTGATCTTTGACAAAGGAGCAAGCAATACAATAGAGCAAAGAGGGTCTTTTCAACAAATGGTGGAACTAGATATTCACTTGCAAAAAAAAAAAAAAAAAAAAAAGGAATCTAAACACAGACCTTATGTCCTTAATAAAAATTAACTCACAATGGATCATCAATCTAATATGTAAAATGCAAATCTAAAAATTTCCAGTAGATAACAAAGGAGAAAACTTAGGTGATCCTGGGTATGGAGACTACTTTTTAGATATAACACTAAAGGCATGACCCATGAAAGAAATTATTGATAAGGTGGACTTTATTAAAAGTAAATTCTTCTACTCTACAAAAGATAATGTTAAGAGAACAAAACAAACCATAGACTTATTTTGCAAAACATGTATCTGTTAAAGGACAGGTATCAAATATATATAAAGAAATATTAAAACTCAACAATATAAAATGAGAAAATACCCCACCAAAGAAGATAAATTGATGGCAAATAAGCACATATAAAGATGCTCCACATCATAAGTCATTAGGAAAATGCAAATTTAAATAATGAGATACCACTGCACACCAATTAGAATGTCCTGTGGATCCTGAGAAAGAAAATACCTACTAAGAAGAAATCCTGGTGGGTTCAAATTTTTTAAAAGTGATAAAATAAACAGAGCCTGATACCCATTTATGCACACAAACTGCAGGTCAGGGAGAAGCATGTTTCCTGCACTGTACTGCCCGTCTACATTGTGTTCTGCCACCTGAGCCAGTCCTTATAGAGGAATTTCTGCAATAGTATTTCAACCAATAGGACTGAGGCTTTCCCCAACCAATCAGAGCTGTGCAGAGATATCTTATCAACATCTTCACTGACCAATCAGAGTGGCTCCATTCTGACCAATCAGAACAGTGCCTTTTTGACCAATCAAACATAGAGCCTTCATTTCTATGATGATGGACCAGTCAGGGGTCAGGGCCAGGGACTTCTGTCAGCTTCTCTCTGGCTTATAGAGTAAGTACACTTTCTCTTTCAACTGAAGACCAAACTGGAGCTGATACAATGAAGATATCTCACCAAAGTGAAGCAGAGCAGAGCAGAGCTATCTGGCCAGACAGGCATCTGACCCAGGGCCACTTGCAACCATGTTACTTCATAATTAAGTCTTAACACTATTGAGCTGTTACACAGCTATGTTGTTCTTATAGTTGTGCTATGTCACAATTGAGCTATTTGCACTGAATAAAGTTTCCTTCATCACCACACCCCAAACTGGGGATTCCTGTTGGTGTTAAATTGAAGCCAACAACCATTGGTTGACAGGCCAAAACCCATAACACTGACAACATCAAATGCTAGGGAGGGTGGTGAGCAACCGAAACTCTCATACACTGCCGGTTAGAATGAAAAATGGTACAGTCATTTTAAAAGGCAGTTTGTTGGTATTTATAAAACTAAACATACTCTTACCATTGGTATTTGCCCAAAGTAGCTGAAAACATATGTTTACATAAAAACCTGCACACAGATAGATGTTGATAGCAACTTTATTCGTAATTACAATACTTCGATGTACCCTACTTGTTCTTCAGTAGGTAAATGGATAAATTAGCTGTGGTACATCCAAGCAGTAGAATATTATTTAGTACTAAAAGGAAATGAGAATTTGAGCAGTGAAAATACATGAAGGAAACTTAAATGCATATTACTAAATGAAAGAAGCCTATCTCTAACGGCTGTATATTGTATGATTTTATCTGTATAACATACTGGAAAATGAAAAACTATGGAAACAGTAAAAAATTCAGTGGTTGTCAAGGGTGGTGAGTAGAGTAGAGGGATAAACAAGCAAAGCACCAAGGATTTTTAGGGGAGTGATAATACTCCTATGATGCTATGATGATGGATACATGTCATACATCTGTTCAAACCTATTGAATGTACAACACCAAGAATAAACTATGAACTTCAGGTAGTAATGTGTCATCGTAGGTTCATAAAACAAATGTATTACTCTGGTGGAGAATGTTGATAATTGGGGATACTATGCATGGGATGGTGGTCATGCACATATGGGAAATCCATACCTTTCTCTCAATTTTTCTGTGAACCTAAAACTGCTCTAAAAATATGCAGTCTTAATTTTAAAAAAGATTACTTCTCTACAACATTTTTCTGATGTACTCTTGTTTATACCTAAATTATCTGTTCTTCATAACTCTTCATAAATTATGTGTTTATTCAAATAATTCAAAGTAGTAAAATTTCAGTCTTATATATGCTTGATAAGATTAATTATATTTTTAAAGTAAAGTTTAAAGCCTATATAATGTTATTCTGTATTATTATTTAATATTAGATATTTTATATATAATAAAAGACCTACAAATCAAAGTATATCAATACTTTATCAATACTTTATTTTTAAAAGTGTGTGTATATGAGAGAGAAGAGAGCTGGTGACTCAAATAAAGTGGCAATTGAACATTGCTTTCTGCTCTTCTACACATGTCAAGGTTTTGGTCTCATCTGATCTGAATGTATACATTTCTGTGCTGCTTTGAGCATTTTATAACCATAGATATTGTAAAAAATAAATAGAATAATATAGGGTTTCTCACCATTTCTTGGCCCGCTTTTGTTTTCATTCTCTTTTTCCTCTTGGAGCTTTCTATTCTGAATCTCATAGTAAAATATTTTCTTCTTGCCTAGAAGCCATCAAGCTCCAAATGGTCCTAACCTCCAGTTATTGACCTATATCCCCCCAAGGATTCGCTGGGACCCTTAAACTCAGTTGTACAGGCCTTCTAATCACTTAGCCCTTCTTCCCTCCTGACACAGAGCAAGGGTGGAAACTTTGAATGACCACTGCCTTTCTTCAGCAGGAAAGTTACAGAAGGTAACTAAACCTGAAAGATGTTAGAGTTCCCAGTCCTTGATGGGGTCATGACAGGGTATATAGATAGGTAGAGATGAGCCAGAGAGAGAAGAACAATGAGAGTTAATGAGGCCCCAAGACTGGTATAGCAGTAAAATATACATAACAAGACATTGTAGTTAAACGAATACCCAAAACTAGACAGAAAAAATAGGATATCTGATGGCTTCAGGTGACTCCCTTGTTTTTCCATGATCAGAAGCTAGATAAGAAAACAAGATATCTGATGGCTTCAGGCCCTTCCCTTGTACCCTCATAGTCAATTAACTACAGATGACAACCATATGACCTTACTCTTGGAGCATTCAACCGATATAGGCAAAATTAGTTAACTGAGCCTGAGTGTACCCTCAATATTACCATGACACAGGCATATGACTTCCTATCTATGGGCATACACCACAAATGCCTGGACCAGGAATAGGATGTTCAGAAGAAGGAGGTGGGAATTCACCCATTCAAGGTGGGAGACAGAAGGAGAACAAAGAAATGTTATTTCCCATATAAACCCCCAAGCCTGAACTTCTCTGGGCACTCAATTTTCTATAGAGGTGCCCACTTGGATTTTCGCCCAAGTGTACTTTGCTTGCTTTACTTAGTAGAATTGCTTCTGCTTGTTACTATTTGTCATTTCTATCTTTCCTCTCCAAGTGAGGGATCTTTATGCAAATCTTTTGAGGGAGAACCAAGGACCAAACCCTAGACTCACATGATGCAGATGTTTAAGTGCCAGTATTCTGTTTTTAAATGTACATAAATGAAATCATACTGGAGAAATTGTTCTAAGCTTCTGATTTTCTTTCAATGTTACATAAAAAAATATATCGTGTAGTTAATATTATTATTGTTATTTTAAAACAAATTATTATTATTTAAAAGGAAACTTCTATTTAAAAGAGCAGCAACTCTGCTGACAACCATAAACTCACTCTGCCTCTGGGCAGTGAGAATCAGTAGAAGATGAAGAGGATGGAGGCAGGCAGCAAGTTAGGTATTTGGCCTCAGCTTTCCAAATGTCTGCCAGCTTCTGAAATTGGAATTTGTGATCCTTTCTTGAGTTTTATGTACTTGAACCCCTAGACTCTGGGCCCTTTTCACTAAGGAGTCTTCAGCTTATCAGTCAACAATGAATTATGTATGATGGAAGCAGAGAATAAAACCACCAATGAGAATTGATGTCACAAGTATGATAGAGTGAGAGATGTTCCCAGATCTATCTACTAGAAACAAAAATAAGCTGAATATCTAAAACTCAATGCAGGGGCAGTGCCCAGGGATCAGGGCAGAAAGAAAAGGAGTGGTGATGACAGAGAAGTAGCAATTGATTATTACCAGCCACGAGTACAAAAACCAAGGCTGAGCCGCAGCCCTCGTTCCCCAAACTAGACAGTACCTCCTTACATATCAGCCAAAACCAAACACAACAAAGCCCAAGGAGAATCAGAGCAAATGCTACCAAAACTGTTGCTAATGCTGACAGGGACTGAGGTTGAGTATAGTGAGCACAAATGAATATTTATAAGAAAAACATGACATTATTAAGACTTTAAATAAAGCAGGGATCCAAAAGACTCAGACACAACCTACTGTAAAACCAAAAGAAAAATGCCTTATACCAACAGTCTAAAGAGAGACCTTTATATAATAAATCTTCTTTCTGGAAAAATTTTTTTAAAAAGCAGAATACACTTCCATTATTGTCCAGGCAGAGAATAAGTCCATAAACACCATGAACATCCAAGAAGACAAGGAAGCTCAGAAATAAAGAGAAAAATATCCAGAAAATAAGCTTAAAGAGATCGAAATTTTCAAATTAAATGACAAAGAACTCAGGATGGTGTACTTGCACCGATACCTGAAAAAACTCAATGAGATTCAAAATAATTCATATCAACAATTCAGGATGTGAAAAACCAACTAGGACAGTAGGTGAGATTTTAGTAAAGAGACGAAACCTTAAAATAATAGAACTTCTGGACATGAAGAACACACTGAAAGAGATAAAGAATAAAATAGCAAGCTTGGGAAATAGAGTCGACCAAATGGAGAAAAGAATCAGTGATATCAAAGACAAAAATCTAGAAATAATCAGAAGGAAGAAGAGAGACCAAAGGAGAAAAAATAATGAAAGAGAAATATAAAATCTAGCTGATACCATCAAGAGAGGAAACATAAAAATAATGAGCATTCTGAAGGAGAGGAAAAGGAGGAGAGATTAGACAGCATTTTCAGATGAATAGTTGATGAGAATTTTCCCAATCTAAGGAATGTGCTGGAGCTTGAAATTCAAGAAGTTAACAGAACATTCAATGATCTCAACCCAAGAAGGACTTCTCCAAGGAAACTTGTATTAAAAATATCAAAAATCAATGAGAAAGAAAGAATTCTCAGGGTAACCAGTAAAAAAAAGATGGTAACCTATAAAAGAAAACCCATTAGATCGTCAGACTTCTCAGCACAAACCTTACAGAAAAGAAAGGAGTGAAATCAAGTTTTCAAACTATTAAATAAAAAAAACTACCAGCCAAGAATATCGTATTCAACAAACTTCTCCTTTAGGTATGAAGGAGAAATAAGACCTTTCCAGACATACAAAAATTGAGGGAATACTCCACTATAAGGCCTGCATTACAGAAAATACTAAAAGGGGTCAGCTCACCTAAAACAAAATGACAAAATATATATATATATATAACTATGAGGAAGACCACTAGCAGGCAGATACAAGCAGAGGATTGCAACCCTGAATAAGAATTGGGCATTATAAGCTTAAACGATAAAAAGAGAGATTTCTTAGGGCAAGATAGTAATGAATGTTCGGCATACATAGGGACAAACTGAGACAACAATACCAAAAAAGGGGAGGATTCAAAGATCTAAATTTGCCAAGGGGAATGGAAATAAAGGACACAGAAAAAAAATGGAATATGTGTATTATATATTTATATTTACTATCCTTTGCATATTTATAATGGTAACCATACACCAACATTTCAGAACTGAAACACATAATATAAATCAAAAAGTACCTGAGGACAAATACAAAAAGCCCAACCAAAAAACCCCAAACAAATCAAACAAACAAACAAACAAACAAAAAACAGCAACACAAGGACAAAGAAGCAATGGAAACACTGAGCTAGTAGAAACAAAAGATAAAATAGTTATGGGAAAACCTCATATTTCAATAATCACCTTAAATGTAAATGAACTGAACTCACCAGTAAAAATGCAGAGATGTAGATTGGGTCAAAAACAAAACCTAACCATAGTCTGCTTCCAAGAGAACCATCTTAGTTCCAAAGACAGATATAGACTCAAAGTAAAAGGATGGAAAATGATATTTCAAGTAAATGGTGATCAGAGATAAGCGAAAGTAGCAGTACTAATCATAAGAAGTAGACTTTAAAATCAAAAGGTAAAGAAAGATACTGAGGGACACTTTATTATGATAAAGTGAATCATACACCAAGAAGATATAACCGTTATTAATATCTATGCTACCAATCAGGAAGCCTCGAAATTTATAAAGCAAATACTAACCAAACTAAAGGGAGAAACACACCAAAACACTATTATGGTACAGAAACTAAATACCCCACTGTCAGATATGGACAGATCATCCAACAGAAAATTAATAAGGAAATAACATCCTTAAATGACATATTAGATCAAGTGGATATAAATTATATTTACAGAGCCTTTTCATCCCAAAAGAGCAGCTTATATATTCTTCTCTAGTAAAACAGTCTCAAGGATTGACCACATACTGGGACTCAGACATAGCCTCAAAAAATATCATATATAATAATCATACCATCCACATTCTCTGATTATAATGCTTTGAAGATAGAGATCATTTGCAAAAAGAAATCAGGAAGAATGAATACATGAAGAATAAACAACATGCTACTGAAGAATGACTGGGTCAGAGAAGAAATAAAAAGAGATATCAAGATATACATATAAATGAATGATAATGATAGTAAAACATATCAAAACTTTTGGGATATGGCAAAAGTGGTCATAAAAAAAATGTTCAAATCATTACAGGCCTATCTACAAAAACAAGAATGAGCCCAAATAAACAACCTAATGCATCATCTTCAAAAACTAGAAGAGAAAGAACAAATGAAGCCTAAAGGCAGCAGAAGGAAAGAAATAATCAAAATTATATCAGAATTAAATGAAACTGAAAACAAAACAAAACAAAACAAAACAAAAACAGAAAAAAATAAGTGCAATAAAGAGTTGGTTCTTGAGAAGGTTAATAAAATTGATGGCTAGACTCATAAAGAAAAAAGAGAAAGGACATACATAAACAAAATCAGAGATAAAAAAATGAAATTATGACCGACTCCACAGAAATACAAAAAAAAAATTATACAAAAAAACTATGAAAGAATATGTAACACTAAATTTAAAAACTGAAGAAATAGACCAGTACTTAGAAAGCTACAACCTTCCTAGACTGAATCAAGAAGAAAAGAAAATCTAAATAGACTAATCAACAGTATGGAAATTGAAACAATCATCAGAACCTACCAAAAAGTAAAAGTCCAGGAAAAGATGGCTTCATCAGTGAATTCTACCAAACATTAAAAGATTTAATACCTGTTCTTCTCAAATTCTTTCAAAAAATCAGAGTTGAGGCAATATTTTCCAACTCATTTTATGAAGCCAACATTAACCCAAAACCAAAACCTGATAAAGATAATACAATAAAAAGAAACTACACACCAATATCTCTCACAGACACAGATGCAAAAATCCTAAATAAGATACTAGCGAACCTAATACAGCAGCATATTAAAAAGATTATACACTGTGATTGAGTGGGCTTCATCCCAGGGGCACATGGATGGTTCAACATACATAAATCTATTAATGTGATACACCACATAAACAAATTAAAAGATAAGAATTATATGATCATATCAATAGATGCAGAAAAAGCCTTTGACAAGATACAGCACTCATTTATGACCAAAACACTTAACAAAATCAGTATATAAGGAAAATAGCTTAACATAATAAAGGCCAATTATGAAAAATCCTCAACCAATATTATACTTAATGGTGAAAAATTAAAAACCTTCCCTCTAAGAGCAGGAACAAGACAAGGCTTTCCACTATCACTACTCTTATTAAATATAACATTAAAGGGCAATCAGACAAAAGTAAGATATAAAAAATATCCAAATAGGAAACAAAGAAGTCAAACTATCACTATTTCTGGATGACATAATTCCCTATAAAGACTCCTCAAGAACACTACTAGAAAATATAAGCAAATACAGTAAAGTTTCTAGATACAAAACCAATGTTCAAAAATCCATAGCCATCCTATACTGTAATAACCAAGTGTCAGAAAAAGTGTTAAAATAATTCTTTTTCAATTTCAACAAAAAAGATTAAAATACCTAGGAATAAATTTAACAAAACATGTGGAGGACCTATATAATGAACACTATAAGATCCTATTAAAAGAAATTGAAGAAGATACAAAGAAATGAAAAGATATTTTGTGTTCTTGGATTAGAAGAATCAACCTAGTAAAATTACCTTATTAGCTATTGCATTATAGAGATTTAATGCAATCCCCATCAAAAGACCATCAACATTTTTTAAAGAAATAGGACAAAAAACCTTCAGATTTGTATAGAAGCACAGAAGACTCTGAATTGTCAAAGCCATCCTGAGAAAAGGAACAAGGCTGGAGACATCACTTCTCAACTTCAGATTATACTACAAAGTGACAGTAATCAGAACGGCATGGTATTGGCAGAAAAACGGACACACATACCAGTGGAAGAGAATCGAGAATCCAGAAGTAAACCCATGTTCATGGAAGCAAATAATTTTTGACAAAAGAACCAAAAACATACAGTGAGGAAGGAAAGACTCTCCAATAAGCGGTGGTGGGAAAACCAGAAAGCTACCTGCAAATGAATATAACTGGACTGTTGTCTATCATCATACACCAAAAGTAACTTAAAATGAATATATGATCTGAAACAATAAAATGCATCAAAGAAAACATAGGACTTAAACTCAGGGACCTTGAATTTAATGAGGATTTTATGAATTGGACCTCAAAGGCAAGGGAAGTAAAAGCAAAGATAAATGAATGGAACTACATCAAACTAGAAAGCTTCTGAACGGCAAAAGAAACAAGGTAAAGAAAGAACCATTAAATGAGGAAATAAACATGAAGTAATGCCTCTGATAAGGGCCTAATATCCAAAATATACAGAGAACTCATAAAACTCAATAACAACAACAACAACAATACAATTTTAAAAATGGGCAGAGTTTCTGAACACTTTCCCAAGAAAATATACAAATGGCCAACAAACATATGAAAGGATGCTCAACATCACTAGTTATTAGGGAAATGCAAATCAAAGTCACAATGAGATACCATCTCACACCTATTAGTATAGCTTTTATCAACAGGATAGGTAATAACAAATGTTGGAGAGGATGCAGTGAAAAAGGAACAAGGGTTCATACACTGCTGGTGGGATTGCAAATTGGTACAGCCACTATTGAAAATAGTATGGAGATTCCTCAAAAAAAACTAAGAATTGATCTACCATATGATCCAGCAATCCCTCTACTGGGTATATACCCCCAAAACTAAAAAATCCATATCCAAAAAGATCTTTGCACACTGATGTTCATAGAAGTATTATTCACAGTGGCCAGGATACAGAAGTAACAAACGTGTCCTATGAGAGTTGATTGGCTAAAGAAGCTGTGGTACATATATACAATAGAATAGTAGCCACAAGAAGAGAGGAAGTACAGCCATTTGCAACAGTATGGATGGATCTCGAGATAATTGTGCTAAGCAAAATAGGACAGACAGAAAAAGTTGAAAATCACATGATATCACTTATATGTGGGATATAAACCTAAAAGCAACAAACGAACAGGACAAACAGAGACTTATAGGCATGGACAATAGACTAGTGGTTACTAGAGGGTAGGGGTAAAAGGACTGGGAAGGTAGGTGAGGTAAAAGGTGTCAAATATGTGGTGACAGAAAGAAATCTAACTATGGGCAGTCAACATACAAAGTAAACATATTTATTCCTTACTACTGTTAAAATGTACAGCTGAACTTACCAAATTTTATTAACCAATGTCACCATTAAAAAATTTAATTAATTAAAAATAACAAGATCCTGAAGATAAGCATTAAAAAAAATAAAAGTAAAAATAAATAAATGATACCTTTGCTTGGTAGGCTTATCCTGTTTGTAAGTCCTTGCTTTTCATCCCTTTAAATATTTCGTGCTGAACCTTCCTGGCCTGCAAAGTTTCTCTCAGTTGAGAAATCAGCTGAAAGCTTATGGGGGCTTCCTCGTAGGTAACTAACTGCTTTCATCTTGATGATTTTAAGATTCTCTCTTTGTCTTTAATATTTTAATTTTGATGTGTCTTTGGGTGAGCCTCTTTGGCCTCATCTTCTTTGTGACTCTCTGTGCTTCTTGGGCTTGTATGCCTATTTCCTTTTCTAGAGTAGGGAAGTTTTCTATTTTATTTCTTCAAATAGGTTTTTAATTTTTTGCTCTCTTTCTTCTGGTACCCTATGATGCAAATATTGGTATGCTTAATGTTGTTTCAGAGGTCCCTTAAACAATCCTTATATTGTTAGATTTTTTTCTTAATGCTGTTCTAACTGTATATTTTCTGCTACTTTCTCTTGTAAATCACTAATTTGATCTTCTGCTTCATCTAATCTACTATTGATTCCCTCTAATGTAATCTTTTTTCAGTTATTGTATTCTTCATTTCTGACTGTTTTTTGTTTTGTTTTGTTTCTATCTATTTTTCATTCATATCTTTGTTTAAATTTCTCACAGAGATCACTGAGCATCCTCTTAACTGGTGTTTTAAAATCTGTATCTGGTAGATTGCTTGTCTGTGTTTTATTTAGTTATTTTTCTGGAGCTTTATTCATTTTTTTCTTTGGGAACATTTTTTCTGTCTCCCAATTTTGTCTCCCTCTCTGTTTTTGTTTCTATTTATTAGATAGATCCACTATGTCTCCCAGTCTTACGGAGTGGTATTATGTAGTAGAGATCTTGTGTGACCCAGTGACACAGTCTCTGTGATCACCTAAGCCAGGTGCTCCTTCTGTGTCCCTTGTGTGGGTTATGTGTGCCCTCTTATTGTAGTTGAAACTTGGTTGCTGTTTGCACCTGAAAGGCAGATTGATTGTGAGGACTGGCCATGACTATAGTGGAGGAACTGTTGTATAGGCACTGACCATATGAAGCAGGATTTGTGTTACCAGTGTTTTGGTGCCTGCTCAATCTGACCTTTGGGTATGTTATTTGTGGAGGTATCTATCTGTGTGATGCCCTGAAGCTAATCACTGGGTGTTTGGGTTCTGGGGCCTTTGGGGAGGGGCTGCTTTTTAGGCCTAGTTCAGCTTCTGCCTGTGTCCTGCCAAGGGTCACTTGGTATGAGCTATGAAGTGATTTTCAGATATTTGGCACTTGTGCTTGGCTTGGAGATGCCTGGAAAAGGCTAAGCTGTGAAACTAGGTTAGCTGTCATGAGTGCTGTTCTTGAGGCTGCTCAGCAAATGGTACAGGGCATTTCAAGGTTAGATGCTTCTTTGTTTGGGGGTTCTAAACCTTTGAGAGATTTTATAAAAGTCTTTAAGAGTAGCCAAGATAGGCAATTTGTGTGGAAAGCTACTGGAAACGGTTTGGGTTGGCCCACAATTTGGGGAAGTTTCTGGGAATCACTGGAGCAGGGTGAAAGGTATTAACCAGGTTGATAGTGACTCAGATATTGTGCCCAGCTAGGTGGTGGGAGGGCTGAAAAAAGGAACAATGGAGAAAAGCTGGGAGAAAGCTGCCCCTCCAGCTGTTGCCTTGAAGCCAGATAATTCAGTTCCTTCCTGCATGTTCTTGGCACCTTTCAAGCTGCTGCCCCAATACTGGAGCTCAGAGTGACTGAGTCCATATGCCAGGTAAGTTCATGAGCAAACCCTGTAAGAGGAATTATTGTGATTCAAGCAAACTTCCACCTCACTCAGCCACAATATCTGCTGATTTTCACAGCCAGAAGTTTTGGGGAGTTCTCTCCAAGGCATGGAGCTCTGGACAGGGATGCCTAGTGCTGATCTGGGACCCCTTTGCTTCCCAGAGCATTTTTATTGTTGTTGTTTATTTTTGTTCTTTAGATTCCACATGGACATGAAATCATGTGGTATTTGTCTTCCTTTGCCTGACTTACTTCATTCAGAGCAATACCCTCTAGGTCTATCATGGCAATATCTTTTCCATCCCCTTCCTTTTAGTCTGGGTGTCTTTTAATCTGAAGTGAGTCCCTTGTAGGCAGCATATTTAGGATCTTGTTTTTTAATTCATTCAGCCACACCATCTTTTGATTGGAGCGCTTAATTCTTTTCCATTTGAGGTACTTGTTGATAGGTATGTAGTTATTACCATGCTTTATCCATTATACATGTATTTTTTTCTTAAAGAACTCCCTCCAACATTTCCTGTAATACTGGCTTGATGTTGATAAATTCCTTTAGCTTATTTTTGTCTGGGAAGCTCTTTATCTGTCCTTCAACACTAAATGATAGCTTTGCTGTTTCAGCTAAAGTATTCTTGATTGTGATCCTGGATTTTTATCACGTTGAATATTTTGTATCAAGCCCTTCTGTCTTGTATAGTTTCTTTTGAGAACTCAGCTGCCAGTCTTATGGGTGCTCCCTTGTAGGTAACTAACTGCTTTTCTCTTCCTACTTTTAAGATTCTCTGTATTTAACCTTTGACATTTGAATTATGATGTGTCTTAGTGTGCCATCTTTGGATTCACCTTTTTTAGGACTCTGAGCTTCCTGATGTTGTATGTCTATTTCCTTCACCAGTTTAGAAAAGTTTTCCATCATTATTTCTTCAAATTGCTTTTCAACTTTTTGTTCTCTCTTCTCTTTCAGATACTCCTATGACACAGATGTTGTTACCCTTAATTTTGTCCCATAGGCTCCTTAAATTATTATTATAGTCTTGGCTTCTTTGTTAGTGCCATTCTGTTTAGGTGTCTGGCTTCCCCATCCTCTGTATGGGTAGTTTTGTCCTCCTCTTCATCCACTCTGTTTATTCCCTCTAATATACTCTTCATCTCAGATAATGTATTCTTCATTTCTGTCTGGTTCCCTTTTAAAATTTCCATTTCCAATTTTATGTTTTATATCTCTTTGTTAAAGTACTCACTGAGTTCATCTACACTTCTCCTAAGTTAATTGAGCATCTTTACAACCAGTGTTTTGAACTCTGCATCTGTTAGATTACTTGACTCCATTTTTCCTGGACCTCAGTCTGTTCTCTCATATGGTTTCTGCTTCTATGTTTTCCAAATGTGCCTGTCTTTCTGTGTCTATGTACTAAGCAAAGCTCCTAAATCTCCAGGTCTTAATAGTGTGGATTTGTAAATTAGGTGTCCAATGGCACAGTCCTGAGAGGGGTTCAGCTGCAGGCCAAATTTAGCCCAGGCCTCTACTCCTCTGTAGTCACCTGTTAAGATTCAGCATGCATCCATAGAGGTCGTGCAAACAGTTGCCTCAAAAGGCCACACCAGAATCTGAGGCCTATTGCCTCCAGTGTGAGTCTAGGCACTGCTCAGCAAGGAGCACCTGACTCGCTGAGGATATACCTGGATGTGGCTTGGGTGGGACCACGAGTTGGGGGAGAAGTTTTAGGGAGTCCTCTGGGAAAAGCAACCTTCACTATCCAATTTGATGACTCCTCAGTTATGATGGCACTACACTGGCACACTGGGAGTGGGGAGGGCTCAACAGAGAAACAATGGGTACTTCCAGCACTCCTACCCAGCAGAAAGCCTTGCTTCTGGCCATTGCATCAACAACTCAGTGTCTTCCTATAAGTCCCTGGTGCCCCTCATGCAGTGTACTCTGCACTGGTACTAAGAGCAAGTGAGCCCATCACCTCAAAAGTTCAGTCACCGACACAGCCCCTTTAAGAAGCATCTATAGCTGCCAGTTGCTGCTGTCATAACTTCTGTCCTACTTAGCCACTAAACCGGAAAGCCTTGTGTCTTCACCCCCTTTTACCTCATACCATTGCAGGATTTGTTACCAGAGAGTGGGGTTCTCCTCTTAATGGCGTTATCCAGGCTCTTGACATCGGGAACAAAAAAATGAGCAAGACACCAAAGTATAGCAGAAAAGGATAGTTTTATTGGAAGGGAAAGTAAAGCAACAGTACAATTCCAGACATGGAAGTGGACTTGAACAAGAGATGAGTGGCTCAAACGTGCAATAACAAAGCCTTTGGAGTTCTTATCCCCATTTACTGCGGGTGGTTACTTTTCTTAGAGGAGTAGGCTTTCTTGATGGACAAATAAGATTGACAGGACTCAGTGACTCATTATTTGCTTTCTGTGCATGTTCATTTCCAGAATTCAGTCTGCTGTAATGATATTAATGAAGTTCTTGGTACATACATTATATAATGATGGTATAATGAGCTTCAGTGAATTGAAAGTCATTATGATCTTCATTGCACAGATGCAAATGACTGGCTTCAACTGGTACCCAATTTTCTGCTTACTTGTTTCCTTGTATGAGTTGCTTTTAGCCCAAAAATGCCTTTTGACTTGCTTAATTATGGGTGGACTGGGGCATACCCTTTTTAGAATAGGATGATCTCAGGATTTTGCAAGCAGCTCTGAAACCCCTTATCTAGCTTTCCTGACTAAACTTTTTCTAAGAACTAGGAACCCCTTCAGAACAGGGTCTTGGGTATCCCACTGAAATATCACCTCTGTCCCTAAACATAGAAAAAAGAAGATACAAACTTGTTATTTCAATCATACATTTATTAATTTTCTTATTATTTATTTGCCTGTTGAACACATAAAGGGAAACAGGCTTGGTTAATATATTTCTTAAATAAAACAACCTTGGACTTTCAGACTCTAAGAGCTTTGCCTGGCGTAAAGCCATTTCTGCCTACAATGGACTGAGAAGAACACTAAGTTTCAATGATACTTGTCAATAGACGGGTGACCTGAGCCAACAGTTTCAGGGTAATTATCTGAGTTTGAAAAAGAGGGCCTCTTCCTTTCCTTTTTGCTGCCATTTTTAATAAAATTGTTTTCTTAATTTTCTTTCTAATAGTTCATTATTCATATATAAACATGCAAGTTATTTTTTAATATTAAATTTATATCCAGTTACTTTACTGAATACATTTATTAGATCTAATTGTTTTTCTATGGAATCTTTAGGGCTCTCTATATAATATCATGTCATCTGCAAATAATGACAATTTTACTTCTTTCATTATGATTTGGATGTTACTTATTCATTCATTCATTTATTCATTCATTTTTGTCTGATTGCTGACTTGAACATCCAACGCTATGTTCAATAAAAATGGTGAAAGAGGACATCTTGTTTTGTTCCTGATCTTAAGGTAAATGCTTTTAGCTTTTCCCTGTTGAGTATGTTAGTCAAGGGTTTGTATGTTGAAGTATGTTTCTTCTAATCCCACTTTGCTGAAAGTTTTTATCACAAATCAAGCTAAATTTTATTCTACACTTTTTCTGCATGTATTGATATGATCATATGATTTTTGTTTTTCATTTTTCTTATTTGGTGTATCACATTAATTGATTAGCAAATGTTGAACCAACCATGGATCCCAGAAATAAATCCCACTTGATCATGGTGTATGATCTTTTTTAATATATTGCTGAATTCAGTTTGCCATATTTGGTTGAGGATTCTTACATCTATGTTCATCAGGGATATCAGCCTATAATTTTATAATTTTTTTCTTTCTTTTCTTTCTTTCTTTTTTTTTTTTTTTTTTTTTTTTTTTTTTTTTTGTAATGTCTTTGGTTTTGGAATCAGGATAATAATGGCCTCATTCAATTGCTGGGTTCTTCCCTCCTCTTGAATTTTTTGGACTAGTTGGAGAAGAATTGGTGTTTATTCTTCTTTGAATATTTGGATAAATTCACCTGTGAAGCCATCTGGTCCAGGACTTGTTTGTTTGTTGGGAGTTCTTTGATTACTGATTGAATTTCATCAGTAATAATCAGTCTGTTTGGATTTTCTGTTGCTTCTTGATTCAGTCTTGGAAGAATGTATGTCTCTAGGATTATTTTTTCCAGATTGTCCAATTTGTTGCCATAGTATTTTCTTATTCTTTATATTTCTATGGTATCACTTGTCACTTCTCTTTAATTTCTAATTTTATTTATTTGGGTCCTCTCTTTTTTTTCTTGAAGAGTCTAATTAAAAATTTATCAATTTTGTTTACCTTTCGAAGAACAAGCTCTTTATTTCATTAATCTTTTGTTTGTATTTTTTAGATTCTATTTTCTTTATTTTCACTCTGATCTTTATTATTTTCTTCCTCCTACTCACTTTGGACTTTGTTGTTCTTTTTCTACTTCTTTTAGATGTAAATTTAGATTGTTTATTTGAGATTTTTCTTGCGTCATGAAGTAGGCTTGTATCGCTCTGAATTTCCCTCTCGGGATTGCTTATTGTGTCCCCTAGATTTTGAGTCACTGTCTTTTTATTTGTCTCTAGATATTTTTTTATTTCTTCCTTGATCCCATTGTTAACCCATTCATTATTTAGTAGCATGTTATTTAGCCTTTATGTTTTTGTGAGGTTTTTTCAGTTTTTTTTTCTCGTAATTGATTTCTAGTTTTGTACCATTGTGGTTTGAGAAGATGCTTGTTTTGTGGCCTAATTTGTGGTCTATCTTGGAAAATGTTCCATGTGCATTTGAGAAGAATGTATACTCTGCTTCTTTGGGACAAACCACTCTAGAAATATCAATTAAATTTATCTGGTCTCATGTGTCATTTAAGACCACTGTTTCCTTGTTGATTTCCCATTTGGTAGATCTGTCCATTGGTGTCAATGGGTGTTAAAGACCCCCACTATGACTATATTAGTGTTGATCTTTCTCTTAATATCTTTCTGATTTGTTTCTTATATTTTGGTGTGCCTATGTTGGTTGAATAAAGGTATATTAAGAATTATATCTTCTTATTGAATTGAACCCTTCATCATTCTGAAATGTCTTTTCTTTCTTAGTATAGCCTTTATTTTAAAGTCTATTTTGTCTGATATAAGTATTGTCACACAGCTTTTTATTTTCATTTCCATTTGAAAGAAATATCTTTTCCATCCCTTTACTTTCAGTCAGTGTGTATCTTTTGATCTGAAGTGGTTATCTTATAGACAGCATTTGTATGGGTCTTGTTTTCTTATCCATTCAGCTACCCTATGTCTTTTCTTTTGGAGAATTTAATCCATTTACATTTAACATGATTATTATAATAATGTAGTTATTGACACTTAATTATTCCTATTTGTTCTTTTTACCCCCACTTCTTAAGGAAATCCCATTAACATTTTCCCGTAATGCTAATCTAGTGGTGATGAACTCCATTAACATTTTCTTGTCTGGAAAGGTCTTTCATCTTTCCTTCAATTTTAAATGATAGCCTTGAAGGGTAGAGTAGTGTTGGTTGTAAGTCTGTTCTTTTCACCGCCCTGAATATTTCATGCCAACCCCTTTGGTCTGTGAATTTCTGTGGAGAAGTTAGCTGACAGTCGTGTGGGAGCTCCCTTGTAGGTAACTAACTGCTTTTCCTTTACCACTTTTAAGATTCTCTCTTTGTCTTTAAACTTTGACATTTTAATTATCATGTGTCTTGGTGTGGGCCTCTTTGGGTTCATCTTGTTGAGAACTCTCTTTGCCTCTTGGATGTGTATATCTATTTTCTTCACCAGGATAGGTTAGTTTGCAATCATTATTTTTTCAAATACATTCTTTTTCATTCTTCTTTTCTTCTTTATTTGCTTCTCCTATGATAAGAATGTTGGTGCGTTTGATATTTGCCCAGAAGTCCTTTAAATTGATCTATTTTTTCAAATTATTTTTTTCTAATATTTTGATCGTGTTTTCTGCTACATTGTCTTCCAAACTGATGATTTGATCATCAGCTTCATCTAATCTGCTATTGATTCTTTCTAGTGCATTTTTGTTTGTTTCATTTATAGTAATCTCAATTCTAATTAGCATTTTTTATGGTTTCTATGTCCTTCTTATACTATCTCTTTGTTGAAGTTCTAAATTCCTCGAGCATCCTTATTACTAGTATTTTCAACTCTGTTATCTGGTAGATTGCTTGCCTCCATTTTGTTTGGTTCTTTTTCTGGAGTTTTGTCCTATTCTTTCCTTTGTAACATCTTTTTTGTTGTTGTTGTTCCCTCATTTTGGCTGCCTGTTTGTTTCTATGTATTGGGTAGATCTGCTATGTCCCCCAATCTTTGTAAAGTGGCCTTGTATAGTAAGTATCCTACGGGGCCCAGTGGCACAATATCCCTGATCACCTGAGCCTAGTGCTTTAGGAATCTCCCTGAGTGGGTTGTCTGTGCCCTCCTTTTGTAATTGAATCTTGATTACCATTGTTTCATCAGTGAGTGGGATTGTCTATCAGGCTGGTTTGCTGTGATAATTAGCAGTGACCACAGCATGTGAGCTGCTGAGTTGGGGCTGACCCCATAGAGCAGGATTTGTTCCAGCAGCTTTGGTGCCTTTTGAGATTACCCTTTAGGTTCCACTTGTGGAGCTCTTCAAGTGTTTCTCTGTTGTGGTCTAAAGCCAGATGATGGGTGGGCTGGTTCTGAGGCCCCTTTGGAAGGACTCCATGCAGGCTATCATCAGCCACTGCCTATGATAGCTACCTGGTTAGAGCTTCAAAAAGATCTGTGGTTGGTCACTGCCTGTGGTAGGAGGGGCCATGCTAGGATTTTAGGCAGGCTGCCACCAGGAAAAGGGGTAGGGAAATTCAACAGAAGGCATAAAGCACCCTGAGAACTGCCACTACCTACTGGCTGCCAGTAAAGCTCAACACCAGAAAAAGCCTAGGACGGTAAATGAATTTGTTGAAGGGGAGTCTCAGGAAGTCACTAGAATAGGGCAAGTGGTGTTCATCATGTTAATGCAGATTCAAATTTGGCTCCAGTGCTGAGCCTGGATCCACTCAGAAAAAGGCTCAGGGTACTCCAAAGCCTACTGCCACCCACCTGGGGCCTGCTGACCTTTAAGAGTTTATTTAAAAAGACTGTTGTGGAGCCAAAACTTGTTGCCTGCCACCAAAAGTGCCTGTTGTGGTTGAGGGAGATGAGTGGGGCAGGGCCTCAGGGAGTTATCAGGGTTGAGTGAGTGGAGTTCACAAAGCTAATGCAGATTCAAATTTGACTGTGTGGAGGGAAGGCTCAACACAAGAGAAATGGTGCCTGCCAGCTGGCTGTGTAACAAAAGGGCTCAACACAGGACAATGGCAGCTTTCCCTCCAGTTCTTGCCCTGTAGTCACCTATCTCAGTTTCTCCCTGTACATCTCTGGCAACTCCCAAGCTGCTGTTTCTCTGCCAGAGCCCAGGATAAGTGCCTGGAGTAAATGAGTTTGTGCACATGTCTTTTAAGAGGATGCCTGGGTTTCTAACAGCCTCCCATCTCACTTGAATGAATGGAATCCCTGCCGGTTTTCACAACCAGATATTGTGGATGATTCTCTTCCCAGCACTGGTGCTCTGAGCTAGAGAGCCTGGTGTGGGTCTGGGGCCCCTTGCTCCTCAAGAAGTACCTCTGCAGCTAAGATATTTCTCCCAATTCCCAATGCATGGATTTGAGGTCAGCCACTCTATGTCTCCACCCCTCCTACTGGTATCCATGTGTTTTTTTCTTTTTCCTTAGTTATAAAACTTCTGTTCAGCTAGTCTTCAGATGGTTCTCCAGGTTGACATTTCTATAATTTAGTGGTAATTTTGATGTGGTCATGGGAGGAGGTGAGAACAGCATTTATCTACTGTGCCATCTTGTACTGGAACCAGAAACAAAATCTTGAACCTCATTCAGACCAACAGAATCAGAATCTGCATTTTAACAATTCCCAGGTGATTCATAGCTGTGATACGTATCTATAATAGAATATTAGCCATAAGAAGAGATGAAATACTGCCATCTGTGATAACATGGATGGACCTTGAGATAATCATGCTAAGCAAAATAAGCCAAAGTTGAAAATCACATATCACTTATATGTGGAATATAAACCTAAAAGTCATAGTTGAACAGGATAAACAAGTAGAGACTCATCAACATGGACAATAGAAGTGGTTACCAGAGAGTAGTGGAAAGGTGGGGAGGGGCAGAAAAGGGGTCAATATGGAGTAAGAGAAAGAAATCTAAATATGGGCAGTGAACATACAATGCAATATATATACTGCATTACTGTTGACTGCACACCTGAAACTTATTGTATTTCATTAACCAATGTCACCATAATAAAAATAAAGTTTTTTAAATTTTAAAAAATATATTGAAGGACTCTTTCCTAAATTATGATACTTGTAAGAAAATTGTAAATGAGTTTAAATATGAGAAATTAAAAATAAATACTTGGGGTGGGGGGCACGCAGATTAACTAACAAGGACTAATGTGATGTTTAACCCAGGAAGAAATGTGCCAGTTGTTTTAGACCAAATGTAAAAAATAGCCCAGTGTGTTATGGATGGGGGAAAAAAAAAAAAAGCCAATTAAGTTGGATAACAGTGCTGTGTGAAAACATTATCTTCTCCTCATACTAATCATCTAACATATGGTTTATAATTAAATTTTCCCAATTGTCTCCTAAGTATATTTTGTTTCCTAAATCCATGATCCAATTACTATTTATTCATTGTAATACCTCTTACATCTTTTAATCCAAAATAGTTCTTTGCCTTTTTGAGGATATTAAATATTGAAAAGAAAGAGCCAATTGTCATATAGAAAATTCCACATTAGGGATTTATTTGATTGTTTCTTCACAAATAGATGTTGGTTAAACATTTCTGGAAGAATACTACGTAAGTGATGCATATTTATTATGCCATTTCACAGAATATATAGTGTCAAGTTATTTCATTGTTGATAATGCTAAATTTGTTCACTTAATTAAGGTAGTGACCACCAGATCTGTTAATTGGAAAACTACATTTTTCCTACTATAACTTATAAGTCAGCTAGGACGTAATGATTTGGAACTATGTAAATATCCTATTCCCCAATGATTTTAGCATTCATTGACTCTTGCTTTCTTGAATAAAATTTTATATGGGGTTTACAAAATGGTGACTTCCTACTTTAATAATCCTTCTACATTTTTAAATGGCAAGAGCTATCTGTCCCTCAAGAGCTTATCTGTCTCTCTTTTTCAGTATCACTATTGACTTATTTCATAACCCGTTCCACCCATATTCACTTAGATGCTCAAACTGTCTCAAATTTGGCCCTTGCATCCTTTGATATGACCCCACTAGTTTTTTTTTTTTTTTTTTTTTTTTTTTTTAGCATGGTTTCCAGAATAATAAACAATTGCAAGGACCACATTGTATTTTCTTTGTCCTAGATGTAGTTTCAACTCTTTTTCCAAGAAGTTTTAATTATTTTAGAGGGCAACGGTGTTTAGTAACTAGATTGAGTAGTAGGTAGGCTCATTGTTAATAAGGCATCATTGCCTGTAGGCCTTTTCATGGATAGAACTGGTAAATGCATTTTATGAAATATCAAGGAATCGATTCAACACCACAGGATTTTCCTCACCTTTCCATATACCATGTTAACATCTCCCTTCTCCTACAATGAAAAAAGAAACAGTTCAAAACAATGTACATATACTCATTTGCTCTAACCGATAATAAACAAAATAGTTTCAGAATTATGCTTTGTATAGTAGAACACTTCCTACATATCTATTAAGTAAAATTCAACAAATTGCTGCAGCTTTATATGTCCATAGTCAGTATCCCACTAAGAGTATATATCACCCGAAATATTTTTTCCCTGTGTTAATTTGATATACAGTTGAGTTCATTTTTTCTGTTTAATTACTTTGAATTTAAGTTTTTTAGTACTTGAAACGTTTACATATTAAATCAAAATATATATTCAATTATTTTCACTAATTTATTATTTTGATATACAGGTGGGGTTTTTTTTCAGCCTGCATTTAAAAAACGTTTCATATAGAAAAAAATTTTTGTGATATTACTTCTGGATTTTGAGTAATTCTACATACCCAGATTATAGATGAAGTAATTCATGTTTTCTCCTAGTTTCTGAATGTTTAAAATTTTATATATTGATATCTGACACATTTAAAGTTTATTCTGGTTCTGTTATATGGTGTAGGGTAAAGATTTGATGTTTCTAAGAATGACTATCCCTTTGTTCCAACACCATTTATTTAAAAGTCCATTTTTCCCCAGAATGATTTTAGTTGGTACTTGTAAACTCAATTTTCATATGTGCTCAAGTCTATTTTTGTACTTCCCATTATTTCATTGATCAATCTATTCATGTTCCAGTACCACAATTTTACCTAAAGAAGCTTTATAATGTTAGTATCTAGTAACCTATCCTCTTCTTCTTCACTCTTGAAGTTTTCTCCTAGCAATTCTTACATTCTTATTTACACATATAAAGTTCATGTGTTTTATCCTTTTCTTTTCATAACTAAGCAAGTAGTTTTGTTTTTCCTAAGATGGTGGGTAAAAGTTCACTTTCTATTGTCTTTGACTTTGGGGTTCTAAGCAGCACAGGTATCTTCCCTGGGTATAGATGAACCTATAATATAGTAATATTTCATGGAGTTATTGCCTAATGTGGTAACTTCTTTATAATTCACTTCAATGGACATTAGCTTCCCAGGGTTCTGTTTGCTTACTTTGTATATCTCAGCTTCCCTGGTCTCTGTTTGCTTACTTCACTTCCTTATGTTATTCGTTACTGGCAGGTGATATATTTTGGACTCTGCTATTTTGTGTCACCCCCAAATTCCTAACACCCAATTGAAAACTGAAATCCTAATATCCAATGTGATGATTTTAGGAGGCAGAGCCTTTTGAGATGATTAGGCCATAAAGACTGAGTCCTCATGAATGGGATTAGCCCTCTTTAAAAAAAATCACAAAGAGTTCCTTAGTTCCCTTCTGCCATGTAAGGATACAAAGAGAAAAACTGCAACCCATAAGAGGCCCCTCACCCAATAATTCTGGCATCCTGATCTAAGACATGCAGCCTCCAGAATCATTGTTTCTGTTTTTTTACAAGGCACTCATCTGTGATATTTTGTTATAGCAACCCGGGTGATCTAAGACAGACCAGTATTTTATGATTGATAAGGTTAAATAAGGAAGAAGTTGAATACAAATAAATTTATCTTGTAGGAATATTCAGAAGTTATTACCAGTAACATTGAATAAATACTTCCTTTACTTTAAAAGCCTGTTTGCCTCCAAATTATCGATATTGCACTGTTTGTTACACTGTTGTTTGGTCAGGTTTCACTTGAGAAACCAAAAGAGCCTATTTAAAGCTCTAATTCATTTCTTCTTTCAGCTTTTGTGTAATTTAATTCACTAAATCTTTGTAAAATATGAACCTGAAAATTCAGTTGTCACATCATCCAACACATATATTCTTCTGAACTGATGAAGTCTATCCTGATTATACTAGTGTGAAATAGAGGACTCTTGTAGTAATCTGGGAAGGTGGCTAACAGCTTACTGTTTGGTACAGTTTGTTACCAGTAACCTTGAATGTTCCTGTGTGGCATTTCAATCATTAAAACACTGTATTTATGTTATCAACTTACTATAACTTTTCCACTGCAATAGTATGTCTGCCTTTTAAGTTTCCAGATGAAGTGTGAATCATCAATACCATTCACCAAGAGAAAGAAAAAATGTGTTACAGTGTGTTGCCTACTTTAATTTAGGAGAGCGTTTAATAAATAGACATTCTACTCATTTCTACTTATGGTTCTTTGTTAGTCATTGAAGCAACAAATACACTGGGAGTGAGAACATACTAGGTAAATTGTATTCTGAATCTCCCCATTGTGAAATCTAATGAAACAGATTAATGAAAATAAGTATTCAATAGCCAAGAATCTCCCAAAGCTATTTTAAGAGAATACATAGCCTCTGGGATTAATCAAACATCCATAGTTATTTCTAAAATTGAACAAGAATGAAAGTTACTTAAAAAAAAAAAAAAAGCTGCTATCTCTCTTAGAACAAAAATTCTGATTTATATTTATTTAGTATACCTCACAGTGAAGAGTATGGCACCTGACACCACCTCTCTGAGCATGCCACTTAGAGTAGAAGTAGCCTGGCCATTTCACATTCTTACCAAGTCTGTTCTCTTACAAATAGCCTTGTAGAAGTCAAACTGCATTCAAACCAACCATTTTAATTGTTTGCCCTACCAGATATTCTAGAAGACAAAGAAAACAATTTGGTCTATCAATGTATAAGAACCTCATGTGGAAACCTCATTAACCCATGCTTTGTATCTACCTTACAAAATACAAGTTAAAATTTAGCTCATCTTCTGATAGGCATTTATGAATTTGATTAATTCTGAATTAATTCTAATTTCCCTTACTAGGCCTTGGTTTTACAAAAATAATTTCTCATTCACATAACATACGAATTTAAGAATGTGCATATAGTCAAGTACCCTAGCCTATCATGCAAAAGACATCGCAATAGGATATAAATCTCACAATGAGATATAAATCTTTTTCTTAATACAAATTTTTACTTATTATAAACTTAGGGAAAAGTGCACAGCTCAAAAATGTGAAGCTCAATGATTTATCACAAAGTGAACCACCCCGGTCAAAGAACAGAACATTATCAGCATTTCAGAAGGCTACTTGTGCCCTTACCTCTTTCCCCAAAGTAACTACTACTCCAACATGTATCACCACAGATTCATTTTGCTTTTTGAACTTTACATAAACAAAATCATACAATATATATTTTTGGTCTGGCTTCTTTTGCTCAACATTATGTTTGTGAAAGTCATCCACATTGTTGAATGTAGTTGTTCATTCACTTTCATTGTTGTAATAGTATTCAACTGTGTAAATACACCATAATAAATTTGTCCATTCTACTTTTAATGGGTATCTGAGTTATTGAGTTTGGGGCAATTATAATAACGCTTTCTCCTATAAATATTATCCTACATGTCTCTGAATGTGTTTCTGTTAAAAATACATCTTGTAGTAGGTTACCTGGATTATGCAGCACATTTATACATGGTAGATATTTCCAAAGTGATCATAACAACTTATTCCTACCAGTAGTACATATGCATTCCAGCATCTCAACATCCTTACCAAAACTTGGTTATGTTAGCACTTTTAATTTAATCCACTCTGATTGAAATAAAGTGGTATTGCATGTTGTTTTAATTTGCACTTCCTGATTACTAAGATTAATTAATTGTTTTAAAATTTAATTGGCTAATTGGTAATACTTTTTGGGAAAAGCGTATGTTCAGGTCTTTTGTAAATTTTCCATTGGGGTATCTGTGTAATGAAATAAGTACAACAGTCAATTATAATGCACATGTAAGTTCTTAATACTGTCTTAGAAATGTTATTCATTAATCAATCTAAATTACAAAGTCCTGAATGAAGTTGTGACACAACCTAAATTATCATAAAATACTATTGATTTGCATGTCCTGATTTATTTGAACTCATTGAATCTCCATTTGTGTACAATGAAAAGAAATGCTGATTTAAATAATCTAGGGTTATCCTATAATTCACAAAATAGCAGAATTATCTAATTTTTGCTAGACTAGAAAAGTTAATATAGGTATTGACTTGTGTGTTTGCAACATCTAATCATTTCCTATGCTAAATGCCATTATGATTTTTTTCTCTTTAAAAAGAAAAAAGAAAAACAGAGGTCATGCCAATATTCAGGTGTCAGCTAATGAAAATGTTACGCTTTAAAATGTATAGTATATTACAAATAATTGTATATTCTTCAGCAATATCCATGGAAAAAAATTATTTTGTTTCTAGTATCATCATCCTAGTCTCCCAAAATTTATCCTCAACTGAATAGTTTCTGAAATGACTTTGGTGGTACATAGTGATTAGGATTCAAAACATATAACATTATGGAGAAAACTTTTCTGAATCACTAATATTAAACTATGACTATTTTAGATTGTATAAAAACAATGTTGATCTTTTTTTCCCCTCAATTCTATAGTCAAGTGGATCAGTGAAGAACAAATACTATCAGAATATGAACTCTAATAATACAGATTCACCAAGCCGTACAAGATGCTGAAATAGTTTAAATGATTTAAAAGATGTCAGGCATAGAACCTATTCTGCTGTATGGCTGTATGTATGTCCATAGATACTGAATCCAAATTGTACAAAAACCAGAACATTACAAAAGGAAATATTCAATGATATTGGAAATGAAATAAAAATATGAATTTCTATCAATGAAATTCAAATATCAATTTGAAAGGAAATAAAAGCAAAGAAGTATTAAATATCATGGCGAGATTTAAGGCATATATCATGCTCCTTTCCCTCAATCTGGACACCATATTATAAACTTACTTCCTCTCCTTAAACATATAAAATATATAAGAGACCAAATCAATTTTCTTTTAAAACAAAATTCAGAAAATGGTTGAGCCAGTTTCCTTTGGTAAGTTTTTCCCTTCTCTGATTCTAAGACTATCTCATGTAGCTTGCATTGTATAATAGCATGCATTTCAGTTTCCCCAAATCTTTTCATAACTAGGGCAAACAAGACCCTAGAATGAGGGCTGCAAGTCACCTGGGAGAAAGGGTAACCCACTGCTTGTAAGTAAACAAGATATCAATTCTGTAAAGTTAGTATAAGCACAAGTAGCTCTTAGAGCTGAAACCGAAGGTCCTCATAATTTGATATTATTTGTGACTACAGCTTTAGAAATCATTCTCTCTTCCTAACACCTCATAGACCTAGCTTCTCCCTGAGGCAGCAGAAAACAATAGCCCAGACATGGCTAATGGTCAGAAGTCTGGACCTCTGGCAAGTTAAAGATAACATCTTGACTTAAGTTATGTCAAATGAAGCCTATGAAAAATGACCCCCTGGTTATTTTTTCATGAAACCAGAGGGATACCAAAGCAGACCTCAGAGCTGTCCTCAAGACCTGAGGAAATGATTTATTACCATTACTTCACCTTTGCCTAATCAAATCCTAACACAAGCTGAATCCCTACCCCACAACGTCTTGTGATCTTGCCCTATTTAATCTGTAACCTACATACCATCATGGAATTGGGTCTTTCTGATCATGAGCTTGCCCATACTTAAGACTGGCCAATTCTATAATAATAACCTATTTCTTTACTGTGAACTCCTGCTTGAGCATTTCTTTCAGCCAGTGCACACAGGCAGATGGACTCAAAATGTTGGGCTTTGGTAACAATCCAATTAAGATATGAGACAAAATATGAATATGGCTCATTGTGATGCACCCACCACACAAACTTATGTGTGTACACACACACACACACACACACACACACACACACACACACATATATATATATATATATATATATATATATATATATATATATACCCTCTTACTTCCTCTACCATCAGAGGAAACAATCCAAGGCAGGTAAGCCTGTTCTTGGAATAGAAGTAATTCTACTCTGCCTCTACCACAGAAATGTAAAGGGGATGGTAATAACAAATTACATAAATGAAAATTACTTCAAACTGATTATGACAGTCATTTATCTTTCACTATACAATTCTTAGATTTGATTTTTAAAATTTCTAATAAGAAATTTTGGTTTTAAAATGGTGGAATAACTATGGCTGTATTCATTAGAAATCCACATATTTCCCAATTATAACACCCAATTGATAGTGGCTTAAACAAATAGGGGTTTATTTTTGTCACATGAAGTTTATTTTTGTCACAAGAAGTCCAGAGGAGGGCAATTGCTGGCATTGACTCACCTAACCATTTTTTTCAGGAACACTGCGTTTATATTTCTGCTCTGCCATTCTTAGTATACCAGTATTTTTCCTTATGCTTATCATCACTTCATGGTCATAAGATGGCTACTATAGCTTCAGAAATTACATTCATGTTGAAGACAGGAAATAAGAAAAAGCAGAACTAAACACATCTGTCCCATTTTATAACACAAGTAAAAGCTTCCCCCAGAAAATATGCTTATTTCTCCCTGGCCAGAAGTATGTTCCATGGACAACTCTAGAACAAGGAAAGCTGAAAAAGTATTTAATTAGGTGCATTGCCAACATGAACAAAATGAATATTGTATAAAGAAAAAAATAGGAAGACTATATATTGGATTGGCAGCTACAAGTATCTGCAACATTGGCATTTCCCCCCTTCTTTTTTCACACAGAAAAAAAAAGTGAAAAAACATTTACGAGAACCTGATATTCAACAAGACTAGGCAATAGCTATAACCCTGAGCCATATGAAAAGCTATCAAACATCTTCAGAATATAATCCAGGATTACTCAAACACCAAGTTCTATCAACAGCTGCATTTTTCAACAAAGCTAAAAGAAGAAAACTGTAACTGGAAAAAATATATGTATATTGTTTATTTGAAACAAAGGGAAAAAATGTGCTGATTAGAGAAAACAGACTGCATTTACAGGCATCTATGCTATTCATAATATATAAACTCATTTTTAAAAAAATGTTTTCTGCAAAACTGCACCAAAAATGCAACAGAATTGGAGTTCTGGTCAAGATGGCAGAGTAGGTAAACAGTGTGCTTTCCTCTTCCTGTGACCACATTAAAATTACAAGTAAATTATAGAACAATCAACCTGGAAAACCATTTGAAGACTAGTTGAAAAGAAGTCCTATGATTAAAGATATAAAGAAGAAGCAACCTCGACTGGAAGAAGCAGAGATGCAAAACAGGCTGGACCCATACCCATGTGTGATGGTAGAGAATAGAGACTGATATCTCAGTTGCAGAGGTCTTCCTGAAAAGCAAAGGGTCCCAGCCCCCACACTGTGGTCCACAGCCCAAAGTATCAGTGCCAGGAAGAGAAGTCCCCACAACTACTGGCTGTGAAAATCAGTGGGGATTCCAATCATCCAGTGAGACAGAAGGCAGCTACGAACCCAGGCATCCTTTTAAAGGTCCCACACACAGACTGTCTCATGCCCAGGAATTCAACTTGGGCTCTGGCAGAGGGACTGAGGCTCAAGAGGTAGCAGAGACATACAGGAAGAGACTGAATTGTGTGGCTACAGGGTAAGCCCTGAAGGGAAAGCTGCCATTGTCCCTGTATTGAGCCCACTTCCTGTGTAGCTGGAGGGCATATGCCATACTTCCTATGGTGAGCCCTCCCCCAACATGGCCAAATCTAAGCTTTCATTGGTCTGGTGAGATCTGCTCACTCCACCTTGGTGACTCCCTGGGGCCCTGCTCCACCCAACATGCAAAACACTTGAGGTTTTTCCCTGGTGGGCAAGAAGCCAGTGTTGGCCCATGCTACAGTCTTTTTTGGAGAACTCTTAGGGGTCCACAGGCCCCAGGGAGGTGGCGACTGGCCTCCATGGGCTCTGAGACTTTTGTGAAGTGAACCCAGGCTTAGGACTGGGGTCAAATCTGAATCTGCATTAACCTATTGTAAACCACTCACCCTAATCTGGAACTCCATTCCACCATATTATACACCACCAGAGGCTGTTTTGGTAACCTGCAGGTAACCAGTATTCACTTGCACAGTCTTTCTGAGTCAGTTTTAGGACCCATGCAGGTGGTAGCAGGCCTCAGGGTCCCCTGCACATTTGCTGAGCTACACTAGGCCCCGAATTGGTGATGGCCAGACTCGGTTTGCAGCATGGCCTGTCCTACACACCTCCAGGTCTAATATACGCAACAACCAACCACAGATCACTTTGTACCTCCTACCAAGTAACCTTGGACCAGTCTCAGGCAGTGGCTGACCTTGGCCTATACAGGAGCCCCTCTCAAAGGACCCTCAAACCAGCACACCTGGTAGCCAGGTTCAGCCATAAGAGAACACCACCCAATTAGCCTCACAAGTGTTACACCCAAAGAATGTTCTTTAGAAGCACCAGAGTCTATGGAGGCAAGTCCCATTCCATGAGATAAGCCACCACAAAGCAGCTCATATGCTGTGGTCATGGCCATAGTCAGTCAACCTGAGAGTCATTCCCGCCCACTAAAATGCCAACAGCAAGCAAAGCTCAATTACCAAAGGAGGGCACACACAACCCACACAAGGGATACCTGGAGCATCCACCTCAGGTGATGAAGAAGACAGAGCCACTGGGCCCCAAAGGACACATACTACATAAGATCACCCTGCAAAAATGGGGATACATAGCAGATCTACCTAATATAAAGAAACAAACAGAGGGGCAGCCAAAATGAGGAAACAAGCAAAAAAAAATGTCCCAAAGGAAAGAACAAGACAAAACTCCAAGAAAAGAAGTAATTAAAATGGAGGCAAGTAGTCTACCATGTAAAAACTGTAAAACACTGGTTATAAAGATGTTTAAGAAATTTAGTGAGAACATCAACAAAGAGATAGCATTAAAAAATACATAAAACGATAAAAAAGAAACAGTCAAAAATCAAGAATACAATAATGAAATGAAGAATACACTGGAAAGAATCAAGAGCAAATTAAATGAAGAAGAGAGTTGAATCAGTGACTTAGAAGACAAGGTATCAAAACAACAAAAGGAAAAAAACTTTTAAATGAGACAGTTTAAGGAACCTCTGAAACAACATCAAGCATAAAATCACTTGCATTATAGAGGAACCAGAAGGAGAAAGAACAAGAGATTGATGACATATTTGAAGAACAGTGATGAAAGACTTCCCTAACCTGGTAAAGGAAATAGACATGCAAATCCAAGAGGTGTAGAGATACCAAACAAGATAAACCCAAACAAACACACACCAAGACACATTATAATTAAATTACTTAAGGTTAAAGAAAAACAGAGAATCTAAAATGCAGCAAGAGACAAGCAACTTGTTACCTACAAAGGAGTTCCCATAAGATAGCTGATTGCTGAACAGAAACTTTGAGGGCTAGAAGGGATTGCTGGAAATATTCAAAGTGATAAAAAGCAGGGACCCACAACCAAGGTTACCATTTAAAACTGAAGCGGAGATAAACAGCCTCCCAGACAAGAAAAGCTAAAGGAATCCATCACCACCAAACCAGTATTATAAGAAATGCAATAACTGCTTTAAATGTAAATGGATTAAATGCTCCAATCAAAAGACATGAGGATAAGAAAACAAGACCCATACATATGCTGTCTATTAGAGACTCCATATCGAAGAACACACACAGACTGAAAGTAAGGGGATAAGAAAAAATTTTCATGCAAATAGATTTAAAAAGAGCTGGGGTAGCAAGACTTATATCAGACAAAAGAGACTTTAAAACAAAGCCTATGATAAGAAAAAAGAACATTTCATAGTGATAAAGAGGTCAATACAACAAGAGGATGTAATCCTTGTAAACATTTATGCACCCAATGTAGGAGCACCTAAATACAGAAAGCAAATATTAACTGACATAAAGGGAGAGATTGACTGTAATACAGTCATAGTAGGGGACTTTAACACTCCAATGACATCAAGGGTTAGACCTTCCAAATAATAAATCAACAAGAACTAAAACTTTAAATGACATACTAGATGAATGTAGTTGATATTTTTAGAGTATTTCACCCAAAAGCAGCATAATATACATTTTTTTTCAAGTGCACATAGAACATTTCCAAGACAGATCACGTCAGGCCACAAAACACAGATTAAAAAATTTAAGAAGACTGAAATCATACCAAGCATATTCTCCAATCATAATGGTATGAAATTAGATATAAATTACAAGAAAAAAAAGCCCACAAATGTAAGTCTAAGTAACATGCTAGTAAACAATAAATGGGTTAACGATGAGATCAAGGAAGATATTGAAAGATACTTTGAGACAAATGAAAACAAAAACACATTGACCCAAAATCTATGAGACAGAGCAAAAGCAGTCCTAAGACAGAAATTCACAGCAATAAGGGCCTACCTCAAGAACAAGAAAAATGTGAAATACTCTGACCTTACACCTAACAGAGCAAGAAAAATAAGAAAGGAAATAATGATCAGAGCAGAAATAAACAAAATAGAGTTTAAAAACCAATATAAAAGATCAATAAAACCAAAAGCTGATTCTTTAAAAAATGAGAAAATTAATAAATCTTTAACCAAACTCATCAAGAAGAGAACCCAAATAAATAAAATCAGAAATAAAACTGAAGAAGTGACAACTGACACAACAAAAGTAATACAAAGAATTATAAGAAAATACTACAGATATGTGCCAACAAATTTGACAATCTGGAAGAAATGAATAAATTCCTCAAAACATACATTCTCCCAAGACTGAATCAGGAAGAAACAAAATCTGAACAGACCAATTACTACTAACAAAATTGAATCAGTAATCAAAAACCTCCCCAGAAACAAAGTCCTGGACCCAATGACTTCACAGGTGAAGTCTACCAAACATTCAAAGAAGAATTAACACTTACCCTACTCAAGCTATTCAAAAAAATTCGAGAGGATGGAAGGATCCCAACCTCATTTTATGAAGCCAGCATTACTCTGATTCCAAAGCCAGACTAAGACATTACCAAAAAAAAATAAAAAAATTATAGTCCAATACACTTAATGAACATAGATGAAAAAATCCTCAATAAAATATTTCAAATGAATTTAGCAATATACATGCCATAATTAAATGAGATTTTTTTCCTGGGATGCAAGGATGATTCAATTTTTGCAAATCAATTAACATGATATGCCAAGTAAACAAAATGAAGCCTAAAAATCATATGATCATATCAATACATGCAGAAAAAGCATTCAACAAAATCTAGTATCCATTTATGACAAAAATTTTCAGCAAAATGAGAATAGAGGGAACATACTTCAACATAATAAAGCTATATATGACAAACCCACAGCTAACATCATATTCAACAGGGAAAAGCTAAAAGTGTTTTCCTTAAGATAGGGAACAAGACAAGGATGTCCATTTTCACCACTTGTATTCAACATAGTATTGGAAGTCCTAGCCACAGAAAGCAGACAAGAAAAAGTAATAAAAGGTATCCAAATTTGAAAGGAAGAAGTAAAATTGTCATTATTTGCAGATAACATGATACCACATATTGAGAACCCTAAAGATTCCACCAAAGAAAAACTTAGAACTGATAAATGAATTCAGTAAAGCAGCAGGATACAAAATGATATTCACAAATTAGTTGCATTTCTATACACCGGTGTAACGAATTATCAGAAAGAAAAATTAAGAAAACAATTCCATTTACAATTGCATCAGTAAAAAATAAAACACTTAGGAATAAATTTAACCAAAGAGATAAAAGAATTATACTAGGAAAATTATAAGACATTGAAGAAAGACACTGAAAAAGATACAAATAAATGGAAGTATATACTGTGCTCACGGATAGGAAGAATTAACATCATTAAAATGTCCATACTATCCAAAGCAATCTAGACATTCAATGCAATCTCTATCAAAATACCAGCTGCATTTTTCACAGAATTAGAAGAAATAATCTTAAATTTTATATGAAACAACAGAAGACCCCAAATAACCACAGCAATCTTGAGAAAAAAGAATGAAGAGGTATCAGAATACCTAATATCCAGCCATACTACAAAGCTGTAATAATCAAAACAGCATGGTCCTGGGATTAAAAAAAAAAAAAAAAAAGACACATAGACCAATGGAATAAAGAGCTCAGAAATAAACCCACACCTATATGGTCAATTAATCTAAAACAAAGGAGGCAAGAATATACAATGGAGTGAAGACAGTCTCTTCAATAAATGGTGCTGGGAAAACTGGATAGATATATGCAAAGACAATAAAACTAAATCACCTTCTTCAATTCAGGTCTAGTCAGACGGGTAATTTTACCTGAGGTTCCCCCCTAATCTTTGGTCAGAAAGTCTTCAAGTAAAAAACAAACAAACAAAAAAAAAAAAAAAACACACACATACACTGTTAACACAGAAAAATTAGAGACGCAGTTAAAAAAAATATTTGTTTCCAACACAGGGCAGTTAATCAAGCAATTCTGACAACACCAGAAATAGCATAGAACTAACTACTCACTAAAAGATGCAGGGTCACAAACTGAGAGACTTGCAAGACAGAAAACAGGTTCTCAAGGATATTTTGCTCCTAATTTAAGCATGGTTACATAAGCCAAGCGAGGAAATCAGAGAGAGGGTCGCTCAGAGCTCCCTGCAGGCCTGGCCCAAGGAGAGAGCGAGCGGGGCTTCTTCCACACCAGGAACCGTCAGCAGAGGCGATCCCATTGTCCTCGCGCAGACGGACGCTTCCCCTCGCCCGCAACTTCCGCCTCGGTGGAACTCGGACCCTCTAGCGAAAAGCCTGAGAAGGTGACGGAGAGCGACCTTCCCCGACGGAGGCGGCGGCTCCTCCAACACCCCCAACGCAAGCCACTTTTCGTTCCCTTCCGGCTGGGGGAGACGCGCAAACTTCCGGTCCGCTCTAGGATGCCAGGTGGTACAATCATCTCGGTGCTCGTGATGACGCCGCTTGGTAAACCTGAGGAGGCAAGTTCTCCGTGCACCGTCGACACGTAACTCCCGAGTTACCCAGTTATCTATCATCCAGTGGAAAGAGTCCCAGTATGAGCAGCGCTAGTATGGAGGCTGCTCTGGGCTTCCATGTCTCGGAGATAAATCGCCGCAGGCAGTCAGATTAGCAGTTCCCAGCGCTGTTCTAAAGACTAACCGAGAAGAGCGTCCCAAATCAGTTAATTTGTAGCTTCTCCTCTGGACTTTATCTAGTTAGTTTTGGGTCAATCTTTCCTTTCCAGGTCACTGTAAATCAGACTGGAAGAACTGTGAGATCTAGTTCCATCCTTCCATTTTATAGATGGGAAAACCAAGATCCATAGAAAATGAGCTTCTTCCCTAATCCCAGAAGTAGCTATTTTTGCTCCTTCTGGTTTTGTGAGTTGTTGTTGTGGCGGATCAATCCTAAAACCCACGGAGCCAATCGAGATGAATTATGAGCCTTTATTAGTTTACCAGTAACTGAATCTCTACCACGCAGGGTTAGAAGAGATCAGTGCCCAGTTCTT
Source organism: Cynopterus sphinx (assembly GCA_030015415.1). Taxonomy (NCBI): domain Eukaryota; kingdom Metazoa; phylum Chordata; class Mammalia; order Chiroptera; family Pteropodidae; genus Cynopterus; species Cynopterus sphinx. The sequence goes on from CM057386.1 coordinate 35,922,327, forward strand.
AGGGGAGGCTACTTATAAAGACCCCCCATTACATTCTTGAACAAACAAGCAGCAGATTACAAAAAAGCAGAAGTTGGCCGTTAATTTCCTGTACAAAGATAAATGTATCCAGGGGGTTCGGAGATCAAACAGGGCCTACCAGACAGTTTTGTTATCTGTACACGGGGGGCTGGCGCTCAGAGAGATCACTTCCCTGTCACTAATTTACTGAAGAATTTCCACCTTTACGTTAGAATCTCACCCTGGTTAAAAAGCAAGCAGATTACAGAAGCAGAAGTTGGTCTTTAGCATAGCTTTGCACAATACATCTAGAACCACACCCTGGTGGCTGGCAGGACGATTTCTGGTATCTAAAGATATTATTTCCCTGTAGCTGACTTAGCTAGTTGGCTTACGTGAAGATTTTCCACCCTTAACATCGTGACTGTAAGTTGTTGTGGAAAACTGGCCCCCAAACAACTAACAAGAAAAATCTGGATGTCTCTTCAGAGCCTAGTAAGTCACTTAAGTGTGAAGCAACTTCCCACCTGACACCTGACACCTGACTCCTTCAAGCAGCACCAGGCAGGGTATGTAAAGGTGCACGGAACTGGCAGTGTTAGACTGGATAAAGTTAACTAAAGAGAAAACGCCCTTGCGAGAGGAAAAGGCTGCTGCCAGAGGTTTGAAAGTTCAGGAATCACTGAAAGTGCAACCCTTGATTCCTCTTCCTCCTCCCCATCACAGCCTTGTTTTGAATACTCAATAAATAATAGATGCCCAATGAATATTTGTTTAATTGCTTAATGGCTCCACTTTCCTAGTCTCTCTTTCCTCTTACTTCACTCATATTTTGGAATTTCTTTGAAAGGCTTTGAAGAATCAGATTTCTTTTGGAAATTTCTAAATCAAAAATTCTTACCCTCCACATCTGTGAATTGTCTTGACTGAGTCACTAAACCCAGTGAAACTGTATATAAATTTTTTGTCTATATGCCTGAGGCATCAGATCTTCAAAAGACAGAGATGGAGCTTCCTCATTTATTTTCCTAGCCACTGTGAGCACATTGCACTTATCTTTAGTGATTGTCCCCTGATCAAACATTAAGCCTTTGCAGTCAGTGATTCTATCTTCTACCTCTTTCATTTTCTACACAGTATGATCACAGCCATGCTGAGCACAGCGGTAGGCAGTCAACATAGAGTAAACATGATTTCTTAAGTCCTCTACTGAAGGACATTGGCTTTTTTGTAGATTTGCACTTTTAATTAATAAAGTGATACACAACTGTAAACAAGCTGTGTATATCACAAAGTGAGCAAAAAGTAAAAATCTCCATCCTGAAATGCATTTCACAGAAAAATTCATGCCAAGAGTTTGGTATATAGTCTTCGAACCTATTTAAAATTGAAAACATAAACTTACAATTTGTGACTTACGAAAATTAGATCATGCTATATATTATAATCAAGCAAATTGTTCAGTTTTGTTTGAAATTTAAACTAAAACTGCCAAGGCAACATGTGAGTACCTACATATCCCATTCTTTTTAGTAGCTGTATATTATTTCATTTAAATGGATGGGCACATTTTCAAGTTTTTGACGTTGCAAAATATTACAATGAGTATCCTTAGACACATATTTTTAATTTTTATTGTATTTCTGTAGGATGGATTTTTTTAAAGAAAAATTGCTGAGCTAGAGGTTATTTTGATAGATATTGCTAAACTGCCCTTCAGAGGAGTATTTATCATGAGTCTCACTAAGTGTAAGACCACTCAGTTGTACAGGCTCTTTCCCAAGGCCCTGCAGCTGCCTTGTATGAACACGTTTTTGTAAAATTTGCAAAAGTATATTATAATTAAAATTAGCTAATTAAAATTAGCTAAAACTGCTGCCCCTTTTTATTTCAATTTATCCTCAGATACCTTATATATGACTTGGAGTAGCCATATCTAATTTTGTGTTAATAGCTATTCTTTTTCTTAAAGAGGACCCCCTAAGTTATTAAGCTTCAGGCCTCACAAAATCTAGATCTTCCCTGCTGTTTTCTGAAAGCTAATTTATGCTCCCAACGGAATTGCAAGAGTGTCCCGATTGTCCTGAATTACATTTTGCCCATTGTCTCTTCTTCAGCAATAACAAGGCATTCGATTTTATTATCCGATTGATTGATAACAATTGAATCCACACCTAACTCTTCTGGGTTAGAGCAACTGCAGTTATCCAGGAAGTATTTAAGTAACAACTGAGATTGTGCATATTATTTCTATACATTGATCCTATAGTGTAATGATTAGCACTCTGGACTTTGACCACAGCCATTCAAGATCAAATCTCAATGGGACCTCTTAAGAGGACCTTTTATATGTTCTTCATGTGTCATATGAACGTAAAATAACATTCCTCTGCTTTACACATTTGTAGTCCTATGCAGCACTATTCCATTCTCCTCCATTCAAACAGAAGAACCAAATACTTCCAAGTGGGAAGAAAATTGATTCCTTCGAATTCAGCTTTTAAAGCACACAAAGAAGTTTACCAACAAGGAGACTGACTAGAAATGGGCATTACTTTCAGCGACCTCAGAAAGTTTTCAGTGGCTGCAGAGAAATTCTAGCAGCACAGGAAGTCTTGTGATGGAGACAACACACCCTCAAAATCTCCTAGTTCAACCGCCTGTCCGCGGTTCCTAAGCCTGAAGCCCATACTCAGAGTTGCACTTTCTTTGCTGTGAACTTTCATATCCTGGCTCTCTTCTCACCCTTCTCAACATCTCCATTTCACGCTGGTATGCTTTGTAGGGACAAAGTTCTCTTTCTCATCACCTACCACTGTGAAGCCGGCCTTGGAAATTCCTCGAAAGCCAGCAGCCGCGCGGTCTCAGCGTTCTAAGCCGTCCAAGCCCTCCAGTTGGAGAGGAAGTCTGGGTGGGTCGCTGCCATTACCAATTCAATACGAATCGCCACATTTGTTGTGAGAAAGACGCAAAGAAAGGTCTGCCTGCGGTGGAAGGGCCCAAGGAGGAATCTAAACTTGTGTGTGAAAGAAGGGCTGGAGGTTGCCTGAGAGGTATAGGGGTTAGGTAGGGGTGGAACGTCCTTAATGTCCCGCCCTTATTCATAGGACTCAGCGCTCTGGGTGAATGGAACAAAAGTCTGACCCCGTCCTCCCCAGAAACTGCCAAACACCCTCACCCCAAGCACCCAGGAAACAGTTCCTTGCAGCTGAGGCTAAGAATGTGTAGGCAGGGAATGAGTGTAGATAAAGATAATCGAACCTGGAAAATCTGGAAAGTTCTGGGTACTTATTTTGCCGTTAGAATCATGAAAGAAATATGGGTCGGAGGAAAGAGATTTTCTTCAGCAGGAAAGGAATTAAATTAGTAAGAGACAAGTATCTATGTCCTGTACAAATTAATTTTTCCTGTCATAGGAGACAACCTTTAAATCCAGTGATCTATTTTCAGATTCCTTCTTCAACATTTTAACTTTCTCATATGTGTAACAAAAAAGCAACAAAATCCTACTCTTTCCAATTTCGGTAATTCATTAAGCTATGAATATTTTATTAGCTCGTATTATGAATTACCACTGGTTTCACAGAGAATCTGTAACAAATTAAAGTTACTAAATTTATGAAAACAGGTTATTTTGGGTTCCACTATGGATGCTTGATTATACCTCCATTTTTATGGTCTGTGATGATGCTAATTGCAGAAGGAAATAACATACTCTGCTTGAGGTATCGTTGCCTTAGCAGATGTGGACTATACATCTCAATCCTCAAAATCATGCACGTAATCAGACATTTTTAGATACATTTCACAGCAAAGCAAAACAAATTATGCTTAGAGTGGTTCAGTTGCTTAGCACATATAAAATGAATATATAAAACCAGTACAATTAGGTATTAAATATGAAAATCTGTTTTGAACACTTGAATAAATGAACACAGCCAGAAGTTCAACCAGGATTTGCTGACTGGCTCCAGCCAACCTCTAGAAACTAGGGTCCCTCTGATGCTGCACTCTGCATTCAAGGATCAAATTTTCCTACCCCCAAATTATAACGTTTCTTGGAATTCCAGCTTTCTGGATGGAGCTCTGCTTCTGATCTTAGCTTTGGTAAGATGAACCTATTCTCTCCCTCTCATGTTCCTTTACCTATTGCCATAAACTCACCTCCAACATACAACTACCCACCACAAGAAACTCACCTACAATCCATTCAGTGATCCCCAACTTTTTTGTCACCAGTGATCCTATGAGAACCTAGCACTGGGGAGTAGCTGTAAATACAGATGAAGCAGTCATCATATTTACTTTTTGAATGAGGTCAGCTGCTATAATTTTTCTTAATCTTTGAGTTAGGACTATAATTTTGCTTCTTGAGTCACTTATGGTTCACTTCTTTTGTGTCCTTCTTTCACAGTCCAAGGAAACCTAATTTTATACCAGACTTCAAAACTACTTCTCAATACAAACTTTGAGAGGGAAATTTTCCCTGTTAAATTAACAAAGATTTTATTTAAACAATAAAATCCCTCCAATTCCCCCCAGAGGATAGGATCATATTTTATTATTCACCATATTATACCTAATGCACTGGTATTGTGGTAAACACACAGTAACTATTTTTGAGTGAGTGAATGAATAAATTTTTAAATCTAGATTTTTAATAATAGAACCACAAGGTACAACAAGAGACTACTTTAAATTATCTGTTTGTTGAGCTAATATAACATTATAGGATTTTTGTGAGGATCAAATGAATATGTAAAGTGTTTTAAAATGTCTGGCATTTAGAATCATCATGTTAGTGCTTAGCTTTATCATTATTATCATCTAAAACCAGGGAGAGGTGGGGTGTGGGGAGAGGAAATGAACTAATAACCTGTATAGGCAATCCATAGAAACAGAAAATCAAATGGCTAAAAAACATACAAAAAGCTCCCCGTCACATATATTTAAATATGTGCTAATTAAAATAATAATATCATACTTTCCTCTCCATTAAATTAACCAATATTTATAAAATTAATAATAAAAAGTCTGGGTAAGAGTGTTGAAAAGCAAGTGTATTGAAATATGGCTGTGGGAATGTAAATTGGTACAAAAACATTATTATTTTAAACGCACATGTAGGTAGATTGATAAAGAGTTGTTAGACAGTATCAGTGAAGGCCATTTAGCCTCAGTTTCAATTTTATGAAGACTTAAATTTAGACTTGTCTTGATACCGCCGAAGTACATTGTACGTATAACTATTACATGTTTATTTGTTGTTAAAAGAGTTCACCTGTAAATATTTCAAATATGTTCCAATTTCTAAATCTTCCTGTTGCATTTTTTATATGTTGGAAGACTTAAAAAAATGGAAATACATGGACCCTTTGCAACTTCTGAAAAGCCATTATTGGTATTATCATTAAAAATGTCTACAAGATTATACACCAGTTGTCAAAAGTTGTTATCTCTCAGGCTGGAACTATGAGCCTCTTCTACTTCTCATACCACTTTTGTAAGATTTTACTTTTTCCTTTAGTCCCAAGCATCTATTAATCGAAAAGATGAAAATAGAACTTCTGGCTTTTAGTCCAACTTGTCATCACTGCCATTTTCACAACAAGAAAAAAAGCTGAACAAACTGAAAAGCAACAATTATTTTTAGATCCTTCAGAGGATTGAGGTACCAGGACAAACTGCTGCGTGAAAACTGGAAAGACAGATGAATAAAGGAAATTACAGTTTATCAGAACCAGAAGCCAGAAGTAAAATCTGGCTGCTGAAACCATTACCTGGGTAGGAAAACTTAAACTATAATTAATTGATTGTTGGAGACTCAATGTAGAGTAGCTTGATAGTTGAAAACTCCAAGATGGCTCTATTCTTGGAGAAACCCATACTTTCCTGAGTTTTACCTCTAGAAGCTCTACCAGGTTCTCACTTTGAAAGTCAGAGAAAAATGTCTCATACTTCCAGCAGGGAGTTACAGCACTCTTTGAATGAATGAATGAATGAATGAATGAATGAAAAAAATCTAGTTTCTTTAAAATAAAAGAAAGCATACACAAAGCATACACAAAAATAGCAATTACACATAAAACTTACTTTACAAGCAAGAATTCCTAACAAGACCTGCCCTGAAGGGAAACTATTTTACCACAGTCTAACCTACTAAGGTTTTAACAAGGTCTGACTGACCTGGAGGAAGGGAAATACTCAACTCCAGCTCCCTCTATTCTCCAACATGGAAGAAGCAAAATTTAGGCTCACAAAAAGATTGAAGCTTAATTATAGGACTAGAGAATGCTTCCCTTGTCTCCAAACCTGTCTACCATATCAATAAGGCTCCAGTATAATAACAGGGAATTGCAGCTAAAAGAACTATAATACACAGACCTCATTTAAGAGGTCTTTAGAAAAAAAGATAAAAACAAGGTAGACAAAAACAAAGACATTAGAGGAACACTTAGCTTCTGACATCACAGCTCCAGCAAATAGTAAAATATAGTTTATCTCCAAACGTGATAAACATAAAATTTCATACAGAAGACCTTCTTACCTCACTTTACCCAATATATCATGTCTGGCTTTCAACAGAAAATTATAAGGCAGGCTGAAAAGCAAAGGACATAGTCTAAAGATACAAAGCAAGCATCAGAACTAGAATGGTGGAGATTTTATAAATATTAGATTAGGAAATTAAAATAATTATAATTAATAGTTAAGTGATATAATGAAAAAAGTAAACAATATTTAAAAACATATGGCTAAGGTAAGCAGAGAGGTGGAAAAGCTATAAAAGAATTTTTAAATGTTGGAAATCAAAAACACAATAATGTAAATAAATAATATGTGTTATGGGTTTATCAATAGACTTACACGGCAAAAAATCAAGGAATGAATTGGTGAACATAAAAAAATGTCAATGGAACTTCCAGAACTGAAATGTAAAGAGAAAAAAATAAATGAAAAAGATTGAAAAGAATCTAAGAACTGTGGAGGAAATTATAAAAGTTGTAGCATACACATAATATCACAAGGAGAAGAAAAAGAGACAGAAACAGAAAAAAATATTTAAAGTAATAATGGCTGAGAACAAACACCAAACTGCAGACCCAGGAAGTTCAGAATATACAAAATATGATAAATACCAAAAACTCTGCACCTTAACTAAACTGCACAAAATAATGACCAACCTATCATATTAAAAAAAAATCTAAACAAATATCAACTCACTAATTTTTAAAAAATGAAGAAAAAAGTCTTTAAAGAAGCCAGAGAATAAATAGAACTTACCTTAAGAATTATAAGGATAAAAATTACATTGCATGTTTTTTTCTTCAGAAATAATGCAAGAAAGGTGAGAACAGGGTAGCGTATTTTAATTATTAGGAAAAAAGCAAAACAACAACCTAAAATTCAGTATCCAATGCAATTTATTTTTGAAACTGAAAAGGAAATAAATACTTTCTCAGACAAAAATTGAGGGAATTTGTCACTTACAAAAATGTTAAATAAAGCTATTTTCCTTTATTTGGAGAGAAGAAAAACTATATAGGTCAAATAACCAGATTAACATAAAGAAATGGATAGTATTAGAAAAGTAATTAAAGTTACAAAAATCTTCTATTTTTCTTAACTGAACTCACAGATAACATTTTGTTAAAAATAATAGGAAGCACATTTCAGATGGTGATATAGGAGAATGCTGAGCTTGCCCTCTACTAAGAACACATTAAATGTACACCCATAGTTAGAAAAATTTCTCCTGAGAGACAATTAGGAGCCACCTGAACAGCTTCTGCACAACAAACAAGAGAGAGAGAGACCCCATAATTAAGGCCTGGTAACCGTGAGAGCTCTCCAGGAACTGTGAGAACTCTCAAGGACCAGAGAAACCAGTAAGGACAACTGTTTGTTTCTCTTCATTTGTATAGTAGTCAGAGGCTCTATTCAGTTGCTCTGGCCAACCTTCAGGTCACTGTACTGTGTCCCCGCCACTCCTCTCAGAGATAACTCCAGCAAGAATAAGAGAGTGCCACACCCCACATACACAGGGCCCCTCTACCAAGAAATTGATCCAGCATGCACAGCAGGGTGCTGCTGCACATACTCACTAGACTACACATGCACATAGGGCTGCACTGCTTGGAGAAAGTAAGAAAATATTAATGTGCAGCGGTATATGCCTATAATGATTCCCCATCCACAGAAAGTACAGATCTCATTGGATGCCATTGCTTGTGCACATGGGGCCATCCTGTCCAGAGAAAGCATGGAACTTCTGGCACACTGCAACATGCACACACAGGGTAGACCTACCCAGACCTGGGCCAGACAACAGACAAATAATATAACTGGGTACACTGGGCAACTACATCTCAATCGGAAGGACAAAGAAGTGTGCACACATCAGGCTGCCCTGCCCCAAAATTTTTCTAGCTATGAAAAGACAGAGCAACAGGGAACTAACTACCACACATGCATGTACACCAGGCCACCCTGGTCAAAACACACTCCTTCTGGCCAGATGGCAGACCAGGCATTAAACACACACACACACCCAGACTCCAACCTGCTTGCCAAAATCAGCCAGCAAACAGTCTACACAGAGGCCACTTTTCCACAAGACTACTTTTTAGGACTGGGAGAGATATCTATTTAATATAATTCATAGGAACAAATACAGAAAGTCAAACAAAATGGGGAGACAGAGGAGTGTGCCCTCAATGAAGGAAGAAGAAAAATTCTAGGAGAAAAATACTATTGAAACAGAAATAAATAATTTTTCTGATAAATAATTCAAAAAATTGTCATAAGAATACTTAACAAACTTGAGAGTAGAATAGACAAACTCAGAGAGAACTTTAACAAAGAATTAGAAAATGTAATAAAGAACCAATCACAGATGAAGAATACAATAACAGAAATGACATGTGCATTAGAAAGAATTGATAGCAGATTAGTTAATACAGAAAAATGGAAGAGAAACATGGAATAGTAGATATCACCTTATCAGAACAAAAAAAATTTTTTTTTAATTTTAAGGGACCTCTGGGATTATACCAAGTGCTCTAATGTTTGCATTAAGGGATCCAAGAAGAAGTGTGAAAGAAAGGGGCAGAAAATATATTTAAAGAAATAATAATTGAAAACTTTCCTAATCTGGAAAATCTGTTTTCCTAAAAAGTAAACAGACATCCAGGTCTAGGAAACACAGAATTCCAAAAAAGATGAACCCAAAGAATACTACATCCAGTACGGTTATCATTCAGAATTAAATGGAGAAAAGAAGTTTCTCAGACAAGTGAAAACTGAAAGAGTTTATCAGCATTGAACTGGCTTTACAAGAAATGTTAAAGGGTCTTCATTATGAAGAAAAGATCACAACCAGAAATAAGAATATAAAATCTCAACTGGTAAAGGAAAATATATAATAAATGCAGTGACTCAACCACTAATGTAAAAAGCTAATGTAAAGGTTAAAAGACAAAAGGAGTAAAATTATCTATTTCTTCAATAAATAAGTGATACACAAAACAAAAAGATATGAAATATGACATCAAAACCATAAAATGTGAAGAGGAAGTAAAAAATGTAATGATTTTAGAAAGCTTTTAAACTTAAATGTCAATTAGCTTAAAATAGACTACTATGGATATAGATAGATATATATGCAGCTCCTGATAACCACAAACCAAAACCCTATAAAAATACACAAAAAAATAAAGAGAAAGGAATTCAAACAAAATACTAAAAAAAAAAAACGAGCAAACCAAGAGGAAAGAGATCAAGAGAAGAAGAAAGAAATAGAGAACTACAAAAACAATCCTGAAACAATTAACAACATGGCAATAAACACATACCTATCAATAATTACTTTAAGTGTAAGTGGACTAAATGCTCCAATCAAAAGACATAGGGTAGCTGAATGGATTAAAAAAAAAAAAAAGACCCATCTATATGCTGCTTACAAGAGACGCACTTTAGATCAAAAGACTTAAATAGACTGAAAGTGAAGATATGGAAAAAGATAGTTCATATAAATAGAAACAAAAATAAACCGGGGGTACTAATAATCATATCAAGCAAAATATACATTAAAACAAAGAATGTAAAAAGAGACAAAGGACAGTACATAATGATAAAGGGGTAAATCCAAGAAGATACAATTGTAAATACCTATGCACCCAACATAAGAACATATAAGTATATAAAACAAATGTTAATGAACATAAAGGCAGAAATTAACTGTAGTACAATAGTAATAGGAGAATTTAATATTTCACTTACCTCAATGGATAGATCATCCAGACAGAAAAGTAATAATAATGTCCTTAAATGGCACATAAGAGCATATTGACTTAATAGACATTTACAGAACATGTCATCCCCAAACTGCAGAACATACTTTTTTCTCATGTGCACATGAAATATTTTCCAGGATAGATCACATATTAGGCCACACAACAAGTCTCAATGAATTAAAGAAGATTAAAATTATAGCAAGTATATTTTCTGACCACAAATGCATAAAACTGGAATCAACTACAGGAAGAAAACTGGGAAAGAAAATCAAATACATGGACATTAAACAAAATGCTACTAAACAACCAATAGATCAGAGAGAAAAATTAATCAGAAAATCAAAAACTACTTGAGACAAATGAAAATAAAGACACAACTTTCCAAAATGTATGGAACACAGCAAAATCAGTTCTTAGAAAGAGGGTCATAGCTATACAATACTGCCACAAGAAACAAGAGAAATCCCAAATAAGCAATCTAACTGTACACTTCAATGAACTAAAAAAAAAAAAAAAAAAAAAAAACTCAAAGTAAATAGAAGGAAGGAAAAAATAAGGATCATAGCAAAAGTAAATAGACTAGAAGCTTAAAAATTAGGGGGAAAAAAACAATGAACTAAGAGCTGATTCCTTGAAAAAATAAATAAAATTGACAAGAGAGAAAAAGAGAGAGAGGAACCAATAAATAAAATTAGACATGAAAGATGACAGATTACAACTCATACCACAAAAAATAAAGAATTATTAAAAAATACTATAAACAATTATATGCCAACAAATTGGAAACCCTTAAAAAATGAATAAATTTCTAGAAACATATAATCTCCCAAAGGTGAACCAGGAAAAAACTGAAAATACCAATTATCAGCAATAAAATTGAAGCAGTATTAAGAAGAACTTTAAACAAAGAAAAGCTCAGGACCAGACAACTTCACAGGTGACTTATATCAAACATTTAAACAAAAATAAAAACCTATTCTTTTCTAACTGTTCTAAAAAACTGAAGAGGAACAAATGCTTCCAAACTCATTCTGTGAGGCCAACATTACCCAGATACCAAACCAAGGCAAAGACACTACAGGAAAAAAAAGAAAGAAAGAAAATTCCAGGCCAATATTTCTAATAAACATAGATAGAAAAATTCTCAAAAAAAAAAATACTAGCAAACCGAATTCAACAAAACCTTAAAAAGATTATGCATAATGATGAAAAGGAATTTATACCAGGGATACAGGGATAGTTCAGTATCTGCAAAACAAGTAATGTGATATGTTACATCAACAAAACCAAGGATAAAAATTATATTATCATCTCAACTGATGCAGAAGCATTTGACAAAATTTAACATCCATTTATAATGAAAACTCTCAAAAAAGTGGGTATAGAAGAAACTTACCTCAAAATGATAAAACTATATATTACAAACCCACAGCTAACATTATACTCGTGGTAAAAAAACTAAAAGATTTTCTTCTAAGATCAGAAACAAGTAAAGATGCTCACTCTCTCCACTGTTATTCAATATAGCCACAGAAATCAGAAAGGAAAAAGAAATAAAAAGCATCCAAATTGGAAAGGAGGAAATAAAACTGTCACTATATGGAGATGACATGATATTATATATAGAAACCCTAAAAAATTCATCAAAAAATAGAATTAATAAATGAATTCAGCAAAGTAGCAGTATACAAATTAATATATAGAAATCCATTATATTTCTATACGTTAATAACAAGTAATCATAAGGAGAAATTTTTTTAATCCCATGTAAAATTGTGTAAATAATAAAATATTTAGTAATAAATTTAATCAAGGTAGTAATGACATGTACTCAAAATACTAGAAGACATTGAAGAAAGAAATTGAAAAAATATAAATAAATGAAATGATATACTGTGCTCATGAATTGGAAAAAGTACTCTCATTAAAATGTCCATACTACCCAAAACAATCTATAGATTCAATGCAATTCCTATAAAAATACCAGTGGCATTTTTCAGAGCTAGAACAAATAATCAAAAAATTTATATGAAATCACAAAGACCTTGAATAGTCAAAGCAATCTGGAAGAACAAAATTGAAGTTATCAAACTCCCTGATTTTGAAATATACTACAAAGTTAATAATAATTAATAATAACAACAATAATAATAAATTAATAATAATAATAAAAGTATGGTATGAAGAGAAATCAGACACATAGATCAATGGAACAGAGTGGAGAGCCCAGAAATAAACTTTCACTTATATGGTCTATGGCAAAGGAGGCAAAAATGTACAGCAAAGAAATAACAATTTCTTCAACAAGTGGTGTTGGTAAAGCTGAACAGATACATACAAAAAAAGTGAAACAAGACCACTCTAATAAAGTCAAAATGATATAAAATTTAACTGTAAGACCTGAAACCATAAAAATCCTAGAAGAAAACAGATAGTAAGCATGATGTCAATGTTACTAATAACTTTTAGATGTGTCCCCTCAATCAAAAGGAGAAATAAATAAATAAATGGCACTACATCAAACTAAAAAGCTTCTACACAGAGGAGGAAATCATCAACAAAATGAAAGACAACCTACTGAATGAGAGAAGATATTTTCAAATAATACTTCCAATGGGGGGGGGTGACATGCAAAATATATAAATAATTCATATAACTCAATAACAAAAAAATTAAGCAATCCAATCAAAAAATGGACAGAGGACATGAAGAAACATTTCTGCAAAAAAGACATACAGATGGCCAACAGACATATGGAAATATGCTCAAGATCACTAACTATTAGAAAAATGCAAATCAAAACCACACCTCCCACCAGTTAGGATAGTTATTATCAAAAATTAAACAAATAACAAGTGTTAGTGAGGAAATGAAGAAATAGGAACCCTTGTGCATTGTTGTTTGGACTGCAAAATTGGTGAGGCCACTATGGAAAACAGTATGGAGTTTCCCTCCCAAAAAACTAAACTACTATATGATTCTGCAATTCTTCCTCTGGGTATCTACCTAAAAAATATAAAAACACTGATTTGAAAATAAGTTCATTGTAGCATTATTTAAAGTAGCTAGAGTATGGAAACAACATAGGTATCCATTGATAGATGGATAAAGAATATGTGACATGTAATTATTCAGCATTAAAAAAAATGATGAAATCCTGCCACTTGTGACAACATGGATGAATCTGTAAGGTATTATCCAAATGAAATCAATGTGACAGAGAATGACAAATACTGCATGATTTCACTAATGTGAACATTTTTTTTTAATCAGAACACTGAACAAACAAAACAAAACAAAAATATATTCATGGGTTTGTTTGTTTGTTGTTTGTTTGTTTGTTTGTTTTTGAGAAACATGGCAGAGTGAGAGAGATTTCCAGATCTCTCCCCTTGAAACAACAATGAGCTGAACGTCTACAACTCAACAAAAAAACACCAAACTACACACCAGCATGTCTGAGCATGGGATTTGTGCATAAGACAAAAGTCAGAACCCAGGGTGTTGGGTGGTGGACTAAGAGAAATAAAGAAGCTGCCTCCTGCAGCCTACGAAGCTACCTGTAAGAGGAAGGAGGAGGGCAGAAAGTGATGTGAGGTGCCTGAAAAGCCCTGCCTGAGATTGTTATGAGTTCCACACAGCCAGCAGCTGGGCCCAATCTTCAGGGCAGAAAGCAGAGAAGTGGGACAGCAGAAAAAAACAGTTGATTTTTACTGGCTGTGGTTGCAAAACCGAGGCTGAGCAGCAGCCCCTACCTCCCAACCCAGACGATCCCTTCCCCCATATCCTACAAGACTGAACACCACAAAGCCCCAGGGAAATCTGAGCAAATGCAACTGAAACTGTTGCTAACACTAACAGGAACTGAAACTGAGGGTAGTGAACATGATTAAACATCTATAAGAAAAAGGCATTATTAAGGCTTTATATAATGGAGGAATCCAAGAGCATTAGACATCACCTATCGAAAATAAAAAGTAAAAGTGCCTTCTTTGCAGCAAGATAAAGAGAGACCTTTATATAATAAGTCTTTCTAGAAAAACAGCAGAATACACTCCATTAATGCTCAGACAGAGAAATAGTCAATTAAATATTGTAGACAACCAAGATGACAGGCATCTCTGAAAGAAAGAGAAAAATCTTCAGAAAATCAGCTTAAAGACATAGAAATATACAATTTAAATGACAGAGAATTCAGGATGGTACTTCTGAAAAAATTCAGTGAATTCTGAAACAAATCATATCAACAAATTTCAGGAACTTAAAAAACAACTAGATGAACAGAGCAAGGAGATCAAAACCCTCAAAAAAAAGAATAGATCTGGAGATAAAACACACACACACACACACACACACACACACACACACACACACTACAAGAGTTGAAAATGACCTAGCAATGTCACTTTACAAACTTCATTTGAGAAATAGAGTTGACCAAAAGAAGAAAAGGATTAGTGATATCAAAGACAGAAATTTAGAAATAAATCAGAAGAAAGAAGAGAGTAACTGAAGAATGAATAATAGTGAAAGAGAACTTACAATAGAATATACAGATGTCAAATGTACACCTGAAAATTATATAATTGTGTTAACCAAGTTACCCCAATAAACTTTAAAAAATGTCTAATCAATTGTCAAAAATTAGAATTCAAAAACTAAAATATTAAAAATTAAAATCTGTGTTCCATAAAATAAAAGACTGTTCAATTTCTTTAATGAAATTGGTCCTATCTTGGGGCAGGGGGAGGTAAGATACTCATAGAAACAAAGAACAAACTTTTGTTTGCCAGAGGAGAAGGTGTGGAGCAATGGGTGAAAAAGGTAAAAGGGAATATAGTCAATAACAGTGTGATAACTTTCATAGTCACACATGGTCACTAGATTCAGTGTCTTGGTTACATAGAAAGATATATAAATGTCTAATTATTATGTCATACACCTGAGAAACTAATATAATATTGTAAGCCAACTATACTTACTATAAAAGTTGATAATTAAAAACACAAAATAATAATAACAACAATGTACTTGGTGATTATAGCTTATAGATCAGTGAAATTAATGTCCACAATGTTATAAGGGATGGGAAGAGAGAATTGAAATTAATTTGTTGTAAGTACTTGCCCTATCCATGAAAGAGTATAGTGTTACTTGAAAGTGGAATTGAATTAATTGTAAATGTATTTTGCAAATTGAAAGAGAGACACTAAATGTTTTTTAAAAGAAGTATTGTTCATTATATAAATAGACCAGAAAAGTTGTTAGGGGCCAGAAGGTGAGGAAAACAAAAAAAAAAAGTTTGGTAAAAAGTTACTTTCAGTATAAGATGAATAGGGTCATAATATCTAATGGATAACATGGTGATTATATTGATAACATTTTATTATATAATTGAAATTTGCTAAAATTTCACACAAAAGGTAAATATATGAGGTGATAGATGTGTTAATTAACATGATGTGCAGAACCTTGTTACAATGTATATGTATCCCAAATCACACACTGCACACTTTAAATATCTTACAATATTATTTGTCAATTTAACCTAATAAAGCTTAAGATGAGGAAAAATATAATTCATATACCAAGACAGAAGAGAAAATGTAATCATATAAAATGCTCAGTAAAATCAAGAGTAGGCAAAAATGAGGAGAAGATAATAAAAACAACAACCAAAAAAAAAAAAACCAAGAACAGCAAACAGAAAACAGTTACAAATATGTGAGATAACCCAACTCTACCAATAATCACTTTATATGTGAATCATCACATATAAATGCATCAATGAAAAGACAAGAGACTGAGTGGATGAAAAGCATAACCCAACTCTAAGTTTTCTACAAGAAACCCACTTTAAATATAAAGATACAAATTGATTAAAAGTAAAAGATAGAGAAAATATATCATACTAACATATTAATTTCAAAGATGGCTTCAAAGCAAGGAAATTAGAAGGGGTGAAGAGGGATATCATATAATGATAAAGAGGTCAATTTTCCAAGAAGATGTAGAAATCCTTAATGTGTCTGTGCCTAAAACAGCATCAAAATATATGAGATGAAAAACTGATAAAAGTACAAAGATATATACATGAATCCACTATCATAGTTAGAGCTTTCACATCCTTCTATCAATAATAGACAAATAAGCAGGCAGAAAATTTTATAAAAACATGGTTTAACTCAACAACACATCATTCAATTGGATATAATTGACATCTATAGAATACTTCAACAATAGCAAAATACTCATTTTTTTTTAAGCTCACATGGAACAGTCACTAAAACAGACCACATTTTGTGGTCTAAACACACCTTTAATAATTTTAAAAAATAGAAAATGTGTGCCATTAGATGACAAAGGAAGAAAACTAGAAATCAATACAGAAAAATACCTGAAAAGTCCCCAAATTTATGAAGATTAAACAATGCACTTCTAAATAATACATGGGTAAAAGAAAAAAAATCTCAAGATAAATTAAAAATATTGTGAACTAAATAAAAATAAAAATATAACCTATCCAAATTTGTGAGGTGTAGCAAAATCAACAAGAGTAAAATTTGTAGCATTTAAAATTTATATATTAGCAACAAAGATTCAGGTCAAGATAATAGAGTAGGTAAACATTGTGCTTGCCTCCTACCAAGACAACATCAAAATTATAACTAAACTATAAAATGATTATTGAGAATTGTCTAAAATCTAGGTGAACAAAAGTCCTATAACTAAGCATATACAGAAGAAGCCATATCCAGACTGGTAGGAGGGGTGGAAATGCAGAAAAATTAGTCTCACATCCACATGTGGAAGTTAAAAATTGGGAGAGATATTTTGGCTATGGATTTTCTCCCTGAAAAATGAGGCTTCTTAGCTCCACATCAGGCTCCCCAGCCTGGAGTTCCAGTGCAAGGAAGAGAAGTTCCCAAAACTTCTGGCTGTGTAAATCAGAGAAGGTTATGGCTGTGTGAGGTAGATGGCTACTAGATTACCAGGAATTCCTCTGAAAGGATTGTGCATGGACTTAATTGCTCACCAACTCACTTACTCTGAGCTCCAGTACTGAGGCAGCAGCTTGAAAGTGCCAGGAACATACATGGAGCAGCTGAATTGTCTGACTTGAGGGCAAGGGTTGGAGGGGCTGCTTGCTTTCAGACAGAAGTGCTAGCAGAAGACCTTGCTCCTTTGTTGAGCCATCCCGCCACCCAACCTACAGGTGCATACCCAAGAAGTCCCCATATCTGAGTCTCTATCAACCTAACACCATTCACCCTGCTTTGGTGATTTCCTGAGACCCTGCACCACCCAATTTGTGGGCCCACCCAAGCTGCTTCCAGAGGCTTTCCTATATAAACAGCCAGCTTTGGCTAACAATGTGGACCTTTCTAAAATTTCTCAAAAGTTTACAAACCCCAAACACACAGCATTTGACCTGGTGTGCCTTGTATGTCTTAGTAAGCATCCCTAAGCCCAGAACTAGCAGCAGGGACCTCAATTTGCAACTTAGCCTATTCCAGGCCCAGCATATGTGGCAACCATATACAGATCACTTTTTGGCTCATACCAAGTGGCCCCATGCTGAGCAAATGCAGCAGGTGACTTTGGCCAGAAACAGAGCACCTTCCAAGAGGCTCAGAACCAATATACCTGGTGGCCTGCTTGAGATATCACCAGAGCACTACTCAATTACCTCCACAAATGACACAACCAAAGGACAGGCTGGGCATGCACCAGAGACCTGCTAAAGTGCTTCCTGCTCTATAGAGTCAGCCCCTGCACAACAACTCCTTGACTATAGTAACCTGCTAGTCCTAACAACAAATCAACGCAATGGTCAATCCCTCCCATTGACATGCAAACAGCAACCAAAGCTCAACTACAACAGGAGGGCACAAACTGCCAATACAAGGGACACATCTGGAGCACCTGGCGCAGGTGACAGAGGAGACTGCCACTGGGCTCCACAGAACACCTACTATGTAAGACCACTCTATAAGACCAGAAGACATAGCAACTATACAGAGAAGCAGCCAAAATTGGGAGAAAAAGAAACATGTCCCAAATTTAAAAAAAAAATTTAAAAATCCAGAAAAAGAACTAAAAAAATGGAGAGAAGCAATCTACCAGATGCAGAGTTCAAAACACTGGTTATAAGGATGCTCTATGATCTCAGTGAGAACTCCAACAAAGAGATAGAAAACATGACAAAAAACTTCCCTAACTTGGTGGAGAAAATAAACATACAAGCTCTGGAAGCACAGAATCCTAAACAGGATGAATCCAGCAAGGTCCACACTAAGACACATTGTAATTAAAATGCCAAAAGGTAAATATAAACAGAGTATCTTAAAAGCAGCAAGACAAAGCTGTTTGTTACCTACTAAGGAGCCCCCATAAAACTTCCAGCTGACTTCTCAACAGAGCCTTAGCAGGCCAGCAGGCATTGCCATGAAATACTCAAAGTGATGAAAAGCAAGGACCTAGAATCAAGATTACTCTACCCAGCAAAACTATCATTTAGAACTGAAGGATGGATAAAGACCTCCCCAGACAAGAAAAACCTAAAGGAGTTCATTGCCACCAAACCAGTATTACAGAAATATTAAAGAGTCTTCTTTAAGAATAAGAAGGAAAAAAGATAATAAATATGAATAATAAAATGCAATAACTATGTATCTGGCAACAATTAGTTTGATCATAAATGGATTAAATGTTTTAACCAAAAGCATAGGGTGGCTGAACAAAGAAACAAGACCCTTACATATGCTGCCTACAAGAGACTGATTTCAGATCGAAAGACACACACACACTGAAAGTAAAGGGATGGAAAAAGATATTTCATGAAAATACAAATGGAAAAAAAAAGTGCTGGTGTAGCAAAACTTATACCAGAAAAAATAAACTTTAAAACAAAGGATATAAAAAGAGACAAATAATCCCATTTCTGGATATTTATTTGAAGAAGCCCCAAACACTACTTCATTATAGCATTATTTATATAGTCAGGATATGGAGTCAACCTGGGTGTCCATACGTCAAAAAATGAAATATTATATACGTATATACAATGAAATATTACTAAGCCATCAAAATAATGAAATCTTGTCATCTGCAACAACATGGCTGCACCAAAGTGTATTGTGCTGAGTGGAGTTAGTCAGCAAGAGAAAGACAAATGTCATATGATTTCACTTATATGTTCAATCTAAAGAACAAAATGAACAAACAAAACAGAAACAAACTCAACAGATATAAAGAATATTTTTATGGTTGCCAGATGGGAGGGTATAAGTGGAAATGGGTGAAAAGGGGAAGCAATTAAAAAGTACAAATTGGTACTTACAAAGTAGTCATAGGGATGTAAGTATACCATAGAGACTATATATAGTTCATAATATTATAATAACTATGTATGATGTCAGATGGGCACTAGATTTATTCAAGGTGATAACTTCATAATTTATATAAATCTAATATATATCATTTACATTTACATAAATCTAATCACTATGCTGAATACCTGAAATTAATATAACATTGTATGTCAACTCTAACTGACAAAATACAATAAAGAAAAAATTCTTCTTGAACCCTGATGATGCATCTTGATGTACTGTATTAACCCCTGAAGAGTATATCTTAGTGCAAGAAATAATAAAAAATTTCTCTTTTATTTCAAGGTTAATCATGTTATCCCTGGCAAATACTATACCTTGTAAGGGAAATCTCTTCTGGAGATAAATCCAAGGCAAAAACAGGAAAAGGAACCTCCAGTGACTGAAATAACATTCCTGTACATTGTGTTTGTTTTTGAAAACTTTATATTAAAGTATAAAAACATACCAAAAAAGTTCACAAGTAATGCTTGGTATTTTTTTATAAAGAGAACTTATTTTTGTGACCAACAGCTAGATGAAGAGACTGAATATTTCAAGCACCGCAGAAGCTCATCTGTTCTTCAGACCTACAAGAGGGTAACTAACTTGTCTTCTTACACCATACATTAGTTTTGACAGTTTTTAAACTTCATACAAGTAGAATTATACAATATGTTAGCTTCTTTCACTCAATATTATGTTTGTGGTTTTCTTCTCCTTACCCCTATTTGTTTTGCAAGGGATATATAGGATCAGTTGAAAAGAAAAGAAAAAACTCTCCAGTACAAATTTTTATCCTGATTATTAGCTTTCTTATCCACTTCTGTTGGCAGGAGCCCCAGTGTTGGATGTTTGTCTACGGGACATAAAGACAGACTCAGCCTAGGAAAGTGGGAACCAGAGAGTGGCTGAGAAAGTAAAGATTATTCAAAAAAGTTTGAAAGGACTCTCATTGGCCAAATCTTGGACTATTTTTACACCAAAAATAATTAATTATTGTAATAAATATAAACTGAAAAATTAGAAATCCATACAAATAATAAATTGATGAAAGAAGAAAATAATGGGAGAAGGAAGGAACTCTTGTTTAGTAGCATGATAAGCACTGACTGTAAATGTAGCGGGCAGGCTGGAGTTGAAAAATCATATTGCAACTATCATAATAAAGACTAGTTTAGATAGTGGATGTAAAATCTTAGGGAAATATTGGTGAGGAGCGGGATATTTGAAAGTTTAAATTGCCACCCTGAAAACCAAGTGATGAAACTTAACCTCACCAGTGAGAGACAGATAGTCCTCACCTGTCTCCAGATATGATCATTTGAAAAGCTCACATCATCTATGTAGTATTCTGGTGGAAAATGCATAACATGAATCTAATCATTAGAAAACATGAGTCAAACTCAAGTAAAAGGCATTCTATTAAAAAGAAAATAAAAAGGGGGGAGGGAGGGGAGACAGTATTATTCAAATAGCATGTCAATGTTATAAAAGAAAATAGATTTCTGTTGTTTAAGCCATGCTGCATGTGATAATTTGTTATGACAGCCTTAGAAAACTAATACAATTCTAAATGCTATTCAGAAAACAATTTTTAAAAATAACACATGTAGTGATTACTCTCATCACATTCCTGGGATGAAAAAAAGATTTACATTAATTGGATATGTATTGACATTTAGCATCCACTCCCACTCCTTTATGGTAGACTCTATCTTGGAGGGGCTGGAAAGCTAAAAAGTACATATTTCCCAGACCTCTTTGCACCTAAGGATCTTGATACACGTGAGGTTAGACCAATTTTTAGATGATTTTGACAATTTCCTGCTGAGAAGCAAGACTGTAGACATGCGCTTTCTCTGAAGCACTGTTAGGACTCTAACCTCTTTATAACTAGAGGGAAAGTAGTGGAAGAAACAATGGCCATAGTTTATGTTCCAAAGTCCAGTCATCAGCTTCATGAGTTTGGGAAGAATTATAGAGAACATAGTCTACTATCTTTAACTTTGTGTTTTCTTAAATTGAAGCTACAATAGTATGTTTGAATCTCAGTAATTTTATTAATAGTTTTCCTTGTAGATTAGTTCTATAGATATTTTTTGGTGCCATACTTGAAGATCTAAAGTCTATCTCAATCACTTCTGATGATTTTGTATTAATCCAATGTCCTGCTTTAAGTCCTTCCTGCTTAGAACACTTAAAGTGCTCCCCATTTCCTACACTGAACTCTGAATTATTTAGGTAACATAATTATGTTTATGATTATTATATAATATTTATAATAAAAAATTGTTTCTCAAATTAAGAAATATCATAATAAACTATAATGATGTTATAATGGGTTATAACCTATTAAATTTGATAAGAACCCAAGAGTTTATAGATAATAAACAAGTAAATTAAGGAGAAAAAACTTGTTTTTCTATAACACCTAAACTGTATTCTAAATTTCCATGACTGTTTTGTAACTACAAATTCGTGTTTTTTTATTTCTTCACCTTTTTCATCCAGGCTCACAACTCCCCTCCCCTCCTGCAATCATCAGTTGGTTCTCTGTATTTGTGAGTCTTTCTCTTTTTCTCCTTATTTAATTAGTTTCGGGTATACAATACATTGATTAGACATTTATATAGTTTGTGAAATGATTCCCGATTACTCTCTCATTCATCTAGCTCTACACATAGACATTGCAGTACTGTTGACTATACTCTCTATGCTGTGCTCTACATCTTTGTGACTATCTTTTGACTACGAATTTGTACTTTTTCAACCCTTCATCTTTTTCTCTCCATCATTTAAACACCCCTCTCTTCTAACAGTCATAAGATTGTCCTCACTATCTTTAAGTTTTTGTTTAGTTTGTTAATTTAGTTTGTTCCTTAGATTCCATTCTGCATAAAATGAAATCATACAGTAATTATCTTTGTCTGATGTATTTCACTCAGCATAATACCCTCTAGGTTTATCATATTCTTACAAATGGTAAGATTCCTTAGATTCCATTCTGCATAAAATGAAATCATACAGTAATTATCTTTGTCTGATGTATTTCACTCAGCATAATACCCTCTAGGTTTATCATATTCTTACAAATGGTAAGATTTTATTGTTTAATAGCTGAATAATATTCCAATGTGTATATGTACCATAACTTCTTTATGCAGTCATCTGTTGATGGGCATTCAAATTGCTTCCATACCTTGGCTATTATGAATATTGCTGCTGTAAACATAAGGGTGCATATTTATGAATCAGTGTTTTGGTTTTAGGGGTTTGGGGGGAGGAAATACCCAGAAGTGCAATTGCTGGGTCAAAAAGCAGTTCTATTTTTAATTTCTGAAAAACCTCCAGATTGTTCTCCAGAGTTGTTTCACCAGTTTGCAATCCCACCAACACTGAATGAGGGTTCCCTTTTTTCCACATTCTCTACATCACTAGTTTTTTGATTTACTGATGATAGCCATTCTGACAGGTGTGAGGTGATATCTCATTGTAGTTTTAATTTGCATTTCTCTAATGATTAGTGACCTTGAGTATCTTTTAATATGTCTATTGGCCATCTATCTGATTTATTTCCTCTTTAGAGAATCATCTATTCAGGTCTTCTGCCCATGTTTTAATTGGATTGTTTGTTTTTATGTTTTTCATTGAGTTGTATGAATTCTTTATAAATTTTGGATATTAAACCCTTATCAGATGCATCATAGGCAAAATCTCCTATTCAGTAGGTTCTGTTTGTGTTTTGTTGATAGTTCCCTTCGCTGTGCAAAACTGTTTTAGTTTAATGTAGTTCCATTTGTGTTTTGTTTGTTTGTTTGTTTCCATTGCTCAAAAAGATTTCAGAAAAAAATATATTCTAAGAACACTGTTAGAGAGTTTACTATGTTTTCTTCTATTTTTATGATTTTGAGTGTTAAGTTTAAATCTTTAATCCATTTTGAGTTTATTCTTGTATACGGTGCAAGAAGGTAATCCTGCTTCATATTTTTGCATGGACCTGTACAGTTTTCCTAACACCATTTACTGAAGAGACTGTCTTTACCCCTATTATATATTCTTGCCTCCTTTGTCCTCCTTTGTCATATAGTAAAGAAAGATATAGACATGGATTTACTTCTGGGCTCTCTATTCTGTTCCATTGATTAGTTTGTTTTTATGCCAGTCTGTTTTGATTACCTATAGCCTTATAGTATAGTTTTATATCAGGTAGTATAATGTCTCCAAATTCTTCCTTCTTTCTCAAGATCGCCATGGCTATCTGAGATCTTTTATGCTTTCATATAAATTTTTGGTGTTTGTTCTAGCTCTCTGAAAAAAATGCCATTGGTATTTTGATAGGGATTGCATTGAATATATAGATTACTTTGGGTTGTTTGGCCATTTTAATGATGTTGATTCTTCCTACCCATGAGCATGGTATATGCTTCCATTTATTTGTATATTCTTCAATTTCTTTTTTCAAAGAATTACAATTTTCCAAGAACAGATCTTTTACCCTTTTGTTAAATTCCTAGATACTTTATTGTTTTTGATGCAATGGTAAATTGGATTGTTAATTTCTTTTTTGGATAGTTTATTTTTGTCATATAAAAATGCAACTAACTTCATAATATTAATTTTTTATTCTATTACTTTACTGAGTTCATTTATCAGTTTAACGATTTTTGGTGGAATCTTTAGGGTTCTGTCTATACAGTACCATGTCATCTGCAGATAATGACAGTTTTACTTCTTCCTTTCCTGTGTGTATACTATTTCTTTTTTTTTTCTTTTTTTTCTTTTTTTTCTTTTTTTTGTCTGATTGCTGTAGCTATGACTTAACAATACTATGTGGAACAGAAGTGGTAAAAGTGGGCACTCTTGTCTTGTTCTTGGTCTTAAGGAAAACATTTTTAGCCTTTCCCTATTGAGTCTGATGCTAGCTCTAGGTTTGTCATATATGGCCTTTATTATGCTGAGTATGTCCCTCTATTCCAGTTTTGCTGCGAGTTTTTACCATAAATTGGTGCTGAATTTTCTTGGATGCTTTTTCTGCATCTATTGATATTATCATATGGTTTTTTATCTTTTGATTTGTTAATATGGTGTGTCACATTAATTGATTTGAAATTTTGAAACAACTTTTCACCTCAGAAATAAATCCAAATTGATCATGATATATGATATTTTTAATGTATTACTAAATTTGGTTTGCTAATATTTTGTTAAGGATTTCTTCATCAACATTCATAAAAGATATCAGCCTACAGTTCTTTTTTAAATGTCTTTATCTAGTTTTGGAATCAGAGTAATGGTGGCATCATAAAATAAAAATTAGAGATACT
The DNA here is from genome assembly GCA_030015415.1 of Cynopterus sphinx. Classification (NCBI taxonomy): domain Eukaryota; kingdom Metazoa; phylum Chordata; class Mammalia; order Chiroptera; family Pteropodidae; genus Cynopterus; species Cynopterus sphinx. The sequence continues at coordinate 35,947,323 of CM057386.1, forward strand.
TCTCCCCTTCAGTTGACATGGTCAGTGATACAGCAGTAGGATGAAGGGGAACAGCCATGGGGGATGGAGGGGGAGTGGGGCGGAGACCAAGTTGGCAGCCCCCCCCCCCCCAGGTTATAATACATACCACTATAATCCAGTACATCCATGCCAAACTTCATGACCTGACAAACAGATATGGCAGAGAGCCGGGTAGACATTTCCAGGGTAGCTGCTGTGGCTGCTGTGGCAGTGGGATGATAGGACCAAAGAGAATGAATTATCTCCGGAAGAGATGGCTCAGCTGGCCTCCATAACAGTGATACTGTTCCTCAAGCAACTCCTCCAGAATGTGGCGCATATGGCACAGGTGCAGGCAATCACTTTCTGATTAACTGGCTCACGCCCGTCACACAGCAACCTAGGGGAGCTGCCAGAGGCATTGAGCAGATGGACCATGTACTTAGATCTGATCCAGATAATTCGAGAAATGGGCGTGTGACAGATGATGTTTTGTGCCCAGTATACAAGCCCTAATGAAGAAGTATTTACAACCTGTATGAAGGACTTGATTTTGACTTCTGGGCCCACCAGTACTCTTAGTACCATGTGGCACTGCTGGCCCCTTACATGGATAGGTGGACCTATGAGGTGACATCTAAGTTGGAGGATGTGGAAGTGAAATACAAGGAGCATTCAACTAAGTGCACGCCGAACCATCTGCCACACTCCCAGACCATCCAGTGCATGGTGGGAGGTGTGGCCCAAAAGGTGGGATAAAGCAGCCCCCAGCCTATTCAGCTGTGGGAGTGAGCCACAGGCAAATGTGGTTTGATCTCTTTGCGCCAGGGGTCGCTGCAGAAAAGATTGAGCAGCAACCTAATGAAGTGCCTCTGGCACTGTGGAATGTTCCCAACGTTCACTGAAAGGCAGCCCCCTGACCAGCAATTCACCCTTATTCCCAGGAAAGCCACTACTTATGAAGTGTGGCTGGCCTGATTATCTCCTTGATTAAGGATTTGGCCATGGCACTCGGTTGGTGAGGGAGCCATTTGACCTGAGGCCATGTGTGGAACTGACTATACATTCTTCACAATGTGCAGAGGGTATTAGCCCTCATGAACCTGGATTCTGACAGCACCCTGCTTTATAGGAATCTAGACAAGTTTCCTGGGCCCACTGCAACCATAAAAGTATATAGGGGTCAAATCATTTGCATGGCGCATGTCCCTATGACACTGGATATCAGCAGATTGCCTCCTCCAACATACCAAGTGTATATATCCCCCATACAGGAGTAAATTTTGGGGTCTGATGTTTTGCAAGGCTTGACTGTGAATACCACTGCTGGTGAATTCCACCTTTGCATCAGGGTGGTGAAAAATATTATCCGGGGACATCCACACCATGCCCTACTGGTGTTACCCCAGGCCATCCCAGTAGTGAACACAAAGCAGTGTCACCTGGCAGGCAGCCATGAGGAAATTGGACATACTATAATGGAGCTGAAAGAAGCCGGTGTTATTTCTCCTGCTCATATCCTGTACAACTCCCCCGTGTGACCAGTGATGGCGCCTGGCACATTACAGTTGACTATCAAAAGCTGAATAAGGTTACACTACCCCTATATGCTGCCTTGCCAAATGTCACAGACATTACAGACCAGTTGTCACATGAACTTTGATGATACCATATGTGGTGGACTTGGCAAATGCCTTTTTCTCTATTGCCATAGGCCCAGAAAGTCAAGGACAGTTTGCCTTCACCTGGGAAGGGCAACAGTGTACATTCCTCATACTTCTTCAGGGCTATCTGCACAGCCCTACTCTGTGCAGTGGTCTCCTGGCTCAAGATTTAGCCACATGGAAATGTACACCAGCAGTGCACTTGTATCATTACGTTGATGATATGATGCTAACCTTTGATTCTCTTACAGAACTAGAAGCAGCAACAATGAGCCTGCAAGAAGCCCTCGCTGACTGGGGTTGGGCAGTCAACAAAGGCAAGGTCCAGAGACCTGGATTCTCTGTCAGATTCTTGGGAGTTGTCTGGTTAGGTAAGATAAAGTAATACTGGAGGTGGTAATTGATAAGACAAGCATATCCCTGATGTGAGACTATGAAGCAGCTCCAAACCTATTTGGGACTGCTGGGGTTTTGAAGAATGTTTATCCCCCATATGGCCTACTTGATGCGACCCCTGCCCCATCTAGTGTGATGGCGTGCCCAGTGGGATTAGACTCCCAAGATAGAAGAGGCCTTTAAGACTACAAAGCAAGCTGTAGCACAAGCCCAAACTCTACACATAATAGATCCAGCCCTCCCATTCCTGCCCTCCCATTCCTGCTTTTCCATTCCTACTTATGGTGCAGATGGATGATGCAGGATTTAGATGAGACTTCTGGCAGAAGCGCGGTTCCCAGAAGATACCATTAGACTTCTGGTCCCAGTAATGGAAAGATGCTGAAGCATGGTATTCTCCGATAAAGAAGCAATTGGCTACTATATATGCAGCCCTTCTGGCCAGTGAGGTCATCACTGACCTTAATCCCATAACCATGTAATTCAAATACCCCGTGGAAGAGTGGTCACAGTCTTTGGGTAAATACTTCCCATATGGGAATTGCACAGACCCCTACACTGGCCAAGTCGGGGCCATACCTGGAGCAGCAGGCACAGTTCTCTGAAAGCCACCTATCAGGTCAACTGCACTCCCTACTGGGACCAGTACAGTCTCAAGCAGATCTCCTGGCAGAGTCTGCTGAAATGGAGGGTGTACAGAGTCCCTATGTAGAGGATTGGAATCCCATCCCTCAGGTTGCCTGGTACACAGATGGTTTGTGCCATGGGCAGCCCCCAACGTGGGCTGCCACAGCATTGCAGCTGTACACAGAAACATTTTTGTATGAAACTGGTACTGGGCAGTCCAACCAATGAACTGAGCTTCACTCTGTGTGTTTGGTCCTCATGAATGAAATTGGCCAAGTGCATGTCTGCACTTATAGTTGGTTTGTGTATCAAAGTCTAACTCTGTGGCTTCCCTGGTGGGCTACCCAGGAGTGGATGATAGGTCACCACCTTTTATGAGGCTGGGGGTTGTGAGAAGACCTCTGGAAGCGGGGTCTTCAGCAGGGGCCCACCATATACCATGTTCCCGGCCATTGGCCATTATAGGCCCTGGGCAATAATGCAGCCAATGCATTGGCTCAAGTTTGCTCCACCTGTGTACCACCAGTTCTGGCCTACATTGACCCCTGGCTCTGCTGAAAACTGGGACATATAGGGGCTTGTACCACAGAACAGGTAGTGAAGCAATGGGGGCTATTGTTGAGATAGGCATAAGCACAAGTTGCCATGTCACAATGTCCCTTGTGTGCTGAGCAGCACCCAGGGGTACGGTGGATAAAAAGTACCCCAGGTGTGGTGCCCTGGGGGGCTAAGCCACTCCAAGAATGTCAAGTGAACTATATAGGGCCTTTGCCCACAGACTGGGAACACTGCCTTATGTTCATGGGTATGGACATGGCCACTGGCCTAGGGTTTGCATGGCTGGTAGCAGCTGCTCATCAATGCCATACTGCAATTGTATTGAAATACCTTGCGGCTGCCTATGGCTGTCCCTTATTAATCACCAATGACAGAGGCACTCTCTTTACAAGGCAGGAGGTATAGATTGGGACCCGCACCAATGATGTGTGGTGGCAGTTACATGTTCCTTATCTCCCACAGGCAGCTGGAATGGTAGAGTGGTTCAACATTCAACAGCTTGCCGAAGGACAAACTGTGTGCCTTAGGTGTGGCCTGGTACCATTGATACACTAACCTCCCATAGGTTATCTGAATGAGCAGCCTTGGTGAATGGGATTGTCTCCCCCTGACAGGGTTGTAGGCTTTCTGCAGGCTATCAAAGTATGCCTGGGCACTGCTGATAAACAGCTCTTGCCCCGGGCCTACTGGGAACTTTGTTCCTGCCCGCCCCAGAACCTTTGGCAGCAGGTAAACAGGCCACCTGGTCATGGCCCTGGACTATACAGGTAACACGAAAGCCATGGGTAGCCTTGGTGGAGCCCTGGGGATAAGGCTTATGCAATGAGTTATGGGTAGAAACTTGGATTTATATTTGACCCACACCTTTGCAAGTATCACTCCTGAAGACTGCAGAGGGTTCACTGTTAATGGGATGTTTTGTTCTTATCCTCTGACCTATCTCTCTATATACTGTAATGCTAGTGGAGACCACTAGCCTGCTACCCTTAGAGAAACTGTCTGGTGCCACAGGCCAGGGGCAGCTTCTCTCCCAGCCACCTTTTTGTCTTTAAGTTGGACAAGTGGCCTGTGTCCTCCTAGAAAAATAGGACTTGCCCCTAATGGTCTCTTTGTCTACTCTATCCTATCACCCAGGCTGACAACAGGGAGTAGTGTCATGTTCTGGGCTCACGCGTTTGCTGCTGTCCACAATGTTTCCCACTGATGAGTGTGTACTCAATTGCCATTGGAAGCAGCCAAGGCACTGCCATGATGCTTTACTCTAGCCATGGCTGAGAACTGGACGTGGTTGTGTGCCAGGAGTGCCACACCTGAATGGGACCTGAGATGACAGGCCACAGAAGCACTACTCCACCTCAACAATCGCAACTCCCACCCCTCATAGACTATGTCATTTTCAATGGGTGGGGATGGCTAGTGGGAAAACATGTGGAACTGAGGGAGCAGACCCTCCACTGCATAGAGCAAGAGAGATCTGTACTCAACAGTATTATGGGGTGGCTACCCACCAAGATGTGAGCTAACACCACCCTTGCTAATGCTCCCAAGAGCTGGTGGAATGCGTAAAGATATGTCAGTACAGAGCCTACTGAATGACTACCTGCAGGGTATCTCTGGGTCTGTGGGCACTACAGCTGGCCCTACTTGCCTGCTGGCTGGGATGGGGACAACTATATTAGGCTGGACGCATATAACTCACTTTGCCCCAATTGCCTCACAGTTGGGATCCCATATATCACCTCTGCCACTGGCAGAAATGGGCAGTATGGTGGGTCTACCCCCTGGCATTATTCATTCCAGGGGTGGGATTCATAGATGTAGAATTACAGGTTGAAGCCTTAGCACAGGACACTGCACAGGCATTGAATGCTATGCATCAGGTTATAACCCTTTTAATGGATGAAACCACACAAATCCAGAAAGTAGTTCTACAAAACAGCATGGCCTTCTATCTCCTAACTGCTGCTTAGGGTGACACCTATGCCCTACTCCATGTACAATGTGTGTCTACATTCTTGATCATGCCAATCAAGCACAGACAGCCCTCCAGGAAATGAATTTTAAAGTCCAAGCTATCCATACCCTGGGAGAAGACGCCTTGACAACTTTATGGAATTCCTTGGGGTCCTCCTGGTGGTGGGCAGTAGCTGCCCTAACTCGTGTAGTTTGCAACCTGGTGGCGTTTTGTTGTTCTCTATATTGTTGTTGTGGGTTGTGGGTTCAAGGTAGTGCCCTTTGGGCCAGATCCCATGCTGTGACCCTGGAGAGATGCAGTGTGGGCACTAGGCCTGGCTGGTCCCAGGTCTGGGTGTGATCCAGGATCATTACTAGGAATAGGACCCCAGATTTAGAATGTTACATTAGTGTAGTAGGTCACCTGTTCCTAACATATGTAAACATGATTCAATGTATTGTATTACGCATGTGTGGCAGAATGCCACTATTGTTTTCTGACATATATAAAGCCCATGCGTTCCCCTAGCAGGGAAGAAGTGTGTTCCCCACAGAAGAGTGTTCCCTGCAGAAGAATGTTCCCCACAACAGAAAAGAGCTTCCTGCAATAAATTTGGTGCCTGCCATTTCATTCTCATGTCAGCCCCTCATGCATTCTTCCAACTGGATGTCTCACCACCAAAACCTTCCCTTTTTGATTAGTTCGGCTCTGACATATAGCATGCGTATTTCACCTGGCCAAAGAAGAGTCAGCTTCCATGCCAGTGCTAAATCTGTGACTTCCTATAAAAGTCTCAGATCACAGCAAGGCCAGTCACCTTTCACCTCAGACCCCCGTGATCTGCCCAAGAGACATTGCAGCTGTGGCTGGCACCAGTAGCCCACCCTACATGTGTGGGCCACGTGAACTGAGGTCTGCTGGCTGACAATGAATGCACAGCTCAGAAGTCTCAGGCCTTCAGGGACAATTGGTGGGCTGACTGGGGCGGGGCCACAGGGAGACAAGAGAAGGAGTAAGCCAATTTTACCAGACCAATGTAGCCTCAGAACTGGCTATGTGTGGGAGAGTTCAACACAAGTACGATAGTGCCCACTTGTGGACTGCCCCAGAGCAAGCCCAACAAAGGAACAATGGCTATCCTTCTAGCCTTCGACACAGCGCCATACAACTCAGTCTTCCTCCATATGTTTTTTTGTACATTCCAAGCCCCTGAGTCTCTGCCCAAGCCCAGGGTGAGTGTCTGTGAGTGAGTGGTCTGTGTGTGGGCTCTTCAAAGGGGACATCCAAGTTTTCAGGTTCCCTCTATCTCTACCAAGATAGCGAGAATCCCCACTTGCTTTTACAGTCAGATTTTGTAGAACTCTTCTTCCCAGAACTAGAATGCTGGGCTGGGGTCCTTCATTCCTTCAGTTGGGGCCTAATATCCAAAATATACAAAGAGCTCATACAACTCAATCACAATAACAACAACAACAACAACAACAACAACAACAAAAAGCAATCTCATTAAAAAATGAGCAGAGGACCTGAACAGACACTTCTCCCTAGAGGACATGCAAATAGCCAACAAACATATAAATGGATCCTCAACATCGCTAACTATTAGGGAAATGCAAATCAAAACCACAATGAGATGCCATCTCACACCTGTTAGAATAGCTGTTATTAACAGGACAAGTAATAACAAGTGTTGAAGAGGATGTGTAGAAAAAGGAAATCTCATACACTGCTGATATGACTGCAAATTGGTTCAGGCACTATGGAAAACAGTATGGAGGTTTCTCAAAAAACTAAGAATTGATCTACCATATGATCCAGCAATCCCTCTACTGGATATTACCCCAAATACTTGAAAACCCATATTCAAAAAGATATTTGCACACAAATTTGCATAGCAGTATTAGTCACAGTGGCCAGGACATGGGAGCAACTGAAGTGTCCTACAATATATAATTGGATAAAGAATCTATTGTACATACATACAATGGAATATTACTCAGCCATAAAAAGAGGTGAAATACTGCCATCTGCAACAGCATGGATGAACCTAGAGACAATCATTCTAAGCAAAATAAGCCAGACAGAAAAAGCTAAAAATCACATGATATCACTTATATGTGGTATATAAACCTAAAAGCAACAAATGGACAGAACAAACAAAGAGACTTGTGGAGATGGACAATAGACTACTGGTTACCAGAGTGTAGGGATGATGGGGGAGGACAGAGGTAGATTGGTAAAAGGGGTCAAATATGTGGAGACAGAAAGAAATCTAACTACGGGCAGTGAACACACAATGCAATGTGTGTGTGTGTTTGTGTGTGTGTGTGTGTTTGTGTGTATGTATGTATGTATGTATATGTATATATATATTGCCTCACTGTTGACTTGTACACCTGAAACTTTCTAGATTTCTTTAACCTATGTCACCATAATAAATATTAAAAATAATTTTTTTTAAAAAATCTCTTTTGCAAAAAAGAATAAAATACCTAGAAATAAACAAAGTATGTAAAGGCCAGCAAGGCATTATTTAAAAAATCAAAGAAGACACAAAGGAATGGAAAGATAGCCCATGTTAATAAAATGGAAGAATCAACATAGTTAAAATGGCCATGTTGCCCAAAACAATATACATTTTTAATGCAATCCCCATCAAAAGACCATCAGCATTTTTTAACGAAAAAAAAAATCATCAGATTTGTATGGAAGCACAAAAGACACCAATATCCAAAGCTATCCTGAGGGAAAAAAATAAATAAGAAGCCAGGAAGTATCACACTGTCTGACTTTATATATACTACGAAGTAACAATAATCAAAACAGCATGATATTTGCAGAAATACAGACACACAGGACAGTGGAACAGAACTGAGAGCCTGGAAATAAACCCTGTATACATGAGCAAATAATTTTCAACAAAGGAGCCAAAAACATAGAGCCAAAAAAGAAAGCTTTTCAATAGATGAAAAATTCAGGAAAGTTGAAAAGCCACATCCTGAGGAATGAAACTAAACTTCTATCTGTCACCATACACCAAAATTAACCCAAAATGAACAAAGACCTATGTATATGACCTGAAAAAATAAATTTCATAGATAAATTATAGGTTCTAAACTCATGAACCTTGGTCTTAGAGAGATTTTAGTGAATTTGACCTAAAAAGCAAGGGAAGTAAACGCAAAAATAAATGAATGGGATTATATCAAACTAAAGAGCTTCTGCACAGAATAAGAAACCATCAACAAAACAAAGAGGCAAACAACTGAATCAAAGAAAATATTTTCAAATAATTCCTCTGATGAGGAGCTAACAACCAACATATACGAAGAACTCATAAGACTCAACAACTACAAAACAAACAATCCAATTAAAAAGTGGACAGAGGACCTGAACATACACTTCTCCCAAGAAGAAGTATAAATGATCAACAGACATATGAAAAGATGCTCAATTTCACTTGGCTATTAGGGAAATGCAAATCAAAACCACAACAAAATACTACCTCACACCTGTTAAAATGGCTATCATCAACAGGACCAGTAGTAGCAGATGGTGGAGAGGTTTAGGGTAAAAAGAAACCCTCAAACACTGTTAGTAGGAATTTAAATTGATTCAGCCATTATGAAAAACAATATAATGGTTCCTCAAATTTTGAGGTATCTACCCTCAAAATTTTAAAACACTTATCCATGAAGATATATGCACCCCCATGCACATTGCAGCATTATTCATGGTGGCCTAGATATGGAAACAACCAAAGTGCCCTACAATAGATGATTGAATAAAGAAGATGTGGTCCATACATACAATGAAATATTACTCACACATAAGAAATGATGAAATACTGACATTTGTGACAACATGAATTGATCCTGAGATTATCATGCTAAGCAAAATAAGTCAGATGAAAACTTTGAGAACCATATTATTTCACTCATATGTGAAATATAAAAATTAAAGCAACAAAAGAACATGACAAACGGAAATATATAAATATGGACAATAATTTAATGGTTACCAGAGTAGGAGAGGGGAGGTAGATATGGGTAAAGTGAGTCAAATATATGATGATGAAAGAAAATTTACCTTTAGGTGGTGAAAACACAATGCAATATACATGTGATATATTATTAAGTTGTACACTTGAAATCTATATGATTTATTAACCAATGTCACCCCAATACATTTAATTTAAAAATAAATAAACAACAAAATTTTTAAAACACACAATAAGGAATATTAACAAAACCATATCCTTCACTAGACTAAATGTGTATGAGCAAGATCCTAGACATTTAAAAGATGGTTATGAATATATAAACAATGTAAATTCATAAAATTCAACAACTTTGGTAAATAATCATGTTCCTTGAAAAATGCAACTTACTTAATAGAAGTAATTCAAGAAGAAACAGAAAAACTGAAAATCGCCTTTTCTATCAAATACATTGAATTCCTTGTAAGAAAATTCTGCCTCAGATAGTTTCATTAGTAATTTTTTATCAACTATTGAAGGAAGAAATAACACCAATCATACACAAATTATTTTAGAAAAGAGAGTAGAGAGAATACTTCACCAGTCATTATAAGGCTAGCATAACCTGTTGTTAAAACCGACAAAGACCACATGAACAAAGATTTAAAATCCTTAACAGATTCCTAGAAGATTGAATCCAGCAACTTATAAAAAGAATGCTATTTTTGATCTAGTGGCGTTTACCCCAGGAGGGCAAGGCAGCTTTAACATCAGAAATTCAATTATGTAATTTGCCTCATACACAGAATTAGGTGAGCTGGATTATCTATATGACAAAACATTATACAGTCATTAAAAAGTTCTTATTTTATCTCTGCATGTTGTCTTAAAGATCATTTGTCATATATTGTTAGTAGAAGATGGGGAGAAAAGGGAAAAATAATAAACAAATAAAATAAAATGTATATAGAAAACATAAAGACATATGATGGCTGAATGAATAATAAAACAAGATTTTTGCTCATGCTGCCTACAAAAGGCTCATTTTAGATTAGAGGACACATACAAAATGAAAGTAAAGGGATGGAAAGATGTTTCATTCCCCTCCCCCGAAAAAAAAAAAAGCTGGGGTAGAAATACTTTTATACAATAAAACAAGAGACAAAAAAGGACGCACTTCTGGGTATTTATTTGTAGAAACCCAAAACACTATTTTGAAGAAACATCTGAATCCCTATGTTCATTGTAGTAATATTTACAACAGCCAAGATATGAAGGCCACCTGGATGTTTATCAACAGGATAAATGATATGAATGGATAAAGAGGTGTTTGTGTGTGTGTGTGTGTGTGTGTGTACATATATATAATAGAATATTATTCAGACATAAAGAAAAAGAAATCTAGCCATCTGCAACATGGATGGACCTAGACTGTATTGAAATGAGTGGAGTAAGTCAGAAAGAGAACGACAAATGTCATAGTGAAATCTAGAGAACAAGATAAGCAAACAACAGAAACAAGTTCATAGATACACAGAGCATTTTGGCGGTTGTCAGATTGGGAGGTGGGAGAATGAATGAAGGGGAGAGGGGACTGAGTGGTACAAATTGGTAGTTACAAAATAGTCCTGGGGATGTAGAGTATAACATAGGAAATATAGTTAGTAGTGTTGTAATAACTATGCATGGTGTCAGATGAGTGCTGGATTTATCAGGGGACACTTCATAAGTTATATAAATATGTAATCACTGTGTTGTACACCTGAATTTAATATATTGTATATCAGCTACAATGGAAAAATTAAAATATAAAAATTAATTTTTAAAAAAAGATGTATATCAGAAAATAGAAATACAGGCAGTAAACTCCTTGACATTGATATTATTAAATTTTTTTAGATCTGACTCCAAAGGTAATGGCAACAAAAGCAAAAATAAATAAATGAAACTACAGCAAACTGAAAAGCTTCTGCACAGCAAAGGAAATCATCAATAAAACAAAAATTCAATCTACTGGATGGGAAAAATGTTTGTTTTTTTAATTACAGTTGACATTCAGTATAATTTTAGTTTCAGGTGTACAGTATAGTGGTTAGAGATTTATATAATTTACAAAGTGATCCCCTGATTATTCTAGTACCTACCTGGCACTAGACGCAGTTATTACAATATTATTGACTATATTCCCTATGCCATATTACATTACCCATGACTATGTTGTATCTACTAATTTGTACTTCTTAATCCTTGCAACTTTTTCACCCAAGCCTCCAACACTGCCTTCCATCTGGCAATCACTAGTTTGTTCACTGTAACTATGGTTCTGTTTTCATTTTGTTTCTTCATTTGTTTTGTTCTTTAGATTCCACATGTAAGTGAAATCGTATAGTAATTGTTTTTCTCTGTCTGACTTATTTCACTCAACATAATACCCTCTAGTTTCATTCATGTTATAAATGGTAAGATCTTTTATTCTTTCTTCCCTCTTTTTATTAAACAACTGTTCACCTTTTTTACCCAGCTCCCAAATCCCCCTATTCTTTGGTAATCACCTGTATGGTATTAATTATGACTAAAATAACACACTGATCTTCATGTCCAGCTGTAAATATCTCATGAGTATTCTTTAATACATATCACAAGTGTCTCTTCTTTTGTGAAGTTTTCCCTGATTTACCCCCCTCAAGAAGAGTTGGTCCTACTCTCTTCAGTGTATCTTTTATGAACCTCCAATATGGTAATTATAACACAGAGTGCAAATATTACTTATGTATTGGCTCTCCTTACTTGACTCTCAGGTTATTCCCCTAATTTACCACAGGTACATAACAACATAGAGAAGTCACACGAAAAATGTGTACTAAATAAATTATTAGAATTTCTCTTAACAAAGGCAGAGAAATACCTGTTGTTATTTTTAGTACATTTTTAAATGTAAACAGAAACAATAAAGTCAGTTGTTGTTACTACATTATGTATATTCCAAAAAAAGCAACTGAATCAAAGAATGAACCTAACTGCAAAGCAAAAATCACATAAACATAAAAATTACAGTGCCCAGAATGCAATCTCAAATGGATCCTCGATGCTACCATATAATGTTATATGGGTTTCTAACTTTGCCTTCCATTTCTACAAGTGATTCCTAACCTTTACACTTTTCCAGATCTCCTGCACTGGACCATGACAAGGTTTTCTGCACAGAAACCTTGAGTAAAGCCAAAGAGGTAGAGAAAAATAAAATGAGAACTAGGTTAGTAACTAGAATTTAAAGAAATTCCTCTTATGATCCTAGGATGGACTCTTGAACACTGATACACAACCACACAATACTATTAACGCATCCTACAATTCTCTCCCCTAAAAAAAATTACTAACATTTTATTTTTGCTCATTATTTTCCTGTGTAAAATGGGAGTGGATATAAGATCTCATTTAATTGAGCTAAATTATTATTTTATATGCAGCTGTATTCCCTCTTCCTGGATGAGTTCATAGAATGACTTTACATCTAAGTTGTCCCTCTGGCTTCATAGAACTCACTGGCTAATTAAACATCCCAGGGAAGTGTCCAGGAAGCTGAGAATATGGCAGCGGTTAATTAACCAAACAACAACAACAACAAAAACATGCAGGTGGTAAATAGCTCAATTTAAAGGAAATGATAATAGCAAAATCGAGGAAGGACTAAAATACTTTAATTATTTCAGGCCAGGAATAAGAATGGTTAGGGAAGAAAAGATTACTATACAGATGCCAGGGATTGAATTCAGGGCCTCATACATGCAAAGCAAGCGCTCTACCACTGAGCTACATCCCCATGACCTCAGGGGTGGGGTAGGGGTTACCAAGTAGAATTTCTATCCTATTAAAAATGCGAAGCATTTTACATAGCTATTTTGTAGTCCATTGGAGTTGCCATCTTTGAGGGTGAATTCTACCTAAAGCTTCGTTTAGATTTCTTCCAAGTAACCTTCTTTTGAGATGTGTCAACAATATCTACTGGTATAATTATTGAAGTAGAAGCACAATTTTAGTATCTTCAGCACAATTGGTTCTTTCTCCCATTGGCCAAGTCAAATCCCAGACGAATAAAATTAAGGGATTTTTCAGGACCCTTTAAAGAACGTTCTACTAGCCTTTGTGACCCAAATTTCTTGCTTCAGAGGAGGCTGAATGGTCAAATGAATCTTTGGAGCTGCCACTCCCAATCTGATCCCACTTGAAAAAAAAAAAAAAAACTACTGTCCAAACAAATTAAAAAGTGAAACTCTTGCCCTGATTTTTGTCACCAGAATCAATGGCTAGCGCCATACAGACCATCACCCACCACACCAGAGTGGGTTATCTGTGAATTTTAGGTTCATGAAGAATTTTTAGATTTAAGAAGTCCACATTTCCTTTCTTCCTTTCTTTTATTCCAGCTTCTCCTTCATCTCAAATAGCTTTGCATCTCCCCAAGTCTACTGCACAGAAAAATGAACCTGGACAATACCGCCTAAGCTGGGATAAACACTCGCCAGATTGCTTGGCTGTCCAGCTGCCGCTGTGGGGCTGTGGTCCGCTGAAAGTGCTGTTCTCACCTTAGATGGAGCTGCAGAAGCCTCAGGTGCATGCGTTTTGTCTCTGATTCAGAAGGTACTATGTAACAACTCTTCAAAAGTAAAAAATAACAACTCTTTAAAAGTAAAAATGGCAAGAGCAAAAGCAGAATTCATGAAAAAAGTAATTGCTAAGTTGGACTTTATTAAAATTAAAAACTTCTGCTCTAAAAGATAACTTTGAGAGAATGAGAAAACAAGCCATAGACTGGGAGAAAATATTTGCAAAACACATATCTGATAAAGGACTGGTATCCAACACATGCAAAAAACTCTTAAAACTCAGTAAGAAAATGAACAGCTGTTTAAAAAAAAAAACAGGCAAAATATCTGAATAAACATCTTACCAAAGAAGATATACAGATGGCAGATAAGCATATGAAAAGGTGTTCTCCACATTACACATTATCAGAGAATTGCAAATTAAAGTGAGATACTACTATGACACCTATTGGAATGACAAAAATCCAGAAAACTTACAACATTACAACATTAAATGCTGAGAAGAATGTGGAATAATAGGGACAATCATTCATCATTGATGGGAAACCATTATGTGTGATACTCATAGACTGTACAACATCAAGAGTGAACCCTAATGGGCTATGGACTTTGGATAACAGTAATGCTTCAATGTAGGTCTTCCTTCTGCATAACTTTATTTACTTTTCTTGTCTCATTGCATTAATAGTCTTCCAATATAATATTGGAGAGGTCATCCTTACCTTGCTTCTGATCTTAGCTGGAAGGCTCCAGTTTCTCTTCATTAAATATGGTGTTAGCTATAGGTTTTTTGGCAGATGTGCTTTATCAAGTTGAGGACATTCTCCTCTACTCTAAATTTGCTGAAGTTTTTATCATAAATGAGTTGGATTTTGTCAAATTATTTTTCTCATCTATTGATATGGTCATGTGATTGTTCTTCTTTAGCCTGTTAATATGATGGGTTAATTAACTGATTTTCAAGTGTTGACTTAGCCTTGCATATCTGGAGTAAATTTCATTTGGACATGATGTATAATTCTTTTTATACATTGTAGAATTCAATTTGCTAATATTTAGTTGAAAATTTTTGCATGTATGTTCATGAGAGATATTAATCTGTGATTTTCTCTTGTAATATTTTTGTCTGATTTTGTTGTTAAGGTAATGTTAGCCTCATGAAATGAGTAAGTATTCCTTCTGCTTCAATCTTTTAAAAGAGATTGTAGATAGTTGGTATGATTTCCTTCTTTAATGTTTTATATAATTCCCCAGTGACTTCATCTGGTCTTGGTACTTTCTATTTTGGAAGGTTATTGTTTAGTGATTAAATTTCATTAATAGATATAGGATTATCCAGATTTTCTATTTCTTCTTGTGTTAGTTAATAAGTATAATTTTTTCTTTTCTTTTCTAAATTTATTTATTTTAATTACTTTCAAGTATACAGTACATTGGTTAGACATCTACAGTTCATAAAATGAACTCCCTCCCTTGCTCCTCCCTCCCTTGACCCTCCACCTAGCCAACATACTAATCCTAACTGCTTTCCTTATGCTCACAATCCCTGTGACCATCCATCAGCTACTAATTTGTTCTTCTTTAACCCTTCACCCCATTCTCCCAGCGCCACAAACCCTTCTCCCCTCTGTCGGTTACCAAATTGTCCACTATGTTTGTGAGTCTGTTTTTTATCAGTTTGTTCTTTTTATTCCTTTGATCCGCATATAAGTGAAATCATTAGTGTTTACCTTTTTCTGTCTGACTTAAATACCTTCTAGGTCCATCAGAGCAATATCTTGTTCCATCCCCTTCCTTTTAGTCTTTGCATGTCTTTTAATCTGAAGTAAATCTTTTGTAGGCAGCATATATAGGGGTCTTGTTTTCTTATCCTTTCAGCCACTCTATCTTTTGGTTGGAGCACTTAATTATTTTCTTATTGATATGGATGTAGTAGTTGCCATCCTTTATTCCTATTTTTTATACATGTTTTTTTTCTTAAAGAAGTTCCTCTGACTTTTCCTGTATTACTGGGTTGGTGGTG
Organism: Cynopterus sphinx; assembly: GCA_030015415.1. Lineage (NCBI taxonomy): Eukaryota > Metazoa > Chordata > Mammalia > Chiroptera > Pteropodidae > Cynopterus > Cynopterus sphinx. The sequence goes on from CM057386.1 coordinate 35,963,128, forward strand.
ATAAATTCTTTTAGCTTATTTTTGTCTGGGAAGCTCTTTCTCTGTCCTTCAACTCTAAATGACAACTTTGCTGGATAAATTATTTTTGGTTGTAGATCCTGAGTCTCAATCTTGTCAAATATTTTGTGCCAAGCCCTTTTATCCTTAATAGTCTCTTTTGAGAAATTAGCTGTCAGTCTTATGGGTGTTCCCTTATAAGTAGCTATCTGTTTTTCTCTTGTTGCTTTTAATATTCTTTCTTTGTATTTAACTTTTGGCAATTTAATTATGATGTGTCTTGGTGTAGGCCTCTTTGGATCCTTGATTTTTGGAATTCTCTGAGCTTCCTGGGGCTTTATGTCTATTTCCTTCGCCAGGTTAGAGAAGTTTTCCATCATTATTTCTTCAACCAGCTGTTCAACACTTGATTTTCTTAGTTACACCGATCAGATAGATATTTGGACCCTTAATAGTGTCCCATATGCTCCTTAAATTATTTTTATAGTCTTGGTATCTTATCTCTTTCTATTCTGTTTTGTGTCCTTGGCTTTCCTATCCTCTAGGTGGGACGTTTTATCCTTTTATTTATTTACTTTGTTTATTCCTTTGTTTATTTCATTTAATATACTTCTCATCTCAAATTATGTGTTCTTCATCTCAGTCTGGTTTTCCTTTACAATTTGCATTCCTATTTTTATTTTTTTTTATCTCTGTTAAACTTCTCATTGAATTTATCTACACTCCCCCTAAGTTCATTGAGCATCTTTATAACCAGTATTTTGAACTCTGCATCTGTTAGATTACTTGACTCCATTCTTCCTGGACCTCAGTTTGTTCTCTCATATGGTTTCTGCTTCTTTATCTTCCCATTTTGGCTGCCATTCTGTGTCTGCTTCTATGTACTAAACAAAGCTCCTAAGTCTCCCGGTCTTATTAGCGTGGGTCCAGTGGCACAGTCCTGAGAGAGGTTTCATTGCAGGCCAAATGTAGCCCAAGCCTCTACACTTCTGACAGCACCTGTTAAGATTCAGGAAGCAATCCACAGATGCTGTGCTTCTAGTTCCCTCAAAAGGCCACAGCAGAAACTGAGGCCAGCTGCCTCCAGCATGAGACTAGGTGCTGCTCAGCAAGGAGCACCTGACTCGATGAAGATATACTGGATGTGGCTTGGGTGGAGCTGCAAGTTGTGGGGAGGTGGAGTTTCAGGGACTCCCTTGGGCTGAGCAAACTCTGTTATCCAGTTTGATTACATCTCCACTATGGAGGTGCTGTGTCCAATCACTAGGAAGGGGTGAGGGTTCAACGGGGAAAAATAAATACCACAAGCACTCCTGTACAAAGCGAGTCTCACCTTGACCCTAATTCTGACAATGTCTTTTTGTAAGTCCCTGGTGCCCCCTGCATGCACTGGTGCTCAGAGCAAGCAGGTCCATCACGGGAAAATCTGCTCGTAGATGCAGCCTCTTTAAGAGACATCTGCTGCTGCTGCAGCCTTTGTCTCACTCAGCCACTCAAGGCCAGGCAGCCCCATGTCCTCACCCCGTCCTACCTTCTGCCTTCACAGGATGATTTCTAGTTGTATGGCTTGTTCATCCCAGGCAATTTTTCCTTGCTGCTGCTTCTTGATTCCATCACCACTTTGATTTGGTCGCCAGAGGGATGAACAGAGGCTCTATCATCTATACCATTTTTTTCCCTTTCTCCCTCTTTTTCTTTGTTATTGTAGAATATTTCAGCAATATTGTAGAATATAAAGGCAAAATGAATATTATAATAAATTCCCACATATCCATTACTCAACTTTATTATTTATTTATTAGTTGGTAAATTGATGACCAATCTTGCTTCATAATCAGTGTAGTTTTAATGTACAGTTCTGTTCTTATGAGTGAGTTTGGGAATCTCTTCTTATATTTCACATTTGATATACTTAAGAGTTATTTGTATTTCCCTTCTATGAACTATCTTTGCATATTTTTTGCCTAATTTTCTGTTAAATCTTTGATATCTCTAATTGATCTGTAGGTTCCCTTTATTTATATATACATATACATTTATATATAGGAGTGTAGTAATCAATTCTTTTTCAAACATGTTCATTCTCCATTTACAAGTATATGTCCTGAGCATGTTTCTCTGCTCTGCTAATGTTATATGTGACTTCTTTCTCCCTCCAAAATGTGAGTGAGTTGATGCATGTCACTTCTCATTTGGAATTTTAAAAACATGCATGATTCTCTATAGCTCACTTTTCCCCTGAAATAGCAACTGACAATATTCTAGATAGAAGCTAAAGTAGGGGATCAAAATATGCACCTCAAAATATGTCACTTTGGCATAAATATTATTTTGAGTTGGCAGCAAATGAGAATCAACAGATGCAAAAAGAAGCCTTATCAGAACCTTCTTTATCTAGCTAAAAGCAGCAACTTCTAAGAAATAAAGACTGTCATAATCCCCTCTTCTGGGGAAAATTTATGGCCATGAAAAGTAGAAAGTTAGTGCTGAGATGGAGCTGTGCAAATAAACTCTGTTTCATTAGTTTCCCCCATATATTTACCTTCCTACAGTTTGATGCCCTTGTAAACCTAAAACCCTTTTCCTTTGTCTTGTCAATGCTCTACAAGTTTTTTTCTTTACTAAGATGCTATACAAGCTGAAGTGCTAATTACCCCTTTAAGTTACTCATCATTGAATACTCCCATATGTGTACATGATGTACACATTAATAAACTTTTTGTTTTTTATTGTGTTTTTTAATCAGTTTAATTTTCACAGGCCCATTAAATGAACCTAAGATGGGCAAAGGAAAATTATTTTCTACTTCTTTCTACTATATTTACTACTTTGTCATCCTAAATTCTAGATTGAGAATATTGAAGACAAGAGCCATCAGCCAACCAGTAAGGGGGGGGGGATCATGTGGTAAAAATAACCTTTTATTGTTTAAGACACTGAGATTTTTTACATCATAATCAAGTGTATACTGAGTGTATAATTATCCTTTTTGTGATATGAATAACAATTCTTTCTCAGTCCAAAATCTGTTTTTGAGTTTGCTTGTGGATTTTTATTTTGTTATACATAAGGTTTTGTTTTGTTTTATTCCATGATTATTCAAATAATACATGTTTATTGAAGTAAATTTGGAAAGTAAAAAAGCGTAAATATACTAAAGAAAATTTACTTATACTCTTACCATTTTTTCAGAAGCTCTCGTGAAATCAGTTTTTAACAATATTCCTTTAAATTATGTTGGATTTTTGAGTCACAATTGAAATGGCCTTCCCCACTCCAAAGTTATCTTTAAAATTTTTTCACTTGTATTTTTTAAAAACTCTAAGTTTTGTGTTTATGAATCTCAGATATCATTTGGAATTCATCCTGTCATATGATGTGGAATATAAAATCAACATTTTTCAAGGCAACTACCCACATTTTGCCAACCAAGATGACAAGGATTCTCAGAAAGAAAGAGAAAAATCTTCAGAAAATAAGTTTAAAGACATAGAAATATGTAACTTAAATGACAGAGAATTCAGGACGGTACTTCTGAAAAAACTCAGTGAGTTCCAAAGTGAGTCATATCAACAATTTCAGTAATTGAAAAAAAAACAACTTGATTAACAGAGCAAAGAGATGGAAACCCTCAAAAAGAACAGAATAGATCTGAAGATTAAAAACACATTGCAAGAGTTGAAAAATGACATACCAAGCTTTAGAAATAGAGTCGACCAAATAGAGGAAAGGATCAGTGATATTGAAGACAAAAATTTAGAAATAGATCAGAAGGAAGAAGAGAGAAACAGAAGAATAAAAAATAATGAAAAATAAATTCAAAAACTAGCTGATACCATCAGGAGAGAAAATATAAGATTAATGGACATTCTCAAAGGGGAGGAAAAGAAGCAGGAATTTAAAAGTATTTTCAGATGAGAATTTCCCAAATCTAAGGAGTGAGCTAGCGTTTGCAATTCAAAAAATCAACAGAACACCCAATTATCTCAACCTAAAAAGGCTTTCACCAAGACACATTGTATTAAAATCATCAAAAGTCAACTACAAAAACAGAATTCCCAGAGAAGACAGAGATCAGAAGATGGTAACCTATAAAAGAAAATCCATTAGATTATTGTTAGACTTCTCAGCACAAACCTTACAAGACAAAAAGGAGTGGAATCAAATATTCAAACTATTAAATGAAAAAAAACTACCAGCCAAGAATAGTGTATCCAACAAAGCTTTCCTTTAGATATGAAGGAGAAATAAAGACCTTTCCAGACATACAAAAATTGAGGGAATTCTCCACTATGAGGCCTGCATTATAGAAAACACTGAAAGGGATCAGCTCACCTAAAACAAAATGACAAAAAAAAATACATCATTAGGAATAAGGTGACAAGCAAGTGTATAGAATCAGAAGAGTGCAACCCTTGTTAAGAACAGGGCATTATAAGCTTAAACAATAAGAAGAGATTAGCTAAAAAAAAAAAAAAAAGATGGTAATGAACATTCAGCATGCATGGGGACAAATTGAGACAACAGTGACTGAAAAGGGGAGGATTCAAAGATCCAGATTCACAAAGGGGAATGGAGAAAAAAATGGATGACTGCATATATATATATATATATATATATATATATATATAACTATCCTTTATATATTCATAATGGTAACCACACACCAAAGATTCAGAACTAAAGTACATAACATAAAACAAGAAGGACCAGAGGAAAAATCAACAAAAGAAATCCCTCTAACATCTCCTGTAATACTGGCTTGGTGTTGATAAATTCCTTTAGCTTATTTTTGTCTGGGAAGCTCTTTATCTGTCCTTAGATTTCAAATGATAGCTTTGCTGGATAAAACATTCTTGGTTATAGATCCTGGGTTTTCTTCACATTGAATATTTTGTGCCAGTCCCCGCTGTCCTACATAGTTTCTTTTGAGAAATCAGCTGCCAGTCTTATGGGTGCTTCCTTGTAGATAACTGTGTTTCTCTTATTGCTTTTAAGACTCTCTCTTTGTATTAAACTTTTGCATTTTGATGTGGGCCTCTTTGGGTTCCTCTTTCTTGGGATTCTCTGAGTTTCCTGGGGTTGTATGTCTATTTCCTTCACCAGGCTAGGGAATTATTTCATCACTATTTATTTCTTCAACCCCTGTTTTCCTTCAGGCACCTCTATGACATGAATATTTTTACATTTAATTGTGCCCCATAGGCTCCTTAAATTAGTATTATAGTTTGGCTTCTTTTTTCTTGCCATTCTGATTGAGCCTCCTTGGCTTTCCCTTCCTCTATATTGGTGAGTCAATCCTTTTTATCCACTCTGTTTATTCCATCTAATATACTCTTCATCTCAGATAAGGTATTCTTCACTTCCAGCTGGTTTCCTCTTATAATTTTCATTTCCATTTTTATTAGTTTTTTTTATCTCTTTGCTAAAGTTCTCACTGAATTCATCTATACTTCTATGTTTAAAAAGCATCTTTATAAACAGTGTTTTAAATTATGCATCTATTAGATTACTTGACTCCATTATTCCTAAATCTCTGTTCTGTTCTCTCATAAGATTTCTGCTTCTTTGTCTTTCCAGTTTGGCTGCCTTTCTGTGTCTGTTTCTGTGTACTAAGCAAAGATCCTAAATTTCCCAGTCTTATCAGTGTGTCTTTGTGTAGTAGGTGTCCAGTGGCACAGTCCTGAGAGGGGTTCAACTGCAGGTCAAGTTTATCTCCAGCTTGTGTCCCTCTGTGGCCACCTGTCAAGATTCAGGAAGCAATCCACAGATGCTGTGCTTATAGTTACCTCAAACAGCCACACCAGCTGCCACCAGTGTAAGTCTTGGCACTGCTCAGCAAATGGCAGAAGAATTGGTGAGGACACACTTGGATGTGGCTTGAGTGGGGCCATGAGTTGGGGGAGATGAAGTTTCAGGGAATCCTCTGGGTGACCTCTGTTATCTAGTTTAATGATGTCTCAGTTATGGCGGTGCTGCATCTGCACACTGGAAGTGGGGAGGGCTCAACAAAGAAACAATAGATACCACTGGCACTTCTGTCTGGGGGATATCTTTGCCTTCAGCCCTCATTTGGACAACTCAGTGTCTCCCTGTAAGTCCCCGGTGTCCCCTGTGCAATCCACCTATTGCTGGTGCTCAGAGCAAGCAGGTCTGTCCCTGCAAAAGTCAGCTCACAGTCATGGCTCCTTTAAGAAATGTCTGCAGCTATGAGCTGCCACTGCCACAGCTCTGTCCCACTCAGTAGCTTGGGAATTGGCAGCCTGGTGTCTTTGCCCCTCCTGCTGTCTACCACTACAGGTTGATTAATTATTTCTCTCCCTAGTTGTAGTGCTTCTATTGACATAGATCTCAAGAAACTTTGCTTGCTGTTTGTTCCATGTTTCTGTCACAATTTCGATTTGGTCACAAGAAGGATAAACAAAGTCTCTATCATCTATGCCATTTTTCATCTCCTTCTCAGAAAGGGACTTTAATTCCAGTGTACCTAGAGGAAGAGTCAAAAGAGTCAAAGAGATGGCAGTCATCAAAATTCTATGCCAACCCCAAGTATTATTCGCCTTTCCTCCTCTGTATTTGGGGTCAGATACTATAAATTCATTTCCATCTCCCATCAAGGTCTCAACTTGTTTGAATCACTATGCACTAACTTTTGTGTCCTTTTGGCAGGCTTCTGACACATGGGGAAGAAAGCTGTAAGAAGAAATAATTTTTTAAACATTTTTCTGAAATAATTTCAAACAAAGACAGGTACAAAATAACTACCTTACATACCCAGGCTTATCTATTGTAAAATTCTTGCCACGTTTCCGCTCTCTCTCTCTCTCTCTCTCTCTCTCTCTCTCCCTCTCTCTCTCTCCCTGTCTCTTTCACTTTATATACAGGCTATTTTTTTCCTGGACTATTTGAGAATAGTTGGCAAACATATATTCTTGTACTCAAACATATTTTATTATATTTTCCAAGGGCACAACCTCACAACCTTATGTAAGCACAGTAAATTTATCAAATTTAGGAAATTTTAAATTGATACAAAACCATTATCTCATATACCATCCATGCGCATTTCATTATATGCCCCATTATTTGGGCACTTTTTCTAATTGCCTCATTTGTTTCATTTTTTCAAATGCAGGACCACTCCAACAATGACACATTTCATTTAAATACCCTGTCTCTTAAGTCTCTTTTAATTTGCAAGTTTCTTGACCTTTCTTTTTCTTATACAACATTATTATTTTTTTAAAAAGTCTGTGACAGTTGATTTGTATATTGTGTTTCAACTTTCGTTTGACTAATGTTTCCTCCCAATTAGATTCAAATGATGATACAGTTTTGTCCAGAATGCCACAGGAGTGTTTCTGTGTCCTCAGTTCATATCATCAAGAAGGGCATGATGTCAGTGTCCTCATTATGGAGATATTAATTTGATCATTAGGGGAAAGATTTTGTCTGCTCAGTTTCTTTGTGATCAATTTTCATAAGAAATATGTGATGACATACTTCAAGGCTGCATAAATATCATCCATAGCTTTAGCACTGATTGGTGAATTTTTACCTGAATTAATCACTGCAGGACAGTGAAAAATGATGACTATTATTTCTCCTACACTTATTAATTGGCATGCTACTGTAAGAAAATCTTTCTCCTCATTTACTTTTTCTTTTTATTTTCTTTTCTTCATCTTTCTTGGTTTTTTGTTCTTATCAGTATGAACTCAAGTATTCTTATTTTATTCGTTAAATTATATTTCTTAATTGTTCCTTATTCATTTTAATGCTCAATGTTTCTAAGATTTGTCTTGTGAATCCTGAGTCTTTTTAGCTTACTGTCTGTCATCTTTTGAGCACTTTTTTACATTCTTCTGGTACAGAAAGATGTTCTAGGCTCATCTTATACTTTTCTTACTTCTGCCCTTCTGGTGATAGCAAATTCTTCCAGCACCCTTTGTTCCTTCTAGTGGGGATCTGCATTTAAAAAGTAAGATATAGGACTAGCTCTCCTCATTATTACAAGGGTGTCATTGATCTTAGGTTCTTCCAACAGACAGAGCTAAGAAAGGCTTCTTCTTTGCTTTACCCTATTCAAGATTTGTGTAGCCCCAACTTTGGTGTAGGTTGACAAGCATGAATAGATCCTAGAAAGAGAGCCTTCCCATCTAGCATTAACTTACTTTTCTCTTGATGTAACCACGAAGACACTCCTTCTACTCTCCCAGGGATACTTGAGACCCACTAGGTCTACCCATCTCTAATACCTGGTGATTCAGTCAAACATATGTTCTATGATCATATTCTTGAAATCTACAGTATAACTAAAAACTTTTTTCCTTCTGGTAGGCTTACAGGTCCTCCCTGGAGCATCATTACTCTGATATTCAAAACTGCCTAGTATACATTCCTCTCTTTCTCCCTCTTCCCCTGTTTCTATCAACTCTCATTGTCATTTCCTCCTCTTTTACTGCAGAATTTAGTCTCTAGATCAGTCTTCTCTACCCCAAATACCATCATTATCATCAATAATAGGTGTTTTTGTTGTTGTTCTGTTTTGATACACTCACTTAATCATGGGAGCGCTCTCAAAATAAACCAATTTTTATATAACTTCATATAGCCCCCTTTCTTACAGAGTTTCATATCAAAACTTTGGAATCTAAATGTAGCTATCATAATCTATCAACTGTGCTATGTTAGCGATTGTGATTTCATTTAAAGATTTAAAAGTAAAAATCCAAAGTTTAGTTCAAAAATCCAGGAAGGTTTGGGGGTAAGAAATTCTATGTGCTACTCAGCAACACATTTATACTTAGAGGTTTAAATGTATGTATGCATGGTTGGGAAGGATATTGTGAGAATTAGTCAGAAGACATGGTGAAATGACCCATAAAAGATGAACCTCTAGGGAGGGGGTTTGGGGAATTGGGAGAATGTGGTGAAGGGTATAGAAGTACAAATTAGTATCTGATAGATGGTCACAGGGATAGGGAGAACAGCCTGAAAAATGCAGTTAGCATTAATATGTTGGCTAGGAGGGTCAGGGGAGGGAGAGAGCCTTTGGGGAGATTGTTTTACAAACTATACAGATGTTTAACCAATGTGGTGTATACTTGAAACTAACTAAAATAAATAATATTTTTTAAAAGATGAATATTGTCTATGTGAGAATGTGTGTAGTTTGATGTGTATGGTGTACATCTATCAGAAAATATTTGACATTTGACCATCTTGATTTCACTGCTTTATTAACCTGCTGACATGAAGAAAATTATTGAACATAACTGGACATTTTATAATTACATGAGGCTTCTCATTTTCCTTACTGATAAAATACCCCTAACATTCGATCATTGGTAGTTTTGTCCCTGCCCAAATTTCAAGGGCTCCAGGAAAGAACAATTGAGCTTTTTTTTTTTTTTTTTTTGAGGGCTATCTCTCTGTTCACATGACCTTGTTTCTGTGTGCATGTGGTGTGAAAGGAAGGTAGAAGAGAAGGTGTGGAGCACTGAGCATTCTTAAATGAAGAATAATCTCATCCCTGAATATTGAACACTCAAAACTGATAGCAGATGAAAAGTCATAAAGATCCAGTATGAAAACGCAATTTTTCTTTCTTAGTATTCATTGATATGGATACTAAATTATTTTATTTTATTTATTTTATTTTGCCATGTTTTCATTTAACACAAGCCAACATTTTTGTGTACATGTGCAATCTAATGTCTTGGAAACTACAGTTTTTAACAAAATGCTATTTGATGAAAATCCCTAGTATCACTACTAATATTATGTAAAATGCAGGTAAGTATCCAGAAGTGAAAATGTCTGTTCTCATTAGCTTTCTTAATTCAATCTTCCTTCCAAAGAGCACTTATTTTTTTAATTTATTTTATGCTTTTATATTACCATAACTTAAGATTGTTTACATTTTTTAAATTATTTTCAACTATAGTTGGCATACAATAATATGTTAGTTTCATGTATACGATATAGTGATTAGACATTGCCACATCTACAAAGTGGTCATCCCAATAAGTCTAGTACTCATCTGGCACCATACATAGTTATTATTATGACATTTTTTTCAAGACTTTATTTTATTTTATTTGTTTATTTTTAAATAATTTTTATTTTTAATTGGCATATGATATTATATTAGTTTCATGTGTACAACATAGTGATTAGGCATTTATACAACTTACAATGACTACCCTGATGCATCTAGTACTCATCTGACACCATACCCAGTTATTACAATATTGACAATATTCCCTATGCTACACCTTAGATCTCCATAACTATTTTGTAACTACCAATTTGTATTTCTTAATACCTTTCCTTTTTCACTCATTCCCAACCCCCTTCCTATCCAGCAACCATCTAAATATTCTCTACTTCTATGAGTTGGTTTCTGTTTTATTTATTTATTTTGTTCTTAGGTTCCATATGTAAGTGAAATTATATGGCATTTGTCTTTCTCTGTCTGACTTACTCCATTCAGTACAATATCCTCTAGGTCCATTCATGTTGTCACAGATGGCAAGATTTCATTCTTTTTATGGCTTAGTAATAATCCATTGTATATATATGCCGCCTCTTCTTTATCCATTCATTGATGGACACCCAGACAACTTCTATATCTTGACTATTGTAAATAAAGCTGCAGTGACTATATGAATTTTTATGTCCCTTCGAAGTAGTGCTTTGGGTTTCTTCAGAAAAATATCCAGAAGTGGGATAACTAGATTCTTCTTTGTCCCTTGTTAATAGCCTTTGTTTTAAAGTCTATTTTGACTGGGATAAGTAATACTACCCCAGGTTTATTTTGTTTGTTTGTTTCCATTTTCATGAAGCATCTTTTTCCATTCCTTTAATTTCACTCTAGGTATCTCTTTCTATCTGAAGTGAATCTCTTGGCAGCATATATAAAGGTCTTATTTTCTTATTCATTCAGCGGCTCTATTTCTGATTGGAGCATTTCATCCATTTATATTTAAAGTAATTGTTGATAGATATGTAGTTGTTGCCACTTTATTAATCATAGTTTTTATCTTTTTTTTTTTCTTTCTTTTTCTTAAAGAAATTTCTCCCACATTTTCTGTAATACTAGCTTGGTGGTGATGAACTCCTTTAGCTTTTCTTTATCTCCCCTTTAATTTTTAATTGATAGCCTTGTTGAGTAGAGTAGTCTTATTACTTTGAATATTTCATGTTATTCCCTTCTGGACTGCAAAGTTTCTTTTAAGAAATTAGCCAACGATTTCATAGGAGCTTCATTGTAGGTAAATAATTGCATTTTTTATTGCTTTTGGATTCTTTTTTTATCTTTAATTTTTGCTATTTTAATTATGTGTCTTGGTTTGGGTCTGTTTGGGTTCACCTGGTTGGGGACTCAAGCTTCTTGAACTTGTATATCTATTTTCTACACCAGGTTAAGAAAAGTTTCAGTCATTATTTCCTCAAGTAGGTTTTTAAACCCTTGCTTTCTCTTTTCTCTGTCTGGTACCTTGCAATGTGAATGTTGTTATGCTTGATGTTACCCAGAGGTCCCTTAAACTTATCCTCATTTTTTAATTCTCTTTTCTAGTTGTTCTGATTGGGTGTTTTCTGCTACCTTGACTTCCAAATCACTGATTCAGTCCTCTGCTTCATATAATTTATTGTTGATTTCTTCTAGTATAGTTTCATTTCAGATAGTATATTCTTTGTTAAAGACTGGTTCTTTTATGGTATCTTTTTTTATGACTATAATATCTTTGTTGAAGTATTCACTGAGATCATCTATTTTCCCCTAAATTAGATGAGCATCCTCATAACCAATGCTTTGAGCTTTATGTCTGGTAGGGTGCTTGCTACCATTTCATTTTGCTCTTTTTCTAGAGTGTCTTTTTGTCTGGGGCATATTTCTTAGTTTTCTCATTTTGGCTGCTTTTTTGGTTTGTACTTATGTATTGGTATATCTACTACATCTCTAGTCTTAGCCTGGTTGCCTTATGTAGTAGGTGATCTGTGTGGTCCACTGGAACAGTCTCCCTGGTCATCTGCAGCAGATGCTCCAGGAGTATTCCTTCTGTGAGTTGTGTGTGCTCTCCTGTTGTAGTTGAGCCTTGATTGCTGTTAGCATGTCATAGGGTGAGATTAGTTTTCAAGTTGACAAGCTGTGAAGATTGGCCACATGCGTATTATATGAGCTGCTGTGTGGCGCCTGACTCCACAGAGTGGGATTCACCCCAGCAGGCTTCTGTGCCTTTTGAAACCACCCTTTTGGTGTGCCATTTGTGAGGATAATCAAGTGGTGTGCTGTTGAGGTCTAATGCCAGCCTCTGGGTGTGTTAGCTCTGGAGCCCTGTGGGAGGAGCTCCTGTATAGGCAAAGGTCAGACATTGCCTGTGATTGGCCCAGAGCTAACTGATAGGAGTTATCTATGTTTGGTTACTGTATGTGGGACATGGCACGTGAGAGAGGCCAAACAGTGAATCAAGACCAGCAGTGGACCTGGGGAAGCTCACCAAAAGGACCAGGACAGCCCAAAGCCTGAGCCTGCCTGCTGGTTGCCTATATGGCTCAGTAGCTGAAAGAAACTATGGCACTATGTGAGTTAAAAGAGGTAGGATCCCAGAAAGTCACCACGGTGGGGCAAGTATTGTTTTCTAGGTTAGTGGAGCTTCAAATTTTTTGCCAGTGCTGTGCCTATGGCCACTGGCAAAAGTCTCAGATCATGCTGAAGGCAGCTGCTGCTTGTATCAGGCCACAGACCCCTGAAATTTGTTTAAGAAATACTTCAGCTTGGGCCAGGGCTTTTTGCCAACCACCAAAAATGTCTCTCAAGGTGTGCAAGCCAAAGCTTGTTAATTGCTGAAGAAGGAGGCCCCTGCCAAGAGCATGGTGTGGGGCTGGTTGCCTGGCAACAAAATTGACACTGGCAATTTGCAAGTTGGATGGAGTGTGGTCTCGGGGAAACACTCAAGTAGAGCAAGTGGATTTCGACCAGCCAATGCAGAATCATATTTGGTCACGGATGTGGAAGTGCTCAACACAGGGAAAATAGTGCCCACTTCTAGCCTGCACAGGAAGAGGGCTCAACAAAGGGACAATGGTGCCTGTTCCTTCAGCTTCACCCTGAAGCCATACAACTCAGTCTTTCTCTTTATGTCTGTGGCACTCCCAAGCTGCCATCTCTCTGCCAGAGCCCAGAATTAGTATCTGCAAAAAAAATTAATCTGAGCACAGTCCCTTTAAGGAGACATCTGAATCTTCAGGTTTCTTTTGTTTCACCCAGATGTTCAGAATCCCCACTGATTTTGACAGCCATATTTTGTGGCAATTCATTTTATCAACACTGAATTTCTGGGCTAGGAGACTCTTGCTACTCCACAAGGGACCTCCACAGCTGAGATATCCTTCCCAATGCTCAAGGCCCACACATGGGCACAAGTTCTGCCCGTTTCATGTCTCTGCCCTTCCTACCAGACTCGATGTGACCTCTTCTTTATATCCTTGGTTATAGAAGTCCTGTTTAGCTAATATTCAGATGGACCTCCAGGTTTACTGTTTCATAATTTAGTGCAATTTTAATGCAGTTGTGAGATGAGACATGCACAGCATTTACCTACTTGACCAGTTGATGGGAACTCCTGAAATTCCACTATTTTTTAAGTCTCTAAACTACATCCTTAAACTACTACACTGGGAGAAATTTAAGAGAATCACAGACCAAATAAACACCATTTCTATCCCTAATGCTTTTACCCTATCAACTCATCCCTGGGTTCCCTTTCCAACAAACTGCCTAATGACTTTTTATCTGCAGCCACCAGGAAGGATATCCCAGTGGAACTTGCTCTTTTATCTGCAGCCTTTTATTCTTCATTTCTCTTTCATCCCCTACAAAAATTTTTAAGCTCTCTTCTCCTTAAGAAGAAAATATGAGGGAAGTGATTTCATAAGCATGGCAGCACTAGAGATGTCCCCAGATCTCTCTCCTTGAAATAATAGTAAGCTGAACATCTAAAACTCAACAAATAACACCTAACCTGCACAAGCACAACTGAGCAAGTGATCTTCAAATAAGACATACCACAGGTAAGAACTGCAGAGGTCGGGTGGTATACCAGGAGTAACAAAGAAGCTGCCGCTTGCAGCCAGAGCTCCATGCAGGGAAAAGGGTTAAGGTGCTGAGGGTTCCCTGAAAGCCCTGCCTGGGAGAGCTGTGAGCTCCATGTAGCAGTAGTGCCCAGGGATCAGAGCATAAAGCAGAAAAGTGGGAATGGTAGAGAAAGAACAGCTCATTATTACCACTCATGGCTCACTTAAAACAAAATGACAAAAAAAAAACTACATAACTATGAGTAAGGCGACTAGCAGGCAGATAGAAACAGAGTAGTGCAACCCTTATTATATGCTTAAGCAATAAGAAGAGATTTGCTATAGCAAGATAGTAATGAACATTCAGCATACAAAGTGGAATAAAAATAACTCTTCTACATATACATCATGGAACTGAAGTATATAATGTAAATCAATAAGGACCAGAGGAAAAGTCCAATCAAACCGATCAAAAAAGAAAACAAACAAAAAAAAAAACAGAAAAACAACAACAAGAATGCTATGGAAACACCAAGCTACCAAAAAGCAAAAGATAAATTGGCTATAAGACCTCATATTTCAATAATCACCTTAAATGTAAATGGACTGAACTCACCAGTAAAAAGTCACAAAGTTGCAGAGTGGATCAAAAAACAACACCCAACCATATGCTGCCTCCAAGAGACACATCTCAGTTCAAAAGACAAATACAGACTCAAAGTGAAAGGGTAGAAAAAGATATTAAAGTAAATTTCATTGGGAGAAGTGGGAGTAGCTGTACAAATATCAGATAAAATAGACTTCAAAATTTAAAAAAAGTAAAGAAAGATTCTGAGGGACACTTCATAATGATAAAGAAGATTATGTGCCAAGAAGACATAACACTTATCTATGCTCCCAATCAGGGAGTCCCAAAATATGTAAAACAATTACTAATAGAACTAAAGGGAGAAACAGACCAAAACACAATCTTAGTAGGGAAACTAAATACCCCACTGTTGGATATAAACAGATCATCCAAACAGAAAATCAATAAGGAAATAACATTCTTAAATGACACATTAGACCAACTGGACATAATTGACATTAAAGAGCTTTTCATCCTAAAACAGCTGCTTATACATTCTTCTCTAGTACACTGGGAACCACATAATGGGACACAGAGATAGCCTTAACAAATAGAAGAGGGTTGAAATCATACCAACCATATTCTCTGATCGTAATGCTTTGAAGCTTGAGATCAACTCTAAAAAGAAAGCAGGAAGAACCAAAATACATGGAGATTAAACAACATGCTACTGGATAATAACTGGGTCAAAAAGAAGTAAACAGAGAGACTAAGAGTTACATAGAAACTAATTATAATAATAGTACAACATATCAAAACTTTTGGGACATGACAAAAGTGGTAATAGAGGAAAATTCATATTATTACAGACCTATCACAAAAACCAAGAATGAGTTCAAATAAACAGCCTAACACTTCACCTTTAAAAAAAAAAGAGTGATGTTATAAACATGGCAGAGTGAGAGATGTGCCCAGATCTCTCCCCTTGAACCAACAATAAGGTGAATATCTAAAACTCCTCAAAAAAACACCCAACCTGCACACCAACATGTTTGAGCAAGGGATCTGCACATAAGAGTTACCACAGGTCAGACCACAGTGTCGAATGGTAGACTGGGAGAAATAAAGAAGCTGCCTCCACAGCAGAGCTCCCTCCAGGAAGAGGGAAAAGAGAAAAAGTGCAACGAGTTCCCTGAAAAACTCTGCCTGAGAGAGCTGTGAGAGCCATAAAGTGGCAGGGATCACAGCAGAAAGAAGAGAAGTGGGGATGGCGCAGAAGCAGTGACAGTAGAGAGACAACCAGGGCCTGAATATAAGACATGAAACAATAAATTATGTAGAAGAAAACATATGAACTAAACTCATGGACCTTGGCTTAAAAAGGATTTTATGAATTTGACCTCAGAGACAAGGGAAGTAAAAACAAAAAATGAATCAGACTACATCAAACCAAAAAGCTTATGACTTATGAAAGAAGCCATCAGCAAGATAAAAAAATAACCATTCAATAGGGAAAATATATTTTCAAGCAATATCTCTGATAAGGGCCTAATATCCAAAATATACAAAGAACTTATACAACTCAAAACAAGAAAACAAACGATCCAATTAAAAATTGAGCAGAGAACCGGACCAGACTCTTCTCCCAAGAAGACATACAAATGTCCAACAAACATATGAAAGAATTCTCAACATTGCTAGCTATTAGGGAAATGCAAGTCAAAACCACAATGAGATACCATCTCACACCTGTTAGAAGAGCTGTTATCAACAAAACAAATAATAC
This sequence comes from Cynopterus sphinx, assembly GCA_030015415.1. Classification (NCBI taxonomy): domain Eukaryota; kingdom Metazoa; phylum Chordata; class Mammalia; order Chiroptera; family Pteropodidae; genus Cynopterus; species Cynopterus sphinx. The sequence continues at coordinate 35,979,561 of CM057386.1, forward strand.
AAGTGTTGGAGGGGATGCAAAGAAAAAGGAACCCTCATAATCTGTTGGTGGGTACAGCCACTATTGACAACAATATAGAGGTTCCTCAAAAAAACTAAGAATTGTTCTATCATATGATCCAGCAATCCCTCTACTGGGCATTTACCCAAAGACTTGAAAACTCATATCCAAAAAGATATTTGCACACCAATGTTTATAGCAGCATTATTCAAGGTGACCAGGACATGGAAGCTACCGAAGTGTCCTACAATAGATGATTGGATAAAGAAGCTATGGTATAAATATACAATGCAACATTACTCAAGCGTAAGAGGAGATGAAATACTGCCACTTGCAACAATGTGGATGGACTTCGAGATAATCATGCTAAGTAAAATAAGCCAGACAGAAAAAGTTTAAACCATATAATATCACTTATATGTGAGATATAAACCTAAAAGCATCAAATGAACAGGACAAACAAACAGGCTTATGGACATAGACAACAGACTAGAACTTAATAGAGGGAAGGGGGTGGGACTGTACATCTGAAACTTACTGGATTTAGTTAACTATTGTCACTATAAAAAGTAAAAAGATAAATATTAAAAAAATATTTAATATTTAAAAGGAAGAACAAATGTATCCCAAAGTCAGCAGAATAAAAAAAAAATAATCAAAACTAGAGGAGAATTAAATGAGAATGAAAAAAAAATAGAAAAAAATAGATGCAACAAAGTACTAGTTCTTTGAGAAGGTTAACAAAATTGGCAAACTCTGGCTAGACTTACTAAAGAATAAAGAGAAAGAACACAAATAAACAAAACCATAGTTGAAAAAGGAAAATTATGACTGACATCACAGAAATACAAAGGACCAGATGGCTTCATCAGTAAATTCTACCAAACATTCAAAGAAGATTTAATACTTATTCTTCTCAAACTTTTCCAAAAAATCTGAAGAAGAGACAATACTTTTCAACTCATTTTGTAAGGCCAAAATCTGGTAAAGATAACACACACACAAAAAAAACTACAGAGCAATATCTTTCATAAACACAGATGCAAAAATCTTAAGATATTAGTGACTTAAATACAGCAACATATTAAAAAGATTATACACCACAGTCAACTGGACTTCATCCCAGGGACACAGCACCCATTTATGACCAAAACACTTAATAAAATCAGTTAGAAATAAAATACTTTAACATAATAAAGGCCATATATGACAAACCCTCAGCCAACATTATAATTAATGGTGAAAAACTAAAAACCTTCCCTCTAAAATCAGGAACAAGACAAGGCTGTCCATTATCACCATTGTTATTCAATATAGTGTTGGAAGTTCTAGCTAGAGAAATTAGGCAAGAGAAATAAATAAAAAGCATCCAAATTGGAATGAAGTCAAATTGTCACTTTTTGCAGACAATGATTTTTACAAAAAAAAAAAGCTAAAGACTCCATCAAAAAAAAAATAAGTAACTGCTAGAGACAATAAACAAATACAGTAAAGTTGCAGGATGCAAAATCAATGTCCAAAAATTCATCGTGTTTCTATATGCTACAACAAAAATTCAAAAATAGAAATAAAAAAAATCTTTCTTTAGCAATTGTGACAGAAAGAATAAAATATCTAGAAATAAACTTAACAAATCATGTGAAGCACCTATACACTGAAAACTGCAAGACACTATTAAAAGAAATTGAAAAAGACTCAAAGAAATGAAAATATATTCCATGTTCATGGATTGAAAGAATCAATATAGTTAAAATGGCCATGTTACCCAAAGCAATATACAAATTTAATGCAATCCCCATCAAAATCCTAATGGCATTCTTAAAAGAAATAGAACAAAAAATCATCATATTTGTATGGAATTCCAAAACAAGGGAATAGCCAAAAGAAATTCTGAGACTAAAAAACAAGGCCAAAGATATTATTCTACCTGACTTCAAATTATACTACAAAGCAACAATAATCAAAGCAGCGTGGTATTAGTAGAAAACAAAATGACTCACAGACCAGTAGAACAGAATTGAGACTCCCGTACACATGGACAAATAATTTTCAACAAAGGAGCTAAAAATATTCTATGGAGAAAAGAAAGCTTCTTTAATAAATGGTGTTGGGAAAGTTGAAAAGCCACATGTAAAAGAATAAAACTTGACTGCTGTCTGTCGCCGTACACCAAAGTTAACTCAAAATAGATCAAATACCTGAATATAAGACTTGAAACAATAAATTGTATAGATAAAAATATAGGTACTAAAGTCATGGACCTTGGTCTTAAAATTTTATTAATTTGACTGCACAGGCAAGGGATTTAAAAGCAAAAAAAAAGGATGAATGAAACTACATCAAATTAAAGAACGTCTTCACAGAATAAGAAACCATCAACAAACAAAGAGGCAACCAACTGAATCAAAGAAGATATTTGAAAAAACACCACCAATTAAGGGCTAATATCCAAAATTTACAAGGAAATCATGCAATTCAACAACAAACAATCCAATTAAAAAGTGGGAAGAGGACCTAAACAGACACTTCTGTCAAAGAGACACACAAATGGCCAACAAACATATAAAATGATGCTCAACATCACTAACTATTAGGGAAATGCAAATCAAAACCACAATGAAATACCTTCTCACACCTTCACAGGACCAGAAATAACAAGTGCTGAAGAGATTATGGGGGAAAAGGAACCCTCGTAGGCTACTGGTGGGAATTTAAATTGGTACAGCCACTATGGAAAACAATACAGTGGTTTCTCAAAAAATTAAGAATAGAGTTACCTTTTGACCCAGCTCTCTCTCTTGGGTATCCACCTCAAAAATTTGAAAACATTCATCTGTGAAGATATATGCAACCCAGTGTTCATTGCAGCATTGTTCACAGTGGCCAAGACATGGAAACAACTAAAATACCTTTCAATAGATGATCAAATAAAGAGAATGTGGTCCCATATATACAATGGATTACTACACAGACATGAGAAAAGATGAAATACTGCCATTTGCTACAACATGAATGGATTTTGAGATTATCACACTAATTGAAGTGAAATGAAAAAAGTTGAAAATGATATGATTTCACTTATATATGGAATATAAAACTAAAAGCAACAAATAAACAAGACAAACAGAGACTCATGGACACAGACAACAGTTTAGCTTTTACCAGAGGGAAGGGGTATGAGGGGAGGTAGGTAAGGGTGAAGGAGGTCAAACATATAGTGATGGAAAAAATTTAACTTCAAGTGGTGAACCCACAAATGCAATATACATATGACACATTATTAAATTGTACACTTTAAACCTATATAATTTTATTAACCAATGTCACTCATATAAATTTAATAAAATTAAATAAAATATTCATATATGTATGTGCAATTTTTTCCAGTCATTAGTTGTTACATTGATGTCTCCAGTACTTGGACTTTTATTATGTTATATGTATATCATTGTAATCATGGTAGTAATTTTGTTATATTATATATTATTGTAACAATTGAAATTAAATTATTGCACATTATTAAAATATTACATCATTGTAATAATTGAGGATTGAAAAAACTATGTATATATATGTGTGTGACATAATGAAGTTTTGAGTGCTGGCAACATCATTGTAATAATTGAGCAACCTTACAATAAATAACACTTATTTGCATGAAAATAATAATAATAATAACATTTATTAATAATGATAAAACCTAGAAGGGAAGAAGGGAAAAATTTTCATTTCTACACTTGAAAGATATGTATGGCAGTGCTGTTGGCAATGTTAGACACTTCAGCCAAAAACTAGGAGCACTCCAAATGTACATCAACAGTAAAATTAATTAATAAATTGTGATGTACAGTACTCAATGGAATACCACAGAAGAATGAAGAACTACGGCTGCTAGCAACAATATGGCTGTATCTAATTTTTTTAATTAAATGAAAAATCTATACTACAAGTTCATATTATATGATTCTATTATATGATTCTATTCAGATTATTTCAAACACAAGAAAAACAAATCTATGTTAGTGGAGATTAGAGAGTGATGTTGTTTGGGATAAGGCACAAGAAAGCTGCTGGGAGCTGAAAAATCATGTGTTGGTTAAAGGGGTTCATGCATATGTAATAACCCATCAAGCTAAATAATTAAGTTTTCTGCATTTTACTTTGTATTAGTCAAACCTCCACTTAAATGACATGAAAAGAAGAAAGGAAAAATCTCCTTGAATACTTCCTCACCTTCAGTACTTCTCATCTCTTCAAATTGTGGTCTACGAATTGGTTATTTTTACCTGTGAGCATTAAAAACTTTAACGAACAATTCAATGGTGCCGGAATGTTGGACTCCTTTCATTAAAGAAGATAAAAACAATTTTAGGAGTTTTCAGAATTTTAGAAGCAATGTTGTCTGGAATGAGGAAATGACAACAGCCAAGGACCATCTGTGGAATGAATTTTAATAAACCATGAGTGTGTCTGAACAGGTTTTCAAACATCTGTCTGGGACTGTGAAAGAGTCAAGGCTTTTTGCTTTTAGCTAAAATTTGGTAAATTTTCGAATGATTTCCTCCAAAAATACTTTAAATTCTTTTGCTGATTTTATGCACTCTTCTCAGGAAACAACATTCTTCTTTCTCAGCTAGATGTGAATCTTAACACAGAGATTTAAATAGGTATAAAGAGGACTAGGAATGTACTTGGCTACTCTTAAAATTTCTTCAGGAGCACAGAAGGGAAGAGAGAAGGGAAGAGAAAAGCACTTCTCTCGGAAAAGAGAGAAGCACTAGCTGATGGAGAGAAGGAAGAGGTGGGGTGAAGTGGAAGAAGAAAAAGGAGAAAGTGGAGAGCAAAAAGATGGCAAGGAAAAGCGTCCTTGAGAGGACTAGGTTTTGAAGAGAGGTAGTGAGTCTAAGTTCCACATTTCTCCAAAGCTTCCTCCAGGTATGAGAGAAGCGATGAGTTTCTTTTCTCTCAAAGGAGGTACACTTGGCCCAGAAGAGGACCTGGCTCATTTTCCCCAGGCTTTTTTGGCCTGGAAATTTCCTTGTTGCTCTTTGCTTTGCTGTATGGACAAAGCTGAGTGCTTTGGGGGTCTTAAGAGAGGTTGAGTTTTGTTCAAAGTTCAGGAACAGCTGGTAGCTTCTGAAGGAGTTGCATGGATTTCCCGATTTTCATAGGTGGATGTAGTGAGAAAAGTGTCTAGAGTAGAAGCAGAATCCACCAGCAGCTTTGAGATTGAGTACAGTCGGGACAGTGGGAGCATATAAGGTTCTGGGTGAAATGCAGAAGATGAAAAGGTCCCATTTGTTTGCTCTGCACATTTCTAACTTTTAGTAAGAAGCCTATTGAAAGCCAACTTTCTCCTGAAGAAATTTTTAACATTTGCAATGGGCTCCTTTATTCCTTACATTCTGCTTTTGGCTCAAAAGGAGTCTGAACAGCAGGACTGTGGCCACAGAGAGCCAAAGTCACCCAACAATCTGTAATTACATACACAATCACCGCCTCCTTTACCTTTTAGGTGAATTCTTCACATGTCAAATGGATGACCACAAAATTAGCTTTAAGATGGTCATCCATCTGGTGGACAGTTACGGTTTCTGGACAGAAAGAAAAGGGAAGGTGTATTATGGGAAGACCTCCAAGTTTCTTGGCTTCTGTAGTTGGAGAAAAGAGGCTGCTTTTATGCTTTCTGGATATCTCGTACCTTTATTGTTCTTCCCTATGATGTCTGAAAAATCAAAATTATTTCTGTTTTGTTTTGTTTTGTTTTTAAAGATGGTATTAAGATACTTGTAGTATATCCTCTTGTAGATTTTTCCTTAAGGACTGTAATACCAGAATCTGAACCTGTGAAAAGAGCTCTGATCTGTAGATATGGCTTGTTCGGTAGTTTGAAAGGATGATGTTCCTATAGGGTAAGTAAGGTGGGGCTTAAAATCTTTTGGGATTGAAAGAATAGAGTCTATTCTTTGTTTTTAGAAAACAAAGAAATGAGGTTTCCCCCAGACTGATCTCGGACACTGAGTTCAGAGTATTTGCCAGACTGGAAATTCTTTAAACACCCAAAGAAATACTATTTTCCTCTCAGATTTCAACTGACGTAACTGCTCGTTATCCCTAATTTTGTCATCGGTTTGTAGTTAAATAGCTTTTATATAAGCTCTCAGATTTCAAGGTCTCTGACCAAAAAAAGTGACCACCAGCACAATGAGTCATCAACTACTTGCAGTGAAATCTAGTGAAATATTTTAGTGAAATCTTCTAAGGCTTTTGTAACCTGGGTTAGGAAGAAGCTAAGGTTTAAAAAAATCTTGAGTGTTTAACTTTCTGATCTGGAATTAAATGGCTTATTCATTATGCCAACCAACCCACATTTCCTGATGCTTCTCAGGTTCATATAAGTTATTCTCACTTCTATAGCCTATTGACAGTGGCTCACATGCTAGTAATTGCTGAGAGTGCTTGGAGAGATTGGGTGAATAATAGAATTAACAACAAATAGCTAGAGCAAATGAGCAAGAATTACCTCACCATATTCTAAAGAGGTTAAGAAAGAAATACTGCAGCCAGATCACTTAATTTGACAAAGATGTTTATGGCCATAAGAGATTTTAGAAAGTACAGATGAGGAGAAAGAAACAGAGTTGTAGGTACTGGAGGTTAAACCCAGAACCTCATATGTGCTAAGCATGAGCTCTATTACTGAACTGTAGACCCTTGTGCTTTCAGACCTCAAAAGATTATTTTATGATTGGTGATTGCCATTGTCTGAGTCTGCGGTATAAGTCATCGAGACTATTCATTCCATTCAATTCCATTACTTTTAAATTCCTTATTCTACATTCTCTCTCAGGCACCAACTCCAGAAGAAAGGTACCGTAATAATAGAAAGGCACTGTTCCCCATTCATGGTCAGCTCCTAATCAAAGTATGCTCCCCATTAGATTAGATTGCCTGGAGCACACTTCCATTCCATTATTTGAGTGATTCCAGGATACAACATTTTCCAGCAATTTTTCTGAACGTTACTTTCCATATTCTTTTGACTCTTAGATACATTAGTGTTTCACAAAGTCAAAAAAAAAGGCCTAAATAGCTCCAACTGTGAAAAAAAAAGAATCTGCTTTAAATGACTCAGAGAGCTTGCATGTGCTGAATTGCTTGCTATTTTACACTATACAATTTCCTTTCATTTAATCGCCCAGTATTTTCCTTCTTTAAAAATCTCTAAATAAAATCATGTTTGGAAATGTCAGTTAACAAATATGCTACTATAAAGAAGGAGCAATTTTTTTCCTTTGATATGTCTGTCAAAATGGAAATTAATAGCTGCCAAAAAGAAAAGAACAAAGAAAAATTGTTCACGAACGTCTAAGACATTTTCACTGAAGTGAAAGAACAGCCATTCTTCTACTTTCCTTTTTATTCAATTACTCTTATTTGAATTTTCCAGGCACTCTTTAAAATTTCTAGTCCACTTATGGCCCTATTAAAGGGATATTATGGTTTCAAAGCTATCACTATAAATGCCCATCTTTTCTGCTGAATAAGAGAGAGAAGCAAGTTCTGTCTTCCAATGTCACTCTTTCTTTCCCTAGGTGGGCAGCCCTTCTTCACCTCCCAGGTGAGAAAGAAATTCAGTCTCTTTCAAATGTCCTTTGTTGATAAACTCACAAGCAGGAGGTATGAAAGGAAAATAGAGAAAAACGCTGGCTAAATTCTAATATAAATTGGAAAATTTATATCTTTGTCTCTGTTTAGCAGCATTTTAAATTGGATAAGAACCACCCAAGAATCACATACTGTCTAAATCTTGGGATCATTTTAGAACATCATGTTGCCTACTCCTCAATAACCAACTACCATAGAATGACTATATGTTTATTTATTATATATATTCAGACAAACATATTATCTTTCTAAACTATTTAGAAAAATTTTTAGGCATTATATCTTTTTAAGATTGTAGAAAAAAATATATAGATAGATAGGCTAACTGTCTAGAGGAAAAAATGCTCAAGGCATAAACTAAACAGCAGATTCAAAGATGGAAAGAGTGTGGAATTTCAAAAGCAGGTTAATGGGTAGCTAGACACAGAATGGAGAGAACTCTTAGATTTACAAAGCAAGAAAGAAAGTGGGGGACCCGCACAAAGGAGCCTGATCATCAAACAGAAGGAAAACAAAAAAGAGAGTTTTCTTGTTGTTGTTGTTGTTGTTGTTGTTGTTGTTGTTGTTGTTGCTGTTGGATACTACCTGTCAATGTAGCACAGTGAACTCAGCCCAGAGCTCTGATCTGAATATTTAGGCATCAGAGTGATCAGCAGGCACAAATACATAGAAAATGAGTAAAATGAGAACTGAAAGTATCCTTTGAGATATAGAGATCAAGAAAACTCATTTACCGATAGTTGTGAAAAGCAAAAAAATAAGTAAACTTTTTCCTAGACTGATCTTGAACCTGAGGAGCCAAATTCAGCACCATGACCTTGAAATTTCCATACAAGATCCAGAAAGATACATTTCCTTGTGCAAGGCTCCTAGTAAGTATTATTACTTCCTCATTTATTTTATATAAGTGCCTATATTAGTAAGTAATATCAGTGAGTCTCTTTTGAAATTGAGAGGATCTTATTGGTTTGGAAGAATTTCTCTCAGTTGGCTCATGGAGCTGATAGAATAAATAGGAGGAAATAGAAGTGGCAGATTTTACTGAAATTGAATGCTAGAGAAGTAGCACCCACAGAACTGCAAGCTCTCGTATATGGGTGTGGGCGTGTGTGTGTGTGTGTGTGTGTGTGTGTGTGTGTGTGTGTGCTGGGAGGATGAGTAAAAAATTATCTAGGCTCTTTGATGTGTGAAAACACAATTATGGAAGTTTCTAGTGTCATGAAGTAATTATCCTCTAAACTGCACCTGGAGAAACCTAGCTACCAGCAAGACTACTAGAAGTTCCTCACAAGGAGATTTTGATTTGTTTTGTTTTGTTTTGTTCTGTTTGCCCCAAGGTATACTGAATACCAATACTGTCTCTTAATGTTCTGTGACAACATTCAAACTGTCTTTCTAGAGCATGATTGAAATATTTATTCATGGGGAAATAGTAGGATGTGTTCTAAATGTATAAATTTCTTCTGATGAAATAACCATTTATCTCAGGTGATAGAACTCATTGATATCCAGTTACTCTATTCAGGAACCCTGCAGCTGTATGAAGTGCATTTCTACAGTATCCAAGAACAGGGAGAAAATTTTAACTGTTTGAATGCTGTTTTTTAAAAGTTGATGGACCTAAGTGAATGGACAAAGAAGGTGTGGTGTATATCTTCTCTATCTATCTATCTATCTATCTATTTATCTATCTATCGATTTATGTATACACAATGGAATACTATTCAGCAATGAAGGAAATAAAATGAAATTCTGCCTTTTGAGACAACACAAATGGACCTTGAAGATATTCTGTTAAGTGAGATAAGTCAGACAGAGAACAACAAATACTATATGATATCCCTTATATGTAGAATCTAAACACACACACACACACACACACACACACACACACACACAGAGAGAGAGAATTAAGTGGTGGTTACCAAAGTCTGGGGAATGTGAAAATGAAAGAGATTTTGATGTTTTTTAAGAGTACATACTTTCAACAGGTAGATAAATGAGTCCTGGAGATCCCATACAGAGTACAGGAATCACAGACAACAAAATTGTATTATAAACTTGCTAAGAGACTAGATCTTAATTGTTCCCACAACTAGAATGATAACTGTATGACACAAAAGAAGAGTTAGCTAACACAAACAGGCACATAGTGACAGACCAAAAGGGGTGGAGTTTTTATGTAAGGAGCTTTTAAGTCATTACACTTTGGAATTTGAATTTATGCTCATGCTTTTCTTAGGTGTTTACAACACTTCAATTTGTTGAAATGGACAGGGAGGTTTAGTTATATTACTCTAAGTCTCCCACCTGGATTGAATATAAAGAACCTGTTTCTAAAGTAGTTAGAAAAAAGTTAAGTAAGTTTTATTCTATTAAATATGTCTTTGAGAAAAATAAAGCACTGCCATTTCAGAATGACCAAATGGATTAACAGATAGTGTCTACTTCTATCTTCCCATACAGCCAATGGTCTTGTCCCAATTGCCACCTCTCACACAATCACACAGGGTCTCACACACATAGCCACATCTCCTTTATTCCCACAGCTTCTTAATCTTTAATTTCTCCTTGAAGAAAGCTAACCAAAGATGGACTTGTTGAAGGATAAAATCCCAAAGTAAAACATAGCTGAATTTTCACAATTCATCTATAATGTACTTTTAAAAATAAGTCATTCTTGTACTGGGCCTTTCTCTCAAAGAAATACTTTAGTTTGTCTCAGGTTTTTTGTTTTTATTGGCATATAATTATTTTTAAATTTTCATTCTATATTTCTTATGGCTTTCTCATTCTAAGCTCTTGGCTTTTTTGCTCTATCCTCTTCTCTCCTAATTACAAAGGTGGATTTCCTTGGAGAAATCTATGATTGGGAAGGAAAAAAATATTTCTATTTGGGACTGAGCTCTAATAGAAAAGCAATGGTAATAATTTATGATATTCTTTTTCATGTTTTATCTATTTTCCTTTTGCATCATGATGAATTTTTATCGTTGGAGCATGTGAATACTTTTCTCCTGATACAGTGAGTATAAGTGTTAAAAAGATATTGTGAAACTGTACTTTGAAAACAAGCAAAGAAAATGTCAACAGAACAGAAAATGACCTGTTGCTCCTATTAAAGAAAGTCTGGCTCTTGAGCACTAACTCTGAGTCTTTCCTTAAAGAAGTAAATTTGAAAGCAAAGATATCTCAACTTGAGAAAGTATGTCTTTTGGGACTTAATATTGCCTTTAAAAATTCCCTAATCATTTCACAAGGAGAGAGGTGGTCTCACAATTTCCATGGATTTCATAATCCTTACCCAAACCTTCAGTCCACACTTTCATTGTAGTAGTTGAGAATTTGGATCTTTAAATCTAATCACAGGGCTTAGTACACAAAAGGAGGTTAACACAAAATTTCCCAAGGATTTGGAGAGGATGAGGCAGTTCTGAGTCTTGAAATGATTACAAGATATATCTTGTTAAAATTTTGCCAACCAGAAACAAAGATACAAACTTCCAGTTCTTATTGGAAGTAAGCACAATCTTGATTGCAAAATTTGCAAAAATTTTATTAAGAAGCATAGAAACTTCACATCAAATTAAAATATATTGATTCAAAAATATTAATAAATATACTACCATTGAGGGGGGAAACAGGATCGATGATTAGAACACAAAAAAAAATGGTTTCACAATAGAAATACATTTTTGCAATTATTTTTCTACATTGGAAAAAAATTTAAATATATGTATTTATATTATATACCTTCTTAATCCAGGTCAAAGCACTCAAATCAGTGCTTCTCAAACTTTAATGTGCAAAGGAACCACTTGGAGAACCTGTTGAAATGCTGGATCTAGTTTAGTATTGACATTCTGCATTTCTAACAAGTTCTGAGGTGTCACAAACTCTAGGTCCAAGATGCACACTGAAGAAGGATCTGGAAATTCCTTTCCGGTAGAGGGCGCATCTGTTTTAGGTAAAATTATTTCTGTTTAAATCCCATAAATCATCTAAGTAGTTCTATTCTCAAGTAAGAGTAAAAACAGAACTAGATATTAATCATGAATTTTAAGATATTCATATGAATTTATTTACTAATGAAGCTATTTAGGCCTATGTGTAACTTCTGCACATCCACTGATGAAAATAAATTTCTGTTTCCCAGTTTGGTAGGATCAGCTTTTCTTCTTGCTCAACCTGCTGTCTGATCATTATCAACACGTCTCAGAAAACAAAAACAAACAAAACAACTAAGATAAATTGTCTAAGAGCCTGTGTTTCTTTTGTTAAATCTTCCCCTCCTTATGTTTTCTTTCTGTCCATTTGGTTTATTGATGTGCTTGTTTCAGAACCTCGAGCTGTTGAATGAGTAGTCTTTGTCCTTTCGTTCTATCTTTTCCTCCTTTTGTTTGTGAAGCCACACTGAGTTTGGCAAGCTCGAGGAGTAGAAACTGGGCAGCACTAATATTAATGGAAAATCGTTGTGAAATTTGCTTTATGTCTTAGCTAGGGGAGAGTAAACACAGTGAGAAAGGAGGGCACGTGGAGGTGCCGGGGATTGGACCCAGGGCCTCGTGCATGCTAAGCTCTACCACTGAATTATACAACTCCGCTTTCAGAAAGGGGTCCAAAGGAATATTTCCAAGACTGAATACAGCCATTTGGGCTGGGTTTCATAAGAGTTAGTACCAAGCTAAAGTCTACTCTATCTAATTCTACTATTTCCGAAATTTTAAGTACATGTATTATGTCACACTCTGCTGAAAGAAGAGTGAACTGCATTCTAGACCCAAAGCTTCTGTTGGAGTCCTGGGATCTTTCCACTTTTGTCAGTCTGGTGTCATTTCCCTACCGCCACTAGAAGAACCCAGGTTGAAACATTTCCTCTGGTGTCTTCACTCTCTCCTTTTCTCTTTCCTGGCTGCTTTAAAGAACTGTAAGAAAGCCACAAAATACAATGCGGTGATAGAAAACAAGAGACCATATTAATTCCAGAAGCAGAGAGAAGATGGAAGGACAAACGCAAAGCTGTTGGTGTCACCAGTGGAGGAGAGAGGACTCCAGGGCTATGAACGTACCCCCTCGCAGGCAGAATACTCAGCTAGGGAGAGTAGAACATCAGGTAAGCGTTTTAAGGATGGAGGCTACACCTGTGAAGTACATTAACCCTTTGTAAATCTTCTGCACAGCTTAACTGGTTCACCAACCACATCTTTCTCTGAAGCTCTGAGCCTCTCTCCACAAGCTCAAAAAACCAAAAGAGGCTCAGCTAACACTGGGGAAGTCACTTATATGGGCAAAAGTCATAAGATAATGTAAATAATATTTCAATCAGAGATTAAAGGGACACCAATAGCAATAAAAAATAAATTATTAAGTACTAAGATCAACATGTTATAAAATGAACAAAATAAGCCAAAAGAATGTGTAAGAAAGGGTTGATAGAACCCTTCAGGAAATAATGCATTTTTAAAAATTAGAACTAATAAACAAAAAAATCTGAATATTTGAAAAGTCAACAAAATAGACAAACCTCTAGCCAACTTAAAAAAAAAAAAGGAAAAAAGTGCAAATACACAATTAGAACTGGCTGGCGAAAATAACCATCGAAACAGAAGAACTTTTTTAAAATCATAAGAAACATCGTAGCACAATTCAGCAAATGATTTGAAGACTTTGATGAAGTGGATTCTGTAGATAAATACAGTATACTCGAATTAATTCTTGTGGAGACAGAAAGTCCAAACACCATCACTTCAGAAAAAAAACTTTTGCATTGCAAAATACCATAATCAAAGAAAAAAGTTAAATAATATGCTAGAAAAAAATTATTTGTAATTTGTAACATGATAAATGGTTACTATTACTCAAAAATAAAAAAAAAATTTAAATAGAGAGGGAAAGGCCAGCAAAAATATAGAAAAAAAATAGTTTAGAGCTGTGAATAAAGAATTTAATCAGAAAAGGAAATGCAAAGGGTTCTTGATCAATTTCCCTCATCATGAGGAAAATACACCTAAATTTATATGCTAATAATACCATTTTTCACCCATCAGATTGGTAAAAATCTGAAAGTTGGATAACATACTCTGTTGTCAAGGTTGCAGAGAAATTAGTACTTTTGTGGATTGCTTGTAGGAAGGAGAAATGATATAATTCCAAGGAAAGGAAATTTGCAGTATTTAGAGAAAATATATTTTTATTCACCCTTTGACCCATAAATCTCACTTTCAGGAAGCTATCTAGACATATAATGGCAAAAATAAAAAAAATAAAATGTAAGTAGATGATTAAGACTATTCATCACATCAATATTTGTAAAGCAAAAGATGGGAAATGATCCATCCTGACTTCAGCTACCTGTTGCAGAAGCTAAGTTCTAAGTAAGTGCAACCAAGAGTGGAGTCTCCCTTCTTTCACCCAGCCCCCACTCATGAACAAAGGCTCTATTTTGCTGGGGTCCTGAGAATACTGGGGCCCCAAGGCCCTCACCCCAGCATAATTCAGAGTTTTTATGCCAGGAGAGGAATGCCATGAGACCTGAGGCTATTGCCCCTTACCAAGTATCCAGCTACTTAAAAAAGAGTGTCAATCAAAGAGAAGTATGCCACTGTTCCTGCTTCCAGTGAAATGCTAAGGGAATCTTTCAAGTTGTAGCAATAGATAGATGATAGATAGATGATAGATAGATAGATAGATAGATAGATAGATAGATAGATAGATGATAGATAGATAGATGATGATAGATGATAGATAGATAGATAGATGATGATAGATGATAGATGATAGATAGATAGATAGATAGATAGATAGATAGATAGATAGATAGATAAAGGACAACAAAACTGTACAAAAATATAACACTGCCTGGTAGAGGTAAACTTATAGACAAATATGGAATCATGTGGTAATGTGATGTAGATCACTTTTAAATATGATTTAGAATTTTAAAAAATGAAAGCATAATAAGTAATTATAAATCTATGTTAATGTTAATGATTGCATCACCAATAACAAAGTAGGAGAGGGCATAAACATAAAAGATTGGAGTCCTCATGTGTAATTAAGGCTATCAGTTTAAAATAGATTGTTATAACTTTAAGATTATTTAAGAGTTTACAAAACATGAGATTTTATTTAAATTGATGTACAAATAAAAATTTATTAAAATATCAACATAAATCTAATTCAAATCCACCTACTTCCCTCCAGAAATGAACATTATGGGGCAAAGCTACATTCTCTTAATTACATTTTTCCAGCTGATAGATTCTAATGGGGCCGGGGAGGGAAGAAAAGATACTGACACTCAGTGTAATTTGATCTTCAGTGATGTCTCATCTTAAAATGTTAATTACAGAGGTTTCCTTTAGAATCACCTTTCTTTTCATATAAAATTAAATTTTCTACTAAAAAATCACAAATAAGGCTTTCAGCTTTTTTTATGTGAGGTAAACTGTATTTTCAGTGTTAAGGCAAATGGAAGAATACATGAATATGGGATGTTAGTGTGAACCTTCCATTATAAAATACAATATTCATAGATTTTTTCTAATATGTGCTGGAACTAGACACTTGTAAAAACCACTGCAGTGTTTAACAGCTATTTGTTTGAATGTCTCAGCTGCACCTTTTTGATAATCTGTTAAGTGTAGTTTTGTCTGAGTTTTTTATGGCCTGTGACTTTCTTATTATGCAGGATGAAATGTCCACCAATATTACTGTAAATGAATGAGGGCTTCATCTCAAATTCTATATATGCACACACTGTTTGGTCACATAAACCACTCCCCAAAGTCAGCAACACAATGTTTACTGAGCAGGCTCTCCACGACAGAAAAGTATGAGAACACAGGACATTAATTTAATAAAGACTATAATTGAAATCAGATTATTTAGACTGTCCAGATATCTTTTTCAAGAAGATACAGATTTAGGATTTTTCATACAATGATTGTTGCTCACCCCTTCCCCATGTCTTTTCTGAAGGATATAATCATTTCCTTCACGATGAAGAGAGAACCTTTCCTTTTTATGATAAAATGAACTTCTTCCTCCAAAAGATCAGGGCAAAGATATCACTTCTAAGCTACTCTGGCCACAGCCTTCTTGGCTGCATTATCCAGGTCGATGGCTAAAATATTTAGAGCCCACTGTTACTGAGTATCTTCTGGGCCTCATGACCATTGATTACCTCAAGATGGATCACCAGAAGCACCTTAAGTTTGAGTTCTCAGCAGGCTTTGGTAATCCCATTGACAATGATGGTACAGTTGAAAATTCCACTGAAAATATTAATAATGATTATTTCAACCATTGAATCAGCTGTGAGTCATTTAAAGTCTTTATATACTTGAGCTTCCTATACACCATTACCATGATCCAAGAAGTTGGCTGGTTTCTCACCATTCAGGAAAATTATATCACAAGCATCAATGGCGAGTCCAGCCCAATTCACAAAGCAAGCAGTGTTTCTACCCAGCCCTATGTATTTAGTCTCATATCTGGCAGTTTCATTTTCAATGGGCTCATTCTCTGACTTGTCACTCATAGCAAATATGTCCTTTTGTCAAAGTTCTGTGTTGTTATCAAAGTTTATCTTGGCATCAGATTTAAACTTGGTCCTTCTGGAGTTTCACCAGAGGGATTCTCTTCCACCTGAGTAGTTTCAGGAAGAGATTATACAGCTTCTTAACTTGATCTTCAGCCTGGTTTTTCAAAGCACCCCAAAAAACTAAAATTTCTGCCACCTGCTGAACTTGGCTGTCCTTTATCTTTTTGATAATGTCAATTTTCTCTTTAAAAATAAGATCTGAGTTTGAAGCTGCCACCTCTTCAATTTCAATGCCCCTTTGGAGGCTGCCCACCAAAACAGGGCCATTGCAGGACCAGTCCATCAGAATTGCATAGTAGGTTTCTCTGGAAATGTTCAAGGCTTCAGTAACCATCACCTTATTAACTTCCAGTCCTTTTGGCAATTTGTTTTATTGCTAGATTACACCTAATCATTTGGTCAGCCAGCTTTCCTACAACTTTAGGGTATTTGTTAAATGAATGTCTCCTTTCAAACTGCCACTGAAGTTACCTTTTCCTCTTCCTCCAGCTAAGATCTGGGCTTTTAAAACAATTTACTGAGTTTTGGAGAAACATGGCAGAGTGGGAGACGTCACCAGATATCTTCCCTTGAATCAACAATAAGTCAAATATCTAAAACTTAACAAAAACACCCAAACTGCACATGAGCATATGTGAGCATGGGATCTGCACATGAGGGCTACCACAAGTCAGAACCTAGGGTGTCAGGCAGTGGACTAGGAGAAATAAAGTAGCTGCCTCTCTCAGCCACCATAGCTCCCTAGAGAGGAGGGGGAGGAAAGAAGGTGCAACTGGTTCCCTGAACAGACCTGCCTGGGACAGTTGTGAGTTTTATGCAGCCAGTGACAGGGCCCAGTTATCAGTACAGAAAGCAGAGAAGCAGGATGGCACCAAAACAACAGTTGATTTTTATCAGACACAGTCACAAAATCATGGCTGAGCCATGGGCTCCTACATCCCAACTGAAAGGGCCCTTTTCCCCATATCCTCCAAGAATGAACACCACAGAGCCCCAGGGGTATCTGAGCAAATGCTACCGAACCTGTCGCTAACACTGACAGGGACTGAGACCAAGAGTACTGAGCCTGATTAAACATCTATAAGAAAAGAAAAAAAAAACATTATTAAGGCTTTACATAAAGCAGAGATGCAAGAGGCTTAGACGCCACCTACTGGAAACCAAAAGAAAAGTGCCTTCTTTGCAGCAGACTAAAGAGAGACCTTTACATAATAAATCTATTTTCCGGAAGAAGAAAAAAAAAAGCAGAATACACTTCCATTAATGCCCAGGCAGAATAGTCCATTAAACACCATGAACAACCAAGGTGACAATGCATCTCAGAAAGAAAAAAAAATCTCCAGAAAATAAGCTTACAAACATATAAATATGTGACTTAAATAACAGAGAATTCAAAATAGTAATTCCAAAAAAAGCTTAGTGAATTCTGAAACAAGACATATCAACAATTTCAGAAATTTAAAAAAAAAACTAGATGGGCAGAATGAGTTCTTTAGCAAAGAGATTGAAACTTTCAAAAAAAAAACAGAATAGATCTTCTGGAAATTAAAAACACACTGCAGTTGCTGAAAAATGAAATAGCATGCTTGGGAAATAGAGTCAAACAAATGGAGGACAGAATCAGTGATATCAAAGACATAAATCTGGAAATAAATCAGAAGGAAGAAGAAAGAACCCGAAGAATGAAAAATAATGTAAGAGAAATACAAGAACTAGCTGATACTATAAGAAGAGGAAGCATAAGAATAATGGGCAATATTGAAGGGGAGAAAATTGAGCAGGGATTATAAAGTATTTTTAGATAAATAGTTGATGAGAATTTCCCAAATCTAAGGAATGAGCTAGAGCTTGGATTCAAGAAGTCAACAGAACACCCAATTATCTCAACCCTAAAACGCCTTCACCTAGTCATATTATATTAAAATTATCAAAATTCAATAAAAAGACAGAATTTTCAGGGCAGCCAAGGAAAAGAAGATGGTAACCCATAAAGGAAAACACATTAGATTATTGTTGGACTTAAGCCAGAAAGTAGGGGAATCAACTATTCAAATTAATAATAAGTGAAAGGAAATACCAGCCAAGAATAATGTATCCAGCTAAGCTCTCCTTTAGATACAAAGGAGAAATAAAGGCCTTTTCAGACATACAAAAATTGAGGAAATTCTACACTACAAGGCCTGCATTACAGGAAATACTGAAAGGGTTCAGCTCACCTAAAACAAAATGATGTAAGAAATACATAACTAGGAGTAAAGTGACTAGCAGGCAGATAGAAGCAGAGAAGTGCAACCTTTACTAAAAACAGGGAATTATAAGCTTTAACAATAAAAAGAGATTTGCTATAGCAAGATAGTAGTGAACTTTCAGCATAGATAGGGACAAATTGAGACAACAATGACTGGAAAGAAGAGAATTCAAAGATTCAAATTCACAGGGGAGAATGGAGATGCACATACTGAAATAAATGGATGACTGTGTGTGTGTGTGTGTGTGTGTGTGTGTGTGTGTGTGTGTGTCCTTTACATATTCACAATGGTAGCAACATGCCAAAAATTCAGAGCTGAAGTATATAACATAAAACAAGAAGAACCAGAGGGAAAACCAACAAAAGCCAACCAAAAAAAAAAAAAAAACAGAAAAATAAGGACAAGGAAACAATGAGATACCATAAAGCAAAAGATAAAATGGCTATTAGAAGACACCATATTTCAATCATCAACATAAATGTAAATGGAATTAACTCACTGGTAAAAAGGCACAGAGCTGCAGTTTGGATCAAAAAGAAAACCCAACCATATGCTGCATCCACAAAACACATCTCAGCTCTAAAGACAAATGTAGACTCAAAGTGAAAGGATAGAAAATGATATTTCAAGCAAATGGCATTCAGAGAAAAGCTAGAGTAGCAGTACTAGTGGATAAAATAGACTTCAAAATAAAAATGTAAAGAAAGATACTGAGGGACACTTCATAATGATAAAAAGAATCATGAGCCAAGAAGACAGAACACTTATTAATACATATGCTCTCAATCAGGGTGCTCCCAAATATATAAAGCCATTAACAAGAGATCTAAAGGGAGAAACAGACCAACACACTATCATAAGAGGGGACCTAAATACCACCCTGTCAGATATGAACAGATCATTCAAACAGAAAATCAATAAGGAAATAAGATTATTAAATGAAACATTAGACCAACTGGACATAATTGACATTTACAGAGCCTTCCATCCTGAAATAGCTGCTTATACATTCACTCTAGTGCACATGGAACATTCTCAAGTATTTACCACATACTGGGGCACAAAGATAGCCTCAACAAATATAAGAGGGTTGAAATCATACCAACCATATTCTCTGATCGTAATGCTTTGAACCAGGAGATCAACTGTAAAAAGAAAGAGGGAAGAACAAATGGAGATTAAACAACATGCTACTGAAGAATAACTGGGTCAGAGAAGATATGACAAGAGAGATCAAGAGATACATAGAAATGAATGATATTGATAGTACAACATATCAAAACTTTTGGGACATGGCAAAAGTGGTTAAGAGGAAAGTTCATATCATTACAGACCTACCTCCAAAAACAAGAATGAGTCCAAATAAACAATCTAACGCTTCATATTAAGAAACTAGAAAAGGAACAACGAATGACTTTCCTTCTTAAAGTCAGCAGAATGAAAGAAGTAATCAAAATTAGAGCAGAAATAAATGAAACTAAAAACAAACAAACAAAAATATAGAAAAATCAATGCAACAAAGACCTGGTTCTTTGAGAAAGTTAATAAAATTGATAAACCCCTGGCTAGACTAACTAAAGAAAAAGGATAAAGGACACAAATAAACAACATCAGGGATGAAAGAGGGAAAATTATGACAGACACTGCAGAAATACAAAGAATCTTACAGGAATACAATGAAAAAGTACATAACACCAAATTTAATAACCTAGAAAAAATAGACCAGTACTTGGAAAAATACAACCTACCTAGACTGAATCAAGAACTGAAAAATCTAAATAGATTGATCAGCATTATGGATATTGAAACAGTCATCAAAAACCTACCAAAACATAAAAGTCCAGAACCAGATGGTTTCACCAGTGAATTCTACCCAACATTCAAAAAAGATTTAATACCTATTCTCCTCAAACTCTTCCAAAAAGTAGAAGAGAAAGCATACTTCCTCACTCATTTTATGAGTCCATTATTACCCTGATACCAAAACCTGGTAAAGATGATACAAAAAAAGAAAACTACAACACTTCGGTTGCTTCCATGTCTGGCCACTGTGAATAATGCTGCTATCAACATTGGTGTGCAAATATCTTTTTGAATGTGAGCTTTCAAATCTTTGGGGTAAACACCCAGTAGAGGGATTGCTGGATCAGATGGTAGATCAATTCTTAGTTTTTTGAGGAACTTCCATACTATTTTTCATAGCAGCTGTACCAATTTGCAGTCCCAGCAGCAGTATATGAGGGTTCTTTTTTTCTCTGCATCCTCTCCAACATTTATTTCTTGTTCTATTGATTACAGCTATTCTAACAGGTGTGAGATGGTATCTCATTTTAGTTTTTATTTGCATTTTCCTAATAGCTAGCAATGCTGAGCATCTTTTCACATATTTTTTGGCCATGTGTGTGTCCTCTAAAAAGTGTCTGTTCAGGTCCTCTGCACATTTTTGATTGGAACATTTTTGTTGTTATTGTTGTTGTTGTTGCATTGAGTTATATGAGTTCTTTGTATATTTTAAATTAGGCCTTTATCAGAGGCTTTGCTTGCAAATATATTTTTCCATTCAGATGGTTGTCTCTTTACCATGTTTACAATTTCTTTTGCTTAGCAGAAGTTTTTAAGTTTAATGTAGTCCATTAATTTATTTTTGCTTTTATTTCCCTTGCTTTTGAGGTCAAATTTATAAAATCCTCTTTAAGTCCAGGTCCTTGAGTTTAGTTCTATGTTTTTTCCTTTGCATTTTATTGTTTCAGGTCTTATATTCAGGTCCTTAATCCATTTTGAGTTACTTTTGGTGTGGGGTGATAGACAATAGTCTATCTTCATTCCTTTGCATGTGGCTTTCCAATTTTCCCAGCCCGTTATTTTAGAAACTTTCTTTTCTACATTGTATGTATTTGGACTCATTGTCAGAACTTACTTGCCCATGAACATGTGGGTTATTTTGGGGCATTTAATTTTGTTCCATTGGTCTGTATCTGATTTTCTGCTGATACCATATTGTTTTGATTGCTGTAGCTTTGTAGTATAATTTGAAGTCAGGGATTGTGACACCTCCAGCTTTGTTCTATTTTCTCAGTATTGCTTGGGCTATTTGGGTTCTTTTGTGGTTCCATACAAATATGATGATTTTTATGTTTTATTTCTTATAAATACATCCTAGGATTTTGATGTGGTTGCACTATATTTGTATATTGCTTGGGGTAATATGTCCACTTTAATTGTGTTGGTTCTTTCAGTCAATGAACAGAGAATACCTTTTCATTTCTTTGTGAATTCTTCAATTTCTTTTAATAATGCCTTGTACTTTTCAGAGTATGGGTTCTTCATGTTCTTTGTTAAGTTTATTCCTAGGTATTTTATTCTTTTTGTTGTAATCACAAGAGAAATAGCTTTTTCATTTATTTTTTCTGTAATTTTGTTGTTAGTATATAGGAATGCAATGAAATTTTATATGATGATTTTTGTATCCTGAAACTTTATTGTATATTTTTATTGTTTCTAATAGCTTTATGGCAGAGTATTTAGAGTTATCTGTATAAAGAATTCTGTCATTCCTGGTATGGATACCTTTTATTTCTTTCTCTTTTCTGATTGCTGTGGCTAGCACTTCTAGTACTCTGTTGAATTACAGTGTTGAAAGTGGGTATTCTTATTTTGTTCTTGATCTTAGAGGAAAAACTTTCAGTTTTCTACCATTGAGTATGACATCAGCTGAAGGTTTGTCATATATGGCCTAATGGCCTAATGTTCAGGTACTTTCCTGCTATACCTATTTTATTGAGTGTTTTAATTATAAGTGGATTTCATAACTTGTCAAATGCTTTTACTGCATCTATTGATATGATCATATGATTTACATTTTTTTTCATTAATGCAGTGTATCATATTGATTCATTTGCATATGTTGAACCATTCTTGCATTCCTGGAATGAGCCCCACTTGATCCTGATATATAATCTTTTTAATGTATTGTTGTATTTGATTTGCTATATTTTGTTTAAGATTTTGCATCTGTATTTATCAGAGGTATTGATCTGTAATTTTTTTCTCTTTTTTTCTTTTTTTTTTTCTTTTTTGTTTGTTTTGCATTTTCCTTGCCAGGTTTTAGTATCAGGGCAATGCTGGCCTCATAAAATGAGTTCGGAAGTAACAAAAAGGATAGGTATTAAATCTTATTTGAATGTTTGATATATTAACTAGTGAAGCCATCTGGTCTGGACTTTTACTATTGTGG
The DNA here is from genome assembly GCA_030015415.1 of Cynopterus sphinx. Classification (NCBI taxonomy): domain Eukaryota; kingdom Metazoa; phylum Chordata; class Mammalia; order Chiroptera; family Pteropodidae; genus Cynopterus; species Cynopterus sphinx. The sequence goes on from CM057386.1 coordinate 36,002,317, forward strand.
GGTTTGGGGAGTGACAACTGTTTCAATTTCCTTACCTTTGATTGGTCTTTTTAGATTTTTCAATTCTTCATGATTAAGTCTAGGAAGTTTATGTATTTCCAAGAACTTGTTCACTTCTTCTAAGTTATCAAATTTAGTGGCACATAGCCTTTCATTATATTTCTATATGAGCCTTTGTATTTCTGAGGTGTCTGTTGTAACTTCTCCTCTTTAATTTCTGATTTAATTTATTTGATTCTTTTCTCTATTTTCTTTAATGAGTCTAGCCAGAGGTCTGTCAACTTAGTTGATCTTTTCAAAAAAACAGCTCTTTGTTGCATTAATTTTTCTATTGTCTTTTTGTTCTCTATTTTGTTTAATTCTGCTCTAATTTTTATTATTTCCTTCTTTCTATTGACTCTGGGCTTTGTCTGCTCTTCTTTTTCTAGTTCTTTCAGGTAAAATGTTAGATTATTTATTTAAGATTTTTCTTGCTTTTTGAGGTAGGCCTGTAATGATACAAACTTCCTTCTTATTACCATTTTGGCTCTATCCCCAAAATTTTGGTATGTCATATTATCATTCTCATTTGCTTATATGTATCTCTTGATCTCTCCTTTTATTTCTTCTTTGACCTAGTAATTGTTTAGTAGCATGTTCATGTTGTTTAATCTCCACATCTTTGTGGTTTTTCTTGCTTTCATTTTGCTGTTGATTTCAAATTTCAAAGTATTGTGGTCACAGAATATGTTGGTGTGATTTCAATCTTCTTAAAATTGTTAAGGCTCATTTTGTGATCCAACATATGATCTATCCTTGAGAATGATCCATGTTCACTGGAGAAGAATGTCTATTTGAGTATTCTGGAATGAAAGCCCTATAAATATTGATTATGTTCGTTTGGTCTAATGTGTCATTTAAGGTCAATATTTTCTTATTAATTTTCTGTTTGGATAATCTATTTGTAGCTGTCAGTGGGGTCTTGAGGTCCCCTACTATAATTTTGTTCTGGTCAGTTTCTTCCTTTAGTTCTGTTGATAGTTGCTTTATTTACTTGGGTGCTGCCAGGTTTGGTGTGTGTGTGTGTGTGTGTGTGTGTATATATATATATATATATATACACACACACACACACACACACACACACACACATACACACACACACACATATATATGTAACTATTATGGCTTCTTAATGCATTGTCTCCTTTAACATTATAAAATGATAAAAAAAAATTTCTTTTTCCCCAGCCATCTTACAATCTCAGATTAGAATTTTATTTCCTGATTGGCCAGAAGGGGATGAGGTGGGAGGATTCCCAGTCTGAGGAATCTTTTGTTGAATGCTGGTTGACCTTGGAGCACTGTGAGTTTTTTGCACCATTTCTCTAACTCTGACCATGGGCTCACCTCTCTGTGTGCCAGCCACCCAGGCCCAATTGCTGTCTTTGACCCTCTGGTCTGATCTGCAAAATTGGGGCCTGCACTCCACCCTTCACTGCTCCAGCATCGGCCCATTGGAGCCTCTGTGGCTGAGATCATGGGGCAGCACATGACATCTGTCTCTGTCTTTCTCCCTCCCTGTCCCATCTCCACTGTTCGTTCACTCAGATACACCCAACTTTAGATGTCTCTGTGAGATGTCTCATATGTTTGTGTGCTGAGCAGGGAATCCCTGGTTGAATTATAGCTATCTGACTTGTTGTAACAGCAAAGTGAGAGACCTGGATTCCTCTCAAGCCACCATACTACTGACCCTAAATCTTCTTTTTAGTTCTTAATTTTGGTTGCTGTATATTTAAATTACAAATAAGTTTTTATTATTCTATTTCAAATCTGCTTCACCAATTTTTATAATTTTTAACTTTCTCTTCATTAAGTTTAGCTTTTGTTTTTTTGAATATAGTAAGAAGTTGTTACACTGTCATCTAAAACCTGGATTCCTGGTGATTCTGTTTCTGTTGCCTGTTGTTCTTGTTGATTCTCACTCATAGAATTTTGTCTTATTATGTAATGCACATGTTTAGTTGTATGTTGAACATTATATTTGAAAAAATATTTCTAAAAATAATGTGATGTATAGGTTAATGTTTTATTCTCTCAAATAGAATTTTCCTTTGCACCTGCTAGGCACCTATGTGTGCTGGAAGTCCAGACTACCTTAAATCAATAATATTTGGGGTTGGGCTACCTAGATGATGGTAAACCAAGCTGCAATTTGTGGGTGGCAGATATATGTAGAGTTCCACCTCAAATCCAGTAAGCAGCCTAAAGAGAGAGGCAGTGATCACCTGTATCCCCATTTTAGGCAGTACAGATTCTCATTTTTGTCCCTCTAGTCCTCTGAGGCCATAAAAAACATAGCTCAGCTCTTTAACCTCTGTTTTCATATTATAAAATGTCTCCAAGTCAAAAGCGACTCCAAGTGCTAAACTTGCCTCTTTGAGTTAGTCTCTTTTACTGGATCTCAGCAGGTTATTCATCACTACTTATTAGATTGTCGATACTATTTAAAGAAATTATTTTTATATACCATCCAACTTTTTTGTCGTCTACACCAAAAAGATTGTTCTGAATTATCTAGTCTGTCATTATCAGGAGTTAATCTATTTCTATTTCCCAGAGTTGAAAACTAGAGTCAGCCCCCTGAATACTAACTTAACTTAACCCAATACACCAAGGTCTTATGCTATATACTCATATTCTGAAGTGAACTTATGCATATAGTACCTTTAGGAAAGATCAAGCTCAAATCTATCTGTTTGATTCCAAAGTGTTAACCACATAGTAAATAGCACCCCCAATATTTGAGAAAAAAAACTGGAACATCCAAGCTCAAACCTATGTTTTTTAAAAAATAGAGGATTAGATACCTAATCTAGCACCTGCTACAGCTTCATATTTCTAACTTTCTATAAATGTACAGTGCTATGCTCTTGTTAAAACCTAAGAAAATTGTTCCCACTCTTATCTCAATAATTGACAGCAATATTAATGAAATGAATTGTTTTAAAAAAGTAAATAAAAAGGCAAAGTTATTTTACCTGATTTTTTTTTAAAAAGCTTATTGCAGAATGATCAAATTTTTTCTTCACTAATAAAATATAATATATTTGGCCTTGTGTCTAAGTCAGAAGATGATAGTTCAAACTCACCAAAGCCAATCTAGGTGTCTCCTTCATTCCTTTTAATCTCACATGTTTAATTATGTTTCAACTTAAACATACATATTTTAAAATAAGGACTTTTAGGAAAAGTGTACTTAGTGGTTATCCCTAAGTAAAACTTAATAATAAAACATAGTCTAAAAGAGAGTGTGAGGAAAATACTGAGGCAGAGAAAAAAATTTCTGATTCATTACTTTTCGTAAGCTATGAAAAGACATGAATCATATAATCAAGAATACATAAAAGTGGAAATTCTAAAATAGCATCCAGGCTGGAGGAAACTGTCACCTGTGCTGACTGCCAAGCATTTCAGAGGCAAAATGTCTGATGTGGTAAGTATATTTAAAAGCTGGTGAAGAGGACTGAGGTGACCAGAATTATCTATTAATATGAGTGTACCAATAAGCCTCCTTTGATTCCTTTAACATGTAGGGAACAGGGGAATATATCCTGGCTGCCATGTAGTGACTGACATTTTCCCTAGACAACTCTGATTTCTTAATGGTTCATATATTTCAAAACTCAAGGTATACTTTGTGCTGAATATGCTGTTATTTCGTAATACTCTGTAAAGCAAGCTACCCCTTTGCCAACATCTGCTCAGATGACTGGATTAATAGTTGTAATGTGAGCATGACACCTTGTTTAAGGTTTAAGAGTTAACATCTACACTGAGTACATATGATTCCAGGTTTTTGTGATTTTAAAATGCTATGATATGAAAACACAGAGATTTTTAACTGTCTTGAAAAACTTAATTAAAATTGGAACATATTAATGACTTATTAAAGAAAAATCAACATCTGAAAAATAGCTGTTATAAATATTGAAGCCCGTAGATAAGTGCTATTGGTATTGCAAAGAAATTTTTCAATATGATTTTAAAAATCCAAAAGGACATATTCAACAACAATCTACCATTACAGAAAGATATTGGCCATCTCAAAACTCAGCAAAGGACTTGGTGTTCTCAAGATGGTCATTTGGTGGTGCCTTTGATACTTATATTACATGAAAGCACTCAATGGCAAAACAAATTCCTGAACTTTTCAAAGTAATTGTTAGGAAAACTTTACACAAGAAGCTCTATAGTTGGCTGACTCTTTTCCATCTGCATTTATTATAATTCCTCAAAAAACTGACACTGCAGCCAGGTTTAATCTTCTACCTCAGGGACCATTTGGACATCTACAAATGAATTTTATTTAGTTATCCAAAAAAAAAAATTTGTTAATGAATGTTTCAACACTACTTTCAAAAGTAAAATTGTAAAAATTTTGATTGAATTAAAGTCTTCTCTTCCAAAAGATTGATACTTTATCTTAAAATTATACAGTAGGACTTTTTACAACAGTAGAAATGTTCTAAATACAGCTGTACCATGTAGCTATTAGTCACAGCTATTACTAAAAAATATTTTTTAAATTTTAAAGTTTACAGATTTTATTTTTCTACTTGGGAAACACTATTAGCAAACTTAAAAAAAAAACAGAAATCTACTTTAGAGGTGAAATTCTTAAGATTCTTCCAATTAAAATATACACTTTATTGTTTTTATCATTCTCAGAACTCTGAAAATGTACTACAAATTCATGTTTTTTTATTCAACATTTTCAAATTTTCAGAAAATCTTTCTTTAGCCTAAAATGCTACCTTCAGTCCTGAGATAATATAGCTATGCCACAAAATCTTCATAAATCCTTATCATATAACACTATTAGAGAAATCTATAAAGTTTAGATTGATTTTTCATCTGACAGATTCTACTTTGTTACTAATATGGTTCAGCACATACTAACCCCCCCAAAAATGGCACTTTGGCATATTGAATATTTTAAGCTGAAAGAGTTTGAGAAAATAGCAAAAGCAGAAAGGTCTTTCTAATACACGCACCCCCACCTTTGCCCTCTTCCCTAAAACAGAGCATTAAGAGGTGCTCTCCCTATGGAGAGAAGGGGTATCCTTATCTCAAATGACAAAGGGATGCCAAGATAAACCCTAGCAAGCAGGCCTTGATAAGATATCTTCAGTTTACTACAATTACTTCATTCTCTCTAACATATTTTTCCATGACTGTCCACTTGTTAAACAAAAATAAACTTTCATAGCTGAAACCTTTTCTAAAAGAAAGGGTTTATTGAGTCAAATACTGGCCAGAGAAGAACCAGGCCCTGGGGCATGGAGTCCGAACCACTATAGCAAGGCTAGGTGGAAAAAACAAACACCATTGTTGTACTGGACTGGCTCTTAGTGGAAGAAAGATTTAAGCTATTTTGAAAAAATTGCATTGGTAAGGGGGTCAGGAGAAGGTGAAGTGGACCTAGTTATAGGATAGGTGCAGAGTCCATAAGGAAGAAGTTTGTGCTCCTTAGGGTTGGTGACAAACAACAGTCCAGAAAGTTCACGTGTAAAAAGAAGTGAAGGTTCCTGTGGGTTGGTGGTGCCTGCTTGTTCTCTTAAGATTGTTGAGGAAACAGCCAAGTGGAAGTTAAATCAAAGTTTCAACATGCATTCAGTTATGTAAGCAGTCTTCTGTTGGTTTTGGCTTGCAGTTGTTAACTGACTAATTCCTCTTATCTTTTCCTTCTAAATTCCAAACTTCTGTAATTTAATTTAGGGCATCTCAGAATTTTGATTTTTTATCACACACTTCAACAAATCTAGCATAAAACGCTTAGTCTAATTAATTTTTTAGGTCTTTATCCCCTTATGAAGGCTCCTGTATCACATATAACTAATATTAAATAAATACTTATCTTTTTTTCTTGTTAATCTGTCTTTGTGATCTTAATTTTCAGACCCAGACAGTGACCCTAAAAGAATCAAGAAAACAATCCCCACAACCACGTTATAATCAAAATTTGCAAGTATATGGTCTTATGTCCAGCAGGTAAAAGTACATTGCCAAAAGAGACAGTGAGACCCAAAGATACATGCATTAGCAAACTGGTCATTTTGGAAAAAAAACAACATGGAAGATTAACCTTCCAAGAATTGTTAAACACAAATAGCCCCCTTAACAAGCCCAGTTCTGTCTGATCTCAGAAGCTAAGCAGGGTCAGGCCTGGTTAGTACTTAGATGGGAGACCATCTAGGTGTGAAAAATAAAAAATAAGAAATTGTAAGCTGACAAGGTCTTTGCAATTTGTAAGGTCAACCAAGGGTTGCCTCGCCTAAAATATATATATTTTTCACATATATACTCTAGAGCATACACCCATCAACACATTTAACCCTGGGCAAGAGATGCTTATGCCTTGGAATGTCTCCTGGTCAGGTATCTCCCTATGGATACAGAGTCCACACTCTATTTACCAAGGTTCCCAGAATTCTCTGCCAAAATAGCCCTGATCCTCCCTCTCCCAGGGATTACAAAGGCTCTTTTCTGTCCATCCTTCTGAGGGAAGACTATGCCATTAATGTACATGCTCCTGGGCTTAGAAAGTGGCCATGGAGTGGCTCTTTGCCAGGACTGTATGTGAAGCTTAGAAGTATGTGTTGAGTTCTTTACACATGCATATGTGAGGCCCTTCAAAATGGGAGATGTGTCAAGAGTGGTAAGAAAAGGAGTGACAGGGGTCCCTTTATATTGATTTTCCTTATCTTTTAAAATTAGCCAATCAGGAGAGACATCAGTCAAGATTCAAGATAGTTGAATAGGAAAACACTGTGCTGCCTCCCATGACCACCTCAAAATTACAGCTAAATTACATGAAAACTATCATTGAGAAACACCTGAAGTCTAGCTGAATTGAAATACTATAACTAAGGACATACAGAACAAACTACTACAAGACTGGTGGGAGGGGCAGAAACTCTGAATGGGCAGGATCCACATCCACATGTGGCAGTTAAAAATCAGGAGGAATGTCTCGGCTATGGAGGTCGTCCCTGAGGAGCCAGGGGTTCCCTGCCCAGGGTTCAGTGCTGAAAAGAAAAGTCCCCTTTACTCCTGACTATGAAAACCAGTGAATATTATGGCTTACTATGATGAGGACAGCTGGAATCCTAGGCATTCCTCTTAAAGGAACTTGCTTGCTGACCAACTCACTTGCTCTGAACTCCGATACTGGAATAGCAAGCAGCTCAAAAGACACCAAGGATGTATGGAGAAGATGGAATTGTCTGGCTTTGGGCAAATGCTGGAAGGGCAGCATTCTCACAAACAGAAGAACTGGCAGGAGCCATTGTTTCTTTGTTGAGCCCTCCCTCAACCCAGCAGACAGACACAAGCAGGCAGCATATCTGAGTTTCCATTAACCTGGCTAACACCATTCACTCTGCCCTGAAAATTCCCTGACTCTGCTTCAGCCCACGCAAGCTGCTTCCAGTGGCTTTTCTATACAAATGGACTATTTTGGCTCATGCTGCAAACTTTTATAAAATCTCTGAAAGGTTCACAAACCCCAAACAAGCAGCATCAGACCTCAGCATGCCACAAACCTCTTGCTAAGCATCCCCAAACTTGGCATAGCAAGAGCAGGCCTCAGTTTGCAGCTTAGCTTCTCCCAGACACATCCAAGCCTAACATAAGTGGCAATCATTAGCATATTACATGTAGCTCATACCAAGAGTACCCAGGCAGTACACAGGAAGTGGCTGAACTTGGCCTGCACCCTCCCCCAAGAGGCCCCAGAACTAACATACCAGGTGGCCAGCTTCAGATCAGAGCACCACCCAATCACCTCCCCAAATAACACACCCAAAGGGCAGACTCGGAAAGCCACAGAGCCCAGCTAAAGTGAATTCTGCTCCATAGGCTCAGGCCCTACACAACAGCTCCTCCCCTGTAGTCATCTGCTGGTCCTCACAACCAATCAGCCTGAGGGTTAATCCCTTCCACTGATGTATCAACAGTAATCAAGGCTCAACTATATCAGGAATGCACACATAGCCCACACAAGAAACACACCTGGAGCACCTGGCTTGGGTGACTAGGGAGACTGTGCCACTGGGCCCCACAAGGCACCTACTACATAAGTTCACTCTACCAAGATGGGAGACACAGCAGCCCTAACAAACACAGGAAGGTAGCCAATGTGGGGGGAATAAAAGAAACTTGTCTCAAATAAAAGATCAGAACAAAACTCCAGAAAAGAACTAAACAAAATGGAAACAAGCAAACTACCAAATGCAGAGTTCAAAACACCGGTTATAAGAATGCTCAGTGATCTCAGTGAGAACTTCTGCAAAGAGAAAAGAAACATAAAAATGGATATAGAAAACATAAAAAAGAACCAGTCAGAAATGAGGACTACAATACTAGAAGTAAAGAATACATTGGAGGGAATCAACAGTAGATTAGATGAAACAGGATCAGATCACTGATTTGGAAGATAAAGTAGCAGAAAACACTTAATCAGAAAAAAAAATTAAATGAGGATAGTTTAAGGAACTTCTGGGATAACATCAAGTGTACCTACATTCACATCATAGGGGTATCAGAAGGAGAAGAGAGAGGAAGGGATTAAAAACTTATTTCAAGAAATAATGACAGATAATTTCCCTAATTTGAAGGAAGGGAACATATAAGCACAGGAAACTGAGAGTCCCAAACAAGATGAACCCAAAGAGGCCCACACCAAGACACACAAGAATTAAAATGCCAAAGGTTAAAGACAAAGAAAGAATCTTAAAAACAACAAGAGAAAAGAATTAGTTACCTACAAGACAGCTCCCATAATACTGGCAATTGATTTCTCAACAGAAACTTTGCAGGCCAGAAGGCATTGGCAGGAAATATTCAAAGTGACAAAGCAAGGACCTGCAACCAAGATTATTCTACCCAGCAAAGCTATCATTTAGAATCAAAGGACAGGTAAGAGTGCACCAGACAAGAAAAAGGAGTCCATCACCACCGAACTAGTATTACAAGAAATGTTAAAGGGACTTCTTTAAGAAGAAGGAAAAAGAAAAAAAGATAAAAAAAAATAGGAATAATAAAATGGCAATAACTATGTATCTAGCAACAATTACTTTAAATGTAAATGGAATAAATGCTCCATTCAAAAGATAGGGTGTCTAAATGGATAAGAAAACAAGACCTTTATATATGCTGCCTATAAGAGACTCACTTCAGGTCAAAAGTCACACACAGAGACTGAAAATAAAGGGATGGAAAAGATATTTCCTGAAAATGGAAACAAACAAACAAAAGCTGGGGTAGCAATACTTATACCAAGAAAAATAGACTTTAAAACAAAGGTATAATAAGAGACAAAGAAGGACCCAGTAATCTCACTTCTCAGTATTTATCTGAAAAAAACCCAAAACATTAATTTGAAAAGACATATGCACCCATATGTTTTTTACAGCATTAGCTTCAATAGCCAAGATATGGAAGCAACTTAAGTGTCTACTAAGAGATGAATGGATAAAGATATGGTACATTTATACAATGGAATGTTACTCAGCCATATTTTTTTCAAAAAATGAAATCTTGCCCTTTGCAACAACATGGATGGACCTAAAGAATACTGTGCTGAGTGGAGGAAGACAGAGAAAGACAAATGCCATATGACTGCATTTATATGTAAAATCTAAAGAACAAAGTGAATGAACAAACAAAACAGAAACAAAATAGATACAGAGAATATTTTGATGATTGCCAGATGATGGTAGAGGGGTTGGGGGAATGGGTGGAAAAGGCAAAGGATTAAGAGGTACAGATTAGTTGTTACAAAATAATCTGGGAGATGTAAATTATAGCATAAGGAAAAAAGTCAACAACATTGTAATAGCTATGTAGGGTGTCATATGGGTACTAGTTTTATCAGGGTGATCGATCACTTTGTCAAATCCCTAATCACTATGTTGTACACCTGAAACTAATATAATATTGTAGGTCAACTGTCATTAAAAAATAAACCATTATTTTTTTAAAATAAAAATATAATAAACAGATAAATAAATAAAATTAGCCAAGCTTCAATCAGTGAGACAAGAGGGCTAGAACTTATTAAACACCACAATAACTATTTAGAGCTGAAGCTTACATCATACTTTAAAAGTAACTCTAGTTAAAGTCAGGAATAATGAGGCAAAAAAAAAAAAATGTCTATGAAGTATTAAAAAAGGAAGGAGGAGGACAAAGGGATGGGGAAAAGAAGTTGAGGGAGGCTGTAAGCGGTAGAAGTTGGTGGGGAAATTCATAGAGAAGCTTCGTCTCTTGGGGTCAGTTTATTCTCGAACAGATCGGAAAACAAAGCGATCAAAGAAATTTTCTAGTGGAATCACATTTGTTTTTGTTTTTGTTTTTGTTTTCTGTGTGTCTTGCTTTCCCTAGCACTACGAACAGTAACTGTTGTGATTAAGCTTATCAATTAGGCGCCTTGCTTGTTTTTTGAATTCTGGAATCCTGAGCCAGTCGGTGCTTCCGAAGACTTTCATCTTCTGCCTGTTTACGCAGCTACCTGGGGTGATGTCAAGGCCCTGAGGTCGACCTGTATCAATTTAAAAGGCAAATTAACCCGAAATACACTCGGTTTGTTTTCCTGGTTTCTCATGTGAGTAAAAGCACTGTAAGACAACGAAAAAAACTACAGCGGCGGACGCGTTTCTGCGAATGATACGGGAAAGGATTTAAGGAGAAAACATGGAGGTGCCGGGGATTGAACCCGGGGCCTCGTGCATGCTAAGCACGCGCTCTACCACTGAGCTACACCCCCTCGCGCTTGCTTCGCCTCGGAGGTAATTGTATGAGTTGCAACTAATATGTTTCAATGGTGGCAACAGAAATTTTGTTTTGTTCGAGCCTTAAAATTCTCTACACTATAGCTAAACTGGGCGAAAGAAAACGCAATATTATACCAGAAGTACCGGTCTAGTCCTGAGATCTCCCACCATAGGTTACCTTCTCAGATGTTTCTGATGGAGAAGATGGCAATCCTGCCTGGCCAGCCAGCCCTACGAAGAGGTATGAGATAAAATCTCTCCGCTTAAAAATGCTGTCATGAATCCGAGAGTATAATGCAGGGAGATAAAAAGAAAAAAAAAACCCTAAACGCTGCCCTGGTCATTTAGGTCTGGGAGGGAAAACTGGAGGGGAACTGCAGATCGGCTCGCATGGGTCGCAGCTCTTCTTGATAGTCTTCTTTGCCAAGCCTGGGGTTGAGGAGTCACGCAGCAGAAGAGAGTATCCATGACAAATGGGTTACTGATAAGTGACCTTTGGGATCTGAGGATGGGAATTTATTAATGAAATTCATGGAAAACAAAGGAACGAACTTGCCCCGGGCTTATTTTGCATCGTAGGATTCATTCTGATGACCATAATGGCCCTGAAACTTCCTTAGAAGGCCAAAATAAGTACCATTTTATCCTAACCGATTATCATTTAATGTTATTTTCCAGTTTTCCTCTGCCGTTATAGAACTATTCCACATACACAGGAACCGCTTGGAGTCCTCTTGGAACTTCAAAGACCCTTCACTGGTCTGAAAGAACACCTAAGACTTCCCAGAAGCAACCCCAGAGGAAGGATCCTTGGACTTGTAGACTAATAATACGGAACACAAAAGTGATAGTGCTCACCTAGGAAGAGCACTACGTAGTGTTTTCCTTGAAAATAAAAAGCTAAAGTGAGAGATAACAAGTGCTGAAGAATTCCAATAATGGGTGAAGGCAAGGGTCTTTAATAAGAACTGGAAGGAAAATAATTAAATGACTAGAAGAAAAGACTTTCTATGGGTGCTAAAAAGCAGTTATTCTTCAGCTATTATAAAAAAAATAACATAAATTAAGCACACTAAAATGGAGTCTGAGCTGTCATCCTAGATGAACTATCTTGCTGTCTTACCCCTCAAACCTTTAGAATGTTAAAACTGAAGGAAATAAACTTGGATCTGGGCCTAAAGCAGTATTGTGTCCCAAATAATTGTTTTGTGACAACTAGTGGACTGAATCTTAAAGCCATGTTTTAGAATTAGCATCAAATGCAAGCTTATCTGCATCTATAGAAATAGAAATTCTGTTCTTCTATTTTTGTAATTATTTCTCTTTCCTTTCTCATAAATGCCCCTTGTCTTCTCCACCAAATCAGAACACCATTTGGATTTCTGCCTGAATCAGTGCTTCCCAAATAGCTTTTTTTTCCCTTCTTTTTATTTTTTAAAATTTTTTTGTTGTTGTTTTAGGTTAACACTATATGTGGCTGTTTACTGATTCTAAAAATGTCCCACCCCACATCCTACATCCTTGTGGTCAAGATGTCTGCTTTCTTGTTAACTTTACAAATAGTTGCTTGGAAGATAATTTTGGTTTGGCCCAGTCCAAAGGTTATTTTGCTCAGTTGAAACATTTCAAAGGGTCAAGAAGCAAGCCATGCAAGGCAGTTCTTCTAGGATGGTGTCTTCAACTAAATTTTGCAATGGCTCTATTTATGTGATTTTTCACAATTGATAGAGATCATGGCCAAAGGTGTCCAGGTACTTAAGTGTGGGCAGTGGAGCATAGTAGTTAAATGAGCTCTTAAGTTAGAGTGTTTTCCCAAGGATTTAAACATTTAACTCAGGAGACAGCTCACACACATGCCCATTATATTAAGAAAACAACAAAACGTATGAAGTGTATAACTCTACTCATCAGATCTTCAGGGAAAATGAAAGCCAAGCAAGTGACTCAAAGTGGTGTTCTGGGAATGTGATTTGGAAGTAAGTAAATTAATATCATGTTCTGAAGATTGTAGAGGTACTTTCATGTAGGTGCTCCCTTGATCCTTACAAAAAAACATTGAGCATAGCAATGGCTGGTATGAAATGAGAGGTTCAGTGATATTTATCAAATTGCTATGAAGTGTGTCAACTGATGGTCTTTGGCACCAACTCAGCACAAACAGGAATCTCCAATTTAGGGCGCAGTGAATATGGAAACTACTCAGCGCGAACAGCTCACTTGTGATACACTCTACTATGAGAACAGTTCAATGTTGTTCCAGCTCAATTAAGAGAATGCACTGCTATGGAATAGCATGGCTGTGAGGTAACCCTAGGGCAAGGACCCTATCCCACTAGACAGCTCTGCTCTGCTTTAACCACCAGTCTGCTCCACTCTGCTCTGCTCTATTCCTCCCGCTCTTCTCTTCTCTGCTCTTGTCTTGCTAGACATCATCCGTGTCTCTTCTTCAGCAGTTCAGCTACAGACTGAGGGAAAACTAGTATTCACTTTTCTGTGTAAAGGGAAAGTGTGTTCTCTGAGCCAGAGAGCAGCTGGCTTATATAATAGAAGTCCCTGCTCCTGATTCCTAATTGGTCTACCCTCATAGAATGAGGACTCCATATCCTTGCAGTTTGGTCCAAAAGGCACTGTCCCGACTGGTCAAAATTGAGCTGCTCTGATTGGTCAGTGAAGATGCTAATGCGGGGGGCGGAGGTGGTGATATAGTTGCACAGCTCTGATTGGACAAGAAAAGCCTGGGTCCTAATGGTGGAAATATAATTCCAGGAACTCCTTGACAAGAGCTGGTTCAGGTAGGAGGAATACAGTGCATGCAGGTACTTCAGTGTAGGCTTCTCCCTGAAGAACAATTTGAGTGAGAGGTCACTGTTCAAAAACAGCTGCTAGGCTCTGCTTTTAAATTTGAATCCAATTAGCCACTAAGAGCCCTTGTCGATAAGAATCATTTTTCTCAGGGTCCCCAAGTATAAACCTGGATTACCTGATGGCAATCAAGTTATTTTCTCTAAATATCATGCAATAGACACATGGAAAAGTGTAGATACACACACTTTCTCTATTTAGTGGATTATTTCGAAGTCACACCTTGTGTTAGAAGGCAGGGATGCAAAATTCAAGTTTGGGCCTCAACAAATCTCACATCGCTATTACTAGTTACTACATTAATTATGTCAGTCTACTGCCACTTATCCTACTGAGAATTCAGTGAGAAAGTTACATTTCTCTTTCTCAGCTCTGATTCCCTCTAGGAGTCAGTAGGCTGTTAGTCTTGAGTGATGTGGCCTTAGTTCCCCTTATTTTCCAGTGTGAATGAACAGTCCATAGAGCCTTTCCTTAGTGAAGGGAATACTGTGCTACATTCTCATGTAAAAAGGCCCTAACTCCAAACATTTCCAATGAACTGCTCCTTTTTTATTTTCTGTTGTTGACTAAATGTGCAACCCTTAGGTATGGGTAGTCAAGCTGTTCATTAGTAAAAATATTGTGTATGGATCTCCCTAGTGCACTGAAATTTTATAATATGTATTGGTATGGATCCTTTTCATTCATTTTGCTTGACATTTGTTAGATAGATCATCTTGTGGTAAATGCTGGCTAGTTATTCACTAAACTGGCCTCTCTTTTTCCTGGGCATACAAGTAGATTTCAATTTTCATATTCTTTTGGAGTTAGATGTGGCCATGTGACTGAGACTCACTGATGGAATGTGAGTGGACATAATTTTTACCTCTTTCAGAGCTGAATCATACAAACATTTCTTAGCCAATCCTCCAAGTTTGTTCTCTACCTACTGCCTTAATGAGCAGACAAACTTAGAAATTATATGTTGAAGATGGTGAGCCACATATTTCAAGGAGTGAGGTCGCTGACCCATTGTTTGAAGGAAGGTTCCTACTGATTAGGAATCCCCAGTCTTTGCTCTATATGAACAAGACACAAATTCTTTTTTTGATTAAGCCATTATGTATTTAAGGGATTGTTTGGGTTTACATCAGTTAGCATGATCTTAACTAATGCACCTTTTAAACTGTAAATTCATGGCCTTCAATTCCGAGAAATCAAAAAATATTTCTTTGATAATTTTTTTCTATTTAGTTTTTCTTCTTATTTCTCATTTTCATTTTCTCTTTTCTTGGTTAGAATTCCTATTTATCGTCAAACTACCTGGAATCATCCTCTAATTGCCTTATCTTTCCATTGCTTTGTCTTTCATTTTACTCAGAGATTTTGTCAGTTTTAGAGAGTCATCAACATGTACAACTTTCTCATGCAAAGCTCCTTGCAAAGGCCTGAAAGAGGAAAATAAGAGACAATGATTGCATCCTACTTGCTATTTTACCAGCTCCAACTTAAGAGAAGAAAAAGGGGAATTCTTAGAAATTCCTATCTAGATAACTAGATATTTTTATTTTTGACTTGATTTGTTTTGACTCTTTTACTGCACGTGTAAATGTATTTAGCAAGTGTCAAAGATACTGAGAGTATTCAAATCATCTTAGAATTCTTCCAAGCAACTTTTCTATTATTTCCTTTTTCTTGCATAATCACCTGCTGAAATAACTTTCTAGGCCCTGGATAGAGCCACTCCTACCTGGGAGCCACATCAGCCAACCAAAGCTTAGATAACTTTTATGTCCCTATAAATGTTTCAAGTGTAAATGTTAGCTTTCTCATCCCAAATAATGTTAACTCTGTGGCCCCAGCCAATCTTACATTTTCTATTTTTCTTTTTCTTGTTCTTTTTCTTTATCTTGTAAAATATTTCTGCTGTCTATTCCATTTTGCAGTTCTCTAAATAAAGTTTGTTTATATAACCTAAATTGTCTCCTTTAATCATTTTTAACACACTAGAGAAGCAAGAATTATACACCATTTTGAATATAGCAAAAGTATATGGAGCTAGCTATTAGCCTCCAGGTTCCAGAAAGTTTCTATTTATACTTACCTCATTCTTCAAGGTTCTTTTTCACTTCCTTTTTCTATCATGCAGTGGAAGAGTGGAAAAGGCAAAACTTTTGGACCTCAAAAGAGGAATTCTTTGGGAATCTACTGGAATTCCATTATTTTCTCTTTAAAAATAGACCTATTTTTGTCTAGGGCCAGTGAAAATGAGAAATGGGCAATAAGAGACCAGGATTAGAGAGAGGAAACTAAGTACACATTTCTGGGTATTTTTTAAGAAGACACAGGATGCAAAGTGGAAGAGAGGATGGGGATGAAGCCAAAGTCGATAAAAAAAAGGGGGCAGAAGTAAAGGAAGGAAAATAGAATAAGTCAGGAATTGACTTTCTCTGAGCAAAAGAGCATATTGAGAAGAGTTCTGGGTGATAACCAGGTAAAGGAAGTCAGAAATAGTGAAAGACAGATTAGGAGTTTTAGGATTCTCAGGTTAGCAAGGTGAGATGAGGAGAGAGAGAGAGAGAGACGACGACGACGACGACGACAAAGGAGGAGGAGGGGGGGGAGAGGAGGAGGGGGAGGGGAAGGAGGAAAGGAAGGAGAGAAGGAGGGAAGGAGAGGGGAGGGGAGGGGAGGGGAGGGGAGGAGAGGAGAGGAGAGGAGAGGAGAGGAGAGGAGAGGAGAGGAGAGGAGAGGAGAGGAGAGGAAAGGAAAGGAAAGGAAAGGAAAGGAAAGGAAAGGAAAGGAAAGGAAAGGAAAGGAAAGGAAAGGAAAGGAAAGGAAAGGAAAGGAAAGGAAAGGAAGGAAAAAGGAAAGGAAAGAAGGGAAGGAAGGAAGGAAGGAAGGAAGGAAGGAAGGAAGGAAGGAAGGAAGGAAAGGAAAGAAAGAAAATCTCCATGAACTTTCCATCATTTCTTTCTGTTTTGAAATTGGAGCCTTTGAATAAACTGTCAATGGGATTATAATGCAATAGATTTCAAAGCTTAATATTATCACTATGCGACATCTAAACCTTTTAGCTCTGCTTTAGCCTCTTTGGAAGGAAGATTAGACCATGAATCATATTATCAGCCATATCCCTCTTTTTATAGCCCAGGAAGATGCTATAAACCCCAAAGGGCCCAATTCTAATTCATTAAAAGGTGAGCTACATTTTTTTCACAATAAAAAAGCCCCAGTGCTGATGATAACAACAACAAAAAATATCTTCCAGAGTCTTAATTTTATTTTCAGTTTCAATAATTTCTGTAAAGTGTATGCAAGTAGCCCAAGGCACATATCTTCATTTTCCAACAACATCATGACTTCCTTTCTTTAAGGAGTAATTTGCTAAAGAAAGAAAAGTAATCACAAAGCAAATACATCTGAGAATAATATAAAAAATATTAATAGTAACTATAATTTGTTGAATAACAAATATGCTAGTCATTGAATTAAGCTCTGTGCTGAATATTGTACATTTATGTATATTCTCATACAATTTTCATAATACCCAAGTATCATTATTATTCTCATTTTATAAAATAAGAAACTGAAGTGACATTCTCAAGACCCCCACAACTAGTAAGCAGTAAAGCCTTAATGCCAATCACAATAATTTTCCTCCAAAACCAACACTTTTAGTCACTAGAATATATTTCTTTCAAAAAAATCAACCCAAGACAAGCAAGCCTGAACTTGTAGCTAGTACAATAAATAACATAAGACACTGAAAGGATATTATGAATTTAAATGGAGGTAGGGGCAGTAGAGCGAGCAGAGAAGGGCATTTGGGACCTGGGAAAGCAGAATGAGGAAAATGAGGTCTAAATGGCAGAGCTTAAGCACCTAGTCCCTCACTTTCCCCAGCCTTTTCCAAGGCTTAAAATATGTTTACATGGTCATATATCTGTATAAAACTTACAAAAATGTCTTAATATTGCTGTTTTTCCATTCTATCTTCCCCAGCTTTCCATTTTCCCTCAGAAACAGTAGCAGTGGAGTAGGATTAGGCATTTTGGGGATCCATTTGAGAAAACATTAAATCAAGGAAACATTTAGTTTTAGTTTCAAGAAATATAAAATGTGCTTCAAGATCTCTTCCACATATGGTTAAGTAATTGCTATCAAATCAACCTGATTTGGCCTCCAATTGTATATCCACTTCCCATTATGTTAATTTACTCTCTGTATGAGCCCTGTAAGTCAGTAATGAAGAGAAATGGTGTTTGAAATGTTGGACACTGAAATCTTATAGTTTACATAAGAAAAAGCTTCAAGAATATCTTAAATTTAATTATTCCAAAAATGTGCTTGGCATTGCCAATGTTGAGTTGTGAAGCTAAAAGAAATATCTAAATTATATTTTTAAAAATCATCCCAGCATGTGAGAGGAGAGGCTGAATTATCTATTTCTCTCTATAGAAGCTATTATTACAAAATTGTCATATGAAAGTTGTAAAGATAATGCAGCTAAATAATGTAGGAGACATGTATTATAAAGGTATATCAATAAGTTAATTTTTAATTTTGTTTGTATGATGTTTGTGGAATTCGTCAGCTTTTTAAAATTTGTAATTTGTTTCAATTTAGTTTCTCATTTTGAATAAATACTTTCATATCTAATTTTGTATTCATACTTTTGTATTTTTTTCTTAAAGATGACCCCCATTATCTTATAAGCTTTAGGTCCTGTAAAATGTGGATCTGCTCCAACCACTGAATTACAAAAACAAAAATCACATCTGTTTCTTGTTGTATGCTATGGTTGTCCTTTGAATTGGGCGAATTACCAGAAAACTTTCTCTTGGGTACAATACCCACTTTTCCACACAAAAGAAGAGACTTTCTTTCACCACTCAGTCTCTTTCATTCCTCCTAGGTATCCCTTTAAATTATTTTCTCTAGAGTTATATAGAAACAAAAATATTTTATTTTATGTTTTCAAATATGTTTAAATATATGGTGATGAACATTATTTTTTGAGATTGAGAACTTAACATTCTCACTTTTTCCTAAATAAGTGAATAAAACTATAGAATGTCAATGTCTTTAAAATGCATAAATCCCACCCAAGTTTTATTCTTAATTGTTCATAAATCACATTCTCTTTCTTCTTTCACTCTCTTTTCTAGAGGCAGTGCCCTTCCATTCATATCCAGGTTTAAGACTTTAGGTAGAAAAGAGCTCCTAATCAGGTTTAAGGAGGAGAGAGTAGCCTTTTTGAGACAAGGCAAGATACGGTTTGAAGAAGCTTCTAAGAGAGGGTTCCTGCCCTTTCAGCATAAATCTAGTGCTGAACACCATATTTTCAATATTTTAGAACTTGCCAGAGAAAAACAGGAAAATGATGCCTTTCTTTACCTGAGTGTTCTCTGTTCTCCATCTCAGAATATTGTTTTTCTCATGTTTTCTGTCTTTCGTATCTAATTTTAAACTTGCCAAACCCAAAACATTATGATGTTGAAGCAAATCATTATGACTGACATAGGTACATAAGGAATTCAAACTTTGGGTGCTATGATGGCCAAGTAGCTAAGATGTTAAACTCTAGTAGCTCTTCCTCCTGCAGGTTTGGGTCTTGATCACAACAGCTTTGCTTTCTAACTTATCCCACTGTTAAGAGATACTTGTGGCCAAGGTGCCATTACTTGTTCAGCTACCTTTGAAAAAAACAATTGTAGTACCACCTAAATATACACCTTCCTTGTGCTAGACATTTTTTAGCAAGATCGGGATATAAGGCCAATTTGAATCTCAGCATTCTGATCTTAGACTTGACTTTCTTTCCTTGCTAGAGAAAAAATAATTCTCAAAGTTGAGGTACTCCAAAATTGAAATAATTCCTTGGACAATTTTGCAACTACAATCCAGGGAGAAAATAAGTTTAAAATGACTTGTTTTCAGGGAACTTGAGCTGCTCCTAATAATTCCCAGTTTTGGAGTGCCTTATCTGAGCGGTCTTCAACATCTTGTACAGAGCCTAAAATGTAGTCAAGTATAGTAACAATTTCCAGAGGTCCTTGAGCAACTTGGGAAAGAAAAGCAGCACAATGACCTAAAATGAAGACAAGCTTTGGAATAACATTATGTACACTTCCAATACCATTTAAACAGTTTTCTAGTATGCAAAAAAAAAAAAAAAAACTAAGTTTTCCAATTCCTTTTAAAAAACTAGTGTAACCTTGATCCAAAACCTTCCAAAACTGAATGAAAAAGAAAGACCAATATCAATTCATGTGTATTATTGCAAAAATTATTAATAAAAGGTTGGAATGTTAAATTAAACATAATGTTGACCAAAACAAATGATTTTTTCAAAACATAAAAATAATTTATCATCAGAAAAAAATATATTATTAAGGTGTATTAAGACTCATAGATACAGAGAACAAACTGGTGATTAAAATGGAAAGGGGGTCGGGAGGGTTGGTGAAAAAGGAGAAAGAATTAAGAAGTACAAATTAGTAGTTACAAAATAGTCACAATGATGTGAAGTACAGCATGAAAATATAATCGATAATATTGTAATAATAACTATGCATAGTGCCAGGTGGATACTAGACTAATCAGATGGATCAGTTTATAAATTATATAAATGTCTAACCACTATGTGTACACTTGAAACTAATGGGAAATAATATTGAATGTCAACTCTAATTGAAAAATAAAAATTAAAAAAATATACAAATAAATAACAAAAAGATGTGTTAAAAAAGAGACAATAGGCTCAAAATGGAGTCACTGTGCTAAGCTTGTATCACCAAATCTAGACTTACACTTGATCTAATTGCAGTTTCACCCACACCGAGAAATGTAATCATAGCCAGTAAATCTGGAATTACCTGGTCATCACTAGTAAGGTATTCCAACTGATAGACCCCTGCCATTCCCCAAAAGGAAGGTGACCTTGTCTGAAACAATCCACTCTTTATTAATAACTTCTTTGTCCCACACCTTTTTTACCTATAAGAGTCTTTCATTCTGTATAGCTCTTTGGAGTTCCTTTGTATGTGTTAGATGGGATGCCACATGATTCATAAATTATTATAAAGCAAATAAGATCTTTAAAATTTACTCACTTGAATTTTTACTTTTAACATGAATTAATAGCTTAAAGGAGAAAATGAAATGAACTCAGTAGGTGTCAAAAATTTTTGGAAAAATTCAAAATCCAATGTAATTTTTAATCTATATACTAGTAAACTCTGTAGAGTAACACACTGAATGGATAACACTACATTCTTCATTCTTCCTGTAAATATGCTGAAGGATGTTTATAGCACCTGAATGCTCATACATTCACACCCTAATCCTGTTCTCATAATTTAGTTGTATGCTTACCAAGAGCTTATCATGCTTGCTCCAAAATCTATATTTTAGTTGTACTTGTTGCTGAAAATTATAGTTTAATTATTTATCAGGTAAACTGATAACTGTAAGTGACTCTCAAAAGACTAGCTTTATACAAAGTAAAATTTTGAAACAATTCCATAAAATCAAGTTGATGAAAAAATGAATGCTTTCAAATTAGGTACAGGAGATATAACTGGAAAACTTGGAAAAAATATGAAAACATCTAAAATGTTGCTGCATTTAAATTTGGGAGTGTCTAAACCTCATATCACTTAAAGCAACAGGAGCTGCAAACTGTGGAGACTGCATGCTGAATGTGCTTTAGAGAATGACATCCAATAGACCAATGCTCAAAGAGAAAGCTATCTCAGAAATATTAACATCTTTGAAGTAAAATATGTCTTTGTTTACAAATGGTAAGATTGTCTTCCATGAAAAACCAAGAGAATTAACTTAAAAACCCAGATTCCATAGTTTCACATCTCCTCTTGAATGTAATTATCGACCTCCCAATTTTGACCACTAAGTGGTTATGTAAATTTTTCCATCTTATTACTTTAATCTGGTTCAAATTTCCTGGATTTGTTTGCTTGTAAGGGTGTTGATAAACTCACTGACTAGCCAAGTCTTTATCTTTCAATTTCTACTTAAAAGATTTGGAGCTAGGCACTATTTAATAAACACTCTGTAAAAGAATAGAGTGTGTAGAATCATTTCCTTCCTGAAATAAAAGGAGCCTAGCTCAGGAGAATAGAAGTCATGTCTTTTATCCTCAAATAGTCTCTAGCCATGATCATTATGCAAAGCTGCTGGACAGAATTTAAAATGATTAAATTAAAAATGATTTCCCTGCTTAGAATCATTGTGAGGGGGGAAAAATCAGCTGCTCCATTCTGACATCTAATGCTAGGAAAATTTATCTTCTGGAAAGCTGAGAAAAGGACACCTCCATAGTGCTAATGTCCCATGTCAGCATACATTTTCACTGTGGCTACTCTACCCAACAATTGAATTCATCAACCAAATAAGAATGAAAATAATCCTTCAAAATGTCTCCAATTTTTGAAGAGATTGAAATTTGAAAATATGAAGGATAGAAAAAAACTAAAAGAGAGCAGGAAGGACATGAGCTAGAGGAAGAAGATTGACAGCTAGGCACTACCTCTCCCCATCCTAATGAACTATGAAAATGACATAATATACATGTATTTGGAAAAAAAACATAACTATTCTTAAAAGGGAAAGATTTTCAGATAAAAATAGATGAACAGGTAAAAGATCAGAATGACAGAGAAAGAGCAAGGAAATTGGCTGTTCTGTCTGTACGTGATATGAAGTAAATATTCTTTTTTTCTCCAAATGTAGGAACAGCACCTCTTACCTGACAGTTTTATGACCTATTCCAGTAGAAAAGGGTGACTCCTTCAGCTTAAAATACTCAATAAGCCATCTAAGGATTCTCCACTCAGGTTCAAAACATCTTGAAGTTCTCACACCCTTTAAATAAATATAAACTGGAGTCTGTACAAAATACATTTTAAGTGTGATTAATAAAAATACACACACACACACATGAGGAATTGCTCCTTCCTTTTTTCAAAAGACTGGTGATATTTCAGTTTAAGCATAATATGTGAAATTATATCACATACCATATTTATATATTAGAAGAATTAATATTGTTAAAACAACCATATTACCCAAAGCAATCTACAGATACAATGCAATCTCTATTAAAATTCCAATGGCATTTTTCACAGAAAAAGAACAAACAATCTTAAAAGTTGTATGAAACAACAAAAGACCTCAAATAGACAAAGCAATCTTGAGAAAAAGAACAAAGTAGATGTCTCACACTTCCTGGTTTGAAACTATAGTACAAAGCCATAGTAACCAAAATAGAATGGTACTGGCATAAAAATAGACACGAAGATCAATGGAACAGAATAGAGTGCCCAGAAGTAAAACCATACCTATGTGGTCAATTAGTTTACAACGAAGGAGCCAAGAATATACAATGGGGAAAGGATATTCTCTTCAATAAATTGTACTGTGAAAACTGGACAGCAACATGTAAAAGACTGAAACAAGACTGCTATCAGACACCATACGATGCAGGATGGTACACACTCCCCCAAGTAGAGACTCGAGTCCTACACCTGCTGAGAGAGGGTCTTTGACTTGGTGCAGGAAAGGATTCAAACAAAAGCCAGAGACAAAAGGAAAGTTTATTAGAGAAGCAATCATGCTCCATAGACAGAGACATTGTTTCCTCTTCAAGTCTGAAAATGAGACCCAGAGTGTTTAAGGAATTAGGTTTATATCTGTTTTCCTTTTGGGGTGTGGGCAAGCAGTGTTAAAGGCATGGGAAAGTAGTTGTTAATAATCTCAGTAGGAATCTTCCTGTAGGTTCCCCATGGTCTGGCCCTATGCTGATGAGCCAGGTTTAGCAGCATATAGCAGGGTCTGAATGAAATCTGGTTTAATATTTTGTAAATTGTGTAGTTTTCATGCCTCTTTTCTATAGTATATACACAAAAATTAACTCAAAATGTATTAAAGATTTAACCATAAAACCTGAAATCATAAAAGTCCTAGAAGAAAACATAAGGAGGTAAGCTCCTAGATGTCAGTCTTGGATAACTTTTGGGATTTAATACCAAAGCAAAGGCAACAAAAGCAAAAATAAACATGTGAGACTACGTCAAACTAAAAAGTTTCTGCACTACAAAGGAAACAATCAACAAAATGAAAGGGAAGAGCACACTCTCTCTTTCCACAAAAGACTGAAGACCATGTGTTTCACTGGCTGGGGCTGTAGATAAAACACTAAAGATGTGTGTAGGGCAGAGCAGAGAAGCCTGAAGCAGAGCAGATCTATCTAGTTGAAAAGAATACTTTACCCTAAGGCTGCTTTGTCCTAGAGCCATCTCACCACCATGCTGCTCTACAACCCTGCTGCTTTATAATTGAGCTGTAGCACTATTGAGCTATTCCACAGCTGTGCTGTTCTCACAGCCATACTGTATCACAACTGAGCTGTTTGCAACTAAATAAAGTTCCCTTCTTTATCACACCCCAAAGTGAAATTTTCTGTTGGTGTTGAGTTGGCACCATATTAGACACTCTCATATTAAATTTTTGTACATGTGCATGAGTAGAATATATAAAGATGTTCACAGTACTACTGTTCAAAAAAAAATTGGAAACAAAGTAAATGGCCAATAGAAATGTAAATTTGTGATATATCCACACAAGACCACTTTAAAGCAATGGAAAGGAATGAATAAGTCTTACAAACACCTTCTTAAATGAAAAAAGATCACAGGTGCACAGGACCTAAGGCTGATGGGGACACTGAGAGTCCTCAGGGTGCAGATGGGACACTGGGAATGATGGTGACTATGCAGAGGAGGCCTCCTTAGCACACCAGCTTCAGGGAGGGCAGGCGAATGTCAGTGGCTCCATGAGGCCCCCTGAGCAGTCCCGGGCCGAGGATGGAAACTCTTGACCAGAAGTTGCCAAATGCCCTTCTGCAGAACCTGTGCTGCTGGATCCTAGGCAAGAGTGAAGTTGATGTAGCCCAACAGTCCAGTATGCTATGAGAATTCTTGGCAGCATCTCTGCCCCAAATGTTGAAAGAGATGAATTTCTAGTAGATGAAAAAAAATCAAAAAAGAACTTATTCAACAAAGAAAGAAAGCAGATGCTGCATTGTTTTCAGAACATCACAGAAATTTTTATTTGCAGAATTCTGAAAAATAAATGGTCAATTCTTTACCTCTTGCTAAGTCTAAATGAGGATCCACGCAAATGGCCAAACAAGGTTTCTAGTTATTTCACATTATTTGTTCAAGCATTACCAAGAGTTGCTCACTCAACTTCCTACAACTATGGCCAGGGCTCAGGCTCTCTCATTGAACTACCAGGATCACAGCACCAAGTCAGCACTGAGCTCTGGAAGTATGAGAAGCAGTGGCATCAACAGTATAAGCATGTATGCCCTAAATCAGCAGTCTTCAAACTTTATGGCACAAAGAACCAGTCTGCCCATGAAAATCTAATGCCCAATGATCTGAGGTGGAGCTGAGGCAGTGATCCTAGCACTGGGGAGCAGCTGCAAATACAGATGAAGCTTCACTCGCTTGTCTGCCACTCACCTCCTGGTATGTGGCTTGGTTCCTAACAAGCCAAGGATTAGTACTGGTTTGCATCCAGGGGTTGGGGACCCCTGTCCTCAATGGCCCAACCCCCACACCACAATCTCTTCTTTGGAGATAGTTTCATCAAGCTACAAGAGTCAGAGTCTGTCTTCAACAGCAGTTGGGGGTCACATATTACATGAACTTTAACTGCAAACCACCCTCTTTACAAACTACTACCTCAAAAGGTATTCTCAACACTGTCTCATGATGTGACAAGGCCAAGGAGAGAAGGAGATACAAGCAGTACTGTGGAAGTAACTAAGGCAGACCTTGTCAGAGACATTTTATGCATATTCCAGGGCATAGATAGCAAAAACATCAAGATAAGCAACACTAAAAACTGTTACAAGTTGGAGGGAAAGGCAAACCTAAATAAATTCTTGAGAGATATGACAGTCATACTTGCTGAGTTGGGATGGTTACATACTAAAACCAGAAAATACAGACCAGACAGACCAGAGGAGTCTAGATCATTCATTTGGAGTTGTAGGTCAGTTTCTGTGCTGCCTTGCACCAAGAACTCAAAGACTACTACCAATTACTCTCTGTTTTGCACTCACAGCTATAGTTAGAGGATGATCAAGGTGTGAATTTGGGCCTTTAGATTAGCTTAACAATCCAGCACCTCTTGGTTTGGACATATGATCCCAGGATAAGGCCGAAGACTCTTGCAACCCTGGTGGGCAACTGCCAAGGAAGGAAAGGAAGGAGGCTGGCCTCAGCTGTTCATGCCTACTCAAAAACGGGATACCCATATATTGGTGTATCGTATTTTCCGCTTAGTGTCACATGCCATCCTGAACTTTCTTTACTATTAGATATACAATGGGGAGCTAGAGGACACTTACCAGAAAGTAGGGAATGCTACTCAATTCTCAGACTCAAATTTAAGAAGCTTGGGCACTCAATTACTCTTTTTTTTATTTTTCTTGCGATTACTATTTTTTTTAAGTAATACTACAACATCTCATTTGAATGCCACACATATTTTATACAGTGCTTTGAAAGCCAGTTACTTCATTAATATCTGCTGAGAGCTGTATTTGATTAGGAGAAAATAATTATCCCAAAATTAATAGTGAGAAACAGCAAACTCAAATCACTTGTCCACATTTACTAGCAATAGCAAGTTGATGTCAAAGGTAAGACTAGGTGTATTAAGCATTTGTCCAGTTTTCCTTTCAGGACAAGATCACATGTTCTGTTGCTTTGTGTGATTCCTGTATAAACTAAACTCATTTTGATTAACTATGGTGCTAACAATTTTAATAAAACAATTTACTTGTAGATGTACCTATTGATATACAGTTAATAATGCTCTAATGCAACACGTTTCTAAAAAGTTGCTGTGCCAAAACCACAGGACTTTCAAAAACAAGTAGAGTGAAGGGGGACCACACTCAAAAACCTTGTCAGTGAGATTAAATTTAAAAAGTATGAGAACTTAATAGAAGTTGTAGCATAATTATAAACACATTAAATTGTTAAGATATATGTAAATTCTAGAATAAATGTGACTTTTACCTTGAAAAAGCTCAGATGTTGGCTTGTGGACGTTGGCCAAAGGGGACTTATCTAAAGTGCAACAGAAGGTTGTGGCTGCTGACATACACTATGGATTAAGGTAGCTTGTATGAATGGATTGCTGTTTTCACTAGCTTCTCATGGTTGAAATTTTACTTAAGCAATCACATTTGCTCAATATGTGTTATGCTCAAATTGTTTCCTAATTATCAGTTGTGCGATAACAAACTGTTTTAGAAACAAGCATGACAGCAGAACCAACTGTATGTGGTATTGTTTTGTGGGTGCTTTCAAAAGACATAAGTGGCATTCTACATGTACATGTGTTGTGCAAGTTGCTCAATGTCTTGTAGCCCTTTCCATGGCAGTGTTATAGTTGTACTTTATTACTGCATATTATTTTATTATATGGACAAATATTTTACTTAGCAACTCTCTTCTTGATGAAGATTATGTTCTTTGTAGTTTTAAACCTTACAAACATATTAAAATGAACACCCTTAAGAAAAAATAGATTACAAAAATTGATATTTTTATAAAGCTCAAAAGAAGTAAAATTGCATAACATGTTCTTGAGGGATACACACATGAGAAGAGATCTTTAAAAAGGAAAATAAAACCTAATTAATGAGATAAAATATTTATAAATCATATAACTGATAAAGAGTTAATATCCAACAATGCAAAAAGAACTCATACAACTTAACAGAAAAAAATCCAATTAAAAAATGGGCAAGGATTTTAGACATCTTTTTCAAAGAAGACATACAAATGGCCAATAGAATATGAAAAGGTGTTCAACATTACATAGTAATCAAGGAAATGCAAATTAAAGCCACAGTAAAATATCATCTAAGGACTGTTACAATGGCTATTATCAAAAAGATAAGAAAGAACACATGTTAGCAAAGATGAGAAAAAAGGAAAATCATTGTTTACTGTTAGTAGGAATGTAAATTGGTGCAGCCACTGTGAAAAATAGCATGGAGGTTCCTCAAAAAATTAAAAATAGAACTACCATGTGACCCAGCAATTCCACTTCTGGGTATTTAACCAAAGAAAGTGAAATCACTATCTTGAAAAAATATTGGCACTCCCATGTTCATTGCATCATTATTTACAATAGCCAAAATATGAAAACAGCCTAAGTGTCCATCAGTGAATTATTCAACTATAAAGAAGGAGGAAACCCTGCCGTTTGTGACAACATGGATGGAATTTGATTCATTATGCTAAGTGAAATTAGTCAGAGAAAGACAAATACTGTATGATTTTAGTTTTAACATGGAATCTAAAAAAAAATCTCATAGTTACAGAGAACAGATTAGTGGTTGCTAAAGGTAAGGGGTGAGGGTGGGAAGCAAAATTAATGAAAGTGTCAAAAGGTACAAACTTTCATTATAAGAAATAAGTCCTAGGGATATGATATACAGAGTAGTGACATAAAAAAAAAAAAAACAAATCAAAAGCTATCCTGGCAAAATGAAGAAGATTGCATCTATGCTTCTACTATATCCTAAAACTAAAAAACAAATGTTTTCTTAATTGAACCAAGATCATCTATATGCATCCAAAGCCAATATCATTTTTAAGGGATAATTTATAGTCAGTCTAGACTAATCAAGTATGAGAACAGTAATAAGAGAAAAAAATAAAAAGTACAAAATTGAGTTACAGGAGACCAATCTCTTTTTGCAAGTGGTATGAATGCAAGATGAAAATTCAAGAGAATTTACTAAAGAGTTTAGAATTCAAATGTTCAATGTTATCTCCTCTGGAATGTGCCCACCTTTTTCCAAAGGGTGCTACTTAATTGTCATGCAAAACTTATTCTCAGCCAGATTCATGACCCACCTTCAAATTTATAAATTTGTTTGCTAGGGTATTAATATTCTGACTGTATTTTTACTTTTTGGCCAAAGAATTATTAATAAAATTATGAACTCTAGCATATTTTTTGACTTAAAATTGTACATCATGATGTTGCCAGAGTGGTTCTTGTCTTATTCTGTAAGAAAGAATTCAAGAGTATGAGGAACAGCAAGTAGGAAAGTGCAAAATTTATTAAAGGGAAAGTACACACTGGAGTGAGGACAGTGCAGGCTTATGAGAGAGAGAGTGAGTCACCCCATGATGGCCGATTATAAACGTTTTGTTCTCCCTAGAGGCAGAGTCCAGGAAAACATGGTGCTGACCTAGACTTGTTGTCTATTCCAGTGGGCAGGGAGCTGTTTCTCAATTTTTCTTCCTCTGTGGTGTTTCTGGAACTGTGGTTTCAGGTACATGATGGGAGCTGCAGTATTTGCAATGTGGATGAGATTATAATGATATCATAATTAGCCAAATGTCATGCCTTAGCCAAAGATGGAGTCAGGCTAGAAAATACAAATTTGGGCTTATCTACCCCTGCCAGGGCTAAAAGAAGGAGAGATTTGAAGAAAGAAAAAATTTCTAGACCTGAATCCTAGAGGGCGTTCCTGCACTACCAGTCCTGCCTCAAAATGATTTTATTTCTGAAATTTGGGCCATAACAGTAGAGAAGCAGCAATCTGTAGTTTGTTTAGTTTTACATCACTCCCCTTCATACAAAAGCTCCCAGATTTGAAACCATAGTTTCTTTTTCAGTAGAAAACATAATTCTTTTGCCCATGTAGTTACTGAGGGGCATGTCATGGTCAACAATGATGCAGAAACTTTTGCAGCCCTGTGATTTATTAAATTGGGATTCAATAAATACCTATAGATACCTATCACTATGTAGAAATGTTTTTCTTTTTTAATTTCCTTTTTCTTCTCTGAAGTATAAATTCTGAGATTTTTAATTTGAATGTTACTTTTAAGGCGAGCAAATGTGTTGATATTTAAATGGGGAAAGGAAAATCTGTCAAGTAGTCAAAGAAGAGGAGGGGAAAGGAAGAAAGAAGTTAGGGTCCAACCAATTTAGAGAGAATGTGTGAAAATTCTTTTCTGTGAGGTTTGGGGCAAATAAGCTGAACCATTACCTAGTCTCCTGAAAACAAAAAATGCATTTATTTTTCTCAGTTAAATCAGCCCTACCCAGGGTTTATGTGGCTTTCCATGAACATGATTAGCAGTTTGGACAGCCCATTTGCCAATCGCTTTTTGTGAAGATTTCATACTGTTCTTAATAACCAAAATAGTTTAATTGGCAGAGCAATAAATAGTCTTAAGGTTTAAAGTTCCATGGCTAGATCTTGGGTTTAGTTGAAATTATTTTCTTGTGGCCCTATTCCAAAAGTAATATGACTAAATATCCTTACCCCTTGCAGAAACTGATATTTAGGAGTAAAAACATTTGACGAACAGAAATTGTAAATCTTTCTTCATGTTTTACCCAAGATATATGATGGGGTTGAGGATATGCTACTCAAAATATGGACCTTTGCCTATTGAATATTTTAAGCTAAAGGAGTTAGAGAAAATGGCAAAAGCACAAAAATTACTCTGATGTTCTACCAACCCTTCTCCCCTGAAATGGGTTATAAAATCCTCAAGTGAGAGTTGACTTTCCTATACTCAGAGAAAAAGAGAATCCATATCTCAGAAGACAAGGAGACACCAAGAAGAATCCTAGCAAATAAGCCTTGAAAAGTTTTCTTCAGTTTAGCACACTTACCTCATATTTTTTGACATGTCATATTTCTCCACAATTGTTTACTCTCCATAAAACCCAGAATAAAAATATACAGGTTTAACTATTTCTTATAATCTTCATTTCCTTATGAAAACTTCTGTCATGTAAAACTTTTATTAAATAAATTTGTATGCTTTTCTTACGTTAATCTGTCTTTATCATTTTAATTTTCAGACACAGTCAGAAACCTTAAGACAGTAGAGGAAAACATTTTTCTCTCACATTTCCTTCCTAAAATGAATTGGAATATTTTTGTCCCTTTTTGTGCACTGCAACAGTTTATATGATCCTGTATTGAAATGACAGGAAAGCATATGTGTTATTACTCCAAATCTTGAGCTCTGGAACACCCTCTACCCTACCCTGTAGTCTCTTTCTCGTTAATGTCCTTAGATCCAGCCCTGAGCTATAATAGTCACTCCCAAAATTTTATCTGTAGGATTTGGTGATTATTTGAGTTTTGCCTTAACCTAAAGAGAAACTACTGTAGGAGAAAACAGTGGGAGAAATGGGAGACATTGATGAAAAAAACTCTTTGTGGGAGAATGTAAGAAGCAGAAGAAAAGAAATTTTGCTTTAATTTGGTTTTGTTTTAAATAACTCATCATTTTTAAAGGACTGAAACCACTGAGTGAATGAATGGACAGGTGTTATTGTTTTATTTCTAGAAGCTGGACATTTCACATTTTTCCTATTCCACCCTCACTTTTGGCAACCATGAGCCATGAGGTTCTTTTTTTTAACAAAAGACCATCTTGCTCTGTGGATTAACCCATAAATGGACCAGTGGACATCTTGTCAAGAACAAGTCAAACTTGGTAAATCTTCAAGTAAAGCATAGAAGACACCAAGTTCTGCAACAGAAACATTCACTTTATTCTTTTTAAACATACAGTATAAATAAAATGAATAACCCACTTTTTTTGCAAGGCTTAAGCCAACCCTGTACTTCCAGAAAAACTGTCTATAAAGCTTTTGGGCCATCATGGACCTTCATCCAACACCACCATCATTTATTTCAGACTCCCACCTTCCATATGTCTAAGCTCTTTCCCTCCTCTTTGCTGTTTTCTGTAAAGGTATCTGCATCAGCTTCCTCCCTAACCTACTTCTCAAAGTTATTAATCAAAGACTTTGACAGGATTACATTACATAGATAAACAGCTCCTGATACATATATATTCAGTTTTTGCAATTTTAGAGGGTGCTATAGTTTTAACTGTTGATGAATTTAATGTGAAACAAGGAACTCTTTATTAACCTAAATCTTCAGAATCAGAGATAGGAAAGCCCCTCCCTCACCTCTCTACATACCCTTTGTATATTATATGACAGAGGTTCTCCACAGATTGGCCTCATGCTTAATAGATAAAGGCGTCTGATTCTTGATTGGAAGATTGAGGGCTCAAGTCATGATTGCTGCTTTCCTCTATTGATCTGATTTACTTCCAACTTGGATAAAGCTTGGAAGTTTCTTAAAATTTAATTTGCAACCTTTGCCTTATTATTGTCATCTAGTTGTCAGTTCACACATAAAGGTAAAACTCTTATTTAACAAATATACATGGAATTCCTGTTGTGTGACAAGTACTTTACAACTGAACAAGACAGAAATAGAATGTGTCCTCAAGAAGCTTAGTTTCTACTGGACCCAAAAAAAGATGAAAACAAGAACAGTTAACTCTTGAACAACACCAGGGTTAGGTGCACTGATCCTTGCACAGTTGAAAAGACAGGTGTAACTGACTTCCTTAAAACTTACAGTCTTCTCTTGGTATCCATAGGGGGATTGGTTCCAGGACCCCCACAGATCCCCAAATCTGGGATGCTTAAGTCCCCTATATAAAATGGCATAGAAAAATATGTAGTCAGTTCTCCAAATTGTGAAAAATATGGTTTTTTAGCCATGGTTGGTTGAATCTATGAATGCAAAACCCAAAAATGCTGAAAGTAGACTGTATATTAAATAAATAAATAAATAAATAAATAAATAAATAAATAAATAAATAGAAATCCAGGTATAAGTGAACCCAGGCAGTCCAAACCCATATTGTTAAGGGTCAACTGTAAACAGAAACAAAGTTACTAAAATGTGGTTCAATTCCTAAAAAGAAATAACCAATGGACTGAGATCAAGAATAAAGGATGGGATCTTCTTTAGGCAGAGTATTACTGACAGAAGGAATATTGATGCTAACCTGCTGAGAACCTGAGAGCACTTTGTCTTCTCAAAATTCAGATTATTGGACTTTTGGGGGAGGTAATTATAAGGCATAAAGGTGAGTTAAAATTCTGGGAACAGCATCTCTGACTAGCATTCTCTATGACTGCATCTCTGAACATGGTTTGAAATTCATGTTTTACAGATAAATATAACCACCTCTACTTCCCCAAATAGTAGTCTCATAAAGAAGACTGAAGGCAGAAACCACCAAAGGCTTTTATTCCAAACTATTCTGTCCTCTGGAGCAACATCTATGTAGTCATGACAGGTTCAGTTTTAGCAAGAGTGTAAATGCCACAAATAGATCTGAACAGTAGGGAGATTGTTTAAAATATTAAAAATAGAACTACCACATGACCCAGCAATTTCACTTTCGGAATATTCAAAAGAATTGAATCAGAGTCTCAAAGAAATATTTGCACACCCATGTTCATAGTAAAATTATTCACAATAACCAAGAGAAAGAAGAAACCCAAAGGTCCTTGGAAAGATAAATGGATAAAGTATCATATACATATACAATGGAATATTATTCAGAACTCAGTGAATTATAGAAAACACACTCTTTATTCAGCCAGCTGGGTCTGCCAAGGGTACACAGTGTGCAAATTAAGCAGCCCCAAAATGTACATCATTTATATCCACTCATCAATGGAAATAGCAGGCTTGTGTTTTAGTGGTTTGGGTTTTGTCACTCATCTTCTGAACCTACTTCCTACGCTGGGCATTCCACATTTTTTAAAATATCTTCATCTTTATTTGAGCTGGAGCTATGTAGAGAGTGGATTGAAAGCTGACAATGTCCTTGCAATCTGTGAGGCCAAGCAAGGCTTGCCTCACCTCTAGGAACCCTCCTAAGAATGGGCAAGAATGAACTGATCAGAGAATAATGCCATGTTGCTCTGAGTCAGGGAGTATCTCATAGATTTGAGCAGACTGAAATGCAAAAGATTATAGCAGGTTGTGTAGGTTGTGTGGGGATAATCTTATTTCACTTAGCAATTGTATGTTCTTGTATAAAAGCAGCTTGCAAAATTAAAACTGGGCCACTACTCCATCATCAGTGAATAGTGGACCTCCTGATCCCAGGTTTCTGTCTTCTTTCTTTTCTCAATATCTCTCACCATTCCTACTCAGGTTTATTTTCCAGAGCTGTTCTAGACATGGCAGGATTTACCACTCACTGGACACAGCAGAGCTGTCCACAATTTAGTTGAATTTCATCTTCATTTTTAAATCTTTGACATACTTTACATTGGCGAGTACTGGTTTAGTTCAAGTATATGAACTCAGTTGCTATGATGAAACAACTTCTAAAGATAGCTTAATCAATTCTTCATTTTTTTTAATTTTTAGTTTTTTTCTTAAAAATATGGAATAATACATGAGCTTGTATTTCTGCATTATCATACTCACACTTTAAAAGCCAAATTAAGTCAAGTATTCACTTTTTATTATTCTCCAAATTTAGCTAGTACATAATCATGTAACCTTGACTAGATCCATCAGATTCACTTACAAGCAAGTTGCTGTGTGTAAATACCCAAGGAGGGTACAGAATTCATCTCTTGGGAATTGAACACTAGTAGGGTCATTGAAGTAATGATCTCTGGAGAGAACTATGATGATTTTTTTTTAATCTATGGGTGGTCCTAAAGCCTATCTGCCTTTTTTCTAAATTCTTATTCTGCCAAGAGGCCCATTCTTCCTAAAGGATAAGAAAGAACTGATATGGAGGGAAGAATGGAAAGCTCAGCAAGTAACTGTGGTTCTTAAATGCATATATGAAAAATGCATGTGATAATATTTTCACTTATCTGTAATAAAAGGAGAAAAATGCAAATCGTGTAATGTGTTCTCCACAAAATTAGATACACTTAAAGATTTTTATTCTTTGATCACATGCTTTTCACTTCTGATATTTAAACTTTTGGTTTTTATACTTTAGATCTCAATAATTCATTATAAAAGTTATATTTTTAGATCAAAAGCTTTATATTTAACTAAAACATATCAAATCCTATTCAAAATAACTGGTTGCAATGTTAAGGGTGGAAAATTTTCAAGTGAGCCTACTTTTGCTTGCTTTTTGTTAATCAGGGTGTGGTAATCTGCTCAAAAATATGATAATGGCCAACTTCTGCTTCTGTAATCTGCTTGCTTGTTTATGGGCCTAGGCTTTATGAACTGCCTCTTTTGGGAACTTGGGACTGATTTCCTCTAACTCTGCCTGGTAGAGTCAGTCACCTGCAGGCTAATAAAGACACAATTCATCTCAATTGGCTCCCTGGGTCTTAGATTTGATCGCATCACAACAGCAAAATACTCCCATGTCAGATTACAAAAAACAAAAGACACTCAAAATAAGGACAATTTTGGAAAAAAATATGTACCCAGCTTTCTGCATTTGGGAGATTCTGACCAAATAAAAAAGATGATTTTTATTACTTTCCAATACTTGCTTTTCCAATATCCACACAAAGTATTTTATTTTTTAAACTGATTTTTCAGTTATAGTTGATGTACAATGTTATATTAGTTACAAGTGCATACATACTGATTAGACATTTATATACTTTATGAATTGATCACCCCAATAACGCTAGTGCCCATCTGGCACTATTTATAGTTATAACAATATTATTCCCTATGCTGTAACTATTTTTATAACTGGCAATTGGTACTTCTTAATACTTTTCACCTTTTTTCTCATTCCCCCAGTACCACACCCCCCCGCCAATGTGGCAACTATCAGTGTGTTCTCTCTATCTATGAGTTTGTTTCTGTTTTGTTTATTTGTTTTGTTTTTTAGATTCCTCAAGTAAGTGAAATTATAGGGTATTTGTCTTTCTCTGTTTCATTTATATCACTAAATATAATACCCT
This sequence comes from Cynopterus sphinx, assembly GCA_030015415.1. Lineage (NCBI taxonomy): Eukaryota > Metazoa > Chordata > Mammalia > Chiroptera > Pteropodidae > Cynopterus > Cynopterus sphinx. Next base: position 36,037,863 of record CM057386.1, read on the forward strand.
CTAGGTCCTTCTATGTTGCCAAAAATAGTAAGATTCCATTTTATAGCTGAGTAATATTCCATTGTATATATGTACCTCCTCTTCTTTATCCATTTGTGTATTAATAGACAGTTAGGTTGCCTCCATATCTTGGCTATTGTAAATAATGCAGCAAAAACATAGGGCTGCTTATGTCCTTTAAATTAGTGTTTTGGATTTCTTTGGAAAAATACCCAAAAGTTAAATTCCTGGATCAAATGGTAGCTCTATTTTAATTTTTTTGAGGAATCTCCGTACCATTTTCCATGGTGGCTACACCAATTTACAATCCCAGTAACAGTACACAAGGGTTCCCTTTTCTTCACATCCTCGCCAACACTTGTTTGTTGATTAGTTGATGGTAGCCATTCTAATTGTTGTTTTGATGCATTTCCCTGATGATTAGTGATGTTAACATCTTTTCATGTGTTGTTGACCATCTGTATGTCCTCTTTGGAGAAATACAGGTCCCCAGCTCATTTTTTAATATAATTGTTTTGTTTTTTTAAGACATTGAGCTGTATGGGTTGTTTACATATTTGGGTTATTAACCACTTATTGGATGTATCATTTGCAAATAATGTCTCCCATTCAGTGAGTTGCTTTTTTTCCTAATGGTTTCCTTTGCAGTGCAAAAGCTTTTTAGTTTTATGAACTCCCATGTGTTTATATTGGCTTTTGTTGTCTTTTATCTAAGAGATACATCCAAAAAAATATTGCTAAGAACAATGCCGAAGAGTTTATTGCTTAGTTTTCTTTTAACAGTTTTATAATTTGAGGTCTTATATTTAAGTCTTTAATCCATTTTGAGTTTATTTTTGTATGTGGTATAAAAAGTGGTCTAGTTTTTGTTTTGGTTTTTTTTTTTTTTTTTTTTTGCATGTATCTGTACAGTTTTCCCAACACCATTTACTGAAGACATTGTCTCTAACCCATTGTATATCCTTGCCTCCCTTGTAGATTAACTGACCATATAGGCACGGGTTTCATTTCTGGGTTATTTCTTCTGCTCCACTGAACTATGTGTTTGTTTTTCACCAGTACCATACTGTTTTAAATATTATAGCCATGTAGTATTATTTGATATCAGGTAATATTATACCTCAAAGTTTCTTCTTTTTCTTTCTTTTTTTTTTTTTTCAAGACTGCTGTGGCTATTTGGGGTCTTTTGTGATTCCATATAAATTTTAGGATTATTTGCTTAGTTCTGAGAAAAATGCCACTGATATTTTAATAGGCGTTGCATTGAATCTGTAAATTGTTTGGGGTAATATATTTTAATGGTGCTAATTTTTCCAATCCATGAGCATGGTATATTCCTCCATTTTTTTGTCTTCATCAATTTCTTTCTTCAATGTCTTATAGTTTCAGAGTACAGGTGTTTTACCTCCTCAGTTAAATTTATTCCTAGGTATTTTATTCTTTTTGATCCCATTGTAAATCATATTGTTATCTTAATATCTCTCTATAATTATTAACTATGGGTACATAAAAATGCAGCTGATTTCTAAATATTAATTTTTATCCTGCTATTTTATTAAATTTATTTATTAGTTCTAATAGGTTTTTCGTGGAACCTTCAGGGTTCTCTATATACAATAATTCATCTGCAATCATGACAGTTTTACTTTATTCTCTCCAATTTGGATGTCTTTTATTTATTTTTCTTGTCTGATTACTGTGGCTAGAACTTCCAATAATATGTTGAATAAAAGTGGTGACAGTGGACATCCTTGTCTTGTTCCTGATAAAAAAAAAAAAAAAAAAAAAGCTTTCAGCTTTCCACTGTTGAGTATGATGCTAGCTGTTGGTTTGTCATATATGACCTTTACTATGTTGAAGTATGTTCCCTTTCTCCCCACATTGCTAATAGTATTTTATTATAAATGTATATTAGATTTTGTCAAATGATTTCTTTGCATCCATTGATATGATCATATTATTTGTATCCTTCATTTTGTTAATGTGGTGTATCACATTAATTGATTTGCTGATATTGAACTAAATATGCAACCCACTTGGTCATGGTGTATGATTTTTTTTAACATATTGCTGAATTCGATTTGATATTTTGTGAAGGATTTTTTCATCTGTGTTAGTCAGGGTTATTGGCTCGTAATATTCATTTTTGTACAGTTTTTGGTTCTTATATCAGGGTAATGCTGGCCTCATAAAATGAGTTTGGGAGCATTCCTTCCTCTTCAGTGTTTTGTAATAGTTTGAGAAGAATAGGTATTAATTCCTCTTTGAATATTTGGGAAAATTGAACTGGAAAGCTGCCTTGTCCTGGACTTTTGTTTGTTGGGAGTTTTTTTATGCTGATTCATTTTTGTTAGTCTGTTCAGATTTTCTGTTTCTTCCTGAAACAGTTTTGAAAAGTTTTATGCTCCTGGAAATTTTCCACTTCATCCAGGTTGTCCATTTTGTTGGCATATAATTGTTTGTAGCTTTTTGTATTTCTGAAGTTTTGGGTATCATTTCTTCATTTTTTATTTTACTTATTTTGGCCTTTTTTTGTGAATGAGTCTGGATGAAGGTTTATCAATTTTGTTTATCTTTTCAAAGAATCATATCTTGGTTTTATTATTTTTTATTATTTTATTTATTTATTTTTCTATTTTATTTCTACTCTGATCTTTATTTCTTTCTACTCACCTTGGATTTTGTTCCTTCTTTTTTCATTCCTTCAGTTGTAGGATTGTTTATTTGAGATTTTTCTTGTTTCTCAAGGTAGGCCTATGTTGTTATGAATTTCCCTCAATAGAACTACTTTAACTGTGTCCCATGGATTTTGAGTCATTGTGTTCTCATTTTCATTTGTCTCCTGATATCTTTTGATTTCCTCCTTGATCCCGCTGTTAACACATTCATTTTTTAGTAGCATGTTGTATAGCCTCCACATGTTTGTGTTTTTCAGTTTTCTTCTTGTAATCAATTCTAGTTTCACACCATTGTGATTGAAGAAGATGCTTGATATAATTTCAATATTCTTAAATTTATTAAGACTTTTGTGGCCTAAAATGTGGCCATGAAAAATCTTCCATGTGCCCTTAAAAAACATATTCTGCTGTTTTCAGATAAAATGTTTAACAAAATTTTATTAAGTCCATCTGGTTTAATGTATCATTCGAAACACTATTTCTTTGATGATTTTTCTGTCTGGATGATCTATCCATTGATGTCAGTAGGGTGTTAAAGTCCCTACTATTATTGTGCTATTGTTGATCCTTCCCTTCATGTCTCTCACTATTTCATCTCAGAGAAAAATATACTTTAAAATAAATAATGCATTTGTTTTAAATGCATTGTTTGATTTCTGAGTTTTCCAGGTAGTGGATTAGGCCACGTACATGGAAATTTACCAAGATGAATCATTGCTCGTCTTTTGGGACTGGGTACATGGCTTCCTGAACAGCATTGGAGATCTGTTCAAGGAAGACAGGAACAATTACTATTGGAGAATTATCAGTGACTGCCATGAATAGGGACCTCTCTTCTCAATGAATGGTCCTGCCTGCTCTCTCTGCCTGCACCCTGCCTTGACCTCCCCATGTAGCAGCTCCAAGTGTGTGCTGTGTACTTCCTCTAGGACTTGAGCTTGGGGATGTTAGAGGCCAGTAATGTGTGAAGAAATACAGCTGGAGTGCCAGTATTAATTACAATGCCACCTGGCTCAAGCATCTGTAAAATGAGGCTGTTAGACTAGACCATCTCTAATCCTGTTGTGAAAGAATTTTGTAACAAGGTTATCCTGAAGCTAGGCTGACTTGGAGGATTTTACCTTTGGATCTCAGAATACAAATAGTTCCATCAATATTCAATTTCTCAAAGAAGGCTGTGCAAATATTCACTTTGCTTAGACATCTGGGAGATTTCTTATAGAGTAATTTGATCACAAAGTATGTGGCTTTCAAATATAGACTCTCTGGTGTCCACTGAGGGCTCATTGGTAATATAAAGATAAGCATCTTCAAAAGACAGTGTGGAGAGTGACATCAGAAATATGGTCGAGTGACAGATATCTCCAGATCTCACCCCTTGAAACAGCAATAAGATGAACATCTAAAAGTCAACAGAAAACACCCAAACTGCACACCAGCACATCTGAGTGTGGGATCTGCTAATAAGAGCTACCACAGGTCAAAACCCCAGGTGTCGGGCAGTGGACTGGGAGAAACAAAGAAGTTACCTCTCTCAGAATGGGGAAAAAAAGAGGCTGCCTCTCTCAGCCTACAGAGCTACCTATGGGAGGAGGAGGAGGGAGGAAAGTGCAGTGACTTCCCTGAACAGCACTGCCTAGGAGTGCTGTGAGCACCAGGCAACTGGTGGCAGGGCTCAGTCATCAGGACAGAAAGCAGAAAAGTGGATGGCAGAGAAACAACAGTATATTTTTATAAGCTGCAGTTGCAAAACTGAGGCTAAGCCACAACCCCTTTTCCCAACCCAGATGGCCACTCCTCCCACAACCTCTGAAATTAAATGCTGTGGAGCCACAGGAAAATCTGAGCAAATGATACCGAAAATTGCTAATACTAACAGAAACTGAGACTGAGGGTAGCAAGCATGATTAAACATATAAAAGAAAAACAGGCATTATTAAGATTACATAAAGCACAGATCCAAGAGACTTAGAAACCACCTATTGGAAACCAAAAGAATAACACCTTCTTTGCAACAGGCTAGGGACCATTATAAAATAAATCTTTCTGGGGAAGAAAAAATAAATAGACAGAATACACTTTCATTAATGCCCAGGTGGAGAAATAGTCTATTAAACACAATGAACAACCAAGGTGACAAGACATCTCAGAAAAAAAAAGAGAAAAAATCCCCAGAAAATAAGTTTACAGACTTAGAAATATGCGACTTAAACGACAGCGAATTCAGAATGGTACTTCTGAAAAAAATTCAGTGAGATCTGAAATAAATCATATTGACAATTTCAGGAATTGAAAAAACAACTAGGTGAGCAGAATGAGTTCTTTAAGAAGGAAATTGAAACCCTCAAAATAAAATAAATAGACCTTCTGAAGATAAAGAACAAACTGCAAGAGCTAAACGATGAAAAACCAACCTTGGAAAATAGAATCAACCAAATGGAAGAAAAGATCAGTAATATCGAAGACAGAAACCTAGAATTAAATCAGAAGGGAAAAGAGAGAAACCAAAGAATAAAAAATAAAGAAAGAGAAATACAAAAACTAGCTAATATCAAATGGAGAGGAAACATAAGAATAATGGGCATTACTGAAGAGGAAGAAAAGGGGTGGGAATTAGAAAGCATTTTCAGACAAATAGATGACCAAGATTTCCTAAATCTAAGGAATAAGCTAGAGCTTGGAATTCAAGAAGTCAATAGAACAACAATGCACCAATGATCTCAACCCCAAAAGACCTTCACCAAGACATATTGTATTAAAGTTATCAAAAATCAATGATAATTTAAAATCAGAATTCTCAGGGCAGCCAGTGAAAAGAAGATGCTAACCTATAAAGGAAAACACAATAGATTATTGTCAGACTTCTCAGCACAAACTTTACAAGCCAGAAATGAGTGAAACAAAATATTCAAACTATTAAATGAGAGAAACTACCAGCAAAAACAATGTATCCAGCTAAGCTCTCCTTTAGACATGAAAAAGAAATAAAGACCTTTCCAGACAGACAAAAATTGAGGGAATTACCTACTATGAGGCCTGCACTGTAGGAAAAACTGAAAAGGGTCAGCTCACCTAAAACAAAATGAAAAAAATATATATATAATTAGGAGGAAGGTGACTAGCAGGCTGACAGAAGCAGAGGAGTACAACTGGAACAGGGTATGATAAGCTTAAAAATAAGAGATTTGCTACAGCAAGATAGTGATGAAAATTCAGCATACATAGGAACAAATAGAGACAACAATGACTTAAAAGGAGAGAATTCAAAAATCTAAATTTACTAAGTGGAATGAAAATAAGACACACGCAGAAGAAAATGAATGACTGTATATATATGTGTGTATATATATAACTATCCTTTACAGATTCATAATGGTAACCACACACCAAAGATTCAGAACTAAAGTATATAACATAAAACAAGAAGGACCAGCAGGAACTCACAAAAGCCAACCAAAAGAAAGAAAACAGAAACACAAAGACAAAAAAGCAATGGAGACACCAAGATACCAGAAAGCAAAAGATAAAAGGCTATAAGAAAAACTCACATTTTAATAATCACCATAAAAATAAATGGACTAAACTCACCAGTAAAAAGGCACAGAGATAAAGATTGGATCAAAAAACAAAATCCAACCATACACTGCATCCAGGAGACACATTTCAGTTCCAAGGACAAATATAGACTCAAAGTGAAAGGTGGAAAATAATATTTCAAGTACATGGCATTCAGAGAAAAGAGGGAATAGCAGTAATAATGTGGATGAAATAGACTTTAAAATATAAAAGGTAAAGAAAGACACTGAGGGACTTCATAATAGTAAAGGGAATCATGCACCAAGAAGACATAACACTTATTAATATCTATACTCCCAATCAGGAAGCCCCCAAATATATAAAGTAATTACTAACAGAACTAAAGGGAGAAACAGACCAAAACACTATCATAGTAGGGGACCGAAATACCCCACTGTCAGATATGAACAGATCATCTAAACAGAAAATCAATAAGGAAATAACATCTTTAAATGACACATTAGACTAACTGGACATAAATGACATTTACAGAGCCTTTCATCCCAAAGCAGCTGCTTATACATTATTCTCTACTGCACATAAAACATTCTTAAGAATCAAACACATACTGGGACACAGAGATAGTCTTAACAAATACAAGAGGGTAAAATCATACCAACCATATTCTCTGATCATAATGCTTTAAAACTAGAGATCAACTGTAAAAAGGAAGAGGAAAGAACCACAAATCCAGGGAGACTTAACAACGTACTATTGAAGAATAACTGGGTCAGAGAAGAAAAAAAAAGAGATCAAGAGATTTATAGAAACAAATGATTATGACAGTACAACATATCAAAACTTTTGGGACATGGCAAAAGCAGTCATAAAAGGAAAGTTTGTATCATTACAGCCTACTGCCAAAAAGAAGAATGAGCCCAAATAAACAATCTAATGCTTCATCTTAAAAAACTAGAAAAGTAAGAGCAAATGAAGCCTAAAGTCAGCAGAAAGTAAGAAAAATTAGAACAGAAATAAATGAAATGGAAAATAATAGAAAAAAATCAGTGTAACAAAGAGCTGGTTCTCTGAGAAGCTTAATAAAATTGACAAGCCTCTTGCTAGACTCACTAAAGAAAAAAGAGAAAGGACACAAATAAACAATATCAGAAATGAAAGAGGCAAAATTATAACTGACATTGCAGAAATACAAAGGATCATACAGAATACTATGAAAAAATATGTAACACCAAATTTAACAACCTAGGAGAAATGGTCCAGTACTTAGAAAAATGCAATCTTTTGAGACTGAATCAAGAAAAACTGAAAAATCTAAATAGACTAATCAGCAGTATGGAAATTGAAACAATCATCAAAAACTTACCAAAAAGTAAAAGCCCAGTACCAAATGGCCTCACCAGTGAACTCTACCAAACATTCAAAGATTTAATACCTATTCTCCTCAAACTCTTGTAAAATATCGAAGAGGAAGCAGTACTTCCCAAATTATTTTATGAAGCTGATATTGCCCTGACACCAAAACTTGGTAAAAATAACATAAAAAAAGAAAACTATATCTCTCATGAACACAGACGCAAAAATCCTAAATAAGATACTAGCAAACCAAATATAGCAACATATTAAAAAGTTTATACACCACAATCTAGTCAGCTTCATCCCAGAAGCACAGGAATGGTTCAGCATATGCAAATCGATCAATTAATACACCATATGAAAAAATTTAAAAATAAGAATCATGTGATCACATCAACAAATGCAAAAAAAGCTTTGACAAGATACAGCACCCATTTATGATCAAAACACTTTACAAAATTGGTATAGAAGGACAGTACTTTAACATAATAAAAGTCATATATGACAATACCTCAGCCAACATTATACTTAATGGTGAAAAACTAAAAACCTTCCCTTTAAGATCAGGAACAAGGGAAAGCTGTCACAACTGTTATTCAATATTATCTTGAAGGTCCTAGTGACTGCAATCAGGCAAGAGGAAGACATAAAAGGCATCCAAATAGGAAACAAGGAAGTCAAACTGTCACTATTTGCAAATGACATGATTCTCTATATAGAAAACCAAAAAGACTCTGCAAGAACACTACTAGAAACAATAAGCAAATACAGTAAAGTCTCTGGTTACAAAATCAATGTTCAAAAATCTATAACATTCCTATACTCCATTGACAAAGTGTCAGAAATAAAAAGTTGAAAAAATAATTCCTTTTACAATTACAACAAAAAAAAAATAAAATATCTAGGAATAAATCTAACGAAAGATGTGATGGATCTGTATAATGAAAACTATAAGACCCTGTCCAAATAAATCCAAGAAGATACAAAGAAAGAAAAAGATATTTCGTGTTCTTTGATTGGGAGAATTAACATAGTTAAAATGACCTTATTACTTAAAGCATCATAGAGGTTTAGCACAATCCTCATCAAGATCCCATCAGCATTTTTTAAAGAAATGGAACAAAAAATCATCAGTTTTGTATGGAAGCAAAAAGACCTTGCATTGCCAAAGCCATCCTGAGAAAAAAGAATGAGGCTGGAGGCATCACTCTGCCTAACTTCAAATTATACTACAAAGCATTAGTAACCAAAAAGGCACTGTATTAGCAGCAAAATGGACACACAAACCAGTAAAACTTAATCAAGAGTCCAGAAGTAAACCTATATTTATATGGGTAAATAATTTTTGACAAAAAATTCAAAAACACATAATGGAGAAAGGAAAGCCTCTTCAATAGATAGTGTTGGGAAAACTAGAAAGCCACCTGCAAAAGAATGAAACTAGACTGTTGTCTATCACCACACACCAAAAGTAACTCAAAATGGATTAAGAACCTGAATATAAGACCTGAAACAATAAATTTCGTAGAAGAAAACATAGAAACTACACTCAAGGACCTTGGACTTAAAGAGAATTTTATGAATTTAACCTCAAAAGCAAGGGAAGAAAAAGCTAAAATTAATAAATGAGACTATGTTTAAACCAAAAAGCTTCTGCTCAGAAAAAGAAACGATCAAGAAGATGAAGAGAAAACCATGCAAATGAAAAAATATATTGTAAGCAACACCTCCAAAAAAGGCCTAATATCCAAAATATATGAAGAACTCATATGACTCAATAACAACAACAACAAAAAACAAACAAACAAAAAATGGGCAGAGGACCTGAACAGACACTTCTCCCTATAAGACATACTAATGCCCAACAAATATATGTAAAGATCCTCAACATCGCTAGCTATTAGAGAAATGCAAATCAAAACTACAATGAGATACCTGTCACAATAGCTATAATCAACAGGACAGTAAGTAATAATAAATGTTGGAGAGAATTAGAAGAAATAGAAACCCTCATACACTGCTGGTGGGACTACAAATTGGTACAGCCACTACGGAAAACAGTATGGAGTTTCCTCAAAAAACTGAGAATTGATCTACCATCTGATCCAGCAATCCCTCTACTGGGTATTTACCCAAAGACTTGAAAATCCATATCCAAAAAGATATTTGCACACCGATGTTTAGCAGCATTATTCATGGTGGACAGGACATAGAAGCAACCGAAGTGTCCTATGATACATGATTGGCTAAAGAAGCTGTGGTACATATATACAATGGAATATTATTCAGCCATGAGAAGAGATGAAATACTGCAATTGTGACAACATGGATGGACCTTGAGATAATCACGCGAAGCAAAATAAGTCACACAGAAAAAGCTGAAAATCATGTGATATCATTTATATGGGGCATATAAACCTAAAAGCAGCAAATGAATAGGACAAAAAAAACAGAGACTCATGGACATAGATAATGGACTAGTGGTTACCAGAGGAAAGGGAAGAGGAGAAAGTTAGATAGGAGAAAAATTTTTAATTATTTCTTTGATTAAAAAATTTATTTAAGAATGTGAAAAAAATAATACAAAAAGAAACAAAGAAGAAAATTACATAATTATAAAGGGGTTAATCCAAGCAATGGATATAAAATCTGTAAATACATAAGCATCCAACATTGGAGCATCAAAGTATATAAAAGAAATATTAATGAACATTGTAGGCGACTTTCATACCATACTTACATCAATGGATAGATCAGACAGAAAATCATTAAGAAAATTTTGGCTTTAAATGTATATTAAACCAGATCATCTTAGTAGACATTTATAGAACATTTTATTCAAAAACTACAGAATACACATTTTTCTCAAGTGCACATGAAATATTTTTCAGGAAAGACCACATACTGGGCCATAAAATAAGCTTTGATAAAGTCAAAAAGATTAAAATTATATCAAGTATATTTTCTGACCACAATAGCATGAAACTAGAAATCAACTACAGAAAGATAACTTGGCAAAGAGAAATATGTAAAGATTAGAAATCAGGCTATTAAACAACAAATGGATCAAAGAGGAAATCAAATTGGAAATCAAAAACTACTTTCAGACAAATGAAAATGAAAATATAATAAAATTTATGAGATGCAGCAAAATAAGTTCTAAAAAAGAAGTTCATAGCAAATAAATCTACTTCAATAAATAAGAACAATCCCAAATAAACAATCTAAATTTTAAAAAGAACCAGAAAAAAAAGAACAAACAAAACTCAAAGTAAATAGAAGGAAGGAAAAAATGAAGATCAGAACAGAAATAAATGAAATAGAGATTTAAAAAATTGGGGGATGGGGAAATCAATGAAACTAAGAGAGTTATTCGAATGAATAAATAAAATTGTCAAACCTCTAGCTGTACTTGTCAAGAAAAAAGAAAAGAGATTACAACCTATACCATGAAATACTCAAGATCAGTAAAGAATACTATGAAAAATTATATGCCAACAAATCTAGAAGAAATCCAGAAACATACAACCTCCAAGACTGAACTAGGAAGAAACAGAAAATCTGAACAGATAAATTACTGGCAATGAAATTGAACCAGCAATAAAAAAAAAAAAAACTCCAAACATACAAAAACTCAGAATAAGATAGCTTCACATGTTAATTTTACCAAACATTTAAAGAGACATTAATACCTATCCTTCTCAAAGTATTCCAAAAAGTTGAAGATGAAGGAACACCTAAACTTATTCTCTGAGGCCAGAATTACCATTACCAAACCAGACAAAAACACTTCAAAAAAAGAAAATTACAGGCCCATATAGACAGCATGGATGGACCTAGAGGGCATGCTAACTGAAATGACAGAGAAAGACAAATACCATATGATTTCACATACAAGTGTAATTTTTAAAAAATCAAAACAAATAAATGAAGAAAGAAACTCATAGAAACAAAGAACAATCTGAGAAAAAAATAAATGACGTAGGTGATAGAGGCTCTGCTCATCCCTCTGGCAACCAAATCAAAGTTGTGATGGAAACAAGGAGCAGCAGCAAGGAAAAATCACCTGGGATCTCGATAAACAAGCCATACAACTATGGAGAAATGCTAGAAATCACCTTGCAAAGGCAGAATTTAGGACTGGGTGAGGACATGGGGCTATGCGGTCTCAAGCCACTGAGTGAGTCAAAGGCAGTAGCAACGGCAGAAACCTCTTAGAGGGGCCACATCTGCGAGCAGATTTTCACGGTAACAGACCTGCTTTCTCTGCACATCAATGCCGATTCTGCTATGTGAAGGGGGCACCTGGAACTTACAAGGAGATATTGTTAGAGCAAAAGCCAAGGCAAGACTCATTCTGTACTGAAGTGCTGGCAGAATCCATTGTTCACTATAGAGCCTTCCCCACTTCCCAGTGCATGAACACAGCACTGCCATAGCCGAGACTTCATCAAACTGAATAACAGATTGCTCTGCCCAAAGGATTTCCTGAAATCTCTCCTACCACACTCCCAGCCCCACCCAAGCTACATCAGGTACAATCTCAGTGAGTCAGGTGCTCCTTGCCAAGCAGCTCCTAGATTCACACTGGAGGCAGCTGGCCTCAGTTTCTGGTGTGGCCTTTTGAGGGAACTATAAGCACAACATCTGTGAATTGCTTGCCAAATCTTAACAGTTGGCCTTGGAGGAGTTGGGGCTTGGGCTAAATTTGGCCTGCAGCTGAACCCCTCAGGACTGTGCCACTGGACACCGACTTCACAAATCCACACTAATAAGACCGGGAGATTTAGGAGCCTTACTTAGTACATAGAAACAGGCACCAAAAAAAAAAAGGCAAAACGGGCATACAACAAAGCAGAAACCATGTGAGAGAACTGAACAGAGATCCAGATATAATGGAGTCAAGTAATCTAACAGATGCAGAGTTCAAAACACTGATTTTAAAGATGCTCAATGAACTTAGGGGGAGTGTAGATAAATTCAGTGAGAACATCAACAAAGAGATAAAAAAAATCATAAAAATGGAAATAGAAATTATAAAAGGGAATCAGTCTGAAATGAAGAACACATTATCTGATAAGTATATTAAATGGAATAAATGAAGGAACAAACAAAGTGAATAAATAAAAGGATTAAATGCCCTATCTAGAAGATAGGAAAGCCAAGGATGTGAAATCAGAATGGCAAGAGATAAGATGGCAAGACTATAAAAATAATTTAAGGAGCATGTGGGACACTATTAAGGGTCCAAATATCCTTCTGATTGGTGTAACTAAAGAAAATCAACATGTTGAACAGCTGGTGAAGGAAATGAAGCTCAGAGAATTCCAAAAATCAAGGATCCAAAGAGGACCACACCAAGACACATCATAATTAAAATGCCAAAGTCAAATACAAAGAAAGAATATTAAAAGCAACAAGAGAAAAACAGATAGTTACTTATAAGGGAATACCCATAAGACTGGGTATTCCCTTATAAGTAACAAACTATGCAGGACAGAAGGGCTTGGCACAAAATATTTGACAGGATGGAGACAAAAGATCTACAACCAAGAATTTATCCAACAAAGTTATCATTTAGAGTTGAAGGACAGAGAAAGAGCTTCCCAGACAAAGATAAGCTAAAGGAATTTATCACCACCAAGCCAGTATTACAGGAAATGTTGAAGGAACTTTTTTAAGAAGAAAAAACATGTATCAAAAACAGGAATAAAGAACAGTTAACAACCATATCCCTATCATTAAGTATCTTAAATGGAAAAAAATTAAGTGCTCCAACCAAAAGATAGAGTGGCTGAAAGGATAAGAAAACAAGACCCCTATCTATGCTGCCTACAAAAGACTCACTTCAGAATAAAAGATACACACAGACTAAAAGGAAGGAGATGGAAAAAGATTTCACTCTGTTGGACCTAGAAGGTATTTAAGTCAGACAGAGAAAGATAAACACTATATGATTTCACTTCTATGCGGAATCTAAGGAATAAAAAGAACAAACTAATCAAAAACAGACTCACAAATATAGTAAACAATTTGATGACAGACAGAGGGGAGGGGGGTTGGGGCTGGGAGGATAGGGTGAAGTGTTAAAAAAGTGCAAATTAGTAGCTGATGGATGATCTCTGGGATAGGGGATGCAGTTAACATTAATACATTGGCTAGGTGGAGGGTCAGGGGAGGGAGGGATCAACTGAGGATATCGTTTTATAAACTATTAGATATCTAACTAATGCATAATATACTTGAAACTAATTAAAACAAATTTTTAAAAAATAACAATCTGGTGTTTGCCAAAGGGGAGGTTGTGGAGAGTTGGGTGAAAAAGGTGAAGGGGAATAGTCAATAATAGTGTAATAACTTTTGCATGGTTACAGATGGTTACTAGACTTCATGTGGTGCTCATATTATAAAATATAAATGTCGAATAACTATGTTGTACACCTGAAACTAATATAATATTGCATGCCAACTATATTTTAACTTAAAAAATTGTTTTTAAAAGATAAAATAATAATAACAACAATGTACTTGAAGTTTATAGCTTATAGGTAAGTGAAATGAATGACAACAATGTTATAAGGATTGAGAGGTAAGAATTGGAAATACTTTGTTATAAGGTACTTATCCTACCCATAAAACAGTATAGTATTATTTGAAAATTGAATCGGATTAGTTATAACTGCATATTGCAAACTCTAGGAGAGACACTAAATGTTTTTGCAAAGAAGTATTGTTCCTCATATAAATAGAGTAGACAAGTGGCTGTTAGGGGCCAAGGGGTGGGGAAAATAAAGAAAAATTAGTAAAAATATACTTTCAGTTATAAGATGAATGAGGCCAGAGGATTTAATGTATAACATGGTGGTTATATTAATAACATTGTATAATTTAAATTTGCTATGTTGAAATACTGTTATACACCTAAAACTAATATATTATTATATGCCAACTATATCTTAATAAAATAAGATTTTGAAAAGAGCTATCAAGCCATGAAAAGACATGGAGAAACCTTAAATGCATATTGCTAAGTGAAAGAAGACAGTCTGAAAAGGCTACATACTATTCGATTCCAACTACATGACATACTGGAAAAATGCAAAACCATAGAGACAGTAAAAAGATCAGTGTTGCCATGGGTTCAGATGAGAAAAGAAAAGAGAGTGATCCTAGGGGATTTTCAGGGCAGTGAAACTATCCTGTATAATACTGCAATGGTGCATACATATCATTTTGCACATGACATTAGTCAAACCCTATAGAACTGTGCAGCACAAAGGATGAACTTTAGTTAATAATGTATCCATATCAATATCAACTATAACAAACATACCACACTGCCAGATGTTAATAACAGGGGAAACAGTACTGGAAAGAGAAAGAACTTTCTGTATTAACTACTTGATTTTTCTGTAAACCTTAAACCATTCTAAAATTTAAAGACTGCTAGTTAAAAAGAATAAAAGCTAATTGGAAACAGTACATGAAGGAGACTTGTTTACTGTGGTTTGCACATAATATTGCAATGGTGATCTGGTGAGCTATTTTATTGTTGGTATCTAGGTCTCTCCTATTGATGTGGTCAGATTCCACAGAGAAGGCTCTTCCAATTGCCTGCCTAGAGAATAAAGGCCTGGCTACCAGCATTTTAAAAGCTGAGTAAGGGAAGGGTTGGGTGATAACATGGAGATGAGGCAGTCTTAGCATTTATCAGGCATAGATTCACTTCATCTCATTTCAGTATGGCACTCCCCTAATGTCTCTCAGTATAGGCATGCTCTCTTGAGAAAACCATCGTACCTATCAGAGTAGTCTGGAGACATCAGAATCTGAGTGCTTCTTAAACAACTTAAAAATAACTTCCTTAATTTTAGCACCCCACAGCACTCATTCCCAGAGATAGCTAATATTTCTATTGGGGATTCCACTGTACACACTGAGTTTTCTCACTGGCAAGAAGTTTGCAAAATTAATTAGCCTTGGGTCCATTTACTTTTCTGCTTCCAAACTGTGTTATTGTCCTTCAATTTTCCTTGCCATTGTGGATTTATATATCTTGTAAAAACTCTTTTTACTCTTGTTTGGGAGGGAAATAAATTAGTTGCTGTGGTCATTGTTGTCTTTATCCATATGTTCACATCTCTAGTAATAACAAATAGCAAATGATGTGCATTTTTAAAATTTACAGAAATGATACCGTATTTTCAGCAACTTCTTTTTTTTACCCAACAAGGTGCTTTTAGCCCTAATCATGTTTATAGCTACAGGTATAGTTGACTTCCTTCAACAGCCATATTGCATTCCATTGTATGTAATAATTTTATTTATTCCCACATCCAGCATACCTTTTTAATGTTTTCACTTTTCATTTTGCACACAAGCATTCTGTCAGGCTTCCTATACAAGCAACATATATAAGTGTGTATGAGTAAAAGAGAACACAGGGAAAGCTGGTGGAGATGGGAAAGAGGTAAGGACAGAGAATTAAAAAGCTCAAACTTAAGTTAATACAATATAATTTAGGTAAAGAATAACTTGACAGGATGATGAATATTCTGTGACTGACTTAAAACATTATCCTAAAGACAGTTAAATGCAATTTTTTAAACAAACGAGATGACCAAAACCTGGAATCTAGTCTGATCCCTGTTTTTCTCTTCAAAGTCATTAAATACAAACAACGTCTGTTCCTCTTGAAGAGTCCTTTTAGAGGAATAGGATTCCATCCAAGAGGAATGCAAATCCTACAAGGATACCATCCTCTTAGATTTTCTTTATATCCTCTATTAGAGCAAATCAAAGTTACCATGTATTCTAGTGGCTGCTATAGGTACAGAGCCATTCAGCATTAGGATCATACTGAGTGCTTTTCTGCTTGGAGCAGGTATTGTCCTACTTCAAGCATATATTGTAGTAACACTGAAGACACCTGACTTTATGGTTGGGTGAATACACTGCCACCACTAAGGGCAGCATGGATATCACAATCACTTGATGTCCCATGATCAAACATTCAGTATCTATGATAGGTGATCCTAAAGAGAGGAGGCTATTTTATCTATATAAGATACAAGTACAGCAGATCCTAGAATAATATTGTTTTATTCAATGTCTTTTTACTATAACATTGATGAGATGCTATAGGAACTTAACTCTTGTTTATAGTAATCAGCTTATGACACAGTTGGTTTCCTAATAAGTCATTTTACCACAGTTACAAAGAACTTGTCAATGACATTAAGTGAACACTTACTGTAATCATAACAGAATTCTCCTGTATGACACACTTCTACATGGGAATTTAAGAACTATAAAATCAAAGGAAAACACTTCATCTTGATCCCTCATTGAAATTTAAAGGATTCCTAAAATGTTTAGAAATCCCATCCATTCCCTTCAGGATTAGTATAGCCTGCGCTTCTAAATTTTACTTAAAAAATCACTTTTCTGAAATTCTGGATTTAAAAAAAACTGAAAAAATAAGCTTTAAAGTTCACAATCTCAGGCATAATATAAACCATGGAATACAATTTATTAAAACCTTTCTGATATCAGTGGTGCATCTATAATGGCTTATTGGGTAGTTAGTCCTTTCTGGCATTTTTCTGTGTAACATCACTCATGATCCACACTGGAGTCAAAAGTCGCACAGCCACTTAGCCTGCTGATAGGGCTTAAAAATTTTAGAACATGTAATGGAAAAAGGATCCCTTTTATAACAATAACTTTTTCAGTAAAAGAAAAACTTAAATGTGAAGGATCTTGAGGAGTTTTTTCACTGCTGATGTAAAAAAAGAAAACTTTAAAAAATAGAAATATATGCTTTGCTCTTCATTTAGGAATTTAATGCAATTCAAATATAAACACAAAAAGATAATGGAGGGAGGGAGGGAGATAACAGATAATGTTCATCTGGAAAAATAAACACATAATAATCAGAAAAGCACTGGAAGAGAGCAATGAAGAGAACTAACTAGTCCTACTAGGTATTAAAAATATTTCTTAAAGCTATAATGATTAAAGAATACTAGTACTGGAGAAGAGATGCACCAATGGAGGAAATGAAGTCCACCTGCACTTCTTCAGTATTCTTCCCCACCACTCTTCACTGCTTACCCAGAATAACCTTGGACAGTTACATGACTGTGTTAATTTTGAGTCTAGTGTTTATTACACCAGTTTGGTCTACCCTAAATTATATCACCCACCTAGTGTAAAAATAATTAAAGTCACTATGACCTCACTGATTAAATTTTATATAAGTCTGATATAAGGAAGAGTCATGAGAACTACAGAAATGGATGTTGTATTCAGAGCCTACAATGTGTCATCAGACCACAGGAAGCTTACAGAACAAAGGAAGAGTCCTGCTGTGATTACTAACAAACTATTTACCCACACCATGAAAGGAAAACAGGAAAATGGGAGTTTATAAGTCATACCCTACACAAAATAAACCCAACCATTCATTCCCTACAGCCAGGCAATGGGGAGCCTACAGTACAAAGATTGACGTTACTAGCATGCCTTTCATGCTGCATGCCCATACCATCAAAGGAAAATAGGTAAACAAAGTCTTTAAACTATAATTCATAGAAACTAAAAATCACATGTAAACCGAATTCCTCAAACACCCAGGGTTTGTCTCTCTCATTCTCTGTCTCTCAGAGGAGACCACACTCTGTCTATGGAGCATTATTCCTTCTCTAATAAACTTTCCTTTTGTCTCTAAACTCTGGCATGCGTTTTAATTCTTTCCTGCTTGCAGTCATGAACCCCCCACCCTTAATGTAGGACTTGAGTCCCCACTCAGGGGGATTTGTCTTGTCCTGCATCAGCTCAATCAGCCTAAGACTGTATAGATATTTTTATATAATTAGAAAAGCAATCTATCCTTCCTATAATATGTAGAGAAAGATAAGTAAAATAAAATTATTTTAAAGTAAAATAAAATCATTCAGATTGACTTTCTAAAACTGAAGAACCAAATATGTCACTATATTACATGATACCTTAATGAATATTTGGAGCTATACGTTTTCATGTTAAAAAGTAAATATCAATGACACTGCAAAATGGCACAGCCAGTTTGAAAAACAGTTTACCAGTTTTTCTGTAAAGTTTAACTATTATTACCATTCAATTTGGCAAAACAACTTCTAGCTACTTATGCAAAAGAAATAAAAGCATATTTTAATACAAAGTCTTTATTCCTAATACTCAAATACTAGAAACAATTCAAATGTTCCTTAACTGGTGAATGAATAAACAAATTGAGGTATATTCATACATTGAAATTCTACTTATCAATAAAAGTGGAACAATCATCTCAAAAGCATTATTGCTGAGTGAAAAAAGCCAGATTCAAAGAGCTGCATACTGTGCAATTCTATTAAATTCTAGAAAAGTGCACTATAATAAACTATAGTGACAGAAAGCAAATTGGTGGTTGCGGAGGTCTTCAGGGTATGAAAACATTCTGTGATTATGGGGATAGTTTTATGACCATTAATTTGCCAAAACCCATCAAACTGTACTCTTAAAATTGTTGAATTTTATTGCATATAAATTATACCTCAATCAAGTTAATTTTTTTAAAAAAAGATAACGTCAGCCATCTATGCCTGAGATTTACCTGTGTAGGAGGTCCGAGCTGGTTGATCTCTGGCTTCACAGACTCTTTGTCCCCTCCTAACAGCATCAAGTCTCTGCCCTAGGACACATTCTAGGAGTTACCGAGTATTAGAATATCCTATTCAGAAAGTTGACCTTGAGCCTAGGAATATGAAATGACACAGTGCAATGGAGAGAGAAGTTCATTTCTGTGCTGAAAAGTTCATTTTCTATATTCACTTTAGTAGCTAGATGCTTGTTCAAGCAGTGCTCTAAAAATCCAGTTGCCATAGTGCCCAAATTTTTGTCCAGATGTTAGGTCTCCCTGATTAACCATGGCCACTGGAAATTCTTCTCAGAGCTAGTGGGATTTAGATGCCTCCCTTTTTAAATGCCCCATAGACCTAATTTGCCTTCAGCCCCAAGCCTACTAAAATGAGTCCTGCTAGATCCTCCTCCCCTTTCTATATCTAGTTACTTCACAGAAATGACAGTGAAAGTAAACAATTTCTTCAGTCCAATTCCATGTGTTTTATATCTAGTAGATAGTTCCTTAAGTTTCTGTAGTGAGAATGCAACCCTTTCTTAGTAAATGGAGTTATTTCACATTTGCTCCTGATGTTTCATATTGTTGGACATTTCAGTGGGAATAGATAGGGAAGAAGATGGGTAGTGAAGGTGATGTGTGTGTTAGGTTACCAGCTCATCCAGAAATCCCACTCTACAAAAGTCTTGTAGCTACAAGTACAGTGTACTAAAAGAAGTCTTGAATCTACCATCCCAGTGATAATTAGCTGAGTGGAATAAGTGCCTTACCAGTACCCAGTCTCGGTTCCACAACAGATCCCACTCTTAACTGCACAATCTTGAGAATTGTATCCTGCCAAAAAAGACAATTTGGAGTCCTAACCTTCATTTTCTCAAAGTGGCAAAAGCAGCATCCGCAGAGAACCTGTTAGAAACGCAAATATTGACCCCCACCCCAGACTTCCTGAATGTGAAACTCAAGGTGGAGTTGGGCAATCTGAATTTTGGCAAGCTTTCTAAGGAGATTCTAACGCAGGCTAAAATGTGAGAACCGCTGGGATAGAGAAAGGGATCTGAGGCAGAGAGTTAAAATATTACAAAAAAGTAAACGGGAATATACAGCAAGCCTCTTTCCAGAAGTGGGTTGTGCTGGATGCCCTGACTGGAATCCTACGCTTCCTCCCCTCCTGACCGCTGGCAGAGCCCGGGTTCGGAGTCAGGGGCGGAGAAGAATTGCCCCTCCCCCGCCAATCACCTGCGCAGAGACGCTTCATCTTGTTCTCTCCAAGCATCCCGCTGGCCCCTCTGTTCTAGCCACACCTGCCCTTGTCCAGCGACCGCCCGGGGGCATGGGCCCACCCTCCTTCTCCAGCCACCCCATCTAACCCGCCCCAGCTTCTGCGCAGGTGACAGCACAAGGCGGAGGTCGCAGACACCAGCGTCAGGGCGTGGCCACAGGACCCGGAGGGAATCGCGCCCCGCCCCCGTCCCTCGGGCAAGAGAGCCACTTAGGTCACCGCGGGATGCAGCCATCTCGGAGTCTCCGCCCAAAAATTCCTGCGAGAAAATTCTGCAGGTTTCATTTTAAAAGAATCCCTGCTGCTGCCTCTCTAGACTGGGACTGTTTTAAGGACCTTTTCTTTGTTCCTACTCACAGAGTAACCACAATCTTGAGCTCGACCATAAGGAATATAAATTTTAATAAGGATGTGTGATGATGCGCCCCTAGAAAGATGCAAGAAGGGGTTAAGACTAGAAGCCTCTATGACAACCGCCACAGCAGCCACATTTCCTGATCGAGTACCTGGCGATTACATCGGTAGGCTATTGTTTAACTCTGTTCCCACAAGAAAGAGGAGGAGGAATTTATGGGAAACATGGTATGGGAATCTGACCTTTTAACGTTCCGCTTTCTGCTTCTGTACCCCCGCTTACGCATCATATCAGACTACTATTTGGTGACGGGTAATGAATAGATGATGTATAGATCCACTGTGATTGGGATATAGTGATTAATGGATTTTTGGGTATAAAACTGTGGACCTGAAATGGGTCAAGGCTGCTCCTTTGGAAGGACAGTCGCTGGCTAATAGACTGCCTCTAATATCAAAGCACTCAGGTTGAGTCTGGTTATTCCGGTCACAACATTTGGAGGCCCCAGCGAGATCTTCTCATTGGGATTATAGATCTGTGCACCCGGACAGCAAGCCACTTGCGGTCGGGGAGGCCTCTAGGGCTCTTGCCCTGGCCCGCCGCTGTGGTTTCTCGCCTCGTGGAGCCTGATCCTGGGAGAGTGCTGAGGCAGTCCTGGTGCAAGCTCGAGTGACCGTGCAGACGTCGGACGCGACAAGAAGTCGGCGGTCAACTGAGACTGTGACAACAGAATTCTCAGTCCTGGTTCTGGTCTGTTAGTCTGGGTCTGTCTGCTTTGTGTGCTTTACTGTGGAACAGTGGGTCAATCGCAGGGGAGGCTTACGCCGCTTCAGTGTGTGCTCAATCATTTTAAAGATTTTCGCTGCAGGGCGAAGGCTTACGGCGCTTCTGTAACCTCTTTCGATTTGCAGCGTTTCTGTCAGCTCGATTGGCTGACCTTCGGGGCTGGATGGCCCTCCGAAGGAACATTTGACTTGCAGACTGCATTTAGGGTTCGAAGTGTTGTTTATGGGAACCCTGGGCATCCAGACCAAGTGCCTTATATTGATGTGTGGATTGATATTGTTTCTGATGCCCCTAAGTACTTACAGAATTGCAGTCAAGTTCCTGTTACTGTATTGGCAGCTATTCCGCAGGGTCCTAAAAAGCCACCACCGGTGTTGCAGAGACCTCCCTCCGAGGACGACTGGAGGCCACCTTCCCCCGATTCTACCTTACCAGGGGAGCCGGTCCCTGAACAGGCTCCTTTGAAAGCAAATACCTGGGGGAAGTGGAGGCAAGCCGGCTATCATCTACTCGCCATTCAGTACCAGTGATTTATATAATTGGAAATTGCAAACGCCATCCTTTTCTGAGAAGCCGCAGGGCTTAACCTCCCTCTTGGAATCTCTTTTCTTTATCCATCAGCCCACTTGGGATGATTGTCAGCAGCTTTTACAGTTTCTGTTTACAACAGAAGAGAAGGAAAGAATCTTACAGGAAGCTGCTAAGGGGGTGACGGATCCGAATGGGCAACCCACCACTGACCCAGTTCGGTTGCAGGCCGTGTTCCCCACCCAGCGACCTGAGTGGGACCCTAACACTGATCGAGGTAAGGAGGCTCTCCTAAGGTATCGCCAGTTTCTGCTACAGGGACTCCGGGCCGCTGCACTTAGACCAATAAATCTGTCCAAAGTAAGAGAAGTAATTCAAACTAAGGACGAGTCACCTGCAGCATTTTTGGAAAGGCTGCTAGAGTCTTACCGCTTGTATACACTTATTGACCCGGAGGACCCTAATAATAGAAGAGCCATTAATTTGGCATTTGTTAGCCAGTTGGCCCCTGATATCAGAAAGAAATTGCAGAGATTAGAAGGATTTGAGGGAGAGAATTTATCCAAATTGTTAGAGATAGTTCAGAAGGTTTTAATAATAGGGATGATGTGCAGAAAGTAATGTTTGTAGGAAAAGGCTATCCTTCAGGCAAAGGCCATGGCAGAGGAAGAAGACCCGGATCTGCAGGACCACCCGGACCAGGGAGCAAGAAGGGTTCACTGAAATTGCTAAGCCCCTGTATGACTGTACAGCAGGAAAAGGAGAGACTATAGAATGGGCAGTAGAACAGCAGCAAGCCTTTGAAACACTAAAGAAAGCCTTAATGTTGGCACCGGCACTGGCTTTGCCAAACTTGGAAAAGCCTTTCCAACTGTTTGTGACTGAAGTAAGGGGAATTGTGAAAGGGGTATTGACTCAGACTTTGGGCCCATGGAAAAGACCAGTTGCTTACCTGTCCAAGAGGCTTGATTTCGTGGCTGCCAGATGGCCCGGCTACCTGCGAGCTGTCGCAGCCACAGCAATACTGGTGAAAGAAGCCCAAAAGCTGACGCTTGGACAACCTGTGACGTGATTGGACCCCACTTCGTGGAGCGACTTCTGAAGGGACCACCCAAACGATGGATATCGAACACTTGAATCACCCAGTACCAGGTACTCTTGTTGAACCCCCCACAGGTTCAATTTGCCAGGCCGACAGTGCTGAACCCAGCGACTCTGCTTCTGGATGATGACCCTCAGGAGCCACTACACGATTGCAGTGACCTACTGGAAAGTTTGACTGGGTAAGATCTGACCTATGGGATAAGCCTTGGCCCAATCCCGATGCCACCCTATACACAGATGGAAGTAGTTTTGTCACCGAAGGCATCAGGTATGCGTCAGGTATGACAAGGCTGTCATTTGGGTTCAGGCCCTCAGACATGGGACATCGGCCCAGAAGGCTGAACTCGTTGCCCTGACTGAGGCTCTGAGGTGGGCACAAGGGAAGACTGTTAACATCTATACTGATAGCCGGTATGCCTTTGCCACAGCACATGTGCATGGGGCTTTATACAAGGAGAGAGACCTGTTGACATCAGGAGGGAAAGAAATTAAGAACAAAGAGGAAATTTTAGCTCTCTTAGAAGCTATCTGGCTACCTAAGAAAGTGGCTACCATCCACTGCCCTGGCCATCAGAAGGGAGACAGTGCGGTAGAAAAAGAAAACCGCCTGGCAGAAAAAACAGCCAGAAAACCAGTGAGGAAGGACGTTGTGATCAGTCCTTTGCTCGTACCTCCTCTAGTCCAGGCTCCAGAATATAGTCCTCAGGACTTGGAGTTAGGAAAGCAGCTCCGTGGAAAGTTCAAGCGCGGATGGCTCTGGATTCCAGACGGAAGGCCAGTCATCCCTGCTGCTCTTGGCAGCTCCCTAGTTCGTCAGATGCACTATGCAACCCACCTAGGGGGAACTAAGTTAATTGAGCTGCTGAAGAGGGACTATTGCATCCCCGGCTTGAAGTGCACGATGTCATATATGTGCACAAGTCAATGCCTGCTCAACACCAACAGGGGGCATTGGGACCCGACTCAGAGGACAAGTACCTGGAGAACATTGGGAAGTAGACTTCACAGAAGTTGCACCAGGTACTTTCAGCTTTAAGTATTTGTTAGTGTTTATTGCCACCTATTCTGGTTAGACTGAAGCCTTCCCTACTAAAAAGGAAACTGCACAAGTAGTAGCCAAAAGGCTAGTATCAGAAATAGTACCCCGATTTGGCTTGCCCTTATCGTTAGAGTCCGACAATGGCCTGGCATTTATTGCCCAGATTAGTCAAATGTTGGCTAAAGTATTAGGGATCAATTGGAAATTACACTGTAGTTATAGGCCCCAGAGTTCAGGGCAGATAGAAAGAATGAATAGAACACTAAAAGAGACATTGACTAAATTTAAATTGGAAACTGGGGAGAATTGGGTGAGTCTTCTTCCTTTTGTTCTTTTGCGAGCCCATTGTACCCCATACATTTCTGGAATAACCCCTAATGAAATTATGTTTGGGAGACTGCCCCCTTTACTCCCTGAAATTGGTATTGATAAGGTTGAAATGAGTAATAATGCTAGTCTCCTTAAGTCCTTACAGGCCTTACAACAAGTCCAACAGCAAGTGAAGGGCTTGATTAAGGCCACCAGATCAGACTCGAAGGTACCGACGCCTCACTCACAGAACCCTGGAGATTGGGTGTGGGTGAAGAAGATTCAACCAGGGACCCTTGAGCCCCGCTGGGATGGTCCATTTCCAGTCATCCTGATGACACCAACAGCCATCAAAGAGACATTGGATTCATCACACGCACATTAAGACAGCACGACCTCCCCCGGAGACAGAGAAATGGAAGGCAACACCCACAAGAGACCCTCTCAAGATAAGACTTTCTTGAGGTTAATTATAATTGGGTTAATTGTTATTAATAATGTGAGAGGCAACCCTCATCAACCTCTTGCAATACTGGTTTAACACCTTGTATTAATCTGAATTATTAGAAAGAAAATGCTGGATTTTGTATTTTAGTGCATATAATCCCACAAGTGTATCTAATGAATAGTCCAGAAAAAAGACAAGAAATTGATTTGTGGGGAGGATATAAATATCCTCGACAGAAAAGAGCAGTTCCAGTGCTAGTGCCACTGCTAGTAGGCCTAGGATTTGCGGGATCGACAGTAGTTGGTACTGCCGCTTTAGTTACAGGACATCAGGATATAACTTGGCTTACTAAACGAATTAATGAAGATTTGAGTACACTGGAGAAGTTGATTAATCACCTTAAAACCTCTCTGAATTCCCTAGCTGAAGTAGTTCCGCAGAATAGACAGGGATTAGATCTCCTATATTTGAAGCAAGGAGGTCTATGTGTAGCCTTGGGTGAGAATTGTTGTTTCTATGCTAACCACTCTGGTGTTATTAAAAAAATTTTAGCACTTATTAGACAAAGAGTGAAAGAAAGGAATGAAAGACTAAGACAAGACAGTAATTGGTATAAATCCTGGTTCAATAACAACTCCTGGCTGACCACGTTATTGTCAGCCATAGTGGGACCGATCATCATAATAGTCCTACTGTTAATGTTGGGACCGTGCTTAGTGAAATGGCTTAGAAGTGTTATGCAGTCACACATGACTGGGGCGAAGATTCTAATTTTAGGAGCATCAGCCCCTAACCACTGACCACGTGTGCCAATATCTGACTCGAAGATTGAGTCACTGTAAAGAAAACCAGTGGGGAATGTAATGATGTGCCCCTAGAAAGATGCAAGAAGGGGTTAAGACTAGAAGCCTCTATGCCAACTGCCACAGCAGCCACATTTCCTGATTGAGTACCTGGCGATTACATCGGTAGGCTATTGTTTAACTCTGTTCCCACAAGAAAGAGGAGGAGGAATTTATGGGAAACATGGTATGGGAATCTGACCTTTTAACGTTCCGCTTTCTGCTTCTGTACCCCCGCTTACGCATCATATCAGACTACTATTTGGTGACGGGTAATGAATAGATGATGTATAGATCCACTGTGATTGGGATATAGTGATTAATGGATTTTTGGGTATAAAACTGTGGACCTGAAATGGGTCAAGGCTGCTCCTTTGGAAGGACAGTCACCGGCTAATAGACTGCCTCTAATATCAAAGCACTCAGATTGAGTCTGGTTATTCCGGTCACAACAGATGTAGAAACATTTTACTTGTCTCTATCTCTGAGAAATAGAGCTTAGAGAAATCTCGCCTACCATAGATCTGTATGGTAGAGCAAAACTTTATTTAGGTGCTCATGCTAACCATACCTACAACTTTCTAATCAACGACAATAACAACAAAATACTGGATATTCTTTATAAAGAATATGCTAAGATGAATCTGGCACTAAGAAGGAAGCCATGTGGTAGCCACTTAGGAGAATTAAGTTTCCAGACTTCAAATTTTCAATGGGAGATACTCCCGCAACCCATTATTACAAGGCTTTATTTTGTTCACTTATTCTTTTAGAATGATACCTTAAAATTCATATTAATGAAGCACCCCACATTTATTATGTTGATAGAGTTTATCCTCAGTCTTCATTTTTTTTAGTATTCATAAAGAGTCATCAGTGGACATGGTTCCATAGTGTAGTGGTTAGTATGGCTGTTTTACACACAGAAGGTCCTGGGTTCACATCCCCAGTGAAGCCACGATCCAAGGTCTATGGCTATGCCACCCTGAACAAGCTAGTTATCTGATCTTGGCAGTGTCGGGTGTTAAATTCTTGCAAATGCACAAAACATGAAAAGTGGAAGACAAAGAATCAAAACTCAAAACAGATCCCAGTTGGCTATTATCAGAAGGACTGTGGGTAATAAGCTAGAAAGAAAAACAGAATAAACAGAAATACATCCCTGGGCCAAGTAGCAAAATCAGATGGAAATTTTGAATAGAAGCAAGTCTTCAGACAAGGAAACATAGCTATAAAATTCTTTGTGCATGGCTCCTTAGTGATAGATGTGAATTATGTATTGAAGACGTTCCAGTAAAAGTAGGTAGGTTCATATACTACTGTGATTCCTACTGTCTTATAAACCTGGGTGAAAAGAAGGGTAGGTTCACATGCTACTGTGAAACACGCAAAGCACCTAAGACAAGAGTCAGCATTCCAGCGTTCCTAAACCCCTACAAAATCACAATTCTAAATGTTGCTTTTGCTAACAAGGTCAAATGAAAGAAAATCTCTATTTTCCTCCCATTCTCTCCCTTCATACTGTGTTGAATCCTTCACTTTACCCTTCTCTTGTAAGGAATAATTTGACTGAGGATATTCACCTTTTAAATGGGTTGCTGAAGACAAGAACTTGAAACATAGTGACCTCTGTGCTATTTCCATGGTTTCCACCTACTTCTAGGCCATTTCCTGTATACTAACAGGAATCTAGGAAAAACTGGTCAGAGATGGACTCATATGTGCATCAGTATGAAAGCTAGAGTGAAAAATCTTAGAGAAAATCCATGAAAATTCTAATGGGAAAAGGAAAAACTTTTTTGTTGTTGCTGTTTAAACAAGAACTGTTTGACTTGTAATTCTGTAGGTTAGCAATACTTGTTTGAGTTCACCTGGGCAATTATTCTGGCCTCCACAAGGCAGCCAATTGTTATCTGTGGACTGGTGGTGGCCTAGGATGGTCTCAAATGGATGGCTCATATCTGGTCCAAGTGATCTCTCATTCTCCAGTAGACAATCTTGGTTATGTTCACAAAGGTGAATGAGCAGGATTCCCTGAGAGAAGGTAGAAGTGTGCAAGGCCTCTTGACAGGCCTAGTGTACCTAGAACAGGCACACTACTACTTCAACATTCTCTTGGCCAAAATATGTCCAAAGGTTGGCCTAGAGCAGGAAGCTAGACTTGATAGGAAGATCTGGTCACATCATATTGTGAAGGGTATGAGTACAGGGAAGGTGGACAAATGTTCAAACTATCATATCCAGTGTGAAATGATTTCATACAGAAGGATTGGATACATCAATAAAAAGTGGACTCCAAATCTTCTTAAAATGATTAATGCTATAAAAATATAGATGATGGTGGTAACATTAGGAGGCAATGTGCCAATTCCACTAGGAGGACAAATAAGAGAGTTAGGAGATGGGTGGGACTGCAATACCCATTGTGATACTAGCCACCTGGCATGTATTCATGCCCAACCTCATTTTTAGTTCCAACTCTAGGAGAAAGGAGAGAAGGCAAACTTTTCAATCCCAAAGATAAAGACGGAATCAGAAGGTAGTCAGTATATATTGATTTAGAGAAAACTGAAATTTGCCCACTCATCAATTGCTAGGTAGATGCATCCCACCAGATTAGAAATCTAAACCCCTTCCCTGAGGATAGTTCACACTCTCTTCCACCAGTTCTCATGGCTCATTCAGCTTTTTCCCTAAATCTTCCAGCACAGTCACTTCTCCCCTACTCACAAGACAGTGCTCCTGCACCCAGGCTTGGAGTATCTTGGGAAGGATGATCGGGAAGCGCTCTAGCACCAGCAGCTCCAGGATCTGCTTTTTAGCGTATCTCAGGCTTCAGCTACTAGTGACAGAATTCCTAGAGCCCAGAGCCTGGAGCCAGCTTAGAGCCTGATGAGGACCAAGTATCTCTTAATGGCAAAACTGTCTGAAACACTGGCAAAAGATCTCCCTGGCATAGAGTTTCTTCTTTTGATTGCTGGATTCCCATTTCCAAGTATATTCATCTTTCTCTACCTTCAGGATCACAAGCCTCACGGGGTCATCTGAAACTTGGAGGAACAAAGCACCAGCTTCGATTCACTTCATTGTCTGCTGGGTTGAAATAATCCCCATATACTCCCCCTGTTGAGAGATATTTCCCTTTAGGTTCCTCTTAGTGTGGTAAAGAAGTAGGAAACAACTTTGATGAACAAGACAACCTAGATGCCAAATACATTCTGACTTAGGAAATCATGATTAGAAAAAAAAGATGCTGAAGTTATTTAAATAGCACCAAAATACAATTACCAGAGTAGTTGTCCATAAGCAAAGAAAGCTTGTAAGAAACAATAGATCACACACAAATGAATTCCCAGATGATGAAAGATTTTTTATTTTTCTGTTTCCCAAAAAATTTGACTCAATTTTGGGTCTTTTGTTTTGTTTTTAACACTTGGGCTCTAAAGTCTATAACAAATGTTCATTACTATCTCTAACTTTCAATATAACCAGGTCACAGTCTAATTTTCATATTCTACTCCTTCTGTGGATAAAGCAATGAATTAAACTCTCCCAGGAAAGGCTTGTAGAATTTTAAAACTTGTAGGGAAGAAAAACAATATTCCCTCTGCCTTTCTAAATTTTCAGATGGGACCCTGTAACAAATGACAGATTAACAAAAGAAATACAAAAAGGTTTTTAACATTTACATACATATGTGGGAGATACTCAGGGAAAAATGTGTGACTCTCAGAGGTGGTTTGAAAATCAGGCTTAAAAACCATCTTCAGCTAAAGACAAAGGAAAGAGGTGAGGGGAGGGACCAGTTATGGGTAGGCTACAAGAAAACATATGATAAACAACAGTAAGTTTTGTTGACTTCTGGTCAAGATGGCAGAGTATTTAGATGCTGTACTTGCCTCTGCCTATGACCATATCGAAATTATTTGTAACTAAATTACTGAACAATATAACATTGATAACCACCTGAAGACTAGCTAAACAAAATTCCTATAACTAAAGAAAGAAGTCATGCCAAGACTGCCAGGAGGAATGAAGACATGGAATGAGAAGGTTTCACACCTACAGTGTGATGAATAAGATTCAAGAGAGAAATCTCAGCTGCAGAATTACCCCCTGAGGAAAAAGGAGTTCTAGCCCCACACCAGGGTCCCCAGCACAGGACACCAGTTCAGGAAAAAAGATGTCTCCATAACATCTGGCTGTGAAAAACAGCAGGGTTGAGGTCTGAAAAACACAACAGGCTGCCAGATACCTAGGAACTGCAGGTCTTAAGGGGCCTATGCATAGACTCATTTCCTCACAAACTCACTCAGAGCTTCAGCAAAGGGGGAGCAAGTTAAAAAGCGCCTGGAACATACAGGGAGGAACTGAATTAACTAGCTTAAGAGCTAAAGGGCCAGGGGCCAGGGCAGCTCTCTCCAGGATGGAAGAGCTAGCAGGTAGCATTTTTCCTATATTTGGCCCTCTCCCATCCAGCCAGGCATGACCGTTTTTTTTTTTTTTTTTTTTTTTTTCTTGAGCCCTCTTCCCACCCAGCTGGTAGGCTCAAGTGGGCTCCAAATCTGAATCCTCATTAACCTGGCTAACACCCATCACCCCACCCTGGTGATTTCCTGAGACTATGCACCACCCAACTATCTTGCCCAGTTCAAATCTTTTTCAACGGTTTTTCCAAACAAACTCTTTGCCTCATGCTGTAGAGTTTTCTAAAAACGCTTCGAGTTCCACAAACCAGAAGCAAGAAGCAGCTGGCCTTGGTGTGCCCTATTCCTCTTGCTAAATGGACCCAAGACTGGCACTAGTGGCAGCTGGGCTCAATTCTCAATGTAGCCTCTCCCAGTGTGATGATGTGCCCCTAGAAAGATGCAAGAAGGGGTTAAAACTAGAAGCCTCTATGCCAACCACCACAGTAGCCATATTTCCTGATTAAATACCTGGCAATTACATCGGTAGGCTATTGTTTAACTCTGTTCCCACAAGAAAGAGGAGGAGGAATTTATGGGAAACATAGTATGGGAACCTGAACTTTTAACGTTCCGCTTTCTGCTTCTGTACCCCTCGCTTACGCATCATATCAGACCATTTGGTGACAGGTAATGAATAGATGATGTATAGATCCATTGTGATTGGGATATAGTGATTAATGGATTTTGGGGTATAAAACTATGGACCTGAAATGGGTCGAGGCTGCTCCTTTGGAAGGACAGCCGCCGGCTAATGAACTGCCTCTAATATCAGAGCACTCAGGTTAAGTCTGGTTATTCCGGTCACAACACCAGGTGTCTTCAAACTCACATCAAGAAGCTATCAAAAGCAGATTTTATTGCTTTTACCAGGTGGCCCTGGACCAGGCACAAGCAGTGGCTGACCTTGGTCTGCAGTGGAGCCCCCCACAAGAGGCCCAGGAACCAACACATCTAGTGGCTAATTTCAGACCATACCAGAGAACCACACAACAATCTCCACAAATGACATACCCAATGGACAGATTCAGTAGGTACCAGAGCCTCACTAAAGGAAATCTTCAGTGCAGTATCAACCCCCAGCCAACAGCTCATTCACAGCTGTCAAGGACAACTCTCAAAGCCAGTGTGCCTGAGGATAAATACTATCCACTGACATGCCAACAGCAATCAAGGCTCAACTACAACAAGGAGGCACACACAATCCACAATAAAAAACACTGCTGGAGCACCGAGCTCAGATGACCAGGATGACTGCACCGCAGTGCCTAACAAGACATCTACTATACTAGGTCACTCTACCAAGACTGAGAGACACAGCAGATCTACCTGACACATAGACACAAACACCAGGGAGGCAGACAAAATGAGGAAACAAAGAAACATGTCTCATATAAAAGAACAAGACAAAACTTCAGAAAATAAATGAAATGGAGACAAGCAACCTACTAGATGCAGAATTCAGAATACTGGTTATTAAATAAATTTAGAGACAAGTAGATGAACTCAGTGAGAACCTAAACAAAGAGATAGAAACCATGAAAAGAATCAGTCAGAAAAGAAGAACACAATAATTGAAATGAGAACACAAAATGGTATTGGCATCAGACTAGATGAAGCAAAGGATCAAATCAGTGATTTGGAAGACAAGATAGCAGAAAACACCCATTGAGAACAGCAAAACGGAAAAAGAATTTTTTCAAATGAGGATAGCTTAAGGAACCTCTGGGACAACATCAAACATGCTAACATTCACATCATAGGGGTACGGGAAGGAAAAGAGAGAGAGCAAGGAATGGAAAAGCTATTTGAAAAAATAATGCCTGAAAAATTCCCTAACCTGGTGTAAGAAATACAGTCCCGAACACCACACCAAGACTCGTAATTAAAAAACCAAAGTTTAAAGACAAAGAGAGACTCTTAAAAGTGGCAAGAGAAAAAAAGATAATGACATACAAAGGAAAGACTGTAAGCTGATTTCTCAACATGGAATTTGCAGGCCTGAAGGGATTTAAAATAATGAAAAACAAGAACTTATAACCAAGATTACTCGACCCAGCAAGGATATCATTTAGAATCTAATGAGAGATAATTTCCCAGGCAATATAAAACAAAAGGAATTCATTACCGCTAAATCAGCATTATAAGAAATATTAAAGGGACTTCATCAAGAAAAAAGAAAAGACCAAAAAATATGAATAAGAAAATAAAAAATCAAATAATTCTCATGGACAAATGCAAACACACAAAAAAAGGTGGGTCAACAAATTACAAAGCTAATACAAAGGATGAAAAAGAAAAGTAGGAAGATCATGTGTAATTATAATGAAAAATAAAGGGATAATGTATCGCTGTAATATAAACAAAACCAACTTCATTTCTGTCCCAGATTTAATTTCATTTTTGTTTTGTGCTGTAACCTTTGACCAACTTCACTGTCTTCAGCAAGCATATCAAAGCTTTCTAGATGATTTTCTGTGTTCTTTAAAATGTAGCCATAAATATTTTTTGTCAGCTATATGGCATGACAACTGAGAAAAATATCAAGCTGGTAATAGTATCAATTTGAAGAAATCATTTATCACAAAACTACCTGGAGGTATATATAGTCCCTGTCACTACTGAATTCATTTTCCCTTTCTCTTGTCAATCATTAGCTCCAATCAAAACACATAAAGTGATGGAATAGATAACAAATAAGGCCATACATATGCTGCTTACAAAAGACCCACTTCAGATTGAAAGACACATACAGACTGAAAGTAAAGTGATAGGAAAGATATTTTATGAAATGAAAATGAAAACCATCTTGGATAGCAACACTTATATTAGACCAAATGGATTTTAAAACAAGGGCTGTAACAAGAGACAAAGAAAGGCATTTTATAATGATATAGGGATCAATCCAACAAGAGAATATAACAGTTGTAAACATCTATGCACCCAACATAGGATCACCTAAATATACAAATCAAGAGTTGACGGACATAAAGAGAGAGAGCCTTAATACGGTCATAGTAAGAGATTTTAACAATCCATTAATATCAATGAGTAGGTTATTTAGATAGAAAACTAACAAGGAAACAGTAGTCTTAAATGCACATTAGACTAGATAGAGCAAGTTAAAAAGTTAAAACTTCAGAATATACAAATTAAAAGCAAGTTAAAACTTCAGAATATACATTTTTCTCAAGTGTAAAGGAAACATTTTTCAGGATAGACCACATTTTAGACCACAAAATGAGTCTCAATAAATTTAGAAGGTTGAAATCATATCAAGCATATTCTCCAGTCACAATGGTATGAAACTAGAAATTAATTATAAAAGAGAATTGAAAACACACACAAGCATATGGAGGCTTAATAATATGCTACTAAACAATGAATGGGTTAACAATGAGATCAGAAAAAAATTAAGATACCTTTGAACAAATGAAAATGAGAATACAATGACTCAAAATCTGTGGGACACTGCAAAAAGCAGTCCTGAGATAAATTTATAGCAATATAGGTCTACCTTAAGAAATAAGAAAAATTTGAATGAACAATATAACCTTATACCAAAAGGAACTAGAAAGAAAGAACAATGCCCAAAGTGAGTAGAAGGAAGAAAATAATAAAGATCAATGTGGAAATAAATAAAATTGAGTCTAAAGGCATAATACAAAAGGTCAATAAAACCAGGAGGTGATTTTTTGAAAAGATTGACAAAATCAGAAACCCTTAGCCAGATTCATGAAGTAAAAAAAAAAAATGGCCAAAATAAATAAAATCAGAAGTGACAATGTAAACGATTATAAGAAACAACTACAAACAATTATATGCCAACAAATTGGGTAACCTGGAAGAAATGAATAAATTCCAGGAAACTTGCAAATTTTCAAGACTGACTCAAGCAGAAACAGAAAATCTAAACAAACCAATAACTACTAATAAAATCAAATCAGTAATCAAAAACCTCCCAACAACAACAAAAAAGTCTTAGATGGTTTCACAAGTGAATTTTACCAAACATTCAAAGAAAATTAACATTTATTCTTCTCAGTCTATTCCAAAAAATTCAAGATGAGGGAAGGCTCCCAAATTCATTTTGTGAGGCCACCATTACTCTGCTTCCAAAGTGAGACAAAGACAATTCAAAAACAGAAAGAATAATGCCCAAAGTACTTGGCTGATGTACCTGATGAACATGAATGCAAAAATCCTCAATAAAATATTAGCAAATGAATTTAGCAATACATTAAAAAGATTATACACCATAATCAAGTGAGATTTATTAATGGGAGGCAAAGTTGGTTCAATATCCACAAATCAATTAAACATGACACACCACATAAAGTAAATGAAGGATGGAATTTATATGATCATATTAATAAATGCAGAAAAATTATTTAACAAAGGCCAACATTCATTTATGATAAAAACTCATAGCAAAATAGGGATAAAGAAAACATACCTCTATATAATAAAGGCTATATATGACAAACCTACAACTAACATCATACTCAATGGTAAAAAGCTAAAAGCTTGTTATTTATAATCATGGACAAGACAATGATGTCCACTGTCACCAGTTTTATTCAACAGAGTATTGGAAGTCTAGCCACAGCAATTAAGCAGAAGGAGGAAGAGTAGGGAGTAGGAGAGGGGGGGGATGATAGAAAGGAGAAGAAAGAAAAGAGAAAAAGAAGGAGAGGAAGAAGAGAAAAAAGTAGGAGGAGGAGGAAGAGGAGGTGGGGGAAGGACAGGAGAAGAAGAAATAAAAGGCATCCGATTTAGAAAGGAAGAAGTAAAACTTTGCAGATGACATGACACTATGTAGAGAGAAACTAAAGAATCCACCAAAAAAACTAATAAATTAATTGAGTAAAGTAGCAAGATACAAATTAACATTCATAAGTTGCATTTTTAAACTCAATAACAAATTATCAGAAAGAGAAATTAAGAAAACAATCTCATTTATAATTGCATCAAAAATAATAAAATACCTAGGAATTAATCAAGGATATGAAAGACTTCTACTCTGACAACCATAAGCCATTGAAGAAGTGAACTGAAGATACAAATAAATGAAAGCATATACAATGTTCATGGATAGGAAGAATTAATATAGTTAAAATGTTCATATTATATAAATCCATCCTTATCAAAATACTAATGGCATTTTTCACAGAATTTGAACAAATAATTCTAAAAATTATATGGAATCACAAAAGCCCCAAATAGCAATCTTGAGAAAGAAGAACAATATTAGAGGTATTCCACTACCTGATATCAAACTATACTACAAGGCTATGGTAATCAAAACAGTATGGTACTGGCATAAAAAGACAC
The DNA here is from genome assembly GCA_030015415.1 of Cynopterus sphinx. Taxonomy (NCBI): domain Eukaryota; kingdom Metazoa; phylum Chordata; class Mammalia; order Chiroptera; family Pteropodidae; genus Cynopterus; species Cynopterus sphinx. Next base: position 36,073,580 of record CM057386.1, read on the forward strand.
ATAGATCAATGGTACAGAATTGAGAGCTCAGAAATAAACCCTCACCTATATTGTCAGTTAATCTATAATGAAGGAGGCAAGAATATACAATGTGATAAAGACATAGTCTCTTCAATAATAGTGTTGGGAAAACTGGACAGACACATAAAAAAGAATGAAACTGGATTATTTTTGCATGCCATAACCAAAAATAAACTCAAAATGGATTAAAGACTTAAACGTGAGACCTGGAATCATAAAACTCCTAGAAGAAATATAGACAGTAAACTCTTTGACACCACTCTTAGTAATCTTTTTTTGGATATGTCTCCTGGGGCAAGGGAAACAAAAGAAAAAGTAAACAAATGGTACTACATCAAACAAAGTTTTGTACAACAAAGAAAATCATCAATGAGAGAAGATATTTGCAATGATACACAGGTGGTTGAGGAACACTGGGAGGGAGAGCAATACTAAAGAGGCTCCCCTGAAGAGAGGGGGATTCTGGTCTTATTCAGGTGCTCTCCAACCCAGGTTCCCTGCGCAGGGAAGAGGAGTTTCCAAAAACTCTTGATGATAAAAACCAGAGGGGATTCTGGCTTTCTGAGTGAGACAGAAGCAGACTGAAACCCTAGATGTCCCTTTGAAAGGCCCGGGCACAGGCTACCTCACCTGCGGAATCTTACCCAGGTCACCAGTGGTGGGTCAGATGCTCACACAATGTTCATACTGGAAAAGACTGCCTTTCTTGGCACCAGAACAAGGGCTGGAAGGGCAGCCACCATTGTGCCTTTGTCCTGTTCCTCTACAGAGAAATCTATGAACCACTTGCTAGGGCAGACCCCTCCCATAAGACCATTAGGAAGCACTAGCCTAAAGGGATCAGCCTGTGCCACCCAACCAGCAGTTTGCCTGGGGCTTTTGTTGCTAGATGACTGCCAAGCCCTGCCAAATTCGCAGCTGGTAGCCAGCACGGTGAGCGTGCATTTCCAAGAGAGTTTCGGGCATATCACTGCTGCCAGCATGAATATGGATGGTTCTTGGGGATCTGTGGGCCAGTCCCAGATAGCATTTTGTCTTGCTGTGATCTGTGACTTTTGTGGGAACAGGCAAATTGTTACAAAGTTAAAGCAATACTGGGGCTATATGGATCTGATCACCAGGTTCTCCCTGAGACCCCGCCCTACCCAACCCACAAATTGCCCCAGGCAGTCCATTGACATTGACTCACCACCACCCTGTCCCTCATCCTCAGTTTTCCAATTCACTCAGGCTAGCACAGGGTGGGTACTACTGGGAAAGCAGATATAGGCAGACCTCTGCTGCCTGCAAAAGTTGCAATATCACGTGGGGGGATCACAGGGACGAACCTGTCCCAATTTGTTGAGATAGCCCAGAAGGCGTTCAACAACAGGGAGGCACTGCATGACCCCAAATGTATGGCTAATATCCAAAGCTACTGTCATCAACCCAGCTGATCTGTTGCCAAACTGATACCCCGAGACCCCCATTTATGACTGCACAGATTTCACTAACACTGTGTGTTCCTCGTGGCCAGACCTCAAAGACTCCCATCTGCCTGAGGCCAATGAAGTTCTGTTCACGGACGGGAGCAACTTCATGCAAAAAGGAAGGAGGTATGCTGGGGCAGGGGTCATAACTCTAACTGGCACCATCTGGTCACAGGCTCTTCCCCATGGGACTTCTGCTCAAAAGGCAGAACTCGTCGCCCTCATTGAGGCACTAAGATGGGGAAAGGATGAGGCATTCACAATATACACTGACAGGTGATACGCCTTTGCCACTGCACACGTACATGGAGCCATCTACAAGGAGAAAGCTCACTTCAGCTGGGAAGGACATTAAGAACAAGGAGATCTTAGCCTTACTTGAAGCCATATAGATGCCTAAGGCTCTTGCTATTGTTCTTTGGAAAGGGCATCAAAAAGGGAAGTCCTGAGGCTGAGGGAAACCTACCAGCCGATGCAGAGGCAAGATACAGAGGCAAGAAAAGCGTCCACAAGGCCAGTGGGGCCCCCATTACATTTACGGAATGTTGTTCCATACCCAGGACTGCCTGCCTCTGTCTCCAATCTTTATGGTGGAAGAGAACATATATTTTCAAGGCAAAGGAGCCACTAGGAACCAACAGGGGTGATGGACAACCCCAGATGGAAAAATCAGGCTCTCACGGGTCCTTGGAAGGACTCTCCTCTACCAACTACACCAGGAAAGAGACTGCCTAACCCTGACTATGGGGGGCTACAAATATTTACTTGTTTTATAGACACCTTTTTGGGATGGGTTAAAGCCTTTCCCACCAGGAAAGAGACTGCCTTAATAGTTACTAAGACACTACTACAAGAAATCTTCCCTCAATTTGTCCTCCCTGGAACTTTAGGGTCAGATGACGGGCCAGCCTTTGTAGCAAAAGTATCACAGCAATTGGCTAGCTACTTAAATTTGCAATGGAAACTCCACTGTGCCTACCAGCCCCAAAAGTTCAGGCCAAGTAGAGCGAATGAATCAGACCCTAAAAGAGACATTAGTCAAGTTAAAATTAGAAATTGGTGGGACCTGGGTAGAACTTCTCCTCTTTGCTCTTCTCTGAGTCAGGTGTATTCCATATATTAATGGATTCACCGCATTTGAGATTTCCTTTGGAAAACCCCCACCTTTAGTACCTAAAATATAAGATAAAAAAAGACAGAATTACGTAACTTTGTTTTACTTAAGTCTTTACAAAATGTCAAAATGTACAGAAGGAGATTTGGTCTTGGGTTTGTGCTGCCCACTCAACTCCAGAGGACGGACTTTCCCATCAGTTTCAGGGGACTCTGTGTGGATCCAGAAGTTCACTTCCAAAGGACTAAAACCCAAATGGAAAGGACCCTTCACTGTCTACTTGATGACGCCCACTGCAGTTAAAGTAGAAGGCATCCCATCATGGATTCATCACTCCCACGTGAAGACAACATAAGAGTGGATAGCTAAGGAAAATGGGCCCTTAAGACTAAGACTCAAGCATGTATTAGTCTAACCCTTTGTTTTTTCCTTTTTTTTCTTTAGCCCAGGCATTCGACCAGCCACAACCAGAACCAGAAGGAACATTAATAACTTTACTAATGACAATACACAAGGTCTTAAATAAGACCAGCCTAGACATAGGACAAGATTACCAGTTGTGTCTAAATCCAAAACCCACTTACTATGTTGGGGTAGGAACTCCCCTGAATTTAACTAAGCTCAGCAGGCTAAAACTTTAAGGTGATACACTAGCCAAAGTAGTCCTCCAAAATAGAAGAGATTTAAATGTATTGTTTTTAAAACAAGATAGGTTATGTGTAGTTCTAGGTGAAACCTATTGCTTCTATGCCAATAACTCTAGAATAATCAGAGAAAGCTTATGACTAGTACAGAGAAATTTAGATGCCAGAGAAAAACAGAGACTAGAATCAAATAACTGTTTTCATAGGATGTTCAATTGGTCACCATGGCTAACAACCTTTCTATCTGCTATAGCTGGACCATTAATCATCCTCCTCCTCTTGTTAACTTTTGGCCCATGTTTCCTTAATTTCTTGTTTATATATATAAGGGAAAAAAATAATTCTATTAGACTTTTAGTATTACAGAATAGAGGCTACATGCAAATTCCATATGAATAATCAAGATTTGATTTCTGCTGAGGCCGGTGGGGAATATGTTGGCTGGAGAATTACTGTTTAAAAATTAATTACTTGCTAGAAATTACTGTTTAACTATCGCCATAGGAACATGGGCTACTAACTATAGAAACATAATATTCTAACAAGCTTTCTGCTTCTTTACCCTCGCTAACACACCTGACTAGTGGGTTGACAGGTAATGAATAGAAGAAAAATAGACCTTTGTGTTCAGAAAGAATAAATAATGAGATTTGGGGCTTATAATCACTGTACCTCTACATTTCGGGGCTGCTTAATTTGGGGTCTGCGTACCCCTGGCAGACCCAGCTTCCTGAATAAAGAGTGTGTTTCCTATAACTCACTGAGTTCTGGTGGCCCATGTGTCTTTTGGGGGCTGGCAGCCACAACACATAAACAGGAAAAAACTTAAGAAATTCATCACCAACAAATCAACATTATAAGAAATGTTAAAGGGTATTCAGTAAAAATAGAAGAGTTAAAAAAAGAAAATAGAAATAATAAATATGAATAATAAAATGGCAGTAACAATATACCTATCAGTAATCACTTTAAATATAAATGGAATAACTGCTCCAATCATAAGACATAGGGTAAGTGAATTAATAAGAAAACAAGACCCACGTATATGCTATCTACAACAGACCCACTTCAGATCAAACAACACTCACAGACTGAAAGTAAAGGGATGGAAAAAGATATTTCACACAAAAAAAAAACAGGGTAGCAATACTTATATAAGGTAAAATAGACTTTAAAACTTATATTGGATAAAATAGACTTTATAAGAGATTTAAAAGGGGGGGCATTACATAATAGTAAAGGGATCAATAAATCAAGAGGACATAACCCTAGTAAACATATACTCACTCAATATAGGAGCACCTACATACATAAAGCAATTATTGACTGACATAAAAGAAGAGATCAATAGTAATACACTCATAATAGGAGACTTTAACACTGACACCAATGGACTGATTTTTCAAACAAAGAATCAATAAAAAAAAAATGGGCCTAAAAGACACACTATACCAGATGGATTTAATAGATATTTTCAGAGTATTTTACCCCAAAGCAGAAAAATATACATCCTTCTCAAGAGCATATGAAACATATGAAACATTTTCCAGGATGTTAGGACACAAATCAAGTCTCAATAAATTTAAGAAGATTGAATTAATATCAACTATCTTTGATCACAATGGTTTAAAACTAGATATCAACTATAGGAAAAAACCTGGAAAATGCACAAACACATGGAGATTAAATAACAATGAATGGATTTTTAATGAGATCAAGGAAGAAATCAAAAGATACCTAGAAACAAATGACAATGAAAACACAACGACTCAAAAATCTATGGGACACAGTGAAAGCAGTCCTAAGAAGGAAATTCATAGCAATACAGGCCTACCTCAAGAAACAAGAAAAAGTTCAAATAAACAATATAACTTTACACTTGAAAGAACTATAAAAAGAACAGCAAGCAAAGCCCAGTGTGAATAGAAGGAAGGAAATAATAAAGATCAGAGCGGAAATAAATAAAATAGAGTCTAGAAAAACAGTATAAAAGATTAATGAAACCAAGAGCTAGTTCTTTAAAAGGATAAACAAAATTGACAGACCCTTAGTCAGACTCATCAAGGAAAAAAAGAGACAGGACTCAAATCAATAAAATCAGAAATGAAAGAGGAGAAATAACCACGAACTCCACAGAAATACAATGGATCATAAGAAAAATACTATGAGCAATTATACACCAACAAATTAAACAATCTGAAGAAATGGACATATTCCTAGAAACATACAATCTCCCAAGACTGACTCAAAAAGAAACAGAAAATCTAAACTGACTAATTACCATAAATGAAATAGAATCAATAATCAAAAACCTTCCAAAAATCAAAACTCCTAGACCAGATGACTTCATAGATGAAGTCATTTAAAGAATTAACACCTATTTTCCACAAACTACGCCAAAAAAAAATTCAAGAAGAGGGAAGGTTCTCTAACTTTTTTTATGAGGCCACCATTACCTTGATTCTAAAACCAGGCAAAGACATTACAAAAAAAGAAAACTATAGGCTGATATCTCTTATGAACATTGATGCAAAAATCCTCAACAAAATATTAGCAAACTGAATTCAGGAATACATTAAAAATATCATACACCATGATCAAGTTGGATGCATGCCTGGGATGCAAGTTTGGCTCAAAATCTGCAAATCAACTAATGTGATATACTACATAACAAATTAAAAGATAAAAACCATATGATCATATCAAAAGGTGCAGAAGAAGAATTGGACAAAATCCAGCATCCATTTGTGATAAAAACTCTCAGCAAAGTGGGTATAAAGGGAACATACCTCAACATAATAAAGGCCACATATGGCAAACCTACAGCTAACATCATACTCAGTGGGGAAAGGCTAAAAGCACTTCCTTACTCTCAGGAATAAGACAAGGATACCCACTTGCATCACTCCTCTTCAATATTGTATTGGAAGTCTTAGCCACAGCAATAAGACAAGAAAGAGAAATAAAAGGCATCCAAACTGAAGAGAAAGAGGTATAGTATATATAGAGAATCCTAAAGATTCCACCCAAAAACTGTTGGAATTGATCAATGAATTCAGTAAAATAGCAGGTGAGAAAATAAATATTCAGAAGTCAGAGGCATTTTTGTACACTAACAATGAACTTGCAGAAAGAGAAATTAAGAAAACAATCCCATTTACAATTGCATCAAAAACCACAAAATACCTGGGAATCAAACTAACCAAGAAGGTAAAAGACCTGTTCTCAGACAACTACAACTCATGGAAAAAATAAATTGAAGCAGATACAAATTAATGGAAGCATATAATGTTCTCATGAATAGGAAGAATTAACATCATTAAAATGGCCATACTACTCAAACCAATCTATAGATTCAATGCAATCTCTATCAAAATACCAATGACATTTGTCAGAGAGTTAAAACAAATAATCTTAAAATTTATATAAAACCATAATAGACTCCTGAATAGCCACAGCAATCTTGAAAAAGAACAAAATTGGAGGTGTTACACTACCTAATATTAAACTATACTACAAGGCTACAGTAATCAAAACATCATGGTACTGGCATAAAAATAGATACAATGATCAATGGAATAGAATAGAGCCCAGAAATAAATCCATGCCTATATGTTCACTTAATATATGACAAAAGAGGCAAGAATATACAATGAGGTAAAGATAGTCTCTTGAATAAATGGTATGGGGGAAATTGGACAGATACATGCAAAAAATATACAGAAAGAGTCTCACAATAAATTAAAGACTTGAATGTAAGACCCAAAACCATAAAAATTCTAGAAGAAAACATAGGCATTATACTCTGATAATGCAAACAGTAATTTCTTTTGGGGTGTATCTCCTCGGGCAAGAAAAACAAAATAAAAAATAAACAAATGGGACTGCATCAAACTAAAAAGGTTTTGTACAGCAAAGGAAACCATTGGAAAAACAAAAAGCCAAACAATTGAATGGGAGAAGATATTCACTTATGATACATTTGATAAGAGGTTAATATCCAGAATATATAAAGAATTCCTACAACTCAACAAGAAAAATAAATCCAATTAAAAAATGGGCAGAAGACTTGAACAGATAATTCTTCAAAGAGTAAATACAGATGGCCAATAGACATATGAAATAGACTTATGAAAAGGTCACTAATCATCAGAGAAATACAAATTAACACCACAATAAGATATTACCTCACACCTGTCAGAATGGCTATCATCAATAAATCAAAGAACAGCAAGGATTGCAGAGGATGTGGATTAAATGGAATTCTCATACACTGTGAGATTGCAAACTGGTACAGCCACAATAGAAAACAGAAGGAAGGTTTCTCAAATAATTAAAACTGGATCTACGTTTTGACCCAGCAATTGCATTTCTGGGCATTTATTCAAAAAAAAGAAAAAACTCCAAGACAATAATTCATAAAATCAACTTAAAATACCCAAGATATTGAAGCACCATAAACAGACGATTGGATAAAGAAATTATGGTTCATATATACAATGGAATATTACTCAGCCATTAAAAAAATGAAACTCTACCATTTAAAATGACTTCGATGGACCTAGAGGTTATGCTGAGTGAAATAAGTCAGAGAAAGAAAATATCGCATGATTTTACTTATATGCGGAATCTAAGGAGCAAAAAGAACAAACTAATCAAATATAGAGGACAATCTGGTGATGGCCAGAAGAAGGGGAGTTGGGGGGCTGGGAGGATGGGGTGAAGGATTAGAGAAGTCCAAATTAGTAGTTGATAGATGGTCATGGGAATAAGGAGCACAGCTGTTGGGTGAGGAGACTGACCAACAAGTTGGATGCTCCCTTCCAGCAAGCCGTGCAGCTTTTGGGAAGCCTTAGCTACATCTTCCCTGGTGGCCTTAGCTACAGCATCCCAGGTGGACTTAGATATATTGTCTTATTCAACCTGTAGATTGTGATTGATTATAGTATTTGGCCTTAAGACACTATTATGTCCCTTGTTATATGAACAGCCCTGCCTGTGCAGGCTGAGGGGAGCTGGAGGTATGTCTGAATAAAGCTATGTCATATCTGGCCATGGCTCCCCGCATATTCTTCCAGCTGCCAGAACCATGCATGCCAAGCTTTGGTACCCCGAAACTGCAGAACAACAGCATAGAGAATGCAGTTAGCATTAACGTAATGGGTAGGTGGAGAGCAAGAGGAGAGAAAAAGCAATTAAGGGGATCATTTTATAAACTATATAAATGTCTGATCAATTCACTTGAAACTAATAATAAAATAAAATTTAAAAAAATAACAACAAATAACAAGTGTTAGGACGTGCAGTAAAGGAAACCCTCATGCCCTTTTGGTGGAATTGTAAATTGCTGTAATCACTCGGAAAATAGTATGGAGGTTTCTTTGAAAATTAAAAATAGAACTACCATATGACCCAATAATTCCAGTTCTGGGTATTTTTCTAAAGAAATTCAAAACACAACTCAAAAAGACACATCCAGCCCTATGTTTATTGCTGCATTAATTACAATAGCCAAGGTATGGAAGCAACCTAACGGTCCCATCAATAGACAAATGTATAAAGAAAAAATGGTACATATATACAATGAGATATTAATCAACCATAAAACAGAATGGAATCTTGCCATTTGCAACAACATGAATTGACCTTAAAAGTGTTATGTTATGTGAAGTAAGTCAGACAGAGAAAGACAAATAACTTTGATTTCATTTATATGTGGAATCTAAAAACAAATAAATAAATGGGGAAAAAAGACAGAAATAAACTCATATATACAGAGAACAAATTGGTGATTGCCAGATGAGAGGGGGTTTGAAAAGAAGGGTAAAGAAATAAAAGGGATTAAGATGTACAATTTGCTTATTATAAAAATAGTCATAGGGATGTAAAGTACAGGACAGGGAATATAGTCAATAATATTACAATTGTATGATGTCAGATGGGTACTTGACTTATCAGGATAACCATTTCATAAGTTATATAAACATCTAATCACTATGTTATACATCTGAAACTAATACAATATTGTATGTCAATGGTAATTGAAATTTTTCAAAGAAAAAGAGTAAGGTTTTTTATACCGATTTAATTCTGTGCTTTTTCCATTGTTACAATTTTCTGTGAATAAGTCATCCTCCTCTTTCTGGTACTGAAAGGTAGACACCTTACAAAGGGTAATTTCTACTCTGTTTTCAGAGCTTCTCCTTTGTTGTTTCTCAAAATAATCTTTATGCCAAAGAAGCTAATTTTGGGGTGTCATATTTGGCCACCCTTCAAACTCATGCTTTATTATGATCTATTTTCCTTATTGTAATCTCTTGATTGTGACTAGATTTTGAAAAAAATAAAAATCTTATAATCATTCCCTCCATTGAGCTGTCCAGATCAAATCCCCCTCTCCAAGAAGTTTCTCCAGGTCAAGAACTACATTGTATACTTTACCTCTAATTCTCCTCTTAGATATTTCAACTGATATGGGCTATAGATATATGACTTCACCCAGTTCCAGCATAGAGATTGAGATCCTTAGTATTACAAAGTCAAGATTACAATATCAAAAAAAAAGGGGGGGGGGGTTATAAAGTCAAGCTTTCTGTGATCTAGTCATTTCTAATCTCCCTAGCTTTCTTCCCCTACCACATCCTTGTAGCAAACTCTTCATAAATATTTTGAACAAGTTTAGATCCCTTTAGGCCTTTGCACATACTCCCTCCACATGATCCCTCTGCTTATATCAGACTCCCCATCATCAGGGCTCCTTTTCTGACTTCTGTGGGAGAAAAAAAAAAAATTTCTCTATCCTCAAGGTTCTTCTGACTGGGTCTAATAATCAAATAGGTATGAGATAGATTAGCAAGAGAAGATAACCAAATTTAATACATACATATGGATGGAAAACCTATGTACTTGAGAGAGTCAGAGACCCCACATGCATGAGAGTATTAGAGATAGAAAGGGGATTGAGATATATAAGACATCCTCAGTTAGGGATGAGGTAAGGTGCTTTGGGAGCTTCAAAGGGTGATTGATTGCAGGAAGATACGAAGAGCAGACCTTTAGTAAATAGAAGTTTGTCCCTCCCTATAGATAGGTGAAAAGTTACCTCTGATAATATCATATGGGTAAGGCCTCTAATTCAAATTTTTATAGGTAGTTAAGGGAAGGGGCAGTGCAGGGCAGAAGTTTCTCTTGAGTCTGTGTCCAAAGTTCCTTTTAGCTCAAAAGTGGCTGCATACCACTAAGGTACATCTTGTGGTGACTGGTTCTGGACCCCCACACTTTCTCCTCCTTATACTGATGCCTTAACTTAGCACTTCAAGGAAGGTTTTTCTTCTTTAACACTTATTACACTAAACTGCAAGTGTGATGGGATGCTTTCTTCAAGGAGTTCATCTTATGTTTTTTCAGACAGTTAAGTAACATGGAGAGGATGGGGTCTCCTTGGAAGTTTCAAAAAAAGGGGGATTTAACAGGCACCTCACAGATAAATGCCATTTGAAAATGGAGTGGGTAAGAACTGAGAAATTAATTTTGTGAAAGCTTTTCAGAGGTTATTATCTTTTATTTTATCAAAGAATCAGAAATGTGAATATTGCAGGGAGAAGTAGGGTAAATCCAGACACACCAGATGGATTTTGGATAAGAATCCACATCTTTCTTAGAGAATTTTGAAAGGCAATTATAATCTCTTTAAATAATCTGCAGCTTATCTTTCTTAGAGAAAATAATTTTCTGAAGATGAAATATGCAGGAGGGTATCCTGGATTCCAGAGTTTATAGGGGATTGGCACAAACAGGGGAAGAAAATGAAAAAAAAGGGAGAAAGGAAGTAAGAAACATAGAGAAAACTTTCACAGAGGAGACTAATAGGTCAAGGTCAAGGATCATTTACTTTGGTAGATAATACTTCAAACCATAAGTGATTGTATTAGATAAAAATTTAAGTCATTTTCCCTCCTCTTTCTCCCTTTTTTCCTTGTGATCACAACCTCAATGTTAATAAAAAATTTAAAAACCTAAAATACTTAGATATGAAGAACTTGTATGTAACAGAATGCAAATTTCATAGAACTACTCAATAAACATTTGCTATTATTACTTACAAAAAGGACACTGACTGTAAAATTATTTCAAATTGGAGAGTGCTTGCTGAGATATGGTGAGATACCTAAATTCCCCACTTTTTAAAAAATTCAACTCTAAAAATCAATTCTATGTGGTTATATTAACTAAACATTAAAAAGGAATGTTAAACTAAAAAATTTAACTTCCACAGCTAAAAGTCTTTTTGTAAGGAAGGTTTTATTGAGCCAAAAATACTAGCCAAAAGACCACATAAAAGAGACAACATGTCCATTGTCCCAGAGTTTTGCAGTTGTTTTTATACATCAAGCAGGGAGAGGGAGGAAGAAGGAATTCTGAAAGAATTTACACAAGCTATAGGCAAAGGGGTGGAGGGAGGTGAAATGGGGTAAGTTCTGGGATAGAAGACTCCACATGAAGAAAAATCTGCTATTGCAGATTAGCTGGCACAGCAGTCCAGAAAAGCCCACGTGTAAACACATGGAGACTCCTGGAGTTCGATGGTGCCTGGCTAAAGTAATCTGTGGAAATAGTCACCTGGAAAAAATCCAAAATTCCAAATGGTAAAACATGGATGTGAGAAATCCTTTGTTAACAGGTCAGCAGCTATTAACAGAAGAGAGTTCTGTCTCTTTTCCTCATTCCCTGGCTGCTGTAATTTAATTTAAAACATCTCAGAATTTCCCCCTTATCAGAAAGTATGTGTTTAGTTTTGAAGGTTATAATCACATCTTCCTTCCATGTGACTTTTGTCAGAAACAGATGTGAGTTTAAGATAGGCAAAAAAATAAAAAAAATAAATCCTGCATACCTTGTCTAGGGCAACTGGCGTAGTAGATAGTAGACTGGGATGCTATGACAAAAATATCATAAACTGGATGGCTTAAAAAATAAAAAATTGTTTCTTATTGTTCTGGAAATTGGAAAGTTCTCTTTGGGCTCTTGTGAAGAAGAAGGAGACTAGATGCAGAAGGCTGTCTACCTGGTTGCAAAGGCTGTCTTTACTGTGTCCTCAAGTGGAAGAAAGAGCAAAGAAGTAAGCTATCTCAAAATTCCAATAAGGACACTAATCCCATTCACGAGGGTTTTACCCTTACACGTTATCTAATCCCAATTACCTTCCAAATGATGCAGAACAAGGCAAATTTCCTCCAGGGGGTAGAGACCAAGCCCTACACCAAGAGAAGAAGAAGGTCTTTTGGCAGAGAGTGTAGAATGAATTCAAACACATGCCAAAGTTAGTTGAAAGTTTATTAGAGAAGGGGTAACACTCCACAGATGGAGTGTGTTCTCCTCTCAGAGGCAGAGAGTAAGAGCCTAAGAGAGACTTAGAGGAACAGAGACAATAGAGACAGAGTAAAGGCACTGAGAGGGACCCCCAGTTTACATATCATTCAATTTACTTATCATTCTTTAGTTCCTGTGAGTTACAGCTTAAAGACATTTTTTTTTTACCCATTTCCTTTGATATGTACATACAATGAAGAAGGGGAAGGAAAAGAGTACATAGATGAAAAGGTAAGAATATTTAGCGTGAAAGGCCTACCAGCAGTTCCCAGACTTTAATCCATAGGTTTCCCCATGGTTTTAGCCATAGGGGATGAACAATTTTATTTTGTGTAGGGCAGCCACTTAAAGACTGTTTTTCCTGTTCTCGATGCACAGTGTGGGGAATGGATTGTTAGCAATTCCAGCAGAAATTTTTCTTTGTTCTGCAGGTGTCCTGGCTGCAGCGCTGATCAGCATATTGCAGTCACTGAATATAGCTTGAATTAACATTTTAGTTCTCTTGCTTCCTCTCTACATTACAAAGACCCCACTGCTAGGTAGTTAGTTAGACATGGGTCACAGGAACCACTTTTGTGATACACAAAAGAATGTAATAGAGAAAGAAAAGACATTAACTTTTTGAATATAGAGAGATTTCATATTTTTCAACTAAACATATTTTTTAAAAATTAAAGAAACATATCAAAATATATTAATATAATATTTTATAATAATATAAAATATTAACATGCTTTCAATGAGATTCCTCTCACCCCATATTGAACTCTTCACTATGGAAACCTTTAAGTACACAAAAATGAAGAAAACATACAGTGAACCCTTCCCCCATACCATCTCCCAACTTCAATATATGGTCAATTCCATTTTGAATATAGCCTCATCTGAATTTCACTCCCATCCCTGATGTTTAAAATAATTTTTGGAGCTTTTCCAAATCCTCTTGTAGAAATGTTAGGTAGTCAGGTGTGAATGACAGGAGCAAAGGCCCAGCTCTGTAACTTCCCCTTGAAGAAACTTCCCTTGAAGACCTTCTTTAAGTACCTCTCAGAAATACCTCCCTTTTAGGGTTACAAATTACCCCAAATGCTAGGGCTCAAAGGCCATAAAAGTTGCTGGCTGGCTAAACCAGCCAAAACCGCATGTGCAGAAAGTACTTACTGCCTTTAACTTCAGCCTCATTCTATCAGCATTATAATCTCATGACTATGCCTGGAAATTCATGAATCTAATTATAACACACTGACTTCTGGGCATGCACATGCGCAGTTGGCAAAGAGCCAAATAGCAGCCAATTGAAAGTCATGGTGACTTCACATACGGATCATCTAGGACCTCCCATCACGGCCCAAATATAAAAAGACTTTCTCATTTCTGCATTGTTACAGCATTCCTAGCTGGAAACCCGTCCCTTCATTTGGAGTGTACTGTCTTATATCTTCACTAAGAGAGGAGGCATCTGAGAAATGCAAAGGGAAGTACTTGCAGAAATGACTGACTCAGCTCGTTATAGATTAACCACATCCCATAGATCTCTGAATGGTCTTCTGGAAACTCTTGTAACACCTACAAGAGAAATGATCTATATGTAGATAGGACTGCTGGTCTGGGAATTCCTTCCCCCTTGCAGGCCCCACCTGAAACTCCCCCTCTCCATCCTGAGTCATGAAGTGCCCATAGAACCTCAGACAAAGGAATCACATACCCCTTGCATGGACACTGCAGAGGTATATAAGCTGTAAGAAATCTAAGCAGAGAGAGCACGTGCTTTGGTGCTGTTAAAGCCCCACACACTCTGCCGGCAAAATATTATCCTTCCCCCATCGAAGTTATCTGAGTGTCCAATTTCTTCCGTTGGGTGTTGCTTCCTGTGCTTCCTGCAACATCATAACTCCTAAATTCTATAGGGCTGCAGTCTTCCTTAGCAGGGCCCATCTCCTTCCAAAATGTACTTTCAATAAATTTTACTTTTTCTCAATCTCACCAACCTGTAATTCTTTACTGTGTCAGTGGAGTAGAACCGAGGAACAATAACACACGCCACCATCCACCATACTCCACTATCCACCTCCTCCTCCTCTCCCATGCTACTGGGGCTACCTGGATTTCACATCACCCCAGCTGTGACACCATTTCCTAATGCCATCACATTAAGGGTTAAGGTTCGAACATGTTAATTTGGCGGAAGGGGGGAACAAGTATTTAGTCCATAAGAGTACCTTCCATTGACTTTGAAGTATCTTACAACTTTTTAAGTTGTCGGAAACTCATAAAAATGCAAATCATTTTCATCCACAGAAATACAAAGGAATTGTGTCCAGTAGAATAGAATTGATCGTCCTGAAAATTGACAACTTAAAAAATCTATTTCTAAATTTATTTCAGCATTCCAGATTGTCTATAAATGTGTAATACTTTGATTTTTTTTTTAACCAATTGTAACATCTTTCTGGTTGTTACATTATTTCATGAATTAAACAGTCTTTGACACATTCATTTCTATTTTTATATTAAAGTCATAATGTTACTTTTCAAGAATCCTTTATCAATTTGGTAACAATTGAGGGATATACACCAGTGACAGAAAAAAATGTTGGCCTTTTGGCTGGTATATGTAAGTTGCAGAACTTGGTTTTAATGTAGGGAGGAGGCAAGAAAATTAAAATATTAATCAAACCACAATCACAGACTGCAATATGCTGATCAGTGCTGCAGCCAGGCCAGGAGGACACCTGCAGAACAAAGAAGATTTCTGCTCAGATTGCTAACAATCCATTCTCCACACCTATGAAGGGGAAATAAGAACCAACAGACTCATTCACTATGGCTAAAACCATAGGGAACCTATGAATTAAAGGCTGGGAACTGACAGCAGGCCTTTCATTCTACATATTCTTACCTTTTCATGCTAGATACTATACACTTTCCTCACTGTTTATCCATATGAGGTATAACTCACAGTAACTAAAGAATGATATATAAACTGAATTCCCTGAACACTTGGCCTTAACGACTGTCTTTCCATGTCTCTCTTAGTCCCTCTCAGTGCCTTTATTCTGTCTCTCTCTGTCTCTGGCACTGTCTCTCTCACCCACTGCCTCTGAGAGGAGACCGTGCTCTGGGGAATTTTACCCCTTTTCTAATAAACCTTCCTTTGACTCTAACTTTGGCACTAACTTTTGATGAATCCTTTCCACACTCTTCACCAAAAGAGACTCTTCTCTTGGAGCAGGGCTTGGTCTCCCCCAAATTTGGGGAAATTTGCCCTGTCCTATGTCAGTTTTGAGGCAGGGCAGGCAGTGAAGGGAAATCCCCACCCACTCCAGGATATGGCTCTGAAAATATTTTCTTTCTTCAGAACGCCCCCAGTTTTAGCCCTGGCAGGGAGTAGTAAGCCAAGAGCTGTCTTTTCCAGCCTAAATGCCATCTTTGGCTAAGACATGGCATTTGGATAATTATAATGTCATTATGATCTCATCTCCATTGCAAATACTTCAGCTCCCATTATGCACCAGAAACCATAACAGTTTCAGAAACATCATATGAGGAAGAAAAAGCAGGAACTGAGCTGCCTGCCTAGTGCGAGAAGACAAGGAGGTTACATCATCACTATGTTTTCCTGGGCTCTGCCTCTGGGAGAAACAAAATTTTTATAACCAGCCATCTTGGGAAAAGCTCTCAGAAACACACATTCACCCTCTTTATCTCTCAAGCCTGCACTGCCCCCTGCCACCCCCAATCTTGAGTGTATACTTCCACTTTCGTAAATTTTGCATTTTCCTGGGTGCTGTTTTCCTTGCCCCCAAATTCTTTCTTGTGGAATAGGACAAGAATCTGGTCACTGGACCCTAGCACCATCCAGCCATTTATCTTACCCTTTAATTCTTTCTTGTGGAATAGCACAAGAACCTCAGTTTGGATATGAAACTAGAATGAACTTTCTCTGCTCCTTTTCCCCATGTCTAGACCTAGAACCCAGTAGTCACTCACCTAGCAGCTCTGTAAAGGCACAGGTACCCTTAAAAACCACCAGTGCAAAGGGCTAAGGTATACCACAGAAATGAAGCTCGACATTAATGCCACCCAAACGAGAAATGTGGATCAAAAAAAGTAAACTCCTATAGACTCTTACATGGCAAAGAAGAGAGTGGATGAAGGGCTGAATAACCTCAATAATTCCAAGAGGCCCTTGTGAGTGAAACAAGAAGGGGAAATTTTCTCTTAAAACTAGTTTTATAAAAACTTTGTAATTATGTTTAAAATTAAGCTTTTAAATTCCAATATGACAGTTACATGAAAAGTCATTTATGATAGCATCCATGCTTCCCTTTCTTCTAGAAACTATGGGGAAATAGCTATCTCCTCTCCCTCATACTACCTTCCAGTCTTTTCCTAACCCACCCAGTTCCCCAGCAGAAACTACAAATTCTTCCAGAGTCTTCAGACTTATCTGTACCCTGAAAATGATTTTATGAGGGCAGTGAATATGCATGCATATGATATATTGCACTGTACATTTGTGTATTTAATAATATAATAAATATCTTGTGAGAATTAGTATCATTTCACCCCCTAAAGCTTTTCTATTTCATCTCATATTTTACTTAACCACAGTTAGGAACTCCAGGGAGTTGAGCCTGTTTGGTAGTTCTTGAAACCATTTGGTTCCAGTCATCTGAATTCAGAATGCGATCTCTCAAATGGAACAATTGGATCTTGTCCATGATGAATGCTTCCTGAGAATTTTATTGTCAAATAAGCCAACTTTCTTTCACCTACCCAATCTCTCACATTTTAACTATTAGGATAAAATCAGTAATCAAATGACTACAGTCTTGAATGACCATAATGATAGAGAAATATATGGTCATGTACATATGAATATTCAATAGCTGGCATTAACACTTAGTCTCAAGATACAGGATTTATATTCTTCTAATATATAAGGAAACTTTGGAATGTGGTGTTCCTGAGGCAGAACCAAAGTCATGTAACTGGAACATAAGCAACACAGGGCAGAAACTTATTTTATTATTTTTTAAATTTAGTTTAATTTTATTATTCTATCCTATCTCATCCCATCCCATCCTATCTTATTTCATATTTTTACTTCCACACTCCCCAGGGTTGCATACACTGGCACATGATAAGCATTAACTAAATATTTATTGGATGAATAACAATTAGTAATACTGTAAATGTTCACCGAAAAAAAAAAAGTGGATAAATGAAGTAGATATATCTATCCTGTGGAAAGATTTGCGATCCTCAATTTGTAAGAAAAAGAACATGTTCCCATGAAAAAAAAAACCTGAGATATATTAAGTGAAAAATTTGTTGGAGAATGGCGTGTTTGGTGTGATGGCATTTCTGTAAAAGACAAACAAAATCACTATAAACATAGAAATGAGAATGCAGAAAAAATGAAACAGTATGCTATACAGTGAAATTTTGATGGAGGCTCTATTTGGAGGAGGAAGGTATAGCTTTTACATTTTATTTAGAAGTTGAAATGCTACTCAATTTTAACTGAGGAAACGAAGCAATAATTATCAGATGCCAAAGTGTGAATGTGCACAATTTACAAAGTGTTCAAAACTAGTTTCAAGACGTTTGAGCATGGAGACTGAAGCACAAGATCAGTGCAGCATTTCTTTAGAGACGGCACTGCGGTAAAACAGAGAGGAAGTAGAATTCGTTGGAAATTGCTACAGGAAATGTCAGGGAAGGGCCTGGGTCTGGACACAGTGCGCGAGCCAAGCAGAAAAGCCTCAAGGAACGAGGTCATCGTCCCTTACTCCTCCAGCACAGCGGGGGAGAAAAACTGACAGTCCCCTTTCTCGCAGTTTCCAGATAATCTCGCGATGCCTCGGAGAAGCAACCCTCTAGAAATCCGCTCTTTATCGGGAGTCTTTACTCTTTATCCCTCGGCTTCCCAAGAATATCGCGATGCTTCCGCTTTGCATCTTTTCCGTGTAGTCCTTGTAAGAAAAAACTTTAAAGTCGATTTTTAACTCTGTGAGCAAGTGATTTATGCATACTGCTCCGATCGATATAGATACCGGTTTTGCAAAATAGGGGGTATAAAAAGGAAAGAAAAGACACGTGTCAGAAGTGGGATTCGAACCCACGCCTCCATTCGGAGACCAGAAGTCCCGGAGGAAAGCGAAGCTTGAGTCTGGCGCCTTAGACCACTCGGCCATCCTGACACTCCGCGGGAGCGGGGCAGATTTTTCGCTAAAATATATACGGAGGCGCAGTGTTTCTGTGACGTAAGTCAGTGGTTGATGTCAGGACCGCTGGGTAACGGGCCCGAAAAGAAAAAAGCCACAGGTGGATTAAAAAGGAAGACTGCAGGAGTCAGAAAAATGTTAATGCATACAACTAACTGGACGGAGGTCTCTCACGACCCTTCGCACTCTCGTCCTCATCTCAAGAAGGGAGTACAAACATTTACTCATTTCGATAAGGAAGAAATAACAATTTGCCCAAGTCTCTCTGGTCGGCTTTCCAGCCTCGAATACTTACTGCAATCTTAAGTGTGTGTAGCCTCGCCTTGCGGTTTATTTTGAAGATAGTGAGGAACAAAGACAAAAAATTAAAGAACAACCCCGATCCTACGGCACGGCCCCCTTCTCTCTCCTTAGGTTCCTTGTGTCCCTAGAACTGCCTTGCCATCCGTTGGGAACAGTGTCTTAGGGCTCCGAAAGCGAAGCGGTGAGCAGCCTCAGAACGTCCGTGCAGGACGCGACAACTCCCACCGGTGAGGGCGGGACAAGGCCAGTCTCTGCCACAAGGGGCTGACCTGTCCCGGGTCCAGAGCAACTCCTGGAGCGACGTGCTCCCTTCCTGACTTTCCTGGTCACTCTCAGATATTCCTAATTAAAAGTCTTTATGGCACCCATTGCCAGGTCGGGGATAACAATGGCGATTTTCAAGGGGCGTGGTGAGGCGACAATATCGGGAACATGCCACATCTCCTTCCTCAGGCTCTTCCAGCTGTGCCCAGACAGCTCTTAGACAGATTTAGAGATTTTTGCTAGGTTTTGTACAGTTGGGTATGCACAAGGTTTTCATTTTTCTTTTAATAAGGTAAAGGTTAGGTCCCTCTTCTGCATGAGAGAACTGATAAGATTTACTATATTTTCTTTCATAAGCTACAGTTCTATGGTAGCACCTTAAATGATTCCCAACATGATACTAGTAACCTCTTCAAACTTCAAAATTTCTGGGTTTTTTTCTGCTGATAATTCAAATTAAAAAGGTCTTAAATTCTGGATTGTTTCTAAGCTTTCATTTTCATGAGCAATATTCTAAAGAACATTCTTGTTTAGATATTTTCAAATACCCATAATTATTTCCTTAAATTTCTAGAAATGAAATTACTACATCAAAGTTTATCCAGTTTTAAAAGCTTTTCATGCATACTGTCCAACTGCTTACCAAAAAATTTGAAGCAATTTCGATACCCCAAACCTGACCAACAGAGTTCTATAATTAAACAATAACAAAACAGTTTAATAGGTGAAAAATGATAAGGCACTGTTTCATGGCTTTATTAGTGAGATTCAACATGCATATGATATTAAAAAGGATTTTTGTTTCGACTTTCTGGCAGTGATGACCTCCCCAGGAGAATATGCCTCTTGCAAAGGACCTCATCAATCCCTCCTCAGAAGAGAAGAGGAAACACAAGAAGTGCCTGGTGGAGACCCCCAACTTCTATTTCATAGACATGAAGTGCCCAGGATGCTATAAAATCACCACTGTCCTCAGCCATACACAAACAGTAGTGTTGTGTGTTGGCTGCTCCACTGTCCTGTGGTGGAAAAGCAAGACTTACAGAAGGATGCTCCTTCAGAAGGAAGCAGCACTAAAAGCATCATGAATTAAGATGAGTGAGGAAACATTCCAATAAACATTTTAGATACAAAAAAAAAAAAAAAAGGATTTTTGTTTCTACCTCCATACATACCAAACGTTTGAGGTGTTCATCATTCCTTATTGATTTGTAAAACTCATTCATGAGAGATAAACCCTGTGATAGCTTCTATTTACCAAGAATCCATGCAGGAAATTCCTTTTATTAAAAAGAATCCCATTACGTCCTTTAATCATTTGTTGCGGAGACGGTTTGGAAGAAGAGTCGGAGTCTGGAAATGCATTTACTAACATGGATAAGGGAGAGGAGGAATGGCAAGAAATGGCGATGCTAGCATTCCCCACCCCTGTTTCCATGGCTTTTTATTCTTTCTTACAATGTTTGCTTTGTAGTTTATTATTAGCTACTCTCAGGTTAGTATATACAAACTACAGCCGGTTCCCACATTCAACCTCAAGGCCACCACCGTGTTTTCAGCTATCTCTTCTCAAGTATGCTTTTCCCATCCTCATCCCTAGAGCAAGAAGTCTCAGAATTGGTCAGGTGTTTGCGCCCTTCCTGCAATGTGTCCGTGTGTGCAAGTCCACACCTGCTTCTGATGACCTTGTTGCTCCAAGCACCAGGCATTCTGCCAGGACTGAAGGCATCTCTTACATCATTTAGTCAATTCCCATCTCACAGAAACTATGAGATATAAAATTAACAAGGTTCCCACGTAAATCTTTAAAATCCAACCTGTGGCCCACATTTAGTGTCCTTGTAATGTTATCATGCTATACATTTTCTTTTATTCCTGGTCCTTTCCTGTCCTTTCCTTATTTCTCTTTCTCCCTGTATGCATGTTAACCTCCTGCTGACACCTCAATTTTGCTTTATGTCTTAAATGGCTTAAAGTCCTTTCTGGAATAAGGTGAAATACAATTATATAAATATTTTTACTATTTGCTAACAATATTTATTATGCAATAGGACTTGCCAGAGGTCATCCAACATTTTTATGGAAACACCTTCTGTTACCTCTGGGGTGATGTGAAATCCAGCGCCGCCCTAGCGGTATCGGGGAGAAGGAGGAGGAGGACAGTGGTCTTGAGTGTTGTCCCTCGGTTCTTCCCCACTGACACAGCAAAGAATTACAGTTTGGCGAGATTTAGAAAAAGTGAAATTTATTGAAAGTACATTTTAGGAGATGGGCCACACTATGGAAGGCTGAAGCCCTGTGGAATTTAGGAGAAGAGATAAGTCAGTAGGCCCCAAACGGAGGAGCAGGTTTTCAGCAAGGAACTGTAACAATGCATAAATGGGAGAGTGTTTATATTTGGGCCATGATGGGAGGTCCTAGATACTCTGTATGTGAAGTCATCATGACTGACAGTTGGCTGCTATATGGCTCTTTGCCTACTGCACATTTGCTTGCCTAGAAGTCAGTGTGTTATAATTAAATTCATGAACTTCCAGGCATAGTCATGAGATTATAATGCTGATAGAATGAGACTAAAGTTAAAGGCAGTACTTTCTGCACATGCGGTTTTGGCTGGTTTAGCCAGCCAGCAATTTTCATATCCTTTGAGCCCTAGGATTTGGGGTAATTTGTAACCCTAAAAGAGAGGTATTCCTGAGAGGTACTTAAAGAAGGTCTTCAAGGGAAGTTTCTATGGTTACAGAGCTGAACCTTTGCTCCTGTCATTCATGCCTGACTACCTAACATTTCTATAAGAAGAATTTGAAAAAGCTCCAAAAATTATTTTAAACAACAGGGTTGGGGGTGAAATTCAGATGAGGCTATATTCAAAATGGGATTGACCATATATTGTTGGAAGATGGTATGGGGGCAGGAAGGGTTCAGTGTCTATTTTTTTCATTTTTGTGTACTTAAAGTTTTCCATAGAGAAGAGTTCAATACGGGGTGAGAGGAAATCTCATCGAAAGCATGTTAATATTTTGATATATTTAATTTTTAAAAAATATTTCATAGTTGAAAAATATGAAATCTCTCTACACACAAACAAATTAATGTCTTTTCTTTCTCTATTACATTCTTTTGTGTATAACAAACCCCAAAATGGGTCTGGCAATTACATCCATTACTATTATCACAATAAATTCTATGTGTGCTCTGAATGAGGAATTTGGGAGATGAGTATACCTCAAAATGTTACCCCCAAATGCCCTGGTTACATTTCAAACTTCAAATGCAAAATTAAGCCAACCAACCAGATCTGAGAAATGTGTAATTAAGCTAACGGTCTTTAACGAGTGAAGGGCAACAAGTATTTCTTCGATATCGAAAAGAATTAACTATTCCGGGAAGCATTACTTTAGGCAGAAGCAGAAATAATGTTCACATTAGGTGACAAAGGGGTATTTATGAGAAAGGGAAGAACAATTACATCAATAGAAAAAAGGTATCTCCATAGTGCAGAAAAGCTAACAGCGATGTTAATTCCAAACAATGTTTTTAATTTTCAGTCCAGTTGTCATTAACTGCTTTCTTGTTATCTTTGCATTTCTTCAGAGCACAAGATTGCTTTAGGCTCAGTTCAAAGGTTCTTTTACCATTTTACCATTTCAAATGTGTGAAGCAAAGGACTTGCAAAGCAGTTCCTCAGGGACGGCAGCTCCAACTCCATTTTAAAGTGGTTCCATTTATTATTTTTTAACATTCTCCAAACAGAAAAAGGAAACGTAACCAGAGCATTACTGTCGATTGTAAGCACAGCAAATCCTTGAATAATGTAATTTCATTATAACATTGATGAGATGGCACAGGAACTTAACTCTTGTTTATATCTTAAACTCTTAATAAAATTGGTTTCATTGTGTGTCATTTAGCTTACTCAAAGTCAACCACGTTAAGTGAGGACTTACTGTATTGTTTGCAGTTTGAAATCTAAGCTACTTCATTTACATCCTAGCAAAGCCAATTCCCCTACAAAAATCTCACTAGTTTGGTTGGGCTTTCTCATTATGCTTCAAGGAATTTTCACACTGGAGGAATTTCTGGATTAAAGGAGAAGCAGGGATTTAGTGATTTAATTACATAAACAAGTACAGTTTATTATAGAACCAAAACTGGCCTCTCAGCCTCAAGAAAAAGGGCACTAATGAAGAAATGTAGGCCTAGGATTTCAGCTCCCTATTAGACCACTGTCGTCCATGTCTCCAGCAGTATACAATGCTTCATTTATCCATAAATCATCTTTTGTTGCTCTCCACTTTTCATGTTGTTTTTCTCCCCTTAATTGACTTTAACTTTTCCAGAAACGGAAGCCATGTTTTCTTGTTCTCCCTAGGAATCAAGTTTGCCCAATACTGGTTAATTCTATATCTGAATCAAAGAATCATTGTCTTTCATTTGTGAAGAAGAGGCAACTCACCCACTATTGGTATAGTACCTTTTGAGTTTTGTTTTTTATTTTGCTGGGAAGAGATGTGTGCTCTCATCTACACTCTGGTTGGGAATCACAGAAAACCGAAGGCATAAACAATGGTTCTCATTTACCATATCACACTTATTTGCTCTTAATTTCAGGGTGCCTTTAAAGTGTTAGGCAGTTATCACACGTATTCTCTCATCTTCACACTTGTACATAATGGATGGCAGGGACCATATTCAGTTTTCTTTTACTCTCTGAATTTGTCCCTTCAGGTCTTATCAGTTCTTGTGGAAAATGCTCTTCTCTGCCTATCCATCCAGTATTAGAAAAACAAGAGCAACTGAAAATACACAATGTTCCTAGGGAGCAAAAGAACTAAAAAGTTGTTTTTGAACTTTTAATGTATAATTAACAACTTCAGATGTTGAGGAAAGAACCGAAGAGTAGCCAAAAGAATGCTACTGGGCCCCACCTCTGCTTTTGGATCTCAAGTCCTGATTCAATGAATTCAAATGTTGCTTACCTTTCTGCAGATGAGTAAATTTAGAATCATTTACAAGTTCATTTGGATTTATCTAAATAGCAGAGTTTTAAAGTTAAAAATTTTAACACCTATGAACCCATCACAAGAACCATAAGATAAACAACATACAATAACCTGTGTTCCCCTTTGCCTCCTACATACCCCATTGGTAACCACAATCCTTTTGTCCATATTATAAAGAGTATTATAAGGTATATAGTCTTCTGAGACTCTTTTCACTCAGTATTTTAAATCACACTCACTCTTGTAGTACATTCCCATTTAAATTGGAAGTAGCTTTGTTAAATCCTACAATGTTACATATCCCTGCTCCAGCTGCTGCGGCTGCTGCTGAGGCTGCTGCTGCTGCTAATAAAAATGCATTAAGATGCTGCTCCTGAAGCACTGGAGATAAAGTAGACCCATTTCGTGGATCCTAGCCTAGAGACAGCTCCATCTCTCCCACAATGACCAAGAGTTTATCCCAGGGGCACACTTTCTTGCACTGTTACAAGCAAGGTACTCTCTTTGTAGGCCCTTATTCTTCCTCCTACCACAATGGACTGAATTAACCCATTTCCCAGGTTGTCCTGAGAATATTTTTCGGTGGAGCTTGCAGCTGCAGCATTTACCCAAAGATAATTTGTGGATTACAGTCCTAACAGTACCCCAAAGTTTGCCATAAAATATCTCACTTTATTATTTTCGCATGACTCTAGTATATTGATAGTCTTTGGAAACAAGTGACATCATTCTATTTATAGCATTCTTTTTTTAGTAGTGGTATTCCCATTTACAAAATAAGTAATTCTAGATCGTTGACAATGTCAAATCCTAAAAAACACAGCATTCCTATGAATGATGTTAGCATCGTTCTCTAACTGTTCTTAGCCTAAGATTCATTTGATGAATCCCACTGATGTATACATCTGTTACACTAGATGGATTAGAGACAAATTCTGTTTAGAAATAACTCCAAGAAGTTTTTATTTTATTTTTACACTAAAAACCAGTCATATTTGCTTCATCCTCAAAGAGCGTGTTTATGTAAAATTAAATTACCGCCAGAAGCGAGCTGCACTGTTTTTTTCTAAACAGGAAATGGGTTAAGTTAAAGTGGAATGTAATTTTTATTGGTACTCCACCCAATTTTCCAGTTGCAGATCCGTAAGTCTAGAGTAGACAGTTATTGTTACAGGTAGAAATCCCAAGTACTGGTGTTAAGTAGTTAGGGAGGCACTCGAAGAAAGAAGCACAGGCCCAGTTCTATACCTATAGAAACTTCCCTTAAAGACCTTCCTTAAGGACCTCCCAGAAACACCTCCCCCTTTAGGGTTACAAATTATCCCAAATCCTAGAGCAAAGGCCATAAAAGCTAGTGACTTAACCAGCCACAAATATATGTGCACAAAGTACTACCCTAACCTGCCCATAACTTCAGCCTCGTTATACCACCATCATTATAGTATCATGCCTACCCCTGCAGGTTCATTAATCTAGTTATAACAGACTGAATTCTGGGTAAGCACCTGCACAGTAGGCAGTGTTATATAGCAGCCAACTGTCATTCAAGGTGACCTCACACATCTAGGATTTCTCATCATGGCCCAGACCTTCCCATTTCTGTGTTGTGACAGCCCTCTTTGCTGAAAACCCACTCCTCCTTTGGAGTGTACTCTTATCTTTTCACCTCCCAAATTCCACTGGCTACTAGTCTTAATGTAGCCTGTCTCCTTTTGAAACTGTACTTTCAACAAATCTTACCTTTTCTAAATCTTGCCAACCTGTAATCCTTTGCTGCATCGGTAGGGAAGAACCAAGGACCCCCCCACCCCATGCTGCCGGGGTGACAATGGATTTCACATCACCCTAGAGATAACACTGGCACTCCAAGTCTCTGAGCTTCCACTCTGCCTTCCCATGCAGAAAAGCATAAACCATATACATAGCAGGGCAGGATATGATGTATGTGATCTATCATGCATTCCATCTCAATTTGAATCCTGGCTCTGCTGCTTCCTAAGCTGCACATCTTGAATAAGTCACTTACCCTCTCTGTACTTGTTTCCTCACTTGTGAAATAAGGGCAACAGTACCCACTTTGTAGGATTATGGACATTAAATAAGTTATTGTACATAAAGTACTTCATACTATGTTTCAAGTACTGCTATATGTGTTAGTATTTTACATACTGTGTATACACACACACATACACACACACACCCCATATATATATATATATGGTATCGTATATTTTTTATATTTGAGAACATTCAGCAAAGCTAACCTAGCCTCATGGAAGTCCCTCTCTACAGTGCCTGATTGTATTATTTCCCTTAAAACCTGGTGAATAAATGAATGAGCTACAACACATCACCAACTCATGATCTTTAGCCAGGGAACCCCTGTGCCTCTTATGAGGCCATATCCAAAAGCAGAAAAGATCCAAATCCCCAGGAATGGAGATATTCTCTCAGCCTGATCCATCCTCCTCAGACTCTGGCAACCTCCATGACTTCAAGGACTTAGCTTGGTGGTTCTGGTTTGGGAAGCAAGTTCTGGCCCCTTTGATAAATGCCAAGCATTGCTATATTACCCCACTGCCTCCCACATACCTCATTGGTTATCAAAAGGATTTGAGAGAATATTTTTTTATTGAAGTTACAGGATTAACCAATACAGAGCTACAGTCTGTGGACATCCTACAATACTTTCTCAGAACCACTAGAAAGTAGCGACATGGCACTGAACAAGTTTTATCATCCAGGTAGAAGTAAAATATTGGCCAGGATTCTGGACTTATAAGGGAAATCAACACCATTGACCATTCCCA
Organism: Cynopterus sphinx; assembly: GCA_030015415.1. NCBI lineage: Eukaryota > Metazoa > Chordata > Mammalia > Chiroptera > Pteropodidae > Cynopterus > Cynopterus sphinx. Next base: position 36,100,810 of record CM057386.1, read on the forward strand.
ACTTTCCTCCAATATCTACGTACCCAAACCTACCAAGAGCAAGAAAACAAAAACGATGTAAACAGCATCCATATTCTATTTTCAAACAGAGGGGCAGGTAACCAGAGAATTAGAACTAAAAATGCTTAGAGGCTTGCTCAAAGTGATCTGTCTTGGCCTTCTGACCCTAGAATGCCTTGTGACACAATGGCTATGGGAATGGAATTGCTTCTATGATGGTACACACATTCTAGAAAGGTCAACTCTTCCATCTCCCAAAAGAAGACAGAGAAGAGGCAAAAGGTTAATGAATCCCTGAAATACTGCCCAAGAATCTTTCCAGGGATGGTGTATGACTGTCAGTCCACAAATATGATTGGGAGGAAATCTAGTAACAATGGATGGTGTTGGGAAGAAAATTATCCTAGATGTGGATTCAGCACTAGGATACACTCTTCATTAGAATGAAGTGAGCAAAGGCCTCAGAAAAGATAAAGGCAAAGAGCAAATTAATTAGAACATCATCTTATAGCAAAGGTAGGGCTATTTCCCACCATTAATGTAAAATAATTGTTATCAAAACATATATGGGCCTCTTTAATGGAATTCATGAAACTACAGCAGGGATAGAGGAACCATTTCCAGAATGAAGGCCTATGCCAACAGGGCCTCCTAGTTCCATCTTAGGTTCTAAGAAAAGAACTCTAGTCCAAAAATGACAACAAATACAATCACTATGTGGGACTCAATCAGAGGAAACCAGGCTGAGCCAAGGTGTATTTTGAATGGCTTTCCAAATCCAAAGGTTATCCATATTCTTAATTCCCTCCAGTAATGTACTAAACCAAAAACTGTAAGACATTACAGGTAGACATCTGATTTTTATTTCTGAGCAAACTGATGCTTCTCATTACATCTCATAATTTTTGTGGGAAGAGAAAGGATGAGAGAACATGACATTTTGTCTCCAATTGCAGGGGCATGGAAAGTGGTAAGGATATCCAGCTGTGATAGGCAAAAAGATGCCTTATGCCTGGGGTAGGATTATGGCCAACAGCCCCTCTGGCCTGTGTTCACCTCCTCAAGGGGAGGTTTCCATGGAATGACCATGATTTCCAACATGGCCAGAAAACCCATCGATTCCACTCATAGGACAGATGATTAGAGGAGCTGCGCTCTTCCCTCCCGAGTAACTCAGACTGAAGTAGGGCCGGACAGGCCCACAGAAGGTAGCATGAGAGAAAGTAAACGTGTGACACCTCTCTGTTACATTGTAGAAGGAGACCTCGCCAGCATCATAGTCCAAGAAAATCCCCACCCGCTGAAGAGGGGTCCGCAGGGGGAGGGCAGTCATCGGGGAGGTAAGAGCCCAGTATTCTTTCCCATACCACAAGGACACTGCCCAGAATCCATTCTGGGGAGCTGAGGTTACTCCACCTTTTCTGCACACTGAGTCTTCACAGACACCTATGGTCCACTTGGCTTTATCGCCCACCTCTACCTCCCAGTAATGTCTCCCAGCAATGAAGCATGGAGAGCCCAAGACACAGGGAAACAGATTGAACCGTTCAGGGTTGTCAGGCAGGTCCTGCTGGAGGTAACTGTACCGCACTTGCCGCAGATTATCAGAGAGGATTAGGCTGGGGTAGGCTGTGTCTGGGTCCAGAGTCACATCCACTGCAGAGACAGAGGGCAAGAAGATAGTCAGCTGAGGGCCAAGAGAGCCCACTCTAGAATATCCAGCTTTTTTCCCTACCTGCCTGAGAAGAGAATAAGAGCTCCCTAGCATAGGCTGCATTTATCTTATGATGAAACACATCCTGAGTTTAACATTCAAAAAAATCAGTTTGGATTAGCTCATGACCTTTTTAAATCAGGATATATTAAACATACTGAGATTTTTACCTCCATTCCCTTCTTTCACAACTTAAACCACAATATCTATCTGAATTTGCCACAGAAATTCAGTTTTGGAATTGTGGATAGAGACTGGGAACCTGTAACAATCTGACCACCTTCCAATTCATTCTTTTATATCCTCCATTCCATCAGATCTTTACTTAGTACATTAAATCCTATTCATCTTCTAATGCTCAATGTACAATCCACATCTTCCTCAAAAAGTTGACCTTAAGCAGCCTAGGCCATTTACATTCACTTCCCCTCTCTTAAATCTAAAACTGCCCATATAACACATTCTGGTATTTAGTATTACAGCATTTTGCAATCATGTGGATCTTTCCTGCTTTAAAAGTTCTGATACATATTCTCTCATTTGCTCTTCACATCTTGTTTAGGAAGAAGATTCCCAAACATCCTTCTAAACAAAAGCTCAGGTGGGGGCTACATGAATCCACAAAATGTTCATGATAGGCAACTAGTAGAGGTGACCAAGAACCCCAGATGGTCAGTTCTTGGTTCAACCATCTGTCCACAAAGGTCGCCCACCTCTTTCTCATGTCACCTCCAACCAGACACTAAAATCCAAGGACAGGACAGTATCTTATGCTTTTGTTTCCTCTATAGTACCCTGCACAATGTTAGTGTAGGACATAAACAAGGCATTAATCTCTGTTGAAAGGATTTGGATCAGCCAGTGAACACCAATGAAAGATCTGTCATTTCTGGAGTCCTATGTCATATGTAGAAGGTTGCCATGTGACTATGGAAAGTACACAACTAAGATTTGTGAACCTCTGGGAACAGAGATTTACCCAGTCTCTCTGAACCTTAGGTGAAGGAGATGATCAAGAAGGAGAGTTTCGACACCTGCCCCAAGGCACAGAGATGGGATGACACAAGATTCCTAAACTTTCCCTAGCACTCAGAATGAGTTGAACTCACTCTTTCTAGAAAGATGGCTGCTTTTTACAAACCACACATTGACCAGAGGATGGACAGACAGAGCAGTATATCAGTGTACTAACAGTATTCTACTTTTTGGGAACAGCAGTTTCCACTCTACAATTCTTCACAGCTCCTGAGCTTGACTTCCTCCTATTTCAAAGGCCCATGGCTTTAATTCTTGAAGCATTTTAGGAGGCAAAAATATTGTACACATATAGAAACAAGCAATGGCTTTTTAATGATTGTTGTTTATCATTTTTACACATGTAACCTAAAGGATCCCAAATCAGGCAGTTTCTAAAATCATTCATAATAGCGGTTAAATTCAAAAGGAGTTTTACTACTTTCTCTGTATGATTTTTCTCCTATCACCTACCTGAATATAATTGAGCCTCTCTTAATTCTGAAAAATCAAAAGAGAAAAGAAGTTATGGAAGTCATATAAGTATTTCCAGAAAACACTCAACTGAGGGAGATTTGGTTAGAGACATCATTAAGGCAGTGGTCTCCTTTAGAAACACCAGATTCCCAGTTGTCAGTCATGCACTGATTTCTTCATACAATATATGACTCTATCACTCAGCCAAAGCTTTGAAGGAAGAGAGACTGAGAACTTTGAGTAGAAGAATAACCACATGCCTGGTATTAGTAGCCTATTTGGTCAAACCGAGTCAAGATCAAGTACTCTACCCTCCAGTGTGCAAGCTCGTTCTGAAAGGGGAAACATGGTTCTAAGTTCATATCACACACAACTCTTGGCTTTCATAAGCCACCTCTGTTTTAGGGTCTGGGTGGTTCGAGTGATACCCACTACTATGGTGGGGCAAATAAGACCATTCACTTAAAAGGCACTTTAGAGTTGACAACGTATTTACACAGATATGTCCACAGTAAGCTTTTTAAATGGCAAGAAAAGAATAGAATGAAGGTCATATCTGAACTAATGGCCTCTGGTATTATCCACTGTATTAAATGGAATTTCTCATTTTGCTTATGGACATGGGAATGTCCCCTACACCTATGTCAGTAGATACAAAAATAGTATGTATCCGAATAGATACGATGCTAATGAGGATTCAGCATACTCAGAGATTATAAGGAAACATAATTTGCAATAAATAAGAAAAGGGTTTACCTACAAGAAATGATTTCAGATTCCACAAGACTACCTAGGAATTTTAGCATTTAGTATATAGCTGGCTCTCAACTGACTGTGGAGAAAACTTATAATTGAAAAAAATTTCCTTTAATAACTATAACACTTTATTTAATAAATATAAATATTGGGTTTATTATGAGTCAGACTCCATTCTAAAGACTTTAGAAAAGGCTCCTAATACTTATAACTTTATTAGGTAAGAACTATCATTTTCCTCATTTTACAGATGAAAATTACAGATGTACCTCACTTGGGTTTTTTTGTTGTTTTTTTTTTTGAGTTTTGTAGACACTGTTTTTTTTACGAACTAAAGGCAAGACCCTATACCAGGAAAAAGATTATGACTCATTGAAGGCTCAGATAGCTAGCATCTTTAAGAAATAAAGTATTTTTAAATTAAGGTATGTACATTGTTTTTCTTAGACATGATGTTATTGCACACTTAATAACTACACTACAGTGTAAATACAACTTTTATGTGCACTGGGGAACTAAAAAATTCATGTGACTTGCTTTACTACAAAATTACTGTGGTGGTCTGGAATCAAACCTTCAATATCTCTAAGCTATGCCTGTATGGTGCAGAATCTTTATTAAGGAAGAGCTAGGCCCAGGACCCATTCTCATTCCCAAATCTCTGCTCCTAACCACCTCCCCCCCAAGGTTCCACCTTAGTCAGTGCTGCTCAATTTCTCCTGTACTGATCAGCACTATGCTCACAAGCTGTAGAAACTCAGTGAATTATAACTATAAATACTGGTCCAAGTGAAACACAACGAGGATAGTTCTGTTCACTCTCCCAATTAAAAAATAAAAACAACCACACTAGTTCTGGATTAATTTTTGAATTGCCTATTCTTCTCCATCAATTTAGATTGAGAACTAAGTGCAAAGAGTTAAGACTTCAAATTAAAACAGAGGCTATTAATTGAAAAATGAACAAAGGAAAAGGAAGGTATAAAATACCAGTGAAGGCTGGCAAATGGGTCCCACCCCTTTCCCATTTTCCCATACTTTTAATGCAGATGTTCATCTTCCCAAGAAACTTCAACTTCAAAAGCTCATTAATAGTAGATAAAATTACCTTGGATTTTCTCCATATCTGACTGCATTTTTTCTAAGGAGAGAAAAGAAGATATTCAGTTTGCATTCCACTATCTGGTTGGAAAATGTATCCAGGCAACATGCAGATATTTAGAGCATAAATCCCTTTCCCCTCAGAGCTCTCTTTGCACATTACCTGTGAATTGCTTCAGACTTTCAGTCATGAACAGACATTTTTGGGCAAAAATATGTATTTTCTCTTGCAGATCTGGAGGTGTAATCCAAGGTTCAGGGATCCTGATTCTTTCAGCCCTAAGTTTAAAAAAAAAAAAAAAATGAACCCTTTCCCCAACTCTGTGACTTTCTAGGGACAGGACAGGATCTGGGCTAAATGGGCTAACAGAAGTCAAAAGTCTTTTAAAAAAATCACTACAGCCTTTCCCATATTCTCTTCCTAGACTATGATCCTCCAGACCAGAAAAGGGGAAACACTTTCTCATTTTTTTTAATCCCTCAAAGAACATAGCTCATGGCTTTTTAAAGTGTACTGAATTAAATTGGATTTAAAGCCAGAAAGCACTAGATTCTATAACGAAGTCCTTAATATTCATGGTGGGCAATGAATGACCTAGAATCCTCAGGTTCACAAACATGGAGAGAATGACATCTTCAGATAGATGGTACTCTCAGGACAATACCTAATTACCCACGCCCTTCAAGGGGTCTATGGTAAAGACAGATTGCTAGTTGGGGGGATACCCACAAATATCCCATTTCCCATCTTCCAAACTTTACTAGATTCATGGCTACCCAGTCTAGATGTGACCCTGTGACAGAGTTCTGGCCAATGAGAGGTAAGAAGTATCTTGTGGTAATTTAAGAAGTCTACTTAAAAAGAAATGTGATGTGACACATCTCCCGCCTGCTGGTTGGCATTCTAGCAACTATCTTGGACTATAAGAATGAGGATCATACCTTAGGGATGGCAGAAGAGTGAAAAGAAAGAAACCTGAGTCTGATGATCACTGGAAGCACCATACCAGCCCTGGGTACATGTCTTAAATGGTGACAAAATGTTTTATTATGTTTATGCCTTAAGCTAATGAAATTTTGGGTTTCCTAGTCCCTATAGCCAAACCCATACCTAATGTCAAAGTACTAGGATCTAAGGGATCTATCTCTCTATCTTAGGTCAGAACTAAACTGGCATCAAAAAGTAACAAGAAAGGCAGTATTTCCTCTGGTCATCTGTCTAGGACAGTTACAAGTACCGACTTATCTCGATCCTAGGGGCCTTCAAGAAACTCAATTTTAAAAGCATGATTCTATCCACATAGCTCTCTGAGCCAACCTACTTCATCTATGAGGCCCTCCCCCATCTCCTCAAATGATTCCACATAATCAAGCTACATTTCCTCTGGAGGTTTTCACCACTGAAGATTTCAATCAGATTCAAAGTTCTGCTCCCTCAGAGTCAGTTTCCACCCCTGTAGGTACTCCACCAAACATTTACATTCCCAAGGCCTATGTGGTTTGCCATCACCATCTGCCTGCAAACACAACTTTGCCTTGGCTTCTTGCCCACTCTGAGCTTTCCCTGCTCAGTCTTGTCCCAACACACAGGGAGCTCTCTCTTCTTCACTTTCCATCTAATGATACAGCAAAGAAATAACAAGTAAGAGCCAGAATCCAGGTAGTTATCACTAATTATATAACTAAGCTGGTCATACCTTTCTTAAGACACGTTTTCCCTAATAGGGGAAAACAAAGGTGGGTGGCGGGTGGGGGTTCAACTAAAAGAGAAAGGATTCTAAAATGCTTAGGAAGTAGCACCCATAAGATACCAATGCCCTCTGCTCAAGTCCCTATAAGTCTCCACCCTCCCTATGGAAGAGTCCTCACAAACCACCAGCACCTCGCCAAGTGAGCCCCCTACTCCACCCCATCCCTCTTAAAATCTGTCAATAATTTCTGAGTTTTAATGAGAACAGTTGTGGTCCATCTAATTTCTTTGCACACTAGTAACTCTGTTCAATGAAAGACAGGGTATGTGTCTATCTAGTAAGATGTCCATCTCAGGCTCTGCGTTCCTTTTGGGATTTATAGGGAGACAGTTTTCCTATGTTAGATTTAATACTGGGGAGAGAGAAAACTGTACCTGCTCAATGTGTCCCCGATGTCCTATAAGAAAAAAAGAAAAGGATAACCATAAGAAGTCATTCGTAACTTGTTTTCTTTTATAAACATTTGCTGAAAACCCAACGATGGGCTGGTGTCCTCCTCCTGCAACACTAGTCAAGGATCTCAGAATTTAAATTTACTATCTCAAGCATCCCACCCTTGGGCCACAACTATCCAGCTTGCTTCCTTTAATTTTCTTTGTGAAATAATTTCAAATACACAGAAAAGCTGATAGTACAAAGAGCTCCTGTATACTCTTCCCAGACTTAACCAGATTATTATAACCATATTTATATCCTCAAGATCATTTGAGAGATCATTGTTTACATTAAATCCCTTTATTCCTTTATGCTTCTATGTGCATTTCCTAAGTACATTATCTTATATAACTACAGTATAGTTATCAAACTCAGGCAATTGAACACTGACACAATATGTTTATCTATATTAATCCATAGTCCATATTCTAATTTAACCAACTATCTTAATAATGTTCTTTACAGCTATTCCTCCCCCAACCCTCCAGGTAATCCAGGATCATTTGCTGCATTTAGTTATCATAACATGTGTCTTTAATCTCAACAGTTCCTCAGCATTGATATATCTTCCATGTCATTGACACTGGTTTAATATAAGGTAGTAATTACAGAATGTCCCTCCATTTGGATTTGTCAGATATTCCCCTCATGATTAAATTCAGGTTGTACCGTCTTTGACAAATGTATGCTGTGTCCTTCTAAAGGTTCACAATATCTGTTTGTCCCCTATTGGTGACATTTTGATCACTGTTAGCTATTATTTTTCCTTTTGTTATTAATAAGTAACCTAAAAGTGATACTTTAAAATTATGTTAATATTTCAATCTTTATTAAACTTTCCATCCTTAGATCTGACATCCATCAATAATTATCATCTGACTTATGATGACTGCCAATTGATAATTTGCTAACTCCAAAATTCCTTTTATATAAGTCAACATTTTACTAGAAAAAAGAAATTTACCTTATTTTTTAGTGTGGACTCATAGATTCTTAAATTATTTAATAAATTACAATCTATCACTGTTCTTATTTATTTTGATGCTCAGAACATCTTAGACTGGCTGGAGAAAGTCTCTGTCACTCATTCTATCCCCTCCCATTCCATTCTCCCCAGAATCCCAGTGTTTTCTGGTTTATCCTTCCACTGTTGCCTTTGAAAAATAAGCCAGATACATGTATTTTCCAATTACCTTTTCTTTTTTTACACAAAAAGCAATATATTTTATGTTTTACACTTTGATTTTTTTTTCTTAAGACTATATCCTGGAAAACACTTTCTATCAGTTGATAGGTATATTCTTTATTCTTCTTTACAGCTGCAAGGTATTCCATTAAGTATGTGTGTCTATGTGCTCAAATAATTGACTCACTAGGTTTGGGAGATGGGTTGTGGCCACTATTTTGCAATTACAAACAATGTTACATCAAGTAACCTTATGCATTTCTACCTTTGTAACGTCATACTTAGGTATATCATGAAGGTAAATTCCTAGAGTTCTTGGTCAAAGCCTAACTACATATATAAATACTGCCAAAATGATTTGCATTGCCACCAGCATATGAGATTATCTTTAGCAATAGTGTACTGAATTAGGAAAATTAGGAAAATAAAATTAGGAAAATTTTCCTATTCAAATGGGTAGAAAGGGCATTTTAGTACGGCTTTAATTTGTATCTCTTATTAAAAAAAAAAATACAATAAAACATTTTTTCACAAGTTCTGGTCCAATTTTGTGTTTCTTTTGCAACTTGCCTATTCATGTCGATAGCTCGTTTTTCTACATAACTTGTCTCCCCCCACTTCAATTTTTAAAAGTTCTTCATATATTATTTCTATTTGTGATATTTGTTGCAAATATTCTTTCAATTTGACACTGGTTACAGTGTGCGTGTGTGTGTGTGGTGTGTGTGTTCTTTATGTTTTGTCAATTGCTTTAATTATATAGGCTTTGTTGTATGTTTTAATATCTAATTGTGCCAGTTCCCACCTTGTAGCTCCTCTCTTTCAGTATTTCCTAACAATTTTTGTGTGCTAATTTTTCTATCTGAACTTTTCTATCACTTTATCTAGCTCTAGAAAAGTGTTGTATTTTTATTGAGATTGTATTAAATTTATAAATTAGCTTATGAAAAATTGACAACTTGATGACTTTGAGATGTCTTATCTAAGAATATCTTTTTATTAGCTCAAGTCTACTTTGTTTTTCAGGAGTGTTTTATAATGTTCTCCACACAGGTTTTTGCGCATTTTTTATAAGTTTATTCCCGATTTTTTGTTTTTGTTTTTGTTTTTTTTTTTTGCAGTTAGAAATGGGCCTTCCTCTTCTGTTTTCTAGTGGCTGTTATCTGTGCATATGAAGGCTGTTAATTACTATATGTTAATCTTATATCCTGCTGCCTTTCTGAATTCTTTAGTTTCAACATTCTTTAATTTACCATTATGTATTGTATCATCTCCAAATAAGACAGTTTAACCTCTTTTTCAATTCTGGTAGTTGTCACTGTCTTCTCTTATCTAACTAAATTGGTTAAAAACTACAGTACAATGTTAAATAGAGGCAGACAATAGTGGGCATCTTGTCCTGTTACTGACCTCACTGGGAATACCTCTAATTTCACCATTAAGTAATATACAGCTTGCTTTTCCAACAACTTCCACCATAACCACTCTGATAATCAAGACCCCCCTCCTCCATGGAGTCTATGGCTCCTCTTACTTTCTCTACTTTCCTTATCATCCAGTTTTGATTTCATAGTCAATCAGTTTAAAAACATTCTCACAAATACCTTCTACCTTAAATTTAAAAAAAAAAATTTCTATGGCTCACTTTGGCAGCACAAACTCTCAAATTGGAACTGTGAACAAAAGTTTAGCATGGCCCCTGCACAGAGATAATATTCAAATTTATGAAGCATTTCATATTTTTCATGTTTATAGCAGCACTATTCACAATAGCTAATATGTGGTAACAAAATGTCCATCAACTCATGAACGCATAAACAAAATTTGGTATATATTCACACATACAAAATTTGGTAATAATCCATATGGATTATTCAGTTATAACAAATGAAGTACTGGTAAATGCTACAATATGGATGAACCTTGAAAAAAATATGCTTAAAGAAGACACAAAAGGCCCCCTACTGTATGAGTCTACTTACAGGCAAACCCATAGAGGTACATAGCAAGAGTAGTGGTTGCCAGTAGATAGAAAGGTATGAGAAATGGGTACAGGCTTCCTTTTGAGGTGATAAAGGCATTCTGGAACTACATAGTTATAAAGATTGCAAAACACTTGTGAGTTTACTACTGAGTTATGCACTTGGAAATGGTTGCAATAGTGGATTTATGTTAAGTATATTATCACAATAAGACAAAACAAAACAAAAACCTCAAGTCCATCTTGCAAAGCCCTAATCTTGGATGAGCACAACTACCAGCTTTCCCTAAACCTGTATCAGAACAGTCATGGTCTGAAAAAGCAAAGCAGACAACAGGGCAGACGGCTTCCAATATAAACTGAAATTCACTAACGAAGTACTATGTCTCACAAACCAACTGGCTTTCCCATACTCTAAAACAATAATTTCAGAACTTTCCCACATTCTTCAAAGCTCATATTTTCTCTAACTCCTTCTTAACAGATCATCTTGCTTTCCAACTTCAAAAGAGAATAAAAGCCACCAGGTTTTCACAAACCTCAAACCTGCCTGCACCTACCTCCCCCAAACCCTTTCTTCCCATACTATCTTCCAAACTAACTCCCACGCACATGCTTTATTTCCCATTCCCAGCTGCCTTCTCAAGAACAACACGTTGGTGAATAGCCAGCCCATTTTTATAGCTTCAGTGATTTCCTCACCTTGTTCCTTATTAACAGACTCTCCTCCTCACACGTTCTTTTAAAATGTTTAACTAGTTTCTTTTAACATCCCTTCCCATGAAGCCCCACAATCTGACCTTATCTCCAAGTATTTTCTTGCATCTCCTTCAGTCTTAACTTCTTGAAATAGTCATCTTTCCTTACAGTCTCCATTTATCCTACTTAGTCTCTAAACTCTAAGGTGGCTCCTGCCCAAATCGTTCCACTGCGGCAGTTCTACATGAGGTTATCAACGATGGCCATGTTTTCAAACCCAATGGATATCAAACCCTTATATTATTTCTCAAATCTGTTGTCTACTCCCATCTTCCTGAAATAGTCTTCCTTCCTGATTACAATCTGCCTCTCTGGTCACTTCCTCTCTTTGCAAGCTCTTCCTTCTCTCCCTGGCAAATGAAATACTGGTGTTCATTAAGGATCAAAGCCGAGCCTTATTATTCTAACACAGGAGTTGGTAAGCTTTTTTAATAAAAGGCCATACAGTCTCTGTTGCAACTACTCAACTCTGCTGTTGTGGTGGAAAACAACAGTTGCTACATGATAAATAAACGTGGGTATGTTCCAATAAAATGTATGGAAAATGAAATTTTAATTTTATATAATTTCATGTACACAAAATAATAGTCTTCTGATTTTTCCAACCACTTAAATATGTAAAACCCCTACTTAGCGCACAGGACATACAAAAACAGGTAGTGGGCCAAGTTTTTTAATGACATTTATCAATACCTATGATACCTGTTTGTTTGTGTCTTTATTGTCTGATCTCAATATTAGAATATAAATTTCAGGAGAGTTTATTCACCTCTTAATCCCAGTGCCTAGAATAATGCCTGACACAGACAGACAATTCATATATGTTGTACAAACAAATAACAGAGAGGTATTAGCTCATTTCCCATGGCCTCACTGAGTTAGGTCTGCTGCAGCTTTATCATCTACACTATAAAGGTTAAATTGGCTGACCACTACTACTTAAGTGCCTGTTATTTTGTGGCTATGGTAATGTACATGTATGTTAAGATACTGGAGTAAAGAGGGTCTTTAAATGGCATGTGGACCAAACCCATCACTAGGTAATGAGTAAATGAGGTCACTGAGGCCCAGAGAGGTCAAAAGCCCTGCCTGTGATTAATGCAAGATAAGCCTGGGCAGTAGACCTACCCTCAGTGCTCTTTCTGTGATACAAGTCATGTCAACCAGAGCTTCAATTACTGTACGTTTCCCCATTGACATGCCTAACAGAGATTGGCAAGTCATTGCTACTCCCACAGAATTGACAAGTGAGAAGGGGGACCCTGAATACTGCTTGGCAAAGACAGAAGGGAGATCTTTTAGCAGGAGCCACCTTGGAAGGGTGCTCTAAGCCTTACCTGCAGAAGCTCTCTAGTAGGCTGCTGCTGCTTTTCTTCCAGCTGGGCAATCAGGCTACTGAGGTGGGAGATGTTGCAAGAGAACTGGGTGATGGCACCATTGATGCTGTTGTAGATGGCCAAGTCTAGCTCCTCAAGGCGGGCAAGGAGGCGATATTCATGCTCTTTCAAGGAGTGATACAGCTGCTCAAACTCCCAAATAATCTTCTCTCTCTCCATCTGGGTCAGGCTCTTTGCAGATGGCAGGAAAGGGCAGTGAAGAGAAAAAAGGTTCACTTCTCGAGCCCTTCACATTTCTCCCCCAGCTACTCACCCAAGAACCTCATTGTTTCATCCATTTATACTAAAACAGACATCTTGTCTGCTCACTTGTTTTTTCCGTTCCTTACTGACTAAATACATAATGGCTCAGAACTAAATTACCCCAGTGAAAATTAAGACACAAGTCCGTGCCTCAGGAATTCAGTCAAGTGAGAGTTAGGTTCCGTAGGATACATGTAACTATGGATTAATAAGTAAAGGCAGGGTGACAGCCTGAGGTAGGAGAAGTTGTTACAGTCTTCACAAAAGCAGTGTTCACACAGAATCTTGTAAAATGAACAGGAGTTTACCGTGTGGTTAAAGACCAGGAGAGCTTTCCAGGCACAAGAAATGGTACAGGCAAAGAAGTAGAGAGAGAAGGCAATCAGTTCTATCTGGCTGGAGGAACTTGAGCGCTGAGGGAAGAGGCCAGAAAAGGTAACAGGCCAGAACATACTTTGCCTGGCAAACTCAGGAGCAATGACTTTATCGCAACTGGGAGCCATGAAAAACTATCAGGGAAGTGACATGGTCAGATATGTGGCCTGTGGAGGATAGTTTGGAATACTCAAGCACAATTTCTATAATAATCTTCACATAATGATCTTGACGGGTTGCCTTAAGCCCTTCACATGTCATCTCTACACTCTATCTGGCCTTCAAGGATGTTCACTGGGGCAGGTTTATTTGCCAAAGTTTCTCTGTCCTTGCTTCTCTACCCTACCTCCCACTGACAGGGCTCTAACACTTTGTTTTAAAAAAAGTGTAGGGAAACTCCCTTTGTTTACTCCCTAGGAGTAAATTTTATTAGCCCATAGTCACACCCTTATTTACATATTGTCTTTAGCGGCTTTTGACCTCTAACAGCAGAGTTAAGTTGCTGGAACAGATAGCAGTCCCCAACTTTTTTGGCTCCAGGGACCAGTGCTATGAGAATATAATGCCTGATGATCTGAGGTGGAACTGAGGCTGTGATGCTAGTACTGGGGAGCTCCACAAATACAGATGAAGCTCTGCTGGCTTGCCTGCTACTCACCTCCTGCTGTGTGGCCCAGTTCCTAAACAGGCCATGGACAGGTACCAGTCCACAGCCCAGGGTTTGGGGACCGTAGGTAACAGAGATGATATGGCCCACAAAGCCAAAAAAATTTATTATCTGGTCCTTTACTGAGAGTTTGTTGACCTATTTAAACTGAACTCCTGAGAACCTTTCATCACTAACCATCCCTCTAACCACCCTTCTTAAGAACTTACTGTGTAACACAGTGCTGCACAAATGCCTTTGTTTATAAATTCTTTTGATAAAATTATACTTCTCCTTAGCTGGGTAAGTCTCTCAAATACATAAAAGACACATTATAATCTTAAAAAAAAAAAAAAGAAAGAAAAAGAAAATTAAAGCCATAAGAGACTTTGAAGATCAAGTAAGACTATGCTTCTCAAAGGGAACACGATAGGCGGACCTGGTGCGGGGAACAATTCTGCCTGGCATGGGCTGTTTCTTGATTGCGGGACATCTAGCACCGCTGTCCCACTGTCCCCAATCGATTCTTCAAGTAACAACCAAAGAAACCCACACACCGTTGGAGGAAAGGAAAGGGTAGTATTAGCCTTGCTGAAGATTAAGTCTAGAACAACCTACCCATTTCACAGATGATCAGAGGCCTAGAGAGATTGTATTTATCCAACTGGCTAGTGTCAGAACCAAGAAGTATGTCCAGGTACCTTGATTATCAGAGAAAAGCCGTCTCCCCTCCCTGACAATCCTCCGACAGAGGACAAGATTATGTGTATAATGATTCAACTCCACTCAAGCTCACTAGAAGATTCTCCAACCATCATACCTACTTTCAAGCAAGGGAAGCTGAGGTTTCGGCAGATTGTATAGGCAGAACAAGTGGTGGCATCTCAGGGCATCATGAGAATAAGTTTCCTGTTTAAAAGTTCTCTGCTACACCCTGGCCAGGACTGACAAAATTTCTCACAAGAAAATGTTAGATAATACTAGTCTAAGTTTACATGCAAATACCTCTAAATGGTGGGAATTTTTAACATTTATTGTTTAAAAAATGCTGTAAAACCTAAATGGTGGATATATACATTATAAAAGCCTCTGTATTTTTTGTTTTGGTTTTCAAAACAAAACCCCCAAATAATCTTATCACAAATTAGCACATCAACCACTTGCTAAGGGCTTAAGAGTTTGGGGGACAGAAACAAAATGAAAAGTTCAGAAATGGAATGACGTCAAGAAAAGGACACTCCAGCAAGAAGCAAAAGTGGAGCTTAGGCAAAGCCACTGTCAGCATCTGTCTATCAAATGGTAGGTACTATAGGAGGCTGACTATGTCCAAGAATTTCACCTATGTCAGCTTTGTCATGGGTCAACACTGATCTGCACAAAGCTAGCCGGTTAAATTTCTCATAGGTCAGATCTCCAGGGGTTCTAACCTTGGCTCTACCATTCTTTTCCAAAAAATGTGGGAATCCTTTGGTTCTCCAGGTGAGTTCTCAACTTCCATATGGCATAGTTCCACCTTCACCAGGAAGTTCTGGGTGACTTGACAAGGTTAAGCTTTACAAAAGAGGGAGTAACCAGCAGTAGTGATATTATCTGTGAATTCCAAAAGTCCTTACCAACAGTTCAGCTCGTGCCTGCTCCCCTTGTGCCCGACGCCTCTTCTTTAAGTCTTTCACTCTTTTTAAATGGTCCAGCTGGTTCTGGATTTGCTCCTAAGAAAAGCAAAAACAGTTGAGCAGTTCAGGATTAGGGAGACCTTAGCATCAGCATGGCTATTCTGCTTATCACACAAGCAACCCACAGTTCCTGATGCTAAATCCTGGGTTAGATCCTGTCCTTGGACTACACTGTCACCACCAGGACACAGGGGGTCACCACACTTCTTTGGCAGTTTGCAATTAACTTAAATTGTCAATTTCCTGCCCCTGGAAGGATACTAACTGCGAGGCCTAGTGGAAAGGTAATTGGACTAGGAGGCTTGAAGTTAAGTTGTAGCTTTTCCCAAGTAGCATACTGAGGAAATGACTTTGTTACCATGTTATTGTTTAACGGTGCTAGTCCGTTGGTTCAACAGTTCACAAAGGGCTCCACAGATCATCTAACTTAATCTTCATAATAACTGTGTTACCTCCTGTCTCAGAGTGATTAACAACTTAGGCAGTAAGAGAAAGGGGTTCTTTTCCATGAGCTTCTAGAATTGAAAAGAGAACTGGGAAGTGCTGCGGAGATGCTTAGAGACTAGGTAGGCATCTACTCGAAGTGTATACATCCAGTTAACGTGCTTTGCCTCAGATCAACTAGGAGCCAAGAGTACGAGAGTCTCTGAGGCCCGCCGACGTGTACGTGGTTTTACGCGCATTTTTTAGGTCAAGGTCGGGGGTCTCCGTGAGCCATCTTTACGTGTAACGTGCCCGTGAGCCGGTAAACATAGGGGCAAATAAGAAAAGGAGAGAGGGGTCGGGGAGGTTTCTGGCTTCCTCACCATCTACAGGTTTTCCTCCCAAATCTGAGTGTCAAGGCTCTGGAGCGGACAGAGAGGAAATGACGGCTGTGAACCACACGTTCGGCTCAACCATTTTCTAGGCGGAAAAAAAGGAAGCCTCTTTGGCTCTCTCCTCCCTTTGTCCGACTCGCGCACCCAGCCTCTTCCCGCTCCGCGCACGAGGCCCTCACCTTGAAACCCTCCACCGCCTCCTCCAGCGGCAGCACGCTGTGGCCGCGGTGCTCCCGCGAGCGGTCGCACACCACGCAGATGGGCATCTGGTCCTCCTCGCAGTACAGCTTCAGGGGCTCACGGTGTTTCTCGCATACGCCCATCTCTCCTCCGGGCCCCGACGGCCGCTCGGTGCGCAACTGCTTCACCAGCTGGGTCACGTTGGCCAGGTGCCGGTTGGGCCGCATGTGCCGCTGCGGGAAGGTCTCCCGGCACTGCGGGCACGACACGTTGGTCTCCGCCGCACCCCAGCAGCGGCTGAGGCAAGCGCAACAGATGTTGTGGCCGCAGTCGAGCATCATGGGCTCGGCGAAGTACTGCAGGCACACGGGACAGGTGGTCTCTTGCTGTAAACACTCGGCCACGCTCCCGGAGGCCATGGCTCGGGCCTGCGAGGGCGCTCGGTCATGGGCCCCGGCGCCCAGCTCTGCGCCGAGCCGAACTCTCCTGCGCTCCCTCCGGTTCGCTGCTCCGGGGCGGCGTGAGGAAGCGAGCTCGGCTGACGGCGGGCGGCGCCCACCGGGCCCCGATCGCAGGCGCGCGGAGCCGCCCCGCGCCGCGGCGCCGGGGCGCGTGAGCTTGGGGCCACTGCGGCCCCGCGGACAACGGCGGCGCCGGGACGCCGGGGGCCCGCTCGGACTCGCGCGCCGAAGGGCCCCGCAACGCCGCGGCCGCGTCGGAGCAGCTCGGCGCGCGCGCGCGGCCCCCGCCCCGGCGCAAGCGGAAGGGGCGGGCTCAGGGGCGGGGCTCGTCCCGGCCTCGCGCCAGCCGAGTGGGCTCCTGGACTTCGGGCCTGGGCTGTGTCCTCCGCTGAAGGACTGAGGAGCGTGGGCCCCTCGCCCCTGGGTGCACTTTCGGGAGCACGAGCCTCAGGGACCGGCAGCAGAGGCGGGCGGTGTCCGAAGGGCGCGGCAGTGACAGAGTAGCATCTGCCCGCAGGCTCCGGGCCTACTGCCGAGCCTTCGCGGCCAGGGAGGGGCCTGGCCCCCTAATCTGTGTTTGGGTTCTTCCTGTCTGGTGCCCAGGACTCAGCTCCAGCGAGAGAGAGCTGGCTCTACGCTGGTGTGCAAAGGACAGGCGTCTGGCCTCTCCAGAGGGGACGGTGATTAGCCCCACCTGGTCTGGTAAACTACCCACCCCATTTACAGGCATTCTCAATGTTGTTGCAAAAAAGAAAGACTCTATTAACGATCGGCAACATTTCTGTGAGACAGCAACTGAGTCTGACAAGCCCAGTTCTACAACTTCGTACTGTGTGCCTAAGCAGATTGTTTACTGTTCTGAGTCTCAATTTCCTCTCTGGCGAGATGGGAATAATTGTACCCACCAGGGAGGGAGACTTAATTACATCTTTTGCTTGTTTAACCGTAAGGCTGCTTATCCATTAAAAAACAAAAAACCGCTGGTTAGAGTTGCTGTGTTCATGGGACCTAAACATACTTGATACTTCCCGAAGTATAGGGAGATGGATAATCCCGCAGTGATTTAGTCTCTTTTTGTTATCCAGTTGATTTACAGATTTAGATTGCTCTCTCATCCCTACCTCGGCATTTCTTAGTTTCCTTGGCTGTTTTCTCAGTATTGTACTTCATCCTCTAGATTTAATTGAATTTGGATAGCTTTGCTTTGTTCTGTCTCTCAACTTGCCTCTGTTCGTTTTAATTTCCATTACTACGCTTTGACCTAAATTATTTCAACAATGTCAATTTGCAAATGTTTTTAAATTCATCCAGTTAGTAACTGGATGAATGCTACCAGTTCATTGGTTTCCCCATTTCTCCTGTCTTTCCCTCTAACCTATTTACATAACAACTTCAAAGAAGAGAATCATCCTTAAAACCTCCCTAAAATGCCTCTTTCGTTCTTTCCCTTCTCACTCAGAAATCTTCAAAACTTCCTTTTTCGCTTCCAGGACATTACCTAACGTTGAGCATAGGGTTCAGTCTGAGCACTCTGGCCTCCAATATTGGCTGCCACCTTCACTGTCTTACAATGCTGCCATCCCATCTCTGGCTCAGGCTATGCTCACCACAATCCTAAACAGACGACATCAAATCTCTCCCCAACCAGTCTCCCATGCTCACGTAGAACCTCAAATTCTGATACTTGGTTATTTTCTGTCTTAAGACTTTATTTGACTTTGCTTTGTGTGATATGCTTACCTGTCTGTCAAGATTCATTTAGAATACGAAGTGATATGCACTCTCACAGTCTAACATATGTTACAAATAAAGAAACTGAGGTCAGGTGCTTAAGTGACTCTATAAGAACGGAAGCTCCTGTCTAGACAGGCTCTCCATTATGCCTTGCACATAGTTCTAATCATATCAACAGTATTTAATTACTTGTTGAACTATTGGACTAATAATTAATGATTCCATTATAACATTTTATATATACTTCTTATATTTATGGCAGTTGTTATTTAGTCATTTGTAAAATGACGGGTTCAAACACAAATGCCTGTTGGAGACTATTCAGTAACTTAAATGAGCAGGCCAGACCAATAGGGAAAGTTGGAAACTTAATAGGGAAAGATGGGGACAGTGACTACTTGGAGGACAGATGTTCCTCCTCAGAGTCAGCTATTTCTCATCTTTAGCTGAAGATAACCGTTGAGAATGTGGGCCCAGCATATTACCAAATTTTTTAATTTTCAAGAAAAGACAAAAATCTGGAGTTTTATGTGAAATGTATTGACTTTCAAGTGTTGGAAACTAACTAAAAATTGTAAAATCATCTCTGCAAGATGAAATTGGCCTTCTACCCTCCAGTTTTGGACTTCTGGTTCAGCCGTTTATTTTAATAAGTGTTTATCAATCTTTTTTTTCCTCATCAATCTTAATACAACATGAATCATCACTCCTTACTTAAAATTTTATTCCCAAGCTCCTTTGCTGCCAATATTGTAGTAAATTCATGAAGGCAATGATACACTTCAAAACCTTGTCCAGCTGGTTACGGATGTTGCCAGGAACACCCTTAACTCACCCAGTACTTCTTTCACTCTTCCACATAGTCTTAAGATTGTGGATAGCCAATTATATCTACATGGAAGTTATTGGATTGGAATTCTAAGAAAGTTTCTAAAAGGAAGTCTCCTCACCTGGGAAAGTATGCCCTTTTAAATATGACCTTCCCCTTCCTAATTCTTCCAGCTCGGAATGTGCACATGATAACAGAAGCTTAAGCAGTTATCATGGACCATGAAGCAATCTTAAAGATGATAACCAGCACTAAGATGGTGTAGTGAAAAGTAAAGAAGCCTGAGTCTTTATTCGCTGCAGAGAGACTGCATCCAAACTTCATTTATGTGAGACTGAAGCCACTGTCTTATTTAAGCCACTTTCTTGGATTGCCTGTATATGAAACAAAAACTAAACCTATCTGATAAAATACAATTTTCATTAATAAAATATTTTATTTTAAAATAAATTCCTACCTACCCTCTCTACGCAACCTACCTGCTCTAAGAGTACCAGTGATTTCTAAAGGTATTAGCTACATTCAGAGGACACTTTTCACTCTTCATCTTAATGTTACGGAGGCATTTGACACTGTTGACTCCTCCCCCTTGGATTGGTTTTACTTCCAGGCACCAAACTGAGTAGGACATAAGGTGGCCTACGGTATTTCGGCTTCCTCTACCTCCTCTTATCTCCCTTTATCAAATGATACTAAAGTTAGTTTGGGAAAATAAAAAATAGTCAGAAAAAGCAGAAAGCTTCAATATTTAAAATAAGAACAAACTAACAGCTCAATGGGACAGAATAGTAAATAAGAACTAGACCCAAGTGTGAATAAGAATTTAGTAAAAGATGAAAGAGAAATTGCAGATTGGTGTTGCACATTCAGTAGATGGTCCTGGACAACTGGCTAGTTATTTGGGGAAAAGATAAAAAGATCCCATCTTCTTACATCAAAATATATTCTAGATCAATGAAAGATTTAAATTTTTTAAAAAATGACTCCATAAAAGCTCTTTTAAAAACTGATTTTTAAAAAATCTTGTCTCGAAGTTCATTCTAAACATGACCCCAAACCCAGAAGCCACAAATAGATAAATTTGATTACATAAAAATCAAATGACTTCTATACAGAAAAGTACTTCTAAACAGTCAAATGATAAATAAATATTAGGAAAAGTCATTTTTAGCAAATAAGACAAAGGCTGAATTTTTGTGAGAGATAAAATACTTTCAGAAATCTGAAAAGCAGAGAGAAAGAGAGAGAGTGGGAGAGAGGTGCAAGAATGAAGAATATGAACAGATGGTACAGAGAAAAAGAACAGTGGTTAATAAACAAGTGAAAAAGATTAAATTAACTACTAATGAAATAAAATAATGTGATATTGCTTTTAACTTGTGAGATTAGTAAAGATTAAAAGCTCAATGATAGTATTGGTGAGAATGTGAGATGATGGACATTTCATTACACTATGGAAATGTAAATTGGGAGAACATTGAGAGCAGTTTGGAAATAGCTAATTTTTTTAATACACAAACTTTTTAAATAATTTATTCCACTTTCTCCCATCATCTCACAAAGATGATTGATTATGTAGGATTGTCATTTATAGAATTATTTGAATTTGTAAAGTACTGGAACCAACATAAATATGCTTCAGTAGGGGATAAGTTGTGAAATACTTTGCACGTACCAAAACTAATGAGCTATATCTATATGTACTAATATAGAAAGATGTCTGAGATTCATTCACTCATTCAGCAAGTGTGTGTTTGTTGAGTGTCCACCATGTGCCAGGCTCTCTTCTAGGCTCCAGAAAAACAAAGTTTCTGGGATCTCAGAGTTCCTTTCTAGAGGGAAAGATGAACGATAAGCAACCAGGAAATAAATAAATAGTGTGAAAGATGCCATGAAGAAAAATGAATCAGGATATGGAGGATGGAGAGTAATTGGGATGTCTTTTTATACTGAGTAGAAACAGTTCCATCACAAGGATCCTTTAAGCTACACTTTTATAGTCACTTTTTTCTTCTCCCTATACTGTACAACCGAGAGTCTGTTCTCTGTCTTTATAATTATGTCCTTTCAAGAATGTTGTGAATGGAATCATACAGAATGTAGCCTTTTGTGACTTTTTCAATCAGCACAATTACCTGGAATCCATTGTTCTGTGTTTCAATTCAATAGTTCATTCCTTTTTATTGCTGATAAGTAGTCCACAACATGGCATTTCTGCTTTGAGAATGAAAAGATAACTTTTTGTATCATTTGAATTTTTTACCATGTTCATGCATAACTTATGCAAAACTAATTAAATTTAAAATATAAGGACATGAATTCTCAAGTAATTAAAGCACTCTTTTCTATGCAGAGAAATGGATCTTCCATTTGAATTTTCAAACTTTAAAAATTTTGAGTAAAGGAATGAGTTTTGTTTTAGAAATTTACTTTTTGATTTGAGAAATATTGATCCATTTAGAAATATGCTCTGAAATTTCTTCTAACAATAAAAGAATCATAAAGTATCTCATTTTGAGATATCTATCTATTCTACATCCTCTGAAATTTTCCATTCTAAGGCAGCATTTATCTCATTATTTTCAAAGGTACTTACTACTCAAATCTAGATTTTGGTCTAGTTGAGACTATGTGAGAAAAATGAGAACAGCAAAGGAAAAAAATGATCAAACATGTATTTAAAAATTATGATACATGCTACAATGTTATTATGTCATTATATGCCCTTAAAAAGAATGTGAGTACTTGTGTGTAAAGATATCCACTTAGGTTAAAAGCAAGTTCCAGTACATTATATAGAATAAATTTATTTGTAGCATAATATGCTAATGTACATACTGAAAAGGTATCTGGAGGAATATCAACCAAATAAATAGAGATGTGATATCTTGGAAGGACTGGGAGGAGAAGATAGATTATGAGTGACTTTACTATCTAGGTTTTATATTTCTACAATATAAATTTTATTTTTACTATAAGCACATGTTATTTTATAAACAGAAAATACAGCACAGATAATTTAAAAGTCACAAAAAGGTAAGAGACTGCAGAGGGTTACAAGCAAATAAATCGAGACATATTATATTCTCAGACTTTTTGTTTTTTCAAAATTGAAAACTCTTATGTTTTATTGTATGATTGGTACTGTTTCAGCCACCTGAAATCTTTTGTGGCTGTCTATAAGAGCAATAATAAGTAATCTATTGGGAGAATATTGGTAAACTGAGAGAATCTGACTTGCAATAAGTTTAAGAGTGCATATGTGGAAGAAAATTTAGACAAGCAATACTGATAAATATGGGCAAATTCATGAAAAAAAAAAGCAATGGTGATAAAATTGGCTGCGGATGACTGACAGTCTTTATAAGAGGGAGGGCCATTGAAGCTTTGTGAGTGGCGCAGTGGCCTATTGATCATCTGGTCATATTATAAGACATACAAATCAAGATTGATTTGGAGGCTATTGCAGTGGTGGTACAAAAGAACATCAGTGAGGAAAGAGCTAATAGAAACAGAAGAATGGGAAAAGGGACAGAATAAAAATTAGGATACTCAGTGCCATTCTCAGCTATTTCTGAGCGAATGAAGCTGAAACAGGCAAGGAGAGAGAGACATCTTAAAGTAGAGAAATTAAGAGCCATGTAGTAATGAAGTGAGATAGAAGAGAGGAGACGAGAGTCGGGGCAGGGGGAAAACATCTGATTAAGGAAAGGGATTTGCTTGCACTTTGAGGAAAGAAAATAGTAGTTCTTTTGAACAGGTGTGGCTTTGTAGTTTTCTGACTATCTCTTAGCAACCCCAGCAAGACAGAACCCAAATAGCAAACTTTCAAAATGGACTACTATGGATCTAGAAGAGAACTGAGAATAAATGGGAGGAAGAAAATCAGCAAACTTTTAAGAATTGATTTGCACCAATCCTTCCATTTCTCATTCTGGAGAAGGAGATATGAGCTGTTTATGTAATAGGTACTTATTAAAAGCTATTATGTACTGGCCTCTGTTCTTTAAGGCACAAAATCCTTCTAGATCTTGGCTGAGGTAATTGTTAAGTAAATTGTCTGAGGTCAAAAAGACAGAGCCATGTCTGGAATTTGAATAGACTTGCTCCAAAGTCTGAGCACTAACCAGTACACAAAATGCTTCTCTTAAATCAACCCAGGTTTCTGCCAGTTTTGTTTTTTTTTTAACCAGATACTTGTATTGCTCAGTTATTTATTTCTCAGGACAACATTCTCTGGTGTCGGTTATTACTTTTAGTGAAAGATGCGTAGAGTCCTAGATTATAGAACAATCTAGGAGAAGACACAGGATATAAGAACTCAAGGCATACTCAAGTAATACTGTCACTGAAAAATGTTATTTATTTAGTCATTTAAATATTTCTTTTTCAACTGGTAATTTGCTTCTCAACATTTAACTGTATTCTGTCTCCTGAAGATCAAATCTTTGGAGACAGTGAGGGAAATGCTAATCTGAATTGTGTCTTCTCAGAAACACCAAGGGTCTGGAGGATTTGGTTATAGGCACTTGGGTATGAGCAGAGTGTCTGGTAAACACCCTAAAGAAGATTCCTGCCCTTATGGAGCACACAGGCCACTGGAAGCATGGTGGGGACAGGGATGACTGCTCTCTCCAAGATGGTCACTATGTTTCTTCACTCCTTGTTGTATGCACACGACACTGCATCATCAAGAGGTGCAGTCTACTCTACTCCCTTGAATCTGGGCAGCCCTATTAATGCTCTGACCAATAAAATATGACAGAATGATTCTATACTAGTGTTGGGCCTGGCCTGTTAGAGGACTGGCATCATCCTTCTTGATTTCACAGAGTCCTTGGCCACCATGGAAGATGTCTGTACTAGTCTGCAAGGGCTGCCATAACAAAATACCAGACTGCGTGGCTTGAACAGCAGGTATTTATTTTTTCAGTTCATTTTCTGGAGGCTGGAAGTACAAGATTAAGGTGTCAGCAGGGCTGGTTTCTCCTGAGGCCTCTCTTCTTGGCTTGCAGAGAGCCGCCTTCTCTCCATGTTCTCACATGACCTTTCCTGTGTGCACACTTACCTCTGGTATCTCTTCCTCTTCTTATAAGGACACCAGTCCTTTTGGATTAGGGCTTCATCTTTATGACTTCATTTAACCCTAATTACTTCTATAGAACTCCTATCTCCAAATGCAGTCACATTGGGGGTTGGAGCTTCAAAATATGAATTCTGAGAAGACATAATTCAGTCCATAACAACATTCAATTACTCCACCATGAGACTCTAGAGAGGGGCAGAGGGGCTCAGCTGAACCCATCCTTTGAGCCATTCCTGACAAAAGCATCAGGTATGTGAATGAAGAGCAGCACAATTGCCACATGAGTTTGAGTTGCTAGTCAGTGCCACATGGAGCCCTAACTTTGGGGGCAGTTTTTTACCTAGTATGAAATAATTAGAATAAAGAGTAGCAATAAGTTATTAAGCAAATCAATATATGGTTACTAATTGTGACAAGTGCTTTAAAGGAAGAGACAGGATGCTATGAAAAAGAATAACAGTGTGTGTAGTAATAGCATCCTGAGAAATTATCAAAGAATCAGAGTACGTTGAGCCTAAGAAAAATTACAATGTCTTTGTGAGTTCTGAAATCATTTATCTTCCTTTTTTGTGCTAAATTTCAACAAGCAGATACCTCTGCTTTCCTTGGAGTGACTCACTTCTTCCAGTATCAGCCTCTCATAAAACAATCTTTCCAAGATAACAGTTTCTCTCTTCACTTAATATCTTCAGAGCTCACACCGTATAGTATTTAATTGGCTTTGAAAAAGCAATTCTTACATTGTAATTTTAAACTTATTAAGGTAAAATACACAAAAAGTGCACAAATTTCACTAGAGAGTTTAATGAATTGTTTACATGTATGTAGCTACCATTCAGATAAAAACAAAGGATCCCAGAAGGCTCTCTCATACTTCTTTCCCATTAAACCCACCCTCTGGAGGTCGCTCAGAAGAAATCACTACTCTAAATTCCTAGAAACTGGTTAATTTTTGCCTGTTCTTGAATGTCATATAAATAGAATCACTCAGTAAGCACTTTTGGGGGTCTGGTTTTTTTACTCATCTTTGTAAGAATCTTCTTAACTATAGCAGCAATTTAATTTTTTTTCTGCTGTGTAGTGATTCATTGTATGAATATATCACAATTTATTTGATAATTTTGGCATTGATAGGTATTGAGTTGCATTCAGTTCTGGTCTATTATGAATAAAGCTGCCATGAACATTCTTATACATGCCTGTAGATGGACAAGTGCACTCATTTCTTGAAGTGGAACTGATGGATCACAGGATAGGTGTGTGTTTAGTTTCTTAGATATTGCCAAAAAATCTTCCAAGACACAAGTATAGTCTCTTGTGTCTTTGCTTACTTTTCTCAACATTTATTTTAAATTCAACATCAACTTTTTGACACACCTTTATGTTCAACCACATGAAGCAATATTATAGTCTATTTTCTTCCTTGGAAACATTCTTTTTATAGTCCTCCTTTCTTCTGCTCTACTCCAGACTGATTGCTTTCTAAGCAGCAGGCATCCTGGAGGTTGTCTTTACCTTTCTCCTGTGTTAGGTGCTCTGTTACTGGATTTTACATCTTTTTTCTTTCTTCCTTCTTTCCTTTCCTTTCCTTTCCTTTCCTTTCCTTTCCTTTCCTTTCCTTTCCTTTCCTTTCCTTTCCTTTCCTTTCCTTTCCTTTCCTTTCCTTTCCTTTCCTTTCCTTTCCTTTCCTTTCCTTTCCTTTCCTTTCCTTTCCTTTCCTTTCCTTTCCTTTCCTTTCCTTTCCTTTCCTTTCCTTTCCTTTCCTTTCCTTTCCTTTCCTTTCCTTTCCTTTCCTTTCCTTTCCTTTCCTTTCCTTTCCTTTCCTTTCCTTTCCTTTCCTTTCCCTTTCCTTTCCTTTCCTTTCCTTTCCTTTCCTTTCCTTTCCTTTCCTTTCCTTTCCTTTCCTTTCCTTTCCTTTCCTTTCCTTTCCTTTCCTTTCCTTTCCTTTCCTTTCCTTTCCTTTCCTTTCCTTTCCTTTCCTTTCCTTTCCTTTCCTCTTTCCTTTCCTTCCTTCTTTCTTTCTTTCTTTCTTTCCTCTCTCTCTCTCTCTCTCTCTCTTTCTTTTTAATTCCCTGTTTGGTGGAACAATTCCTAAGAAGATTTCTGAGAAAATGGCATAGGAAGTACATTTTTTTTTGAGAGCTTGCAAGACTAAAAATATTCACTTACACTTGACTGGGAGTTTGTCTGGGTTTTAGAAATCTAGTGTGGAAATTATTTTCCTTTATATAAATGATTTAGAAGGCAATGCTTCACTTTTTTCCAGCTATCAAGTATTGTTGAAAAGAAAGATGCCATTCTGATTCCTAACCCTAATCCTTTATATGCAAGTTTTTTTGTTTTCTCTCTAGCAACTTTTAGAATCTTCACTTTATCCCCAAGGTTCTGATATTTCATGATGATATGCTTTGATATGGAGCTTTTGTCACACATGCAGGGTATTTGGAAGGACTTTTAGAGTTTGTTTGTTTGTTTGTTTGTTTTTACGCCTACAGCACCTGGTATTCCTAGGCGGTCTCCCATCCAAGTACTAAACAGGCCCAACCCTGCCTAGGTTCCAAGATCAAATGAGATGAGGCATGCTCAGGATTGCATGGCCAGAGAATGGAAGGTTTTTTAAAATCTGGAGATTTATGATCTTCAATTTTGGGAAACAATTTTGTGTTGTCTTTAACTGCTTTCATTCATTTTCTCCTTTTCTCTTCCTGAAAGCCTTGGTAGCTTGATAGCATATCTTTTACCATACACCCTTTTATTTTCTTATCAGTTCTCTCCTAAGTTCCATCTTCACCCCACGTTTTCTAGGAGATTTCTACAACTTTATTTTGAAACTCTTTAAAAATTTTTCTGCCATCGCAATATTAATTTTAAGAACTACTCATTTCTCTTTCACAAAGGCAATATATTTTCTTACCTTACCAAGGATTTAATTATAATTTTTTAAAAATCCAGTTTCTTGCACTATTTATTTCACCTTAGTTTCTTCTGTCTCCTGTCTGTTAGTCCTTGTCTTTATTGTAGAAATATTTTCATAAACATCTGGTGATTGTTGGTTGCCATTTGTATTTAAATTAAGGAACTAAACACCTGATTGTGGAAGCTCCATAACGGTGGACCAAACTTGTAGACTGGAGAATTTTGGGGGATCTTGTGGAGACCTGGCCATTTCTTTGGCTGACCTTCAAATGTCAATGTCTACTGTACTTTAACCCTGGAGTAAATTTCCACCGCCATACCTTAAATCTCCTGACGAAGTTAGACTGAGCAAGAGAGTGACATCAGAAGCATGGCAGAGTGAGAGATGTCCTCTGATCTCCTCCCTTGAAATAATGATAAGCCGAATATCTAAAACTCAACAAATAAAACCCAACCTGCTCACAAGCATGTCTGAGTGAGTAATCTGTGCATTAGAGCTTCCAGAAGAATGGATTCAGACCTGCATTGCTGAGGGCTCACTCACCAGGCCTTCTCCTGCCCCAACTCCATTATCTTTTAGAGGCCTTTCCAGCCAGTAACTCTCTTAGTATACCTAATCATTTCTTAGAGTCTGCTTCTTGGAGTATCTGGACTAAAAGGCAGATTAAGTGGATCTGAAACAATAATTGAGTGGGAACTTTAACTTATTAGTACACAGAAAAATCCATTGTATGGTGAAATAGAGGAAAACCAAGGGAGTAACCACAAGAATGATGAGTGGTAAAACTCCCACAACGAACAAAACCATTTCGACAACATTCACTGTACAATTCACCCAGGTTCATACGTGGTAATAGAAACGCATGTCATTTATCAACATGTTCTGAAAGATTTGAGCGGGGAAAAAGTTAAACGGAGTGGGTGCCCCGGCCCGTGGGGCAAGACAACGCGAGGTGAAGAGGACCCTGTGGAGGATGAGAAGGAGACAGGAGATACGAAGAAATGGAGGCAAGATAGGGTTCTGATCAAGCCTCAAAATTTTATTTTTTCACTGCCACATGTATACAGGGGGAGCAAAGGGGGGCAGGGCTGCTTACGTGGGGAGGTATTTGGCGTAATTTCATTGGTCGCACCAGTGAGTCGATTAGTGGCGATGCAAGCGGGGAAGGATAGGCGTTGTGCCTTGAGTTGGCACGCGCGGGCTTATTGTGGCGCACCTGACTAACCAGGAAGTGGATTCTGAATAAGAAGGATCTTATTGTACTTCGCCTTGGCTCCCAACATCTCCTCCCTTTTTGTCTTATTTGGGAGGTGGGCTTTCACCGAGTGAGGGAATAGTGGCCTGACTCCTCCCGTGAGCCGTCGTGGCCTACTAGTTATGGCTCTTGGTATCTTTTGGGGAGGAGAGGCAGAACCGATTTTTGTGCTTTTTTGATACCAACCTCTATGCAAGTCAGGCATACTCACAGGGAAATCTAGAGGAGGTCGCAAAGAACCTTCTTCCCTTGCGATGCTTTGCTCCGCACTCAGTTCGGTGCCCATACCTATCTCCTCTTATTAGAGGAGGTGGTAGGCATGCCTCTAGTTATCATGCCGTCCCCGAAGGGAGGAAGCCAAGGCACTCTTCATGAGTGCTATCAAAGATAGCTAGACGTTGATAGTGAATCTGGATAGGTTTGGCCAACATGGCATCTACTTGTTGCTTAATGAGGTAGTTATGCACCTGAAAGCCCAGGGTCCAAAGGTTATAAGTAAAAGAACACAAAAAAAAGGGCCAAGGATGGGAAGAAGGTAAGGAAGGAGTCCATTTAACCCAGTAAAAAGGGGGTTGTCTTGGAGCTCCCTGCGTCTTGTGATGAGGTCTTCTTGAAGTTTTTTGATTTTATCTTGAACGATCTCAGATCTGTTGGCATAGAAGCAGCAGCATTCCTGTAAAGCCAAACAAATCCCTCCCTGTTCTGCTGTGAGGTCTAAACCTCTGCGATTTTGTAACACTACTTCGGCCAGAGAATCAATTTGATCTTGTATGTCATTTATGGTTCCTGAGAGGGCCTGAACGTCATCAATTAATTGGTGGGACAACTTATGGTAGGAGTGGACTGCAACGCCAACTCCTGCTGAACCAGAAGCGAGTGCTCCAGTGATTCCTAGACTAACAGTTAGGGGGATGGCTTGGATGGCTCGTTTGTGGCGTCCCGCTATGTAATCTAGGCTAGGGAGGGGGACGGGTTCATCTCCCGGTATGATGGAGATGTCCGGAAAGACGTTAGCTAATATACAGAGTCCAGTCCAATTTTGTGGCAGGGCAGTATAAGCGAGGTTATTTCCACATAAGAATACCTGTCCAGGGGCAGGGCATAGTGGCTCACTATGATTAACAATACTGGAACAATTAGCGAAGGTGATGAAGCCTAAATTAATGTTGAAGGAGGTATTCTGAAATGAGCCTTGGTAGCAGATAGAGGAGTTGAAACCTATAGGCTGGACTCTAAAAGGAGGGCTGAGACTGCAGTTAAGGTTATGGTCAATAGACGAGTTCAAGACTGGGAAAGCAGTGGGCATAGGGATGCCTTTAATCATGCATAGCCAGCAATCTTGAGCAAGTTGGGGATTAGAATTATTTAAGGCCCAAAGAGTAGTTTCCAGGATATTATTGGTTTGGGTGTCTAATTCTAGGTCTCGAGACTTGGGGAGGGCTAATGGATGGTAGGTTAGGGAAGGATACAGACCTTGAAGAATTGTTTTAATGTGTTTTTCTGCTTCTTTTTCTTTTACTTGGTCATTAGGTCCCCCACCATCTGATACATGGATGGGTGCCCGAAGAGGCCAGCAGATCTCTTTGCCAACCGTGCCCTTACAAGAGGCCTGGGCATACTTAGACATTCCTGTGGGGTTACTATAATCATGTTCTCCTCCAAACGAGCCGACATACGTTCGCTGTAAAATGGCTGTCAAGAGTATTTCGCCAGTGGAACTTATGCATTGTTGAAAACTGGCGTAGCATGTCGAATGTAGCTCGGTTACTGTCGGACATTCTGTGGGGCAAGGGCCAGGGTGGCCATCAACGATGGGAATAGGGGTTGGTTTTTTTACACATACCCACCATTGATAGTTTATTCCCATTATGCCCTTTGTAAAGGTTAGGTAAGCTGTTTTTGTTTCACAATCAGTAGTACTTAAAAGGTCGTGGGGGATGGAGTTAACATTACCGCCCTTACAGTCGCAGGGGTATCCATACAACTTGAGTTGTAGGTCCGCAGATGATACCAGAGCTTCTAGTCCTCCTCGTATTGTGGATGTTGTCGACAACAACAGTGTTAGTATGAGGAGCATCTTGACCTGTGGGAGGAAGAGGAGATTTTATCTCAGGGAAACAGTCCGTAGATGGTCGTTGTTATTTTAAGGGGTTGAGGAGTTGATGGGTTTAATAAGACGTTCGGGTAGCCATCGTTCTCCCCCTCCTTGTGTGTCATAGATAAATGCGGATCCTCTCCCCCAAATGAGGAGTGGGTCAGGGCCTTGCCACCTGGAAGTCAAGGGATCTTTCCACATGACCTTTGCATATTGATTTTTTGTTTCTTGGTGCCATAGACAGTCTGCTGCAGATTTTCCATTTTTATCTAACTGTAAAAAGTTGAGGATAAACAGGGCATGACTAAGAATATTACGAGGGGAGCCCTTGGTAGCATTGATGTTATTGGTTCTGAGCTTGCTTATAGTATTTTTAAAGGTCTGATGAGCCTACTCTATTATTCCTTGTCCTTGGGGGTTGTATGGGATGCCAGTAACATGTTTAATTTGGAATTGGCAGCAGAAGTCTTGGAAAGCCTGTGAGGTGTACCCAGGCCCGTTGTCCATTTTAATAAGTTTGGGTTTTCCTATGGCAGAGAGGCACTGAAGGACATGTACTATTATATTTTTTGTGGCCTCTCCACTTTGCAGTGAAGCAAATAGAAATCCACTATAGGTGTCAATGGTTACATGGACATATTTAAGATTACCAAATTCAGAGAGATGGGTGACGTCCATTTGCCAGATTTCATTGGGGATTAGGCCTCTCGGATTGACTCCTAGATGAGGAAGGGGTAAAAATGTGACACATCCCGGGCAGTTTTTTGTAATTTGTCTGGCTTGTTCTCTGGTAAGTTTGAATAAAAGGCGAAGGGTGTGGGCATTGACATGATGTAGATTATGGAACTGTGTAGCCCTTGTAACAGGGTCAGTGGTCACAGAGCACATTAGACGTGTGTGTTTGTCGGCTAAGGCATTGCCCTGTGAAAGGGGGCCCAGAAGGTCAGTATGTGCCCTTAAGTGACCGATAAAAAAGGAGACCTGTCTTTGTAAAATGAGGTTTTGAAGTTGATGGAACAGAGAGACAGTGTTGGTGAAGGGTTTGATATGAGGTACTGTCTCTAATAAAGGGACTGAAGAGGCAATGTAGGCACTATCAGTGTATAGATTGAAGGGGGTATTATCTAATGTCTTAAAGACTTGAATAATGGCAAACAGTTCGACAAGTTGAGCTGATTGAAATGGAGATTGTATACTATGGCTCTGAGAGTTTATGACATAAGCAGCAATGCCGGAAGATGACCCGTCTGAAAATACTAGGGCAGCATGTTCTAGTGGGGTAGCGGAGGTGACCTTGGGGAAAATAAAGGGATGTGTCCTAGCAAACTGAAGAAGTCTATTGGAGGGATAATGATTGTCGATTTCGCCCTGAAATGAAGAGAGAGAAATGAGCCAATTGTTGTCATTTTGGAACAGCCAACTAAGTTGTTCTTTAGTGTAAAGGAGAATGATCCGACTAGGATCCTTGCCAAAATGTTGACGGCTTTTTTCTCTGCCTATCCTTATAAGTTTAGTGACTAAAGAAGGGTATGTGATAAGGACCTTAGCCGGGGAAGAGGGTAAGTGAATCCACAAGAGGGCTATCCTGCCATAGTACCCGGGCAGGCGTGTGGGGAGTTGCACAGATAATGAGTGCAAAAGGTTTATCATATGATAGGAAGGTTATTTGTTGATGTTGAATGGCCCTTTCTATTAGGAGGAGTGATCGCTTTGCCTCTGGTGATAGTGCACGAGGAGAAAGGGGGTCTGGATCTCCCTGTAGGAGATCAAATAGAGGTTTTAACTCTCCGGTAGTAAGTTTAAGATATGGGCGCAACCAGTTAATATCTCCTAGGAATTTTTGAAAATCATTAAGGGTCCGTAAATGAGATGTTCTTAACTGTATCTTCGGGGTAGAAATTGTTTTTGCATTTAATTCAAACCCTAGGTAATAATATGGATCTTTTAATTGTATTTTATTTGGGGCGATTTGGAGCCCGAAAGAGGCGAGACTATGAATTAAGTCTTGGCAGCACCTAAGGGTCTCAGATGCTAATTTTCCAGCCAGGAGAATGTCATCCATATAATGAATAATATAAATAGCAGGCCAGCGAGACCGGAGGGGATCTACAGCCTGTGCAACAAATTTCTGTCATAAAGTGGGGCTATTTGCCATACCTTGAGGGAGAACCTTCCATTGAAAGTGCTGCATTGGGCCTTTAAAGTTAATGACCAGAAGGCTGAAAGCAAAATGCTCCCTATCTTGGGAGTGTAAAGGGATGGTGAAAAAACAATCTTTAAGGTCAATAACAATTTTAGAATAATCGATGGGAATGGCAATGGGGGAAGGGAGACCAGGTTGAAGGGCTCCCATAGTGAACATAGTCTTATTGATCTCTCTTAGGCCTTGAAGGAGTCTCCATGCCCCAGTCTTTTTCTTAATGACAAAAATCGGGGTGTTCCAAGGGGATGTAGTGAGTTCTATGTGTCCAGCCGTCAATTGTTCCTGTACTAACCTGGAGGCGGCAAGAAGTTTTTCCTCAGTTAAGGGCCATTGATCTACCCAAACGGGTTGTCAGTTTTCCATTTTATTTTATCCGCATGGGGTACAGGAAGATCAATGGCCGCCAAGAAAAATTCCGATTCCCTAAACCTAAACGGTTGGTTTTTGGTGTAATAGAGAGTGGCTCTTTTATGCCCTGTTTGTTTTTTCCTAATCCTTGGCCTGGTTTATATCCTTGATTAAGCATCTGTTGTGTGACTATTTCATTAGGGCTACACATAATGACTTGTAATTGTGACTAAATGTCACGCCCCCAGAGATTAACGGGGATTCCAGAAATGATGTAGGGTTGAACCTTGCCAGTATTGCCTTCAGAGTCTGTCCAAGTTAGTATTTTGGAGCTTTGTTTAGGATTATTTGAACGTCCAATACCTTGTAAATGCGTAATAGAGACCTTATAGGGCCAGGTGGAGGGCCAAATCTTTCTGATATGACCGTTGCGTCGGCTCCTGTGTCAATTAAGCCTTCAAATTTTTTACCGTCTAATTGTAGAGTTAAGAGTGGTTTCTCGAGGGTAGTTTGTTGAACCCAATAAGCATCAGAGGAGCCAAAGGTGGCATCTAACCTAGGATGTTGGAGATTACTTTTATTTGTGGAGTTTAAGGGGAGTAATACAAGTTGTGCTATTCTCTTTTCTTTAGGCACAGATATGGGGCCTCGGGGGGCAGAGGCAAGAAGTGTGATTTGCCCTGTGTAATCATTATCTATGACTCCTGGTACAATATGAAGGCCAGCTAAGGAGGAGCTACCCCGCCCCAGGATTAGGCCGAAAGTATCTGGAGGCAGGGGACCGAAGGTCTCGGTAGGGACAAGTTGAACACCCTGTTCCGGGATTAATATTGTATCGGTGGCAGCACAGAGGTCCAATCCTGTGCTTCCTGGGGTGGCTCGGCAGAGGGAGCCAACGTCTGAGCGGGGAGGATCTGCTGTGTCTGGGGAACGAACCTGATTGCCCCTTGGTTCGGTTCGAAAACAGGGCCAGAGGCTGGCCCCGTTTGGAGTTTCCCCGCTTTAGGAGTGGTTGGCCATTGATATCTGTTTTAAAATAGCGAGGGCAAATGGTGGTGGTGGGGGGGGAGGTCGCGGTTGTTTATCTGTTGGTTGTCCCTCTTGTTTGTTTAGTGGACAGTCGCGGACAAAGTGTCCAGGTTGTTTGCAATTAAAGCATGTTTTTTGTGGTTTTTCTTTAGCAAGGTTTCCTTTGGCAAAATCTTTAAGGGCTGCTCCAATGGCGAGTCCCAGCACATGGGAGGCCCCGACTCTGGAGCAAAGTTTGATGTAGTCGGCAAGACTGCCGCCACGATGAGGCCGAATGGTCGCCTGGCAGGTTGGGTTGGCATTCTCATAAGCTAAGTGTTTAACAAAGGCGCTTTTGGTTTCATTACCTTCAACTAAACGTTCGGCTGCGTCTGTTAAGCAGCTGATGAAGTCACAATAGGGCTCGTCTGGTCCCTGGCGGATTTTTGCTAGAGAAGTGGTAGCGGGACCTTTTGGGGGAAGGCGGCACCATGCTTTAAGGCCGGCATTTTGAATTTGGGCTAATAGACCAGGAGGAAAAGCAGCCTGAGCTTCATTGGTGTCGTAGGGACTACGCCCGAGCAATTTGTCTTGGGTCCAGGATCGGGATTCCCTGTTTTCACTATTGCGTTGGGCAGTTTCTCGGCAGTTTTCTACAAAGTCTGTATGCCAGAGGACATAGTTCCCCCCTGAAGGGTGGTGCGAGCTAGGGTAAGCCAATCATTAGGGGTTAGCCATCGATCACTTAGACCTTCAAGGATGGCCAACGTATGTGGGGCTGTAGGTCCATAATTAGTAACAGCTGTTTTTAAGTCTTTTAAGTGTTTAAGATTTAATCGGCGGTATTTGTGGCCATAAAGGTTGTCTGATTGATCTCTCTCTGGGGGGTCCTCTGTATCTGAAGCCTCATCAGCGGAGGGTGAGCTATGGGAGTCGGGAGGATTTTCCTCCTCTTCCTCCTCGAGGTCTTCCTGAGGGGGCGGAGTACGACTACGGGTAACGGGGAAGGCAAGAACTGTTTTTTTTTGTTTTGGAACAAGTGAGGGTTTTCTTTAAGTCTGAGGTTGGGCTTAAAGAGGCAAGTTCGGCCTCGAGAGCTTTAAGCTCTTTTATAAGCTCAAGGTGCTCTCGTTTTTGTTGTAGAATCTCTTTTAGGGATGAAACTTCTTGGGTTAATGAAACCTTAGCCTGCCGAAGAGCATCTGTGTTGGGCACGATGGGGGGTTCTAGAATCGGAGCACAGAAAGCAGGCAGTCTCTGAGGAATATCATATGGGGGGGGGTAACTTTTTGAGTGAGGCAGGACTCCAAAAGTTTTCGTCGCCGTGATAGCGAGTGGCTTGGTCTTCTAGGGTCTCCTGATCTTGGGGAGAGAGTTGGTCATCGGGGTTGCTATCAAAGAGAGCGAGCGAGGGGTATATTTTGGGGGGCTGTGTGGGAGGCTTAGCTGAATGTGGGTCAATTTTGGTTTCTGTGACAGGGGCATGTTTAAGATCCTCAGGCATATCTATAGAAATAGAATGGCAGACCGAAGGAGGACGTGAGCTATCTTTAAGGGCTGTTTTCCCTGTTTCTATTACTTTTTGGATATCTGGATCGTGGGAATGAACCTGGAGGACATCATGAATTAAATTCCAATATGAAAAGGCAGAAACAGGAACCTTAGTTGGACCAAACATAGTGTAGTAATCATTTAGGCAGTTCCCTCCTGGGAGAACCAGGGACAAACATCAGAGAGAAATGCAAAAAAGTCACGTAAATCTTTTTTTCCGAGCCTTAATCCTTCGTACCTTGAGGGAGTCCTTAAGACCTTTAAGGAAGAGCTCGTGGGAGCTCAATTCCTGTCCCATAGTGATCACCCACTTACCTCTTACAGATCAGGCTCGCAGGGCGGCTAGTCCCGCGGCGATCAAGAACGAGTCTTCACTCACGGGTCAATACCTCCTGGCGACTCAGGACCAGCCTTGCTCACTCCTCGTGGAGGCTCAAGGGTTGCCTGGCCAGGGCTTCTCCAGTGGGTGTCCTCCACGGGAATCCGTACTTCAGGCCCCACGTTGGGCGCCAATTTTGCCCCGGCCCGCGGGGCAGGACAACGCGAGGCGAAGAGGAAGGACCCTGTGGGGGATGAGAAGGAGACAGGAGATACGAAGAAATGGAGGCAAGATAGGGTTCTGATCAAGCCTCAAAATTTTATTTTTTCACTGCCACATGTATACAGGGGGAGCAAAGGGGGGCAGGGCTGCTTACGTGGGGAGGTATTTGGCGTAATTTCATTGGTCGCACCAGTGAGTCGATTAGTGGCGATGCAAGCGGGGAAGGATAGGGGTTGTGCCTTGAGTTGGCGCTCGCGGGCTTATTGTGGCGCGCCTGACTAACCAGGGAGTGGGTTCTGAATAAGAAGGATCTTATTGTACTTCGCCTTGGCTCCCAACAAGTGGGGATGCGTCTGTTTGTGGGGTTCTGGAAGTCTGGCTGCATTTTCACTCTCGGCGCTTCGCCCTCTTCCAGCTCCTGCATGTCCCATCAGCATCCTAAACGCCACTGACCTTGCCCTCTTTGGCCTCTATTGACTCACCGGTTTTCTCCCAGAGTTTCACTGGCTCGCTCACCTCTTCCCGCTTGAACGCCTGCCAGTTTGGTCGGTTTGCCAGGCGTCTTAATGGGAACAGCGCCCGCCCTAAGTGTTCTTTGTTGTCAGGGCTGAAGGGAGTTCTTTCTTGTCCAGCTGCGGGAGTCGGTTCCGGGCTGTCAGGCTCCTGTCGCTCCAGTGCCCTGAGGCAGGAGGAAGGGAAAGGGGAGAAACGCCGAACTGTTCCCCGGGTTGAGAGGAAACCCTCGCGGATTTCATCGAAGTGCCTGGCTTCAGTGAGAAAGAAGATACATTTCACTTATTGGGTAAACCTTAAA
This sequence comes from Cynopterus sphinx, assembly GCA_030015415.1. Taxonomy (NCBI): domain Eukaryota; kingdom Metazoa; phylum Chordata; class Mammalia; order Chiroptera; family Pteropodidae; genus Cynopterus; species Cynopterus sphinx. The sequence continues at coordinate 36,138,158 of CM057386.1, forward strand.
CGGTGAGAAAATGTAATGGCTTCTAGCGGGAGCACATGCATCGCAATCGAAGGCTTTGTAACTTGCAAGCCCTCCTCGCAGTTGTCAAGGTGGCCGAGGGGTCGCCTGCGCCGCGTGTGAATTCTGCTTTCCCGGCAGAATACAGTCCTGCGGAAGGAGGGAGATATGGTGTCAGTCCCAGCCCTGGCGGGGGTTCTTCCTCCGCTCTAACCTGAACCCCTTGCTCAGTCTTTTCCTTGTTTTCATTCTTCTCTCTGCCTTTTCCTTTTCGCCCCCAACGACGGACGCTCAGGGAGGCCTGCCCCTTTCTTTTGATCGCTGCTTAATCACGGATCACGTTCCCGTCTGTGTTCTGGTTTATTCATTGAACGCTCGTTTACTGAGAAAGTTCTTTGTCCTGGGGGTGTCCTGGGAGAAAAATTACGCTGGTGGAAACAGAACGAACACAGTCTCGGCGATCTACAGTGTGGTCCTGCAGTTACCAGCCAGACAGCCCGCAGTCTCCCTATTTCCTCAAAAATCAAAGTGCCAGAATTGAAAGCCGAGCGGCTTGTTTTAAAGTAAGAAAAGGGAAAGGTTCCACCGAGATTTGAACTCGGATCGCTGGATTCAGAGTCCAGAGTGCTAACCATTACACCATGGAACCCACTTGCCCAATGAGCTCTTTCGCTGAAATATTTCCCCTTATTCCCCTACTATCTCTTTTTCTTCCTTTTCTTTAAAGCAAGAGATATACACAAATGAGTGGAAAATGAGCCTCCTTCCCAGATTTCTTTCCTAGATGTCAGGGACAGGGCAGGTCCTGATCCGAGAATATCGAGAATATCGTTACCCCTGGCGTTTTTGATTTTGCCTTCATAACCGACCCAAGCAAGGGCAACTTGGATTTTAATCTCACTGTTCAAAAGGGAGATTTTGCCAAAATGAAAATATGACATCTTTCTACAGTTTCACTTACTCAGGGAAACTGAAGACGTCTCTAGAGCAATTGTGGCGTTTCTTGGTACTTCCCGTTCAGCCGTAATAGTGGGCTTGAAATGTTTAAATCTGTCCTCGCATTCCAAAATGCCTTAAATGCAGGACCAGATCTCATTCCTCTTTGACACCTGAAGGTCTGAAACGTAGTAGAAGCTTAATCAGTGCTTATTTCCTGAACGCATAAATGAAAGGATTATTGAACGACTAAATGAGTTAATAAATACTCCGTGGGAGAGCCCACTTCATAGTTAAATCTGACAAGTCTAATGGGATAATTTACATCTTTTTTTTTCCAGATCGTTGCTCCCCAGGTAGACATTTCAGGGTACATAATAATATAAACGTAGAGGCTTTAAAATGGAGGCGGAGCTGCCATGCTAGAGGAGCTGCCTTGCTCGTCTTGAGTCTCAAACTTTTGGAATGTTAAAAAGGGCAAAATAACCTCTGCATTGGGCCTATGTAACCTTGTGTCCGTCCCCCCCCCCCCAACAAAAACTGTTTGAGAAGATAACAAGAAGCAGGTATTATGATGGCTACTAGATTGAAAATTAAACACATTTCTTAGAATTAACATCACCATGTTATCTGCACCAATAGAAATGTCTTCCTTCTGTCGATGTAATTGTTTCTCTTCCCATTGCCTTTGTCTCCTAATTTGAACACTATTTGGGTTTCTGCCTTAATCAGTGCATCCTGAATAAACATTCTTATTGATCTCGAAAAAATGCTTGTTCCCTCTCACTTTAAAATGTCTTTTATTTTTTAGGTTAGTACCAGTGTTCACATGGCCCCATAAATAGGTGACAAAGAGAGGATATCAAAGTCATTTATTTTTATAAATAGTCATTTATTTTTATAAAACTTAACTTTAAGATAGATAACAATTATTTACCTAGTTACTGTAAGAATAAGCTAAGAAGATCATATATGAAGCATAGGAGGAAGAATTACTCAGATATTAATTACTACTTTAGTCAATCTAAATGTTAATTATTGGCCATCTATTGTTAATGCATGTAGTCTCCCAGGGCTGAATGACTAAGGAATCCCTGAGTCATTTTCTGGCATTCGTCTTTTTGTTATATCTCCAGCCAAGCAAGATGCCTATCACAAAAGAGCTGCTCAATAAAAGTGGGTGGAAGCGAATATATCTTATGGGAAGTAGGGAGAAAACAGTGAAATTCAAAGACTTCCCAACAAAGCCAACAAAGCCAACCTGAGAAAAAAGAACAAGGCTGAAGGCATCACTCTGCCTGACTTCAAAATATACTATAAAGCAACAGTAATCAAAATGGCATGGTACTGGCAGAAAAATAGACACATGGACCAATGGAACAGAATCGAGAGTCCAGAAATAAAGACATATTTATATGGACAAATAATTTTTGACCAAAAAAGCCAAAAACATACAGTGGAGAAAGGAAAGCCTCTTCAATAAATGATACTTGGAAAACTAAAAAGCCACCTGCAAAAGAATGAAACTAGACTGTTGTTTATCACCACACACCAAAATTAACTCAAAATGTATTAAGGACCTGAATATAAGACCTAAAACAATGAAAGGCATAGAAGAAAACATAGGCACTAACCTCAAGGCACTTAAACTCAAGGACTTTGGACTTAAAAAGAATTTTATGAATTTGACCTCAAAAGCAAAGATAGTAAAAGCTACTATAAATGAATGGGACTATATGAAAGTAAAAAACTTCTGCTCAGCAAAAGAAATCAACAAGGTAAAGAGAGAACCATCTGAATGGGAAAATATGTTTGCAAACAACACCTCTGATAAGGGCCTAATATCCAAAATATACAAAGAACTCATACAACTCAGTAGCAACAAAGAAAAACAAAAAATCCAATCGAAAAAATGAGCAGAGGACCTGAACAGACACTTCTCCCTAGAGGGCACACAAATGGCCAACAAATATATAAAAAGATGTTCAACATCACTAGCTATTAGGAAAATGCAAATCAAAATAACAATGAGATACCATCTCACACCTGTTAGAATAGCTGTTATCAACAGGACAAACAGTAACAAATGTTGGAGAGGATGTGGAAAAAAAGGAGCCCTCATACACTGCTGGTGGGACTGCAAATTGGTACACTCATGGACATGGACTACAGACTAGTGGTTAGCCGAGGACTGTAGGGTTGTGGTTACTAGTGGGGTTGGGGAAGAAGAGGGTGGTAGAAAGGGTAAAGGGGGTCAAAGATAGGGGGCATAGAGGAAGGGTGAATTGGGGAAAGGGGATCAAATATATGGTAGCTGAAGGAAACTGGACTTTGGGTGGTAAACAAACAATAGAATATACAGATGTCAAATAATAATGTAGAGCTGAAAGTTATATAATTGTATAAACCAATGTTACCTCAATAAACTTAATTTAAAAAATAAAAAGACTTTTGGGCCAAGTGACTATAAAGTTCTAAGTGTCTGTCCCTTCCCTCCACACAGATAAATTCTCCATTCTATCTTCACTAATCTCCTAGCCTTAAAAGATTGTCTAAGCTATTGCAAATTCAGCTGAATAATGGACTGAGTCTTTCTTCTCCAGCACAGATGGCATACTTCTTATTCCATGAGTCACAACCTTATTTCTTAAAGAAAAAGAAAAATGTCTACTGGTTTAAAATACCAGAATCTCAACAATCCACTGTTCAAATACTGGCTTTAAACTTCTCTCTGAGGATAGGCAAGGGGAAACTGTTTTTTCAAACTTTGTACATTACCAACCCCCACACGCCCTCCCCCTCAAGAAAGGAGAGTGGGTAAAGGCCTGGAAAATAGGGCAGATAGTTATGGGTTGATTTGTTTGTTCTTGAGTCTGGAGTTCATTAAGCTGCATCTCTTCATTGGAATTGCCTATGGTTAATTCAGCAATATTCCAAGATGAATGCAAACAGATCAACCCCACTGAGAGAAATGAGTAGGGGAAGAGACGAATGGGTTCCATAACGCAGAAACAATCAGTTCTCTGATAATCTGAGCATGGGTGGTTTGCAGTTACCTGGTAGCAGGGTTGAATCCAGGAAGAGCAAGTCAGTGCGGCATAATCAGCAGTCCAGAAACAAATTTCGTTGGAGTGTCCTATTGCACCATCCGGTTACATTCTTTAATCTGATAACAATTTATCTAAGATGCTATTCGTAGTTCAATTTCTTTCTTTCTTTCTTTCTTTTTTTTTTTTTTTCAGTAGAAGTTGTGTCATTTTAGGGCCATTATGCTTGTCTGGTGCCCTTTATCTTGTTCCTCTCCATATCCTGATTGTAATTCTAGAGGGAGAGATCAAGAGAGGCTTCTAGGAGAAAGCAACTTCAGAGCTGAGACCTAAAGGATCAGAAGCAGTGAAGACGTACCCTTGGAGCTGACCGAGGGAACCTAAGAGAAAACTCAGAGAGGCGCGCGCAGAGAGAAGCAAGACGGCCTCTAGTTGGTGAGACGTGAGGGGCAGCTGAGATCAGCATAATTAGGGTTCAAAATGTGAAAGGAGAAGGCCGTGGGAATGCTGAGAACAGCGATGGGGCGGGACTCCGATTCAAGAAGATTCGGGGAGATGGACAACTATTCGTGCGTCATTTACTGAATACTGTAATAAGGAAGTACTGCTGTTATCGACGGGTCCTAAGTAAGCATCCAGAACAGAGTAGACGCCGAATCGATATATACTGGTGACTCCTAGGTAGTGAACACACAGTAGTAAATGGAGTACGGCACACAAGTAGGTGCTCAGTAACTTTTCGGTAGTTGAAACAAGTCATTGAATGCCTCGCGTTGGTGACTGGTTTTGGAGGAGGTGCGGCCGCCGGATGGAAAAAACGGGAGGAACTGAGAAGCCCATCTGAAGTCCGATCCCGTGGGGAGAAGAACACAGATAATGGGGCTTGGAACCCACGGTCCCCAGGAAGACTCTGGTACTAAGCGAGGTGTTCCAGCCCGCTCAACCACGACACCTTGTTGTTTTACTTGCGCGCCGCCAAAGCTGAACGTCGCTCCTTTACCATTTTTGCTTTTTACTCTCTTCCTCTTCGCCTTCGCTCCTCTCCTTGTGTGCCCACCCTTCCTCCAGCATCCTCCTTCCTTCACTCCCAGCTCAGCCCAAGGATTCTCTGACCCTCCCGACCACCGCCAATCCTCTTTCTCACACCTCCCACGTTGGCTCTCTAGAGACTGAGGGTTACAGTGGATGCTGTGGACTCCAGATAACGCTTGGACTGCAGTAGTGTATGTCTGAACTTCAGGACCTAGCAAGTCCGGGCATTTGGTTTGAACTCAGCAGCTGCTAAGAATCCTGAGGTTCCCTTGCCCAACCTCCATCTATTTCAGGGGACCAAGAGCCTCCACAGAACCTCAGGAGGGAGCAAAAGACTGCAGTCCCTGCTATTTGTCTGCTTTCCCTATGTCCTCAGGTCTTAATCATACTGGAACAGAACTTGCTCAGAGTCCGGGTTCAGTTGCCCTCAAAGCACCACAGAAAAGTCCGCGCTGGAAATGGAGTCGAGCTGGTTAGTGGGCCCTTGCCCTGTTCTGCATGGCTTTGTCATCCAAACTTTGGCTATTTCACACGAGAATTAAATCAATTCCCCTTTATTTTGAGAGAGTTATTCAAATTTTTAAATGATTCTTTCTTTTAATGATGCTGATGAAAATTTGTTGAGAGACCTTTGTGCTGTTTCTTCCTTTGGTGCAGTAGGCAGCTCCTTGGTTTTGTGATTTGAAGGTTGTGAGTTCAAACCTCATAAACGGCTTCATGTTTTTCCTTGTTTAAAGAAATGCAACAATAAATGGAGTTAACAAATCTTTATGTCTATTTTTTTTCCGTCGGAAGTATACACTATGACTTAAGAGAAAAATCTGAGGAAACTGCTTTAATGTGATTATATGAGTAATTTACCGGTTAAGCCAGATATAGAGATATGGGGTAGAGGGCACTTATAGTGTATATTAATTTTGTTTTGGAATTTTATTCTTTTTTTTCTTTCCCAGCTTTATTAAAATATAATGATCAACAATTACGCATACCATAATATACTAGTTTCAGTTGTGTAGCATAGAGATCAGAGATCCACATAACTCGCAGCAATCACTCCACTAAATCCAGTACCCTCTTCCCCCTTACATATTTATTACATTATTAACCATCTTCCCCATGCTACGCTCTACATCTCCATGTCTATTCTACAACTAACCATTTGTACCTCTTAATCCCTGTGCCTTTTTTGCCGTCCCCCCAATCCCCCTCCCATCTAGTAGCCCTCAAAATATTCTTTGTATCTATGAGTTTATTTCCATTTTTTGTTGTTGTTGTTTATTTTGTTCTTTAGAGTCCACATGTATGTGAAATCATGCGATATTTCTCTGTCTCTATCCAACCCATTTCATTCAGTGCAATACCCTCTAGGTCTATCATGGCAATATCTTTTCCATCCCCTTCCTTTTAGTCTGGGTGTCTTTTAATCTGAAGTGAGTCTCTTGTAGGCAGCATATGTAGGGTCTTGTTTTTTAATTCATTCAGCCACACCATCTTTTGATTGGAGTGCTTAATTCTTTTCCATTTGAGGTACTTGTTGATAGGAATGTAGTTATTACCATTCTTTATTTATGTTTTTGATACATGTTCTTTCTTCTTAAATAAGTTTCTGCAATGTTTCCTGTAATACTGGCTTGATGGTGATAAATTCCTTTAGCTTGTTTTTGTCTGGGAAGCTCTTTATCTGTCTTTCAACTCTAAATAATAGCTTTTCTGGATAAAATGTTTTTGGCTGTAGAGCCTGTGTTTTTTGCCAAGCTCTTCTGTCCTACAGAATTTCTTTTGAGAAATCAGCTGCCAGTCTTATGGGTGCTCCCTTGTAGGTAACTAACTGCTTTTCTTGTGCTGCTTTGTAAGAAGCTCTCTTTGTATTTAAACTTTGGCATTTTAATTATGACGTGTCTTGGTATGGACCTCTTTGGGTTCCTGAATTGTGGGACTCTGAGCTTCCTGGGGTTTTATGTCTATTTCCTTCACCAGGTTAGGGAAGTTTTTCATCGTTATTTCTTTAAATAGCTCTTCAATGTCTTGTTTTCCTTCTGATACCCCTATGACATGAATATTTTTACATTTTATAGTGTCCCATAGGCTCCTTAAATTATTATTATCGTCACAACTTCTTTTTTTCTTGCCATTCTGACTGAGTGTCCTTGGCTTCCCCATCCTCTATATAGGTCACTTGATCTTCTTCTTTATTCATTCTGTTTACTCCATACTTTTCATCTCCAGTGATGTGTTCTTCATTTCTGACTGCTACGTTGTTATAATTTCTATTTCCATTTTTGTATTTTTTGTCTCTTTGTTGAAGTTCTCACTGAATTTGTCTACACTTCCCCTAAGTTCACTGAGCATCTATATAACCAGTGTTTTTAACTCTGTATCTGTTAGATTACTTCACTCCATTATTTCTGAATCTCTGTTCTGTTCTCTCATATGGTTTCTGCTTCTTTGTCTTCCCAGTTTGGCTGTCTTTCTGTGTCTATTTCTATGTACTAAGCAAAGCTCCTAAGTCTCCAGGTCTTATTAGTGTGGCTTTGTGAAGTAGGCGTCCAGTGGCACAGTCCTGAGAGGGGTTCAGCTGTAGGCCAAGTTTAGCTCCAGCCTGTGCCCCTCTGGGGCTGCCTGTTAAGATTCAGCAAGCAATCCACAGATATTGTGCTTATATAGTTGCCTCAAGAGGCCCCACTGAAAACTGAGGTCAACTGCCACCAGTGTGGGTCTTGGCACTGCTCAGCAAGGAGTACCTGAATCACAGAAGACACAACTGGATGTGGCTTGGGTGGGGCCCGAGTTGGGAAAGGCAAGTTTCAGAGACTCCTCTGTTATCTAGTTTGATCATGTCTCAGCTATGGCAGTGCTGAGCCCACACACTGGGAGGGAAGAGGGCTCCGATGACACTTCTGTACAGAGTGAGTCTTGCCTCTAGCCCTCACTCCAACAACTCAGTGTTCCCCTGTAAGTTCCATGAGTAGCTAACCCAGTGCTGGTGCTCAGAGTGAGCAGGGCCCTCACTGCAAAAGTCCACTCTTGAACACATCCCCTTTAAGAGGTGTCTGCAGCTGCCAGCTACCACTGCTAATGGCCTCTGTCCTGCTCAGCTACTCAGAAACAGGAAGCCTCGTGTCTTTGCCCCATCCTACCTCCTCCTGTTGCAGGGTGATTTCTTATTTCTCTCCATAGTTGTAGGGCTCATTCATCTAGATCCCTGGCAATTTTCCTCACTGTTTGCTCCTTATTTCTATCACAACTTTGATTTGGTTGCAAGAGGGATGAACTGAACCACTATCATCTACACCACTTTTTTCCCCGTCTTATAATTTTCAACCCTATGCTGCTTTTATCTTGATTTAAGTCTATTAACATTTCCCATTTTATCTATTATAGTGCAGTTGTGTAGACTACCTTAAATCTGTTTTTGAAAAGAGTGGCATGAATCAATACATAATTAGGAATGTACTATGTGACAATAATTGTGTTAAACTCAGTATTTGAAGAAGAAATTTTTTTGTGTGGATTTAAGGAAGAAAAGTGGATGAAAGAGTAAATACTTTGTCTAGGGGGGGTACAACCAAAACCATTAAATACAATGTTCTAATTCATCTTCTATTTTTATAGTAAGAATAATAATGATAACCAACATTTCATTGAACTGTTAACATGTAACAGGCACTATTCCAAGAATTTACTTGCATTATCTCATTTAATTTGGAACCTTGGGTCATGAGAGTATACATGTTTGTTTCTCTAAACATTATTTAATTTGTACTTCATCTTGAGAGCATTTAATCACAATTTAAATATTTTAATATTTATGGTATAATTCATCATTTAATTGCTGACTCTCCCTTCTAAACGGTAAACTGCCAGGACTGAGGTGATGGTTTTTCATGGCTGTAAATCCAGGGCAAAACAGAGCTCCTTGCTCAAAATACATTCTGAAAACCTATTTGTTGAGAGCTCTTTGTGCTAGGCATTCTTAAGGTCTGGGCAGGGGGAGATTGAAGCAAAAATTCTGAAGACCAAAAACAAATGGTCCATTCTCTAATTATGTACAACTTTTAGAAATTATTGTTTAGATTACATTACACAAAGATGGGAGTTATTTTTTCACCATGAACTGAGGACAAAAATAATCTTGAACTATATTCAATGGGTGCAACGATGGAGTCAGGAATTAGGAAAAGGAACTTGGACAGAATTTAAAAAGACAGACTTTTTTTGTCCATGTATGTTCTTTACACTGGAATATACAGGAAAGGACTTTCTCTTAGATAGTTTAGTTAGTAAAACCCTAGACTCTCAAAACTTGAGGGTTCCAGTTCCCTTGGGCAAAGCAAAGGGTCAAGCAAGTACTTTTGCCCCCACATCAGTGAATGATGCCTATACAAACCAAAGAAAGATAGTGAGGTAAATACATGGGACTTCAGGTTTTGTGAGGAGAACTATTTATATTTAAGGAGCACCTTTGAGTATAAGACTTTGTGTCAGAATCATAGTCTTTACCTGTTAATCCAACTTACCTAAAAAAATAGAACTAGAGTGAAGTTACTACATTCGCTGTGTAAAGGATGTTTGGCCATTTGTAGAATTTTCTGAATGAAGTAGAAGTAATCTACTCAAGAGTTGGTTGGTAAGTAAGTGGCTGAGGAATCTTTTCTGGATATTCAAATGTAATACATATACCAAGTTTAAAAATTAAATAGAACCAAAAAATCTCATCTAACCAATGATATTGAAAACTTGTTTAGGAAAATAGTATGCTATGATCAGAACTCCATGCTTCCATTTCTGCCCAAGAGAAATCACATGAGCCAACACAATTTTAAGTCAGTTTGGGTTGGCTTGGCACCAGACCACCACTGCTTGATATCATAGTCAATAATATTTTATTACTCTCATTACCCATATTACAGTTGCACAGAGCAACCATTTAATGTTATTTGCTTTCCAATGTAGAGTTTATTTTATATAAGAGAAAATATGCCAATCAACCACTGCTATGGCTATAGTATATCCACATCCACACACTGGCTTGGGACACCTCAGACATTTGGTTATTGTGAGTCGGTCCTATAAGCCTGTATAACTCTGGATGAATTAAAAAATAATTTCTGATTCTGCAAAAGAGAGAAACAAATTTTGAATGGTGATGGCTCTAACATGGATCAAGTATTCCTAAGTTGCTGCCTGAATATCTGGGCCATCCAGGTCTTTGCCCTCTCCAATTCCTTAACTATATCAAGTGCGGGCTTCTAGAACCAGAGGCCAAGGGTCCAAAAGACACTGTTAAGATGTTTCCTATTACATGCCTCTTTAAGTTGGCACCAGAATGAACTGTTGATGGAGCTATCCTAAAATATATACTCTCCAGAAGTTCTGGCATTTTGCAGGAACACTCTAATCACTGCCCTCTCTTTTTCCAACAGAGACAGAGCCAGAGACGTGTGGCCTGTAGTATGAATTTCACTAGGTGTCTCCTGAAGAGAGTACTGCAAAAATCCAAAATTGAGATGTTGATTGCCTGGAATAAGATAGTGATAATGGAATATGGAAGGAAAAGAATAACATTTTATATGCTAATTAATTCATTGGTTTATTTGTATTTTTTGTCAGATACTGTGCTGGGCACTGAAAATATAGGAGTGGCTAAAACAGACCCACTGATCGAACTCATGGAATTTACAATCTAAGGCCAGGGGAAAAATAGACAACTAAGATGTTAAAGAAAAGGATAACACAACTTCACATAGTAATGTGTGCTGTGAAAAAACAAAAAACAAAAAAAACACAGGTTGAGGGGTTGTGATGGGAGGTTGGAGAGTGAGAGATGGAATGGGTATTATTTTTCAAAGACTGTCACAACAGATTACCACAAACTGGGTTGGTTCAAAACAACAGCAATTGATTTCCTCACAGTCTTGGAGGCCAGAAGTCCAAAATCAAGGTAGTGATAGGGCTGTACTACCTCTGAAGTCTCTAGGAAAGAATACCTCCTTATCAATTCCCAGATTTTTGTATTGCCAGCAATATTTTGTACTCACTGGCTTGTGACAGCATAACTTGAGTCTCTGCCTCCATCTTCACATGACCTTTCTCCTTCTGTATGTTTCTATCTTCACATGGCTTTCTTATAAGGACAACTGCCACTAAATTTGGGACCTACACTAATCCAGTATGATTTTATTTTGCTTTACTTAATTGCAACTGCAATTAAATAAAAGACTCTATTTCCAAATAAGGTCATATTCTGAGGTTCCTGGTGGAGTTGTGTTTTTGAAGAACACAATTCAACATAGTACAGATAGAAAACCAGTTAGGACCAAATTGTATTGGGAGGCCAAGGCAAAGAGATTGTATGTACATATGAAGAAGAAATATTAAGACTTGATGGGAAAATTGAATATCAGCTTTTCATCTATCTATCCATTTATTTTTTCAATAAATTAAGTTGCACCAGGTTTCTAGCCAAGGTGGCAGCTTGGGTAGACACTATGGTTACCTCTTCTCACAACCACATCAAAATTACAACTAAACTACAGAACTGCCATCATTGGGAGTTGCCTGAAGTCTAGCTGAACAGAGTCCTACAACTGGGAACACACAGAAGATATCACCTCAAGACTGGTAGGAGAGGCAGAGATGTGAAACAGGCTGGTCCAACACCCACATGTAGTAGTTGATAACTGAGAGAAATATCTCAGCTATGGAGGTCCCTCAGAAAAACAAGGGGTCCTAGTCCCATACTAGGCTCCCCAGCACAGGGTTCCAATGCTGAGAAGAGAAGTCTCCACTACTTCTGACTATAAAAACCAGCAGATACTGTGAGTGAGATGGAGGGCTACTGAAGTCACAGACATTTCTCTTAAAGTGACTTCACATGGACATATTTAGTGATGGACTCACATGCTCTGAGCTCCAGCACTGGGGAAGAAGCTTGGAAGGAGCAGGGACATACAGGGAGGAATTGAGTTGTCTGGCTTCAGGATGAGGGCTGGAGGGGCAGCTTTCTCCAAGACAGAAGTGCTGGCAGAAGACATTATTCTTTTGTTGAGGTCTCCCCTACCAGGCTTGCAGATCCAGGTGGGCGCCATATCTGAGTTTCCATCAAAATAGCTAACACTGGTCTCCCCACCCAGTGATTCCTCAACCCCTCCCACCCCAATGTGCAGGCCCACCCAGGCCACTTCCAGTGGATTTTCCATATAAATAGACTGTCTTAGCTCATACTGCTTACTTTCCTAAATTCTCTCAAAGGTTCACAAAGCCTAAACAAGCAGCATCTGGCCTCGACATGCCCCATATCTTTTGCTGAGCATCCCTAAGCCTGGAACTAGCAGCAGCTGGCCTCTTGAGGTACTTCCAAGCCCAGCATGGGTGCTGGCCACTTGTGGATTGCTTGATAGCTCATGCCAGGTGGCTCCAGGCAGGGCACAGGCTGTAGCTAAACTTGGCATGTGGCAGGGTGGCTCCAAGGAGACCCTGACTTGTATGCCTGATGGCTGGCTTCGGTCTAAGCCAGAGTGCAACCTGGGGTCACATCTGAGGATGACACACCCAAAGGGCAGACAAGGTAGGCAACAAAGCCCTGCTAAAGTGAATCCTGGTCTGTAGGATCAGCCTCTGCACAACAGCGTCTTCACTGGGCATGGCCAGTCATCACAACCAATCAGCCCAAGGGTCAAACCCACCCATCGACAAGCAAACAGCAACTGAGGCTCAGCTACAACAGGAGGTCAAACACAAACCATGCAAGAGATATACCTGGAGCACCTAGCTCGGGTGCCCAGGGAAGACTGCCACTGGGACCCACAGCACACCTACTATATAAGGCCACTCTACTGAGATTGGGAAATATAGCAGCTCTACCTAATACATAGAAACACAAAGAGGTAGCAAAATTTGGGAGACAAAGAAACATGTCCCAAATAAAGGAACAGAAAAAAGCTCCAGGAAAAGAATGAAAAAAAAAAAAAAAATGGAGACAAGCAACCTGCTAAATTCAGAGTTCAAAACACCTATATAAGGATGCTCAATGAACTTAGGAGAAGAGTGGATGAAATCAAGGAGAACATGGGCAATGATATAGAAAACATAAAAGTGGAGACAGAAAATAAAAAAGAACCACACAGAAATAAAAAATACAATAACTGAAGTGAAAAATACCTTAGGAGGAATTAACAGTAAATTAGTTAAAGTAGAGGATTGAATCAGCGATTAGAAGAAAGGGTAGCAGAAAACACCAATTAGAATAGCAACAAGAAAAAAAAGAATCCAAAAAAGGGTGGATAGTTTAAGGGGCCTCTGGAACAACATCAAGCATACCAATATTTTGCATTATAAGGATACCAAGAGAAGAGAGAATAAGAAATTGAAAACCTATGTCAATGAATAATGTCTGAAAACCTGCCTAACCTTGCAAAGGAGATAGACGTATAAGCCCAGGAAGCACAAAGAATCCTAAACAAGGTAAACCCAAAGAGGCCCACATCAAGACACATAATTAAAATGCCAAAGGTTAAAGACAACGAAAGAATCTTAAAAGCAGCAAGAAAAAGCAATTCGTTACCTACAAAGGAGCTTCCATAAGATTAGCAGCTGATTTATCAACAGAAACGTTGCAATCCAGAAGGAATTGGAATGAAATATTTAAAGTGATGAAAAAAAGTACCTACAATCAAGTTTACCTTACCCAGCAAAGCTATCATTTAAAATAAAAGGACAGATAAAGAGTTTCCCAGACAAGAAAAAGCTAACAGAGTTCATCACCACCAAGCCAGTGTTACAGAAAATGTTGGAGGAAGTTCTTTAAGAAGAAGGAAAAAAGCAAAAGAGATTTAAAAAAATGAATAAAAATGGCAACAACTACATATCTAGCAACAATTACTTTAAATATAAATGGATCAAATGCTCCAGTCAATGGATGGAGCTGAATGGATAAGAAAACAAGATCCTTACATATGCTGCCTATAAGAAACTCACTTCAGATTGAAAGACTTACAGACTAAAAATAAAGGGATGGAAAAGGTGTATCATGAAAATGGAAACAAAACAAAATAAAGCTAGGGTAGCAATAGACTTTAAAACAAAGACTATAGCAAGAGACAAAGAAATATCCAATTATCCTGCTTCTGAATATATATCTGAAGAAATGCAAAATATTACTTTGAAAGAATCCATATGTTCATTACTGCCTTATTTACAGTGGCCAAGATATGGGGGCATCCTGGGTGTTCATCAATGCATGAATGGATGAAGAAGAGGTGGTACATATATACAATAGAATATTACTCAACCATAAATAGAATGAACTCTTGCCATCTGCAATAACATAGATGGACCTAAAGGGTCCTGTGCTGAGTGAAAGTAAGTCAGGCAGAGAAAGACAAATATCATATGTGGAACCTAGAGAATAGAATAAGCAAACAAACAACAGAGGCAAAGCTCATAGATACAGAGAGCGTTTTGCTGGTTGTCAGTTTGGAGTTGGGAGATGAGTGAAGGTGGGAGGGGATTAAGAGGTACAATTTGGTAGTTACAGAATAGTCATAGTGATGTAGAATATAGCGTGGGGAATATAGTCAGTAGTATTGTAATAACGACGTATATTGTCAAATGGGTGCTGGATTGATTGGGGGTGATCACTTTATAAGTCATATGAATGTCTAATCTCTGTGTGGTACATCTGAAACTAATATAATATTGTATGTTAACGATAATTGAAAAAATAAAATATACTTTTTTTAAAAATTAGGTTGCACCATAGAATGATATTGTCCAAAGAAGAAATAGAAATCAGAAGAACTTGGACAAAAGAGCTGTCCATTAGAAAAAGATGAAGATAGCATATACATTACACATAAAGAACTAAAGAAGTATATCTGTATCTATATATTGTTAACCTAAAAGGAAAAAGTACTTTCAAAGTGAAAGGTAACAAGTGTTTATTTGAAATCAATAAGAATAGGTATTTGGAAATCTTTAGTTATGAAAAAGCCTAAATAATATTCTGATTGGGAGACAAAAGGAATGGGTGTTTATGAGAAGGGAAGGGGAAAAATTACATTAATAGAAGGAAAGCATTTCAATTGATGCAAATAACATAATATAGTGAATTAATTCTAAGCAATGTTTTTAATTTTCAGTCTACTAGTCATCAGTACATTGAGTGTTGTTATCTTTACAAACAGTTGTTTGGGACACAGCATTGTCTTAGGCCTAGTGCAAAGGTTATGTTGCAGCATTTTAACATTCCAAAGATTTGAGACATAAGACGTGCAGGCAGTTCCTTTAGGATGGCAGCTCCAGCTCCATTTTAAAGTGACTCCTTCCTGAACATACACTTCCCCAAGAAAAATATGAATGGCCAAAAAACATATAAAAAGATGCTCATCATCTCTAGCTATTACCACAATGAGATACCATCTCATACCTGTTAGAATAGCTGTTATCAATAGGACAAGTAATAACAAATGTTGGAGAGGATGTAGAGGAAAAGGAACTCTCATACACTGCTGGTGGGACTGCAAATTGGTACAGCCACTATGGAAAACAGTATGGAGGTTCCTCAAAAAACTAAGAATTGATCTACCATATGATCCAGCAATCCCTCTACTGGAGATTTACCCCCAAAGACTTGAAAACTCATATTTGAAAACATATTTGCAGCATTATTCATGGTGGTGAAGACATGGAAGCAACCAAAGTGTCCTACGATAGATGATTGGCTAAAGAAACTGTGGTACATATATACAATGGAATATTAGCCGTAAGAAGAGATGAAATAGTGCCATTTGTGACAACATGGATAGACCTTGAGATAATCATGCTAAGTGAAATAAGCCAGACAGAAAAAGTTGAAAACCACAAGATTTCATTTATGTGTGATATAAACCTAAAAGCAACAAATAAATAGGACAAACAAACAGACACTCATGGACATGGACAATAGACTAGTGGTTATCAGAAGGTGGGGGCCAGGGGGGCAGGGTAGAAGAAGAGGGAGGTAGATGGAGTCTAAGGGGTCAAATGTGTGGTGACAGAAAAAAAATCTAACTATGGGAGGGGAACACACATACAATATATATTATATGCCTTACTGTTAAATTATACACCTGAAACTTACTGGATTTCATTAACTAATATCATCAAAAATAAATAAATAAAAATAAAATAAAATCGCTCCTTGTAAGGATATATGTATCCTTATGTTAATTGCAGCATTATACACAGTAGCCAAGACATAGAAACAATCTGTGTTCTTAGATTGACAGATGATTGATTAAAAAAGAAGGGATACATATACGCAACCGAACATTACTCAGCCATTAGGAAGTATGAAATGCTGCCATTTGTGACAACATGGATAGATCTTCCAAGTAAATAAAATAAGACAGATGGAAAAAGATAAAAACTGTATGATTTCACTATAAGCAGGGATATAAGATAAAAAGCAACAAACAAATTCATAGACACAGACAAGAGAAGGGTGGTTACCAGAGAAGAGGGTAAAGGGGGTCAAATTATGGTGACAGAGAGAGACTAAGCTTTGGGTCATGAGTACACAATGCAATATATAGATGATGTATTATGGAACTGTACACTTGAAATTTACGTTATTAACCAATTTTACTTCAATAAATTTAAAAATACAAAAAGAGAGGTTGCTTTATATTATGGTTTATGGAATTTACATAACTACAATCAAGATGAAGTAGGTGTAGCGTTAACCCTTTGGTCAGGTACATCAAGTTATTCAATGACCAGTAGAGTCACACGCCAAATATAGGACTTACGTTCTGGAAGGAGAAACCTCGGCAAAAACTGCTCTGCCCCCTCTGAGGTTCGAACTCAGGACCTTCAGATTATGAGACTGACGCGCTGCCTGCTGCGCTAAGGAGGCAGGCGGCCTGCAGTCTTCGTGCTCCTTTTTTAACACTGGATTTTGCTTTTTTTAAATCGCTGCCATCTTCAATTCTGAAAATGAAATGCTCTCCTACAATGTCTTAAAAAGGCAACAGCTTCTAAAACCGGATTCAGATGAATAAAGTCGCTGCGGATCCTACCACCTCCGAGCCCCACAGTCTGCACTGATCACCACCTTTCACAACAGAAGGAAAATTTACTAAACTTTCTGCTCAGAGACCTGCACGTTTACCTGCACCGGCGTCCATCCATTTTCTCTCGGTGGAAGAGGAAACATGCCTGCTTCTCTCTCTCTCTCTCCTTCCATACCGGATCTTTTTCATCAGGATTTAAATACACTCAAGTGTATTTACTGTCTCCAACAACAAATTTTTTCTTTTCACTTGGCCCCTTGGTCTCTAGCTACCGCTCTATCTCCTTGGCTCCGTCACCGATAAATTTCTCACAAAGCCATCTGTCCTCATATAAAGAAAACACCTCCGTAAGTCCCTTTAGGATTTCAACAGACTACAGTCTTCCCCAACCACAAAGCGGGATCTTGGACACATGGGGCTTGGTGGCTGAAAGAACAAGGTGCTGTTGGTGCAGACTCTTGCACCAAAGTGTGGGCGGTAGTTGCAGGAACAGAATGAGGTGAAAAGCCTGGTTTACCTGCTGTCTTGCTTTGCCGTGCGAGTGTCTTGGTGTTAGCATTCAGTCTCACCTCTCGGGAAACCCCTCCCCTGGGCGTGAAAAATCCGGATTTTCTGTGGTAAGTGATGGATGCAGAAGGTTGGGGAAAGTATAAAACACCCCAAAGCTTTATGACCTGCTTGCCACCTCCTGTAGGGTTGAAATCAACATTGACATTACTGTCAAAGGGATATGGAATATATTATCCGACTTCTGTAGTTGCAGTTGCTGTTTTTCCCCCGCCCGCTGACGATAACAACCATAATTTTCGATTCACAAGAATGAGCCATCTCGTGTTACATTACTCTGGGTGATGCGACTTAAATGTGTGAAGAAGTTTGTAGTCATGGGCACT
Source organism: Cynopterus sphinx (assembly GCA_030015415.1). Lineage (NCBI taxonomy): Eukaryota > Metazoa > Chordata > Mammalia > Chiroptera > Pteropodidae > Cynopterus > Cynopterus sphinx. Next base: position 36,156,116 of record CM057386.1, read on the forward strand.
AACAGTTTGGCTCCTACTGTAGATTAACTACTGTTTTATATCGAAAAAGCGCTGGTTTAATTTTTAATATTCTGAATATAACAACTATGCTTTCTGTATTTAGATAATGAAAATGAGAACAATTACCATGTAAATGCCAGCTTGACTGAAAAAGTCTAAACGACTGTGTTATTTTAATGACAGGTAAAAGGACACATACAACTGGAATAAGGAGGTAAAAACTCAAAACGGAGAATATTGTACAATAGATAGAAAAGGATTTGGAATTTCATGGTGGAGAAGTCGTTGTGAAAGTGCATAGGGAGACTGAATCTCACAAGTTTCTGGACGAGACAGGAGAGAACTTCTGAATCAAAGGTTTTTGTCTTCCAAAATGACACCAACACTCACTCATTAGACATAATATTAGAATAGAGCGCACATTATTTCTAGGTTGCTCTAATCCCTGTTTCATGGGGTTGCAATCTGCTGGCAAACAAAAAGGGGAAATTTTGATACTATATTTTGGCTCCTAGCTGATTCTGTCAGAAGACCTTGCTCTCTATATCAACTTCAAGTGATGTGTCAAATTACTGCAACAAAAAGTTTCCCCTAGCTCTTACTTTAATTTGAATCGCAGCATTGAAAATCCTCTTCTTGATTTGAATGAATAGTTAATGAAAATTCTGGATACTTAAAACAAACTATTGTTGGTCTTATTCAAATACAAACCAGACCTTGCCCATCTATCTGCACATTTGGCAGACAGTACAAATGTAAACTTTGGCAAATTCCATTTCTTAATAAATAAAATGAAAATATCTTACCTGCTAAATTTTCTGCATACCTTGTACACAGTGCTGCTAAACAACATTGTGGTTTGCTTACTTGTGATATTGAAGCTTTCATGCTTTATTGAGGTTTATGGTCACTTTTTAGTTTCTTCAAAATGTACAGAAGCCCTTAATGAGATTTTGAGACTTTATAGAAATGGGAGTAGTGGCTTTAAGCATGTGCCTACAAGATGGTTATCATTGTTGCTGGCCATAGGGAAAAAAGTTAGAATATTGGCTCGCGGTAAAATTTTTATTTTCAAAATGTGGGATAAGAAGAATGTCCTATAATCTGGAAATACTTCAAGGATGAGAATGGAGAAAAGGACTACAGTAAAAATGGAAATTTACATACCTTTTAGACATTCAGTGGAGATATCAGTAATGTAAGTGGATATGTTCAATTGAAAGATGGAGTTGAAGGTTTATGTTTGGGAATCATCAGGGTACAGTTCGTCACATGATCAGGTAAACCCACATAGGGAAAGGGTATACATAGAGAAAATATGAGGACTCAGGTCAAGGTCCCAGAGAACTTCAACATTTAGAGATTAGAAAGAGGCGTAAATAAAGAAGGAACTATATTTGAGTAGAAAGAAAACCAAGAGAGTATGATGTTCCAGAAACCAAGTGAAGAACATGTCTCCATAAAAAGGGAATATCAGCTGGGCCACATGCTACTGAGAAGCTGAGCAAATTGAAGACTCAGAATTGACCATTAGATTTTATAAGATGGAAGTTGCTGGGACTTGACAAGGAAGTTTCAGTAGAGTGGAGAAAAAAAAGTTTGGTTTAGAGTTGGTTAAAGAGAGTACAGTTAGGAGTAGTCTCTACCCACTGGGCTATCCAGATTCAGATTTGGAGAAAGTGGTGGTGTGTTACATTTGACCAAGGGTTGGGAATGGGGCAAAGGAGATGAAGGTTATGCAAGCTAGTAATACTGGTAATTAATCATGAAATTTCAGCTGTAAAAATAGGGTAGTAAAAATGTGAGGAGGGAAAAAATGAATTAAATAATTTGCTAGTAGGCAAGAGAAAATGAGCTAAAAAGTCTAGAAGTGGTGGTCAGTATAAGATGTGATTAAAATGCATACCTGGGTTTAAGGCCATGCAACCCTGAACAAGCCCTATCCCATCTGATCTCAGAAGCTAAACAGGTTCGGGCCTGGTTAGTACTTGGATGGGAGACCACCTAAAAAGACCAGATACTGTAGACATAAAAAATTTTTTAAATAAGGGATTGTAAGCTGACAAGGTTTTTGCAATCTGTGAGGTCAACCAAGGGTTGCTTCGTCTAAAAAAAAAAAAGACAGACGGAAGGAAGGAAGGAAGGAAGGAAGGAAGGAAGGAAGGAAGGAAGGAAGGAAGGAAGATTTACATTTGGAATGGTGCCTGCAGTTTGGGTTAATTATAAAGTCAAAGGTAGTGTGTTTTTCAAATTGAGGGTTGTGATGCCTTTGTGTGGGTCATAAAATCAATTCAGTGGGTCAGGACTAAAATTTTGATTTTGATTTTAATGAGAGAATAGAATGCAAAATGTCAGAATGCATTGTAAGTAAGTAAGAGTTGTGATGTAAACTGTATTTCTCGTTATGAGTCCTGCTAGAAAAAGTTTGAAAATAGAGTAGGGAGGGAAGAAAAAATCTTTAGAAATTAAAAATCTAGGACCTGGGGGAGTTGTGTTGGGATAGGAGTAAGGACAAAGGAAATTCACATCTCCTTTGCATACATGAAGCTTATTTGCTAGACAAGGTTTGGGAAGCTCTGCTGTGTATCCTCTGAAGAGAAAGGAAAGGGAAACACTGCAGGATTTCTCCTCACAAGTTTCAAAGGGTTGGTGAGAATTCCTAAAAGTTGGCTTCTGACAGAATAATGAAAGCAATTTATTGAAACTGTGATTTTAAACAAAGAAATCACAATTCACAGATTAAGCAGTGTTCATATTTATTTCCCCTTTCACAAGACTATCCTAGATTTTATCCCAAAATATTTTCTGTTACTGTCTTCTTATCATTCTTTTTTTTATCCTCCATTTTCTCCTTATTCTCCTAACCATTTCCTCTTCAATGACCAGGATCCCAAAATTCTGAGTCAATTCTCTTCAAGTGTGTTAAGGAGATAATTCCCATCATAGCATCCTCATCATTTCTTTAGCCTGCTTTACATTAAATTTCAAATCCAGTCTTGCTGACGTTGGGGGACTTCAAAACATTTTACATGCAATAGTATTTTTTTTTCTTTTAGAAAGTTTATTTTCTGTCAACCTTATTTCCATTGTGTTTAAGAGTTTGTGAAAGGACAGCTTAAGACCACTCAGTGGTTGTTCCTACCTTCAGTGGCCTGAACAGTGGGGGCTGCAGACCAGTCTTCAGTTGCAGGCTGAGCACTAGTCTTCAGGAAACTTTAGGAAACTGCTGAACAGAGGACATTTGAACATCATCAGACCAGTCTGTGACTTTAGGTTGAGCAGCAGTGAACTCAGGAGCTCAAGCAGTCCATTCACCCTGAAATTCCTCCTTGGTCACAGCCTTTTCAGCATGAGCCTGCTCTTTCTTTTCAATCTCTGTGGTAGTAGAGATCAGGCTTGACCTCCCAAGGGTGTTCATAGGAGGTGGTGCCACGCATGCGCAGAACTTCCCTGGCCAGCATCCACCACACCAAACCCACTGAGTGAGCTCCCTTGTTGCTGCAGGGATAGCAATGTCCAAATAGCACAGAGGTGAGCCTATGTTACAGAGTGATGGTAGGCAGGCTAACATAAGACACCCCTGTGAGAGGCTGGTGGTTGGTCCAGGGATCAGTAACCACCAGAAGTCTCAGCTTTCTGGATCTGGTTAGTGAAGGTGCCAGGAGTTAAGTGACCAGCAATAGGAGTGGCTCCAGTGGCAAAAGCAAACTTCAGCACAGCTCCTGGCAAGTATTTCTGGACAATATGACACTGATATCAACTGAGTTTTCAATGGCAATAATGGCACCAGCTGCCAGCAGAAGCTTCTCCCAGGTTCTGTTCAAATTTATGATGTAGATGCCATCGCTTTTCCTTTTATAGATGTACTGTTTCATCTGGAAGTCAAGGTTGGTGCCACCTAAGTGGGTTCCTGCTGCAAGGAATTTGAGGACATCCTCCTCCTACATTTGCAGGACATCCAGGCCTCCAGACATTGTGACAGTTTCGCTTTAAGTTACATGAGAACCAAGAGCAACACAGTATGGGCCCCTCTCTGGGTAGTGCGGAAAGATGTCTGTGTAGACACCTGTGTTAAGGCACCAGATTCAAGGTCTGTCATTCTAATTGTTTTATCCCTGGTTTTCAGATCTCACTTCTCCATAGGAAAAATATCATCTTGGAGAAGACCTACTACTCCTCAGATGGCAAGTGAATGGCATTATCACTTCTGCATCCTTTTTAATCCTTGCCTTTATTTTACTTCCATCTACCAGGTCCTGTGATTTGACAAGAGAAAAATTTCAAGATGTCCTAAATTAGGTTACAGCAGGCCACAAATGGGAAGAATACAAGAGAGTTAGCCAGTTAACAAGCAGAGAGAACAAATAAACAAAATACTGCTTATATTCCCAAATGTCTGTTGAAACTTTGAATTAACTTCCAGGGAGCTATTTTCATAATTAGGGAGAATAGTTGACCACCAAAAGCCACTGCATCCTGTGTATGCTTGAACTTTCCAGACCGTTTTCCACAACCAATCAAATACTTCTTCCTTACAGACTACGTACCTATTCTAGAACTTTCTCTGCTTTACATTCTTTCCCCCACCCCCTTTTTATTATTATTTAAAAAACAAACAAACAAACAAAAAACCTTATCTCTTTCTTCTCCAAATTTATTCTATAAAGGAGCCCCATCAACCCCAGGACTGCGGGCATGTTTGTCTTCTTCATCTAGCTCTGCTGCTGTTAGTTTAGATTGTATGCTCAGAACCTGGTCCTTTTTCTGATTAGTATATGGATTAATAAACCCTTTCAGGAAAAAAAAAAACTTGGTTTTGAATGATTTTGTTTAACAAATTCTACTAAGATAGAATTATGCAATCTGAATAATACAAAGGAAAGGCCTTACAGAAATGACCAACTCAGAGGGTTATAGATTAACCACATATTATAGATCTCTAAATGACCTTCTGGAAACTCTTGCAATACCTACAAGACAAATGATCTGTAAATAGGTAGGACCAATGGTCTGAAAATTTTTTCCTCCTTGCAGCCCCCACCCAAAACTATCTCTCCCCATCCTGAGTCAAAGGTACACATAAAACCTCAGACAAAGAAATCACATGCCCCTTGCATGGAAACTGCAACGGTATATAAACTGTAAGAAATCTAACCTGGGAGAGGTTGTGCTTTGGTGCTGTTAGGCCCAGATACTCCATCCATCTACTAATAAATACTCCTTTTTCTAACAAAGTTGTCTGAGCGTCCAATTTCCTCTGTTGGCTGTTGCTTCTTGCAATGCAGGGATTAACGTTCAGTGCTTATTTTACCCAGGGTGTCCAGATTTTATTCCCAGTTAGGGAATAATATTCTCCCCAGCTGCACGGACACTTCCCATTGCACACTGCCCATGGGGAAAGCAGGAGCCGCAACTGGTGGCTAGCAGGGAGGACCCACAGGGGCCCTGCCTCCTCTCTACACTAACAATGGGAGGGAGACCAAGAAGTTTGACTTGTAACAGTCTCTTACTATTAGATCTTCTTTGAAAAAAACTGGAAAAGTAAAAAGTTCCCTATCTATAGCTTTTGTGCTCCTTTACCAAGACCCAGACTTATTAGATGGCCTTCCTGGAGATCTCAAAATAATCAGGAATTTTCTCTTCCCCCTTCACCCTTGGACTCTGAGGCAGGAAACAATTCTCTGGGGACTCCATCTATTTTATCACTCCCTAAGGAAACTAGATATGCACCCCTGGGGAAGTTACAAATAGTGATGATGGGGAAATAATAAAAGTATGGGCATGACCTCTCATCTATATTTGTCAGTCTTATATGTAATATGGTGGTTGAGTTAAGCATTCTAATTATGATGGAAAGGAAAATGTATGTTTTTGGTAACAGAAGATATAAAATATGGAAATATATTTTGAAAGAAATTGAAGGAAAGATGTTTGTCTTAAAGTTGGTTATTTCTATATATATGAGAAGAGGCAAACTGAAGGGATAAGAAAAGTCATAGAAAGTTTGTGAAGAGAAATCCTGAGAGGAAATTTTATATGATTAAGCTAAACGAGATTGCCAAAAGTAGGCTAATACAAAATTAGAGCTGTGTTTTAATGTTTCTCAGACTGTCAGTCTGCTACTAATATTATGGAAAAGTTTCTGAGTAGAAAACAAGGATCCTGTGCTTCACCTAAGTAATTTTCTGTGTTTTATGTTACCTTACCAGTTTTCTGAGATTTTTAGAGAATATACTAACATTGGCCCAAAGCTTGAGGGCCAGGCATTCCTGGCTGTACATTTCATAACTTGGGCTGTGCCCAATATTCAAAAGGAAGCTCCAAAAGTTGGGGCCTGGACTCCAAATCCTGAAGGCTGCCTTGGTGCAAGAGGTCTTTAAGGTGTCCAACAGCTGGGATCGGGCAGAGAAGGAAGCAGAGTATGAAAAAGGTGCAAATTTTAGCTGCCATAATTCAGGGATCATCTTGAGGTGTCCTTGGGCAATTAAAACTTTTCAAGCCTGGAGAGCCTTGAACTTGGTTGGCAATAGTTGCCTTCTTAGAGACTGGAGCATAATCAATGTGCAACTTGCAAGAAGGAAGGGCACTAGAAAGGCAAGTGTCCATCCAGCCCTGAGAAGCTGGGGAAGGGTGGACCTCATAAGCCATCTCCCTTCATAGTGATGAAGGACAGGGAAAATTTTCCCAAGTGAAGAGGAGACAAAGCCCAGTACCTAGAAAAAAAGAAAGAAGAGGGTCCTTTGGTGGAGAGAGAAGAAAGAATTCAACAAACACACCAAAGTTAGAGTCAAAAGGAAAGTTTATTAGAAAAGGGGTAACACTCAGACAGAGTGTGGTCTTCTTTCAGAGGCAGAGAGTGAGAGGAAGACAGTGATTGACAGAGTAAAGGCACCGAGAGGGATCCTGAGTGTTCAGGGAATTCAGTTTATATGTCATTCTATAGTTCCTATTTCTTTTGATATAGATATATAGTGAGGAAGGGGAAGAGTATTAGTTTGAAAAGATAAGACTACATTGAGTGAAAAGCCTGCTGGCTGTTCCCAGCCTTTAATCCATAGGTTTCCATGGTTTTAGCCAAAGAGAATGACTCTTGGTTCCTGTTTCCCCTTCACAGGTGTGGGGAATGGGTTGTTAGCAATCCCAGCTGAAATCTTCCTTTGTTCTTCAGGTGTCCTCCTGGCCTGGCTGCAGGGCTGATCAGCATATTGCAAGCTCTGATTGTGGCTTGATTAAGATTTTAATTCTCTTGCCTCCTCCCTAAATTAATAGCAAGCCTCTCATGAGAGAGCTGCTTCCTCCTCCAACAAGGGAAAGGTTGTTCCAGTCTTTGTGGCTCTAGTCCTAGAGAAATCCATTGCAATCATGACAGTGGAGCCTGAGGTCAGCCTCAACAAAGTAGAAAGGAAAAACTAAATTTTTACTAGAACTGAATTTTATTTCTCTGTCCTGACCCATCCCATGGGCCTCTCCAATGCTAACTGCACAGTGGCAGGAATAAATAGCCAGCCTAACATAAGATAATTTACTTTTCCCATTGTGAGACTGCAACTTGTGATGAAATTTCCCACTGCGTGTCAGGACCAAGGTCCAGTGAGGAGAGCACCTCATCAGAGGAAATGGGGATCAGCCAAAAAGGGTGCAGTCTTCTTGCTCATCACACAATGCATGTTTGTAGAAAACCTAAGGCTAAACCATTAGTAGACAACCTGCTTCAATGTCAGGGTTTCTGAAAAAGCAGAGTACCTCCTTCTCTACGATCTATTGAAAGCTGTCAGTGCAAACAAGGCCTACCAAGTTTCGTTTAGTTCCCCAACTGCTGTCAAATTACAAAGAATTAACTACTGGGTAGATATATCTGTTGCAGAAAAATTGCAAAAATTCAGACCAGTAAGAATCAAGCAGCACCCAGAGGATTGGAGAAACTCAGGTTTATTATGCCAGCGGTCCAGAAAAGCTAGTGCTCTGAAAATCTGGGCGCTGAGGTTAGGGGCAATTTCACTTTTATACCCACGTTGTTACAGTTGACATGGACTGATTTACAGACCCCTGGAATTGCTATGGGATACAAGCAGTTACAGAGCATGGGATTTTCACACAAGCAAAGCACTAAAGCAATACATCTTTTCAAACAAGTACTAAAACAATACAGTTTAAAGGGAGTGTGAGGTCTCAGTTGACCCCAAGAGCTTTGGCCAATGCAGCAAGCATTGTTTACAGAAGTAGAACGAAGAATTGATTAGAAATGTTGGCCATTTAAATGGGAAATTTCTCTTCCTGTCTCGAATTAAACCAGTTTCTTATGAGTCCTCACAGGTTTCTCCAGAAAATCAAACAGGAAGTGCAACCTATTCCTGTGAACCCATGGAAGGTCTTAAGCTCTTGTTCTAGAAAATAGATAAGTCCACATGTCCCAAGGAATCAGGGAACTTTTCTGAATAATTATTCTTTTAGCGCAGTGTCTAGACTGCTACTCTCTTCAAAATGATTTAATTTCTTTTCACTAGATATCTTTACCTTGAATTAACAAACTGCCATGAAAAAGTCACTTCATTGCCAATTACTTCTAGTATTAATTTTGACTTTTGTCTTTTCAATCTTTTTGCTAAATTTATATTTTCTAGGCTGAAAGGCTTCATGCAACTTCCAAAGGCTGGAACAACCTCATGTTCTGTACCTCCAGGGCCCTTAGGATAGGCTTTCAGAGATTTTTATTCCCAGCAGGCAGGAACTACAGCCCTATCTCAGCTTTAAAGAAGCTACAAAGGGCAGACCTCCATCCCTCAACATCCCTTTAAGAATAAAGGAATAAATTTTCTGAGAGGGAATAATGTAGGAAGGATGCAAGAAAATTAAAATGTTAATCAAGCTACTTTCAGGGACTGCAATATACTGATCAGCCCTTCAGCAAGTCCAGGAGGACATCTTCAGAACAAAGAAGGATTTCTACTGGGATTGCTAACAACTCTTCTTCCCCATACTTGTGGAAGGGGAACAGAAAAAAACAATCTTCAAGTGGCTGCCCTATGCAAATAAAATCTTTCATTCCCTAAGGCTAAAACCGTGGAGGAAGCTATGGATTAAAGGCTGGAAACTGCCAGAGGGTCTTTCAGGCTATACACTTTTCTTCCTGTTCCTCACTATATGTCCATATCAAAGGAAATGTAAACTAAAGAATGATATATAGACTGAATCCCCTGGACACTCAGGGCCCTTCTCACTCTCTTCCTCTGTGAGAAGACCATGCTCTGTCTGTGGAGTGTTAATCTCTTTTCTAATAATCTTTCCTTGACTCTAAAACAAAAACTGGCAAGGGGAAGCAGAAGACGTAATTAGAGGAGGACTTGACCTACCATTGATGGCTTTGAAAAGCCAAGGAATGCAGCAGTCTTTAGAAGCTAGGAATGGACACTAGCTTATAGCCATCAAGAAAACAGATACCTTAGTCCTACAACTTATACTCTCTTAGAGCTTCCAGAAAGGAATGTAGCCTGCCAACACCTTGATTTCGGCATGATGAGACCATACCAGACCTCTGAGTGACAAAACTCTAAGATAACATATTTGTGTTGTTTAAAACCAATACACTTTGGTAATGTGCTATGATATCAATAGAAAAACATTTTATTATCTTTCTTGATTCTGAGGGTTGACTGGGTTCACCTGGTTCATCACATGTTACTCCTTGTGATGTCTGTAAGAACTCTAGTCCTCTGAGGATTTGATTGGGCTGAGATGTCCAAGATGGCTCACTGATATGACTGGCAGAGGCAGTTTGGTGTTTGTGATCTGTTAGGACCTCAGCTGAGACTGTTGCTCTGAGTGCCTATCCATGGCCTTTCCATGTGACTTGGACACATTGTGGTGATTAGGTTCTGAGAGGAAGCTTCCCAAGACTGAGTATTACAAGATACCAACCTAGGGGCTGCAAGGTTTCTTATGCCTCTGGCCTGGAACTGTCAGTGTCACTTCAATTAAATTTTGTTAAGGCAGCCAAGATTCTCTATGGAAATGGGCTATACAAGGGTGTGATTACTGACAGTCATGCTACATTGGGGTCAATTTCTAGAGACTAGCTACCACACAATGTAACTCTTCTTTCCTTTGCAGCCTTAGCTTCATCTTCTTTCTCTTGGCCTATGCACTTTTAATTCCCTCTGATCATGTCTAATAGAACTAGGAACTCATAATTTTCCCCAGAAATTTATACCCATTCAGCTTACTACCTGATGATGCTTTGTGGAAAAAAAACTTTCCATGCCAATTCATAATTCTTATGCCCAATTCTAATGTGTGGGTTTTTTCCCTACACTATCAAAATATTATCTGTTATCAGCTGGGTGTCCTAAAATTCAATTCAATTCTGCTACTACCTAACCAGAGATAGCATCAGATCCCAAAGGTTAAGGACTCAGTCCCACAAGACTGCCCTTCTTCTGGTGGCAATCAGAAGTCCAGGTTCTCACCTGGGCTCTTGATGAACCAGCTTACCTATCGATTTCAACTATGCAAAAAATTATGTATGTATAATGATAAGACCTAAAAAGGAAGAAAAGAGAATTGTCCATAATCATATATAGGGCTGGAACTATGGGTATCTTATGTATGTATGTATGTATGTATGTATGTATGTATGTATGTATGTATGTATTTTAATGTTAATGTTCCAATATCATAAAGCTGTGTCTGCTAAAATAAATTAAAAAGTGTGAAACTATTAGGTTCCAAAGTGTCAATAACCTTGTCACTTGCATCAGCAGCATTGGCTTAATGTGGGAGTTTCTTAGAAATGCAGAATCTCAGACCCCATTTCAGACATACAGCATCCAAACCTGTATTTTAGCAAGATCTGCATGTGATTTCATAAGGCACTGAAGATTGCAAAACATGCACAATGCTCAACACAGTCCTCTACTTATTAAATTTATAGGCTTTGCTTAACCCACATTTTTGCAAAGATCACAAGGACAACATACATGATAAAGGGTAATTATTCATATCTCTTCCACTGCTTTCTGCATCTCTTCAGCTCAGTTCTATCCGGCCACTTCTGGCAATCTAGAGCGAGCAATGGGCTGGGGATACACAAGTCACTATGTGCATAGAGCTACCTTGCCCTACGGTAGGCCATAGCTACCAGGCTGCCCCATGCTGCCAAACCAGGGACTGGCTCAGTGGTGCACACCTGAAATCCCAGCTCAGAGAAGCCTGAGACTGGTGGTTCATGGGTGCCCAGGAGATTCGGAGTTACAGGTTTGTGTAGAATGGGCTTTCACACTGGGTCTTGCACCAGCATTGGGTTCCTGGGGAAGCCACCAGTATCAGGTCGTCTAAGGAATGGGGAACATGACCCAAGCCCAATCAGAGCAGACCAAACTTGCCATAATGGGTAGCAGTGAGACTATGCCTATGAGCAACACCTGCAGTTTCGCCTGGGCATCCTACCAAGACTGGCTAAAATTAAACTAGTGAAAATACCAAATGCTGATGAAGCTATATATACTGCTGGTGGCAATGTAAAATGGTATAGCCACTTCAAAAACAGTTTGGCAGTTTCTTTAAAAACTAAACATGCAAGTATAATACCACCCAGCACTTTTATTACTAGGCAGAAATGAAGACTAATGTTTACACAAAACTTTGTAAAAAAATAAAATAAATGGAGTCATTTTAAAATGAAGCAGAAGCTGACATCTCAAAGGAACTGCCTTGCAGGTCTTATGCCTCTAATCTTTGAAATATTAAAACAGGACAAAATAACCTATGGGCTAGGCCTAAAGCAACATTGTGTCTCAAAGAATTATTTTCAAGTATAACAAGAATATAACAAGAAAGCAGATATTATGACTAAGGAGACTGATGGCTACCAGACTAAAAATTAAAAACATTCTTTATAGTTAACATCACTATGTTATCTTATCTGCACCAATAGAATGTCTTCCTTCTATTGATGTAACTATTCCTCTTTCCTTTCTCACAAATATTTGTCTCTTAATTGAAATACTGTCTGGGCTTCTGCCTTAATCTGTGTTTCCTAAACAGCTATTTAAAAAATTTTTTAAATAAATATTACCTCTCACTTTGAAAGGTGATTAAGTTTTAGATTAGTAACCTGTACACAAATGTTTACAGCAGCTTTACTCATAATAGTTAAAAACAGCACAAATGTCCTCTATTGGGGGAATGTTCTAACTGATAAATTCATATGACAGAATACTACTCAGCAATAAATAGGAATGAACTATTGATTCACTCAACAACCTGGATGAATCTCCAGAGAGTTATTGTGAGTAAAAAAGCCAATCTCAATAGATTATGAACTGCATGTTTTTATTTATATAACATTCTTGAAATTACAAAGCTATAGAAATGGAAGGCAGATTAGTGTTTGCCAGAATTGAGGGGGAGGAACAAGAGGAAAGTGGGTGTGGTTATAAAAGGGCAACATGAGGGATTCTAATGGTGATGGAAAAGTTGTATATCTTAACATTATTAACATCAATATATTGGTAGTGATATGTGTATGTTTTTTCTTTCTTTTTTAAAAAATTAATTTCTATTATGGTGACATTGGTTAAGAAAATCCATTAAGTTTCGGGTGTACAATTTAACAGTAAGGTACACACACACACACACACACACACATCTCTATATATATTACATTGTGTGTTTCCCTCCAATAGTTAGATTTCTCTCTCTCATCACATATTTGACCCCTTTTATCCATCTAAAACCCTCTCCCTGCCTTCTCCCCTACCCTCTAGTAACCACTAGTCTATTGTCCATGTCCATGAGTGTCTGTTTGTACTGCTCATTTGTTGCTTTTAGGTTTATATCCCACATATAATTGATATCATGTGGTTTTCAACTTTTTCTGTCTGGCTTATTTCTCTTAGCATGATTATCTCGAGTTCCATACATCTTGTCACAAATGGCAGTATTTCATCTCTTCTTATGGGTGAATAACATCCCATTGTATATATGTACCACAATTTCTTTAGCCAATTGTCTGTTGTAGGACATTTCAGTTGCTTCCATATCCTGGCCACCATGAATAATGCTGTTATGAACATCAGCGTGCAAATATGTCTTCAAATATGAGTTTTCAAGTCTTTGGGGTAAATACCCAGTAGAAGGATTGCTGGATCATATGGTAGATCAATTCTTAGTTTTTTGAGGAACCTCCGTACTGTTTTCCATAGCAAGTGTACCAATTTGCAGTCCCACCAGCAGTGTATGAGAGTTCCTTTTTCCCCCACAATGACTCCAACATTTGTTATTACTTGTCTTGTTAGTAATAACCATTCTTACAGGTGTGAGATGCTATCTCATTGTGGTTTTGATTTGCATTTCCCTAATAGCTAGCTAGCGACGTTGAGCATCCTTTCATATGTTTGTTGGCCATTTGTATGACTTCTTGGTAGAAGTGTCTGTTCAGGTCCTCTGCCCATTTTTTAAATGGTTCATGTGATTTTTTTTTGTTGTTATTGAGTTGTATGAGTTCTTTGTATGTTTTGGATATTAGGCCCTTATCAGAGGCATTGCTTGCAAATATATTTTCCCCTTCAGATGGTTGCCTCTTTACCTTGTTGATGGTTTCCTTTGTTGTGCAGAAGCTTTTTAATTTGATGTAGTCCCATTTATTTATTTTTGCTTTTACTTCCCTTGCTTTTGAGATCAAATTTATAAAATCCTCTTTAAGTCCAAGTTCTCTGAGTTTAGTTCCTATGTTTTCTTCTATGCAGTTTATTGTTTCAGGTCTTATGTTGAGGTCCTTAATCCATTTTGAGCTACTTTTGTTGTGTGGTAATAGACAACTTTTTTTGCAGGTGGCTTTCCAGTTTTCCCAGCACCATTTATTGAAGAGGATTTTCTTTCACTACTGTATGTTTCTGGTTCTTTTGTCAAAAATTTCTTGCCTGTATAAAAATGGATTTACTTATGAACTCTGAATTCTGTTCCACTGATCCAAATGTCTGTTTTTCTGCCAATACCATGACATTTCAATTATTGTCACTTTGTAGTATAATTTGAAATCAGGCAGAGTGATGACTCCAGGCTCATTCTTTCTTCTCAGAATGGCTTTGGCAATTCGGGGTCTTTTGTGCTTCAATGCAAATATGATGATTTTTCATTCTATCTCTTTAAAAGATTCTGATGGGATTTCGATGGAGATAGCATTAACTCTGAATAATGCTTTAGGTAATAAGTCATTTTAACTATGTTGATTCTTCCAATCCCAGAATACAGAATATCTTCTCATTTTTTGTTGTTGTACATTCTTCACTTTCTTTCAATAGAGTCTTCTAGTTTTCATTATATAGGTGCTTAACATGTTTCATTAGACTTATTTCATTCTTTTTGTGGCAATTGCAAAAGGAATTATTTTTCCACCTCTTTTTCTGACACTTCGTTTGGATGCCTTTCATATTTTTCTCTTGCATGATTGCACTTGATAGGACCTCTGATGTTATATTGAATAACAGTCATGATGGTGCACAGCCTTATCTTGTTGCTGAACTTAGAGGGAAAGTTTTTAGTTTTCCACCATTAAGTATAATGTTGGCTGAGGATTCATCATATATGGCCTTTATTATGTTAAGGTACTTTTCTTCTGTACCAATTTTGTTAAGTGTTTTGACCATAAATGGATGCTGTATCTTGTCAAAGGCTTTTTCTGCATCTGTCGACATTATCATATAATTATTTTATTTTAATTTGTTTATGTAGTGTGTAACATTAATCGATTTGTGTATGTTGAACCATCCCTGTGCCCCTGGGATGAAGCCCACTTGATCGTGATCTATAATCTTTTTAATGTGTTGACGTATTTGGTTTGCTAGTATCTTATTTAAGATTTTTGCGTCTGTGTTCATGGGCAATATTGCTCTATGGTTTTCTTTTTTGTGTGTTATCTTTACCAGGTTTTGGTATCAGGGTAATATTGGCCTCATAAAATGAGTTGGGAAGTATTGCCTCCTCTTTGATTTTTGGAAGAGTTTGAGAAGAATACATATTAAATCTTTTTTGAATGTTTGGTAGAATCCACTGGTGAAGTCAGCTGGTCCTGGGCTTCTACTTTTTGATGATTTTTTATGATTGTTTTAATTTCCATATGCCTTATTGGTCTATTTAGATTTCCCAGTTCTTCATTCAGTCAAGGAAGGTATATCTTTCTAAGTACTGGTTCATTTTTTCTAGGTTATTTGGTGTTATATACTTTTTCATAGTACTCTTGTATGATTCTTCGTATTTCTGCAATGTCAGTTATAATTTCCCCTCTTTCATACCTGATTTTGTTTATTTGTGTCTTTTCTCTTTTTTCTGTAGTGAGTCTAGCCAGGGGTTTGTCAATTTTATTAACTTTCTAAAAGAACCAGCTCTTTGTTGCATTAGTTTCTGTGTCTCTCTTAATCTCTCTTTTTGTTTCTTCTCTGACCCAGTCATTCTTCAGTAGCATGTTGTTTAATCTCCATGTATTTGTGGTTCTTCCTGCTTTCTTTTTACAGTTGATCTCTAGCTTTAAAGTATTATGATCAGATAATATGGTTGGCATGATTTCAACTCTTATATTTGTTGAGACTATCTTTATGTTCCAGTATACGGTTGATTCTTGAGAATGTTCCATAGAGATCTGCAGTAGAGAAGAATGTATGAGCAGCTGTTTTGGAATGAAAGGCTCTGTAAAGGTCAATTATGTCCAGCTGGTCTAATGTGTCATTTAAGGATGTTATTTCCTTATTAATTTTCTGTTTGGATGAACTGTCCATATCTGACAGTGTGGTATTTAGGTCTCCTACTGCAATAGTGTTTTGGTCTTTAGTTCTGTTAGTAATTGCTTCACATATTTTGGGGCTCCTTGATTGGGAGCATAGTTAAGTGTTCTGTCTTCTGGTGCATGATTCTCTTTATCGTAATGAAGTGTCCTTCAGTATCTTTCTTTACCTTTTTGATTTTGAAGTCTATTTTATCTGATATTAATACCGTTTCTCCCAATTTTCTCTAAATGCCATTTGCTTAAAATATTGTTTTCCATCCTTTTACTTTGAGTCTATATTTATCTTTGGAACTGAGGTGTGTCTCCTGGAGACAGTATATGGTTGGTTTTGTTTTCTCATCCAACCTGGAACTCTGTGCCTTTTTGTTGGTGAGTTCAGTCCATTTACATTTAGGGTGATTATTGAAATATGAGTTCTTACAGCCATTTTATATTTTGCTTTCTGGTAGCTCAGTGTTTCTATTGCTACCTTGTGCTAGTTTGTCCTTCCTTTTAAAAAAATTTGGTTGGGTTTTGTGGGTTTTCCCTCTGGTCCTTCTAGTTTTATATTGTACACTTCAGTTTTCAGTTTGGTATGTGGTTACCATTACAAATATGTAGAAGTTAGTTATATATATAGTAGTCCAATTTCTTCTGTGTGTGCCTTATCTCCATTCCCCTTTGCAAATCTGGATCTTTGAATCCTTTCCTTTTTAGTCATTGTTGTCTCAACTTTTCCCTATGTATGTGAACATTCATTACTATCTTGCTATAGCAAATCTCTTCTTATTGTTTAAGCTTATAATACCTTGTTCTTAGTAAAGATTGCACTCCTCTACTTCTGACTGCTAGTCACTTTACTCTTAGTTATGTATTTCTTTTGTCATTTTGTTTTAGGTGAGCTGACCCCTTTCAGTATTTCCTGCAGTGCAGGCCACATAGAGAATTCCTTCAATTTTTGTATGTCTGGAAAGGTCTTTGTTTCTCCTTTATATCTAGAGGAGATACATTATTCTTGGCTTTCATTTACTGGTTTGATCATTTGATTCCACTCCTTTGTGACTCTTAAGGTTTGTGCTGAGAAGTCCAAAGACATTCTAATGGTTTTTTTTATAGGCTACTATCTTCTTTTCCCTTGTTGCCCTGAGAATTCTGTCTTTGTCATTGATTTTTGATAATTTAATGTAATGTATCTTGGAGAAGGCCATTTTGGGCTGAGATAATTGGGTATTCTGTTGACTCCTTCAATTTCACTCTCTAGCTCATTCCTTAGTTTTGGGAAATTCTCATCAACTATTTGTCTTAAGTGCTTTGTTATCCCTGCCCCTTTTCCTTCCCTTTGAGAATGCCATTATTCGTATGTTTCTTTTCTGATGGTATCGGTTAGTTCTTGTATTTCTCTTTCATTATTTTTCATTCTTTGGTTTCCCTCTTCTTTCCTCTGATTTATTTCTATATCTCTGCCTTCAATATCACTGATCCTTTCCTCAATTTGATCAACTTTATTTCTCAAGCTTGCTATCTCATTTTTCATCTCTTTCAATGTGTCCTTTATCTCCAGGAGTTCTATTTGCTAAAAAATTCATTCTGCTGATCTAGATGTTTTTTCAATTTTTAAAATTGTTGATAAGTTACCTTGTCACCTTGGTTGTTCATGGTGTTTAATGGACAATTTCTCCACCTGGGCATTAATGGAAGTTTTTTTTCCAGAAAGAAGATTTATTATATAAGGTCTTTCAGTAGCCTATTTCAAAGAAGGCATTTTTCTTTTGGTTTCCAGTAGGTGGCGTCTAATCCTCTTGGATCCTTCCTTTATATAAAGTCTTAATAATGCCTTTTTTTTCTTATAGATATTCAATCACTGTCACTACCCTCAGCCTCAGTCCTTGTCAGTGTTAGCCACAGTTTTGATAGTGTTTGCTCAGATTGCCATGAGTCTTGTGGTGTTTGGTTTTGGAGCATATGGGGGGCCCTCTGGGTTGGTGGATGGGGGCTGTAGCTCAGACTTGCATTTTGCAATGGCGGCTGGTAATAATCAATTGTTACTTTTCTGCTGTCCCCACTGCTCTGTTTTTTATCCTGATCCCTGGGCACTGCTGCTGCATGGAGCTCACAGCTCTCTCAGGCAGGGTTGTTCCGGGAACCCGCTGCACCTTCTCCTCTCCACCTTATCCTGTATAGAGCTACAGCTGCAAGAGGCAGCTTCTTTGTTTTTCTCTGTCTACCGTCCTATTCATGGGATTCTAACCTGTGGCAGCTCTTATGTGCATATCCCATGCTTGGGCATGCTGTTGTGCAGGTTGACTGTTTTTTGATGAGTTATAGATGTTTATCTCTTTGTAGTTTCAAGGGGAGGAGTCTGGGGATGTCTCTCACCTTGCTATGTTTCTGACTTCACTCCTCCTGGTAGTGATTATTGCTCTTTAGTTTTGCAAAATGGTACCATTGAGGGCTACTAAGTAAAGGGTATAAGGGATGTCTCTGTATTGTTTCTTCTAACTGTATGTGCATCTACAATTATCTAAAAATTTAAAATTTAATTTCAAAAAGAATGAGGTCAAGACAGTGATAAGTAGCCATTTCTAAAGAGTTCTTGAATGTTGGGGTGAGGGGAGACTAAAATGGAACAGCCAGAGAGTACAGAGAAGAGTTAGGAAAGAGTTGAGTCCAAAGGTCCAAAGGAAGATTCCTTCATGATGAAAGGTTGTCAGTAGCTTGCATTCTGCAGAAAATTGACTTTTGTTCCAAAAGAAGAACCAAGGCATTTGAAAGTTTGAAAGTTAACAGTAATAGTCTCCTTAGTTTGGAATGCATATCTCAGTCAAAGAGCAGCTGATGAGTCAGGAGGCTGAGACAAATACTGTTCTTGCAACAAGTTTGGTGGTGATTGGAAAGAAAGCATCTGGAAAAAGCATGAGGGAAAGAAGAAATGGTATGTGCTCTCTTTTTGTTGTCTAACAATGGAAATCTAGGCATTCTGTAGTTTTTAGAGAAGTAGGTAAAGAACAAAGAGACAAAAGACACAATGGCAATAATGGAATGGGGCAAGGGGTCAAAAACTCAGATGAAGTATTAATTAGTCTTGGAAATGAGGGAAAACTTTCCCTCTGAGTAGAGAAGAAGAAGTTGTGTTATATGAAGAGCTAACAAATTAGGAGGTAGGGAAAAAAGAGGCTAAGGAACTATCCATGCTCTCTCCCCTTCATCAAGGTAATGTAGGGAGAGAGACAAGAGAACTAAATATCTAGCTATATTCAGAGACTGCAATATGATGATCAGCCCTGCTGCCAGATCACATGAAAACCTGCAGAACAAAACAAGATTTCAGCTGGGATTACTAACAAAACATTTCCCCACACCATGAAGGGAAAACAAGAAAACAGAGTCTTTAAGTCACACCCTACACAAGATAAAATCATTCATTCCCTATAGATAAAACCATGGGAAATCTAAGTATCAAAGGTTGAGAACTGCCCACAAACCATTCATAATACATATTCTTACCTTCTCTTACTACATACTCTTACCAGTCACGCTATATCCCCATACCATCAAAGGAAAATGAGCAAAAAAGTCTTTAAACTGTAATTCATAGAAACTAAGAATGTTTTATAAATTGAATTACCTGAACACTTGGGAGGCTTTTTTGCCTTTCCTTTTGTCCTTACTTCTTGTCTTTGCTTTTTGTCTTGGCTTTTTTATTTTTGCTTTTTGTCTTTACTCCTTTGCCTTTTCTGTCTTGGTCTTTTCCCCATCCTTCTCTAATTAACTCTCTTTTTAACTCTAATTCTGATGTGCACTCGAATTCTTTTCTTTACTGACTCAAGAAACTTTTACCTCTTTCAGGGCTTGAGTTCCCTTCCACTCAGGGGAATCTTCCCTGTCATGCATCAAAGGCTCAGCTTCCCTCCCTTCCCCACTTCAGCCTAGAGCCACCTATTCAATTCAACTTAGATGGCTCTCTGTTCCAGAAATTTCCTCTGTTTTCTCCACCTTTCCCCTTTCTTTCTCTTCAGAATTGCATAAGACTCCACTTAATACATATTTATTAAAAGGACATGGAATTAAAAATAAAATGTAATTGTTATACCTTATATTAAACTTTTCTTTTCCATATATATTTGAGATACCAGTCTCCTTTGTATTACAAGATGACAGATAATAAGATTAGGAGGAAAAAGGGCTTCTGGTAAAGATCGTAGTGTAAGTAAATGTTATGCTTGCCTTGTCTCACAACCACACCAAAATTACAACTAAACTACACATTCACAATTTGAAGTCTCCTGAAGTCTATCTGAAAATAAGTCCTCCAATAGGGATACAGAGAAGAGGCCACCTTGAGGCTGGTAGGACTTGGTCCAGAGACATGGACCAAGGCAATCTTACACCTGAGAATTGACAGAGCTATCTCTGCTATGGGAGTCCTGTCTGAGGAATGAGGGGTCCTGGCCTCACATCAAGCTCACCAACACAATGTTCCAGTGCTGCGAAAGAAGTTCCCAAAACTTCTAACTATAAAAAACAGTTAAAATTGTAGCTGAGTGAGACAAAGGGCCACTGGAGTCACAAATGTTTCTCTTAAGGGGCCCCTGGGTGGACTTACTCACAGAGATTCTGCTCAGCTCCAGTGTTGAGACAGCTTCTCAAAAGATGCCAGGGACATACACCAGGAACTAAATTGTCTGTCTCCATGGTTAGGGCTGGAGGGATAGCTTCTGTCAGATTTTTTTCTGTTGTCACTTGGTTGAGCCCTTCTCACTCCTAGCATGCAGACACAGATGGGAGCTGTTCTGATTCTCCATCATCCTGACTGACACTGGTTGTCCAGCCCTGGTGATCCCTGAGAGCCCAAGCAAGCTGCTTCCAGTGGATTTTCCATACAAATGGCCTGTCTTGATTCATGCTGTGAACTTTCCTAAAATCTCTCAAGAATTCACAAAACCTAAACTGGCCCTACATGCTCCATACCTCTTTATTTTTTTTTTCTGGCTTTATTGAAATATAATAGACAATTAGATGCTTGTATTTACATTGCAAAATTCAATTACTTTTTATCAATTACAGTTGGCATAAAGTAAAATATTAGTTTCAGTTGTACAGCCATGATTAGAAAGATATATATAACTCACAAAATGATGACCCCACGAAATCTGGTACCCTTCTTTCCCCTTACATATTTATTACAACATTATTAACTATTCTTCTTAGGCTACACTTTATATCTTCATGTCTATTTTGTAACTATTCATTTGTACTTTTTAATCCCCTTGCCCCTTTTCACCATCCCCTTTGCCCCCTCCAATCTAGTAGCCTTCAAAATATTTTCTGTACTTATGAGTTTATTTTCATTTTTTTGTTGTTGTTTATTTTGTTTTTTAGATTCCACATGTACATGAAATCATGTGACATTTGTCTTTCTCTATCTGACTTATTTCATTCAGTGTTATACCCTTTAGGTCCATCACAGCAATATCTTTTTCATCTTCTTCCTTTTAGTCTGTGTGTCTTTTAATCTGAAGTGAGTTTCTTGTAAGCAGCATATGTAGGAGGCTTGTTTTCTTATTCGTTCAGTCACTCTATCTTTTGGTTGGAGCACTTAATTTTTTTTCATTTGAAGTATTTTTGATAGAAATGTAGTTATTACCATTTTTTACTCATGTTTTTGATACATGTTCTTTCTTCTTAAAGAAGTAGATCCAACATTTCCTGTAATATTGGCTTGGTGTTAATAAATTCCTTTAGCTTATTTTTGTCTGGGAAGCTCTTTATCTGTTCTTCAACTCTAAATGATAGCTTTGCTGGATAAAGTGTTCTTGGTTGTAGATCCTTCTGTCCTGCATAGTCTTTTTTTGAGAATTCAGTTGCCAGTTTTATGGGTGCTCCCTTGTAGGTAACTAACTGCTTTTCTCTTGCTGCTTTTAAGACTCTCTCTTTGTATTTTATGTTTGGCATTTTAATTATGATGTATCTTGGTGTGGGCCTCTTTGGGTTCCCGGTTTTTGGGACACTATGAGCTTCCTGGGGTTTTATGTCTATTTCCTTCACCAGGATAGGAAAATTTTCCACATTATTTCTTCTAATAGCCCTTCAACATCTTGTTTTCCTTCAGGTACCCCTATGATACAGATATTTTTACCCTTAACAGAGTCCCATAGTTTCCTTAAATTATTATCATAGTCTATGCTTCTTTTTTCTTGCCATTCTGATTGAGTGTCCTTGGCTTTCCCATCCTCCATATCAATGGTTCAATACTCTTCTTTGTCCACTCTGTTGATTTCCTCTAATATACTCTTCATCTCAAATAATACGGTCTTCATTTCTGACTGGTTCCTTTTATAATTTCCATTTCCATTTCTATGTTTTTAAAATCTCTTTGTTAAAGTTCTCACTGAGTTCATTTACTCTTCCCTTGAGTTCACTGATCATCTTTATAACCATCTGTATCTGTTAGATTACTTCACTACATTATTACTGGATCTCTGTTTTGTTCTCTCATATAATTTCTGCTTCTTTGTCTCCCCAGTTTGGCTGCCTTTCTGTGTCTGTTTCTATGGACTAAGCAAAGTTCCTAACTCTATTGACCTTATTAGCATGGCTTTGTGTAGTAGACATCCAGTGGCACAGTCCAGAGAGGGGGTTCAGTGGCAAGCCATGTGTAGCCCCAGCCTGTGCCCCTCCAGGGCCATCTGTCAATACCGAGAAAGCAATCCACAGATCCTGTGCTTATAGTTATCTCAAGAGGCTATGCCAGAAACTGAGGTCAGCTACCACCAGTATGAGTCTTGCAATTGGCTCAGCAAGAAGCACTGGACTCGCTGAGGACTCAGGGTGGGACCCTGAGTCAGAGGGAGGCAGAGTTTCCAGGAATCCTCTGGGCAGTGTGACCTCTGCTATCCAGTTTGGTGATGTCTCATCTATGGCAGCTCTGAATCTGCACACTAGATGTAGGGAGTGCTCAACAAAGGAACAATGGATACCATCGCACTTCTGCCCAGGAGACAGCCTCACATCTGGCCCTTGCTCCAACAACTCAGTGTCCCCCTGTAGGTCCCTGGTGCCCCTGGAGCAGTCAACCTGGCACCAATGCTCAGAGTGAGCAGATTCATCACCATGAAAGTCTGCTTGCAGACTACAGACCTTTAAATGGTGTCTGCAGCAACCAACTGTCACTGCCACAACCTCTGTCCCACTTAGCTGCTTGGGATTGGGCAGTTTTGTGTCTTTGCCCCCTCCTACCTTCTACCATTTCAGGGTGATTTCTTATTTCTCTCCCTAGTTGTAGTTCCCAAGTAACTTTGCTTGCTATTTCCTCCACATTTCTGTCACAACTTTGATTAGTTTTCAAGAGGAATGAAGAAAGCCTCTATCATCTATGCTGTTTTCCCCCTCCTCATACCCCATACCTCTTGCTGAGCAGTCTCAAACCTGACAGAATTTGCATCCAGCCTTGGTTTAGAAGCTTGACTTCTTAAGTCACATCAAGGCCCAGTGTAGGTGAGCACCATCTGCAGATTTCTTAGTAGCACATGAGAGGTGGCTCCAGGCAGGGTATAGGAGGAGGCTAAACTTGGCCTGTGTCAAGGCTTCTCCCAGGGGACCCCAGCCTGTATGCTCAGTAGCCAGCTTCAGTCCAAGCTGGAGCACTACCAGGGGATATCAAGGACAATACAGTGAAAGGGGCAGACTGAGCCAACACCAGAGTTCTGTTAAAGTGAGTCCTGCTCCATAAGGTAAACCCTATATAACAGCTGCTCCACTGTAGTCACTTGCTAGTCCTCACAACCAATCAATCTGAGGGTCAGTTCTTCCCATTGATGTGTGAACAGTAATCAAGGCTCAACTACAACAGGAGGGCACAGACAACAAACATAAGGAACACACTTGCAGCACCTAGATCAGGTGACAAGGGAGACAGCATCAGTGGGCCCCAAAGGGCACCTACTACATAAGGTCACTCCTAAGACTGGGAGACACAGCAGCTCTACCTAATACAGAGTAACAAACACAGGGAGGTAGCCAAAGTTGGGAGACAAAAAAGCATGTACCAAATGAAAGATCAGAACAAAACTCCAGAAAGAGAACTAGACTAAAATGGAGACAAGCAATCTACCAGGTACAGAGTTCAAAACAGTGAAGGATGCTCAATGAACTTAGGGAAAGAGTAGATAAACTCCGTAAGAACCTTAACAGACAGAAAACAAAAATGGAGATAAAAAAAATACATTAAAATGAGCCAGTCAGAAATGAAGAATACAATAACTGAAATGAAGACTACCTTAGGAGCAATCAACAGTAGAGTAGATAAAGAACTAAAAAAGCAATTTAGAAGATAAGGTAGCAGAAAACACTGAATCAGAACAGCAAAAAGAAAAAAGAATCACCTAAAAGTGAGGATAGTTTATGGCGCCTTTGGGTAGCATCAAGCATACCAACATTCATATCATGCCAGAAGGGGAAGAGAGAGAGAGAGGGATTAAAAACTTATTTCAAGAAATAATGACAGAAAACTTTCTAACCTGGTGAAGGAAAGCACAGAGAGTCCCAAACAAGATGAACCCAAGACACATCACAGTTAAAAAAGCCAAAGCTGAAGACAAAGAGAATCTTAAAAGCCACAAGAGAAAGACCGTTAATTTCCTACAAGGGGACTCCCATAAGATTATCAGTTGATTTCTCAACAGAATTTTGCAGGCTGGAAGGGAATGGCACGAAATATTCAAATGATGAAAAACAAGGACCTACAACCAAGATAACTCTACCCAGCAAAGTTATCATTTAGAATCAAAGGACAGATAAAAAGCTTCCCAAACAAGAAAAAGTTAAACAAGTTCTTCATCACCAAGCCAGTATTACAGAAAATGTTGGAGAGACTTCTTTACGAAAAAGAGAAAAGAAAAAAAAAAGATAAAGAAGATAAATAATAAAATAACAATAAATACATATCTATTAACAATACTTTAAATTTAAATTGATTAGATTCTCCTATCAAAAGACATAGGGGAAAGGCAACAGTGAAGGGGGTAAAAGGGATCAAATATATGATAGCTGAAGGAAATTGGACTTCGGGTGATAATTACTCAATAGAATATATAGATGTCAAATTATAATGTACTCCTGAAAATTATATAATTGTATTAACCAATGTTACCCCAATAAACTTGATTTAAAAAATCCTAAAAAAAAAGACATAGGGTGGCTGAATGAATAAGAAAACAAAACTCTTACATATGCTGCCTATAAGAGATTCATTTCAAAAGACACACACATACTGAAAGTACAGAAATAGGAAAAGACATTTCATAAAAATGGAAACAAATAAATAAAATAAAGTTGGGGTAGCAATACTAATATCATACAACACAGACTTTAAAACAAAGGTTATAATAAGAGACAAAGAAGGACCTAGTTATCCCAAGTGGGCTTCTGGGTAATTATCTCAAGAAATCCAAAATACTACTTCAAAGGGACATGAAAATTCATATATTTGCTGCATCAGTGGACATATATCCAGTGGAATACTACGCAGCCATAGAAAGGAATAAAATCTTGCCATCTGCAACGACATGAATGGACTTTGATTGTGCTAGTTTGGGTAAGTCAGAGAAAGATGAATGCCTTATGATTTCACTTACATGTGGACTCTAAAGAACAAAATATACAAACAAAACAGAAACAGACTCGTAGATACAGAGAACATTTTGATGCCCACAGGTGGGAGGAGTTTTGGGGCATTCGGGTGTTAAAGGAAAAGGGATTAAGACATACAAATTGTTAGTTACAAAATAGTAACTAATAAATATAATCAATAATATTATAATAACTAAGTACAGTGTTAGATGGGTACTAGATCTATCAGGATGATCACTTATCAAGTTACATAAATGTCTAATCACATGCTGTACACCTGAAAGTAATATAACATCATGTACCCACTGTAATTTAAAAATAAAATATTATTTAACAAATAAAAATAAAAATAAAACTTTTACTTTGGATCAGATAAGGCAAGTAAGTTAGTTACTTTTTATGTACTTTAAGAATTGTGATTTCAAGACTTGAGAGGAATCACTCCTGAGGGAGTTCTGATCATGAAATGCAATATATGAATAATGCATTATTGAATTTTACACCTGAAACCTACATAATTTTATTAGCCAATGTCACCTGCAATACATTTTTTAAAATGAATAAATATTTAAGATTAGGGGGATGGGGATCATGAAATAGAAATGAACAGGAAAAAGAGGAATTCTTTGAGGCCTCTTGATTTTGGCTTAGGGTTGCTGGGAAGGAATAAGGAGAAGGTTTGAGAAAGAGGAATATAATATAAGAGGAACAGAACCAGAACTAAGAAAGAAGACATTAAACATTATAAAGAAGGGAAAATGATTTTTCTTCAGCACATTTGGCTCTCCTTCTTTTATCTAGTTAGATATCAAACCCCATCGTCATTTTATCGAACATTTCTCTTGTGTCTTCCTTTACAAGTTTGAGAAAGATGTTGTCCCTTTTGTTTTCAGCTCGAATATTTTGTTATCTAAACTTCGCGCAGTTCTCCATGGCAGAGCCAGGGCCCTTTAAGATCTTCAGTCTAATGCTTGCCGAATTGAGCTACTTAGGCTTCCCCACAACTGTTTTCAGATAAACTATAATGGCTTTAATCACTTCAGTCTTTTATTCACTAGTTGTTAAATATTTATTTAATAAAAACCATGACAAGCATTTTGGGGAAACCAAAGATAAATTAAAAATACAGTTACTGTCTTGAAATGACTCAATAATTTTTGGGATGAAAGACAAAAACACAGTTACAAGTTAATGTCACAAGAACTGCCGGAACACCTCAGTGAAAGCTACAATTTATTCCCGGTTGAGCAACAAAAGAGTCCCTATCCAGCTATGTACCTTCTGATTTCTCCTTCTTTGGCGTTGCCACACCTCCCCATCATCCAGATTTTATTGGTTGGTGTGCAATAGGCTGTTAAGCATAAGTAAATAAATATGATTTTGCACTCACTCATTGGGAAATAAAGAAAAGGAGCCACATTTGTGCATATGGAGTATTTATTTCCAAGTACACCAGTAGTTGTTCTTGGTGGTCTAGTGGTTAAGATTGGGCGCTCTCACCGCCGCGACCAGGGAGAATAGGACTTAACTTTCCAGCAAAGAAAAACACTATTGAAGACTTAGTTTTCATCATCTTTTAATTAACTTTTTAATTTTCATATGAGGAGTTTTCTGCGGAGAAACTCTAAAGCGGTGTTGGTATCTCAAATAGAAAATGACAAGCAATGTACTTTTCAATTATTTTTAGAATTTTGTCAATGAGCTCATAATTTGGCATATACTGAGTGCTCGGAGCTGTAGTAAGTGCTTTAAAATTTAACTCATTAATTGGATGATCCAGAGAGCAGGAAATTTTGTAATCAATTGATTAACTTTACGAGTTGGTTGGAATTAGCATAACACAGTGAAAATATACTTATTATGATGAGAGAGAAGAGATCATTTTCAGGAGGTTTGCGATAGCTGGTTGTGTGTGAGTTTCTGAATCCCAGAGAGCTGATAGAATTTTGAAACACAATCGCTCTCCCTCAGATTTTCTCCTTTCACTGTTTCAGCTGCTGGGGGATAACCTAGAAATGCAGACACAGTAACTTCATCTTGGACCAAAGCTGTTTCATAACTGTGTGATCTCTCCAGTGCCTTCTCCAAAGAACTTAAAATTTGTCTGGGGTTTCCGAAATACGGAGTAGAAAAAGATAATAGCATCAAAGGAAAACTGCTGTCCCAAAACTAAGAAGCAGGCAACGACGTGTTCAGCATCTCTGAATGCACACCTGAGAAATTTATTGATAGCTACTTGAGAAAAAGCAGTCACCGTTATTCCCTGATTTTAACAAAGTTTGGCTCCTCTGTGCCAATTGGCTTCTGACAGTATCAGTACTGGAATCTTTGTTAGTTGGTTTGTCTAAATAGCAGCCACAGATATATCACTTATTATTTCCTACTTGTTTCTTTAAAAAGTTCAATGAACATATGACCTCTCCTCAAGTTTCCAAAGACAGTGTTGACCCTGATGTTACTTTACTAGTGGATGGGCATATGATGTTTTCTGATCATGTTAAATGAAGAGAACTTTCTAATTAATTGTACATTCCCTGCTCTCTCCCAACCTTCACATATAAATTTATATAAGACTGAGTTATAATAATGAATGTTTGCCTTACCACCTGCTAGTTCTGAGTGTGAGGACTGCAATGGTTCAGTGCTTCTGAATACCCAGTGTCTAGCATAGTGCCCAGGTACACAGTAGACACTCAGTCAATACTTATTGAATAGATTCCTTATGCCCACTTTTTAATATAGTCACTTTCTCTCAAATTATTTCTTCAGTTTTTCTATTTATTTCCCCTCCCTTAGTTTACCATAAAGAGTGCAAACACTAGAGATGAATAAAAATTGAAATTGATGAAGTTTTGAACCAATTAGGACCTAGCAGAAGGGCACTCTGCTCTGTGTACCTTGAGGGGCAGGGGGTTAAAGCTGTCACAAAGCAGTTAGTCTTCACCAATATCTGATTATTTTGTCCTCAGAGATCCAGAATTGGGGGAGAACATAGCCCTGATAGTCAAGAGGAGAGTTCTGCTGTTGTGAGGGACTGGCAGAGAGTTCAGACTGACAAAGCAGGTGAGAAAAGAAGTTCTCAGCTTGGGATTTGTGGAGGAACAGGGGAAAGTGACGCTCTAGCGAGGAGGAAGAGTAGGAGGAGACTACATTGTTTCTGCTCTCAAGAACTCTTTTTTAAAGTTATTTTCCTAGAGTAATCTTCTCAGGAAATAACAGCTAGTAAGTGGCAGAGCAGTGGTCCCCAACCTTTTTGGCACCAGGGATTGGTTTATGGAAGATGATATTTTTTTTTTACAGAATGGGGGTCAGAGGAATGGTTTCAGGATGATTCAAGCACATTATATTTATTGTGCACTTTAGTTCTATTGTTATTACATACACATATGTAATAATATATTTAATAATATATAATGAAGTAATTATACAACTCACCATAATGCAGAATCAGTGAGACTCCTGAACTTATTTTTCTGCAACTAGAAGGTCCCATCTCGGGGTGATAGGAGACAGTGACAACCAAAGTGTGTTGCTTATGTCCAATCTACTCCATAATCTCATTTTGGTTGCTATCACTGCAGAAGATCCTGCTTCATAAAAATAGGATGTTGGAAATGAAAGCAGGCTTTTCAGTATTTTTGTGGCAATCTCAAGATATTCCACCTTGACTTTAATACAGAAGGTATGGAGATTTGAAGTTGTCTCAAACATAATATTAAGACTGCTGTCATTTGTGATCTCAAGCAGTTGATCCTCCTCTAGCACAATGTCTACTCACCAGGCTTATTCTCAAATAGGATCCATTCTTCCCTGGTTTGGGGTCTTTTGTGTTTGGGAAGTAATGCTCAAACTCTTTTGTAAACTGTGATAGGTGATTATGTACCAGTTGGGAGAATGAAGACCCTAGCTCAGTCTCTTTCAAAATCTCTGCTAATGTTTGAAACATTTCAAAAATCCCAGTGTTCACTTTTCGTCCCCATAATTCCAGTTGGTTTTGAATGAAACCTCTTTATCTGCAGACTTGAACACAGTTGTCGTTCTCCCCTGCAGTGACAGATTGAGTTGGTTAAGTAGGTTGAATATGTCACACAAGTAAGCAGGTTTTGTGACCCATTCTGTGTCACTGAAATGTGCTGCCAATGATGACTATTTTTCTAAAAACAAAACAAAACAAAAACAAAACAAAACAAAACAAAAAACCTGAAGCAGCTCTCAACACAAAAACTCTGACCAGTGATCTACCTTTAGAAAGCCAACTCATTTCTTTGTATAAGAGAAGAGTTCATTTCCTCACAGAGCTGCATGAACAAATGTGAGTTAAGGGAATGAACTTTAATGTGGTTGACAATTTTAATCACATCCTGCAAAATGTCCAGTCATATCAGCCACTCCATCATGCATATACTGAAAAAAATGACCAATTCAATTTTCCTGATATGTTATCATTTAAAGACTTGAATAGTTATTCAGCTGTGGTGTTAGTCGGCAACAAAAGTGCACATAACATATCCGCATACACATCCTCCTGAAAAATATCTCACAAAAACAAGCATTATTGTCTTGTGAACATCAGTAGACCTGTTAACCTGGATTGTGTATCTCTGTGACTCATTAATTCTCTCTAACAATTGTGCCTCAATATCTTCTGCTAGTTCATCAATTCATCTAGTTACAGTGCTGGCTGAAAGAGGAACATGGGCTGCTTTTTGAACTGCAGCCTCTCCTAAAAGTTCACAACAAATGTCCTTAGCAGCAGGCAGGATTAACTCCTTACAAATAGTAAAGGGCTTCTTAACTTTTGCAATGAAGTTAGCCACTAAGAATGGTGCTCTCAGTGCAGACACATTTGAAGTGGGGGCCTTCAATCATTGCTTTGTTCTTCATGTTCATATTTTTTTTCTTTTGAAAAATTCCAAAGACTTGTCTTTTAATGCCGGGTGCTTGGTCTCGTGTGGTGAAACAATTTTGAAGTTTTTATGGCTTCGTTGGATAGCCAGTCACCATATATTATACAAAGCAGGCTTGGAGAATCTGAAGCGCCTGTTGCAATGTAATTCAGTAGAACTCGTGGTATTATTTTTTAAAAGCAGCTTTCTTTTTGTTTGCAGTCTTACAGTCTTCTGCTGTCTCATCACTGAGTCTTTCCCCTTTTCAAAGAAGCTCTCCAGTGACATTTGTTTTTTATATTTTGGCTAGGGTTAGCTTGTGGGCTTACCAAAACTGTGTCTGAGACAAGTGCGCAGTGTGGGAAAGAGGTACGGATCTAAAGTGGTAAATAAAATAATGGGCAGGCCATGTGTGGACTAAAATAAGTGTTGGCTTCTGACTTAAAGCCTTCCACCAGATGCAGCTGTACAATTGAAGTACATCAACTCACCGGCCACCAGATGCAATTTAATTGTCACTTGCCACTCACTGACAGGGTTTTGATATGAGTCTGCAAGCAATTGATTTATTATGGTCTCTGTGCAGTCAAACCTCTCTGCTAATGTCAGTGTATTTGCAGACACTCCTCAGCACTAATATCATCACATCAGCTCCATCTCAGATCATCAGGCATTAGGTTCTCATAGGAGTGTAAATCTTATTGTGAACGGCACATGAGAGAGATCTAGCCTGCATGCTCCTCATGAGATTCTAATAATGCCTGCTAATCTGAGGTGGAGCTGAGGCAATGATGCTAGTGCCGGAGAGCACTATAAATATAGATGAATCTTTGCTTTCTTGCCCACTGCTCAGGTGTCTGTCTTTGGCCCTGGAGTTAAGGACACCTGTGGTAAAGTATCACAACTAAGGATGGTGAGATGATATTGAATCAATTTTTGACTTTTTTTTTTTTAGAAGGAGGAGAAGGCCACGTGAAGACAAAGTAGAGAGAGATTTGTAGATGCTGACCTTGAAGATCGAAGAGGTGTGGCCACAATCCAAGGTATGCCAGTAGCCACTGGAAGCTGAGTCAAAGATCTGTATTCCCCTTCTAGAGTCTCCACCCTGAGGACACCTAGATTTTGGCAGGTGATACTTGATGGGCCTTCTGGCTCCAGAAGAATTGTGAGATGATAAATTTCTATTGTTTTAAGACACACCATTTGTGGTAATTTGTCACAACAGCCACAAGAAACTAAAACCCAGGCACTATGCATTAAATTTCATATGAACAGTTCCAGTACTACAGGAATGTGTAAGAAAGCCTAGGTTTTACTGGAATATTGGATAAAAACTTCCCAGCATCAAATTTTGGGAAGACGAATGGCAAAACGAAGAGAAATTCCAGTGTTAGCTAACTTTCTTTATTGTGACCTTATTTCTGACAGAATTCACACAATGCGTTTTCATTTTATGACACCCTTGTATGAGTCAAAACTTTGGGGTCAGGGAGATCCATGAGCTCCTATCTACTCTAAGCCGAGAAGTGCAGGCAGTGAGCACCTTTTTCAATGTATTACATTATATTATGACAGCAACTATACTTTGAAATGATTCAGATCTTAGAGTTTAAAATGAGCGAACCAACGCCTCCCTGGGGGCTTTTCTGCGAAGACCGTGGTCCTCCGGAATTTTAACTTCCGCAAACGGCAAGGGCTGTTCTTTCTGCCCCTTTCGTCAGGTGCCCTTCCTTTCGTAGAGTCCCCTCTGCCAAAATCACCCCCGGAATCACTCGGCTGCGTCAGGGCTCCGTCTGGGCATCACCCTCCAAAGAAGACCTGAAACCTGCTCGGTGCGCGCGACCCTTCCCTCCTGTGTTGGTGACGAGAGTGGCGGGCAACTCTAATTCGCTGGTTTCCTTGCGAAGCACTCGCAGCTGTGAGGAAGCACGATGTCAGGCTGTGTGGTGGCTTGACATCAGGCAGAGGTTTTCTGATGGTACTGGGAGAAGGACCAGAGAAGGTCCCAGGAAAGAAATAGACAGGTGAGCCTGACGGGACATTTACTGTTAGAGAAAATATAAGAGAAGTGACACTCCAGGAGTGACGAAGTCATCTGGCAGTCTTAGCACAAGGTCAAACCTCCAGCCTCTTGGAGGACATGGGTTTGAAATTCACAGCTAGTGAGGCTTTTCCTTCTCACAACTGCCTGGCCTAATAGACGCCTTTCTTCATGCCTACTGTGGACAGTTTTCACATTCTCCAAAGTCAGGCCCATTTTTCTCCTTTGATTTCTGTTTAAGCAGGGGT
Organism: Cynopterus sphinx; assembly: GCA_030015415.1. Classification (NCBI taxonomy): domain Eukaryota; kingdom Metazoa; phylum Chordata; class Mammalia; order Chiroptera; family Pteropodidae; genus Cynopterus; species Cynopterus sphinx. The sequence goes on from CM057386.1 coordinate 36,188,672, forward strand.
CAGAGATAACTGCCCTAGAACAGTGCTCAACCTAAAATAAAATAAACATTCTAACCTATTCGTCCACTATTGAGAGGCCAACATATTCTAGGCACAATTCTAGGTGCAAGAATGAGTAAAAGACAAAAGGTGCTTTTATTCATACAATTCTTTTTACAAACAAGGAATTGGAGTGTCAGTTTCCTGAAATCTGCTTGTAACTCAGAACAGATCTTGTCAATGCCTCTGAAGGAATAATTTATGTTTGGAATAATTGCCGTTCTTTCTCCAGCCTTTCTGCAGAGTGCTTATTTTCATGTTTGAAACCATATGTACCTGAGAAGAGACACTCTACAGGAAGCGCCAGAGCCTTGTTTCACAACTGCCTGACACATTCTACCACCACCAGGTGCCCTCTCTCTTCCTGCACTTCAGTTAGGTATGAGCTGCATCCCATGTCTCTGTAGCTTGGGGTGGGGATGCTCTGCTTTATAAGCAGACCCTTTTTCACATGTTGGGAGACAATTTTTCACGAGTCTCAGTTTCTGAATGTATTGAGAATCTCTGTTGTTTTCATTCACTACCAACAAATGCTCTGATTCTCTGCACACACCAAGTAGGTGTTCAACCATTCGATTCAATTCTAACATTATCTAGAGTTATCACTGATCCCACAGGTTAAGGGTTTAATCCCACAGACTGTTCCCAATTTCAGACAACATATGCAAGTCCCAGACTTCTCTGACTTCTGACTGACCAGCTATAAATTAGGAGAGATAAATCAGGTTGGCTAATTTACTAGAACTGCTCACAGCACCCAGGAACACACTTACTTAACTATCATTTACTGGTTTATTATAAATAAATATAACTCAGGAAGACCCAAATGAAAAAGATGGATAAAGCAAGGTATTAGGGTTGAGAGAGGTACATGGAGCTTCTATGCCCTCTCTAGTTGTTCCACCTTCCTAACACCTTTATGCATTCATCAGCTCTGAAGCTCTCCTAATTCTGTTATTTAGGGGGTTTTATGAAGTTTATCATGTAGGTGTGACAGATTATTAACTCAATCTCCAGCTCCTCACCCCTCCTGTGAAGTTTAGGTGTGGGGGAGAGGATGAAATTTCTAGGCTTCTAATCATGGCTTGGTCTTTCTGGTGACCTGAAACTATGTAGGTATCCATCAAGCATGGCTTCATTAGGACAAAAGGGGCTTCAAGCACCAAGGAAATTCAAAAGATTTAGGATCTCTATCAGGAACTAGGAAAAAGACCAAATGTATACTTCATATTATCCCACAGGGTCGCTAACTGCCCTCTGTTCTGGACAATTTTTCAAGAATATTTATATAAAGAAGAGCCTAGGAAGATATAGTGTCTCCATTTGAAGCAAAGGACAGAAATTTTTATTGACTTCTCTGTGCTCAGGGTTCCTCTTTTGTAATGCTACCTACTCTGCATTCAGGCATCTATCTAGACCCTTCTGAGTCATGCTGATAGAAACTGGTGCTTGAGGAATCTACAAAAAGACTCTTAATCTGGCTCCTGCTATTGCTGTGATAAAAAAAAAAAAAGTTCTTTGTCTCTGAAGGGTGGCAGAGTATGCCACTTTATTTTGACCTAAAGGCACTTAAAAAAACAGGTTCAAGAAGGGCATATTAACCCTCTCCTTTTTCTTCTAGAAAGTGGGAAGTCAAAACTTCAAGTAGAACATGTCCACCCTATACCAAGAAGAAAGTAATATTCTTTATTTAAAAATTAAATTTCTTGGGGTAACAATGGTTAGTAAAATTACATAATTTTCAGGTGCACGTTATCATTTGACAACTGTATATTCCATTATGTGTCTACCACCAAAGTCCAGTTTCCTTCAGCTATCACATATTTGATCCCTTTTACCCACTTTATCTTCCCACTACCCTTCTATATTTGACCCCTTTTACCCCATCTACCTCCCTTCTCCTCCACCACCCCCACACTCTGGTAACTACTAGTCCATTGTCCATGTCCACAAGTCTGTTTGTTTGGCCTGTTCATTTGTTGCTTTTAGGTTTATATCCCACATATAAGTGATATCATGTGATTTTCAACTTTTTCTTTCTGGCTTATTTCGCTTAGCATCATTATCTTGAGGTCCATCCATGTTGTTGCAAATGGCAGTATTTCATCTATTCTTATGGCTAATATTCCATAGCATAAATGTACCACAGTTTCTTTAGCTAATCATCTATTGTAGAATACTTCAGTTGCTTTCATGTCATGGCCACTGTGAATAATGCTGATATGAACATGAGTGTGCAACCCATATCTTTCTGGATATGGGTTTTCAAGTCTTCGGGGGTAAATACCCATTAGAAAGATTGCTGGAACATATGGTAGATCAATTCTTGGTTTTTAAGGAAACTTCATACTGTTTTCCATAGTGGCTGCCCTGGCTGGCGGGGCAGGACAACGCGGGTCGAAGAGGATCCTGTGGAGGATGGAGTGGGGGAAAGAGACAGGAGATACGAAGAAATGGAGGCAAGACAAAGTTCTGATCAAGCCTCAAAATTTTATTTTTCACAATTGCTTATATACGGGAAGAACAAAGGGAGGCAGGGCTGCTTACGTAGGGAGGTACTTGGCACGATGTCATTGGTCGCACCAATGGTGTGATGCAAGTGGGGGTGGGTAGGGGTTGTGCCTTGAGTTGGCGCGCGCGGGCTTTTCGCGGCGTGCCCGATTCACCAGGAAGTGGATCCTGAACAAGAAGGATCCCACTGTACTTCGCCTTGGCTCCCAACAAGTGGCTGTACCAATTTGCAGTCCCACCAGCACTGTATGAGGGTTCCTTTTTCTCCACATCCTTTCCAACATTTGTCATTACTTGACCTGCTGATTATAGCTATTCTAACATGTGTGAGATGGTATCTCTTTGGGGTTTTGATTTGCATTTCCCTAATAGTTAGTGATGTTGAGTATCTTTTCAAATATTTGTTGGCCATTGTATGTCTTTTGGGAGAAGTGTATGTTCAGTTCCTCTGCTCATTTTTTGATTAATTATTTACTTTTTTCATTGTTATTGATTTGTATGAGTTATTTGTATATTTTGGATATTAGGCCCTTATTGGAAGTGTTGTTTGCAAATATTTTTTCCCATTTGGATGGTTGTCTCTTTACCTTATTGATGGTTTCTTCTGTGGTGCCGAAGCATTTTAGATTGATGTAGTCCCATTCATTTATTTATGCTTTTACTTCCTTTGCTTTTGAGGTCAAATTCATAAAATCTTTTTTAAGTCCAAGGTCTTTGAGTTTAGTTCCTATGTTTTTTTTTTCTATGCATTTTATTGTTTCAAGTCTTATATTCAGGTCCTTAATCCATTTTGAGTTACTTTTTGTGTGTGGTGATAGACAACAGTCTAGTTTCATTCTTTTGCAGGTGGTTTTTCAGTTTTCCCAGCACCATTTATTGAAGAGGCTTTCCTTTCTCCACTGTTTGTTTTTGGCTCTTTTGTCAAAAGTTATTTGCCCATATAAATATGGGTTTATTTCTGGACTCTTGATTCTGTTCCCCTGTTCCATGGGTCTATTTTTCTGCCAATACCATGAAGTTTTGATTACTGTTGCATTGTAGTATAATTTGAAGTTAGGCAGAGTGATGCCTCCAGCCTCATTCTCTTAGAATGGCTTTGGCAATTCGGGTCTTTTGTTCTTGCGTACAAATATGATGATTATTATTTTCTATTTCTTTAAAAAAAAACCTAGTTGTTTTGATGGGGATTGCATTAAGTCCGTATAATGCTTTAGGTAATATGGTCATTTTAACTATGTTGATTCTTCTAATCCAAGGATACAGAATATGTTTCCATTTCTTTGTATCTTCTTTGATTTCTTTTAATAGGGTCTTATATAGGTCCTTCACATGTTTCATTAGAATTATTTCCAGGTATTTTTTTTCTGACATTTCATTATTAAATATAAGAAGGCTATAGATTTTTGAACATTGATTTTGTATCTAGAAACTTTACTGTATTTGCTTATTGTTTCTAGTACTGTTCTTCTAGAGTCTTTGGGGTTTCTAAATTATGTCATCCACAAATAGGGACAGTTTGATTTCTTCATTTCCTATTTAGATGCCTTTCATATCTTTCTCTTACATGATTGCACTTGCTAGACCTCCAATGTTATATTGAATAACAGTCATGATGGTGCACAGCCTTATCTTGTTGCTGAACTTAGAGGGAAAGTTTTTAGTTTTTCACCATTAAGTATAATGTTGGCTGAGGGTTCATCATATATAACCTTTATTATGTTAAGGTACTTTTCTTCTGTACCAATTTTGTTAAGTGTTTTGACCATAAATGGATGTTGTATCTTGTCAAAGGCTTTTTCTGCATCTGTCGACATTATCATGTAATTCTTTTATTTTAATTTGTTTATGTAGTGTGTAACATTAATCGATTTGTGTATGTTGAACCATCCCTGTGCCCCTGGGATGAAGCCCACTTGATCGTGGTCTATAATCTTTTTAATGTGTTGACGTATTTGGTTTGCTAGTATCTTATTTAAGATTTTTGCGTCTGTGTTCATGGGCAATATTGCTCTATGGTTTTCTTTTTTTGTGTTATCTTTACCAGGTTTTGGTATCAGGGTAATATTGGCCTCATAAAATGAGTTGGGAAGTATTGCCTCTGTTTCGATTTTTAAAAGAGTTTGAGGAGAATACATATTAAATCTTCTTTTGTTTGGTAGAATTCACTGGTGAGGACATCTGGTCATGGATTTTCACATTTTGATAGGTTTTTGATGATTGATTTAATGTCCATATTGTTAATCGGTTTATTTAGATTTTCCAGTTCTTCTTGAGTCAGTCTAGGAAGATTGTACTTTTCTAAGTACTGGTCCATTTTTTCTAGGTTATTAAATTTGGTGTTCTTTACTTTTTCATAGCATTCTTGTATGATCCTTTGTATTTCTGCAATGTCAGTTATAATTTCCCCTCTTTCATACCTGATTTTGTTTATTTGTGTCCTTTGTCTTTTTTCCTTAGTGAGTTTAGCCAGGGCCTTGCCTATTTTATTAACTTTCTCAAAGAAACAGCTCTTAGTTGGATTTATTTTTTCTATTGTTATTTTTTTTTCAATTTCATTTATTTCTGCTCTAATTTTGATGATTTCTTTCCTTCTGCTGACTTTAGGCTTCATTTTTTTTTACTTTTCTAGTTTTTTAAGATGAAGCATTAGTTTGTTTATTTGGTCTTGTTCTTGTTTTTGGAGGTAGATCTGTAATGATATGATTATTTTTGCTGAGTCCCAAAAAGTTCTGATATGTCATACTATCATCATTCGTTTCTGTGTATCTCTTGATCTCTCTTTTTATTTCTTCTCTGACCCAGTCATTCTTCAGTAGCATGTTGTTTAATCTTTATGTATTTATGGTTCTTCCTGATTTCTTTTTGCAGCTGATCTCTAGTTTTAAAGCATTATGATCAGAGAATATGGTTGGTATAATTTCAACTCTCTTATATTTGTTGAGGCTATTTCTGTGTCTCAATCCTTGAGAATGTTCCATGTACACTAGGAAAGACTGTATAAGCAGCTGTTTTGGATGGAAGGCTCTGTAAATGTCAATTGTGTCCAGTTGGTCTAATGTATCATTTAAGGATTTTATTTCCTTATTGATTTTCTGTTTGGAGGATCTGTCCATTTCTGACAGTGTGGTATTTAGGTCCCCTACTAAGATAGTGTTGGTCTATTTCTCCCTTTAGTTCTGTTAGTAATTGCTTTACATATTTTGGGGTTCCCTGCTTGGGGAGCATAGATATTAATAAGCATTCTGTCTTCTCGGTGCATGATTCCCTTCATCAGTAATGAAGTGTCCCTCAGTATCTTTCTTTACCTTTTTGATTTTGAAATCTATTTAGTCTGATTTTAATACCACTACTCCTGCTTTCCTCTGAATGCCATTTGCTTGAAATATCATCTCCGCTCTTTCATTTAGAGACTGTATTTGTCTTTGGAACGGAAATGTTTCTCCTGATGGCAGCATATGGTTGAGTTTTGTTTTTTGATCCAATTGCAACTCTGTGCCTTTTTATTGGTGAGTTCTGTTCATTTATATTTAGTGTGATTATTGAAATATGAGTTATTATAGCCATTTTATATTTTGTTTTCTGGTATCTCAGTGCTTCCATTTCTTTTCTTGTCCTTGTGTTTCTACTTTCTTTATTTTGGTTGGCTTTTGTGGGTTCCCTCTGGTCCTTCCTCTTTTATGCTATATACTTCAGTTCTGAATCTTGGGTGTGTGTTTACCATTACAAATATGTAAAGAATAGTTATATATACATACAGTCATCCATTTTCTTCTGCATGTACCTTATCTCCCTTCCCCTTTGTGAATTTGGATCTTTGAATCATACCCTTTTCAGTTATTATTGTCTCAGTTTTTCCTTATGTATGCTGAACATTCATTACTATCTTGCTATAGCAATTCTCTTCTTATTTTTAAGCTTATAATGCCCTGTTCCTAGTAAGTATTGCACTCCTCTACTTCTATCGGCCTGCTAGTCACCTTACTCCTAATTATGTTTTATTTTGTTTTATTTGTCATTTTGTTTTAGGTGAGCTGACCCCTTTCATTATTTCCTGTAGTGCAGGCCTCGTAGTGAAGAATTCCCTCAACTTTTGTATGTCTGGAAAGGTCTTAATTTCTTCTTCACATGAAAAGGAGAGCTTAGCTAGATACATTATTCTAAGCTAGTAGTTCCTTTCATTTAATGGTTTAAATATTTGATTCCATTCCTTTCTGGTTGGTAAGGTTTGTGCTGAGAAGTCCAATGATAATCTAATGGGTTTTCTTTTATAAAATACTGTTTTCCCTGGCTGCCATGAGAATTCTGTCATTATTGCTGATTTTTGATAATTTTAATACAATGTGTCTTGGTGAAGTCTTTTTTGGGTTGAGATAATTGGGTGTTCTGTTGCCTTCTTGAATTCCAAGCTCCTGCTCATTCCTTAGATTTGAGAAAAAAATCATCATTTGTCCAAAAATGCTTTCTAGTCCCTCCTCCTTTTCTTCACCTTCAATAATGCCTATTATTCTTATGTTTCATCTTCTAATGGTATTAGCTAGTTCTTCAATTTCTCTTTCATTATTTTTTATTTTTAGGGTTCTCTCTTCTTTCTTCTGTTTTATTTCTAGATTTCTGTCTTTGATATCACTGATCCTTTCCTTCATTTGGTCAGCTCTATTTTCTAAGCTTGCTATTTCATTTTTCAACTCTTGCAGTGTATTTTTTTTTAATCTCCAGAAGATATATTTTGTTCTTTTTGAAGGTTTCAGTCTCCTTGCTCTGCTCAACTAGGTTCCTGAAATTGCTGACTCCTTTTGGAACTCACTGAGTTTTTTCAGAAAGATCATCCTGAATTCTCTGTCGTTTAGTTGCATACTTCTAAGTCTGTAAGCTTATTTTCTAGACATTTTTCTCTTTCTTTCTGAGATGCTTTGTCACCTTGGTTGTTCATGGTGTTTAATTGACTATTTCTCTGGCTGGGCATTAATGGAAATGTATTCTGCTTTTTCTTCAAAAGGAAGATTTATTATACAAAGGTCTCTCTTTAGCCTGCTGCAAAGAAGGCACTTTTCTTTTGGCTTCCAATTAGTGGCATCTAAGCCTCTTGGATCCCTGCTTTATATAAAGCCTAAATAATGCTTTTTAATTTTCTTATAGATATTTAATCACGTTCATTACCCTCAGTGTTACCAACAGTTTTGGTAGTGTTTGCTCAGATTCCCCTGGGGCTCCTCAGTATTGGGTCTTGGTGGGTATGTGGGGAGGGGGCCCTCTGGGTTGGGGGATGCGGTTGTAGCTCAGCTTCAGTTTTGCAACCTCCGGCAGTAAAAATCAACTGTTGTTTTTCTGCCATCCCATTTTTATGCTTTTTACCCTGATGACAATAGGTTTCGGTTGGACTTTAGACTACGAATAACATGTTGGCTTTAGATGTGTTTCAGCCTCAGGCCCATCGAGGCAAAACTACAATTCCACAAGCAATGGAACCAGGTCACTAGGCCAGACATGATAGCGCCATGGCTGATTCCAGAACCAGATACACTGATCAGTCACCTCGTCTCCTTTTAGTCATCCAATCAGTAGCATCAACAACACCAACTCCCTTAGTTTCCATAACAATTGATTTTTTTCCCACATAATCTGTGCTTCCAAGATACTTGCGGGGAGAAGCAGGACTTTGAGCGCTAGCCTGCCTGTGTCTCTGGGACTTGGCAACTCTCTGATAATAAATGCTTATTCTCTCTAGCCCAACTCCTGCTTCAATTTTAGGCTGAGGCAGGCTGCACGAACCCTGGACTTGTTTGTCCTCCAGTTTCATTGCGATTTCCTTATTTGTCCTTTTAGACACTTGTCTTTTCTACTTTAGAATTTGAGAATTGACCTCTGCTGCTCATTATCCCATAACTGATTCTCATCTTCTGTCCTCTCAGTACAATGTATTTTTTTTTCATACTGAGACATATACTACACCATGATATTTTCTTTTTTTGTGTGTTAGTTGTCTTATCTTTTCATTTGATTAGTTTTATGTTCTTATTATATATTATTCTCCAATTTTCCTACATTACTGTGAAACTCTGAAATTGTTTGTTATTATTTTTCCCTGGAGATCTTCCTCACAGGGTTCTTAATTATACTGCAGTCTGGACTGCAATCAGGGGCTTACCTTTCCACCTTTTTCTGTTGTAAGTCTGTTTCTTGGATTCCATGTCTTTTCTTCCCCTTGATTTTACTCATTTATTTTGGTAGAGACTGATAAAATGTGCATGTGAGGTAAATTTTTTGAGAACTTCTATATCCTAAAAATATTTTTATTTTCGCTTATAGTTGATTAATTATTTGATTAGATATAAAAATCTAATTTTAATATTATTTTTCTTTTGTAATTCAAAGTTACTTCTCCATTGTCTAATATCTCCAAGTGCTATTTTTGACTATTTCAATTCTACTTACTTGTCTATGTATTTTTTTTTTCCGATCTGAAATCTTGGAGAATCTTTCCACAATAATTTCTTATTGAACTGTTTTGGTATAGATGTTTTGTCATTCATTAATCTGTGTGCTTATATGCTTTTCCCTCCAGGAACTAAGTTTCTTACTTTCCAGCAAATTTTCTTATATGATTATTTTAATAATTTCCTGCTGTTTTTAGGTTCCCATTCTTTTGGAACCTCCACTAATTGAAATCCCCTAATTGCTTCTATAGATATTCTTTGTCTTTTTAAATTTTATTTCTATATTCAAAAAGATATGCATCAAGTATAAAAGCATTGAAGCATAATATTAAATAAACACTTTTGAACACATCCTTCAAGATCTAGAATTACACTGTCTAATGCAGTAGCCACTGGCCACATGTGGCACTAAAAAGGTGGCTAGAATGACCAAGGAACTGAATTTTTAATTCTAATTAGCTTAAATTTAAATTTAAGAGAGGATTCTCTATTCTATTACTGGAAAACTTTTAAAGTTTGGAACAATACGTCTTTGTGAATCTCTTTTTTTCAACTATAAGTTTTATGAAATTCAAATAGAGACTTAAGTGCAGTATTTCTAATGAAAATTTAGTACAAACTGAGATTTACTATAAAAGTAAAATACACACTGGATTTAAAGACAGTACAAAAAACTTCATTAATACATTTTTTATTGTATATTGAAATGGTATTTTGAATATACCTGGATATATGTGTGTGTGTGTGTGTGTGTGTGTGTGTGTGTGTGTGTGTGTGTGTAATTTAAACTAATTTCATTAATTTTTACATTTTTAATGAGAAAATTTAAAATTATCTATGTGGCTAGCATTATAGTTATTATTAAAGAGATTTGGGCTAGAACATTACTAAAGACATATCCATCAACTATGTGCTTCTCTCCTATCCCATCACTCGACTACCTCCTAGAGGTAACTACTATGCTAAACTCTGTGTTTATCATTCCTTTACTTAAACAAATAATTTACACCTATGAATATATCACTAATCAATGTATCATTTTGTCTTGCTTGTTTTGAACTTTATAAAAATGGTGCCAAAGTGTATATTGTCCTCTGGAAATTGCTTTTTCCACTAAACATGACATTTCTACTATTTATCTATGTTATTTATTGTTTGTAGCTATAGTTCATTTATATTTACTGCTGAAAATGTTTCATTATCTAAATATGAAAAATTTTGTTTTTCTATTTACTGTTGATGAACATTTGGGTTGTTTTAAATATTTGTTATTATGAACAATTATATTATGACAATCCTTGTATATGAATTTTGGTGTTTACGTGCAAGAGTTTCTCCGTGTATATACCTCAGATGAATTGTTAGGTTGTATAGTAAAGTTCAACTCTACAAGATAATATCTGTTTGTTTTCCAAAGTGGTTGAATCTGTTTACACCACCACCAGTAAATATCATAATTCCACACACTCACCAAAACTTGGTAATGTCAGTTTTCTTATCTTTGTCAATCTAATTGGTGTCTCACAACATATTATTGTAGTCTAAATTCCTGGTTAACTAAGATTGAATTCATTTTCTGTGTTTGGTCAACATTTTTCAATTATCTGTGAAATAATTCTTCATGCTTTTTGCCTATTTTTAAGCTGTCTTTTGTTTTTTGATTTAAAAAACTTTTTATATTAGATTGAACCATATTAAATTGTCATCATTTAACATCTAAATGTGACGATTCATATGATTCAATCTATTTTAGATAATAATTATTTGCCAAGTATATGTGTCCCAAATAGCCTTTTTCAATTCATGAGAAAATTGTTTTCACATTTTTTATGGTGGTTTTGATCAAATAAATTCTTCACTGTAATCTAGTTGAATTTATCAGAAAATTTTCTTTAAAATTAAACTTTTTGGCATCTTGTTTGAGAAATCTTTTCCTGACCTGAGGGAATACAAATATTATCCAAAACTTACTTGCAATAAAATGTAATTTTGCCTTTATAAGTCTTTGCTATTCTTGGCCAAGAATTATATTACATTTCAATAAAAATTCTATAATCAATTTATCAATTTCCACAAAAATGCACTCAAGATTTTTACTTAAGTCACAATTAATCTATGGATCAATTTTTGGAGGGAACCAACATAGATATAGCACCGAGTCTTCCAATCCATGAACAAAGACAGTCTTGGCCAAGAATAATCAAGTCAGCCTTGAAGAATAACAAAGGAGTGAAATTTACTCTACCAGATGTCAAGGTACTTTAAAGCTATAGTTATTAAGCAGTTTGGCATTGGTGTAAATCTAGACAACAGAGCAACGAAACAGAAAGGCCAAAACATCTAGTTTCTACTCTTATCAACCCATCTTAAACATGACTATTGTCTTCCTGTTCCTATGATCTTGACATGTGCTTTAAAAACTATCAAGTGACTCTCAGTTCTGTAGTAAAAATCTCCACACAACTAGAACTCTAGGAATCTTTTGATACTTCTGGAACATTTAAAATAAACATTGTGAGAAAGCACTGAAGAAATTTCAGATATTTTGCCTAATGAAAAAGTTAGCTTTTATCTTGAAAATTTTGAAGAACTACCTTGAGAGCAATGCATTAATCTTGTTCTGAAATTATCTCAGGCCTTAGAGCAAAAAACCATGGGTAAAGATACAGGAAGCTATTTCTGTACATTTGTGGTTCTAATTCTGAAACCTGTATCTTATCCTCCCTTTTAAACATTGAGTTAAATGGGCATTCTCTACTTCTTTTGTGAGGGTACAATGGAAACAATCTCATAACATCAATGTTCATGATAAAAAACTTTCTCAGCATTTCATTTAGAATACAATTAGATTTAAAAAGTGTTTTACCTGGTAATTTTTCTAAGTAAATTATAACTAACTTAATCTCTCATTTAGTAACTCTTCATAATTTGATCTACATGAATGTTAGGGTTTGAAGAAACATGAAGGTGTTTTATAATTCAACTTTGAATTCCTTCTATACTATGCCTACTAAACTTATAACCTTATGGATCTTTTTCAGTTTAGGATCCCTTCTAAATGTACAGACTTCTTCCCCAGGTTAAAAACCTGACATTTCTTTGGTACTTTCTCTTGATGTTTATTTTTAAATGTTTAGAAAATATCCAAAGATTCTTGGAGTTCAAGCTAATAATTTGGGGTTGCTTACTGAAGGACTGAGAGTCAGTGGCAGTTTTTAAAGCAGGTTTCAGGATCATACCAATATTTTAGAAAGACAAATGTCATGTTAAAGATGGCATGAAGGACTGGTGAGGATGGAGTCTAGAAGTATTCCATTTGGACTCAATATAGAGGCTTCTCAACTTTTATAACAGTATGTCAGGCTTGTCACCTGTTCCAGTTAACTGGTATCTGAAGAATATGACACTTCAATCAACAACACAAAATATCAACACTCCAAGATTGTCTAGAATTTAAATTGAAATTGAAACTTTGCCAGATTCTTTTAAGAAACTGACCGAAGAAGTGATATGAAGGGATGCACTGTAGGGTTCTTTTGATAGGCCTAGCGCTTTGAGTCCAAAATCCAAATGCACACCTTATAGCCTGTGGGTGAAGTAAACACCCTGAACATGTACCTTCATTTTCCAAAAGCATATAAATGTTGCTATGATTTGCAAAACCAGATTGTCTAGAAGAGCATGACATTTTGTCATCAAGCATTAAAGTACAACTACCCTATTGTGTGTATGCTTCGGGTAGAGGGTATCGAGGAGATTTATTTATCATCAGTTAAGGGTCCTCATACTCAAAAAAAAAAAAAAACTGGAAAAGCACTGCCAATTCTCCAGACATATCCTAAACTCTGCCCTTAAGTCATGTTGTATAATCTGAAAGCCACATATTCAGAGTCTCATCCTTCATAGAAACAATTTCATTGAGTTATAGCCTAAATGTTTTCATCTTGGTTTTTGTTAACAAACTATATAAGAAATGGCCATATACAGAATAGGCTCTAATTTCCTGTAGAAACTGAACTTAAGAAAAAAAAATGTTTTAGTTCGTCTTCAACAAACCAGTTAATTCCATTTGGAATTTGTTACTAGGAAACTGCATCTATTGGTCTCCTTTTCCTTCATTATTAGATAATGTATAACCATTTACCAAATGTTTTTCATGAAACAAGTCCATGAAGATGCTACCTCCTCCAAACAGGATTCTGTTATCAATTACTTTTGGAGAGCATTTCATTTCATAACTCCTTTATCTAAGATTCAGAAAAAAATATTAGCATATTATAAGCCCTGAGAAGACTTTAAGGGAATAAAACAACTCACCTAGCCAGCATTTCTCAAACTTTTTATTAAAAAAATAATTAACTTGTAAAATACCTTTGAGAAATACTGGGTAATCCATTGCTCCTCCATTTTTTTACCAACCAGGAAACTTAGAATTAAATTTAATTCTCAATTATAGTCATTATGTTAATTAATTAAGCTGATACATATTTGGACCTTCTTCTAGGATTTTCAATTTTATTTTAACAGTCTTATTTTATGTGGGTATTTAATTCTATCTTCAGTAATTTTGAAAGATATAGGATGAATGTTAAGAGACACTGAAATACTTGAAAAGATATAAATTTATTAATACATTTGAAAAAGCATCTCATGTCATGCAAATACACATCACATACTTAAGAAATCAACACCTTGAAGTTTTGATGTATTTATAACAAAGTGAGACAAGCTTCATGCTCTTTCTGTATGTAAACTGCTACTTGAACAGTATATAGCTGACTTTCACTTATCTGTAATTTTAAATTTTTCCTTTGCCCTGCCATTCCCCACTGAGTCTCAGCAATTCTGATCCCATATGGATCCCATATAGAGAAGTACTACTCAGGCTTTAAGTTAAAACAAAACAAAACCTTGCTAAAAATAATCAATGTTTATCAATTTTAAAATGTTCTGTGTTGAACTGAGGTATAGATTCACTTCCAAGAAACGTGGTGCAGTCCTGTGGAAATTGCTCAGGTAAGTCTGAGAATTCAGGGGGCGTTTGTATAGAATTTACTAGTTAAGGGATCCTGAGAAGGTTTCTTGATCTTTTCATGCTTCAATTTCTTCATCCTACAGAGATGTTATATAGATTAAATAAATTAAAAATTGTAAAGCCCTTAAAATAGTGTCTGGCATGTGGTGAGCACTAGTTAAGTATTTAATAATTATTATTATTATTTGCTTATTATTATTATTATTATTATTATTATTATTATTATTATTATTAGGCAAAGCCTGGGAAGTGAATTGCTCACTGAAGAAATACTGAATAAGAAGGTCAAGAATAAAGGGGATCTCACAATCAGGGGTCAAGCAATCAGGAAGAACCAACAGAGGAGACAAGAGGGCCCATTCTGAATAGGAGAAATGAGAAAACATTAATAACCAGAATCATTACTTTCAGGTGTCAGTGGCCAAAATTTGACTAATGAAAAAGTCTGAAAAATAGTTACTGGAGAGATTTCCCATCCTTATCAAGTTGGTAGGTTCCTCATACTCTGTTTTCTTTTCTTATGTCCAGTAAGATCTGAGATCACTCTGAAAACTTTTCCACATTGCTCACATTCATAACGTTTCTCCCCACTATGAACTCATTTATGTCTAATTAGAGCTGAGCACCAATGGAAAGATGTGCCACACTTGTTGCAACTATATCCCTCACTAGTGTGGGTTCTTTTGTGCTGCTTCAAGACTGAACTATATGAAAGTCCTTTCCACACACCTCACATTTATAAGGTTTCTCTCCAGTGTGGATTCTTTGATAATTGGTCAATGTTGACTTTCCACTGAAAGCTCTACTACACTCAACATTTATAAGATTTCTCTCCAGTCTGGATTATTCAAAGGACGGTAAGGCAGAGCTGATCTTGGAAAGTTTTCCTACAATCCCCACACTGATAGGGCTTCTCCCCAGTGTGTTCTTGTTCATGAACCCTGCGTTTACAGTTATGACAAAAGGCTTTCCTGCATTCCTTACACTTGTAAGGCTTCTCTTCGGCGTGGATTTTTCTATGCTTGGTGAGCTCTACCTTGTTGCCAAAAGTTTTTCTCCTGAGTGTGAATTCTTTTGTGTTTGCTTAGGTCTGAGCTCTGGATGAAGGCCCTCCCACACTCATTGCACTCAAAAGGTCACTCCCCAGTATGGATTCTTGTGTGTTTGGTGAGGTCTGAATTCTCGCAGAGGGCTTTCCCACATGCCTCACATTCATAGGGTGTCTCCCCAGTGTAGATTCTGCCATGGATGATAAGAGAATGCTTAAACTGGAAGGCCTTCCCACAGTGAATATATTCATAAGGTTTCTCCCCAGTGTGGATGATCTGATGTATACTGATGTGGTTCCTGGTCTTGCAGGCCTTCCCACACTCAGTGCATTTGTGAGGCTTCTCCCCATCATGTTTTTTGTTTGTTTGTTTGGTTGGTTGGTTGGTTGGTTGGTTGGTTTTTTATGTCTGCAAAGAGTTGATCTACTATCAAAGTCCTTCCTACACTGGGTACAGTCAAAGGGTTTTTCTTCTGTGTGGGTTATCTGGCACATAGAAAGCTGATTTTTGGTTTTGAATGCTTTCCCACACTTGTTACAAACATACGGGTTCTCACCAGAGTGAATTCACTCATAGACAATTAGGTCATAAGGCCAACTGAAGTTTTTGCCACATTTGGCACATCCAATTAGCTTCTGTTTTGTAAGAACTCTACTACATGGCATACATTTTGAATTTGGATTGAAGTTTATTCTAAGTGCCTTCTGGTTCTTTCCTATCTTGAAGGTCACTTTCTCACAGCCCTCTTTCTCTTCTTTCAGTTTCTTCCTAATAGGCATTTCCCATTGGTTATCTTATTTGATTTCTTGTACACAAACTTCTTTAACCTCAGGGTCCTGGGAAACAACTTTTAGGAGACTTTAAAATCTCACCTAGCAGACTTCTCCATTTTCAAAAACTTCTTGTCTTGAACTTGCCTTCTTATTCTCAGGCTATGTCTTGTAAGTTGATTTTTAAACAAGAAAACGAAGAACTGATTATCTTTCATGACTGACTAAAAAAGACAGCCAGGGAGAATGGAAAGACAAAGTGATAAAAAGGTAGAACCAGATATAGAAATAGGGAGAGCTTAGTGAAGAGACAGCTTTGTGGGTAGAGATGAGTTTGACTTTAGATATACCAGCACTGGTTTATATGACCAGTTGAATATGACAGAAATGATGGTATATTACTTCTAATACCAGGTTTTAATATTAGATTGTAAAATAAACTGTGGCTTCTATCTTGGTTTTATTTTCTCTCCCTCTCTCTCAGATAACTCTGGAGGAAGCCAGCTGCTATATTGAAGGTGTGGCCCACATGGAGAGAAACTGAAGCCTCCCACCAATAGCCATATAAGTGAGTTTAGAAATAGATCTTCCAGCCCTGAGTCAAGCCTTCAGATGACTGCAGCCCAGGTCAATGTCCTAGCTGAAAATTTTTACTATAGAACCAGAATCAATAGCTAAGCTGCTCTCAAATTCCTGATCTTCAGAAACTGTGTGAGATAATAAACATTTGATATTTGATTTTGAGGTAAAGAGTAAAGATAGGTAGGAGATAGAAAAAAAAATGACGTTGATGATAGATGCTCTGTTCATTCATCTTGCACCCAAATCAAAGTTATGACAGACACACAGAGCAAAGAAAGTCACTGGGATCTAGAGGAACAGAAACACTACAACTAGGGAGAGAAATAATTGATCAACCTACAATGGTAGGTTGAAGTGAAGATGCAAGGCTGCCCAGTCCCAAGCGGCTGAGTGGGACAGAGGGTACAGCAGCATCAGCCAGCAGTTATAGATGCCTATTAAAGGGGCCACGTCTCTGAGCAGACTTTTGTAGTGATGGACCTGTTCCCTCTGAGCACCAGCACCAAGTTGGCTGCTCCAAGGGGCACCAGGAGCATACAGGGGAACACTGAGTTGTCAGAGTGAGGGCCAAAGGCAAGGCTTTCTTCTAGACAGAAGTGCTTGTGGTATTGAGTGTTCCTCTGTTTATCCCTACCTGCTTCTGTGTGCAGACTCAGTGCCACCATAGCTGAGACATCATCAAACTGGATAACAGAGGTCACTCTACCCAGAGAATTCCCTGAAACTCCTTAGGGCCCCACCCAAACCATATCCAAATATATCCTAGGCAATTCTGTGCTCCTTGCATCTGAGCAGCTCCAAGACTCACACTGGTGGCAGCTGACCTCCGTGTTTGGTGTGGCCTCTCGAGGCAACTATAAACACAGCATCTGCGGATTGCCTACTCAGTCTTAACAGTTAGCCCTGGAGGGGCACAGGCTGAGGCTAAACGTGGCCTGCCATTGAACCCCTCTCTGGACTGTGCCACCGGATGCCTACTACACAAAGCTACACTAATAAGAGCAGGAGATTTAGGAGCTTTGCTTAGTACATAGAAACAGACACAGAAAGGCAGTGAAACTGGGAAGACAAATAAGCAGAAACCATATGAGAGAACAAAACAGAGATCCAGGAATAATGGGGTCAAGCAATCTAACAGAGTTCAAAACACTGGTTATAAAGATGCCCAATGAACTTAGGGGAAATGTAGATGAATTCAGTGAGAACTTCAACAAAGAGGTGAAAAACATAAAAATGGAAATGGAAATTATAGAAGGGACCAGTCAGAAATGAAGAACACATTATCTGAGATGAAGAGTATATTAGAGGGTATCAATAGAGTAGATAAAGAAGAGATTTGAACCACCATTATAGAGGATGGGGAAGCCAAGGACTCAATTAGAATGGCAAGAAAAAAGAAGCCAAGACTATAATAATAATTTAAGAAACCTATGGGGCACAATTAAGTGTAAAAATGACCGTTTCATGGCATACCTGAAGGAAAACAATGTTGCAGGATTCTCAAACAGAGAGAAGAGACCCTGAGACTATAAGCAGGAAGCAACATTTAATGATGCTGGCATCAGCTCAGTGAATTCTTTTCCAAAGGCTGAGCCCAATTGTAACATAACAGGGAGTTTTATACAGTCTTGTCATTCTTATACAGCTACAGATATAAGAAAGAACATTAATTGGTTGGCAAGTTATGAAAACTGATATTAGCCAGAGAGTCCTCAAGGTGCAGGGAGGACAGTCAGGAATGAACTCCTTGGAGCAGGAAATGATCAGGCAGGATCAAGCTGCCACATTCCCCACTTAGATGTTCGGACACAGGACTAGGTCAGAGAGCATCATTTCCCTCTTCTAACTTTTGGTTTAGAGGTTGGTACCTCCATAACATCAGGACTTTTGCTGCAGTCTTATTTTCCCAATACCAGGAAGGAGACTTGGGCCACCAATTTAGGCCTGTGTGATTTAAAAATAGCATTCTTTTACATGGGGTTTCTCCAACCCACTGAGTATATCTTGGCCATCCGGCCAAGACATTCTTCACCTACTACTTCTGCAGAGAAGACTCAGCTCTGGGGTCAACCCTCTTTGTGGCAAGCCACCATGTGGTTCTACTGGAGGTGGTAAAAGGCGACTAGGCTAGTTCCCTTTCAAAGCCATTGTTCACTCATGTTTACTCCTCCACAACTCAGCATTTAGTGACACGAAGTTCATGAGCTATCCTCTCAGCTAGGTCAACAAAGAGGTTCTTCTCTAGGTTTTAGCCTAAGCCAGCCTTTAGCTGATGATACATTTGTGGGCTTTAGGGGCCTAGGAAAGTTTAGGCTTAATCAAGGTTGGATTGTGCAGCCATTGGACAATTTCTCTGACTGCTGAGCCCTCTGCATGGTTATGGACCTTTCTCCAGCTTGAGATCCATTGCTAACACACCCAAGGATTCCCTAATTTTTCAGGCTCTTGGCAGGATTGGCCACTCTCAGATTTAACCTTTATGTACCCCATCCAATGTTGGAATCCCCAATGAATGCAGAGTGTGGCATTTAGGGAACATCCTTTGGGTAAGCTGATTACGGAAGTGAAGCTGGTGGCAGTATTGGACCCTATCCTGTACTTTTGCATGCAATTGTAACAAGGGGAAGAGGAAGCAGAGAGACTGGCAGAGTAGGAGTAGAAGAAAAAGAGTCTTTAGGGGTGCCATCCTAACAAGACATCATCCTCAGGCTTCTGCCGGGCATATATTGGTCAGCTTCCAATGTGACCAAAGTGGGAACAACAACTTACCCTTGATGAGTGGTGGTGGCTGTCTATACAGGGTCTCATAGTGGGAAGACCCAGTCCAGGTTGGGGCCAACCTGATTCTTAATAGTGATATGGAGAGGACTTTGTTTCAATGTAGATGTGTCTCTTGAGATAGTTTTCCCAACTGAGTCTTAAGACTTCTTTTCATGCATTCTACTTGTCCCAAACTCTGTGGTCAATAGACAGTATGCAATTTCCATTTACTATTTAAATTCTTGGCTAGTAGCTGCACTATTTCTGCTACACAGGCTGGCCCATTATTTGAGCCAGTGGTAATTGGTAGGCCAAATCATGAAACAATTTCTTGGAGGAGCAGTCTGGCTACTTATCGGGCCTTCTCAGTCTGGGTGGGATAAGCCTCTACCCAACCGAAATAGGTGCATACAAGACCAAGAGATACTTGAGGCCCCATGAGCAAGGCATTTCAGTGAAATCTACTTCAAGTTCCTCAAAGGGGGTGCCACCTGCACTTTGGATCCCCAATAGGGCACACGGCCCTTGCCTGGGATTTTGGGGGTCACTGACTTGGCACCATTCACACACCACTCGAGAGATGCTAGAGAGCTGGGGGACATAGAAGTATCGGCCCAAAGTGGTTTCTAGGGCAATGTGACCAAGGTGAGTACTTTGGTGAAACTGCTTAACAAAAGCTGGGGCTAGGATCTCAGAGACTGCAATTCATGCATCCTTAAACTTGCACCACCCACTGGGGAGGAGGCTCTCCTCTTTGGTCTTAAACCAGGGTTTTTCTTGAGGCAAGTACTTGAGGTCCCATTTGGCTAAGGGACTTAGAAACAGGGAAGCAGTTAGAGCTGTAGGGCTAGCTATTTCTTCAGTTGCTGTCAGTTTGGCAATATGGTGTGCCCTGCAGTTGCCCCAGGCCATTATTGTGTCCCCTTTTTTATTTCCTCTGCAGTGCATGACTGCTACTTTTTTGGGGGCCCACGCAGCATCTAAGAGTTCTAGAATTTCCTTTCCATATTTTGTCTTTTTTAAAGAATTGATTAGACCCTTCATTTTGTACAGGGCTCCATGTACATAGAGGGTGGTGAAGGCATACTTAGAGTCAGGGTATATGTTAGCACACACTCCTACTGCCAGCTAAAGGATGTGGGTCAAGGCTATGAGCTCTGCCTTTTGTGCTGAGGTTTCCCCAGGCAAAGGTTATGCCTCAATGATGGAATGTAGGGTCACCACAGCATATTCTGCAGTGTTCTCCTCTCACAAAGCTGCTACCATCAGTGTAACATTCTACATCAATGTCCTTGAGGAGCTGATCTGTCAAGTCAGTTTGCTAGAAAACACTTCATCCATGACTTCAAGGCAGTCGTGATCTGGCTGGCAGGGACCAACGGGTAGCAAGGTGGCTGGTTTCAAGGTTTGTATGACCTCTAGGTTGATGCATGGATTCTCATACAGCATTCCTAGGTATCTGACCATCTGGGTATTAGTTAGCTAATATTGTCCCTTGTACTCCAGTGATGTTATTATTGAAAGTGGTACTTTAACTGTCAGTGCTTGCCCCATAGTCAATTTGTCAGCCTCTGACACAAGGAGGGCAGTGGCTGCAAGTTCTGGCAAGCAGGGTGGCCAGCCTGGGGTGACAGTCAAGCTGTTTGGAGAGATAAGCCATAGGATAGTGCCAAGATCCTAGCAGTTAGGTTAAGACCTCTACTGCAACACCTGTGTGTTCATGTATGTACAGAAAAAAAGATTTGGTTAAGTCTGAGAGTCCTAGTCCAGAGGTGTTAGTGAGTACCCAATTGATTTCTTCAAAGGCCTTCTGTTGCGTAGATTCCCAGAGTAGAGGCTCTTTTTTTCTCCCCTTTGTGGCTTCATAGAGGGGTCTGGGCAGGATGGAGATTAGGTATTCAGATTCTGAGGAAGCCAACTGCTCCAAGGAATTTGCAGACTTGTCATTGGGTGGTAGAAAAGGGAATTGAGCAGACTGTTTATTTCCTTTCTGGGCTGAGTTGTCATTGTCTTTGTGACAGGTGGAAGTTGAAGAATTTGACTATCTTGGCCTGAGCCTTCCTTTTAGAGACCTTGTAACCCCTTCCCAGAGGAGATTGAGGAGTAGATGCAGTCCTTCCATGCATTCCCCATAGGTCTTTCCCGTTAAGAGAAGGTCATCTACATCCTGGAGTAATATACAGTTGTGTTGGTCTGCCAGAGGCCTTTAAATCCAAGACTAGAGCTGTTCCAAAGATGGTCAAGGAGTCATGTCCATGTTAACTGGCCCTTGTCTCCACTTTTAAGGCTTTCCCATTGGAAGGCAAAGATTGGTTGCCTCTGAAGAGCCAAGTAAATGCTGAAGAAGGTGTCCTTGAGGTCCAGACAGGTGAAATAAGCTGCCTCAGTGGGGATGAGGCCTAGGAGGGTATATGGGTTGGGGGAAACAGGATGCAGGATAACAGTCACCTGGTTTACTGCTCATAGATCTTGGACTGGTTGGTGCTCATTGGTCCTTGGCTTCTGAACTGGCAGGAGAGGTGGATTCCAGGATGATTCACAGGGATGAAGAATTCTATACTCCAGAAGTCTCGCTAAATGTTTTTGGATACCCACTTGTGCCTTATGGGAGATGAAATGTTTGTAGTGGGCTGGCTCAGCTCCTAGTTTTAACTCTATCACCACTGGAAGAATGTGTCAGGCCTGTCCTGGAGGGTTGTCTTCAGTCCACACTCCAGGCATCTTGAAGGGGAGTTTGGGTCTCTGTTGGGACCCTTCTATGAGACTATAGGGATGCCACTCTTCTCCTTGGGAAACTGTGAGTGACATGATTCTTGCTTCTGGCATCCCCAAGGTCAGGGCTGCTTGGCCATGTGTGTCAAAGGTAATTTGAGCCTATAGTTTTCCTAAAAGATCTTGTCTCATCAGTGCCATGGGGCAGTTAGGCCGATATAGTATAGAAGTCCATGGATGACTTCTTGTCCTCCTAGGTTGCACTGGCAGGGCTGCAGGAAGGGGCGATGGAATTGTCCCCTGGTTGCTCCCATAATGGTAGTTTGTCTTTGAGAAAGGGGACCCACAGGCTGAGTTACAACTGAGTGTTCAGCTCCTGAGTCAACTACAAAGTGAATAGGTCAGCCGCTGACTTTCATTTGGACCATAGGCTCCTGGGGGCCTAGCAGAATGTAGCCTGGTCTGGCCTAGTAATCACTGAACTCTTTCAGGGCAGCAAAGGCAACAAAGTCAGCCCTGGGAGAGCCTGGTGATGGGCGAGTCGGCTGATAGAGCCCTTGTATGATTTGGCCAGTCTTCGGGGAATGGGAGTCAATGATGGTCCACCCAGTCATCAGGGACACTCGTTTTTCCAGTCCCCCATGTTGACTTCTCCACTGGTTTTGTCCCTGACCTCATGGGGCACTTCTTCTAGGGGGCCTGCACCGCTCTACCATAGCAGCAGCAAGTAGATCAACTTTCTTCTTCATCTTTTGGTCAGCCTCTCAGCGGGTCTCTTGGTCATGATTGATGAAGACCTTGGTGGTAACTTCAAGGAGTTTGCTGACGTTGATGCCAGTGAAGCTTTCCAGCTTTTGCAGTTTGCACCAAATGTCTTCCTGGGCTTGCCCAACAAAAGCCACAATGACCATTCTCTGGTTTTTAGCTGCTTCTGGGTCAAAGCAGGTGTAGAGGCAGAATGCCTCACAAAGCCTCTCATAGAACTGGCTTAGACTCTCTTCTGGTCTTTGGAGGACTTCTGAAGTCTTGCTCATATTCATGGCCTTTTCCCCACCTTCCTTCAGACCACCTAGGAGAACATCCTAGTATAGTTCTAGCATCTGTTTTCTAGTTCCCTGTTTTCATTGGGGTCCCACTGGGGGTCGTCCTCAGAAAACCAATTCTGGGTGGTAGGTCTGCACGTTTGAGGTTCCTTCTGGGGCATGTCCATCTAGCCATTTTAAGGTGGACTGGGTGACGTGCCAGCACTCTTCAGTGTTGAAGAGGGTCAGAAAGAGTTGCCAGAAATTGCCCCAAGTGGGTTTGTGAGTCTGGATGATCTGTTGGAGGAGGTCAATCATGGTCTGAGGTTTTTCAGTGCAGGAGGGGGTATGATTCTTCCAGTTCAGGAATTTGGTAGTGGTGAATGGCTGATAGATGAAGGTGCACCAGCCTCCCTGAATCTGACCATCCTGATCATAATAGATGAGGCTTCAGGTTTTCTGCAAAGGCAACTGAAGTGCTTCTCCCCTGACTGGAAACACTTTGGGCCAGGCGCCAGTGGGATCATAGGGGGTCAAAACAGAAGGTGGTGGCAAGCTGATGGAGGCTGGCATGTATGGGGTCTCAAGAGAAGTTAAAGGGTCTGGGGCGGATGGCTCAGAAGGAGAAGTCAGGTATTTGGGGGCCTTTGAAAGGGGTAGATAAATGGGTGAGTAAGGCAGTGGGATCCCTTCTGCATTTTCTGGATCTGCTGACAACACAGGCTTCTTTTCTTTCAACTGACCTTGGAAGGGTGCCAAGGCTCAGGGTAGGAGGACCCTACAGTTCTCCTCTAGGCAGACTCTCAACCAAGGGGGTTGGGTGCAAACTATTGCCTCCCAAAAATCTATATAAGAGAACTGGTCTGGGTGGCCAGGTTGATGGGTAATGACTCGAGAGACATTTGCAATGATTTCCTTATCAAGAGCTTCCTCTGCTGGCCATCCAATGTCAAAAGAGAGCCAGTCAATCTCACAAAGAGTGCAGTTTCTGTGGGGTAAATTTAACTCTGTAATCTCCTGAGTGACCCTTTTTGAAATTCTTAAGCATACAACCTAAAGGTGTCTGCTTACTCTATTGTTCACCCATTCTTCCACCCATGGTCAATGATGCACATGCACTTAGAGATTCACTTCACCCATCTCCTGTCTCTCCCCTCTCAGGGATCTTTCAAGCACCTCTTAGCATAAACCCCAGTCGCAGATCACTGGAGTAGACCCCTCACGGAGATCCAGTGACACCACACTAAGTCTTTTGAGGTTTGCCACAGAACCATGGATAGAGGCTCAACTCTTGCTTCTTAGCAAGGCCACATCTCAATCACACGTAATCACACACCAAAAACACTCCACCCTTCGCCCTATGTACCTGAGAGGTCACGGCTTCCTCTAACAAATTTAGAGTAGTTGGGTGACTTCTAGTGGACAGGCTGTTCCTGGGACCCAGATCCTTACCACTCAGTTGGGCAGTGCTCCTGAGCTGGCACTTGTGTCTCTCTGGGTTCTGTTGTGTTTCTGGGGTGGCTGCCCAGGGTCACTGGAAGAGACATTTTTCCCTTTATGGTAAAGGGCCTGTTGGCACACCAAGCAGAGTTCGTGTCTCCCTGCATCCTGGGGGCTGGACCCTGAAGACAAGAGGAACGAAAAACTGCTATCTCTGGATCCCGGACAAGCCCCCAGAAATGTTGCGGGAATCTCAAACAAACAGTTAGGACCCTGAGGCTATACACAGGAAGCAGCATTTATTGATGCTGGCACCAGCTCAGCAGATTCTTATCCAAAGGCTGAGCCCTAATTTTAACATAAAAGGCAGTTTTATACAGTCTTGTCATTCTTACACAGTTACAGATATAAGGAAGAACATTAGCTGGTTGGCAAGCTATACAAAACTGTTGTTAGCCAGAGAGTCATTGAGGTGGAGGGAGGGCAGTCTGGAACAAACTCATTTGAACAGGAAATGGCCAGGCAGGGTCAAGCTGCCACAAGAGAGCTATTTGAAGAAATGATGATGGAAAACTTCCCTCACCTGGTGAAGGAAATAGACATAAAACCCTAGAAAGCTTAGAGAGTCCCAAAAACCAGAAACCCAAAGAGACCCACACCAAGACATATCATAATTAAAATTCCAGAAGTTAAATGCAAAGAAAGAATCTTAAAAGCAGGGGGTGAAGGGGAAGCAGTTAATTACCTACAAGGGAGCACCCATAGGCCTGGCAGCTGATTTCTCAAAAGAAACTATGCAGGACAGGAGGGTTTGGCACAAAATATTCAACATGATGAAAACCCAGGATCTACAACCAAGAATACTTTATCCTCAAAACTATCATTCAGAGTGGAAGATAAAGAGCTTCCAAGACAAAAATAAGCTAAAGGAATTTATAACCGCCAAGCCAATATTACAGAAAATGTTGAAGGGACTTCTTTAAGAAGAAAAAAAAATGTGTCAAAAACAGAAATAAGGAATTTTAATAACTACATTTATATCAATGAGTGCTTCAAATGGAAAATAATTAGGTATTCTAACCATTTGATAGAGTGGCTGAATGGATAAGAAAACAAGACCCCTACATATGCTGCTACAAGAAACTCACTTCAGATTGAAAGACACATACAGACTAAAAGGAAGGGGATGGAAAAAAATATTGCCTTGATAGACCTAGAGGGTATTGTGCTGAATGAAATAAGTCAGATAGAGAAAGACAAATATCACATTATTTTACGTACATGTGGAATCTAAAGAACAAAATAAATGACAATGATAACTACAAAATGAAAATGAACTCATAGATACTGAGAATATTTTGAGGGCTACTAGATGAAAGAGGGGTTGAGGAGATGTCAAAAAAAAAGGCAAAGGGATTAATAGGTACAAATGAATAGCTGCAGAATAGGCATGCAGATGTAGAGTGTAATATAGGGAAGATGGTTAATAATGTCATAATAAATACATAAGGGGTAAGAAAGTTACAAGATTTAGTGGGGTGATCACTTTGTGAGTTATGTGGATCTCTGATCACTATGCTGTACAACTGAAATGGGTATATTATTGTATGCCAACTATAATTGAAAAGAAACTCTTCAATTGTACAATGTAAACACAAGCAACTAATTGTCTATTATATTTCAATAAAGCCAGGGAAAAAAGTAAAGATAGGGAAATAAAAAATGGAGTCACTTTAACCAAGCTGCTAAATTAGTAACATTATGAAGGTTGAGGTATAAGAAAACAATATTTTCTTATCTTAATAGCCTGTGAACTTAAGTCCTATATCAATGCCTGTACAGCTATTTACCTACAGACAACCCTTTGTCTAAAGGACTCAGTATGTGGCCAGACATCTTGGTGCCTATCTTTTATTACTTGGAATCCATCATCCAGACCATCTGGCTGATAACCACCCTGGACAAATGCTTTGGCTAAGACTGCAAGACTGATTATCCTCAAAAATGCACTTTATGCTATAAAAACTCTTTCCTTTCTTCTTTGGAATACTTCTGGATTTTGTCTAGCTGTGTTTATCATTTGCAATAAATCTTCGATACATAAATAAATCTTTATCATTTATTTCCAGCCAGAGCCTCAAGACTCTTTGTGAGTTAGTTTAACAACTCAAAATTTGGGGTTAATTTGTTATGCAGCAAATGATAATTAACATTTTTTCTCCTTTTGATTATTATTATGAACTCACATATTTTAAATAAACACTCAAGGAGTTGTAAATAACTACAGTATTCATTTTTTCATCATTAAAATGATTCTGTCTTTGGCAAATAACACTACTATTATTTTGTCTCCTGCGTACTTTTCATCTGATTCTAATAAGAGTCATTGATAATTTTTTTGCTTTCTGGAAGGACAAGATGTTTCAGGTCCACTTTGCATATTCTCTGATCCATTTCTCCAATGAATCAGCCATTTTTTCAAGGAGTTTTGATTCCTTTCAGTGGGGAGAATAATTGCAATCTTTGTGAATGGTCATGGTTAACCTCTTTTAAACTTATCAAAATGAAATCAAACTTACTTACTTGTGAGATTGAATCCAGGCTAAACCACTTAGCACCTGTGTGCATGAGACCCTAAAAGCAAGGTATACCTTATGCCCCAGTTTCCTTATCTGCAAAATGGGTCCAGTGTAAATATTTAATTTTCAGTGTTGCTATTAGGGTTCAACAAGATAATATTTGGAAACCATTTAACACATCACTTGACATCAAATTTCATAATTAAAATAATACAATTGCAAGTCCAGAAGATACCATAGAGCTCATCAGATACAATTTCTTCATTTCACACTTGAGAAAACGAAGTCCAAAAGACTATAAATTTGCCAAAAACTACAATGAAGGGTAAATTTTGAAGAAAAACTAATGACTCCTGTGTCTCAGGTCTAATACCTGGGCTATTTTGAATATAAACACAATCTCTTCAGTCCAATCAGAGTTTCTATGTATTCAAAGACCAAGGAGGTTAGAAAGTACTTAGCACATTAGTTATAAAGTGATATTATGAAAAGTGCACCAATCTTACATTCAGAAGACCTAATTTCTGGCTCTGCCATTCACTAGCTTGATATTTTGGGCAAGTCACTTAATTTCTTTACATCTCAATTACTGAATTAATACAATAGTGACAATAAACTCTCATTTACAAAACTAATTGTGAGGATGAAAATACAAAATATTGTATATAAAATTGTCTGGCTCATAATTATTGCTAAACAATGATCATTATACAAAAATTCTTTCAATCCTCCAATTTAATAAAACTTCTCCTCCTCCTCTAAAGGAAATTGGGTTTGATTAGACTGATACCTAATGATACTAAGCTCCTATTTCTGTAATTGGGCTCAGTGAATACAATGCAAAGGCACTGAGCAAAGAGCTGCAGGAAAGATGCCATACATGGTAACCTACACTTCAGGCTGAGTGGGTATATAGTCTTTCTTCCTGATATCAATCTACCAAACAATATTAATGTCCAATTCACATAGATTCATGGGGTACATTTAGGAGAGACTTTGCTATAACCTTTGCTGAAGTAAATATACCGTACTTCCACAGCAGACCCTTAAAATACCACTTTAGTAATCTAGTTTAATTGAGATATGTTTTATATTCACTATTTTTGATTGACCCCAATTGCTAATAAATGATTATCTAAAATAATTAATTCTAGAATTTTGCCAGGGATTGATGCCAAGCTTTACAACCTGTTAATTTCACAGTTCACCTTTTTAACTTCTTGAAAATTTGGTTGTTTGCCTCTCTTGGGCATCAGTCACAGTTCTTAAAAGTGGACTTCAAGGATCCTGCAGCCAACTTCCCTGATATTCAGGATCCTTTAAGCAATTTAAAAAGGGTATGAAGATGTACACTCATTTAAGGCAAGTAGCTATTTTTTCGCCATCTTTATATGTCCTCAAACTTAATTCTCATCTTAATGTTTGTTTTAACCATTCCCAATTGAAGGTCATGATCCTTGATGGAGCAACTGAAGACTCTAATTGGTGTTAAGTAATTCTACAGCCCCTCTGTCATCTGTTGTAATTACTAAGTTCGTCTTCTAGGGCTTTGAAAAAAAGTAACAACTATTTCAGGCATACAATAGATAATATAAGGAACACTCAACATCAGATATGCTTTTTACAGATACAATTAAATCCCCTTGAACACCCCTCCCCAGTTCTTCCCCACTTCCTTCTTTAGTTAACTATGATGTTGATACTGATGTTATTATTCTCATGCATGTTTATGTACTTTTACTATGTATGTGGATAGCCACAAAAATGATATAGTATAATTTCCATGTTTTGCAAATTTTATACAAATAGTTTCACTCTACATGTCTTTAAATTTTGAAAAGCTTGATTTCATTTAGGTTAAATATTTTTGGCAAGACTTATGTACCTCATACTCAATTTCATGGTTTTGAGATTTACCTTTAATGAAAAATGTAATATTAACGCATTCATTTTAATTTCACAGATCTTTTTTAGTTTTTCAAATAATCTTGTTAATTATCTTGATTATTTTTCCATTGCAACTCAAAACTTTAGCAAGTATTTGTTTTTTGTTTTTGTTTATATTGGCTGTCTTATTGGAATAACTTTCTTGGCATTTTCCCTTTTTAAAAGATAATATTCTATAATTTTATGCTAGAAAGTTCACATTCTAGTGAAGGAAAGAACAATCTAAAAAGCATTTACTACATCCTCAAACTTTTAAATATATCTTTTGCGCTTAACTTTATTACTTACATATGTTGAATATTTTTTGTTCAAGTTTCCGATGCTAATTATTATACTGAAATACAACATAATGAAAATATATAAAATATTAAATATTGGAAATATAATATTTTGGAAAATACAGTATACATTATGTACAATGCATGCTTGTGGGTCTTCATAATCCTAAAAATTATAACACATTTAAATGTGTTTGACACATAGTTCTCTGATAAGAGGCAATACTCTTTTTAGTCAGACTTGCTTTGCAGCATATTTTTATCAGACCCATTTCAATTCGTTCCTTTAACGAGCATTTCTTCAGTAACTGTTTTAAGAGCTTGGAATACATGAATGAACAAAACAGTTAAAGATCTCTGCCCCATGGAGTTTACATTCAAGTAATTATGATTAACTCGTGCTTCCATTTTCTTTCTTTGTTTTCTCTCTTAATACATTAAGAAAGTAAATTTCATATTCAAGCTAATCTGTTCTCAAAACGTGACAGCAGTCCCAAACTAGCTACACTCTGATTCAAACCGTTCAGTGTCTTAAGGGCTGTGTTGCTGAACCAATGAAGAATCCTCCACAGTTTCTAGAAAGGCGAGCCCCGCGTTAGCATAACGGCGGAATGGAAAGGCGCTGTATGCGCTCCTGGGGTCCACCCCTGGGCTGGTGTATCTTCCGTCTCACGTGGGGGTTGGGTAGGAGGGCTGCTTATGGTTCCTTCCGCACTACAGCAGGGTAGGTAAGACAAGCTGAGACAGTGGGGCAAATCTGAGAAGCTTCATCTGGGCTCCTAACAGGAGCTCCTTCCCTGCCCTCTGTGTGGCAAGTCTGTGAGGCTTGTGTCTAGAGTACTGTGGATTGGGAAGTCAGTAATGCAGCATGCTTAAGCATCTCTTTCTTTACCTCTAGTCTATTTTTCTCTTTTTCCCTTTTTTCTTTTTTAGGACATCCTTGAATATTAAGAATTTAAAAATTTATTGGGCAAATAGTTGGCTCTAGATCAGTCCTCATTCTAAGTGCTTTATATCTACTAATTCATTTAATTCTCAACCAGTGAGATAGGTACTATTATTAACCCAATATTTATTTATTTATTTGTTTGTTTGTTTGTTTATTTAAATTTATTTTTTAATGGTATCGTTGGTTAACGAAATCCAATAAGTTTACAGTGAGGCATATAAATATTTAGCTATGTGTTCACCTCCAATAGTTAGATTTCTTTCTGTCACCACATATTTGACCCCCTTTACCCCAGCTACTTGCCCCCTCCCCACTTCCCCTTCCTCTCTGGTAACCACTAATCTATATATAGTCCTCTGGTAATCACGAGTATATTGTCTGTGTCCACGAGTTTGTTTGTCCTGTTCATTTGTTGCTTTTAGGTTTATGTACCAAATATAAGTGATATCATGTGATTTTCAACTTTGTCTGTCTGGCTTATTTTGCTTAGCATGATTATTTCGAGGTCCATCCATGCGGTCGCAAATGGCAGTATTCATCTCTTCTTGTGGCTGAGTAATATTCCATTGTATACGTGTACCACAGCTTCTTTGGTCAATCATCTATCATAGGACACTTCGATGTTTCCATGTCTTGGCCACCGTGAATAATGCTGCTATGAACATCGCTGTGCAAATACCTTTTCGGATCATATAGTAGATCAATTCTTAGTTCTTTGACGAACCTCCATACTGTTTTCTATAGTGGCTGTACCAATTTGCAGTCCCAGCAGTGTATGAGGGTTCTTTTTTCTCTGCATCCTCTCCAACATTTGTTATTACTTGTCCTGTTGATTACAGCTATTCTAACAGGTGTGAGATGGTATCTCTTTGGGGTTTTGATTTGCATTTCCCTATTAGCTAGTGATGTTGAGCATCTTTTCAAATATTTGTTGGCCATTTGTATGTCCTCTAGGGAGAAGAGGCTGTTCAGGTCCTCGGCCCATTTTTGATTGGATCATTTGGGTTTCTTTGTTGTTGTGATTGAGTTGTATGAGTTCTTTCTATATTTTGGGTGTTAGGCCCTTATCAGAGGTGTTGCTTATAAATATATTTTCCCATTGAGATGGTTGTCTCTTTACCTTGTTAATGGTTTCTTTTGCTCTGGAGAAGCTTTTTAGTTTGATGTAGTCCAATATATTTATTTTTGCTTTTATTTCCCTTGACTTTGAGATCAAATTTATAAATTCCTCTTTAGGTCCAAGGTCCTTGAGTTTAGTTCCTATGATTTCTGCTATGAATTTTATTGATTGAAGTCTTATATTCAGGTCCTTACTCCATTTTGGTTACTTTTGGTGTGTGGTGATAGTCAACAATCTAGTTTCATTCTTTTACAGGTGGCTTTCCAGTTTTCCCAGAACTATTTTTGAAGAGGCTTTTCTTTCTCCACTCTATGTTTTTTACTTTTTTTCTCAAAAATTATTTGCCCATATATATATGGATTTACTTCTGAACTCTTGATTCTGTCCCACTGGTCTGTGTGTCTGCTTTTCTGTCAAAAAAAAAAAAATACCATGCTGTTTTAATTATCATAACTTTGTAGTACAATTTGAAGTTGGACAGAGTGATGCCTCCAGCCTCGTTTTTTTCTCAGGATGGCTTTGGCAATTCAGGGTCTTTTGTGCTTTAATACAAATCTGATTTTTTGTTCTATTTTTTTAAAGCCAAAAGGATTTTTATAAAGATTGCATTAAATTTAAATAATGCCTTAAGTAATAAAGTCATTTTAACTATGTTGATTCTTCCAGTCCAAGAACATGGAATATATTTCCTTTTCTTTGTATCTTCTTTGATTTTTTTTAATAGGATCTCATCATTTTCCTTATATAGGTCCTTCACATGTTTGTTAGATTTATTCCTAGGTATTTTATTCTTTTTTGCAGTTGCAAAAGAAATCATTTTTTTCACTTTTTTTTCTGACACTTTATTATTAGAAGTATTTGCTTATAGTTTCTAGTAGTGTTCTGTGGAGTCTTTAGGGTTTTCTATATAGAGAATCATGTCATCCACAAATAGTGACAGTTTGACTTCTTCATTTTCTATTTAGATGACTTTTTTATATTTCTATTGCCTGATTGCACTCACTAAGATGTCCAATGTTATATTGAATAACAGTGGTGATAGTGGACAGCCTTACTTTGTTTTTGATCTAAGAGGGATGGTTTTTAGTTTTTCACCATTAAGTATAATGTTGGCTGAGGATTTGTCATATATGGCCTTTATTATATTAAGGTATTTTCCTTCCATACTGATCATGTTAAGTGTTGATTGTTGCAAAGACGGTTTGGAAAAAGAGTCGGAGTCTAGAAATGCATTTACTGAAATGGATAATGGAGAGGAGGAATGGCAAGGAACGGCAATGCTAGCATCCCCCACCCCCATCTCCATGGCTTTTTATTCTCTCTCACACTGTTGGCCTTGTAGTTTTAATAGTTACTATCAGGTTAGTATATACAAGCTACAGCCAATTCTCACATTCAGCCTCAAGGCAACCACCGTGTTTTCAGCTGTCTTCTCAAGTATCTTTTTCCCATCCTTATCCTAGAACAAGAAGTCTCAGACTTGGTCAGGCATGTGCGCCCTCCCTGTAATGTGCCCGTGTGTGCAAGTCCACACCTGCTTCTGATAACTTTGTTGCTCCAAGCACCAAGAATCCTGCCAGGACTTCAGGTGTCTCTCACAACATTTGATCATAAACAGATGCTATACCTTATTGAAGGTGCTTTCTGCATCTATTGATATGATCATATGATTCTTATTTTTTAATTTTGTCTCTAAGGCAATAGACAAAAATGCGGGGCAGCTGCTCAAAATGGCAGTAACTGGAGAAGGCAGTTATTTTTAGTTGGTGTTTATAGGCATTTGGCTCCCGTGAGGAGACCCATTCTGAGCAGCAGGCCCTGGATGTCCTACCTGGAAAGAGAGGATTGGATTTGGGTACATGATTCACTTAGCAGAGAGGAGGTCATAGGAGTGAAGGGAGCTAAAAAGCAAGATCTAAATGGAGAACAGAAAAAAGGAAACAGTGCCTCTACTGGCCAGAGGAGAGAAACAATGAAAAAAATTGGTTTTCTTAAGGGCTAAGAGGAGTAGTAGAAAAGCTCTTCAATTTAGGTTAACACTTTGTTACTCACTATCTTAATATATTCATTATAGTTGCATACTTTTTTAGGAAAGGCTATAAGAATTCTCTGTCTTTATCTAAAATAGAATGAGAATTAGATTTTTCCCTTCCTCTGCAGTTCAGTGAGATTGCTTCTTTGAATCTTTTCTGAGATTTACATATTAACATCTGAATAATTTCTTTTATTGTCTCTTTTGATGCCCTTCCTACATCTAGATTCCATCAGGAATAGGCAGAGCTTAGAACGTGAGAAATTTTTGGCATCAGCCTTGGATTCACCAATTATCCAACATTGGCCCATAATTCACTCAGCATGAAAATGTCATTTCCTTTTTCTGGGTCCTGCAAAAGAGAGGTGGGAAGCTATCAGTCATTCTGCTTACAAAGAGAGTTCTGGCAGTCTAGTAGAAAATGTGCTAGAGCATGTCTTCCAAAGGATGGTACTGACTTTTTTGATATTATACATATGACTATTTAAAAAAATAGACCTTAGTGAACATTAGGCTGTGCTCCAAGTGACTGAAAGCCATTTTTTAGCTGTTCCTGAAGCAGCTCTACTCTGCTATGGCTGTGGATACTGGCCATTTCATTCCCTAGGCAGGAGTCAGCAAACTATGGCGTGCAGGCTAAAGAAGACCCACCACATTTTTTTGTGTGGCCCCCAAACTAAGAATGGTTTTCACATTTTTAAATGGTTGGAAAAAATCAAAAGAATAGTAATATCTTGTGACGTGAAAATTATATAATTTATGATTCCATAAATTTTATTAGAACACAGCCATGCTCATTTCTTTATGTATTGCTTTTGTACTACAATAGTAGAATTGAGTAGAGAATGTATGGCCTGTAAAGGTGTAAAAATTTACTATCTGGCCCTTAATAGAAAATGTTTTCAGATCATCCACTCCCTAGGATGATCCACAGCCTGTTCCTAGAAGTTGCTATGGAGACCAAACTCTGTTTACAGCTGTTTCAAGCTTCAGAGCTCTGTCCTTACTCTCTTCCACTGTCAAAGATCTTTATGAACAAGGTGATCAATCGAGAAAGAGACAAGAAGGCCAGTTTCTAAGGCTACAGCTTGGAGCCATGCTTTGGGGCTACCTGGGACAAAATCCCTAAGTTCTTAGAACTTGTTTGCATCTAAAACATGTATCTACTCATGGACCATAGGAAAGAGTTTCAATGGGCCTGTAGACTGTTTCCTACCTATATCAAACAGAGCAGAAGCCCTCTTTCTGGGTCATCCTCATCCTTACAGTCTTTCTATCCATAGGAGACTTGAGAAAGCCTGTCTCTTTCTGGGCTTGTCAGATTCGTTTAGGCAGGAGTCCCCTACTTATGACTCTGGGACAGGGCTGTAATGGAGAAAAATCTAAGCTTCTGGCTAGAGATCAAGAGATATGTTGTCCCATCTTTTGTTAGGAGCTTTCATTATTGGGGAGTTAGGGAAAGAACAGAAATGAGTATGAGGAGAGATAAAGAGTTATCTCACAGGAACTTCATATATGTTCATGGTGAGTCCTCATAACACTGCTTAAGAAACCAAGGTTTAGAGACATGAAGTCAGTTTTACTAGTTTATACAGTTCTAGAGGCAGAGCCAAAATTTGAACTTCTATTTCTCTGCTTCCAAGGTTTATGCCTTTTTTACAGATTGCATAGTATTTGGTATTTGCAGAGGGTAAGCTATTCACTACTCTCTTACGTTTTTCTCTTTCCAATTTATAGTTGAATTTGGGAAACAATCCTCAGTTGGTGGTATGTATTACTTGGAAAAAGTGCAGAAAGATAAAGAAGAGTTAAAAAATTTTTTTATTGGTAAGAGTAAAAGTGTAATATGAATAGGAATACTAAGTACTGCAAATGACTGTGATTAATGGAGTCAGCCCAGGCAGATGAGGTGGAGTTGAGAAAATGTTCGTGTGTGTGTGTGTGTGTGTGTGTGTGTGTGTGTGTGTGTGTGTGTGTTAAGGGGGACGGGTTGTTGTGGGGATGAGAAGGTTGAGAATATGCTATAGTAGAAAAATCAGCTTTGAACGACTTAGAGGCAATGTACATGGATTTGTTACTAATGTTTGGTAATGAGAGCCTCCTCCTTCTAAGGCAAGGAAAGTAAAAGCAAAAATAAATGAATTGGACTACATCAAATAAAAATCTTCTGCTCAGCAAAAGAAATCATCAACAAGGTAAAGAGACAACTTTTGAATGAGAAAATATATTTATAAGCAACACCTCTGATAAGGGCCTAACACCCAAAATATAGAAAGAACTCATACAACTCAATCACAACAACAAAGAAACCCAAATGATCCAATCAAAAATGGGCCGAGGACCTGAACAGCCTCTTCTCCCTAGAGGACATACAAATGGCCAACAAATATTTGAAAAGATGCTCAACATCACTAGCTAATAGGGAAATGCAAATCAAAACCCCAAAGAGATACCATCTCACACCTGTTAGAATAGCTGTAATCAACAGGACAAGTAATAACAAATGTTGGAGAGGATGCAGAGAAAAAAGAACCCTCATACACTGCTGGGACTGCAAATTGGTACAGCCACTATAGAAAACAGTATGGAGGTTCGTCAAAGAACTAAGAATTGATCTACTATATGATCCGAAAAGGTATTTGCACAGCGATGTTCATAGCAGCATTATTCACGGTGGCCAAGACATGGAAACATCGAAGTGTCCTATGATAGATGATTGACCAAAGAAGCTGTGGTACACGTATACAATGGAATATTACTCAGCCATAAGGAGAGATGAATACTGCCATTTGCAACAGCATGGATGGACCTCGAAATAATCATGCTAAGCAAAATAAGCCAGACAGACAAAGTTGAAAATTACATGATATCACTTATATGTGGTACATAAACCTAAAAGCAACAAATGAGCACAACAAACAAACAGAGATTCATGGACATGGACTACAGACTAGTGGTCACCAGAGGGTAAGAGGAGGGAAATGAGGGAGGAGATAGACACTGTAAAGAAGGTCAAATATAGGGGGATAGGAGGAGGGGAAAGTGGGTAAAGGGGAACAAATATATGGTAGCTGAAAGAAACTGGACTTTGTGTGGTAAACACACAATAGAATATACAGATGTCTAATCATAATGTACACCTGAAAATTATATAATTGCATTAACCAATGTTACTCTGATAAACTTAATTTTTATACAGTTAAAAAAATAGAATAGAATAAACTTCCAGAAAAAGAACTAAACAAAATGGAGGTAAGCAATCTACCAGATACAGCATTCAAAACAATGGTTATAAAGATGCTTTAAGAAACTTAGTGAAAATTTCAACCAAAGGATAGTAAGCATAAAAAAAGGACATAAAAACCATTAAAAAGAACTAGTCAGAAATGAAGAATAGAATAAGAAATTAAGAATACATTATAAAGAATCAACAATAGATTAGAAAGCAGAGGAGCAAATCAACAATTTTGGCAAGGTAGCAGAAAACACCCAGTCAGAACAGCAAAAAGAAAAATAAATGTTTTTAAAGGATAGTTTAAGGGGCCTCTGGGCCAACATAAAGCACACCAACATTCACATCATAAGATATGAGAAAAGAGTGAGCAAGGAACTGAAAACCTATTTGAAGAAATAATGAGTGAAAAAATAAGAAATAATGACTGAAAACTTTCCTAACCTAGTGAAAGAAATAGATATACAAGTCCAGGAAACACAGAGAGACCTACACCAAGACACATCATAATTAAAATGCCAAAGGTTAAAAACGATGAATTCTAAAAGCAGCAAGAAAAGGGCAGCTCTCATAAGACTGTCAGCTGAATCAAAAGATACCTTGAGACAAATGAAAATGAAAACATAACAACCCCAAACCTATGGAAGACAGCAAAAGCCGTCATAAGAAGGAAAGTTTTTAGCAATACAAGCTTACCTCAAGAAATAAGAAAGATTTCATATAAATAATCTAACCCTACATTTAAAGGAACTAGATAAAGAACAACACACAAAGCCCAAAGGAAGTAAAAGAAAGGAAATAAGGAAGATCAGTTCAGAAATAAATTAAATAGAGATTAAAAAAAAACCGATCAATGAAATCAAGAACTGGTTCTCTGAAAACATAAACAAAATAGATAAACATTTTACTAAATTTATTAAAGAAAAAAAAGAAGACCCAAATTAATAAAATCAGAAATGAAAGTGAAGTGACAACTGATGACAGAAATACAAAGGATTATAAGGAAATAGTACAAACAAAATTGGAGAATCTAAAAGAAATGTACAAATTCCTAAAACATGCAATCTTCCAAGGTCAAATGAAGAAGAAACAAAATCTAAACTGACCAATGTACTAAAGAATTCTAATGGATAATCAAAATACTCCCAACAAACAAAAGTTCTGGACCTGATGGCTTCACAAGTGAATTTTGTCAAACATTCAAAGAAAAATTAATACCTATTTTTCTCAAGCTACTCCAAAATAATTCAAAAGAGAGAAGTCTCCCAAGCTCATTGTACAAGACCACCATTACCCTGATTCCAACACTAGAAAAAGAAATCACACACAAAAAAATTATAGGATGATATTCCTGATGAACATAGATGCAAAAATCATCAACAGCAGATTAACAAACTGAATTCAGCCATACGTTAAAAAGGTCATATACCATGATCAAGTTAGGTTTATTTCTGGCATGCAAGGTTGTCTAAATATTTACAAATCAATTAATGTGATATACCACATTAATAAATTGAAAGATAAAAATCATATAATTGTATCAGTAGATGCAAAAAAAGTGTTTAAGAAAATCCAGCATTCATTTTTGATAAAAACCCAAAGTGTGAATAGAGGAAATATACCTCAACATAATAAAGGTCATATATAACATACCTACAGCTAACATCATACTCAACTGGGAAAAACTAAAAGTGTTTTCTTCAAGATCAAGAACAAGACAAGGATGTCCACTTTCACCACTTTTATTCATAACAGTTTTAGAAGTCCTAGCCACAGCAATCAGACAAGACAAATAAATAAAAGGCATCCAAATTGGAAAGGAATAAGTATAACTGTCATTGTTTGCAGATGGCATAATACTATACAGAGAGAACCTAAAGACTCCAACAAATAAAAAAAAAAACAGAACTAATAAATAAATTCAGTAAAAAATAAAAAATTAATATTTGCAAATCAGTTGCATTTGTATACATCAATCATAAAATATCAGAAAGAGAAATTAAGAAAACAATTCCATTTATAATTGCATCCAAAAATACCTAGGAATAAATTTTACCAAGGATGTAAAAGACTTTTACTTGGAAAATTACAAGCCACTGAAGAAAGAAATTGAAGAAGATACAAATAAGTAAACATATGTAGTGTGTTCATGTATAAGAAGAATCAACATTGTTAAAATGTCCATACTACCCAAAGCAATCTACAAATTCAATGCAATACCTATCAAAATACCAATGGTATTTTTTAACAGAACTTAAGCAAATAATCTTAAATTTTATAGGTAACTATAAAAGAACCCAAATAGTCACAGCAGCCTTGAGAAAGAAGAACCAAGTTAACAGCATCATGATAGCTGATGTGAAAGTATACTACAAGGCTGTAGTCATCAAAACAGCATGGTACTGGCATAAAAACAGACAAGAAAACAGAATAGAGAGCTCAGAAAAAACTCATGCCTATTCAATCAGTCTATGACAAAGAAAGCAAGAATATACAGTGGAGTAACGACAGTTTATTCAATAAATGGTGTTGGGAAAACTGCACAGATACATACAGCAACAAATGAACTTAGACCACCTTCTTACACTATATACAAGAATAAATTCAGGATGAATTAAAGACTTAAATGTAAGACCTGAAACCATAAAACTGCTAGAAGAAAACAGGGAGCAAACTCTCTGACGCTGTCCTTCTTCAGTAATATTGAGTAATATGATTAATATTTTTTCTGATATATCTCCCTGGGAAAGGAAACAAAGAGAAAAAGAAAACAAAGGAACTACATCAAATTAAAATGTTTTGCCTATCAACCAAACAAAATAAAACCTACTAAATAGAAGATATTTGTTAATGATCCTTCTAATAAGGGGTTAATAACCAAAGTTTATAGAGAACTCACACAACTCAACACCAAAAAACTAACAATACAATTTAAAAATGGACAGAGGATCAGAATAGGCATTGCTCCAAAGAGGACACACAGATAACCAATAGACATGTGAAAAATTGCTCAATGTTGCTAATCATCATGGAAGTGCAAATTGAAACCACAATGAGATATCGCCTCTCACATATCAAGATAGCTATCATTTATAAAACAACAAACAACTGTTCAGGAATATGTAGAGGAAAGGGAACCCCAGTGCATTGTCGGTGGGATTGCAAATTGGTGCAGCCACTGTGGAAAACAGTATGGATGTTCTTCATAAAAGTAAAAATAGATATACCTTAATGACCCAGAATTTCCACTTCTGGGTATTAACCAAAAAACCCAATGTTAATTTGAAAAGATATACGCACCCCTGTGTTCATTACAGTATTACTTACAATAGACAACATATGGTATCAACCTATGTGACCAAGAGTGGACGATTGGATAAAGGTAAGGTTGTTCATATATACAAGGGAATGTTACTTGGCCATATAAAAGAATAAAATCTTACCATTTTGTGACATAATACCTGAAAGGTATTATGCTAAATGAAATATGTCAGACAGAGTAAGATAAGTACCATGTGATTTCACTTATCTGTGGAATCTAAGGAAAAAATAAGTGAACAAACAAAATAGACCCATAGACATAGAGAACAAACTGTTGATTTCCACATGAGAGGGGAGTTGGAGGGCTGAGTGTGAAAGGTTAAAGAATTAAGAAGTATAAGTTCGTAGTTACAATATAGTCATGGGGATATAAAGTACAGCATAGAGAATACAGTTAACAATATTGTAGTAATTATGTTTGGTGCTAGGTGACTACTAGGACTTCCTTTCATAAATTATATAAATATCTAACCACTATGCTGTATACCTGAAACTAATATAAAATAATATTGAATGTCAACTATAATTGAAAAATAAAAAAAGGAAAAATTCTCATGGTAAAAGCTGTGACTTTTTCTCCTTTTTGTTACTGACTTTACCTTTAATAATTTATTAGATAGCGCTTATTCAGAAAGAATGGCTAAGGTGCAATATAGCCCTTCAGTTCTTTACAGTGCAGGTGATGAAGAGAAAGGTAACAGCCTGATTATAGTTTGTGGCTGGAAAGGATGGGATTGAATAAGGGTAAGAGCCACCCGAGGAACAAACTTATCAATTGAGGCAAGATACAGATATAACACACCATCTCTGTGAAACAAGGAATGAGTTTTGTAAACTAATAAAAGGCTGTTTGGTCCTAGCTCAAAGACGATACAGGATTTCTAACTGGGAGAGTTCTAAAAAAGCGTTAGAGAAGGAGAGATTTTAGTTTAGAAATTCTCTCCTCTGTTTTACAGAATAGTAATTAATTCATCTAAGCCATAGTTTTTAAAAAGAAAAAATAGTAAAATATTTGATAAGAGTAAATACATTGCCAAGGGCTAGCAAGTCTGTCTAATGAAGCTCAAAAGCTCCATATTGCTAGTGCAATTGACAAGGCACTACAGATCCTTATCTTGAGAGTGCAAATTGGCCTTTAGTTTTATATCTGATCTATCTGTGACAGGAGAGGCCAGCTCCCAGCTAAAGAAAGCCATCTTTTCTTGTCAGCCTCTGGTATATCTGGAGCAGATGCTAAAAATTCATTCGTCCATTGAATTCATGCATTCATTTATACAACATTTATTGAGCATATTTTAAGTACCAGATAGTTATGCTGGGCAGTAGATACCAAACTGAAGAACATTTGGCCCTTGCCCTCAAGGCACTTCTGTCTCCTTGGGGAAACAAAGAAATAGGTGATAATAATCCAGTGTGCTAAATACTGTAATAGAAGCATGTAGGAGTGCTGTGAGAATGGAGACAGAGGCCTAATGGGGATAGAATATTTAGTCTTTATGATTGAGTAATTGTATAGGATACATAGAGAAAATAACTTATGGCTTACATGACTGAGTAAATAGAAGTGCTACTCACGAAGTTTGACTAGATAGGAGGACATGAGCAATTTGGATTTAGAAATAATGAGTTTGTGGTGTCTGTGGGCATGCAAGCAAATGTGTGCATTGACTGAAGACATGAGTTTCGAGTTTAGTAGAAAGATCTGATCTAGAAATACAGATTCAAGTTATCTGCTCATATTGAAGGCAAGAATGTAAATGCAGCCAGTAGATGATGTCAAGTAAGAGGAACAAACTAACAAGGATGGAGATCTTAAGTACACTGAAAATGTAAGAGGTGAGTAGTAGAAGAGCTACCTTTGAAGGAGACCAAGAAGAAAAACTAAGAGAAGTAGGAAATAGCAAGAATGAAGTCAGAAGGAGAAAAGAAGAAAATCATTAAAGGTGACAGATTCCAAACAGATCAAATAAGGGAAAACTTGGACTGGTGGTGGGAGGAGTGCATCCAATGTGCTAGAAGAAAGAGCTGGAGGAAAGAAGCTCAATAATGTAATTACTGAGGTTGGTGCTGCAGCTCTGAGAATAAAGCTGTTCATATCTGAGGAAAGATTAGAAGATTTCTGGATAATCCATAAGAGTTCAAGATCTGAGAAGATATGAATTTAGAAATGAAAGTGGGGTAACATTAGAGTTTAATGGGTTTCTTTCCTAAGTACCAA
Source organism: Cynopterus sphinx (assembly GCA_030015415.1). Lineage (NCBI taxonomy): Eukaryota > Metazoa > Chordata > Mammalia > Chiroptera > Pteropodidae > Cynopterus > Cynopterus sphinx. Next base: position 36,230,702 of record CM057386.1, read on the forward strand.
GAGAGGTGAAAGGAAAATTGATTGATCCTGTGAATGATGAAGGTAACAGTGAGTGACCCTTGGGGTTCAGAATGAATATATATATATACACACACACACACACACACACACACACACACACACATACACACACATATATATGTATGTGTATATATATGTATGTATGTATGTATGTATGTATGTAAAGGTGAATAGAAAAAGTATGTTTAATAATTATTTTAATAATTTAAAATTATTAAATTTTAAGTTTGTTAGGCTTTTGGAGAAGCAAATAATTCTATTTTTTACATACAACTTCCATGTAGTTTGCATCATTGTGTCTCTTAAAACTGTAGTAGAAAAGGTTATACCATTAGAAATATAGAGGAAATTAGAAATTAGGTTGGATTTTCTGATTTGAAAAATAAAGGGGAAAGATTACTGAATACTAGGAAACAGTTAATTTTTGAAGTTTGGTCTGAAGAAGAGAATTTCTGAATTTCTATTATAGCAATATGTAAAAAGTAAATAATGACCACCAGGTCAATTAACTCTTTGCTTGAGGGTTGCCCCAGGAGAATATCATTAAAATTTTTTAATTAAAATATAGTTAATATACAATATTGTATTAAATTTTGTATGCACCATAATTTTTCAACATTTATGTACCTAAAGAAGGGGTTATCATGATAAGTCCAGCAACTATCTGACATCACACAACACTATCACAGTATCATTAACTATATTCCCTATGCTGTACACCACATCCCCATGACTCAGTTGTTTTATATCTGGAAGTTTGAACCTCATGTACCCTTGCCAATTCTACCCCACACACTTTTGATATTTCAATTATAGCTGACATTCAATATTATTTTACATTAGTTTTAGGTAGATAGCATAGTGGTTAGATACTTATATCATTTATAAAGTAATCCTTTTTACTCTTCTAGTACCCACCTGACACTATACTTAGCTATTTGCACTTTATTGACTATATTCCCTATGCTTCATTTTATATCCCAATGACTGTTTCATAAATACCAACTTGTACTTCCTAATCCCTTCACCTTTTCCACAGAATACCCCCTACCCCCAAATTCTGGCAAACATCACCTTGTTTCTTGCATCTATGAGTCTATTTCCATTTTGTTTGTTTATTTCTTTCTTTAGATTTCACGTGTAAGGGAGATCATATGGTATTTGTCTTTCTCTGTCTGACTTATTTCATTTACCATAATATCTTCCAGGTCTACCCATGTTGTCACAAAATGGTAAGACTTTATTCTGTCTTATGGCTAAGTAATATTCTATTGTATATATGTACCACATCTTTATCCAATCATCTATCAATGAGCATTTAGCTTGCTTTTATATGTGTTGTCTATTGTAAATAATGCTGCAATAAACATAGGGGAATGTATATCTTTTTAAATTAGTGATTTGGATTTCTTTGGATAAATATCCATTGGAATTTCTGGGTTATATGGTGGTTCAATTTTAATTTTTTGAGTAATCTCTATAACTGTTTTTCATGTTGGCTGCACTAAATTGTAATCCCACCAACAGTGTATGAGGGCTCCATTTCTCTACATTCTTGTTGACCCTTGTTACTTGTTTATTTATTTATTTATTTATTTATTTATTTATTAACTTACTATTTTTTCACTTTATTTTTAATAAAGTTTATTGGTATGACATTGGTAAATAAAATTATATAGGTTTCAAGTGTATAATTCAATAATGCATCATCTGTACATTGCATTGTGTGTTCACGTCCCAAATCAAATCTCCTTCCATCACCATACATTTGACCCCCTTTACTCTTATCTACTTCCCCTGTCCCCTCCTTTCACACTCCAGTAACCATTAAACTGTTGTTTGTGTTTATAAGTTTTTGTTTCTTTGTCTTGTTCATTTGTTGCTTTCAGTTTTATATCCCACATATGAATAAAATCATATGGCTCTGAATTTATTCTGACATTTCTCTTAGTATGATAATCTTCAAGATCCACTCATATTGTTGCAAATGACATATTTCATCTTTTCTTATGACTAATATTACAGCCATAATATTACAGCCATACAGAAAATATATACCACATTTGAGGCTCTTAAACTATCCTCATTTTTTAAAATGTCTTTTTCTTTTTGTTGTTCTGATTGGTTGTATCCTGCTACCTTGTCTTCTGACTCGCTGAATCGATCTTCTGCTTTGTCCAATCTACTGCTGAATACTTCTAGTGTATTCTTCATTTCAGTTATTATATTCCTCATTTCTGTCTGGTTCCTTTTTATGGTTTCTATGTCATTTTTAATGTTTACTATCTCTGTGTTGAGGTTCTCATTGAACTCATCCATTCTCCCCATAAGCTTGTTGAGCATCCTTATAACCGTTATTCTGAACTCTGTCTCTGGTAGGTTGCTTGCCTTCATTTCATTTAGCTTATTTTCTGGAGTTTTCTTCTGTTGTTTCATTTGTGGCATGTTTCTTTGCTTCCTCATTTTATTAGCCTCTCTGTGTTCGTTTTTATGTGTCATGAACATTTGTTTTGTCTCTCAGCCTTGACCAGATTGCCTAATGTGGAAGGTGTCCTGTGTGCTTAGTGGCACACTCTCCCTGATCCCTTGTGCAGGAGTTCTGGAGGTGACCTTTGGGTGGGTTGTGTGTGATCTTCTGTTGTTGCTAAGCCTTTATTGTTGTTTGTAGATCAGTGGGTGGGATTGACGTTTGGGCTGACTAATTGCAGGAACTGGCTGCACCCTCAGGATAAGAGTTGCTGTGTGAGATTGACCCCACTGAGTGGGATTTGCCCTAGCAAGCTTGTGTACTTGTTTCAATCACCCTTTTTGTGTATCATTAATGAGACTAGTCAGGAGTTTCTCCATTGTGGTCTGGTGCCAGCCTCCAGATGTATTGATTTTGTGGCCTGTTGGGAGGGATCTCCCGTAGGCCAATGTCAGCCACTGCTTTTGATTGCTCAGGACTACCCGGTGGGAACTACAAAGCAATTTGCAGATGGTTGTTGCCTATGCTGTATCTATAGGTAATGGAAGAGACAATGCTGCAGGAAGCTCTTAGTTATCCCCTGTCCCTGACCTATGACAGTTTAACAGAGGGACTAGTGCTCCTCTAGGCCTGATACTCCCTGTCTGTTGCCTTTAAGTTTCTGAAACTGAATGAGCCTCTGGGTGATATGCTTTTTGGGTGGCCCAGGGACTCTGGGAGTCTCCTGGGTCTATTGAGTAAATTCCCCGCTGCCACTGCAGTATCAGTTTATGTGCCAATGCTGTCTATGGGACTCCCTGTACAAGTTTCCACTTGTAGCAAGTTCAGCTACTATCTACCCTAGGCCTAAATGTACTAATCCAAGGAAGGGACAGCTGCCCATCAATGGACTGCTGGAACTTTGTGTATTGGATGGGGCAGGAGCCCAGGGAGTCAAGGGCCATCAGGCCAATAGAGCCTCAGTTTTGCTGCAACTTCTGTTCCTGGATTAGTAAACATATAAATGTAATTTTTCAATGGTTCAGATAATATAAAAATTTAAGTTTCAATAGCAAGGGTGAAATGTTAAAATGTAGATTACAATATAAATATCAATTTATAAAACCCAGAATTCTTTACTAATCCCTAGAATATAAAAAGAGAACTTTGTTCAATTTAATGTCATAAAATGTCTTTTAATGTGACTGGTTCCTTACTAGAAGAATTTTCTCTGCACCAATAACAGCAGCATTGCATGCTAAAGTATAAAGAATTTGAATCAGTAACTTTACATTTGATTCTTTAACATAATTACTTTAATGTTCACTAATTTTAATAATCTAAGAAGTAAAGTACATTATTATTAAATAAAACAAAAAAAGAGTGATTTTCATTCTGTTTGATCATTAAAATTTCTTGGAGTTATTTTCTAATATAGAGATTGCTAAAACTTCTGTAAAATGTTCTATTTATTCATTTAATGACTGACTGAGTGGGATATTGGCATGAGCAATTATTATTATCCTAATTGCCCAAGAAGGTAGAAAGCAGTTTTGTACCTGCTCCTCTTACCTCATTATTATATATATTATTCATAAAACTTTAAAAATAATATGCATTTATACCTGAGAGACAAGATACCCTAGAATGAGGGAAAACATGATAATAGCACTGGTAGCAATATTATTCCTTAATTTGTCATTTGATTTCAGCAGTCACCAAAATTTAAGCCTAAGTATTTCTTTCTCAAGGGTCTTTTTTTTTTTTATCATCATGCCAGTCTCTTTTTATAGATAAGTTTTCCACGTCTTCCTCAGAAAATCGCTTCTCCTTTAGCTCTGTATGTATGGCGATAAATTAAAAAGTATTGAATAAAATCATGAATAAAAGAACTGTATGAAATTTGATATAATTGCCTTCTTACCACTGAGAGTCAGGATACTGGAATTTGAGAGTTTGGGGCTTCTGTAACAATATTGTCATGCTTTCTTATTTCTGAGGTTCATAGAGAAAGCCCATCCTTCTGATGACTTCTTTTATTACTCTAATATAGAGTTTCTCAACTTTGTAACTATTAATACTTTGGGATAGATAATTCTAGTCATGGGGGCTGTTCTGTATTTTTTTTGAATGTTTAGCAGCACTACCAATCTCTACCCACTAGTTGATAGTAGCACTCCCTCCTCAGTTGTGACAATCAAAAATGTCTTCAGGCATTGCCAAAAGGTCTATGTGGGATAAATCATCCTGAGAACCATTGACCTAATCTATAATCATTTTAAGCCTAACTCTTGCTTTCTTCTTTAGTTTGCTACTATTTCCTTATAAAATTCAAATTTTTTTTTACCTCAAACTTCTCCGTATTGGTTCCTATCTTTTTTCTTCCTATATTTTCCTCAGATCCAGAAATTTGCCTCTTTTATTATAAATATTATTTGACCTTCCTATACTGGTGATTCCATTACTTAAAGCTCCTAAAGTCTTGTTCTTCATAAATTTATTTTTTCTTATTTTTATACAGGTTTTCTACTACTCATTTACAACTTCCCTCAGTTCTACTCAATTCTAATAACATAACTACTCAATTCTAATAACATGGTAATTAAAATGTGAGCTATTTCAACAAACATAGTACAACCTACACTTCAACCTCAAATTTTCGTATTTAAGTAACTAGTCCCCCATTTAGGTGTAGAGAAAGTTTTCAATAAACACAAGCTATATTAAAAGTTAATCTATACTCCCCACCCATGACCTTTTACTAAATTTAAAAAGATAAGCTTCTTCTTAAAAAGAAAAACAACACTCTAAGTTATACAGCCTAGCTTTTTTAATGTACTCTATATTAAAAATATTATTTCAAAGACAAAGTGGCCTTAATTTCTAAAACCAATATCTTTATCAATTATCTTAACTGCTTGACTTTATGTGTGCCATACAACAATAATGAACAATATTCTATTTTTGAAAAATTTTTACTGTCTTCCAAAGTAGAATAGTCCTTTTATCACCATTATTACTTCTTTTGAGTTCATTCTTTACTTTCACTTTTCTTCACTGCATCTTCTCATGCCTCATTTCTCTTCCCTTCCATCATCTCCAATGTTCTCTAACCAATTTCTGCTTTTGCCTTTATTTCATTAATCTCTTTCATTATTATAGCTTCCTTAACTAGCTCTGGACAGATAACTCTACCATTCATCTGCATGGATTCCACTTTCTTTTTTTCTTTCCAGACATGCAATTTCATCAGTATACTCAACATCAACACATAGGTGTAATTTATTACTTCATATCAACACATAGGTGTACAACTTATTACACATCATAGTTTAACACTGAATTCATAATTTTTATTTTTACAACAAATACACTGCATTTTTCATTGGGGTACACATTTATTTCATTAGGTATGTGCTCTCTAAAGTACCTAATAGGCTTTTAATAAGTGCTTGCTCAAATAGATTATTGGTAGGCATGTAAACACAAAAACAACCATTATTATTTTTAAAATATCCAATTCAACTATATTAACATAGAGATATCTACTGGATGTGTTATATGACACTACATTGGGGGGGATGATATAAAAGCCAGAAGGTTGTATACAAATCATTTTGATGTATGGAAACTTACAATAAAATTACCCAAGACAAACTAATTTCTCCCCACTTGCCCTAATTCAGCTGAGTAAAGTTCTCAGTGCTGATGATTCAGCCAAGAAAACTTTGAAAGAAAAAAGCATTTTTATTTTCTAAAGTACAAGATGAATATTTTTATTATATCTAAACAGAGAAGAGAGAACCCTAGAATGCTGCCACTTCTGCCCGGTTATCTCTGTGAGCCTTCATTCTTGTAGATGGAGGTTGCCGCTGCCTCTTCCCTCACCCAGTTCATAGGCCCAATTAATAAGAAAATTTTTGTTTCCTCCTGTGGTAAAAAAAAATCCAACAAGGAGAAACATCTGTGCTGTGAATGATAATTAATTAATTTTCTCTTAAGAATAAGGATAAGATTTATTGAGTAATGATGAAATACCTAAGGATCCTTAATATCATAAGCAATTAAAAAATATTGAGAGGCTTCCAGTCAAGATGGCAGAGTAGATAAATTCTGTACTTGCTTTCTCTCACAACCACATCAAAATTACAATTAAACTACAGAATAGCCATCATTGGGAATCACCTGAATTCTACCCAAACAAAAGTCTTACAGCTGGGAACACATAGAATAGGCCATCTCAAGACTGATAGGAGAGGCAGAGATGCTAAAAGGGGTGGTCTCACAGCCACGTGTGGCGGTTGAGAATCAGGAGAAATATCTTGGATGTGGAGGTGCCCCCAGAAGAGCGAGAGACATTGGTCCCACATCAGGCTCCCCGGCCCAGGTTTCCACTGCCAGAAAAAAACGTCCTCATAATCTGTAACTATAAAAACCAGTGGAGACTGTAGCTGAGTGAGACAAAGGGTGGCTGAAGTTGCAGACATTCCCATGTACAGATTGGCTTAGTGACAGACTCACATGTTCTGAATTCCAGCACTGGGGCAGCAACTTGAGAGACATCAGGGACATACAGGGAGGAACTGAGTTAACTGGCTTCAGGGAGAGAGCTGGAGAAACATCATTCTCCCAGACAGAAGTACTGGCAGAGGGCATTGTTCCTTTGTTGAGACTTTTCCAGCCCAGCTGGACACCATTTCTGAGTTTCCATCAATGTAGCTTACACTGTTCTTCCTACCCTGGTAATGCCCTGTGACCCCACCCCTCCCAACATGTAGGCCTACTCAAACCACTACCAGTGGTTTTTCCATAGAAATAGTCTGTCTTGTCTCATGCTGCAGACTTTCCTAAAATCTCTCAGTCACAAAACCTAAACAAGCAGTATCTGGCCTCAGTGTGCCCTATACCTCCTGCTGAGCAGCCCCAAGACTGGTACTAATGGCAGCTGACCTCAGTTTGTGGCTTGGACTCTTGAGGTACTTCTAAGCTCAATTTGGGTATCAGCCATCTGTGGATTGTTTGGTGGCTCATACGAGGTTGCCCCAGGCAGGACACAGGCACAGCTGACCTTGCCCATAAGGCTCCAGCCAGCAGTTCTGGTGACCAGCTTTAGTCTGAGCCAGAGCACCACCAGGGATCAAATCTAAGGACAACGCACCCAAAGGGCAGACACAGAAGGCACCAGAGTCCTGCTAATGTGAATCCTGCTCTGTAGCATCAGCCCCAGTACAACAGCAACTCCACTGGTCACAGCTAGTCATCACAACAAATTAGCTGAAGGGTCAATCCTTCCCACTGAGGTGCAAACACAAACCAAGGCTCAAATACAACATGAGGGCACACACAACCCATAAAAGGAACACACATGGAGCACCCAACTCAGGTGACCAGAGAAGACTGTGCCACTGAGCCCCATAGCACACCCACATAAGGATACTCTACTGATACGGGGAGACATAGCAGCTCTACCTAATACATAGAAAAAAACACAAGTAGAAAACCAAAATGGTAAGATAAAGAAACAGTCTTAAAAGAAATAACAAATTCCAGAAAGAGAACTAATCAAAATGGAGACAAGAAACATATAAGATGCAGAGAACTTGAACAAAAGATAAAAAAAAAAAAAAAAACATAAAAGTGTAGATAGAAAACAAAGAAGTGACATCAGAAGCATGGCAGTGTGAGAGATGTCCTCAGATTTTTCCACTTGAAACAATAATAAGCTAAATATCTAAAATTCAACAAAAAAACACCCAAACTTCACCCCAGCAAGTCTGAGGATGGGATCTGCACATAAGAGCTACCACAGGTCATAACCCAGGGTGTCTGACAGTGGACTGGGAGAAACAAAGAAGCTGACTCTTGCAGCTGAAGCTCCCTGAAGGAGGAGAGGTAAGGGGAGAAGGTGCAGCAAGTTACATAAACAGCCCTGCCTGGGAGAGCTCCATATGGTCAGCGGCAGTGCCCAGGCATCAGGGCAGAAAGCAGAGAAACAGGGACAGCAGAAAAACAATAGTTGATTGTTACCAGCCTTGGTTGCAAAACAGGCATAGTCGCAGACCCTATACTCAAACCCAGAAGGCCCCTCCCCTCATGTCCTCTCAAAATGAACACAGCAGAGCCCCAGGGAAATCTGAGGAAATACTACTGAAATAGTAGGCAACATTTAAAGAGACTGAAACAGATGGTAGCAAATGTTATTAATTATCTATTGGGGGGGGGGCAGAGGATTATTAAGGTTTTATAAAAAACAGGTATCCAAGAGGCTCAGATGCCATCTATGGAAACCAAAATAAAAACGCCTTCTTTGCAACAGGCTAAAGAGAGACCTTTCTATAATAAATCTTCTTTCTGGAAAAAAAGCAGAATACATTTTCACTAATGCCCAGTTAGAGAAATAGTCCATTAAACACCATGAACAACCAAGGTGACAAGACATTTCAGAAAAAAAAAAAGAAAAAAAATCTCCAGAAAATAAGTTTACAGACATAGAAATATGTGACTTAAATGACAGAGAATTCAGGATGGTACTTCTGAAAAAAAAAAAAACTCAATGTGACCAAAAGGATTCATATCAATAGTTTCAGGAATTGAAAAAATAACTAAATGAACACAATGAGTTCTTTAGTGAGGAGATTGAAACCCTCAAAAAGAACCAAATAAAACTTCTGGAGATGAAGAACACACTGCAAGAGATGAAAAATGAAATAGCAAAATTGTGAAATAGAGTCAACCAAACAGAGGAAAGGATCAGTGATATCAAAGAGAGAATTGAGAAATAAATCAGAAGGTAAAAGAGAGAAACTGAAGAACAAAAACTAATGAAAGAGAATTACAAGAGCTAGCTGATACCATCAGGAGAGAAAACATAAGAGTAATGGACATTCTCGGAGGTGAAGAAAAGGAGCAGAGATTAGAAAACATTTTCAGACAAATAGTTGATGAGAATTCTTCAAATCTAAGGAATAAGCTGGAGCTTGGAATTCAAGAAGTCATCAAAACACCCAATTATCTCAACCCAAAAAGGCAATCACCAAGACACACTGTATTAAATTATCAAAAATTAATAACAAAGAAAGAATTTTCAGGGTAGCTAAGAAAAAGAAGACAATAATCTATAAAGAAAAACCCATTAGATTATCTTCAGACTTCTCATCACAAACCTTACAAACGAGAAAGGAGTGCAATCAAATATTCAAACTATTAAAAGAAAAGAACTTACTAGCCAAGGATAATGTATTCAGCTAAGTTCTCCTTTAGATATAAAGGAGAAATAAAGACCTTTCCAGACATACAAAAATTGAGAGAATTCTCCACTTATGAGGCCTGCACTACAAGAAATACTGAAAGGGGTCAGATCACCTAAAACAAAATAACAACAACAACAACAAACATAATTATGAGTAAGGTGACTAGCAGGCAGATAAAAGCAGAGGAGTGCAACCCTTACTAGAGACAGGGCATTATAAGCTTAAAAATAAGAAGAGATTCACTATAGCAAGATGGTAATGAACATTCAGCAAACATAGAGAAATATTGAGACAACAATGACATAAAAGAAGATTCAAAGATCCAGTTTCTCAAAGTAGAATAGAGATAAACCACATGAAAAAGAAAATGAATGAGTGTATATATATATACATATGTAACTATGTTTTACATATTCATAATGGTAACCACACACCAAAAATTCAGAACTAAAGTATATAACATAAAACAAGAGGACCAGACAGAACCTCACAAAATCCAAACAAAAACAAAAACAAAAGACACACAAGAACAAAAAAGCAATGGAAACTCCAAGCTACCAGAAAGCAAAAGATAAATTGGCTATAAGAAGACCTCATATTTCAATAATCACTCTAAATGTAAATGAACTGAACTCACCAATAAAAAGGCACAAAGTTGCAGATTAGTTCAAAAAAAAAACAATATGCTGCCTCTAGGAGACACATGTCAGTTCCAAAGACAAATATAGACTCAAAATGAAAGGGTGGAAAATGATATTTCGAACAAATGGTATTCACAGCAAAGTGGGAGTTGTGGAAATAATATCAGATGAAATAGATTTCAAAATCAAAAAGGTAAAGAAAGATACTGAGGGACACTCATTACTGATAAAGGGAATCATGCACCAAGAAGACAGAACGCTTATTAATATCTATGCTCCCCAATCAGGGAGCTCTGAAATATTTAAAGCAATTACTAACAGAACTAAAGGGAGAAATAGACCAAAACACTATCATAATAGGGGACCTAAATACCCCACTGTCAGATATGGACACATCATCCAAACAGAAAATCAACAAGAAAATAACATCCTTAAATGACACATTAGACCAACTGGACATAATTGACATTTACAGAGCCTTTCATCTTGAAACAGCTGCTTATACACTCTTCTCTAGTACATATCGTATATTCTCAAGGACTGACCACATAATGAAACACAAAAGTAGCTTCAACAAATTTAAGACAGTTGATATCATACCTACTCTGTTCTCTGATCATAACATTTTGAAACTAGAGGTCAATTGCAAAAAGAAAGAGGGAAGAACCACAAATACATGGAGATTAATCACCATTCTACTGAAAAATGACTGGGCCCAAGAAGAAATAAAAAGAGAGATCAAGAGACACATAGAAACAAATGATAATGATTGTATAAGATATCAAAATTTTAGGGACATGGCAAGAGCGGTAATAAGAGGAAAGTTTGTATCATAACAGGCCTACCTCCAAAAACAAGAACAAGCCCAGTGCTTCATCTGAAAAAAACTAATAAAGGAACAACAAATGAAGCCTAAAGTCAGCAGAGGGAAAGAGATAATCAAAATTAGAGTAGAATTAAATGAAATTGAAAACATACAAAATGGATGGATGGATGGATGGATGGATGGATGGATGGATGGATGGATGGATAGATGATAGATGATAGATAGATAGATAGATAGATAGATAGATAGATAGATAGATAGATAGATAAATGCGACAAAGAGCTGGTTCTTTGAGAAAGTTAATAAAATTGACAAACCTCTGATTAGACTCACTACAGAAAAAAGGTATGAGGGGGAAATTGCAACAGACATGGCAGAAATACAAAAGATTATACAAGAATACTATGAAAATGTATATAACAACAAATTTAATAAACTAGAAGAAACGGATCAGTACTTAGAAAAACACAACCTCCCTAGACTGAATCAAGAAGAACTGAAAAATCTAAATAGACTGATCAGCAGTATGGAAATTGAAATAGTCATCAACAACCTACCAAAAAGTAAAACTCTGGGACCAGATGGCCTCATCAGTGAATTCTAACAAACATTCAAAGAAGATTTAATACCTATTCTCCTTAAATTCTTCCAAAAAAATTGAAGAGAAGGCAATATTTACCAACTCAGTTCATGAGGCCAATATTACTCTGATACCAATCTGGTAAAGATAACACAAAAAATAGAAAGCTACACCAATATCACTCATGAACACAGATGCAAAAATTCTAAATAAGATTCTAGTGAACAGACTACAGCAACATATTAAAAGATCATACACCACAATCAAGTGGGCTTCACCCCAGGGGCACAGCATTGGTTCAGATATGCAAAATGATTTGTGTGATGCACCACATAAACAAATTAAAAATAAGAATCATATGATCATATCAATAGCTGCAGGAAAAGCCTTTAACAAGATACAGCATTCATTTATGATCAAAACTCTTCACAAAATCAGTATAGAGAGAAAATACTTTAACATAATAAAGGCCATATTTGACAAACCCTCAGCCAACATTATACTTAATGGTGAAAAACTAAAAACCTTCCCTCTTAGATCATAAACAAGGCAAGTTTGTCCGCTGCTACGACTGTTATTCAGTATAACATTGGAGGGCCTAGTGAGTGTAATTAGACATAAGAAAGATATAAAAAGCATCCAAATAGGAAATGAAGAAGTCATACCGTCCCTATTTGCAGGTGACATGATTGTTTATATAGAAAACCTAAGATACCTTAAGAACACTACTAGAAACAATAAGCAAATACAGTAAAGTCTCTGGACACAATATCAATGTTCAAAAATCCATAGTGTTTCTATACTCTAATAATGAAGTGTCATAAAAAGAAGTGGGGAAAAATAATCCTTTTGCAATTACAACAAAAAGAATAAAATACATAGGGATAACTTTAAAAAATATGTGAAGGACCTATATAATAAAAACTATAAGACCCTATTAAAAGAAATCGCAGAAGATACAAAGAAATGGGAAGATATTCTGTGTTCTTGGATTGGAAGAATCAACATAGCTAAAATGACCATATTGCCTAAAGCATTATACAGACTTAATGCAATCCCCATCAAAATCTCATCAGTATTTTTTAAATAAATGAAATAAAAAAAATATCCGTCTTTTATGGAAGCACAAAAAAAACCCTAATTGCCAAAGCGATCCTGAGGAAAAAGAACGAGGCTGGAAACATCACTCCGCCTGACTTCAAATTATACTACAAAGTGACAGTAATCAAAACAACATGGTACTGGCAGAAAAACAGACACTTGGATCAGTGGAACAGAATCAAGAGTCCAGAAGTAAACCCATATTTATACGGGCAAATAATTTTTGACAAAAAAAGCCAAAAACATACAGTGGGAAAAGATAAGCCTCTTCAATAAATGGTGCTGGGAAAACTGGAAAGCCACCTGCAAAGGAATAAAACAAGACTGTTGTCTATCACCACACACCAAAATTAACTCAAAGTGAATTAAGGGCTTGAATATAAGACCTAAATCAACGAAATATATAAGAAAACATAGGACCTTGAACTTAAAGAAGATTTTATGAATTTGACCTCAAAGGCAAGAAAAGTAAAAGCTAAAATAAATGAATGAGAATACATCAAATAAAAACTTCTGCTCAGCAAAAGAAATCATCAAAAAGGTAAAGAGACAACATTGAATGGGAAAATATATTTGCAATTAATATCTCTGATAAGGGCCTAATATCCAAAATATACAAAGAACTTGTAAAACTCTGTAAAAACAAAAAAACAAATGATCAAATCAAAAAATGGGCAGAAAACTTGAACAGGCACTCCTCCCTAGAGGACATACAAATGGCCAACAAATATTTGAAAAGATGCTCAACATTGCTAGCTACTGGGGAAATGCAGATCAAGACAACAATGAAATACCATCTCACACCTGCTGGAATAGATATGATCAATAGGATAAGTAATAACAAATGTTGGAGAACATGCAGAGAAAAAAGAACACTCATACACTGCTGGTGGGACTGCAAATTGGTATAGCCACTGTGGAAAACAGTATGGAGTTTCCTCAAAAAACTAAGAATTGATCTACCATATGTTCCAGAAATCCCTCTACTGTGTATTTTCCCCAAAGACCTGAAAACCCATATCCAAAAAGGTATTTGCACACCTTTTGTTAAGTTCATAGCAGCATTATTCACAGTAGCCAGGACATGGAAGCAACCAAAGTGTCTTACAATACATGATGAGCTAAAGAAGCTGTGGTACATATATACAACGAATATTACTCAGCCATATGAAGAGATGAAATACTGCCATTTGTGACAACATGAATGAACCTGGGAATAATCATGCTAAGCAAAATAAGTCAGACAGAAAAAGTTGAAAACGACATGATATCACTTATATGTGGGACATAAACCTAAAAGCAGCAAATAAACAGGACAAACAAACAGAGATTCATGGACACGGACAATAGATTGGTGGTTAACCAGAGGGTAAAGGGGAAGGGGCATAGGGGAGGTAGATTGGGTAAAAGCAGTCAAATATGTGGTGACAGAAAAAAATCTAACTATGGGAGGTGAACACAGAATGTAAATATATATATATATGCCTTACAGTTAAAATGTACAGCTGAATCTCATTGGATTTCATTATCCAATGTCACCATAATAAATAAATACATAAACACACAAATAAAATTTTTAATAAAGAATACATAAAGAAGAACCAGTCATAAATGAAATCTACAATAACTGAACTGAATAATACCTGAGGAAGAACCAACAGAAGAATGAATAAAGCGAAGGATTTTTCAGTGATATAGAAGATAAGATAACAGAAAATACCCAAACAGAACAGCAACAACAAAAAAGAATCTGAAAAAATGAGGATAGTTTGAGGGGCTTCTGAGACGACATCAAGCATACCAACATTTGCATCATAATACCAGAAGGAGGAAAGCAAGAAATTGAAAACCTATGTCAAGAAATAATGTCTGAAAACTTCCCTATCATAGTGAAGGAATTGGACATACAATCACAGGAAGCTCTGAGAGTCCCAAACAAGATGAACCCAAAAAGGCCCACACAAATGCACATCATAATTAAAATGCCAAAGGTTAAAGACAAAGAAAGAATCTTAAAAGCAGCAAGAGAAATGCAATTAGTTACTTACAAGGAGCTCTCATAAAAATGGCAGTTTATTTCTCAACAGAAACTTTGCAGGCCAGAAGGGATAAGCACAAAATATTCAAAATATTGGAAATCAAGGACCTACTACAAAGCTTACTCTACCCCCACAAAGTTATCATTTAGAATTGAAGGACAGATAAAGAGTTTCCCGGACAAGAAAAAGCCAGAGGAGTTCATCATTACCATGCCAGTATTATAGAAAATGTTAGAGGAGCATCTTTAATAAAAAGAAGGAAATAATTAAAATAGGAATAATAAAATGGCAATAAGCACATATCTAGCAACAATTACTTTAAATGTAAATGTATTAAATGCTCCAATCCAAAGATAGTGTGGCCGAATGGATAAAAACAAGACCCTTACCTATGCTGCCTTCAGATCACTTCAGATCAAAAGACACACACAGATTGAAAGTAAAGGATGAAAAAAAGGTGTTTCACGAAAATGGAAACAAACAGAAAGAAGCTCATGTAGCAATACTTATACCAGACAGAATAAACTTTAAAACAAAGACTATAATGAGAGACAAAGAAGTACTCGGTTACTCCACTTCCGGGTAGTTATCTGAAGAAACCCAGAACACAACTTTAAAGAGACTGGTGAATCTATATATATATTCATTGTAGCACTATTTACGGTAGCCAGGATATGGAGGAATCCTGTGTGTCCATCAATGGATGAATGGTTAAAGAAGAAGTAGTACACACACACACACACACACACACATGCACACACATGCACACATACACACACAATGGAATATTAATCAGACATAGAAAAAGAACAAAATCTTTCTGTTGTTGCCATCTGCAACAAGGATGTACCTAAAGGGTATTGTGTTGAGTGGAGTAAGTCAGACAGAGAAAGACAAATGTCATATCTGGAATCCAAAAAACAACAAACAACAGAAGACAGCTCATAGATACAAAGAACATTTTCATGGTTGTCAGATTTGGGGGTGGGGGATACATGAAGGAAGAGGAGATTAAGAGGTTCAAATTGATAGCTACAAAATAGTCATGGTAATGTATTGTTGGTAATATTGTAATAACTATGTATGATGTTAGATGGGTACTGGATTTATTGGGGTGATCACTTCATAAGTTATATAAATGTCTAATCACTGTGTTGTACATCTAAAATTAATATAATATTATATGTCAACTATAATTTTAAAAAGTAAAATATAAAAATTTTAAAAAGAAATGTTGAAAATTACTTAAAAACACAAATACAAAGTAAAACAAAACAAAGTAAAATATTCTCCGTGAGAAGTTATCAATTTCCAAAAACAGCTATTTTTAAAATTATTACTGATATTATAAATGAGGCTAATATGAGTGAAAATAATTATAATGGTTTTGTGTTGTGCTTTATTAGTCACAGTACACTTTTGTATAATGTGTCTTTTTGAGCCTTAAAGTCTTTTGAGAGAGTGTTATGATTCTTTTTTTATAGATAAAAACTGGATCACAGAAGTTTTATGGCTAGCCTAGCATGAACAAGTAATAAACAGTATAGGTGAAAAAAGTCTGCATATCTGACTCTATAGTTTGCTTTTAAATGGAACATCTTTTCTTATAAATAACCTGCAGTTTTAAAATGAAGATAATTAAAATATATTTGCAATTTCAGCAGAGAATAAAAGATAATGTTCCTAGGATTGCTACCAAACAAATGATAGGAGAAAGAAATGTAATAGATATAAAAGTAACATAGATATACCAGAGATAGAGGTAAACTTAGAAATATGATATAAAATTTAGAAATGTTGCCTCTTCCATTTAAAACTTTTTAAATTAAATTTATTGGGGTAATTGGTTAATAACATTATATGGGTTTCAAGTGTGCAATTCAATAATATATCATATATGTTTATTGCATTGTTTATTGCCCATTTAAATCTCAACCTTGCCATGTATTTGACCTCCTTTATCCCTACTTATCTTCCTTTCTTCCCCCTTTCCCTCTGGTGATCACTAAACTGTTGTCTGTATCCATGATTTTTTGTTTGTTTTGTCATCTGTTGCTTTCAGTTTCAGATCCCAAAACATCCTGAGAAACAAGAACAAGGCTGGAGGTATCCATTACCTGACTTCAACTTATACTACAAAACAACAATAATCAAAACACCAAGTTTTTCACACACACACACACACACACACACACACACACACACACACACACACACACACCACAGTGGAAGAGAATTGAGAGCCCAGAAATAAACTCACCTATATATCAACAAATAATTTTTGACAAAGGAGCCAAAAACACAGTGGAGAAAAGAAAGCATAGGTACTTGGTTTTTCAGATAATTTAATAAATTTAACTTCAAACGCAAGGGAAGTAAAAGCAAAAATAAATGAATAAAATTATATCAAACTAAAAAGCTTCTGCATGGCAAAAAAAAAAAGCACAAAACAAAGAGGCAACCAACTGAATGAGAGAAGATATTTGCAAACAATGCCTCTAATAAAGTGCTAATATACAAAATACATAAAGAATTCATATATCTGACAACAAAAATAATTCAATTAAAAAATGGGCAGAGGACCTAAACAGACACTTCTCCCAAGAAGACATACAAATGGCAAACAGACATGAACAGATGCTCAACTTCACTAGCTATTTGGGAAATGCAAATCAAATCCACAATGAGCTTCCACCTCACACTTGTAGAAGAGCTGTCATTAACAGGACAAGTAGTAACAAGTGTTGTACAGGTTGTGGGGAAAAAGGAACTCTCACATACTACTGATAGGAATGTAAATTGGTACACTCATTATGAAAAACAATATGGAGTTTCCTCAAAAACTTAAGAATAGAATTACCATATGACCCAGAAATCCCTTTTCTGGGTATCTACCCCCCAAAATTTTTTTAAATCATTTATCTCTAAAGATATACAAACCCCGATGTTTATTGCAGCAGTGGCCAAGATATAAAAACATTCAAAGTGCCCTTCAATAGATGATTGGACAAAGAAGATGTAGTCTATATAGTCAATGGAATAATATGCATCCATAAGAAAAGATGAAATACTGCTATTTGCAACAACATGGATGGAATTTGAGGTTATCATGCTAAGCAAAATAAGTCAGACTAAAAAAATTTGAGGACCACATGATTTCACATATATGTGGGATATAAAACTGAAAGAAATAAAGAAGATAAACAAACAAAAAATATCATAGACACAGGCAACAGTTTATTGATTACCAGAGAGAAAAAGGGGTGGGGGAGGTAGATATGGGTAAAGGGGATCAAATATATGGTGACAAAAGAGATTTGACTTTGTATTGTGAACACACAATGCAATATACAGATGATGTATTATCGAACTGTACACTTGAAGCCCACATAATTTTATTAACTAATGTCACCCTGATAAATTTAATTTGAAAGATTAAAAACTAAAAAACTTCTTAGTCTTTACAAAAAAAGTTTTTACATTAAAGAGCTGAAAGTGCTTACTTTGTGAGAATAGGAAATGGAGCTGGAGAGAGAATAGGATACTAGCTGCTGCTGCTTTTTTTAATCTAGTTATAACTATTTGACTTTAAAAATGTTACTTTGATAAATAAATTTTAATTTAAAAATAAAGTTTAAAAATAAAAAGATGCATATTAATAAAAATTTGGTCAAGGTTAATGTTGGTTTATGAACATTCATACTTTAAGCACATTTTTGCATAGTTGTAATCACATTCTGTGTACACTCCTTGGGAAACCTCCCATGAAGCACACTAGTGGTATTATTGATGTTTTGTCCTCCTTATTGTTAAAAATACAAAAATAATGCAAAATACATAAGACAAGAAATACATACAATAAGGATATTCATAGGACAAATAGATTTCTCTTTCACTCCTACTCCACGTCGTCATTTTCTATACTTCTTGAGATATTCTGTACACATAGTAGCAAATGTGGGTTACTTGCAAGTGCATTTTTATGCATATGTTTATGTATATGTCCATCTTGATGGGTGAATAGGTAGATAACATCTTGTATTATTTTATAAATATCCCCCCTGTCACTTTTTTCTCCTTAAATATATATATTGGAGACCGTTTCAATTCTCTAGCTATAGGCTTGCTTTGTTATCTTTAATGAATACATACTATATTGTAAAAAATACTTAATAACTTAAGGACTGGTGATCATTTTTGGTGTTTGTAGCCCTTTGCTAATGCAAATAATGCTTCAGTAAAAGTCTTTGTCCATAATCTTTCCATGTATATGTGAAAATATGTCAGGTAAATGTCTAGAAATGGAATTGCTGTGCAACAGACATGTTAATTTTTACATATAAGATATAATTCTAAAACATTTTATTAAAAATCAAAAGTAAAGTGGCTTTTACACATGACAAAAATTTTTATTTTGGACAATTTGATAAGTAAAAATAGTATCCCATTGTAATTTAATTTGCATTACTTGTATATATAAGGATAAGCAATATTATCTAATACATGAAAGTCATATACAAGTCTCTGTCCCAGTCTTTTGCTATTGTTTTGATTGGATCATTGGTCTTCTCTATACTGATTTGTAATATACATGTATATATTAAGGGGTTTAGCCTTTTGTCTTTCACATTCTTCATATTTCTTTTGAAGTTTGTTACTTTTTTGTTTCATTCTGTTTATATTTGTCTGCAGAAATTTTACTTTATGTATCAAATATATTAATCATTTTAAGATCTCTGAGTTCTCTGATTTTTTGTGTGACTGTAAGTCTTTTACATAATATTATTTTGTTTCTACATTAAAATTTTTCATTGTTTTGAAATTAATATATAGATAGGAATTTAATTTATGTAGATATTTTTACAAATTTTAAGTCATTTGGCACAACCACATTCTATTGAAAAGTTCTCCTGTTGATATAAATTTCACCTTAATGATAAAGTAAATTTCCATGCACGTTTGGGTTTATTTCTAAAATGCTATAAACTTTATTTCGTATGATAATTTGAGGTCAAGTTAATTTATAAGCTTTAATAACTGCACCTTTTATGACAAAGAAGTACAAAGTCTGACATCTGAGGTTATTTGTTCAAGATCACAGATTTAGTATTTTTACACAATCCTAGCAGTTTCAGATCCATTGTTTTTTCTGCTATTCTATAGGTATTGTAAAAGAAAAAAGAAAGGCTAATGTAATAGAGATACTTGACAAAAATGTATGTTGAATTTTAATTCTGATGTTCAAAACGAGAAGTCTGGATTAATAATGTAAAATGACTTAGAACTTTAAAACTTTGTATTTTCATTTAAATATTTTGAAAAACTAGATCAAATTTGAAAGCATTAATTTTCTTCCTGGTCTACCTGGCTGTGATCTTAAGCAGGTTAATGATGTTTCTGAGTTTTGGAGCTGTCATCAGCTAAATATGAATAATTAAAATGTATTTCCCTGATTGATGCAATGGCTATAATTATCAAATTATAATTATCAAATGAATCAGTATATATCTTATGTTTATTAAATATCTTATATGACAAATATATGTATAGAGTCAGAATGAGGAGCCATTTGGAGGGAAACATAAAAATCATATTTTTAAAAGAATACTTTCACAACTATTTGAAGTTGTAGTTTTCTAAGAATAGCAAGCATATGTAAAGGGTCATTTTATCTAGTTAATAATCTATATTATAAAAGTCATCTTGACAATCCCAAAAAGCAGATATTGTGGAAATGATTTGTTTTCTTCTGAGATGGCTCTTCAAACTTGCATGCCCAAAGCTTGTATTTTGTTAGAAACAGTTTCTTAATTGCTTCTCAGGTTGTCTCACCTTCTAGTCCCTCTGGTTTTTCTCTCCTATACATGTTGGCAGCAGCAGATGTTAATTAGCCTGAATCTCAGAGGCTTGAATAGATTAATGGGACCAAAGCAGTCATGATGTGAAAACTCCTGGGAAAGCTCTCCATGGATCACCACATAAATGGTCATAAATTGCAGTTAGTTTCTTGAAGTTGACCCTTCAGTAGGTCAGAGAGAGCTTGGTTGATACTCTATAAAACTGATACTCTACAAAACTGAAAAATCCAAACAACAAATCAGTGTCTGGATATTATGTTTGAGCCACAGGTCAGTCTTCCATAATTCCCCAACTCTTTGTCACAAACTCCATGAACTGATGGATTACAATCTAGCATCAGGTAAAAACAGAATGGATTTGAGGAGGTAAGGATAGTCAAAACTCAGAGGTCACCTTGCTTGGTCATTTGTAGCTTTGCAAAGAAAGATAAAGAGAGTATTTGGGGGTGGAATTATAAGCCAATTTTTTTTAAATTAAAAATTGTTGATTCCACAGCCACTTTTTGTTTGAGAAAACAGAAATTATAAACAGAATTATAAAATATGTACTGACCTGGGATTCAAAAGCATGTATTATTCAAATATTTGGTCTGAATTTGCTAGGTTTATATACTTGGGCAAGTCCTATAACCTTTTGGTGCCTGAGTTTCCTTTCTTCCATTATTAAAAAGTTATTCTTACTTTGAAAGATTTTTATAAGAACAAAACAAGCATACATGTAAATATGTACAAAAGCAACTATGTATTGGTATATACTCACATATATAATTAATTATATATGTTTACAGAAAGTTTGATATGAACATACTGGTATTTATAAATCTTTGTTACACATTATTTTATTGTGAGAAAAGTTATGTTACTATTAGTGTTGTTTACCTGTGGAACTTTGTATTTTCATTTAAATATTTTAAGATGTAACTTTTTATCAATTCACTAGGTCGAAATTATTTTTTGCATTACAAAGTTTGTAGATAATAAGATACTGATTTTGTGTAGAAATCAGTTGAACTCTAAAGGGCCTATCATTCAAACAAATCAGATTATTTAAATCTGTACAATTTAGAAAAAACATCCAACAGATATAGAGTATGGCATTAAAACTATAGCAAAGATCTTTAAATTTAAATCTCATCTTTGCAAGGAGAGCTCTTAAATCTAGAGAGATTTAAATCTAGTGAGAAGAAATACCTAAAGTTCACTCGTGTGGGATATAAAACTGAAAGCAACAAATGAACAAGACAAAAACTCATCACAGACAACAGTTTAGGTTACCAGAGAAAAAGAGGGGAGGGAAGGAGATAGATAAGGGTAAAGGGGGTGAAATGTATGGTGACAGAAGATGATTTAACTTTGGGTGTTGAACACACAATGATGTATTATAGAATTTTACACTTGAAACCTATATAATTTTATTAACCAATATTACCCGGATAAATTTAATTTAAAATAATAAAATAAATAAGAGGTGAAATGAATACCTAAATATTGTTTCTATTTTGTCTTATTAACATATCATATCAGAATCATACTGAAAAAGTTGTTAAATAGTGTGTTAGAATCCAAACATTCAAAAAATGGGTTCCATGTTTTCTTAAGCCATATAGTCAGATATTTCTTCCCCTCTGCCCTTTCATTCCTTTACACGTCCTATTTGCTTGAGAGGCAGAGATTCTTTCATCTTCCCAGATCCAGTTTCTCATTCTCTGGGGGATTCATCAGCATGTTTAATTTTCTTTAATTCTACTAATCTCATAATTTTCAGATACAGCCAGAAAAGTCAAGAACTCCTCAAAGTCCTTTTCGGGTAAATAAATTGAGTTGTTTGATTTGGTTTCACTCCTTTAATTTCTATTTTTCATTTTTTCTCTTTATATTAACATAATCAACAGATACTTATTTAGCAAAGTACATAAAGATGCTAGACAGAACATTATTACCTTTATATACTTAACTTTTTTCTCTCTCATTCTCTTTTTTCTTCATCTTCTTAACTCTATGTAATCTATTGCTATGTTTTCATTATTATTCATTTACCTCTATGTCCTCATAAATATTCAATATTTTGGCATGCTGTCATGCATTTTGAAAACCAATGACACATGCTACATATTCTTCTTTAATAATTTTACTGTTCACCTGTAGTCCGTATATGATTTGATTTGATTTTTAGCAGTACAAGCTAATCTTAGAAACTCAAAAACATGTTGTGCCCATTTAGAGCGATGTAGTGGAAAAAGATAAAAATGTGAAAATAATATGACAGTAATCTTTAAAAGATAACAGGAGAAATTCTGCTTTCTTTAGATTTAGGAAAACATTATCTGAGTTCAGGTAACTAAATAATGAGATTCTTAGTCTTTAGCAAGAAAACAATTCATGGAGAATGAATTCTGCAATTGTCCCTTTTTTGTGATTCTAACTGGATGAGAAATTACTTGAATGCTCATTAAGGAGCATCTTTCTGTAAGTAATCTTGCAACACAGAAGTGGTCTTCCTTTGACCATAAGAGGTTAGGTAAAATTTGGTTCAAAAACATGTGTAAGGATAAAATTGGTTTTTTTTTTAATTTTTAGTCAAATATTAGTTTTTATTTATATAATAATCCTTTAATTAAATGGAAATGATATTTGTCCCATATCTTTGGAAATATAATGTAACACAAAATATAATTATATTTCCAAGGCTCTATTCCTAAAGTCTTGCTACCACAGGATATAAACAGAAGAATAAAAGGAACTGGATAAGAACAGTTTTCACATGAAGAGTGTTATTATAGAGATAAGAAATGATAAGATTTACAAAAGTAGGATCTCAAAAAATAATCAACTTAATTTTCCACAGTGGGTCACAGGCATCTGAAAATTTCCAGAATTATTCATATGTATTTTTACCATGTAAGTAGTCCTATTAATATTTTAATTACTGCTTATTTTTCTCTTTATAGTCTTTAATTTACAAAGACTATTCATACCCAATTGTCAAAAATGCACCAAGGAATTATGCAAGTACATATTTTGATCTTATTCTCTAGGTGAACAAATCTAGAAGTCACAAGGGTATAAAATGACATATTCAAAGTCTATTTTTAGCAAGTAAAGTAAATGATTTATTGGTTGATTAGTTGCATCATCTTGAGAACTAGCAATAAAAACCTTAAAATGTTTATATTAAGAGTAAAGTGGGATATATTTAAACTCTGCTTTGGCTTCTTAGGCTTGGAATGAAAAAGTAAGTGATGTATCTGGGTTCCATTTTGATGAAATAATGAAACTGATTGAGGTCATAAGTGAAAAGAAATCGTAAAATCAAGATGCAAATGTAGTCTAACATATCAGAACACCAAAGAAAAGAATTTCATAGTTGGCTTCAATTGAATTCACGTGAATAAAATGTAGTAAACAGATAATAATTTAATATATAATCTTCTATAAATCATGTGTTTACTCTTATAGCGTATGGAATCAATCTAGTCAAGAAAATGGGCCAGGTACAGAAACTAAGACATATACATATATGTATACATATACATCTACATACAATAAAATGTAGAGTGTTTCATAAGAGAATTACAAATAAAGTGCTATGGAGGATTAGTAAAGAAGTATACTGTAAAATATTTAAGAATATTTTTGTACTTGAAATGATCCTTACAGCAGCAGTCCCCAACCTTTCTAGCACCAGGGACCAGTGCTCCTATCAGAATCCAATGCCTGATGATCTGAGATGGAGCTGAGGCGGTGATGCTAGCACTGGGGAGTGGCTGCAAATACAGATGAGCTCTGTTGGCTCACCCTCTGCTCACCTCTTACTGTGTGATCTGGTTCCCAAAGGCCACAGACTGCTACTGGTGCACGGCCCAGGCATTAGGCACTCCTATCTTACAGGATGAATAAAATTTCACATCAGCATAAACGGAAGTGGGACGGATGTTTGGCTGGATTGGTGGATACTTCTACATGGTTTAAGTCATTATTATAGAAGGCCTGGAGTCTAAGGCTGCATTTTAATATAACATGTTAGATGCAATATGGAGATCCACTGAAGAATTTTGAGCTAACATGTGCATAAATCAGATTTAGACTAAGGAAAGACTATTCTCCAAACATGCTAGAATGCTTTGAAGATGAAAGAGCAATTCTAAGTGGGGAAACCAGTTTGAAAGCTGGAGACCGTAGAACATTGAACTATTTTTTGTTTAACATTTTTGGACAGATGTTGATTTAATGAAGAAATACAAGAGACAATGTTAAAGAAGAATGGACCCAGGTTGACAACTTGAATGACTCATGGGCAATTGCAATTCAGAGAAAATGATTAGGCTCTGGGTACCAAAAAATTGAGGTTCCATAAATGAAGCAAAGAAATTTGAAGTGTGAGGTAGATAGATAATGATCTCCCCTTGGATTTAGTGATTCTGAGATATGGGCTGTGAAACAAGCATTTCTCCTTATAATTTCTCACTGTCACACATTTCTTCCACACTATCTAATTCCATAACTCAATCACACCAACAGTAAAAATAGACCTGAAAAATTAAGCCCTTTAATCCTACTAAGTTAAGAGCATAAAATTAATACAATGTAAGGACAACTAAGAAGATCACAAAAATAAGAAATCAGAGGTTCCTGGGCCATTTTCCTAGCGGTCACATCATGTTTACTATGTCTCAGTAGATATTTCTAAATTATCTTCCTATTGTAAATATCATTATATATTGTGCATAGATTCACAAAAGTAAGAAAATTTCAGTATTTTAGGAAATTCATTGGGAAATAAATAATATTTATTAATAGTTATTTAATTATAAGCATATGAAAAAGTGAGTTTTATATGCAATTTACATTATATCATTTAAGCCTATGGGGTGGGTATAATTATGCTCATTTTTAAGATGAGAAAATTGAAGTTCAAAAAGATTAAATGACATCTCCAAAGTTTCACAATTAGTAAATGAAATGATTAAGATATAAAGAAGGAAGAAAATGCCTTTTATAAAATGACCAGAGAAAAATACAAGGCAAATTTGCTGTAGTATGAGAATCAAATTGAAAAAAAAATAACATTTTAGAGAATGGAAAAATTTTTCATTAGACTTATTCTTCAAAAATTTTATCATAAAAGAATTGTGTGATTTGGATGGGGGAAGAGTAGTCCAAAGGCACCTTGGATGGTAGAAATAGTATAAATAATAAATGACAATAAAAAAGAGTGGGGGGATGTTTAAATGTACATATGCTGGTGCTTATCCTGAGAGATTATAAATTTATTAAAATTTATTATTCCAGAATGTGATTGTACTTATAATAGTTTATTTATTAATTTGAGTGGTAATACAGAGGTATGTATGTATTGCTATCCTTTTTTATATATATCTAACATATTACATAAGAATAAAAGAGAACTGAAATCATAAAAAAAAATTTCTATGCAGCCTCAAATTTCAGAGAGCCTAATATTTAAAACCTTTACTGATGATTTCACTCAGGAGTTAAAATTCCATCAAATTTATCCATACCAGAGGGTATCGGGGAGAGGTAGGCAGGGGAAAAATTTTAAATTATTTCTTCAATTTAATTAATTAATTAATTTTTAAAAATTATCCATAAGGTATTTTTGAGGTAGCATTTTTACAGTAAGCAAGGTCTGAGGCCTGATTATTTTGGCTGTATGTTACCTTGTTTGAATTTTTGCTTGTTTCCCCTATTTTAAAATTTCTGAATAGGATCAGTATTAATGCTTAGAAAGTATAAAAAGAATCCTGACACTTCATCCTTTCATTGTGCAAATTTTATAAAGTGCTCCAGTTCCCATGTTATTTCTGACCAAAGTCAATTTGAAGAAAATGAAGATGCCAAGATGCCTTGACTCTGCCCTCAACTCCTTATCCACCTGCCTTTGTTCTACCTATATTTTGGAAGCTCTAACTTATCTCAACTTGTTTTAATCTATATTCTGTTGTTGTCATTAAATATTCATGACACATAGGGTTGATGATAGTCTATGAAACTTTTTAGAAGAGAAGACACCAAAATCTAAAAGGAGTGAGTAGCCAACAAGAGACACTCATTAAGTAAGCAAAATATTCAAAGTACTTTGCAGATCTTCTCTTTATTATTTTCTCAATAATTTCTCAATATTACTTTGACAATGTTGACTCAGCATTTTACCATAATCAAGATATAGTTGTAGATTACAGCAAAAATAAGAATTTCATCTCAGCATCTCTGCTTTCTAGTTCTCAGTGGCTTTCTTTTACCATTGATGCCCATCCCTAGCAGTGGGTGTTTAGACGTCTATCTGGAATTCCACCTATTAGTAACAATATGTGGATCAACAATCAGAGCTCACTAGATCATTTTATCTTATTGGGATTCTCTGACCATCCATGAATAGAGACATCACTCTTTGTACTCTTTCTGGTGGCCTACATCTTTGCCCTATTTGGTAATATCTCCATTATCCTAGTTTCTCACCTGGATCCCCAGCTTGATAGTCCCATGTACATTTTTTTGTCTCAAATCTATCCCTTATGGATCTCTGCTATACTATCAGTACTGTTCCACAGATGCTAGTCAATCTTAGGGGAACAGAAAAGATCATTAGCTATGGTGGTTGTTATGCTCAACACTTTATTTTCTTGGCCTAAATGTAAACTTCTAGCTATCATGGCCTTTGACTGCTATGCTGCTATTTGCAAGCCCCTTCACTACCCAGTCATCATGAACCAGAGATGCTGTATCCATATGTCTGCTGGGACCTGGATTAGTGGTTTTGCTAACTCCCTTGTCCAGTCCACTCTCAAAGTGTTGGCCCCAAGATGTGGACAGAGGGTGATAGATCATTTCTTCTGTGAAGTTCCTTCTCTTTTGAAACTAGCCTGTACTGATACTCATGTGAATGAGGCTGAGCTCAATGTGCTACGGGCTTTACTACTTCT
The DNA here is from genome assembly GCA_030015415.1 of Cynopterus sphinx. Lineage (NCBI taxonomy): Eukaryota > Metazoa > Chordata > Mammalia > Chiroptera > Pteropodidae > Cynopterus > Cynopterus sphinx. Next base: position 36,258,405 of record CM057386.1, read on the forward strand.
GGTACCACTCACCCTCATCTTGAGCACTATGTGTTCATTGCTCAGGCAGCAATGAGAATCCACTCAACTGAAAGTTGCTGCAAGGACTTTAATACCTGTGCTTCACATTTGCTGGTGGTTTTCCTCTTCTACTTTACAGTCATCAGATGTATGTGTAGCCTCCCTCTAGTTATTCTGATGACAGAGGGAAGATTATGGCTCTCTTTTATGAAATTGTCACACCTACACTCAACCCATTTATCTATACATTGAGAAACAAGTATGTAAAAGCTGCCCTGAGAAGGGCACTGATGAAGGAGTTTTGAGTCAAGACAAGATGATCTTCAAAAAGAAGACCTGAGAAGCAGGGATGAATGGGTTTGCTTTTCAAAGTTGTCAGACATGGAAGTGATGAGACAACAGTATATTAAGTGTCATAAAATTCACAACTGGACCAGAAGCAAGAAATGAACAATCAGCTCTTGGTGATCTCTACCTGTTTTACGATATTGAATCCCACCAAGTCATATCACTTTTCTCTCTAACCTTAGCTACTAGTTAACTTGGTTTCAAGAGAGAAAAATGTTGTAATAACTAGAGAAAAAAAAACTATTTAGAAAGGTTAGAGTATATTTGGCATAAATTATTCCTAAATAAATTCAAAGTAAATTAGAAATAATCTCATCTTCTCAAAAAACACGCAACTACTAATCTGAATTAACTTTAATCAACATATATTGACAGCATTTAGTTATCTTCCAACATGCAATGTCCCATTGTGTCATCCACCAAAGGCTTTTTAAAGCCCAAGAGGCAAGTGAACTCAAGAGATATTTATTTAGGGTGGTCAAAAGCTTATAAGATAGAAATATGTAAAGGGAAATAGATGAAAAAACTTAAGAGACAGTGGCTTTAAATAAAAATCATTTTGCCAAAAATATTAGTCTTATGCTTTTATGTAAACAACAATGAGGTCATGTCAATACAAATAAAACTTAATCTTGGGGGAGAGTGAAAACAGTGAGATACTTTTGACCATCAACAGTGGTGGAGAAACCTAAGGTGAAAAATGTTCTAACTCAGGAAAACAATGATTCGTGAGTTTGACAAGGTAGCCTTCTTCACCACTTAACTAAGTTAGTCCTACTTCAATGTGGAGGTTGTGAGAATATTATATGATAATATCATTCAAAATTTTGGTTGGTCTATTAACTTAAAAAAAAAAAGTTTTGTGGGATGGCTCCATAGTGTAATGGTTAGCATGACTACTTTACACGCAGAAGGTCCTGGGTTTGCACTCCGGGTGCGCTAGGGCTGCCAGGCCCCCCAAGTGTGCTGGGGCTGCCAGGCCCCCAAATACACTGGGGGTACCAGGGGTGCCAGGTCCCAGGCATGTCGGGGGAAACACCCTGCCTTTAAAGATTCAGTTATTTTAAAAAGGGAGACAGCAACATTCATAGGTCAAGGGTGGAAGTGGTGGAAGTGGTAGGGAGGTGGAATTAAAGAGGGGAAAAATAGTTTTGCATAATATTCTCAAGATCCATCCATATTGTCTCAAATGGCAGTATTTTATCTTTTCTTAAGGCTGAGTATATTTCACTGTAGGTATGTACCACATCTTAGTGAGAATATCATGCTTAGTGAAATAAGTCAGATAGAAAAAGTCAAGAACCATATGATGTCACTTATATGTGAGATATAAAACAAAAAACAAAAAATGAAGAAACAAGACAAATGAACAAAAACTCATAAACACAGACAATACTATGATGGATACCAGAGGGAAAGGAGAGTGAGGGTGGTAGAAGAGGTCAAATGCATGGTGATGGAAGGAGAGTTGTCTAGATGGTGAACACACAATGCAATATACAATAATGATTATAGAATTGTACACTTGAAACCTATAGTATCTTATTAGCCAATGTCACCTAATAAATTTAATAATTTTTTTAAGTTTTACAGCCCCTGGCTATAAACTGCCTCACAAATACATATTAGTCAAAGGTAACTAAATGGAGGGAAAGAATTCAATGTTATTGCCTAAAATGCAAAGTTAATATCATACTTTATTAATGGGTATATGAGGCCCCATCAACAGAGTGATGTATAAGCCTTTGGGGAAAAACAATTCATCACCTTTAACTATATATAGTTTCTTTGCCCCAGATAGGAATACTAACAACTTACCTTCATTCAAAGATGTGTAAAAGTATTTTTCTCACAGGATACTAAATTTAATATTTAATATTATAGCTGTGTTTTTCATAAAACAAATCTAAATAATATTTTAATTCTAACTTCACAGTTCTACCTTATTTTCTATTTGATGATTTATTAAAAAATAAACTAATCATTCATTCTGAGTCATCAATACAATTTCTGTCATTCTCTCCCTTTCAATACACATACTCAAGCTTTCTTTACAAAATTTTTCTTTCCAAAGTACAATATTCCATAAACACATTTAATCATTTTTACTTATTTCAGTTCCTTGTAGCAATTTCAAAATAATGGATCACAGTCCCTTAATAAGACATGCTCTAAGGTCTTGACAAACATGAACAATTTTCTGAAAATTCTTCAGTGTGTTCATTGAATTCCTTAATTTGGGGAAATAAATACAGTGATGGCATAAATTCCAGGATAGGAAATAAATTGTTATATGACTGGGAACATTAATGATCTACTAGAGTTCAACATTCTGTCAGAAATTATGAAAATTTAGAATTGCAAATATTGAAGAGAGGATATAACAAAACATGCATAAATCTCCAAAAGATTAAATATTGGTCTTTTCCTACTCAGCATGTTTAACTGCATTTAAAATTTGTCTTTTAAACAAATTAAATTTGTTAACCCCAACTGAATTGGAACCCTCTCCTCAAATGGGTCCTATTTGAACATTGTGTATGAACATTGTCTTTCACTATAATTTCTTCCAAGCCTATGTAATATTCATATTTGTAATTTCTCATATTTCAGCTGATTTCTCTGCCATGCTTTGGACCTGATAAATGTTCAGTAAATACATCCACATAGTTGGATCTAGAGCTGCCTCTTTCTTCTCCCCAAGGACAGCTGCAACCCTTTCCTACTTTTAAAAAGAACAATGCAAAGCTCTACTACCAGCCCATGAAGTAAAGTTGTCACTTCACTTTTTGTGGCACCGGTTGCAAGACAGGTAAAGCAGAAACATGATAAAAGCTTTTGTTAAAATGATGGCCCTTGGTTATACAAGAGAAAGAGAGTCTATTTCCTCAATTTTAATGCAATCTGGAAAAAGATTCTAAACATTAAAAATAAATTTGATCATAGCATTTCTAACAACTTACAATTTATTGTTATATGGAACCTCATATCAATATAATATAAAATATAAAATACACATGTTTACAGTATTTATTTATTCTATTAAAATGGTATGCTTCTTAGAGGTTATATGCTGTACTTCTTAGAGGGTCTTTGAAGTCACTAAATTTTTATTGATATCTCATTTAGAGAAATGTGGATTAAGTATAAATGATTATAGAAAGAAGTCAAAAGACAATAAATCAAAATGAAAAGCTAGACTTTTCAACCATGAAATATAAGCCTGAATAGCCAAGTTTTATTTGTTTTTGTGAAGTTCACATAAGTATTTTATTATGCAAAGCCATAAATTCGATATTACAGTGAAAATATAATTGGTTTCCTTAAAAAATGCTACATTTTCTTGGTTTTTTAGTTTTACTTAAAAGTTCAGATAAATTTCATAATTGAACATTGAAAATACTGTTTTGTATTGCAACAAACATGAATATTTTGTGTCGTGGAAGTTGCATACATTTTTTAACAAAAACAGGTCCTCAAAGAAATTTAGTGCAAATGTGGAAGACTGTTCCAGATATGTCCCCAAAACCCTAGGGGTATATTTTGAGTCATGTTTAATTTTATAGATATATCAGGTCAAAACCTGATATTTAAATTTTAAAAAGTCTGATTTTTAATTTTATAAATATAATTAACATTTCTGCATAAATGCTCCCTAATATTTTAGAAGTTTATATGTTTAAATACACAATTAAATGAATTATAGTATATATACTATCAAGCAGGCAAATCAATATAGTGTAATGTTGAAAACATGATTAAGAGATCTTTTTAATATTCCTGAAAGTATTACTGAAAAAGTAAATTTATTAAATATATTATTTGTAAATTTTGTATATATTAGTAAGTCATTAAATAGAAAATATTTTGTGATATAGAAAGAACAGTAGAGAAGCATATTTAATAAGGTAAAAACATTTGTTTCAAAGTCTAGCATCTGCTGTTTATTAGAGGTTCGCTAGGAAATTCCCAATGTCAGAAACAAACCAAGAATTCCTACTCTTACCATAATTTTTGACTATTGTGTTGGACTACCCAAATGCTATAGACTGAACTTTTGTGTCCTCTCAAAATGCATGTTGAAACTTAAGCAGGTTAATACTTTCTTCCTGTGTTTTCCAGTAGGTGACGCACAAGCCTCTAGCACTAACCAGACCTCCAGGATCTCTAATGTGTGGCAAATAAAACGCCCATTGTTCCCTGGGGAGCTGTGTGTGTCTTCCCCATGACCACGCCGCCTCAGTCCCAGGGCTCCACCCCCATAGAAGAATGTGGTGGGCAATAGGGTTTTGAACCTGGAGAGGCCCCGTGAGGTCCCTGTGCTGCCCTAGTGGCCAAATGCAGTGTTGCTCAGCCTGCAGTATCCCAGGTGCCTCTGCCAGCATCAGCCTCAATGGATGGGGGTGGGGTGAGAGAGGCTGCCAGTGTGCCTGTGGCTGTTTTACTCCAGGATAGCGACCGCCCACGGGGCCTCAGCTGCCTCGTCTTTATCTCCACCCCTGTTACTGGGACCAGAGGCAGTGTGCGTATGCTACTCAAGCTGTTTCTTCAGTTCCCAGGGTAGCATTCCCTGGTCTCTAGCCTGAAATTCGCTGCTGCAATTTTCCCTGGGGCCTGCTGCTAGCTCTGAGAAGGTGAGGGAAGGTAGCCAGGCCCTGTGACTACACTTTCTGCCTGGCAATGGCAGCTGCCAGAACACAGCTGTTGCACCCATGTATTTCATCTCTGGCCTGATTACTGAGTTCTGCCACTTTAGTATATGCTGATCACTCGAGCAGGAATGGTATAGCTACGGAGATGTAACCTGATTCATCCTCTCTCCCTGAGTCCAGCAGGGAGCTCTGGGCTGCCTCCACAGCACCCATCTTTGCTCCTCTCCCTTTTCTCTTCCCTTGCTTGTCTGATTAGCCCACCTTCAGATGCTTTGATGCACAGGTCTCTCAGAAGTGTCTGTGTGTTAAGCTGGGAATCTTACATTGGATTATATCTGTTCAACTTGTTAAGTTTCAAGGTGAGAGGTCAAGGGGACTCTTTATACCACCACACTTCTAATGTCACACCTCATATGTTGAAACTTAATTCCCCTGTTTCTATGTGGGACCTTTGAGAGATGATTAGTCCATGAGGCTAGAAAGCTTATTAAAAAAAAAAAAAAAGCCCCAGAGAGCTCACTTTCTTTTCTGCCATGTGAGAAGTGAGGACACAATGAAATCATAGCTGTCTAAGAAGCAGGAAGCACTCATCAAACACCATATCTGCTGGTGCCTTAATCTTAACATTTTCAGTCTCCAGATTGGTGATAAATAAATTTCTGTTATTTACAAACAAGCCAGTATATGCTATTTTCTTTCTTTCTTCCTTCCCTCTCTTTAGTGCTCGCTTTCTCTTTCTCTTTCCTTCTTTCTTCCATCTCTCTTTTTTCTGGTTTCTTGCTTCTAATTTCTTTTTTACCTTCTTAATATCTTACTTTATTGAATTTTGAGGGTGACACTTGTTAATAAAATTATATAGGTTTCAAGTGTACAATTTAATAATATGTCATATATATATTGCATTGTTTGTTCACCACCCAAAGTAAAATTTCCTTCCATCATTATATATTTGACCCCCTTTACCCTTATCTACTATACTCCCTCCTCAGATCCCTCTCTGGTAACCACTATACTGTTATACGTGTCCATCAGTTTCTGTATATTTGTCTTATTCATTTGTTGCTTTCAGTTTTATACCCCATATATGACTGAAATCACATGGTTCTCAAATTTTCTGCCTGACTTATTTTACTTAGCATGATAATCTCAAGATTCATCCATGTTGTTGCAAATGGCAGTATTTAATCTTTTCTTATGGCTGAGTAAAATTCCATTGTATATATGAACCACATCTTCTTAATTCAATCATCTATTGAAGGACACTTTGGTTGTTTCCATATATTGGCCACTGTGAATAATGCTGCAATGAACATCAGAGTGAGTATATCTTTACAGATAAATGTTTTCAAATTTTGGGGGTAAATATCCAGAAGAGGGATTGCTGTGTCATATGGTAATTTTATTCTTAATTTTTTGAGAATCGTACATGCTGTTTTCCATAGTGAGCATACCAATTTAAATTCTCACTAGCAGTGTGTGAGGGTTCCTTCTTCCTCACAACCTCTTCAACACATAATAATTTGTCTTGTTAATGCTAGCCTTTCTTACAGGTGTGAGGTGGTGTCCCATTGTAGTTTTGATTTGTATTTCCCTAATAGCTAGCAATGTTGAGCATCTTTTCATATGTCTGTTGGCCATTTGTCTGTCTTTTTGAGAGAAGTGTCTGTTTAGGTCCTCTGCCCATTTTTAAATTGGATTTCTTTTTTCTGTCATTGAGTTGTATGAATTCTTTTTATATTCTAGATATTAGCCCTTTATTAGAGGTGTTGTTTGCAAATATCATCTTCCATTTAGTTAGTTGCCTCTTTGTTTTATTGATGGTTTCTTTTGCTGTGCTTTTACCTCCCTTGTCTTTGAGGTCAAATTCATAAAATCTCTAAATCCAAGTTCATGAGTTTAATACCTATGTTTCTCTTATGCAATTTATTGTTTCAGGTCTTGTAGCTAAATATTTTATCCATTTTGAGTTAATTTTGGTGGACTGTGATAAATAGAAAGCAGTCTAGTCTCACGCTTTTGCATGGGGCTGTCCAACTCTCCCAACACAATTATGGAAGAGGCTTTCTTGTCTTCACTGGATGTTTTTGGCTAATTTGTCAAAAATTATTTGACCATATATATGGGCATTGATTTCTTGGCTATCAATTCTGTTCTACTGTTCTGTGTGTCTGTTTTTCTGTTAATATCATGCTGTTGTCATTATTGTCGCTTTGTAGTTTAATTTGAACTCAGGCAGTGTGATACTTCTCGCCCTGTTCTTTTAACTCAGCATTGCTTTGGCTATTTGGGGTCTATGTAATTCCATACAAATTGAATGATTTTTTGTTCTATTTCATTAAAAAGATGTCATTGGGATTTTGATGAGGAGTGTATCAAATCTGTATATTGCTTTGAGTAATGTGGCCATTTTAACTATGTTGATTCTTCCAATCCAATAAACATGAGATATCTTTCCATTTCTTTGTGCCTTCTTCAATTTTTTTAAATAATATCTTATAGTTTTCAGTGTATATGTCCTTCACATGCTTTGTTAAGTTTATTCCCAGGTACTTAATATTTTTGTTGCAATTGCAAAAGGAATTTTTTTCATTTCTTTTTCTGAAATTTTATTAATGGTGTATATGAATGCAATGGATTTTTGTACATTGATTCTGTATTCTGCTACCTTACTGCATTTGTTTATTGTTTCTGAAAGTTTTTTAGTGGAGTCCTAGGGTTTTCTGTATAAAGAATCATGCCATTTGCAAAAAGTAACAATTTGACTTCTTCATTCTCAATTTAAATGCCTTTATTTTATTCTCTTATTTGATTGCTCTAGCTAGGACTTCCAACACTATATTGAATAATAGTAGTGAGTAAAGCTATTCTTGTCTTGTTCCTGGCCTTAGAAGAAGGATTTTTAATTTTTCACCATTAAGTATGATGTTAGCTGAGGGTTTCTGGTATATGGCCTTTATTATGTTGAGATATTTTTCTTCTATATTCTATTTATTAAGTATATTAATTACAAATGTATGCTATATCTTGTCAAATGCTTTTTCTGCATCTATTGATATAATCATATGATTTTTATGTTGTATTTTGTTTATGTGGCATATCCCAATATTTGATTTCTATATGTTAAACCATTGTTGTGCCCCTGAAATGAAGCCCACTTGATCATGACATATAATTTTTTTAATGTATTGTTGTATTCAATTTGCTAAAATTTTGTTTAGGATTTTTGCATCTGTGTTTATCAGATATCTTGGTCTGTAGTTCCCTTATTTTGTGTTATCTTTAACAGGTTTGGGTATCAAGGCAAAATTGCCTCATAAAATGAGTTAGAAAGTATTTTTTCATATTTAGTTTTTTGGAAGTATTAGAAAAGAACAGGTATAAAATCATCTTTTCTCCCAGTTTTATTGAAATATTATAGACAACTAGTTGCTTTATTTACATTGTACAATTCAATGAGCTTTTTCGATTATAGTTGGCATACAATAATATACCAGTTTCAGTTATACAGCATAGTGATCAGAGATCCATGTAACTCACAAAGCAATCAGCCCACTAAAATTAAAGCTCATCTTCCCCCTTACATATTTATTACATTTATAACCATCTTCCCCATGCTACATTCTACATCTCATGTCTATTCTGCAACTATCCATCAGTACCCCTTAATCCCTTTGCCTTTTTTCTTAGTCTGCCCAATGCCCCTCACATCTAGTAGCCCTCAAAATATTCTCTGTATCTATGATTTTATTACTGCTTTTGTTATTGTTGTTGTTTATTTTGTTCTTAAGAATCCACATGTATATGAAATCATGCGATATTTCTCTTTCTCTATCAGACCCATTTCATTCAGCGCAATACTCCTCATTCTTTTAGTCTGTGTGTCTTTTAAGTCTTTTAATATGAAGTGAGACTCTCACAGGCCACATATGTAAAAGTCTTGTTTTCTTATCCTTTCAACCACTCTATCTTTTGGTTGGAGCACTTAATCCTTTTCTATTTGAGGTACTTGTTGATAGGAATGTGGGAAGGGAGGAGGGGGAGGGGGAGATAGACGAAGTAAAAGGGGTCAAATATGTGGTGATACAAAAAAATCTAACTATGAGAGGTGAACACACAAATGAAATATATATGTGCCTTACTGCTAAAAGGTACAACTGAAATTTACCAGCTTCCATTAACCAATATCACCATTAAAAAATCAAATAAAAAAAGTTTTTTAAAAAAGATTATATACCATGATCAAGTGGGCTTCATTCCAGGGGCACAAGGATGGTTTAACACAGGCAAAGTGAATAATGTGACACACAAAATAAATAAAATAAAGAATAAAATTTATTTGGTTATATCAATAGATGTAGAAAAAGCATTTAAGAAGATACAGCAATTATTTATGATTAAAACACTTAATAAAATGGCTATAGAATAACAGTATACAAACATAATTAAGGATATATATGAAAAGCCCTCAGCTAGCATTATATGTGAAAAACTAAAAACATTCCCCCTAAGATCAGGAACAACAGGTTATTCGCTATCACCACTCTTATTCAGTATAGTGTTGGAAGTCCTATCTAGAGCAATCAGGCAACAGAAAAAAAAAAAAAAAGGCAATCAGGAAGAAAAAAAATAATAAAATTGGAAATGAAGAAGTCAAATTGTCACTTTTTGGAGATGACATGATTCTTTATATAGAAAACCCTAATGACTCCACCAAAAAGACTATTTATTAGAAACAATAAACAATTACAGTAAAATTTCAGAATACAAAATCCACTTACAAAAATTCATAACGTTCCTATACACTATGAATGAAATTTTAAATAAAAAAGTGAATAAACAATTCCTCTTGCAATTGTAACAAAAAGAATAACATAGATTAAAAAAAACTAACAAAGCATGTGAAGGACCTATACACTGAAAACTACAAGGCATTATTTTTAAAAAGTTGAAAAAGACACAAAGAAATTGAAAGATATTTCACGTTCAAGGATTGGAAAAAATTGACATAAAGTGGTCATATTACCCAAATCAATATACAGATTTGATGCAATCCCCATCAAAATCCTAATGGCATATTTTTAAAAATTAGGACAAACTGTATGGACTTACAAAAGACCCCCAAATAGCCAAAGCAATCCTGAGAAAAAAGAACAAGCCCAAAGGTATTACACTGCCTGTGGTCAAGTTATACTACAAAGTGAAAATAATCAAAAAAAAACATGGTAGACAGAAAAACAGACACACAGAACAATGGAACAGAGTTGAAAATCCAGAAAGAAACTCCATACATATGAGCAAATAATTTTTGACTAAGGAGCTAAAAGCATACAACGGTAAAAAGTAAGCCTCTTCAATAAATGGTTCTGGGAAAATTGGAAAGCCACATGTAAAAAAATAAAACTAAATTGCTATCTGGCACCATACAACAAAATTAACTCAGTAGGAATAAAAGACTTAAATATAAGACCTGAAACAATAAATTGCATAAAAGAAAACATGGGTACTAAACTCGTGGACCTTGGATTTAGAGAGGATTTTATGAATTTGACCTCAAAGGCAAGAGAAGTAAAAGCAAATATAAGTGAATGGAACTATATCAAACTAAGAAGCTTCTGCAGAGCAAAAGAAATGATCAACAAAACAAAGAGGCAACCAACTGAATGGGAGAAGATATTTGAAAACAATGTCTTTATCCAAAATACATAAATAACGCATGTAATTCAACAATAAACAATCCAATTTAAAAAAATGGGCAGAGGACCTAAACAGACACTTCTCCCAAGAAGACATACAAATGAAAAGATGCTCAACTTTACTAGCTTTTAGGAAAATGCAAATCAAAACTACAAGGAGAGACCACCTCACACCTGTAAGAATGGCTATTATTAACAAGACAATTAATAAGAAGCTTTGGAGAGGTTTTGGAGAAAAAGGAACCCTCAGACATTGGGAATGTAAATTTGTACAGCCGCTATGGAAAACAGTATGAAGATTCCTCAAACAATTAAGAATAAAATTACTATATGACCCAGCAATCTCTCTTTTGGATATTTATCCCCAAAATTTAAAAACATTTATCTGTAAAGATATATGCACCCAAATGTTTATAGCAGCATTATTCACAGAGTCCAAGACATGAAAATGAAAGATATACTCTTCAATAGACAATTAGATAAAGAGTGGTATGTATATACAATGGAATATTACTCAGCCATAAGAAAAGATGAGATACCGCCATTTACAATGTGAATGGATCTTGAGATTATCATGCTAAGAGAAATAAGTCAGATAGAAAAAATTGAGGACCATATTTCACTTAAATGTGGGATATAAAAAGAAGGAACAAATAAATAAGACAAACAAAAGCTCATAGACAGACAACAGTTTAGTTGTTACCAGAGGAAAGGGAGCAAGAAGGATAAGTAAGGGTAAAGGGGGTTAAATATATGGTGACAGAAGTTTTGACTTCGGGTGGTAAACACACAGTGCAATAGAGATATGATGTATTATTGCATTGCACACTTGAAACCTATAAATAATATTATATATATATATATATATATATAATATTAACCAATGTCACCCCTATATAATTAAATAAATAAATTTACTCTTCCCTTACTCAAAATCTCACTTCTTGTAGGTTCTTAATTGTGATGATACATGTTTCATGAGCTGGAATAATCTAATAAGATACTCCAAATACACTAATTTATTAAATGTGTCTATATGTATATATGTCTATAATCTGTATATAGCATTGTATATGTATACATTTATAATATGCATATAGCTTTTAAAGCTAAATGGAAAGAATTATGAATAATTTAGTAACAAATACCAGGCATAAGACTATATACCTACCAGTAAATTGTTTTCGGATATAAAAAATCTATACCATGTTTTACAGATATCATTAAACTATACAAAAACATGAAATTACAGTATAAAACTGATTAAAATTTTAAATGCTGCAATATTAATATAAAAGTGGAGAAAATGCTTTTCTGTTACAAGATGAGGCACATTCTTAACAGTTATCTGTTGCCTGAATTATTATTCAATTTGTTCTTTAATTAGAATTCTTAATAAGAAATACCATTATAACAACGATCCAATATTTTAGAATAACTAATTGAATGAAATAAGTGAATAAGTGAATGAATGGTTGCATGAATAGTGTTGATATTAACATGGCTTCAGTTCTCATTTATTCTGGAGCTAGTGGCTCTTAGAGAAAAAGTAAACACCCTCAGGTTTCATAAAGAGTTTTCCTTTTTCTATAGTAATGACTCTTTCTACTTTACACTTGAGTGGTGCTTTGTTTGCAATTAACTATCTCTTTTTCTCTGAGGAGACCTTAAACTTTGAAGAAAGTTCTTCTTGTTGTGTGTCAAGTGCTCTGCCTGCAGAGGCCTCTTCCAGGAATTAAAAAGTGTAATCATCAAAACTATGAGGCATAATTGAGATAGAAACACCAGCGACTGCCTAACAAAGCTAGCACCTCTGGAGACAACCTTAAAAGTGTTTAATATGTATGTCCTTATGAATCATCTTGTTTTCAGAGAAAATAATTTTGAGGCACTTAAATAGTTATATACTTACTTAGTGAAAACATTTATAACAATAATACAATTATCTGTGAGCTCTCTAATGAGCCGCCAAGTAACCTTGGTAAAACACACACACACACACACACACACACACACACACACACACACACGCACACACAAGAACTTGCTTGATAACAACCAGTTTCCGAGGAGACTATTTTTAATTGCTTGGAAACCAAAATGATGTCTTTAAGCAGCTGTTGCTTGTTCTGTGCGAAAAGAATGAACTGTTTCCAAGTACAGGTCTTGGGGAGCACACGCCTTTAGTACAGATTAATGACTGCCATAATCTGAGAGAAAATAAATACTGTAGGGACCTCCATAGTTATTCTAGTTACCTCATCTCTATGTTAGCAGAAAGAATTCAAGTTCTAAAATTTCAAATTCTTGTTTTGTGTTTAAGTGAGCTGGAATTTTCTAATGAAATACTCCAAATAGACTGACTTGATTTCTTATTCTTTTTATTTTTCCATGAAAATAATATAGTATGCTGTTAATTCTCATTGTAGTACACATATCAGTTTATAATACAGCTTTTAAATTCAGATTGAGTTTGAACAATGGCCCACCAATCATTCATATGTGACCTTAGTAATGCTAGTTAGCAATTCTGTGGCTTATTTATCTGTAAAAAAAAATTTTTAATTGTCTCATGTGGCTGTTGTGAATATCAAATAGGTTAATATATACTAATCACATTAGTATTGCACATAATAAACATGCAAGAAATGTTGGCTCTCATCATTCTGCCACCCAAATAACAATATGTTGTTTTGTATACTTATTTATTTCAAAAGTTACTTTTGCATTTGTGTTTTTTAAAATTACGTTAATTTTACAGAAAACCATAATGGTCTTGACTAAGAGCACCCTGGTATTTAACAGTAATGTCTAATTTTACTCTCTCAAGTCTTCTTCTGGTGGTGCTTCCACCACCTCACAGCTATTTCTATACCCACATGTAATAGATTGCTGTTATAGTCAATCATTTCCAATACTAACAGGGTTGAAAACAGGGTGGAAAACTGCTTTAAACAAAAAACTTTGAATCCAAAAGTTGTCCTGAAAGAAAGGGTTTATTGAACCACATGTTAGCTAGAGAGAGGACCAGATCCTAGGGCAAGTAATCAAAACCACCAGCAGCAGGGCTTGGCAAAGAAGACAAACTTGACCACTGTGCTTGGGTTGATGAGATTTTTTTGTATGCAATGAGTTTGGGAAATAAATATGTACATTGTTTTTAAAGAATTTACATGAGACATAGATAAGGAGGCAGGAAAAAGTGAAGAGACTGTTCTGGGATAGAAAATAGCTGCCTGGAAGTTGCTTCAAAGTTTCAACATACATTCAGGAATGTGAACAGGCTTTTCTTGGTTTTGGCCAGCAGCTGTTAACTGATTAAGTTCCCTTGTCTCTTCCTCCCACCCTCCAGCCTGCTGTAATTTAATTTAGTACATCTCATAATTTTCCTTTTGCCAACTTAACCTAGAATAAACAAGCACTGACTATTTTGTTTCACTTAATTTTAATCAATTTTGCACCCTTTCACTTTCAGTCTGTGTGTCTTTTGATCTAAAGTAGGATTGCTGTAGACAGCAGCATATGTATGCATCTTGTTTTCTTATCCATTCAGTTACTCTATGTCTTTTAATTAGAGCATTTGATCCATTTGTATTTAAAGTGGTTACTGATAGGTATGTAGTTATAGTCATTTTATTGTTTATATTTATGTTGTTTTTTTCCCCTTTCTTCATAAAGAATCCCTTCAACATTTTCTGTGATACTGGTTTTATGGTGATGAACTCTCTTAGTTTTTCTTATCTGGGATGCCCTTTATCTGTCCTTTGATCCTAAAGGATAGCTTTCCTGGGTAGAGTGCTTGTAGGTCCTTGCTTTTCATCACTGAATATTTTGTGTCAATCCCTTCTGGCCTGCAAAGTTTCTGTTGAGAAATTTGCTAACAGTCTTGTGGGAATTCCCTTATAGGTAACTAACTGCTTTTCTCTAAATGCTTTTACAATTATCTCTTTGTCTTAAACCTTTGATATTTAAATTATGATGTGTCTTGGTGTGGGCCTCTTTGAGTTCATCTTGTTGGGACTCTGTGCTTCCTGGGCTTGTATGCCTATTTCTCTCACCAGGTTAGGAAAGTTTTCCAGCATTATTACTTCAAATAGGTTTTCAATTTCTTTCTCTCTCTCTTCTCCTTCTGGTACCCTGATGATGCAAATGTTGGTATGCTTTTTGTTGTCCCAGAGGCCCCTTAAATTAACTTTATATGCTTGAATTCCTTTTCTTTTTGCTGTTATATTGGGTGTTTTCTGCTATCTTATCTTCCAAATTGCTAATTCAATACTTCACTTTATCTAATTTACTATTTATTCTCTCTACTGTATTATTTCAGTATTCTTCATTTCTGATTGGTTCTTTTTTATGTTTTCTATCTCCATTTTTGTGTTTTCCATCTGTTCAAATTCTCACTGAGTTCCTCTACTTTTTCCCTAAGTTCCTTGAGCATCCTTAAAAACAGTGTTTTGAACTCTGCATCTGGTAGATTGCTTGTCTCCATTTTTTTTAGTTCTTTTTCTGGAGTTTTTTTCTATTCATTTATGTGGGACATGTTTGTCTCCACATTATGGCTGCCTCCTGTGTTTGTTTCTATGTGTTAGATAGAGGTGTTATGTCTTCTGGTTTTAGTAAAGTGGCCTAATGTAGTAGGTGGCCTGGGGGGCTCTGGTCACCTGAACTGGGTGTTCCAGGTGTGTTCCTTGTGTAGTTGTAGTTGAGTCTTGATTGCTGTTTGCATGTCAGTGAGAGAGATTGATCCCCAGGTTTATTGGTTAATAAATACTGGCTGTGACTAAAGAGGAAGAGCTGTTTTGCAGGGGCTGACCCTATTGAGCAGGATTTGCTTTAGCAGGGCTCTGTTTCCTGTTCAGTCTACCCTTTGGGTGTGCCATCCTCAAAGGCTGCAGGGTAGAGCTCCAGCTCTGTCAGAAGATGGCCACTGGGCATGCTGACTCTGGGGCCTCCTGGAAGGGGTCCCGCCACATACCAAATTCAACAGAATCCTGTTCCATGCCTGGGGCCACCTTGCATGAACAACAAAGCAATCCACAGATTAATGGGCTTGGAGGTGCCTGGGAGAGATTAAAATCTTGAACAGAGGCCAGCTGCCACCAATGCTAGACTGCAGCTGCTCAGCAAGAGATACTTGGCACACCAAGGCCAGGTGCTCTTTGTCTGGGTTTTGCTAACTTCTGAGAGATTTTAGAGAAGCCCACATCATGAACCAAGACAGTCCATTTGTATGGAAAAGGCACTGGAAGCTGCTTGGTGGGTCCAGAAGTTGGGTGGAGTGGAGTCTCAGGGAATCACCAGGGCAGAGCAAATAGTGTTAGCCACGTTAATGAAGACTCAGATATGGTGCCAGCCTAAGTCTTCATGCTGGGTGAGGGAAGGACTTAACAAAGGAACAATGGCTTCTGCCAGCACTTCTGACTGAGAGAAAGCTGTCCCTTCAGCCCTCATCCTGAAGCCAGACAATTTATTTCTACCCCGTATGTTCCTAGCACCTTTCAAGCTGCTGCTCCAGCTCTGGAATTCAGAATGAGCGAGTCTGAGTAAGTCCATGCTCAGGCCCGTTAAGAGGAATGCCTAGGACTCCACAGCCCTCTGCCTCACTCAGCCACAGTCTCTACTGTTTTCACAGTCTTCCCAGCTCTGGAATCCTGGGCCGGGGAACCTGGTGTGGGGCTGCGATCCATAGTTGAGATAACCCTCCCAATTTTTAACTACAACACGCAGGTGTGGGAGCAGCCAATTCCTTGTCTCTGTGCCCCTTTTACTGGTCTGGTTGTGGCTTCTTCCTTAGTTGTAGAACTTCTGTTCAGCTAGACTTCAGGCAATTCTCAGTGATGGTTGTTCCGAGGTTTAGTTGTAATTTTGATGTGGTTGTCAGAGATGCAAGCACAGTGTTTACCTACTTAGCCATCTTGATTGGAAATCCCCAGTACCATTGTTTTAAAGTATGTAAGTCCTACTCTCTTTTCTAAATGTAGTTACTACGCAACAAAAAATTTTATTCCCACCAAAAAAAATGTTACTTTTCTGTATATTTTTCTTTAATTCTGTGTTCTAATTTTTTTTTAATTTCTAAATTTAAGATACTCTATAAAATAGTAACCTGACATGTAGACTTATTTCTAGAAAAAAAAATCTTTTAGGATGTTCCACCTTTTGACGGAGTAAGGAATATAAACCAGGACTGAGAAACTGACTGTCTTCTTTCCAACATGAGGATAAACTAGTCTGGACATTCAGCAGGTGATAAAATGAAAATTAATTGCCAACAGATATGGAGATAAAACGTAATTTCAACATGATTCACATAGCTCTGTCAAAATCAGCATCATATTAACTTAGCCTATTGGTGATGATGCTTTTTAAATAAAAGCCTAATAAAGAAATAAAAGCCAAAAGCATGACTTAAGTAATAAGAAGAGAAATATAATAAAAACATATGAGAAGCATAGGGAAAGTCTTTCATATCCCTCAATATACAGTAAGGAAGGAAAGTATCAAGAGATGCTGTCCATCGATATATATTTCATGAAAGAGGAATACTGTCTTTTGGATGGATAATTCAGGAATGGACAGTATTAATAAGAAGAAAATATCTAAGAGTAACATCAATGCTCTTGCACAGGACTCACTTAAGCTCAAGAACATGCACACTTAGAACACATCAACTATTCAATATCTGTCCCAACATTGCAATCAACTTATAGTTAAATATCTGTAGAAACAGCTGGTGGGTGAAGTTAATTTTCTAATATAAGATTATTAACCACAAATAAGTGAAACATATATCAAAAGAGGGAATTGGTGGCTGCCACTTTCTTCCCACAGCTTTCACAACTTCTTTGATGTCTTATTTCTCAATGTATGAATTATAAGGTTTAGCATGGGGGTAACAACAGTATACAATACTGAGATTAGTCTATCTTTTTCAAAGAATAAGTTGAGATTGGTTGTACATGTGTGAAAATGGCACTGCCATAATAGAGAAGGACAATGATTAGGTGGGAAGTACATAAGTATAAAAAGCTTTGTGTCTCCTCTCTGAGGAATGGATTCTCAAGATGGTGGAGATTACATAAAGGTAGAAAAGAACAATACACAAAAAATCAATCCAACCAATGAATACCCCAATGGAGAGAAATGCCAGTTCATTGACAAAAGTGTCCCCACAAGATCAGCAAAGGTGATGATACATCACAGTAGAAATAATTAATCTGACTGTCGCCACAGAATGGCAAGTAGAATGTCAGTACTATGTGCACCATTGAACTGAAGAAACTGAAAGTTCAGCAGCTATAACTGACCATCTAGGAACTTATTCATAATAACTGAATACCTTTTAAGGGCTTACAGATTACAATGTAATGATCAGATGCTATTTCTGCTAGGAAGAGACACTCTGATCCTACAAAGAAAATAAATGCAAAAAGTTAAGCCACACTTCGTCCATAGAAAATGTTCTTCTTTTCTGACAGAAGATGCACCATCATGTGGGGAACATTGGTGGTCATGTAGCAGATGTCAAGAAAGGCCAAATTCTCTAGAAAATAATACACAGGTGTATATAGATGTGGATCAGCCACAACTACCAAGATAATGAATATGTTTTCTCCCAAAGTACAGATGTAAGTCAGAAAGATGGTGAAGAGTAAAAATTGAAAATCATTTATGTTGGGAAATCCCAAACAGAAATTTATTCAGAGTTGTTTGATCTTTTTCTTTCCATGATGTTGCCTGGTTTCTTTTGGGGAACTGGGCAAGAAAAGCACAATTTACAATGAACACATGCTGTAGTAGCAATGGTCTGCAAAAGAAGATAACAAAAGTTTTACAAATAAAAGTCATCAACATGGACATCAGATTCCAACCCAGAGGAGCAACAACTCTTTTCCTTTTATAGTTCACACCAATCACCATAGATGTATTTCCACCCAATATTTTCCTTATAAATAAAATCTCTAAAATATGCAACACAAACAGTATTCACCTAGAAAGAAAATCACAAATGGACACCATACATCCTGAGAGCCCTCTGTTAATAATGACTGGGTCAGGTCCACCTGCATTTTCTTAGTGTCATGTGAATGTGTGTTGCAGAATACAGTTTGTAGAAGAATTCCTTGGCTTCATTAGTTTTTTTAAGTCATTCCTGCTTCCATTTTCCATGTTGAATGCTGATATAAAACTTAATTTGTTATATTTTATAGTTAAAGAGTACATGTAAAAACTAAGAGGCACCAAAAGGTGATTCTGTATTTTTTGTTAGGTCAATCAAATAAGGAATTATTTGATTAGAGTATCCTGACAAAATAGCCTTACATTTCATATCTGAAGGACTAGGAGAAAATGATAAATGAGGATTCTGGCTATTATGACCTCTTCTAAGAACAGAGAATTTTTTATTCTAAGGGAAACATATTAGCTTTCTACATGTACTACTGTAGTAAAATAAGCCACATACCTTTTGACCTTTTGAAGGGGTCCAAGTGTTCTTATCTGCTCTAGGTGAGGCAGTGTATGCTCCTCAGAGGATCCTGCAGGGGAGGTGTACACACCCCCTGGAACAGCTACTGCGGTTAGTCACTCTTGGCTTGCTTGCACTCTCTGTTCTGCTTGACCTGCAAAATCGTGTGGTTGCTGGAATATAAGGAGGAACTGCTGTAAATAGCATGATGGAGTTTTAGCCTTTATATACTGTTGAGTCTGCTAAATAAACGGACTTGGTGGACATTGCTCCTGGCTCCATGTCTCCTGTGTTCGGTGGGTAACACAGTCGGGCCTCCAGCGGACTCATCAACCTTTCATATTCACCGTAACTCTTCAGAATGGGTGTTATTATTCTCATTTTACAGATCATGTTTTTCAGGTTCAGAGAAGTTAAGTAATATGTCCAAGATCACACAGCTGGTGAGCCCTAAAAAGCTACCAAAGCTAGTTATATCTAAGTCCATATCTCCAACTTCTATATCTAGAATGGTAAGCATGTCTTATCTTCCATGTCAATTCTGTCACTGAAGACTGCTTTACAGGATATATCCTAACTGCAAGAAAAACAGTGTCTTTTATAAATTTTGACTATTAATCAAAGAGATGACAGTGACAATGTATTTCTCCTATTTGTTAACCTTATTCAAAACCATGCTTTATTTTGCCTTCAGGGGCATGTTTTTCAAAATCTTCCAGAATTCTCTCCTTCCATCCTCTTTTCCTTCCTCCTCCCACCCCAACTCTCTATCCTTTCCTCTCTTTCATGTAGCTATATGAAACAGTTTTACATTGGATAATAATGCACTCCATGTAATGAGATATTAACCACATATTCCTCTGACATTTATCCAATTGCTCTTAATTTGAGATTTCTAGTTTTTCTTGACATCTATCTGCTCATTTATAAAGACTGAAAAGAACCAATCTTAGTGCCCAGCCTAACCATTTCTAATCACTTCACTTCAGTAATAGTTCATCTTATCAATATTTTCATATATACAATGGAATATTACTCAGCCATAAAAAAGAATGAAATCTTTTCATTTGCAACAACATGGATGCATCTAAAGGGCATTATGCTAAGTAAACTATCTCAGACAGGGAAAGACAAATACTGTATGATTTCACTTACATGTGGGATCTAAAAAAAAAACTCACAGCTACAGAAAACAAATTGATGGTCAGCAGCTAGGAGGCACTATGGGGGATGGGTGAAAAAGGGGAAAGGATTAGATGTACAAATTGCCAGTTAGAAAACCAGTCATGGGAATATAAAGTGCAGCATATGGAATATAGTCAATAATACTGTAATAACTATGCATGTGTCAGATGGATATTATATTTATTGGAGTGATCACTTTCTAAGTTACATAAATGTCTAATTACTATGTCATACACCTGAAACTAATATAATATTATATAACAATTGTAATGGTAAATTAAAAACAAATATTTTTATTGAAATATTTATTAACTTTCTTACTAAGTTTTTGGTGCCAAAAACAATTGGGCCAAAGGGAGTGTAATAAACATATAATCGAATATCTCAATTATACTAATAAATCTGGATACTTTGATTTCATATTTAAGCTCTCAGTTTATTATGTTTTTTAAATTTGTTTTAATTTGTCTACAGCCATGCTACCCTGAATAAGCTCGAACCTGTCTGATCTCGGAAGCTAAGCAGGGTCAGGCCAGGTTAGTACCTGGATAGAAGACCACCTTAGGAAGACCAGGTGCTGTAGGCATAAAAAAATAAAAATAAAAATAAAAATAAGGGACTGTAAACTGACAAGGTCCTTGCAATCTGTGAGGTCAACCAAGGGTTGCCTCACGTAAAAAAAAATTATTTTAATTAGCTTCAGATATACAGTACATTGGTTGGACATCTATGTAGTTCATAAAATGATCCCCCCAGCTGCTCTCTCCCTCCCCTGGCCCTCTACCTAGTCAATGTATTAATGCTAACTGCATTCCCTATGCCATGATCCTTATCCCTGTGACCATCCATCAGCTACTAATTTGTACTTCTTTAACTCTTCACCATATTCTCTCAGTCTCCCAAACCACCCTACCCTCTGTCTGTCACCAAATTCTCCACTTTATTTGTGAGTCTGTTTTTGATGAGCTTGTTCTTTTTATTCTTTAGATTCCACATATAAGTGAAATCATATAGTGTTTATCTTTCTCTGTCTGACTTAAACACTTTCTAGGTTCATCACAGCAATATCTTTTTCCATCCTCTTCCATTTTACAGGTAGGAGTCTCGTCTTCTTATCCTTTCAACCACTCAATCTTTTGGTTGGAGCACTTAATTCTTTTCCATTTAAGGTACTTATTGATAGGAATGTAGTTATTACCATTTTTTATTCCTGTTTGTGATACATGTTTTTCCTTCTTAAAGAAGTCCCTCCAGCATTTCCTGTAATACTGTCTTGGTGGTGATAAAGTCCTTTAGTTTATTTTTGTCTGGGAAGCTTCTTCACTGTTCTTCAACTTTATCCAACTCTTTGCTGGATAAAGTATTCCAGGTTGTAGATTCTGGGTCTTCATCCTGTCGAATGTTTTGTGCCAAGCCTTTCTGTCTTATAAAGTTTCTTTTGAGAAGTCAGCTGCCAGTCTTATGGGTGCTCCCTAACTGCTTTTTTCTTGCTGCTTTTAAGAATCTCTCTTTGTATTTAACCTTTGGCATTTTAATTATGATGTGTCTTGGTGTGGGCCTATTTGGATCCCTAATTTTTGGAATTCTCTGAGTTTCCTGTGACTTTATGTCCATTTTCTTCACCAGGTGAGAAAAGTTTTCTCTCATTATTTCTTCAACCAGCTGTTCAACATCTTGATTTCCTTTAGTTACACTGATCAGATGGATATTTGGACCCTTAATAGTGTCCCATATGCTCCTTAGGTTATTTTTAAAGTCTTGGCATCTTATCTCTTGCCATTCTGAATGTGTGTCCTTGGTTTTCCAGTCTTCTAGATAGGATATTTGATCCTTTTCTTTATTCACTTTGTTTATTCTTTTGTTTATTCCAATATACTTCTCATAGTGTGTTCTTCATTTCTGACTGGTTCTCTTTTAAAATTTCTATTTCTATTTTTACGCTTTTAATCTCTTTGCTGAAGTTCTCACTGAATTTATCTACATTTCCGAAAAGTTCATTGAGCATCTTTATAACCAGTGTTTTGAACTCTGCATCTGTTCAATTGCTTGACACCATTATATCTGGATCTCTGTTCTGTTCTCTCATCCAGTTTCTGCTTCTTCGTCTTCACATTTTGCCTGCTTTTCCAGGTCTGTTTCTATGTACTAAGCAAAGCTCCTAAGTCTCTCGGTCTTATTAGTGTGAATTTGTGAAGTAGGTGTCCAGTGACACAGTCCTGAGAGGGGTTCAGCTGCAGGCCAAATTTAGCCCAGGCCTCTACTCTGTAGCCACCTGTTAAGATTCAGCATGCATTCATAGAGGTTGTGCACATAGTTGCCTCAAAAGGCCACACCAGAATCTGAGGCCTATTGCCTCCAGTGTGAGTCTTAGTGCTGCTCAGCAAGGAGCACCTGACTCGCTAAGGATACACTTGGATGTGGCTTGGGTGGGACCCAAGTTGGGGGAGGCAGGGGTTCAGAAAATCCCCTGGGCAGAGCGACCTCTGTTATCCAGTTTGATTACATCACAGCTATGACAGCATTTATCCGTGCACTGGTAGGGGAGAGAACTCAACAGGGAACAATAGATACCACGAGCTCTTCTATACAGAGTCTCGCCTTGGCCCTCACTCTGACAATGTCTCTCTGTAAATCCCTGGTGCCCCCTGCATGCAGCCGAATGGACACCGGTGCTCAGAGCAAGCAGGTCCATTATCCAGAATATTCATTCCTGGATGCAGCCCCTTTAAGAAGCTTCTGCAGCTGCTGCAGCCTCCGTCTCTCTCAGCCACTCGAGACCCAGCAGTGCCCCGTTCTACCTTTTGCCTTTGCAGGGTGCTTTCTTGGATTTCTCCATAGTTGTATGGCTTGTTCATCTAGATCTCAGGTGATTTTTTCTTGCTGCTGCTCCTTGTTTCTGATACAACTTTTATTTGATTGCCAGAGGGATGAACAGAGCCTCTATAATCAACACCATTTTTTTCTCTCTCTTTTTTTTTAATGGTGATATGGGTTTTTAAAATCCAGTAAATTTCAGGTGTACAATTTAACAGTAAAGCGTATATATTGCATTGTGTGTTCCAGCTCACAAGTTAGATTTCTTTCTGTTACCTCATATTTGACCCCTTTTACCTCATCTACGTCTCCCTTCCCCCTCTCTCCTTACCCTGTGGTAACCACTAGTCTATTGTATATGTTCATGAGTCTCAATTTGTTTATCATGTTTGTTTCTTGCTTTTAGATTTATATACCACATATAAGTGATATCATGTGATTTTCAACTTTTTCTGTCTGGCTTATTTCACTTAGCATAATTGTCTCAAAGTCCATCCCTATTGTTGTAAATGGCAGTATTTCATCTCTTCTTGTGGCTGAGTAATATTCCATTGTATGTAACGACCACAGCTTCTTTATCCAATCATCTATTGTAGGGCACTTTGTTTGCTTCCATGTCCTGGGCACTGTGAATAACGCTGCTATGAACATCGGTGTGCAAATATCTTTCAGATATGACTTTTCAAGTCTTTGAGGGTGAATACCTAGTCGAGGGATTGCTGGATCATATGGTAGATCATTTCTTAGTTTTTTGAGGAACCTCCACACTGTTTTTCACAGTGGCAGTACTACTTTGCAGTCCCAACAGCAGTGTATGAGGGTTCCATTTTCTCCACATCCTCTGTAACACTTGTTATTACTTGTCCTGTTTATTACAGCTCTTCTAATGAGTATGAGATGGTATCTCATTGTGGTTTTGATTTGCATTTCCCTAACAGTTAGCAATGTTGAGAATCCTTTTATATGTTTGTTGGCCATTTGTATGAACTCTAGGGAGAAGTGTCTATTCAGGTCCTCTGCTCATTTTTTAATGAGATTGCTTTTTGTTGTTGTTGTTGTTGTTGTTGTTGTTGTTGCAATTGAGTTGTATGAGCTCTTTGTATATTTTGGATATCAGGCCCTTATTGGAGGCATTGCTTGCAAATATATTTTCCCATTTGGATGGTTGTCTCTTATCTTGTTGACAGTTTCTTTTGCTGTGCAGAAGCTTTTTGGTTGGATATAGTCCCATTCATTTATTTTTGCTTTTACTTCCTGTGCTTTGAGGTCAAATTCATAAAATCCTTTTTAAGTCCAAGGTACTTGAGTTTAGTTTCTATGTTTCCTTCTATGCATTTCATTGTTTCGGGTCTTATATTCAGGTCCTTAATCTATTTTGAGTTACTTTTTGTGTGTGGTGATAGACAACAGTCTAGTTTCATTCTTTTGCAAGTGACTTTCCAGTTTTGCCAGCACCATTTATTGAAGAGGCTTTCCTTTCTCCACTGTACATTTTTGCCTGTTTTGTCGAAAATTATTTGCCTATATAAACACGGGTTTACTTCTGGACTCTCGAAACTGTTCGACTGGTCCATGTGTCTGTTTTTCTGCCACTACTATGCTGTTTTGACTACTGTCACTTTGTAGTATAATCTGAAGTTGGGCAGAGTTATGCCTCCAGCCTTGTTCTTTTTTATCAAGATGGCTTTGGCAATTCGGGGTCTCTTGTGCTTTCATACAAATCTAATGATTTTTTGTTCTATTTATTTAAAAAATGCTGATGGAATTTTGATGGGGATTGCATTACATCTGTATAATGCTTTAGGTAGTAAGGTCATTTTAACTATGTTGATTCTTTCAATTCAAGAATGCAGAATATCTTTCCATTTCTTTGTATCTTCTTCAATTTCTTTTAACAGGGTCTTATCATTTTCATCATGTAGTGTATAGATTGGGTGTTTTTTATTGATTTTTAACTGTTCAGCTTATTGTTGTTTCAGAAGGAGAGGCATGGAGGACATCTCTCATTCCTCCATACTTCTAACATCACTCCAATTTCATTCTTTATAAATGACTTCTCCAGTTCCCAAATTGCTAGACAAAAATTCAAGCATAATTTTTTCTTATTGTAGAGGGCTTTCTACTTACTTTAATACATATCGTAGAAAACATGCTCTAGTTTCACTTTTAGATAGTGTTACCTAACTCTTTTCTGATTGAAATTAATGTGTTTGTTTAAAAATATTTGGAAACCATAGCAAACAATAAAAAACTTTAAAAGTCCTTACTATCTATAGCAGAGAAAACTTCCACTAATGATTTGGTGTGTGTCCTTCTAATCAGATTTCCATGCATAAATATTTAAAATGAGAATCAGAAATTACATATTTTAACCTGTTTTTTTAAGGACCATATTGTGATAATTTTCCATAGCAATAAATGTTCTCCTGAAACATGATATTTAAGTTATATACAAGTCTTTATATGAATATTTTATTATTTAAGCAAACTTTATTAATGTATATTTATATTGTTTTATTATGATTGTGTTATGATAAATTTTAGCATTAATCATACTGAATTAAACTCCCTGAATTCGGAATTAGGTTGCATGTATCAAACTCATACACTTTCGACTGAGTAGCTAAAAGTTTAATTTTCCTCAAGTAATGACAACAGAATTCTCTTAAAATTAATACTTTTCTTACAATTTATATTTATATAATTGAATTATTTTATTAGCTTCAAACTTTTGTGGCTTGCATTTCTGGCTGTTATGCCTACAGTGTCTTGATGGTTAAATCTAATTGTTACTAAACATCCAGTCTTTTACTTGAATATGTTTATTTCAACAATTGATTCCTAGTATGAATGATATTTTCTGACTCAGCTGTAAATTAATTTTAACGTCTATGCTTGTGTTATTAAAGGATACTGTTCTAGAGCTTAGGTTATGTCAGTTAACAAAAATTCTTGATAAAATTAAAATCACTATATAAATATTCCCTTAATTTATTATGCGCAACTTCTGAGAGCAGGAAGATGGCATGAGCTGCCAGTCCAGAGTTGCCAGCACCAGGAGCACGCCGAGTAGCAGGCCACTGTGGAGCAGTGAGAGAAGAGTTTAATGTAGACACCCTCAATAAATCAGAGTTTTGGATGCTTCTGAGCATGATGGAAGGAGAGCTCCAGTCCAGAGACCTCATTATCAAGGACCCACCGACTCGCAGGAAGAAGGTATTTATCCAGGAACCGTATGGTGGGGTTTTTGTTTTGTTTTGGTTTTTTGTTGTTTTTTGATTGTTTGTTTGTTTTGTTGTTTGTTTGTTTGTCATTTTTTAGTCTAAATGACTCATTCTTGGCACCGCAGAGAGACTACGAAGCTGCTGTTGGTGACAAAGAGGAGAAGCCAGTTTGTACCAACCCCCTTTTCATCCTTGAAGGAGTCATCGCCCACTGCAGAAGCATGCAAGGAAGGATGTCCACACAGCTGGGTCCTGCAGAGAGCAGGCAGACAAAAAAAGTGCCATAAGATATACTTTACTGCTACATGGGTGATCCGGTAATACAACCAGGACTCTGATCATATTGTAATGCCCTGGTTTGGAACTCCACGAGCCAAGAAGGAAACTGACACTGATGTAAGCACAAGAGGGAGTTCATTGACAAACTCGAGTTTGGACACCACTCATTCACTGACGCAAGAGTGGGTGACAGGAGCCCTGACTGAGGGGTTGGAACTGAATTTAAAGGGTAAAACCGCAAGCCTGCCTCGGCGTTGCTTGATTGGAGGGTTAGGGTTGACTTTTAAGGAGATTGGGTAATAGGTTATTAGGGCTGCCTGCAAGAGGGCTGTGTGCAATAAGGGCCGGGTGCAGAGAGGGCTTACTGATTAATGGCTTTGGTCGGTTTGACCAGATGGCAAGGTGTTGTCCCTATTGTTGTTTTTCAGGGAATTTTTCTTCATTTAATCTGGAGTCTATGTAGCAAAATGGAGTTACTCTAGTCCTTCAATATGGTGGCATCCCCAGCTTATTCTATTCAGCTTCTGTCTCAAATATTTTTCTGAAATGAAAAATTAAATTATTTCTTTTGAAAATGAAAATAGCGTGAGGAGAATGGAATTAAAGTTTGCATCATTTATGTAATCTCATTACATGTCATCTCCAAGTCCTGGTTAGTATCAGACTTGCTTTTGGGGTCTGTCTGATAGCTGTGTCAGCTGCAGATCTCCAGGCTCCTGCCCACATGTGTTTTATTTGAACCAACCTTCCCCTAATATTTACCTCCCCTACCAACACACACACATATTCATTGAACATGAGTCCATACTTCAAAGAGTCCTAAGTGATAAAAGCTTAGCTAAGATCAGCCATGAGGAAATAGAAGTTTAAATTGTGTCCTTCCAATATGCTGCCAAGGCTATTATTGATTACCTTTATTTGAACAGAGAGTGAGAAAATCAGAGAAGTTAATGATGTCTAGTATAATTACAATTAAGAGCAATATGTTCTTCCAAGCACTATTAAAGCATAAATTAAAATGTTTCTATTTGTCCTTTTCAGAGAACTTGTTATAGTTTACATGTAACACCTACTTGACAATTAATCTGAATGTACTATACTATCAATACCGTGACACAGTCATTTAATGTGTGTATTTTCCCTGTAATTATATCTTTGCATTAATATATGTATGTCAGTGTTCTGGTATGGGTGTTGAACAAAAGCAAACATTTTCATCAATATGTCACATGGTAGAAAACTAAGCACTGGGTAAACTAAACTAATGAAGAAGAAAGAAGGCTTTCCATGGATGTGAGGCAGACTCAAACGTTTTATTCTGGAAACTGCAAACCCTGCACAAAACCCTGTAGAAAACTACTGAAGTCCCCAGAGATTGTCAAAAGTCCCCACAAACCCCATGAGCAAGCCAATGTATTTCAATTGATGTCACTGAAGCTCATTTTGTATTTCTTGGATGAGACACATTTCAGTTATGTTCTTAACACATCAAATGATGTGTTTTATGCTGGGTTTTTTGCTGCATTAGCAAATAAAATGCTCAAGTTCTAATTCAAGAAAAAAATTAATTTTGTAGTTTGATGTCTAAAGCAAATTATAGAAGCTAAAGGGATAAATAAAACATTTTTAAAAATGAAGCTGAGTATTATGTATTTGCTCAAACAATATTCTTCATTGATTGCCCTGACATTTTTGTACACAAAGATATATTTGTATTCTAAATTTGGAAGGTTGTTTACCTATGCTTTTAATTACTGTCTTTTTTTCTTTGTACACTGCTATAAATATTTTCAGAAGAGGGAGATAATGAGTTGAATAATGGTTTAAATTCCCAATATATCATGTTTTACAGTACCAGAAACAAGTAAATTCTCTAGCATAACTTTATTTCCATCCATAGAAGAATTCCCAAATCTGGTCCTTTAATCCATTTTTTCTTTATTCCTAATCTCTACCCACCCCTCTTACTTTTTAATCTTTCTTTTAACTTCAGAGGAGGAAATAGACCAATCCACTAGGATAACATGTATTGTTAATTTTGTTCAACATATGATATTAGAAACTTCTCTTTGCCAGGCATGGTTGTGCTAGGAGTAAGACAATGAATAAAACAGAATATTTTAAATTTACATTTTTTCAATTACAGTTGACATTTCATATTATGTTAGTTTTAGATGTACAACATAACAATTAGACATTTATATAACTTACAAAGTGGTTCCCCCAACCCCTGGATAAGCATAGTACCCACCTGGTAACATATATAGTTATTATTACAATATTATTGACTTTGTTTCCTATACTGTACTATCCCCCCCCACACACACACACACACACAGAAGTTGACCATAACTTCAGGAATATATACATTAGGGGTTATAAATTTATCAAATATTTTTTAGTATAACAAAAACTGTAGTAATTGTTTTAAAGGAAAACAGAGAACCTACACTGGTTTGGAGTAGTCATCAAAAAAATGTGAATTGCAAATACCGCCTCCAAAAAGTGGCTAATATCCAAAATATATGAAGCACTCATACAGTTCAACAATAACAACAATCCTTTATAAAATGGGCAGAGGACCTGAACAGACACTTTGAAGAAGATATACGAAAGGCCAACAGACATATGAAAAGATGCTCAATGTCACTAGCTATTAGGGAGATGCAAATCAAAACAAAAATGAGATACCACCTCAAACCTGTTAGAATCCTGATCATCAAGACAAGTGTTGGAGAGGTTGTGGAGGAAAAGGAACCCTAGATACTGCTGCTGGTAAATTGGTATACCCACTATGGAAAACAGTATGGAGGTTCCTCAAAAAAACTAAAAATTGATTTACCATATTACCAGAAATTCCTGTTCTGGATATTTACCCAAAAAATTTGAAAACATTTATCCATAAAGATATATGCACCGTGATGTTCATTGCAGCCTTAGTCATGGGAACAAAGACACGGAAACAACTGAAGTGCCTTTCAACATATAATTGGATAAAGATATGGTACATATCTACAATGGAATATTATTTGGCCATAAGAAAAGATGAAATATTGCCATTTGCAACAACATGGATAGATCTTGAGGTTATCATGCTAAGCAAAATAAGTCAGACAGAAAAAGTTGAGAACCATAAGATTTCATTCATATGGGATATAAAACTGAAAGCAAGCAGCAAACAAGACAAATAAACAGAGACTCATGGACACAGACAACAATTTAGTGGTTACCAGAGGAAAAGAGGATGGAGGAGAGGTTAAAGGGGGTTAAATGTAAGATTACAGAAGGAAATTTAACTTTGGGTGGTGAATGCACAATACAATACACAGATGATGTATTATTGAATTGTACACTTGAAATCTATATAATTTTATTAACCAATGTCACCTCAATAAATGTAGTTTTAAAAATACTTTAAAAAGTACAATCTGTATTATTTTTTATTATTCCCAACTTTTATTCACTTTTACAAGCATTTATTGAAGGCTCTCTATGTGCCCATTGCTCTACTTGGCACTGTGTTGAATATCAAGTAAATACAAGGTAGTAATTTTGCCCAGATGGTGCTTGCTGTCTAGTTGGAAAGATAATGAAGCTCATGAAACTTTCAGAGAACAATGAAAAGTAGAGAAATTTAAACACAATTTAAAACACTAAGGTGATGAGATAATAAATGGTTACTCCTTTGTTTCCTAACCCACAGTGGAGCACTGTAGGTTTCCCTGGAGTCATGTGAACTCTTTGGTTCCTCAACATTCAAGAGGGATTCAACCCAATACCTAACATAGTTTTATAATCTGTATACTTATCAGTGAGTAAAATTTCAAAACTGCTGCTTCTTAGTACTTATCAAGACCTCAGTTGAGAGGGACATTTAGGAAGGGTCGTCTGAGGACTGGTAATGTAGCTTTTCTTCTGATAATCTAAAATCTTATTCCCAGACTAAAGCAGATGAACAGATAGCTGCACATATAAATGTATTATTTTCCAACTTCTACTTATCTCTACCCACCCCACAATATCCTTTACAGAATTGCTCTTGCTAAATGGTGCTTTGGAATTCAACCATTGGTTTATACTGAGAAAGATTACAAAAAGCATCATGAAACATTCAGAAGAAAGGTTTCTCACATTCAGTAATAGGAATAACTACTTCTGTTACATAACTTTTTTCTATCAACTTTATGAGGGTATAATTGACATCTAATAAATTACATATTTTTAAGTGTACAATTTGATAAATTTTTACATGTATACACCTGTGAAACCAGAACCACAGTCATGATATGTATGGCTATCTAATCCTCTTAAAAGTTTCTTCATGCCCTGCCTTCTACTACTCCCTGCATTACCCATTCTCAAGCAATCTCTGATCATCTTTGAGATTATAGATTGATTTTCTTTTTCTAGAGTTTTACATAAGTGGAATCAAAATATATACTCTTTTTGGTTTCACTTATTTTACTCAACCAATTATTTTGAGATTCACTATGTTGTATCAACAGTTCATTTCTTTTTATTGCTGAGTGGCATTCCATTATATGGATATGTCACAATTTGTTTATCCATTAGCCTATTAATGCAGATCTGGATGATTTTTTATTTTGGGGTTATTACAAATAAAGCTGCCATGAAAATTCGTGTACAAGCCTTTGTATGTTTTCATTTGTCTTGGGTAAATATCTAGGTGTGGAAGTGCTAGACCATATGAAAAATGCTTGTTTAACTTTTGAAGAAACCAAGTAACTATTCACACTGTTTGAATAACAGCTAGTAAGCTTAAAGCCAACTTTCCCGAAAATGTATATTTTCTCATAGTATACTTTTGGTATTCTCAATTGGTCTCCACTTTACTACTAAAGACTTATATGACCTTCACAAACTCATTACATTATCTCTCTGGTTTTCAACTTCATCAGTATAGAGCAGGGCTGAACCAAATGAGCTCTATGTTGGGTTTGAGTTCCACAATACTATGCCCATTTTTCTAAAAACTTTCTGCTTCTTGTGTTTGATTCTCATACAGCAGCAGCAGAAGGAGGAGGAGGAGGAAGAGGAGGAGGAGGAGGAGGAGGAGGAGGAGGGGAAGGGGAATAGGAAGAAGAAGAGGAAGAGGGAGAGGGAGAGGAAGAAGGAGAACGAGAAGAAAAAGAATTATAAGCCTTCTCTACCATTACTACCAAGATATCCTGAACTACATTAATCCTGCCCAAATATAAGCAGGTTCACTTGGTTGCCATGGCAAACACCAGTCAAAATAGGCAACAAGTTTCTAAATTTAGAACTATGAACCTGTACCCAAAAGAAGTCAAACAGATAGCCATTCTGCTTCCACTGAATGTCTACTCTAACTAACAGCAAATTAAAATTCAAAGTAGGTTTCATAATGAGTTTGGTTTATGTTTCTAAAGCATTATTCATTCTCAAGGCACTTTGACACATTCTCTCATGAGACTTTATTCCTAGAAGGCAGGACTCTTTTCCAGGGAGGACTCAGGTGGTAGATTGACTTAATCAGGACCACTTATTGGCCTGGGACAAGATAAGAGGTTGATAAACTTCTGTACCACTTACTCCATCTTTTTAACCTATGAAAATTATTAAAGCATAATTCTGAGCCTTTTATGATATACCAATTTTGCTAGAGGATAAATAAAGCCAGAATATTCTGTCTCTGAGAACATTGTTCTGACACAGAGCAAGAGAATCCATTCTGATACTGCATTCGAGGCCATGATGTCAAACCTCTAAGAAAAACATTCTTTTTTGGTCAGAAATGAGGACACACTGGGGTCTGGGACAATTCTTTCTCTGGCCTTGGGCAGAGTGGTAGTGTTACATAGGAAGGGAGGAGAAAAGAGAGGGATGACCCCAGTCTAGATTTGTTGTTCATGTTCTTTGAAAGCACACTATTTCTCTATACTCAGACTCTCTCTAGATAGGAAATCCCCTGCATTAGTGTTTTTCTTTTTTCTGGAAGGATCTCAAGAGCTAGAAGGCTCCCTCTTACAGCAGCCACTTGCTGGAAATCTCCAACCCCAGTGAGCAGGCTCTCTCTTGCCACTCCACAGTTTGGCCAGTCAGTAACAACATGATATTCAGTGAGTTTGAGGGGGAAGATTTTCATTTCTAATCTGTGGACTTCGTGAGGGTGAGGGAGGCTTATTTTAACTGATGAGAAGGAGGCACTGACCAATCTCTAAGACTCTGTATTTTAAAACATAACGTATTTAAAAAACAAATTTGAGTTCCAATAAGGCCATTAGATGAGACAATGATTGCCATTGAAAAGACAGTATATTACTCATAGATCCCAAGGGGAGGTGGCACACCATGCCATTCAGGGCCACATGAAAAAGTACCAAGGTTGGTCACAGACAGAGAGAGGAGGTGAAAACTGTGGGCAATAACTTTATTATGATTTTATGCAGAAAGGAAGAGTAAGCAGGTTTGGGATTGGATATTCTGAATAATTTCAGTAGACTAAGAGGCATAGACTGTAGTTGTCTGGTACGTGGCCCTGGGAGATTAGGGTGAGTGGAAGGTGGCCTGGAGTGTATAAGGGCCTGAAAAAAGAAGCAGTAGGGGTAAAAGCTCTGAATTTTTTGGTTTGGATATTAAAATCATGCTCAGAGCAATCTGCTTATCATCTAGGAATGACCTACCCCTGGGAGAAAGGCAGTCCCTCCAGAGTCAACAAGACCCCAGATGTCAAACATCAGAATATAGGAAATAAAAGGTAAGGTTAATACATTCTTCCTGGGAGTGGAGAACTTGTGGGTTTAGTCTTCACTTGGCCCAACAGTTGAAACTCTGAAAGTCCAGTGGAAGCCTGTGGGATGTAATGGGCATCAGCTTGTGGGTGGGCCCTTAAACGCTCACAGTCCTGAGAGAATAGTTCGTGTCTACTTTCCAACCAGGCTGCAATCTTCCTCGCTCTGACTCCTGCACTCATGGGCTCTTTGCTCACCTCTGCAAAGTGGGAGATGTGTGCATGGGGAAGGGGTCCAGGCAAAGTCTGCCATGCAGGAATACTTCTGCCTACATTTCCCAAATCTCTCACTCCTACTATGGCTCCTTGAAGTCCCCTCTATTATGCTTTCTTTACCTCTCTAACTCCTTTCCTTCACATACACCTTTTTTGTAACACACACACACACACACACACACACACACACACACACACACACACACACTGATACTCGATAAAAATCTTACATTAAATGAGACAACATATTTGAAGATGCACATAAAATATAGCAGATGCTCACTAATTGCTATTTTTCTTTTTTTCTTCATTTAGTTATTCATTCACTCATAAATTCATTTATGCATTCAATAAATATTCATTAAGTACCTACTATACCAGATTGTGCCAGGCACTGAATATATAAAGATAAACAAGACAAAATCCTGACCGTCATTTTTACTGTCCACTGGGGAGGCAGACAATTAAAAGATGATTTTATTATTTCATAAGAAGTGCTTGCACAGGGAGGTCTTGGGAGAATAGAGAGTAGCAATGCCCAAGAGTGGAGCAGAACAAGGTTAGTGAATAGCTTCTTGGAGGAGGTTCATATTGAGTTCTTACAAATCCATGTTCTTTCTGTCTTCTTCCTTTTTTAATTTTTTTCCTTTTTAATTTTTTTCTCTTTCTTTCTTTCCTTCTTTCTTTCCTTCTCTCTCTCTCTCTCTCTCTTCCTTCCTTCCTTCCTTCCTTCCTTCTTTCCTTCCTTCCTTCTTTCCTTCCCTCCTTCCTTCCTTCCTTCCTTCCTTCCTTCCTTCCTTCCTTCCTTCCTTCCTTCCTTCCTTTTTTTTGGTAGTAAAAAGGAGTTGGAGGAAGAGACTTCCAAGCAGAGGGAATGGCATAGTCAAAGGCTAGAGGTGACAGAGAGCTTTGTGTGGTTCAAGGATTTATAGGTAATTTAGTGAACTTTCAGGATTCCAGATGGCTGAGTCAGATGGGACTGGCAAATCAGGAAATCAAGGGCCTGATCTAGGAGTTGGGGAATCTATGTTTAATAGCAGGGAGATCCATTTTAACTGAAGAAGTAATATGGTCAGTTTTGTATTTTAGAGCAATTACCCTAGTAGCAGTATGGAGAACCAGTTAGAACTGGGCAAGATTAGAAGCAGGATGTTGTCAGTAGTCACCCATGAAATACTTCTGGTCCTCTTTCCTGGCATATTGTAGGTTTCTTTTTTCTGTTGAAGTTAGATGTGGCCAAGGGACATGCTTTGGGAAATAAAAGTAATGTCAATTCTGCGTGGAAGTTTTAAGTGCCATATTGCTATTTGTCACACTTATTCTTTCCTTTGTTCCCAGTAACTAGCAACGTTGAAGATAGTGGTTGTTCTGTCAGTCTGCATACTGGAGTGAGAATGACATGGATGAGCCACCTGGAAGGATGGCAATGGCCATATATCACCAGAAGGAGATAAGCCTGTACTGTTTAAATCACTGACAGATTGCTATTGTTCTTGCAGTATCAATACTCTATCTTGACTGATACACTAGTGATGAGGCAGTTACAATAAAAGTGTGTCAAATTCAGTACTCAAGTAAGGTAGGAGCAATGGGGATAAAGAGAAAAAGAGAGATGTGATACTGTTAAGATAAATCTATGGGATGTGGTGATTAGAATGCCAAATAAGTAGGTTCAGGTGGAGATGAAGATTAGAGAAGCACCATGAGATAAGCATCATTCTTCCTTTATGATTTTTTAAGTTTTTATATTCAAATACAATTGACATGCAATATTATTTTACATTAGTTTCAGCTGTACAGTATAGTGGTTAGACATTTATGTAATTTATGAAGTGATCCCCCCAATTAGCTTAGAACCCACCTGGCAACATAGGTAGTTATAACAACATTATTGACTATATTCCCTATGCCGTATTTTACATCCCCATTACTGCTTTGTAGCTGCTAATTTGTACTTCTCAATCTCTTCAACTTTTTCAATAAGCCCCCCAACCCCACTCCCACATGGCAATCATCAGTTTATTCTCTGTAACTATGAATCTGTTTCTGTTTTGTTTGTTTATTTTTATTTATTTCACGTGTAAGTGAAATCATACAACTCTTGTCTTTCTCTCTCTGACTTAATTCCCTTAGCATAATACCCTCTAGTTCTATTCATGTTGTCTCAAGATAAACACCATTTTTGAGCTTCTTGTCTCAAGATTCTCTGCTCTCCTCCCATGAAGCAGGCATTGGCATGAAGATGGTGTAGGCTACTGAGGGAAGAGGATAATGAAAAGAGGAAAAAGAAGACAATGATTCAATCCTAAGCAGATTTTCTTTCTATTCTTTCTTAATTCTCTGTTCCACACATATGAGGATCCAAGAAGGTAATGTGTATAGATAAAGGTTGAAAAAAGAATAGGAGTTCACAGGGGTTAGGTCTTGTACTGCTCCTCCTTTTCCTCCTTTCTAGGCCCTTCCTCTGTCTATACTGCACTCTAACATTTTGTCACTTATAACCTAATTTAATTTTTGTGCTTAGCCATTAAGATGTTGGTCAGAATCCCACATCCTTTCGGAAGATGGATTCAGGTCAGTTGTTATCCACTGTGTTGCAGCTGGAGAACAGACCCATGACTCTTAATGGTCACCATATATGTATAAGAGGGTGACCACAATGAGGCGAGAGAAGCAGGTACCCAAAGTCTTTTTCCATGCTATGTCAGAGTTAATCCTCAGCACTGCCAGGAAATGGCACTGTAAGAGATAAGAATGAAGGTGAATGGCATGACCAGGAAGATGACACTGAACATACATAACTAACTGGATCTCATTAAAGGTGATGTCTCCTCCATAAGAGAGGCAAATTAAAGAAGAGACTTCATATACAAAGTTACCTGCCAGTAGGGGCAGAAGGACAGGCAGAAAGTTTGGAATTTTGTTTGGATCAGACCCATTACCAAGGCCACAGCCAACAACTGCTAGCACACGCAAAGGTGGATGATAGTGGCATAGTGGAGGGGCTGGCAGACAGCCACAAGCAGTCAAAGGACACCGCTGTCAGGAGGATGTACTCAGTGGACCCCAGGAAGAGGAAAGTGAAGAGTTAAACAGAGCAGCCCAGGAAGCCGATGGTCTTCTTTGGGCCCCAGAGGTTTACCAGCATCTGGGGGACACAGCTTGTGGTGAAGCAGAGGTCCAAGAAGGAGAGATTGGAGAGGAAAAAGTACATTGGTGAGTGGAGCCTGGGGCTTAGCACAGACAGCAGGATGACGAGTGTGTTTCCCACCAGAGTCAGGAAGTAAGAAATTAAGACAACCACAAAGAGGATTCTTTCCAGTCTTGGATGTGCAGAGAAGCCCAGAAGGAGGAAGCCTCCTGGAGAGCTTTGGTTCACCATGACCCATTCCTGTCCAGACCCAGAGGGATGAGAACCATCGGACCAGCGCATTCTAACCCGTCTTATGAAAACTCACCCTAGGTACTTGGCAAGTCATACCAGGAGTACATTTTTTTTCCCCTTCCTCTCACTCAGCCTCTCTTTCCCAGGTACATCACAACTCAGAAGCTTCTCTCTTCCCCTGTTCCTCTTGGTCAAATGTTGTCTAGTGGGAGTGAAGAAACCATAAATGTGATGGAAAACAGATGAGTCTTCCATTGGTAACTCAGACTTATGTATTGAATAAGGGAGGTTGATGTAAAACAGGGATTCATTAATTAGTGAAGGGAAGCAGAGTTTGCCATCCCAAAATATGCCTTTTGGGATATTGATTATTTTAAGCTGGTTGTTTTTAATAATCAAAAGACTTAGAAAAACCTTTGACCTACCCACTAACTGCCTAAAAAAAATTCAGATAGAGTACCTGTTTCAGTAAGGGAGATACCATCCTAGATAACCGTAAGTTAATATGAATTAGAATGTGATGGACAGGAAGGAACCTAGCAAGGCTCATTTTTCTAAGTCCTCTTTGTGTCCCATTGGTGACCCAGCTAACATTTATTTACCAAATATTTACTTTTGTATCTCCATTTGAATAGCCTTACTGCCTTTTGAAGCCTCAAACCACAATCTCCCCATTTTCCTTAGCTCAAGATGGCATATGAGTCTTAACTGCCCACGTGTCCTCAGGTCTCATATTCCTATGGCATCCCTGTAGGTACATATGAATTAAATTTGGACATTTTCTCCAGTTAGAAAAGTTGGTTATTTCTGAATAGATAAGAGACCAGAAACAGACTGAATTGGACAAGGAAAGTTGTAGCAAGTATGGAAAAAGGAATCCTGAAAGAGAAATTTTACATGTGGTAAAGCTGAATAAGATTGTAATAAATTTACTTAAGTGAATTTAAGTATCAAAAATAAGGTGATGCAGAATTAGAGTTTGGTTCTCTGTTTTAAAAAGGCAGTTTTCTTGTACTATTGATCTACGCCTGATCGAGTCTTACAAAAAGTTTTTTTTTTGCCTAGAAAGCAAAAATTCTGTTTTATTAAAATAATTTTCTGTGTTTTATGTTGTCTTAATCATGTTCTTATTACTTAAGAAACTGAATCTTCTCAATAATGAAAACTAAACTTTTGCTAAAAATTATGTAACTTTCTGTATTTGTTTTCTAATTCTTTTATTGTCACTTTGGTTAAATGGATAATTAAGTATTGTTTCATAATGATATGTGATCTTTTTAGTGTAATATCTAAACTTTTTGATATGTTTGACAAACTCCTGAATTCAAATTTCATTTTTTATTTTAAATAATTTTTAAAAAGATTTTCATTAAAATATAGCTAACGTACAATATTATATTAGCTTCAGGTGTATGCTACAGTTATTAAACATTTATATACCTAAAGAAGTGATAACCATAATAAATCCAGAAACCATCTGACACTGTACAATACTAACAATATTGTTGACTATATTCCCTACGTTGTACATTACATCCTCATGACTTATTTGTTGTATACCTGAAAAGTTGAACCTCTTATTCTCCTTTGCTCCCTTTCTTATACTTTTCAATAACATTTGACAATTACATTTGACATTTTTTATTTTGTCTTTTAGATTCTACATGTAAGTGGAAATCATCTAGTATTTGTTTTTCCTTGTCTGACTTATTCCATTCAGCACAATACACTCTAGGTCCATCCATGTTGTTGCTGATGGCAAGATTTCATTCTTTTTTATGGCCGAGTAAAATTGCAATATATGTATGTATGTGTATATATATGTGTATATGTATATGTGTGTGTGTGTGTGTATCACTTCTTTATATATTCATCTGTTGAACGAATGTGCAGGTAACCTTCATATCTTGGCTATTGTAAATAATATTGCAATGAACATATGGATTCACATGTCCCTTCAAGGTGTTGTTTTGGATTTCTTCAGATAAATATCCAGAAGTGGAATTACTGGGTCATTATTTGTATCTTCTTATGGCCTTTGTTTTAAAGTCCATTTTGTCTGGGAAAAGTATTGCTACTCCAGATTTTTTTTTTTTCATTTTCATTTTTATGAAATATCTTTTCCCATCCCTTAATTTCAATTTGTCCGTGTCTTGATCTGAAGTGAGACTCTCATAGGCAGCATATGTAAGGGTCTTTCTTTCTTATCCATTCAGCCACACTGTCTTTTGATTGGAGTGTCTAATTCATTTAAATATAAATTAATTGTTGATAGATATGTAGTTGTTGCCATTTTATTATTCATATTCTTACCTCCTCCCCTTTTTGTTAAAGAAGGCCCTTTGACATTTCCTGTAATACTGGTTTGGTGGTAATGAACTCCTTTGGCTTTTTCTTGTCTGGAAAGCTCTTTATCTGTCCTTTGATTCTAAATGATAGCTTTGCTGGATAGAGTAGTCTTGGTTGTAGATCCTTGCTTTTCATCACTTTGAATATTTTGTGCCAATCCCTTCTGGCCTACAAAGTTTCTGTTGAGAAATCAGTTGACAGTCTTACGTAGGTAACTGCTTTTCTCTTGTTACTTTTAAGATTGTTCTCTCTGCCTTCAAGCTTTGACATTTGAATTATGATATGTCTTGGTGAGGACCTCTTTGGATTCATCTTGTTTGGGACTCTCTGAGCTTCCTGGGCTTGTACGCCTATTTCCTTTGCTAGGTTAGAAAAGTTTTCTGACATTATTTCTTCAAATAGGTTTTCATTTTTCTGCTTTTGCTCTTTTCTTTCTGTTATCACCATGATGCGAATGTTGGTATGCTTGATGTCCCAAAGGCCCCTTAAAATATCCTCATTCTTTTTTTTTTTATGTTCTTTATTCTTGTTGCTGTTCTGATTGCATGACTTCTGCTACTCTATCTTTCAAATCACTGTTTCAGTCTTGTGCTTCACCTGATCTACTGGGGATTCCCTCTAATGTATTCTTTTTTTTTTTTTTTAATAAATTAATTATTTATTTTAATTAGTTTCAAATATTTAGTACATTGCTTAGACATTTATATAGTTTATAAAATGATCCCTCTAATTGCTCGTTCTCTCCTCAGGTTTTCTACCTAGCCAATATATTAATGCTAACTGCATTCTCTATGATGTGCACCCCATTCATGTGACCATCTATCAACTACTATTTTCTGTTTCTTTAATCCTTCACCCTACTCTCCAAGTCCAACTCCCCCTCTAATGTATTCTTTATTTCAGTTATTTATTCTTCATTTCTCATGGGTTCCTTTTTATGTATTTTTTTTAATCTCCTGGTTTATGTTTTCTCTCTCTGCGTTGAAGTTCTCATTGAGATCATTGAGTCTTCTAACCAGTGATCTGAACTGTGCATCTTATAGATTTCTAGTCTCCATTTTGTTTAGCTATTTTTTTGAACTTTTGTTTCTTTTTTTATTTCTTTTTTTCATTTGAGACATGATTCTTAGCCATCTTGTTTCGGCTGACTCCCTCTGTTTGCTTCTATGTGTTAGGTAGAGCTGCTACATCTCCTGGTCTTAGTAGAGTGGCCTTAGGTACTAGGCGTCCTATGGGGCCCAGTATCAAGTTTCCTGGTCATCTTCTCCACGTGTATTTCTCATGTGGGTTGTGTGTGCACTCCTGTTATAGTTGAGCCTTGATTGCTGTTAGCATGTCAATGGGAAGAATTGACCCTCAGTCTGATTGGTTGTGAGGACTGGCTGTGAGTACAGTAAAGGATTTGTTGTGCAGCGGTTGTCCTATGGAGCAGGATTTGCGTTAGCAGGGCTCTCATGCCTTCTGAGTCTGCCCTTTGGGTGTGTCATTTGTTGAGGCGGTGAGTGGTGCTCTTTAGTGATTTAAAGCTGGCCACCAGGTGTGTTGGTTCTGGGGCCCCATTGGGAGGGGTTCTAGCTCAGGCTAAAGTCAGACACTGTGTGTGCCCTGCCGGGGGCCACTTGTATGAGCTACAAGAGGATCTGCAGATGGTTGTTACTTTTGCTGGGCTTGGAGTTGTCTGAGAGAGGCTAAGCTATAAACTGAGGCCAGCTGCAGCTGGTGCTGGGCTTGGGGCTGCTTAGAAAAATGCACATGGCATGCTGAGGCCAGATGATGTTCGTCTGGGGTTTGTGAACCTTTCAGAGCTTTCGGAAAAGTCCACGGCATGAGGCAAGACAAGCTGTTTGTATGGAAAAACCACTGGCAGCAGCTTGGGTGGGTCTGCAAGTTGGGTGTGGAGGGGGCGAGGGCACGTCTCAGAGAATCAACAGGGCAAATGAACAGTGTTAGCTAGGCTGATGGAGACTCAGATATAGGTAGTGTGAGGACTCAGCAAAGGAACAATGGGAGGGCTCAGCAAAGGAACAATGGGTTGTGCCAGCAGTTCTGTCTGAGAGATAGCTGCCCTTGTAGCCATTGCCCTGAAGCCAGACAATTAAGTTCCTCCCTGTACATCCTTGACACCTTTCTAGCTGCTTCCCCAGCACCGGGGCTCAGAGCAAGTGAGTTCATTAGCAAGGAAGTTAGTGTGCAGGCCCTGTAAGAGAAGTGCCTGGGATTCCTACAACCCTCCTGCACCCCTCCTTCTCACTTAGTCACAATCTCTGCTGGTTTTTATAGTTCAAAGTTGTGGGGACTTCTCTTCCCCACAGTGGAACCCTGGGCTGGGGAGTCTGGTATGTGGTTGAAACCCCTCGCCCCTGAGGGGGCACGCCACAGCTGAGAATTCCTTCCTGATTTTTACCGGTCCACACATGGATGTGAAACTGGCCCAGACTATGTCTTCGCACCTGCTATCAGTCTCCACGTGGCTTCTTCTGTATATACTTAGTTATAAAACTTGTGCTCATCTAGATTTCAGGTGATTCTCAATGATGGTTATTCTGTAGTTTATCTATAATTTTGAGGTGGTCATGAGAGGCGGCCAGCACAGCATCTACCTACTCTGCCATCTTAACCAGAAGCTCCTCACATATCTTTTCAAATCAGTGTTTTGGATTTCTTTGGATAAATAACCAGAAGTGAAATTGCAAGTTATATGGTAGTTCCAGATATTTTTTGAGGAACCTCCATACTGTTATACACAGTGGCTGCACGAGTTGACAATCCCACCAACAGTGCATGAGGGTTCCACTCTTTCCACGTCCTTGCCAACACTTGTTTACTTATTTATAGTGTGAGGTGATATCTCATCGTGGTTTTCATTTGCTTTTCCCTGATGATTAGTTATGTTAGGCACCTTTTTATATGTATTCTTTGGAGAAATGTCTGTTCAGGTCCTCTACCCATTTTTTAAATTGAATTGTTTTTTTCTTTTTCTTTTTCTTTTTCTTTTTCTTTTTCTTTCTTTTTCTTTTTCTTTTTCTTTTTCTTTTCTTTTCTTTTCTTTTTCTTTTTTTGGATGGTAAGTTGTATGAATTCCTTATATATTTTGGATATTAACCCTTTATCAGATGTATCGTTGGTAAATACCTTCTCCCATTCATCAGCTTCTTTTTTCACTTTGTTGGTGGTTTCTTTCGCTAGCAAAACCTTTTAGTTTGATACAGACCCATTTGTTTATTTTTTTCTTTTTTCCCTTGCCTAAGAAGACATTTTAAAAAATATGCTAAAAGCAACATCAAAGAGCTTACTGCCTGGGTTTTCTTCTAGAAGTTTCATGGATTCAGGTGTTATATTTAGATTTTTAATTCATTTTGAGTTTATTCTTGTACATGGTATAAGAAGGTGGTCTAGTGTTAATTTTTTTACATATATCTGGCCGTTTTTTCCCAAAACCATTTATTAAAGACTTGTTTTACCCCCATTTTATATTTGTGCCTCCTTTGTCATAAATTAATTGACCAGACAGGCATAGACCTATGGTCTATGCTGTTTTAATTGCTGAAGCATTGTAGTATAGTTTGATGTCAGATTATGTGACCTCCAGCTTCGTTCTTTCTCAAAAGTGCTTTGGCTATTCAGGGTCTTTTGCAGTTCCATATAAATTTTAGAATTATTTGTTCTAGTTCTGTGAAAAATGCCCTTGGTATCTTGATAGTGATTGCACTAAATCCGTGGATTGCTGTTAGTAGCATGGACATTTCAATGACGTTAGTTTTTCCTATCCATGAGCACGATATATTATTTCATTTATTTGTTGCTTCTTCAAGTTTTTAATTTAATGTCTAATAGATTTTCAAGTATAGGTTGGTGTATAAAGTGCTACCAATTTCTGAATATTAATTTTGTATCCTGCTGCTTTACTGTATTTATTAGTTTTAACAGGGGTTTCTCTTTTGGTGGAATCTTTAGAGTTCTCT
The DNA here is from genome assembly GCA_030015415.1 of Cynopterus sphinx. Lineage (NCBI taxonomy): Eukaryota > Metazoa > Chordata > Mammalia > Chiroptera > Pteropodidae > Cynopterus > Cynopterus sphinx. Next base: position 36,301,751 of record CM057386.1, read on the forward strand.
ATGTATACTATGATGTCATTTGCAATTAATTACAGTTTTACCTCTTCCTTTCTAATTTGGATGTGTTTTATTTCTTTTTCTTGTCTGATTGCTGTGGCTAAGACTTCCAATACTATGTTGAATAACAATGATGAAGGTGAACACTCTTGTGTTGATCATGATCATAAAGGTAAAGATTTTAGCTTTTCACTATTGAATGTGATATTAGGTGTGAGGTTTCTCATATATGGCCTTTGTTATATTGAGACATGTTTCCTCTATTCCCACTTTCCTGAAAGTTTTTATCATAAAAAGAATTTGGATTTTGTCAAATTATTTTTCTGCATTTGTTGATATTATCATATAATTCTATACTTTATTTTGTTTATGTGGTATGTTATGTCAATTGATTTGTAGATATTGAACTAAATGTGCCTCCTCAGGAGTAAATACCACTTGATCATGGTTTATAATGTTTTAATGTCTTGCTGAGCTCATCTTACTAATATTTTGTTGAGGTTTTTTTTATCTATGTCTATCAGGGTTCCCGGTCTATAATTGTTTTTTCTTGTTGTTGTTGTGTAGTGTATTCATCTGGTTTTCATATTAGGGTAATGCTGATCTTGTAAAACGAGTTTGAGAGCCTTCAATACTCTTCATTATTTTGGAATAGATTCAGCAGTTTGAAAAGGTTAGGTATTAATTCCTCCTTGAATATTTGGTAAGATTCACCTGTGAAGCTATCTGGTCCAGGGCTTCTGTCTGTTGGAATGTTTTTGATTACTGATTGGATTTTATTAGTTGTTCAGATTTTCTTTTTTTTTTTCCCCCTCTCTCTCTGATTCAGTCTTGGAAGTTTGTCTGTTTTTATAAATGTATCTATATCTCCTAGGTTGTCCTATTTGTTGGACTATAATTGTTCGTATTATTTTCTGATAATCATTTTTATTTCTGTTCTGTCAGTTGTCACTTCTCTTTAACTTTCAATTTACTTCTTTGGGTCCTCTCTTTTCTTGATGAGCCTGGCTAAAGTTTATCAATTTTGTTTACCCTTTCAAAGAACCACTACCTGGTTATGTTAATGTTTTCTATTGTCTTTTAGTGTGTTTTATTTATTATCATTCTGACGTTTGTTATTTTCTTCCTTCTGCTCACTTTAGACTTTGATTATTCTTTGTTTTTGAGATCCTTTATGTATTGGGTCACATTGTTCGTTTGAGATTTTTGTTTGTTTCTCGAGGGAGCCCTGTATTGCTATGAATTTCCCTCCTAGAATTGCTTTGGGTGTATTTTATAGATTTGGGGGTCATTGTGTTTTCATTTTTATTTGTAATTATAACCATTCTTTATTCCTATTTTTGATACATGGTTTTGCTTCTGGAAGAAGTCCCTCCAATATTTCCTGTAATACTAGCTTAGCGGTGATGAATTCCTTTAGCTTCTATTTGTCTGGGAAGCTCTTTATCGGTCGTTTGACCCTAAATGATAGCTTTGCTGGATAAAGTATTCTTGGTTGTAGATCCTGAGTTTCCATCACGTTGAAAATTTTCTGCCAAGCCCTTCTGTCCTGCAATTTTCTTTTGAAAAGTCAGCTGCCAGTCTTATTGGTGCTTCTTTGTAGGTAACTAACTGTTTTTAAGATTGTCTCTTTGTATTTAACCTTTGGCATTTGAATTATGGTGTGTCTTGGTGTGGGCCTCTATGGGCTCCTGTATCCTGGGACTCTGCGTTTCCTGGGGTTGTATGTCTATTATTTCCTTCACCAGGTGAGGGAAGTTTTCTATCATTATTTCTTCAGGTAGCTCTTCAACATATTTTTACATTTCACATAGTGTCCCATATGCTCCTTAATTATTATTATAGTCTTGCTTTCTTTTTTCTTGCCATTGTGACCGAGCGTCCTTGTCTCCCCCCTCTTCTACATCAGTGATTTGATCCTCCTCTTTATCCACTTGGTTAGTTCTCTCTAATATACACTTCATCTCAGATAACATGTTCTTCATTTCTGACTGGTTCCCTTTTATAATTTCCACTTTCTTTCTAATATTTTTATCTCTTTGTTAAAGTTCTCACTGAGTTCTTCTACTCTTTCCCTAAGTTCATTGAGCATCTTTATAACCAGTGTATTGAACTCTGCCTCTGTTAGGTGGCTTGACTCCATTATTCCTGGTTCTCTGTTCTGTTCTCTCATATGGCTTCTGCTTCTTTCCCTTCCCATTTTGGCTGCCTTTCCGTATCTGTTTCTATGTACTCTGCAAAGCTCCTAAGTCTCCCAGTCTTATTAGTATGGCTTTGTGTAGTAAGTGTCCAGTGGCACAGTTCTGAGAGGGGTTCAGCATCAGGCCACATTTCACCCATCTGGGGCTACCTGTTAAGATTCAGCAAGCAATCCACTGATGCTCTGCTTATAGTTGCCTCAAGAGGCCATGCAGAAACCGAGGCCAACTGCCATCAGTGTGAGTCTTAGTGCTGCTCAGCAAGGAGCACCTGACTCACTGAGGACACAGCTGGATGTGGCTTGGGTGGGGCTGTGATTTGGGAGAGGCAGAGTTTCAGGGACTCCTCTGGGCAGAGCGACCTCTGTTATCCAGTTTAATGATGTCTCAGCTTTGGCGGTGCTGTGTCCAGCTAGGAGGTAGGAGGGCTCAACAGAGGAGCAGAGAATACCTCTTGCACTTCTGCCGGGGAGAGATCCTCACCAGTGTCGCCTTGGTGCCCCCCATGCAGCCGAATGGGCGCTGGTGCTCAGAGCCAGCAGGTCTGTCACTGGGAAAGTCCACTAGCGGACACGATTCCTTTAAGAGGTGTCTGCAGCTGCCAGCTGCCACTATCACAGTCTCTGTCCCACTCAGCCGCTGGGGACTGGGCAACCTTGCGTCCTCACCCTATCCTACTTCCTCCTGTTGCAGGGTGATTTCTCATTTCTCTCCCTAGTTGCAGTGATTCTGTTTATCTTGATCCCGGGTCACTTTCCTTGCTGTTTTTCTGTGTTTCTCTCACGACTTTGATGTGGTCACAAGAGGGGTGAACAAAGCCTCTATCATCTAAGCCATTTCCCCCACTCCCCTAGTTTTGCTTGTTTTTAAAAGTTATAAACAGTAGCATACTTTGTGTAGTCTTCTTGGTCTTTTTTTTTTTTTCTTTTCCCACTCAGTGTTTTTTCTAGCATACGGATCCATATTGTTGCTCACAGGTGTAATCCATCCATGTTCACTGCTAGTTAGTTATGTATTTCCCTAATACTAAAGCGTATTTGGATTGTTTGAGTTTGGCATGTCCATTTGACTTTGGCTGGTTTTCTGAATTTGTTAGAGGGGCAAATGAAAACAGATCTTTTTGCTTCTAAGATAATTTATTGTGATACAGAAGGGAAGAAAAGATTGACACTCTGTTAAGAAGCAAGAAAGAGGTCAGGTCCTAGAAAGAAATTTCACCTATGGTCAGAAAAGGGCACCAAGATGTCTGGGACAATCTTCACCCTGTCTTTAAGCTAGAAGGGAATTTCAAATAGGAAAGAGAGAGAGGAAAGAGAGATCAGAGTCCGATTTGCCATTTTATTACTTGAAAGGATACTGTTTCTCAGAATCCAGGTTCTCTCTAGGCAGGGAATCTCCTGAATTAGTTTTTCTGGAAGGATCCCATGCTTGCCCTGAAAGTAACTCTATGCTGGAAATCCCCAGGTCCAGTGGGCGGTTCCCCTCTTGCCATGTGGAGTTGCATTGCATTGGCATCTTTTAACACTCACGGTCCTGGGATAACAGGTCTCATCTACTTTGCAGCAGGCTGTGATCTTCTTCCAGGCTCTGACTCCTGTACTCACAGGCTCTTTGCTCACCTCTGCCAAGTAGGGAAGTGTAAGGTGGTCCAGGCAGGGTGTGTCACCTGGGGATACTCCTGCCTACACATAGGACCCCAGACTCTTCTTGCTCTCACTTGTTCCAAGTCTCCTTGCATCCTCTGCTTTCCTTTATCTTTTCATATTCCTTCCTCCAACTTGTACCTTTCAGTACAAAAAAGGCACTCGTGTGCATGCACTCCCCCTTTTCTTTCCAATGAATCATATGATAAGAAGGAGACAAGGACTGTAGAAATCGTGATTTGCATTAGAACACTTCTTACCACCTACTACTAATATGACTGTGGGTGAGTTAGCATCTTGCTTAGCAAGGAGGATACTAATACTTACAATAGAATGCTAAAACAGTCAATAAGGTAACATTTAGTAATATCTTGTGCAATTCTCGAAACATAATGAATACTAAATATTTTCAAGTTTTACTCACTTATTCAGTTATTTGTTCATTACTTCATTCTTTTAGTAAATATTTACTGTGCTAAACAGCTAACCTGGGAAGTAATGAAGATACTAGTTAGTGGAGACACAGTCATGACCCTGAAGATTTCTACTCTTTACTGGGGACGAAGGACAAGAAAGCAGATAATCCTATTGCTGGAGAAATGTGCTCTAAGAGGCTTGCAGAGAGAGTATGAAAAGACAAAAGGTGGGCACCTAACCCAGAATCAGAAAGAGAGTTAGGGAATGCTTCCTGGATGAGATGCTGCTTACATTGCACATTCTTATAAATTTATGGCATTCGGGGTAAGGTTGGAGGGAAAGGCATGCTCAATGACCTGGTGGCAGAGAGCTTGGTATGTTCAAAGATATGCAGGGAATTCAGATAACCATGCATGGAATCAGCTAGACATACAGATCTGCAGATAAAATTTGAAATGTGAAAGCAGTTTATTTAAGTCAGAGCTTGTACAGCTTTTACTTTCTGTTTTTCAGCCTACCCCACCCCCCATTCCTATTCTGCTGCAGGGCTTTCTCTTTCCTTATCATCCTTGCCCTGAGCTGACATTTCCTACCTCGCCACTGGTCCTGTTTCAGAATTTCCAAATCCTATTGCACAGTAGATGGAGAATAGCACTTTTCTACTTTGCAACAGCCAAAGGTCACAATCTTGCTTTCTAAATGCAGGGGACAGTAGAAACCTGGAGTGATATCTGAAAGGAGAATAGCAGGAATGAAGGTTTCCTGCCTATTTCATTAGGAACCCTTCCTGCTTCGTACTCATCTTATGTGTTTAAAGACATATGCCAAACTCCACAAGATACATTTAAATAATATAATCAGTTTTTCCAATTTTATCAACTGACTATCTAATAAGAGCTTCAAATGGAAGAGCATGGTTCATGTTAAGCTGTTTAGAATATTGGCATGAGCTCTTGGGTTCCATTACTCTATGCAGGCACTCTGTCGGTGAGTGAAGGCACAGTAAATGGCCAGTGAAAACACAGTAAATAAAGATGATAACTTGGCATTTGTGCAGGCTTTTTACTTTAAAAAAATCTGGAGCATGATGCTTTTGATGATGCCTTTTTAAAAAATGGGTTGTGTGGCAATGTCCTGAGAGTTTGGGATAGGACAGTGATTAATTTGGAATGCTAAGAAGATCAGAGTGATTGAGTAAATTCCCTGCACTCTTTTTTTTTGGGGGGGGGGGGTGAGGATCCCATTCCAGATCTCAAGAGCCAAGGAGTGAGTGGCATATCTTAGATCACAACTGTGAGGAGTGTCCAGGAGTAAAGGCGAGTAAATAAAGGTACTATGGTGTGAGAGTGAATGTGTGATACTTCTGGCGTGTGGAAGGTGGGGGTCAGCATTTGATTGTTGTCTTTGGATTGTTCTCAAGTGGAGGATTTGGTTTGCAGGTTCTGGGACAGGATAGGAAGAATGTTATGTTAGAGAGCTCAAGACCCAGAAACCTAAAGGTCTTTGTAAAAGACATTTTAAATACTTTTCTGAGCCTGGAAGAAACTAACGAAGTCTCTCCAATCATCATCATCTCATTTTATAGACCAGATCTCCAATATCTAAGGAGGTGAATAGATTTGCTCGAGTGTATGTAGCACGTGACAACCCCCAGGACTGAGTCAGGTTTATTTATCCTATGTCTTCTCAAGGCATGCTTTACACATCCTGCCAGGAGAGTGTGAACAGGTCGCTCATGGTCCCATGACTCCACACCAACTCTGACTGTCCTTTCCTGGGTGAACTTGCTCTCCGGAAGGCCCCTGACTGATTTCGGGGGCTCTTAAAAGCAGCAGGAGAAGACCACCAAGTATTAAAAGTCTTTAAGCCACGAGGGCCCAGGGCTGCAGGCTGGACAGTCATAAGTCAGAACTGGGTGTGGTGGGTCAGGGAAACCATCCATGTTTGGAAAAGGAGGTAAAAGAAATTGGCCAATCAAGTGACTGATCAGGAATTATTTTTTGTTTGTCAACTCACCCCAGCAAAAGTGAAAGAAAATTCATGAGGCCATGCAAGAACAAAGGGCACTGGAAAGCTAGACAAACAAGCAGGGGATTTCCAGTTCAGGGTATTTCCGAGCTGCTTGTATATAATCTAGGCGCAAGGTCCTTTTTCTCAATCTTCTGTTTTCCTGGTCTCTGGGTTCTGCTGCACCCTTGGTTGCAGAGATGGCTTCCTGCCTCTGTGTAAGTTGCGATTTGATCATGGAGATAGGGAAAGGGAATGGGTGAGGGACAGTGCTCAGAAAGTTGAGGGTGGCTTGAAAGGCTTATTAAAGGGGCACTAAAATCTCCAGAACGGAAAGGAATGTTCTGTGAAGAGAAGCTAGTCATTTGGCTCCTGAGCTCTCTTTTGTGTCAGACTGGCTGGCTGTTGTTCGGGATATAAGGTAGGAAGTGAGGGTAGGCTTGGTGCTCAACAGGGCTGGCAAGGTTTGAAACTGTGGAAATATTATCTTGAGCATTTTTTCCCTTATCCCGTTTAGGGGTCCAGGACTCTTAAATTTACGCTTTCTTCTCTTCCCCAAAGAGAGGTTCACAAAACTAATTTATCCTAAGGTGTTAATGATACTTAACCTTATGTAAGAATATTTGCACCATGAAGAGAATCTGGATTGAAAGTAATGCTTCTTACAGTAGTGACAATCCAGTGAAGAAATGTCTGTGACATCTAAAGTGGGAAGCTATGTTTGAATGGAGCATGAGGAAGGCCCTTGCAGGCTTTCAAGTGACAACATTGGGGTTAGCTTCCTCATTTGCACATTACTTAAATATGACTTAGAATTAGCCCCTACTTTCTGTAAGTGAGGCCATGTCTTAGTTAAAGGACAAAATCATATTCTACAGATAAAAAAAAATACAGAAAATACAGATGAACAGGTAACATTAAAAATAGTGTCACTATAATATGTGAGTTACTATTATAAAGTAATGAGGCTCTAAAAAAGAAACTAACAGTACAGACAATATGTGTCCTAACCAGTTTCCTTCTAAAACAGTCATGGAGGGCAGCCTGGCGAGTATCCCGTTAGGGTGCCAAATCTTGGAAATGTTTTTGGGGAGTTGTTTTTAGAGTCTAGTGTAAACCTTTGGATGCTTTTTAGTTGTATTTATTTTTTGACATTTGGCAAAATTTATCTGGAGAGGAGGCAGGTAAATATGGTGGGAAATTATGAATGATATTTTTGTGATGAATAAGAGGTATGGTTATATGGAATAAGACTGATTTTCTTGTTTGTGTCATAACCTGCAAATTCAAAAAGAGGAGTTCCAAGAAAGGGAGGGACACAGCTTGTTATAAATGAGCTGAAGGACCAGCTAGGCCGTGAACAGTGAGGGGGTGGGGGGGATTAAGAAGGCAGAACAAGGAGTGTAAAATGGGGTAAGTATTTTTAGTAACTGTCTCTTGGCCTTCATTGTCCAGGTGAATGTCCATTCTGAGGAATGGGAATTAATGACCTTTACTGCTAGCTCAGATGACAGAGTCAAGAAGATCAACGAACATGTCCGGTCTAAGACCAAGGTTCCCGTGCAGGACCAGGTCCTTCAGCTGGGCTCAAAGATCCTAAAGCCCCGGAAAAAGCTATCCTCTTACGGCATTGACAAGGAGACAACCATCCACCTCACCCTGAAGGTGGTGAAGCCCTGTGATGAGGAGCTGCCCTTGTTTCTGGTAGAGTCAGGTGATGAGGGGTGCAGGCATCTCCTCCAGGTGCGAAGATCCAGCTCAGTGACCCAGGTGAAAAAGCTGATCAAGAACAAGACTGCTATAACCCCTGAGAAACAGATTGTGACTTGCAATGGAAAGAGACTGGAAGATGGGAAGATCATGGCAGATTATGGCATCAGAAGGGGCAATTTACTCTTCTTGACATACCACTGCATTGGAGGGTGACCACCCTGAGGATGGGGTGATATCAGGAGCAAAGAGTTTATTTTCTTTTAGCTCTTATCAACCACATCCTTTGATGATTTCCCAAAACTAGTGAGCATGATAAATAGCGAGAATAGATTTGGACTGGGGAGTTAGGCTGCAGAAAGCCAGCTTGCCATTTAATCCTTTCTTGGTTCTCTCGGATTTATAGAAAAATTTCTATTTCCTTTCCTACCCAACTACATAGTAAGTTTTAGGCTGGGATCCATGTTCTACTAATTTCTGTGTTTCCATATCTGTTTAACCTAATGTTTCATTTATCATACCCTGTGATAATTATTGAACCAAACTGAATTTCTACTACTTGTAGAGAACAGTGAAGTGAATTCATTACTCTGACATGATCACAATCTAATTAATAAAGAATTTAGAAATTCAATTAAACTACTTCCCCTCTCATTATTTAAGCTGTTTGATATCAAATGAAGCCTGACACCATGCCTCCACCTTACTCTCTTTCTCTGTTCCATACCCAATTAAAACTGTTTTCATTTCTGGAGATTACGGTGGGCATGGAAACATATTTTCCCTGGGGATCTAGAGATTTTGTGTCTCTAGTGGGGAATTCTTGGGGGCAGATTTCTTCAGAAGGGAATGGATTTTCTGAAATGTGGGGTACTGTGGACCAGTGACTGTGCTGCCTGCCTACGGTCTAGCAGATCTTCTCTAGGTAGGGGGTATCAGTTTGTGTGAAGGGGGTAGGGGTGGGTCTCTGGATTGACCCAAACACTTTGCCCAGGTTCTGGCTAAGAATTCGAGTCCCTTTCTCCATTTTACTTCCTCGATTTACTTTTCTGTCTTACTGTACCTCTCATGTCTCTCTACTGGGCACATGCATGTTTTTCTCACAACCCGAGACATGTCCACCTTCTTCTCCACCAGTCTAGTTCCTTCTTATCTTTAAAACTTGCTCACGAACCACCTCCTTGAAGAAGAGCTTCCAACTTAACCCCACCCAGCACAAACCACAGGGATGGGTGTTCTTCGTTAAACTTACAGATCGAGTGCATGTGGTGGTCACCAGTCACATGGCTAGGTGGTCATTAAATTGGAAGAACTTCCCAATATTGGAGACCGGGGTTCTTTTTTCTGGATGGAAGTCTCCTGTAAGGTAGAGTTTATGATTTCGTTGTCAGTTCAGGAGAATCTTGAGGGCAGACGCCATGGATGGTGTCTTCCAACAGACTAGGAGAGAGAGCTAGCATTACCCATCATGTCACGTCATCTGACCAGCAAATGGACTCTTGACGGTGTGGTTACAGTATCCTGTGAGTTCTTCCCCAAATGATGCTTTCTCTCTTTGTCAGCCTAGGAGAAAGCCCAAGGGCCCTTCCCCCATCCCTAAACCTTTTCATATAGAGGACATATGGGTTTCTCTCAAGCACAGGAACATTTCCTAATGGGAGGAAGGGATTTCCCCCCATCAACCTTGGATTCCCTGAGGACAAATCTTGCAGATTCTCATACAGAAATGAATAACCTGAAGTCTAAAGTGACCAACTTTCCGATGGGCATTCCCATCCTTAGGCCCTGGGCTAAGGATTTCTTCCCTCCCTTACCTACTCACTGGCCAGCCTGCCCTTTCCCGGACTCCCCAGTTAGCCTCCTAGCTGCTCCCCCAACTCCCCCCCCCCACCGCCGCCCCCGCCACTCCCTATTCCTGAGGATGTAGATGAGTGGGTTGAGGGCAGGTGTGACTACGGTGTAGAAAAGCTTCCGGTCGTAGCTCTGCGTGGGTTGCAAGATGGCCCAGTTGTAGAACAGGCAGACGTCTGTCGGGTGGGGATCCACGCGTGTCCACCGCTCTCCTCCGATCCCCCCTCCCCCACGCCTCCGGCTGCGCCGCATGCCCCACACAAGGCGGGCCGCCGGGCCACATGAAGCCAGATGAGCGCGGACGGCACCAGGAGGATGACCAGGAGGGCGGCGAAATCCTGGCGCTCGCTGGGGTTTCAGCCGCGGCCGCCTGGGAGCCACCTGGCAGAGCGAGCCCAGCGGCCGCTGACGCCCCAGAGTTCGTGCGGCCGCGGGGCCCACAGCAGCGGGCCGGGGCGCCGCGTGGGGGCCACGAGGGCAGCCCGGCCCAGAGCACACAGCCACGCGCGACCGCCCCGCGCAACCGCAGTGCCCGCGCTGTGCGGGTCGGCCCGGCCCGCAGCACCACGCTCCAGGTGAAGCCCGCTCCCGCCATGGCCAGGTGGCAGAGGAGGTAGCTAGCTCCTGAGCGTGTGTAGGCTCAGGTCACTCACCGCCATCAGCACAAGCACCGAGCTGCTGGTCAGAGTCAGGAGGTAGCGGAGTACACGGGCGAAGGGGACCAGCTGCAGGGACGGCCTATCAGAGAAGCCCAGCTGCGGGAAGGGCTCCACTCGGCTGTGTTTAGCCTAAAGGAGGAAAACTCCCAGAATGTTTGGAAGGACGAAAGGTAAAGAGGTAACATGATCTCTTATAAGCAAAGGAAAACTCGGGGCATGCGGGGTGGGGTGGGGAAAGGGATGGACGCCCATACGACGCTCACATACAGATTGTAGTCTCATTTACACATCTAAATTCTTAGTTTAGGAATATAGCCAAATATTAGTATACTTTATTTGCTGCATTTACCAGGTTCTATGAAGAAAAGTAGAATCGCCATCTTACAGATGAACAAACTCAGGCTCAGGAAGGAAGACTCAACTATTTCCAAGGCCATAGGTCCTTTGACACTTGTACTCAGGCCTGTCCGATTTTCACATCAGTACTCTTTCAGCTGCTTCACTGGTCCTGGTTGTACTCCTTGGAGCCAAAGTAGAAATCTAATTTTCCTTCCACATGATAGCTCTTCAAGTTTTTGAAGACAAATTTCACTCTGAGCCTCCCTCCCCCTTCTCTGAAACTGTGTAGTGCCTGTAAGTAAGTGCAAAATACCAGGCTTGGTATAACCAACACTTGGGTAGATCAGGACTATCACCTTCTTTGTTTCAATGTAATACAACCCATTACATTGCTGACTATTGAGTTCTAATCTAGGAGCCTCTCTTCCAGGCTGCTTCCAATGTCCATGCTCCTTCTCCTTACATTCTAGTGTGATGATCATGTGTTCCAACCTTTAAATAGAGTCGCCTGGGTGAAGAACGCTAAACTAGAAGTCAGGAGAACTAGGTTCCACCCAGCCTAACTGCCTTTGGCCAGTTATTTGACATGGGAAAGTCACTTCATTTTCCTTCATCTCACTATTGTCTTGTGTAAGAGAAGGAATTTGAACTAGATGACCTCTAAGGTCTCTGTCCTTCCCTCCTAGCTCTAATTTCAACAAATATTTTTCAAACAAATGAAAAAGGGATGCAGAGGCCTTTAACCCTTGAGAGTGATGTTGAATCAAATTTCCTGATGGTACAGAAAAACATAATGGTTTATGTGATGGATAAAAGTCACATACAAATCTGTCTACTGCATGTTTCCTGACGTGTCATTATATAGATAACTTATTTTAAATATCAGCGTAAGTGTTCTTAATTTAAAAATCATAACCCCCTAATTTCTTATTTTTAAGGAAAAAAACTCTCATCCCCCCAACAAAACATTATGTTTATATGGTTCTCTCATTTTATCCCCGTAAGCAGAACAAGTATTACTATAGTGAGTAATAACAAGGGTTTGAGAGTCAGACGGTCATTTTATTGATTCTTCTTTTGCTGTGCAGTAGCTTTTAGTTTGACATAGTTCCACTTGTTAATTTTTGCTTTCGTTGCTTGTGTTTTTGGTGTCACATCCAAAAAAGTCATTACCAAGGCCAATGTCAAGGACCTTTTCCTCTATGGTTTATTCTAGGAGTTTTATGTTTTCAGGTCTTACATTTAAATTCTTAATCCATTTTGAGTTAATTTTTGTGACTGGCATGAGATAGAGGTCAATTACATTTTTCTGCATGAGGAAATTCAGTTTCCCCAGCATCATTTATTGAAGGAACCATCCTTTCCCAATTGAGTATTCTTGACTCGCTTGTCAAAACTTAGTTGATCATATAGCCATGGGTTTATCTGGGCTCTTAATTCTGTTCCATTGGTCTATTTGTTTTTATGCCAGTACCATACTGCTTTGAATACTATAGCTTTGTAATGTAGTTTGAAATCAGAAACTGTGATGCCTCCAGCTTTGTTCTTTCTCAGGATTGCTTTTGGTTATTTGGGGTGTTTTATGATTCCTTATGAGTTCTAGGATTGTTTGTTCTATTTCTGTGACAAATGCCACTGGAATTTTGATAGCGACTGCATTGAATCTGCAGAAGGCTTTGGGTAGTATGCACATTTTAACAATATTAATGCTTCTAATCCATGAAGATGTGGTATCTTTCCATTTATTTCTGTCTTCAACTTTTTTCATCCACGTCTCGACAGTTTTTAGTGTGTAGATCGTTCACTTCCTTGGTTTAATTTCTAAGTATTTTTTCTATGCTATTGGAAGTAGAAAATTTTTATGTTTCTTTTTTAGGTAGTTCATTGTTTGTTAGTGTATAGACATGTAACTGATTTTTGTATGTTGATTTTTGTATCCTGCAACTTTGTTTATTATGTCTAATGGGTTTTTTGTTGGTGTCTTTAGGATTTTCTATATACAAGATAATGTTATCAACAGAAACAATTTTAGCTCTTTCTTTTCTATTTGGATCCATTTTATGTATGTATGTATGTATGTATGTGTGTATGTATGTATATATGTATGTATGTATGTATGTATGTATGTATGTATGTAGTGCCTGACTGATCTAGCTAGGATTTCCAGTACTATGTTGAATAAGTGTGGTGAGATTAGGTACCCTTGTCTCATTCCTGATTTTAGTGGGAAAACTTTCAACTTTACTATTGATTGCGATGTTAACTGTGGGGTTGTCACATATAGGCTTTAGTACATTGAGGTATGTTCTTCCTATACCTAACTCATTGAGAGTTTTTATCATGACTCACTTGTCAAAAATTAGTTGGTCATATAGCCATGGGTTTATTTCTGGGCTCTTAATTCTGTTCCATTGGTCTCTTTGTCTTTATGCCAGTACCATACTGCTTTGAATGCTGAATTTTGTCAAATGCTTTTTCTATATCTCTTTACGTGATCACATGATTTTATCTTTCATTCTATGAATGTGGTATTTCATAATTACTGATTTGTGTGTGTCGAGCCATCTTTGCATCCCAGGAATAAATCTCACTTGATCATGGTGTGTTATCCTTTTAATGTGCTGCTGAATTCAGTCTGCTCCTATTTTGTTGAGAATTTTTGCTTCTGTGTTCATCAGGGAAATTGGCCTGTAGTTTTCTTGTAGTATCTTTATCTGGCTTTGGTATCAAGGTTACGCTGGCAACATAAAATGAGTTTGGGAGTGTTCCTTCCTCTTCAATTTTTTGGAAGAGTTTAAGAAGAATTGGTGTTAATTCTTTAAATGTTTGGGAGAATTTACTCATGAAGCCATCTGGTCCTGAGCTTATTTATTTATTTATTTTTTGTAGGGAGATTTTGGATTACTGAAACAATTTTCTTACTTATTATTGGTCTGTTCACATGTTCTATGTCTTCACGATTTAGATTTAGTAGGTTATATGTTTCTAGGAATTTTTCATTTCTTCTTTATTGTCCAATTTGTCAGCATATAGTTGTTCATATTAGTCTCTTATGATCCTTTGTACTGATATGGCACCACTTGTAATATCGTTTTTAAACTTTAATATTTTTCCACTTTTCAATTACAGTTGGCACACAATATTATATTAGATTCAGGAGTACAACTTAGTGGTTAGACATTTATATAACTTATGAAGAGATCACGCAGATAAATCTAGTACCCATCTGACACCATACACAGTTATTACAACATTATTGACTAGATTCCTTATGCTATACTTTACATCCCCATGACTATTTTGTAATTATCAATTTGTACTTTTTAATCTCTTTTCCTTTTTTTCACCCATCCCTCTAATCTTCCATCTGGCAATTCTCAAATGTCCTCTGTATCTATGAGTTTGATTATGCTTTGTTCATTTATTTTGCTCCTTAGATTCCACATGTAAATGAAATCATGTGGCATTTTTCTTTTTCTATCTGACTTACTCCACTCAGCACAATACCCTCTCGGTCCGTCTATGTTGCTGCAGATGGCAAGATATCATTCTTTTTATTTGTGGCTGAGTAATAGGCCATTGAATATATATATGCCATCTCTTCTTTATTCTTTCATCCATTGATGCACACCCAGGTTGTCTCCATTTCTCAGCTATTATAAATAATGCTGCAATGAACACATGCATACATACGTCCCTTCAAAGTAGTATTTTGCGTTTGTTTGGATGAATACCCAGAAGTGGGATTACTGATTTTTTTTTCTTTGTCTCTTGCTATAGCATCTGTTTTAAAGTCTATTTTGTTTAGTATCGGTATTGCTACCACACGTTTTTTCAATTTCAATTTTCATAAGATATCTTTCCCCATCCCTTTACTTCCAGGCTGTGTGAGTCTTTTCATCTTGAAGTGAGTCTCTCGTAGGCAGCGTATGTAAGGGTCTTGTTTTCTTATCCATTCAACCACCCTATCTTTTGTTTTATGAATGAGCATACCGTTTTTATTAATTTTGATCATGTACTTGTGCACAATAACTCTCTCTCTCTCTCTCTCTCTCTCTCTCTTCCCCTCCCCTCAGGCTTTATTGAAATATAATAGACAATTAGTGGCTCATATTTACATTGTACAATTCAATGAGTTTTTTTTTCAATTGCAGTTGGCATATAATAATATATTAGATTCAGTTGTACAGCATAGTGATTAGAGCTCAAGCAATCACCCCACTAAATCAGGTATCCCTCTCCCCTCACATATTTATTACAACATTGTTGACTATTGTCCTTATGCTACTCTTTGTATCTCCATGAATATTTTGTAACGTTCCATTTGTATTTCTTAATCCATTTGGCCTTTTTCACCATTCACCCAATCACCCTCCTGTGTAGTAGCCCTCAAAATATTCTCTGTAGCTATGACTTTTTTCCACTTTTGTTGTTATTGTTGTTTATTTTGTTCTTTAGATTCCGCACATACGTGCAATCGTGGTATTTGTCTTTCTCTATCTGACTTACTTCATTTAGCGCAATACCCTCTAGGACCATCAAGGCAATTTCTTTTTCCATCCCCTTCCATGTTGTCTGTGAAGTGAGTCTCTCGTAGGCAGCATTTGTAGGGGTCTTGATTTCCTATCCATTCAGCCTCCTTGTCCTTTGGTTGGAGCACTTAATTCTTTTCCATTTGAGGTACTCATTGATAGATATGTAGTTATCACCATTTTTTATTCATGATTTTGATGCATGTTTTTTCTTCTTGAAGAAGTCCCTCCAATATTTCCTGTAATACTAGCTTGGTGGTGATGAATTCCTTTAGCTTCTGTTTGTTTGGGAAGCTCTTTATCGGTCCTTCGACTCTCAATGATAGCTTTGCTGGATAAAGTATTCTTGGTTGTAGATCGAGTTTCCATCACGTTGAATATTTTTTGCCAGGCCCTTCTGTCCTGCAAAGTTTCTTTTGAGAAGTCAGCTGCCAGTCTTATTGGTGCTCCCTTGTAGGTAACTAACTGCTTTTAAGATTGTCTCTTTGTATTTAACTTTTGGCATTTTAATTACGATGTGTCTTGGCGTGAGCCTCTTTGGGTTCCTCTTTCTTGGGACTCTTTGAGCTTCCTGGGGTTGTGTGTCTATTTCCTTCACCAGGTGAGGAAGGTTTTCCATCATTATTTCTTCAAATAGCTTTTCAACTCCTTGTTCTCCCTCCCCTCTTTCAGGTACCCCTATGACACGGATGTTTTTACACTTAATTGTGTCCCATAGGCTCATTAAATTATCATTATATTCTTGGCTTCTTTTCTCTTGCTCTTCTGATTGGGCATTCTTGGCTTCCCCCCTCCCCTGTATTGGTGGTTCTACCCTCTTCTTCAGCCACTCTGCTAATTCCCTCTAACATACTCTTCATCTCAGATAATGGTGTTCTGCGTTTCTGACTGGTTCCCTTTTATAATTTTCATTTACTTTCTTATGTTTTTATCTCTTTGTTAAAGTTCTCACTGAGTTCTTCTACTCTTCCCCTAAGTTCATTGAGCATCTTTATAACCAGTGTTTTGAACTCTGCCTCTGTTAGGTGGCTTGACTCCATTATTCCTGAATGTCTGTTCTGTTCTCTCGTATGGTTTCTGCTTCTTTGTCTTCCCACTTTGGCTGCCTTTTTGTGTCTGTGTCTATGTACTGAGCAAAGCTCTTAAGTCTCCTGGTCGTACTAGTGCGGTTTTGAGTAGAGGTGTCCAGTGGCACATTCCTGAGAGGGGTTCAGCTGCAGGTCAAGTTTACCCCAAGGTGTTCCCCTCTGGGGACACTGGTTAAGATTTGGCAAGCAATCCACAGATGTTGTGCTTATAGTTACCTCAAGAAACCATGCCAAGAACCAAGGTCAGTTGCCAGCAGTGTGAGTCTTGGCACTGGTAAGCAAGTTGCACAGGACTCGCAGAGGATTCAACTGGATGTGGCTTGAGTAAGGCTGCAAGTTAGGGGAGGCAGAGTTTCAGGGAATCCTCTGGGTGGAGCAGTCTCTTTGCGCCAGTTTGATCATGTCTCATAAACGGCGGTGCCTGCATGCACACACTAGGGTGGGGGAGGCCTCAGAAGAGGAACAATAGATACCGCCAGCACGTCTGTCCATGAGAAAGCCTCACATCCAGTCTCTCTTTGACAACTCAGCACTCCCCCGTAAGTCCTAATCCTACCCTTAGGTCCCACATTGCTTCTCTCAAACTGCTGACTGGCTTTGTTTCTCAGAGCAAGCTAGTCTGTCACCATGAAAGTTCAGTCAGGGTCATGGCCTCGTTAAGAGGAATAACCACAGCTGCCAGAGCCTGTATTCCATTCACTTGCTAGGGACCAGGCAGCCTTATGTTTTTGCCACCTTCTATCTCCTACCATTGCAGGATGATTTTTTTTTTTCTCTTTTTAGTTGTAGGGCTTCTGTTCATCTAGACTCCAGGTGTCTGCTGTTTTCTCTGTGTTTGTCACAACTTTGATCTGGTCACAAGAGCAGATGAACAAAGCCACTATCATCTACGCCATTTTTCCCAGTTCCAAACATACTATCTTTTGATTGGAGCATTTAATTTTTTTTCATTTGAAGTTATTGTTGATATGTAGTTTTATTATTTTATTTTTATATATATTCTTTTTTATTGTGCTAACATTGTTTAATGAAATCTAGTAAGTTTCAATTATATAATTCAACAGTAAGTCATATATATTTTGCATTGTATGTTCACAGCCCATAGTTAGATTACTTTCTGTCACCATTTCATGACCTTTTGAACTCCCTTTTCATCACCCTAACACCCTAAACTCTGGTTACTATTGTCGATGTCCATAAGTCACTGTTTGTCTGTCATATTGTTGCTTTTAGGTTAATATTTCACATACAAGTGATATCCTTTGGTTTACAACTTTGTCTGGATGACTTTGCTTATCATGATTATCTCAAGATTCATCCATACTGTCACAAATTGTGGCATGAATGTACCACAGTTTATCTATCCAATCATCTATCATAGGACATTTTGGTTGCTTCCATGTTCTGGCCACCATGAATAATCCTACTGTGAACATCAGTGTGAAAATATCTTTTTGGATATGAGTTTTCAAGTCTTTGGGGTAAATACCCAGTAGAGGGTTGCTGGAACATATGGTAGATCAATTGTTAGTTTTTTGAGGAACCTCCATACTGTTTTCCATAGTGGCTACACCAATTTGCAGTTCCACCAGTAGTGTATGAGGGTTCCTTTTTCTCCACATCCTCTCCAATACTTGTTACTACTTATTCTGTTGATAACAGCTATTCTAACAGGTGTGAGATGGTATCTCATTGTTATTTTGATTTGCATTTCTCTAACAGCTAGGGATGTTGAGCACCTTTTCATATGTTTATTGGCCATTTGTATGTCTTCTTGATCCTCTGCCCATTTTTTAAAATTGTTTATTGGGGTAACATTGGTTAATACATTTATATAATTTTCAGGTGTACATTATAATTAAACATCTGTATATTCTATTGTGTGTTTACCACCCAAAGTCCAGTTTACTTCAGCTACCATATATTTGATCCCCTTTACCCACTTCACCCTCTCCCAGCCCCCTATATTTGACTCCCTTTACCCCATCTACCTCCCCTATACCATATCCTCTGGTACCACTAATCTATAGTCCATGTCCATGAGTCTGTTTGTTTGTCCTGTTCTCTTGTTGCTTTTAGATTTATATCCCACACATAGGTGATATCATGTGATTTTCAACTTTTTCTGTCTGGCTTATTTCATTTAGCATGATTTTCTCAAGTTCCATCCATCTCGTTGCAAATTGCTTTATTTCATCACTTCTAATGACTCGTAATATTCCATTGTATATATGTACCAGAGCTTCTTTAGTTAATCATTTATTGTAGGACACTTCAGTTGTTTCCAAGTCCTGGCCACTGTGAATAATGCTGCTATGAACATATATCTTTATGGATATGACCTTTCAAGTCCTTGGGGGTAAATACCTGGTAGAGGGATTGCTGGAACATATGATAGATCAATTCTTAGTTTTTTTGAGGAACCTCCATACTGTTTTCCATAGTGGCTGTACCATTTGCTGTACCACCAGCAGTGTATGAAGGTTCCTTTTTCTTTGCATCCTTTCCAGCATTTTATGTTACTTGTTCTGTTGATTATAGCCATTTTAACAAGTATGAGATGGTATCTCATTTTGATTTTGATTTGCATTTCCCTAATAGTTAGCAATGTTGAACATCTTTTCATGTGTTTGTTGGCCATTTGTATGTCCTCTAGAGAGAAGTGTCTGTTCAGATCCTCTACCCATTTTTTGATTGGATCATTTGCTTTTTTTGCTATTATTGAGTTGTATGAATTCTTTGTATATTTGAATATTAGGCCCTTATCATAGGCATTGCTTGCAAATATATTTTCCCATTGATATGGTTGTCTCTTTACCTTTTGATGGTTTCTTTTGCTCTGCAGTAGCTTTTGGGTTTGATGTAGTCCTATTCATTTATTTTTGCTTTTACTTCCCTTGCTTTGAGGCCAAATTTATAAACTCCTCTATAAGTCCAAAGTCCTTGAGTTTCATTCTTATGTTTTCTTCTATGCATTTTTTTGTTTGTTTGTTTCAGTTCTTATATTCAGGTCCTTAATCCATTTTGATTTACTTTTGGTGTGTGGTGATAGACAACAGTCTAGTATCATTCTTTTGCAATCTGGCTTTCCAGTTTTCCCAGCACCATTTATTGAAGAGGCTTTCCTTTCTCCACACACTGTATGTTTTTGACTTTTTGTTGAAAGTTATTTGCCCATACAAATATGGGTTTACTTCTGGACTTTCGATTCTGTTCCACTGGTTTGTGTGTTTGTTTCGCTGCCAATACCATGCCATTTAAATTACTGTAGCTTTGTAATATAATTTGAAGATGAACAGAGTGATGCCTCCAGCCTCATTTTTTCCCCCTCAGGATGGTTTTGGCAATTTGGTGTATTTTGTGCTTCCATACAAACCTGATGATTTTTTATTCTATTTCTTTAAAATATGATGAGATTTTAATGGGGATTGCATTAAATCTGTATAATGCTTTAGGTAATAAGGTCATTTAAACTATGTTGATTCTTCCAATCCAAGAACATGGAATATCTTTCCATTTCTTTGTATCATTCGATTTCTTTTAATAGAGTCTTGTAGTTTTCATTATATAGGTCCTTCACATGTTTCTTTAAATTTATTCCTAGGTATTTTATTTTTATTCTTTGCTGCAATTGCAAAAGGAATTCTTTTTATAACTTCTTTTCCTGACACTTTGTTTTTAGAGTTTAGGAACACTAGGGATTTTTGAACATTGATTTTGTAACCAGAAACTTTACTGTATTTGCTTAATGTTTCTAGTAGTGTTCTTGTGGAGTCTTTAGAGTTTTCTATATAGAGAATCATGTCATCGCAAATAGTGACAGTTTGACTTCTTCATTTCCTCTTTGGACGTCTTTTATATCTTTCTCATGTGATTGCACTTGCTAGGACCACCAATGTTATATTGAATAACAATGATTATAGTGAACAGCCTTGCTTTGTTCCTGATTGTAGAACAAAGTTTTTAGTTTTCACCATTAAATGTTGGCTGAGGGTTTGTCATAGATGGCCTTTACTATGTTAAGGTACTTTCCTTCTATACCAATTTTCTGAAGTTTTTTAATCATAAATGGATGCTGTATCTTGTCAAAGGTGCTTTCTGCATCTATTGATATGATCATATGATTCTTATTTTTTAATTTGTTTATGTGGTATATCACATTAATTGATTTGCCTATGTCGAACGATCCCTGTGCCCCTGGGATGAAATCCACTTGATTGTGGTATAATACCTTTTTAACATGTTCACTAGTGCCTTAGTTAGGATTTTTGCATCTGTGTTTGTGAGCAATACTGGTCTGTAGTTTTCTTTTTTTGTGTGTTATCTTTACAAGGTTTCGATATCAGTATAATATTGGCCTCATAAAATGAGTTGGGAAGTATTGCCTCCTCTCTTTGATTTTTTGGAAGAGTTTGAGGAGAATAGGCATTAAATCATCTTTGAATGCTTGGTAGAATTCACTGGTGAAGCCATATGGTCTTGGACTTTTACATTTTGGTAGGTTTTTGATGATTACTTCAATGTCCATACTGCTGATTGGTCGGTCTATTTAGATTTTCCAGTTCTTTTTGATTCAGTCTAGGAAGGTTGTATTTTTCTAAGTACTGGTTCATTTCTTCTAGGTTCTTAAATTCGGTGTTATATACTTTTTCATAGTATTTTTGTATGATCCTTTGCATTTCTGCAGTATCTGTCATAATTTCTCCTTTTTCATGCTTGATTTGTTTGTGTCCTTTGTTTTTTTCTTTAGTGAGTCTAGCCAAGGGTTTATCAATTTTATTAACCTTCTCAAAGAACTAGTTGTTTGTTCCATTTATTTTTCTATTGTTTTTGTTTGTTTTGTTTTCAATTTAATTTATTTCTTCTCTAATTTTGATTATTTCTTTCCTTCTACTGACTTTAGGCTTCATTTGTTTTCCTCTACTTGTTTTTCAATATGGAGCATTTAGGTTGTTTATCTGGGCTCATTCTTGTTTTTGGAGGTAGGCCTGTAATGATATGAACTTCCCTCTTATGACCACTCTTGCCATGTCTCAAAAGTTTTGATATGTTGTACCATTGTCATCACTCATTTTTATGTATCTCTTGATCTCTCTTTTTATTTCTTGTCTGACTCAGTCATTCTTCAGTAGTATGTTGTTTAATCTCTATGTATTTGTGGTTCTTTCCTCTTCCTTTGGGCAGTTGATCTCTAGTTTCAAAGCGTTATGATCAGAGAATAGAGTTGGTATGATTTCAACCCTCTTATATTTGTTGAGGCTATCTCCGTGTCTCAGTATGTAGTCAATCCTTGAGAATATTCCATGTGTACTAGAGAAGAGTGTATAAGCAGCTCTTTCAGGATGAAAGGGTCTGTAAATGTCAATTATGTCCAGTTGGTCTAATGTGTCATTTAAGAATGTTATTTTCTTTTTGATTTTCTGTTTGAATGATCTGTCAATATCTGACAGTGGAGTATTTAGGTCCCCTACTTTGATAATGCTTTGGTCTATTTCTCCCTTTAGTTCTATTAGTAATTTATTTATATATTTGGGGGCTCCGTGTTTGAGAGCATAGATATTAATGAGTGTTATGTGTTCTTGGTGCATGATTTCTTTTATCATTATGAAATGTCCCTCAGTATCTTTACCTTTTTTATTTTGAAGTCTATTTTGTCTGATATTATTACTGCTACTCCTGCTTTTCTCTGAATGCCATTTGCTTAAAATATCATTTTCCATCCTTTCACTTTATCCAATCATCTGTTGATGGGTACTTAGGTTGCTTCCATATCTTGGCTATTGTAAATTATGCTGCCATGAATATTGTAGTGCATAAATTTTTATGAATTATTATTTTGGTTTTCTTTGGATAAATACCCAGAAGTGCAATTTCTTGTTGAGTTGTATAAGTTCTTTATATATTTTGGATATTAACCATTTATCAGATGGATGTATCATTAGCAATTATCATCCCCCAGTCAGTTGTCTTTTTGTTTTGGTTTCCTATGGTTTCCTATGCCATACAAAAACTCTTTAGTTTAATGTAGTCTCATTAGTTTGTTTTTTTCTTTTGTCTTCCTTGCCTGAGGAGATATATCTGAAAAGAAATTCCTGTTAGTTATATCAGAGAGTATACTGCCTGTTTTCTTCTAATTTTATTGTGTTGAGACTTACTGTTAAGTTTTTAATTCATTTTGAGGCTATTCTTTCTTGTATATGGTGTAAAAAGGTAGTCCAGCTTCTTTTTTTTTCATATATCTGTCCAATTATCCCAATACCATTTATTGAAGAGACTGTCTTTACCCCATCATATATTCTTACCTCCTTTGCCATATATTAAGTGAGCGTATAGGTGTGGATTTATTTCTGGGCTCTCTATTCTGTTCCATTAATCAATGTATATGTTTTTATGCCAGTGCCATGCTGTTTTGATTATTATAGCCTTGTAGTATAGTTTGATATCAGGTAGTGTGATACTTCCAACTTTGTTCTTCTTTATTAAGATTGCTGGGGCTATTCAGGGTTTTTTATGGCTCCATATAAATTTTAGGGTTATTTGTTCTAGCTCTCTGAAAAATACCATTGGTATTTTGATAGGGATTGCACTGAATCTATAGATTGCTTTGGGTAGTATGGCCATTTTAACGATGTTAATTCTTCCCATCCATGAACCCAGTGTATGCTTACATTTATTTGTAACTTCTTCAATTTCTTTCTTCAATGACATAATTTTCTGAGAACAGGTCTTCCACCTTCTGGGTTAATTTGATTCCCAGGTATTTTGTAGTTTTTGATGCAATTGTAAATGGGATTGTTTTCTTAATTTCTCTTTCTGAAAGTTCATTCTTGGTGTACAAAAATGCCTCTGACTTCTGAATATTTATTTTCTAACCTGCTACTTTACTGAATTCATTGATCAGTTCTAACAGTTTTTGGGTGGAATCTTTATGGTTCTCTAAATATACTATACTTCTTCCTTTCCAATTTGGATGCCTTTTATCTCTCTTTCTTGTATTATTGGTGCGGCTAAGACTTCCAATACAATACTGAAGAGGAATGATGAAAGTGGGTATCCTTGTCTTATTCCTGAGAGTAAGGAAAGTGCTTTTAGCCTTTCCCTACTGAGTATTATGTTAGCTGTAGGTTTGCCATATATGGCTTTTATTATTTTGAGGTATGTTCCCTCTATTCCCACTTTGCTGGGAGTTTTTATCATAAATCGATGCTGGATTTTGTCAGGTTCTTCTTCTTAACCTATTGATATGATCATATGGTTTTTATCTTTTGATTTGTTAACATGGTGTATCACATTAGTTGATTTGCAGATATTGAGCCAACCTTGCATCCCATAGATACATTCAATTTGATCATGGTGTATGATATTTTTAATGTATTCCTGAATTCAGTTTGCTAATGTTTTGTTGAGGATTTTTGCATCAATGTTCATAAGATATATCGGCCTATAGTTTTCTTTTTTTTTGGTAATGTCTTTGTCTGGTTTTGGAATCAAGGTAATGGTGGCCTTATAAAAGGAGTTAGGGAGCCTTAATTGTTTTTGAATAGTTTGTGGAAAATAGGTGATAATTCTTTAAATGTTTGACTTCATCTATGAAGTCATCTGGTCTAGGAGTTTTGATTTTTGGAAGGTTTTTGATTATTGATTCTATTTCATTTATGATAATTGGTCAGTTTAGATTTTATGTTTCTTTTTAAGTCAGTCTTGGGAGATTGTATGTTTCTAGGAACATGTCCATTTCTTCAGATTGTTCGATTTGTTGGTGTATAATTGCTCATAGTATTTTTCTTATGATCCATTGTAGTTCTGTGGAGTTCGTGGTTATTTCTCCTCTTTCATTTCTGATTTTATTGAGTCTTGTCTCTTTTTTTTTCTTGATGAGTCTGACTAAGGGTCTGTCAATTTTGTTTATCTTTTTAAAGAACTAGCCCTTGGTTTCATTAATCTTTTATATTGTTTTTCTATTTTATTTATTTCCGCTCTGATCTTTATTATTTCCTTCCTTCTATTCACATTGGGCTTTGCTTGCTGTTCTTTTTCTAGTTCTTTTAATTGTAAGGTTAGATTGTTTATTTGAGCTTTTTCTTGTTTCTTGAGGTAAGCCTGCATTGCTATGAATTTCCTTCTTAGGACTGCTTTCACTGTGTCCCATAGATTTTGAGTCATTGTGTTTTCATTTTCATTTGTTTCTAGGTATCTTTTGATTTCTTCCTTGATCTCATTAAAAACCCATTCATTGTTTAGTAGCATGTTATTTAACCTCCATGTGTTTGTGTATTTTCCAGGTTTTTTCCTATAGTTGATATCTAGTTTTAAACCATTGTGATCAGAGAAAACGATTGATATTAATTCAATCTTCTTAAATTTATTGAGACTTGATCTGTGTCCTAACATGTGGTGTATCCTAGAAAATGTTCCGTATGCTCTTGAGAAGGATGTATATTTTTCTGCTTTGGGGTAAAATACTCTGAAAATATCTATTAAATCCATTTGGTCTAGTGCGTCTTTTGGGCCCATTGTTTCCTAATTGATTCTTTGTCTGGAAGATCTATCCATTGGTGTCAGTGGGGTGTTAAAGTCTTCTATTATGAGTGGATTACTGTTGATTTCTCTTTTTATGGCAGTCAATAATTGCTTTATGTATGTAGGTGCTCCTATGTTGGGTGTGTATATGTTTACTAGGGTTATGTCCTCTTGATTTATTGATCCCTATATTTTATGTAATGCCCTTGTTAATCTCTTATAAAGTCTATTTTATCTGATATATATTTTAAAGTCTATTTTATCTAATATAAGTATTGTTACCCTGGTTTTATTTTTTTTTCATTTCTGTTTGTGTGAAATATCTTTTTCCATTCCTTTACTTTCACCCTGTGAGTGTTGTTTGATCTGAAGTGGGTCTCTTATAGACAGCATATGCATAAGTCTTGTTTTCTTATTCATTCAGTTACCTTATGTCTTATGATTGGAGCTTTTATTCTATTTACATTTAAAGTGATTACTGATAGTGACATTGTTACTGCCATTTTATTATTCATATTTATTATTTCTATTTTTTTTTAACCCTTATATTTTTACAAAAGACCCTTTAACATTTCTTATAATGTTGGCTTGTTGGTGATGAATTCCTTAAGCTCTTTTTTGTCTGGGAAGCTCTTTATCTCACTTTCCATTATAATCAAAAGTTTTGCTGGGTAGAGTATCTATGGTTGTAGATTCTTGTTTTTCATAACTTCGAATATTTCTTGCCATTTCTTGCTTTTCTGTAAAGTTTCCATTGAAAAGTCAGCAGACATTCTTATGGGGGTCTCCTTGGAAGTAACCAGCTTTCTTTCTCTTGCTGCTTTTAACATTCTCTCTTTGTCTTTGAACTTTGGCACTTTAATTATGATGTTCTTGTTGCAGGTCTGTTTGAATTCCTCTTGTTTGGGACTCTATGCTTTTTGAACTTCTATGTTAATTCCTTTGCCAGATTAAGGAAGTTTTCTGTCATTATTTATTCAAATAGATTCTCAATCCCTTGCTCTCTCTCTTCCTCTTCAGTTACTCCTATGATTTGGATATTTTTATGCTTCGTGTTGTCCCAGAGATTTCTTAAACTATCCTCATTTTCTTAAATTCTTTTTTCTTTTTGTTGTTTTGATTGAGTATATTCTGCTACCTTGTCTTCCATCTCACTGAATCAACCTTCTGCTTTGTCCAATCTACAGTTGAATTCTTCTAGTGTATTATTCATTTAAGTTATTGTGTTCCTCATTTCTATCTGGTTCCTTTTTATGGTTTCTATGTCCTTTTTAATGTTTACTGTATCTGTGTTGAGGTTCTCATTGTACTCATCTATTCTCCCCATAAGTTTGTTGAACATCCTTATAACCGTTATTTTGAACTCTGCCTCTGGTAGGTTACTTGTCTCCATTTCATTTAGCTTATTCATGGAATTTTCTTCTGTTGTTTCATTTGTGGCATGTTTCTTTGTTTTCTCATTTTATTAGCCTCTCTGTGTTCATTTTTATGTGTCAGGAATATTTGTTTTGTCTCTCAACCTTGGCCAGATGGCCTAATGTGGAAGGTGTCCTGTGTGGCCCAGTGGCACACTCTTCCTGAATCCTTGTGCAGGAGTTCTGGAGGTGAACTTTGTGTGGGTTGTATGTGATCTCCTGTTGTCACCAAGCCTTTATTGTTGTTAGTAGATCAGTGGGTGGGATTAACATTCAGGCTAATTGTGGGAATTAGCTCCATCCACAGGATAAGAGTTGCTGTGTGGGTGCTGACCCCACTGAGTAGGATTTGTGCTAGCAGGCTTGTGTGCTTGTTGCAAACACCTATTATGTATATCACTAATGGAAGTAATCAGGAGTTGCTCTGTTATGATCTGGTGCCAGCCTCCAGATGTGTTGGTTTTGTGGCCCGTTGGGAGGGGCTCCCCTGTAGGCCAAGGTAAGCCACTGCTTTTGATTGCTCAGGGCTACCTGGTGGGAACTACAAAGAGATCTGAAGATGGTTGTTGCCTGTGCTGTATCTATAGGTAAGTGGAAGAGACAGTGCTGTAGGCAGCTCTCAGCTTATCCCTGTCGCTGAGCTGTGGCAGTTTAGCAGAGGGACCAGTGCTCCTCCAGGCCTGATAGTGTCTGTCCATTGCCTGTAAGTCTCTGAAACTGGATGAGCCTCTGGATAATATGTATGTTGAGTGGCACAGGATCCTGGGAACTCCTGAGTCTATTGAATAAATTTCCCCGTGCCACTGCATTGTCAGTTTACATGCCCATGCTATCTCTGTGGCTCCCTGTATAAGTTTGCACTCATAGTAAGGTCAACTGCTACCCCCTCTGGGCCTAAATGCACTATTCCAGAGAAGGGGCAGCTGCCTATCAGTGTGCAGCAGGTACTTTGTGTACTGGATGGGGCAGAAACTCAGGGAGTCAAGGACTGTAAGGCTAATACAGACCCCTACAATCCCCTTAAGAGATATTGCAGCTCGTACAGGAAGCAGTGGTCTGTCCACAACTGTTTTCTTCGAAATGTGCAGTAGCCAAGGTCTATTGCCTGTGCTAACTGCACAACCTCCGAGCCAAGCAGGGCACAAGAGGCTGCTTGTCAATGGGCTGCAAGCACTTTGTGGCTTGGGTGAAGCGGGATCTCAGGGAGACAAGGTTCATTTGGCCAATACAGCCTCAGTTTTGCTTCAACTTCTGTGCCTGGGCATTCCCACTGTAGACACAGATCACAGTGAGACTAGCTGCCATCTGGGGTGATCCTACAGTCCCCTGTGCTCTACAGAGACAATATTGCAACTATTGTAGGCAGCAAAGTTCTGTCTGCTGTTGATTTCTGTCCATTGCACATCCTGTGCCAGCCAAATTTTATTGCCTGGGTGGATTGGGAGATCAGGAGAAAGTAGGGCCTAGGTTGTGGCAGTTCACTGACAATGGGCCTCCTGGGCAATTTGGGGGTAGAGTGAGGTGGGGTCTCAGACAATGGCAGTTAGATCAATATGGCCTCTGTCTTGCTGCAACTTTGGTAACTGTTCGTGAGTTCCCAGATTACAGCAAGACCAGCTGCTGTCTGGGACTGGCTCACAGGACCCTGATATCCACCCAAGTTTATGTTGACAGTAGTGATCTTTGAAATGTGGCTCAGAGCACTGGTTGTCCCCTGGGAATGGAAATGTGGCTGCCTGCTGTGAATACTTGGCCTTAAATAGGAGCAGGGCTTGGCAGCCATCTAGCAACAAATGCCCTGGGCTATCCACAGATTGGGTGGGGTGGGCTGATCCCCTCTGATCTGTGCTTTCAACTGTTCTGTGGGAGGGGTCTGCATAATCAAGCTGGCAAAGTCTGTAGATTACCCTAAAGAGGGGCCGGACTAAGGCACAATGGTAGCTGCCTTTTCAGCCCTAGTTCTGACACCAGGTAATGCGGACTTTCTCAGAATGAATACCGCACGAGCCTCTGACCCACCGCCAATGTCCTGCATGTGTCCTTCAAAGGGACATGTATGGGTTCAGTCTCCTGCCATCTCACCTAGACAGCCAGAATTCCCTATGGTTTCTACAGTCAGAATTATTGGAATCTCTTCTTCCCTGGGCTGGCACCCTGGACTGGAGAGCCCCCAGATGAGACCAGGACACCCGTTTCCTTCAGGAAAGTCTATGCAGCCTTGGTTTCTCTCCCGGTGTTCCTCCACCACCCGTGAGTGCGAGTCCAGCCCGATTCAGGAGTCTACCCGTCCTACCACTTTCATGTGGCTCCTTTATATTATCAGATATAGGTGTTATGATCAGCTGGACTTCAGATGATTCTCCATGTTGATTCTTTTATAATTTGGTTGTAATTTCAGCGCAGTCCTGGGAGGAGATGAACTCTGCTTTTATCTAGTCTGCCATATTCCCTTAGATTCCCTAACTGCATTCTCTATGCTGTGTTCCCCATCCCCATGACCATCTGTCAACTGATAATTAGTACTTCTTTAACCATTCACCCCATTCTCCCAGCCCCACAACCTTCTCCCTTCTGGCTGTCACCAGACTGTCCACTCTATTTGTGAGGTTTTTTTTTTTATTAGTTTTTTTCTTTTTGTTCTTTTGATTCCACATATAAGTGAAAACATATGGTATTTTTCTTTTTCTGTCTGACTTATTTCACTAAGCATAATAACTTCTAGGTCCATTCATGTCGTAACAAATGGTATGATTTTATTTTTTTAATGACTGAGTAATATTCCATTGTATATGTGAACCATAACTGTTTTATCCAATTGTCTGTTGATGGGTTGCTTCTATATCTTGGCTATTGTAAATTGTGCTGTCATGAACATAGGGGTATATAGATCTTTACAAATTATTGTTTTGGTTTCCTTTGGATAAATATCCAGAAGTGCAATTGCTGGGTCAACAGGTATACCAATTTTTAATTTTTTTGAGAAACCTCCAGACTGTTTCCATAGTGGCTGTACCAATTTGTAATCCTACCAACAATGTGCGAGAGTTCCTTTTCTCCACATCCTTGGCAACATTCGCTGTTCTTTGATTTGATGATAGCCATTCTGACAGGTGTGAGGTGGTATCTCATTGTGGTTTTAATTTGAATTTCTCTAATAATTAGTGATCTTGAGTATCTTTTCATATGTCTATTGGTCATCTGTATTTGTTTAGAACTTTTGCAACTGTATTCCTCTGAGACATTGGTCTGTAGTTTTCCTTTTTGTTTTGTCTTTACCAGGTTTTGGCATCAGGTTAATGTTGGCCTCATAAAATGAAGTAGAAAGTATTGCCTCTTCTTCAATTTTTTGGAAAAGTTTGAGAACAGTTATTAAATCATCTGAATGTTTGGTAGTATTCAAGAGCGAATCCATATGGTTTTGAACTTTTTCTTTTGGGGAGGTGTTTGATGGTTGTTTCAATTTCTTTACTGTTGATTGGTCTATTTAGATTTTCCTGTTCTTCATGATTTAGTCTAGGGTGGTTGTATAGTTCTAAGAACTTATCTGTTTCTTCTAGGCTATTGAATTTGGTGGTTTATAATCTTTCATAGCATTCTTGTATGATACTTTGTATATTGGTGATATCTGTCATAACTTCTTTCATTTCTGATTCTGTGATTTTTTTACCATATGACCCAGAAATCCCTCAATATTCACCCCCAAATTTTGCAAATATTTATCAGTAATAATATAGTCGCTCTGATATTTATAGCAGAGTTATTCATGGTTGCCAAGACATAGAATTAACTGAAGTGTCCTTTGATAAGTGAATGGATTAAAAGAATGTGACATATACACAATAGATTATTCAGCTATAAGAAAAGATGAAATACTGCCATTTGTGACAATATGGGTGGATATTGAGATTATTAACCAAACAAAATAAGATAGAAAAAGTTGAGAACCATATGATTTCACTCATGTGTGGAGTATAAAACTGACTGCAACAAATGAATGAGAAATACAACAAGAGACTCACGGACATGGACAACAGTTTAGTGGTTACCAGAGGGAAGTGGGGAAGTAGATAGGGTAAAGGAGGTCAAATACATGGTGACAGAAGAAAATTTAATTTTGGGTGGTGTACACACAATGCAATATGACACATTATTGAATTGTACACTTGAAACCTATAGTTTTATATTAATCAGTGTCACTCCAATAAACTTAATTTAAGAATTTAGCAGATTGACAAGGAAAGATTTTTCTTTTGTTTTACAGTAAGTGATACTCAAGACTGTGTATCACCCAGGCCTCCCAGATCTCTGCTATGTGGTGAAAAATTTCCTTTATTTCCTGGGAAGGTGTGTGGCTCCTCTGTGACCAGTTCCACCCCCATGGGAAAATGTGGTTAGTGATAGGATTCTCAGCTTCTGAAGAGTCCCTGAAATCCTGGTACTACACTAGCAGCTAGTGTTGTGTTGCCTGAGGCTTAGCATTGCCTCAGCCAGGATCAGCCTGTATGGGTGGGAGTGGGGCAGATTGAGTGATGCAATCTGTGTGCCTGTAGCTATTTTCCTCTCAGTAAAGTAGACCACCAGGCTTTAGCTGCCTTGCCTCTGTATCTCCACCCCTGTCTCTAGGACCAGCCACAGTGTGCGTCTTCTCAGTTACCAAGACTGAAGATTTCCTGCTCTATAGCCTAACAGTCTCTGCTGCAGTTTCCCCTGGAGCCTATTGCTAGCTCTGGGAGGGTTGGGGGAGGCAGGCAGGCTTTGTGACTCAGCTTGCTGCCTGGCAATGGTGGTTGCTAGCACATAGCTGTCCCACCTCTGTATTTTGTCTCTGCCCTGGCCTGACCACTGGATTTTGCCATAGTATATACTGGTCACTCGGGCAAGAATGCTCAAGGCTACAGAGAGTGGACACTTGGACCTGATTCCTCCCATATGAGTCTTGCTAGGAGCTTTGTGTTGTGTCAATGGCACCCATCTCCATTCCTCTCCCTTTCCTCCTCCCTTGCTCGCTCTAGTCACCCAACTTCAGAAGCTTTGATGTGCAGATCTCTCAGAAGTATTTGTGTGATAGGCTGGGAATCTTCTGTTGGATTATAGCTGTTTAATTTGTTGTAGTTTCAAGAGAGAGAGGTCAAGGGGACCCCTCAACCATCATACTTCTGATGTCACTTACTTTCTACAGTGACTTTCCTATTTTTTTTTCATTTCATTGATTTCTCCTCCTATCTTTATTATTTCTGTCTTTTATCTTGCTTTGGGTTTAATTTGTTCTTTTTTCAATTCTTGAGGTGAGAACTTACTTAAAAATAAAAAATTTTCAACATAGGAATTTTCAGCTATAATTTCACCTCTAAGCACTCATTAGCTGTGTCTATATATTTTAATATGTGTATATTCATTTTCATTCACTTTACAATATTTTCTTTTTCCCTTTTGATTTTTCCTTTGACCGAAGGGTTATTTAATTATTTTCTTAGTGGCTACCATAGGGAATGTAATTAACATACTAAACTTAAAACAATTTAGTTTGAATTGATAATAACTTAGCTTCAGTGGCATATGTTGATTCTGTTCCTCTTCACCTCCACCACCTCTCCAATGTTGTATTGTCAGAAATTAAATCTCTATATATTATATGTATAGATTAATAATTATCTTTTAGGCATTTTTCTTTTAAGTCATATAGGAAACAAGAAGAGAAGTTATATAAAAAAAGAGGAGTTATAAACAAAAAATACAGTAGTGCTAGCTTTTATATTTACCTATGCAGTTACCTTTACTAGAGATCTTTATTTCTTCACATAGCTTTGAGTTACCATTCAGTGTTTTTCATTTCATCCAAAGGACAACCTATAGCTTTTCTTGTAGAGTAGGTCAAGCTATAAACTCCCTTAATTTTTGTTTATCTGAGACTGTCTTAACTTCTCCATCATCTTTGAAGGATAATTTTGCTAGATGTGGAATATTTGACAGTTTTTTTTATTTTAGCACTTTAAATATGTCATCCTACTGCCTTCTGGTCTCCATGATTTCTGTTGAAAAATTGGTTGTTAAATTTTGTTTGAAGATCTTTTGTGTGTTATGAACCACTTTTTTCTTGCAGCTTTCAAGATGATCTCTTTGTCTTTGACTTTTGACAGTTCAATTATAAAGTGTTTTAGTGTGGATCTCTTGTTTTGGAGTTCATTGAGTCTTTAGGATGTGTAGATTCATGTATATCATCAAATTTGAGGATTTTTAGCCATTATTTCTTCTCATATTTTTTTTTCTTTTTCTCTTCTGTTCTTGCTTTTCTGACTGTATTGGTATGCTTGATGGTGTCCCATATTTCTCTCAGGTTCTGTTAATTTTCTTTTCTCACTGTTTTTCAAATTGAATAATTTTTATTGTCCTATATTCAAGTTTGTTTTTGTTACACCAACTCTGCTGTTGAGCTTTTCTAGTGAGTTTTTCCTTTCAATTATTGTACTTTTCAATTCCGGAATTTTCATTTGGTTCTTTTGCGGTACTATTTTATCTGTTTATTAATATTCTCTATTTGATCATATATTGTTATCATACTTAAAAATTCCTTAATTCTTTTTAGTTTTCTGAACATATTTATAACAGCTGCTTTGATGTCTGTGTTTGTTACAGCTAATATCTGAGCTACCTCAAAGACAGTTTATGTTGACTGTTATTTTCTTGAATACAAGTTACATTTTCATGGTTTTTTTTTGCATGTATCATAATTTTTTGCTGATTACTGGATATTTTTGATATTGTAGCAAATCTGGATCCTGATCCCAAGGGTGGTGGTTGGTGGTGGTTTCTGATTTGTTTGGATGGATTTTGTAGGATTTCTTTTCCTTCAGTGTTGGCCCCAAATTTTTTTTTAATTCTTATTTTTATTTTTTAAGACTTGCCTTTTAGAGGTAACTCCTGGGTCAATACAGTGAATACAGTTTGGATCTATGTAGCTTGAAGAATGTATTCAAATTTTATTCAGTTTGTTAGCTTGTCTTGGCATTTACTTTGTGTTTGCAAAACCTCACGTTCAGACTGAGATGAGTAGCTTGCTACTGTGTGTAGCCTTGTCTACAAGCACAGCCTTCAGATCACAAAGGATGTGTAGGATCTTATCAAGGGCCACTTTGGGTGTCTTGTTGTCCAGATATCCCTGTTAAATTTCTGTCTGGTCTGCAGATTTGTTGCTTTTCTCAATCTGTATGTAGATCTTAGGTTAGATGAGATGTTATACTTCCTTGATTCTTTGCCACTGGGCACAGTATTGTCTCTGTTCTGCTGCAAATTAAGTCAGCCCTTTCCCTGCTGGACTTCATGGTCTGAGCTTCCCTGGCAGAACTGTGGAATCAGAGAGCTAGCTAGGTGATGAGAGTAGATGCAGGTTAAAGTGCTTTAGGTTCTCACTGTTTTTACTGAGGTTTAAAATATATTCTTGAATAAATGCTTCTCAATTTATTGGATGCCTCTGGTCAGCTTCCAGAGTTCTTGCATGGTTGTTTTTGAGAAATTTGTTAAGTTTTATTTTGGTAACGAGTATTTTCTGAGTGCCTGCCTCACTCAGTCATTCTAGATGTTCCCCCCACCCCAAATAATTATGAGCCAAACAGAATCAGAAAATTAACCTAAAACCAAGTTGAAATAATTTAATATTTGTTTTTGAATTGTTTAGTTACTGGTGAGAAGCCAGATCATGAAGTCTGAAATAATTGTGGGTATAATTATCTGAATGTGTGTATTCCTTTATCTCTTTACTTTTCAAGTGCTCCATTCAGCAAGTAATTATTAAGCAACAACTTAATCACCCTAACAGACCTGTTATTAAGTCTTGTTTCCCTCATTATACAGATGAGTAAAAAGGCTTGAGAGACCCAGTTTTTCAATGGGCCAATATTAGCCTCAATCTGAAGGCACAAATCTGATTTGCACTCTGGTCCATTTCCACCCATCTCTAACCTGGACTCTGATCTCCCACACAGGTGACATACTTGAAACCCCTACCCTGCTGAGGGAAGGCTGCGAGACTAGAGACCTCCAGGGTTTCCTTTTGTCAACCCTGCCCAATGGGGACAAGATCTTCAGGGACTCCCAATAACATTCTTTAATGGCACACCTCAGCAAGCAAAGATGTGGTACTCTGCGCTGCTACTGACCATCCCTGGAGACCCCTTTCTCTATCAGACTCTCCCAAACCTAACCAGTGCCCTCAGTGTGGGAGTGCTTCAGTCACTGCTCCAATTTTAATTCCCACTAGTGCAGCCACAGTTGCAAGAAGTCTTTACAGAACCCATAGTGCAACCAGCACCTGAGTTGGAGCTCAGACATAACGCACCACCTGCACATGCACATTAGTGAGTAGCCCTTCATGTGCCCCCAGTGTACCCGGAGCCTGGACCTGGCCACAGCTTGGATCTGGCCATGCAATAGCCTGTCCACATCTGAGAATGGCCCTACCAGTGTGTAGTGGCTACGGCAAGTGAGTCTTTAAGAATACAGTTGGAAACTGTACAAAATGCTATAGATGACAGTGGCTTTCTTTATCTGCTCTTATGACCACATCAAAATTGTGATGGAAACAAGAAGCAAACAGCAAGCAGAGTCACCTGATGGACACAAGGTACTTACAGGGGGACAATAGTGGTCAGAGTGAGGGCCGGAGATGAGGCTCTCTCCCGGACAAAAGTGTTGGCAGCATCCATTATTCATCTGTACAGCTTTGCCGCACTCCAAGTGTAAGGACATGCGACACCATAGCTGAGACAATCATGAAACTGGCGCAAAGAGACTGCTCCACCCAGAGGATTCCCTGAAACTCTGCCTCCCCTAACTTGCAGCCTTACTCAAGCCACATCCAGTTGAATCCTCTGCGAGTCCTGTGCAACTTGCTTACCAGTGCCAAGACTCACACTGCTGGCAACTGACCTTGGTTCTTGGCATGGTTTCTTGAGGTAACTATAAGCACAACATCTGTGGATTGCTTGCCAAATCTTAACCAGTGTCCCCAGAGGGGAACACCTTGGGGTAAACTTGACCTGCAGCTGAACCCCTCTCAGGAATGTGCCACTGGACACCTCTACTCAAAACCGCACTAGTACGACCAGGAGACTTAAGAGCTTTGCTCAGTACATAGACACAGACACAAAAAGGCAGCCAAAGTGGGAAGACAAAGAAGCAGAAACCATACGAGAGAACAGAACAGACATTCAGGAATAATGGAGTCAAGCCACCTAACAGAGGCAGAGTTCAAAACACTGGTTATAAAGATGCTCAATGAACTTAGGGGAAGAGTAGAAGAACTCAGTGAGAACTTTAACAAAGAGATAAAAACATAAGAAAGTAAATGAAAATTATAAAAGGGAACCAGTCAGAAACGCAGAACACCATTATCTGAGATGAAGAGTATATTAGAGGGAATTAGCAGAGTGGCTGAAGAAGAGGGTAGAACCACCAATACAGGGGAGGGGGGAAGCCAAGAATGCCCAATCAGAAGAGCAAGAGAAAAGAAGCCAAGAATATAATGATAATTTAATGAGCCTATGGGACACAATTAAATGTAAAAACATCCGTGTCATAGGGGTACCTGAAAGAGGGGAGGGAGAACAAGGAGTTGAAAAGCTATTTGAAGAAATAATGATGGAAAACCTTCCTCACCTGGTGAAGGAAATAGACACACAACCCCAGGAAGCTCAAAGAGTCCCAAGAAAGAGGAACCCAAAGAGGCTCACGCCAAGACACATCGTAATTAAAATGCCAAAAGTTAAATACAAAGAGACAATCTTAAAAGCAGTTAGTTACCTACAAGGGAGCACCAATAAGACTGGCAGCTGACTTCTCAAAAGAAACTTTGCAGGACAGAAGGGCCTGGCAAAAAATATTCAACGTGATGGAAACTCGATCTACAACCAAGAATACTTTATCCAGCAAAGCTATCATTGAGAGTCGAAGGACCGATAAAGAGCTTCCCAAACAAACAGAAGCTAAAGGAATTCATCACCACCAAGCTAGTATTACAGGAAATATTGGAGGGACTTCTTCAAGAAGAAAAAACATGCATCAAAATCATGAATAAAAAATGGTGATAACTACATATCTATCAATGAGTACCTCAAATGGAAAAGAATTAAGTGCTCCAACCAAAGGATAAGGAGGCTGAATGGATAGGAAATCAAGACCCCTACAAATGCTGCCTACGAGAGACTCACTTCACAGACAACATGGAAGGGGACGGAAAAAGAAATTGCCTTGATGGTCCTAGAGGGTATTGCGCTAAATGAAGTAAGTCAGATAGAGAAAGACAAATACCACGATTGCACGTATGTGCGGAATCTAAAGAACAAAATAAACAACAATAACAACAAAAGTGGAAAAAAGTCATAGCTACAGAGAATATTTTGAGGGCTACTACACAGGAGGGTGATTGGGTGAATGGTGGAAAAGGCCAAATGGATTAAGAAATACAAATGGAACGTTACAAAATATTCATGGAGATACAAAGAGTAGCATAAGGACAATAGTCAACAATGTTGTAATAAATATGTGAGGGGAGAGGGATACCTGATTTAGTGGGGTGATTGCTTGAGCTCTAATCACTATGCTGTACAACTGAAACTAATATATTATTATATGCCAACTGCAATTGAAAAAAAAACTCATTGAATTGTACAATGTAAATATGAGCCACTAATTGTCTATTATATTTCAATAAAGCCTGAGGGGAGGGGAAGAGAGGGAGAGAGAGAGAGAGAGAGAGTTATTGTGCACAAGTACATGATCAAAATTAATAAAAACGGTATGCTCATTCATAAAACAAAAGATAGGGTGGTTGAATGGATAAGAAAACAAGACCCTTACATACGCTGCCTACGAGAGACTCACTTCAAGATGAAAAGACTCACACAGCCTGGAAGTAAAGGGATGGGGAAAGATATCTTATGAAAATTGAAATTGAAAAAACGTGTGGTAGCAATACTGATACTAAACAAAATAGACTTTAAAACAGATGCTATAGCAAGAGACAAAGAAAAAAAATCAGCAATCCCACTTCTGGGTATTCATCCAAACAAACGCAAAATACTACTTTGAAGGGACGTATGTATGCATGTGTTCATTGCAGCATTATTTATAATAGCTGAGAAATGGAGACAACCTGGGTGTGCATCAATGGATGAAAGAATAAAGAAGAGATGGCGTATATATATTCAATGGCCTATTACTCAGCCACAAATAAAAAGAATGATATCTTGCCATCTGCAGCAACATAGACGGACCGAGAGGGTATTGTGCTGAGTGGAGTAAGTCAGATAGAAAAAGAAAAATGCCACATGATTTCATTTACATGTGGAATCTAAGGAGCAAAATAAATGAACAAAGCATAATCAAACTCATAGATACAGAGGACATTTGAGAATTGCCAGATGGAAGATTAGAGGGATGGGTGAAAAAAAGGAAAAGAGATTAAAAAGTACAAATTGATAATTACAAAGTAGTCATGGGGATGTAAAGTATAGCATAAGGAATCTAGTCAATAATGTTGTAATAACTGTGTATGGTGTCAGATGGGTACTAGATTTATCTGCGTGATCTCTTCATAAGTTATATAAATGTCTAACCACTAAGTTGTACTCCTGAATCTAATATAATATTGTGTGCCAACTGTAATTGAAAAGTGGAAAAATATTAAAGTTTAAAAACGATATTACAAGTGGTGCCATATCAGTACAAAGGATCATAAGAGACTAATATGAACAACTATATGCTGACAAATTGGACAATAAAGAAGAAATGAAAAATTCCTAGAAACATATAACCTACTAAATCTAAATCGTGAAGACATAGAACATGTGAACAGACCAATAATAAGTAAGAAAATTGTTTCAGTAATCCAAAATCTCCCTACAAAAAATAAATAAATAAATAAGCTCAGGACCAGATGGCTTCATGAGTAAATTCTCCCAAACATTTAAAGAATTAACACCAATTCTTCTTAAACTCTTCCAAAAAATTGAAGAGGAAGGAACACTCCCAAACTCATTTTATGATGCCAGCGTAACCTTGATACCAAAGCCAGATAAAGATACTACAAGAAAACTACAGGCCAATTTCCCTGATGAACACAGAAGCAAAAATTCTCAACAAAATAGGAGCAGACTGAATTCAGCAGCACATTAAAAGGATAACACACCATGATCAAGTGAGATTTATTCCTGGGATGCAAAGATGGCTCGACACACACAAATCAGTAATTATGAAATACCACATTCATAGAATGAAAGATAAAATCATGTGATCACGTAAAGAGATATAGAAAAAGCATTTGACAAAATTCAGCATTCAAAGCAGTATGGTACTGGCATAAAGACAAAGAGACCAATGGAACAGAATTAAGAGCCCAGAAATAAACCCATGGCTATATGACCAACTAATTTTTGACAAGTGAGTCATGATAAAAACTCTCAATGAGTTAGGTATAGGAAGAACATACCTCAATGTACTAAAGCCTATATGTGACAACCCCACAGTTAACATCGCAATCAATAGTAAAGTTGAAAGTTTTCCCACTAAAATCAGGAATGAGACAAGGGTACCTAATCTCACCACACTTATTCAACATAGTACTGGAAATCCTAGCTAGATCAGTCAGGCACTACATACATACATACATACATACATACATACATACATACACACATACATACATACATACACACATACATATATACATACATACATACACACACACACATACATACATACATACATACATAAAATGGATCCAAATAGAAAAGAAAGAGCTAAAATTGTTTCTGTTGATAACATTATCTTGTATATAGAAAATCCTAAAGACACCAACAAAAAACCCATTAGACATAATAAACAAAGTTGCAGGATACAAAAATCAACATACAAAAATCAGTTACATGTCTATACACTAACAAACAATGAACTACCTAAAAAAGAAACATAAAAATTTTCTACTTCCAATAGCATAGAAAAAATACTTAGAAATTAAACCAAGGAAGTGAATGATCTACACACTAAAAACTGTCGAGACGTGGATGAAAAAAGTTGAAGACAGAAATAAATGGAAAGATACCACATCTTCATGGATTAGAAGCATTAATATTGTTAAAATGTGCATACTACCCAAAGCCTTCTGCAGATTCAATGCAGTCGCTATCAAAATTCCAGTGGCATTTGTCACAGAAATAGAACAAACAATCCTAGAACTCATAAGGAATCATAAAACACCCCAAATAACCAAAAGCAATCCTGAGAAAGAACAAAGCTGGAGGCATCACAGTTTCTGATTTCAAACTACATTACAAAGCTATAGTATTCAAAGCAGTATGGTACTGGCATAAAAACAAATAGACCAATGGAACAGAATTAAGAGCCCAGATAAACCCATGGCTATATGATCAACTAAGTTTTGACAAGCGAGTCAAGAATACTCAATTGGGAAAGGATGGTTCCTTCAATAAATGATGCTGGGGAAACTGAATTTCCTCATGCAGAAAAATGTAATTGACCTCTATCTCATGCCAGTCACAAAAATTAACTCAAAATGGATTACGAATTTAAATGTAAGACCTGAAAACATAAAACTCCTAGAATAAACCATAGAGGAAAAGGTCCTTGACATTGGCCTTGGTAATGACTTTTTTGGATGTGACACCAAAAACACAAGCAACGAAAGCAAAAATTAACAAGTGGAACTATGTCAAACTAAAAGCTACTGCACAGCAAAAGAAGAATCAATAAAATGACCGTCTGACTCTCAAACCCTTGTTATTACTCACTATAGTAATACTTGTTCTGCTTACGGGGATAAAATGAGAGAACCATATAAACATAATGTTTTGTTGGGGGGATGAGAGTTTTTTTCCTTAAAAATAAGAAATTAGGGGGTTATGATTTTTAAATTAAGAACACTTACGCTGATATTTAAAATAAGTTATCTATATAATGACACGTCAGGAAACATGCAGTAGACAGATTTGTATGTGACTTTTATCCATCACATAAACCATTATGTTTTTCTGTACCATCAGGAAATTTGATTCAACATCACTCTCAAGGGTTAAAGGCCTCTGCATCCCTTTTTCATTTGTTTGAAAAATATTTGTTGAAATTAGAGCTAGGAGGGAAGGACAGAGACCTTAGAGGTCATCTAGTTCAAATTCCTTCTCTTACACAAGACAATAGTGAGATGAAGGAAAATGAAGTGACTTTCCCATGTCAAATAACTGGCCAAAGGCAGTTAGGCTGGGTGGAACCTAGTTCTCCTGACTTCTAGTTTAGCGTTCTTCACCCAGACGACTCTATTTAAAGGTTGGAACACATGATCATCACACTAGAATGTAAGGAGAAGGAGCATGGACATTGGAAGCAGCCTGGAAGAGAGGCTCCTAGATTAGAACTCAATAGTCAGCAATGTAATGGGTTGTATTACATTGAAACAAAGAAGGTGATAGTCCTGATCTACCCAAGTGTTGGTTATACCAAGCCTGGTATTTTGCACTTACTTACAGGCACTACACAGTTTCAGAGAAGGGGGAGGGAGGCTCAGAGTGAAATTTGTCTTCAAAAACTATCATGTGGAAGGAAAATTAGATTTCTACTTTGGCTCCAAGGAGTACAACCAGGACCAGTGAAGCAGCTGAAAGAGTACTGATGTGAAAATCGGACAGGCCTGAGTACAAGTGTCAAAGGACCTATGGCCTTGGAAATAGTTGAGTCTTCCTTCCTGAGCCTGAGTTTGTTCATCTGTAAGATGGCGATTCTACTTTTCTTCATAGAACCTGGTAAATGCAGCAAATAAAGTATACTAATATTTGGCTATATTCCTAAACTAAGAATTTAGATGTGTAAATGAGACTACAATCTGTATGTGAGCGTCGTATGGGCGTCCATCCCTTTCCCCACCCCACCCCGCATGCCCCGAGTTTTCCTTTGCTTATAAGAGATCATGTTACCTCTTTACCTTTCGTCCTTCCAAACATTCTGGGAGTTTTCCTCCTTTAGGCTAAACACAGCCGAGTGGAGCCCTTCCCGCAGCTGGGCTTCTCTGATAGGCCGTCCCTGCAGCTGGTCCCCTTCGCCCGTGTACTCCGCTACCTCCTGACTCTGACCAGCAGCTCGGTGCTTGTGCTGATGGCGGTGAGTGACCTGAGCCTACACACGCTCAGGAGCTAGCTACCTCCTCTGCCACCTGGCCATGGCGGGAGCGGGCTTCACCTGGAGCGTGGTGCTGCGGGCCGGGCCGACCCGCACAGCGCGGGCACTGCGGTTGCGCGGGGCGGTCGCGCGTGGCTGTGTGCTCTGGGCCGGGCTGCCCTCGTGGCCCCCACGCGGCGCCCCGGCCCGCTGCTGTGGGCCCCGCGGCCGCACGAACTCTGGGGCGTCAGCGGCCGCTGGGCTCGCTCTGCCAGGTGGCTCCCAGGCGGCCGCGGCTGAAACCCCAGCGAGCGCCAGGATTTCGCCGCCCTCCTGGTCATCCTCCTGGTGCCGTCCGCGCTCATCTGGCTTCATGTGGCCCGGCGGCCCGCCTTGTGTGGGGCATGCGGCGCAGCCGGAGGCGTGGGGGAGGGGGGATCGGAGGAGAGCGGTGGACACGCGTGGATCCCCACCCGACAGACGTCTGCCTGTTCTACAACTGGGCCATCTACACCTTGCAACCCACGCAGAGCTACGACCGGAAGCTTTTCTACACCGTAGTCACACCTGCCCTCAACCCACTCATCTACATCCTCAGGAATAGGGAGTGGCGGGGGCGGCGGTGGGGGGGGGGGAGTTGGGGGAGCAGCTAGGAGGCTAACTGGGGAGTCCGGGAAAGGGCAGGTTGGCCAGTGAGTAGGTAAGGGAGGGAAGAAATCCTTAGCCCAGGGCCTAAGGATGGGAATGCCCATCGGAAAGTTGGTCACTTTAGACTTCAGGTTATTCATTTCTGTATGAGAATCTGCAAGATTTGTCCTCAGGGAATCCAAGGTTGATGGGGGGAAATCCCTTCCTCCCATTAGGAAATGTTCCTGTGCTTGAGAGAAACCCATATGTCCTCTATATGAAAAGGTTTAGGGATGGGGGAAGGGCCCTTGGGCTTTCTCCTAGGCTGACAAAGAGAGAAAGCATCATTTGGGGAAGAACTCACAGGATACTGTAACCACACCGTCAAGAGTCCATTTGCTGGTAAGATGACGTGACATGATGGGTAATGCTAGCTCTCTCTCCTAGTCTGTTGGAAGACACCATCCATGGCGTCTGCCCTCAAGATTCTCCTGAACTGACAACGAAATCATAAACTCTACCTTACAGGAGACTTCCATCCAGAAAAAAGAACCCCGGTCTCCAATATTGGGAAGTTCTTCCAATTTAATGACCACCTAGCCATGTGACTGGTGACCACCACATGCACTCGATCCGTAAGTTTAACGAAGAACACCCATCCCTGTGGTTTGTGCTGGGTGGGGTTAAGTTGGAAGCTCTTCTTCAAGGAGGTGGTTCGTGAGCAAGTTTTAAAGATAAGAAGGAACTAGACTGGTGGAGAAGAAGGTGGACATGTCTCGGGTTGTGAGAAAAACATGCATGTGCCCAGTAAAGAGACATGAGAGGTACAGTAAGACAGAAAAGTAAATCGAGGAAGTAAAATGGAGAAAGGGACTCGAATTCTTAGCCAGAACCTGGGCAAAGTGTTTGGGTCAATCCAGAGACCCACCCCTACCCCCTTCACACAAACTGATACCCCCTACCTAGAGAAGATCTGCTAGACCGTAGGCAGGCAGCACAGTCACTGGTCCACAGTACCCCACATTTCAGAAAATCCATTCCCTTCTGAAGAAATCTGCCCCCAAGAATTCCCCACTAGAGACAC
Organism: Cynopterus sphinx; assembly: GCA_030015415.1. Lineage (NCBI taxonomy): Eukaryota > Metazoa > Chordata > Mammalia > Chiroptera > Pteropodidae > Cynopterus > Cynopterus sphinx. Next base: position 36,344,994 of record CM057386.1, read on the forward strand.
AAAATCTCTAGATCCCCAGGGAAAATATGTTTCCATGCCCACCGTAATCTCCAGAAATGAAAACAGTTTTAATTGGGTATGGAACAGAGAAAGAGAGTAAGGTGGAGGCATGGTGTCAGGCTTCATTTGATATCAAACAGCTTAAATAATGAGAGGGGAAGTAGTTTAATTAATTCTTTATTAATTAGATTGTGATCATGTCAGAGTAATGAATTCACTTCACTGTTCTCTACAAGTAGTAGAAATTCAGTTTGGTTCAATAATTATCACAGGGTATGATAAATGAAACATTAGGTTAAACAGATATGGAAACACAGAAATTAGTAGAACATGGATCCCAGCCTAAAACTTACTATGTAGTTGGGTAGGAAAGGAAATAGAAATTTTTCTATAAATCCGAGAGAACCAAGAAAGGATTAAATGGCAAGCTGGCTTTCTGCAGCCTAACTCCCCAGTCCAAATCTATTCTCGCTATTTATCATGCTCACTAGTTTTGGGAAATCATCAAAGGATGTGGTTGATAAGAGCTAAAAGAAAATAAACTCTTTGCTCCTGATATCACCCCATCCTCAGGGTGGTCACCCTCCAATGCAGTGGTATGTCAAGAAGAGTAAATTGCCCCTTCTGATGCCATAATCTGCCATGATCTTCCCATCTTCCAGTCTCTTTCCATTGCAAGTCACAATCTGTTTCTCAGGGGTTATAGCAGTCTTGTTCTTGATCAGCTTTTTCACCTGGGTCACTGAGCTGGATCTTCGCACCTGGAGGAGATGCCTGCACCCCTCATCACCTGACTCTACCAGAAACAAGGGCAGCTCCTCATCACTGGGCTTCACCACCTTCAGGGTGAGGTGGATGGTTGTCTCCTTGTCAATGCCGTAAGAGGATAGCTTTTTCCGGGGCTTTAGGATCTTTGAGCCCAGCTGAAGGACCTGGTCCTGCACGGGAACCTTGGTCTTAGACCGGACATGTTCGTTGATCTTCTTGACTCTGTCATCTGAGCTAGCAGTAAAGGTCATTAATTCCCATTCCTCAGAATGGACATTCACCTGGACAATGAAGGCCAAGAGACAGTTACTAAAAATACTTACCCCATTTTACACTCCTTGTTCTGCCTTCTTAATCCCCCCCACCCCCTCACTGTTCACGGCCTAGCTGGTCCTTCAGCTCATTTATAACAAGCTGTGTCCCTCCCTTTCTTGGAACTCCTCTTTTTGAATTTCCAGGTTATGACACAAACAAGAAAATCAGTCTTATTCCTTATAACCATACCTCTTATTCATCACAAAAATATCATTCATAATTTCCCACCATATTTACCTGCCTCCTCTCCAGATAAATTTTGCCAAATGTCAAAAAATAAATACAACTAAAAAGCATCCAAAGGTTTACACTAGACTCTAAAAACAACTCCCCAAAAACATTTCCAAGATTTGGCACCCTAACGGGATACTCGCCAGGCTGCCCTCCATGACTGTTTTAGAAGGAAACTGGTTAGGACACATATTGTCTGTACTGTTAGTTTCTTTTTTAGAGCCTCATTACTTTATAATAGTAACTCACATATTATAGTGACACTATTTTTAATGTTACCTGTTCATCTGTATTTTCTGTATTTTTTTTTATCTGTAGAATATGATTTTGTCCTTTAACTAAGACATGGCCTCACTTACAGAAAGTAGGGGCTAATTCTAAGTCATATTTAAGTAATGTGCAAATGAGGAAGCTAACCCCAATGTTGTCACTTGAAAGCCTGCAAGGGCCTTCCTCATGCTCCATTCAAACATAGCTTCCCACTTTAGATGTCACAGACATTTCTTCACTGGATTGTCACTACTGTAAGAAGCATTACTTTCAATCCAGATTCTCTTCATGGTGCAAATATTCTTACATAAGGTTAAGTATCATTAACACCTTAGGATAAATTAGTTTTGTAAACCTCTCTTTGGGGAAGAGAAGAAAGCGTAAATTTAAGAGTCCTGGACCCCTAAACGGGATAAGGGAAAAAATGCTCAAGATAATATTTCCACAGTTTCAAACCTTGCCAGCCCTGTTGAGCACCAAGCCTACCCTCACTTCCTACCTTATATCCCGAACAACAGCCAGCCAGTCTGACACAAAAGAGAGCTCAGGAGCCAAATGACTAGCTTCTCTTCACAGAACATTCCTTTCCGTTCTGGAGATTTTAGTGCCCCTTTAATAAGCCTTTCAAGCCACCCTCAACTTTCTGAGCACTGTCCCTCACCCATTCCCTTTCCCTATCTCCATGATCAAATCGCAACTTACACAGAGGCAGGAAGCCATCTCTGCAACCAAGGGTGCAGCAGAACCCAGAGACCAGGAAAACAGAAGATTGAGAAAAAGGACCTTGCGTCTAGATTATATACAAGCAGCTCGGAAATACCCTGAACTGGAAATCCCCTGCCTGTTTGTCTAGCTTTCCAGTGCCCTTTGTTCTTGCATGGCCTCATGAATTTTCTTTCACTTTTGCTGGGGTGAGTTGACAAACAAAAAATAATTCCTGATCAGTCACTTGATTGGCCAATTTCTTTTACCTCCTTTTCCAAACATGGATGGTTTCCCTGACCCACCACACCCAGTTCTGACTTATGACTGTCCAGCCTGCAGCCCTGGGCCCTCGTGGCTTAAAGACCTTTAATACTTGGTGGTCTTCTCCTGCTGCTTTTAAGAGCCCCCGAAATCAGTCAGGGGCCTTCCGGAGAGCAAGTTCACCCAGGAAAGGACAGTCAGAGTTGGTGTGGAGTCATGGGACCATGAGCGACCTGTTCACACTCTCCTGGCAGGATGTGTAAAGCATGCCTTGAGAAGACATAGGATAAATAAACCTGACTCAGTCCTGGGGGTTGTCACGTGCTACATACACTCGAGCAAATCTATTCACCTCCTTAGATATTGGAGATCTGGTCTATAAAATGAGATGATGATGATTGGAGAGACTTCGTTAGTTTCTTCCAGGCTCAGAAAAGTATTTAAAATGTCCTTTACAAAGACCTTTAGGTTTCTGGGTCTTGAGCTCTCTAACATAACATTCTTCCTATCCTGTCCCAGAACCTGCAAACCAAATCCTCCACTTGAGAACAATCCAAAGACAACAATCAAATGCTGACCCCCACCTTCCACACGCCAGAAGTATCACACATTCACTCTCACACCATAGTACCTTTATTTACTCGCCTTTACTCCTGGACACTCCTCACAGTTGTGATCTAAGATATGCCACTCACTCCTTGGCTCTTGAGATCTGGAATGGGATCCTCACACCCCCCCCCCAAAAAAAAAAAGAGTGCAGGGAATTTACTCAATCACTCTGATCTTCTTAGCATTCCAAATTAATCACTGTCCTATCCCAAACTCTCAGGACATTGCCACACAACCCATTTTTTAAAAAGGCATCATCAAAAGCATCATGCTCCAGATTTTTTTAAAGTAAAAAGCCTGCACAAATGCCAAGTTATCATCTTTATTTACTGTGTTTTCACTGGCCATTTACTGTGCCTTCACTCACCGACAGAGTGCCTGCATAGAGTAATGGAACCCAAGAGCTCATGCCAATATTCTAAACAGCTTAACATGAACCATGCTCTTCCATTTGAAGCTCTTATTAGATAGTCAGTTGATAAAATTGGAAAAACTGATTATATTATTTAAATGTATCTTGTGGAGTTTGGCATATGTCTTTAAACACATAAGATGAGTACGAAGCAGGAAGGGTTCCTAATGAAATAGGCAGGAAACCTTCATTCCTGCTATTCTCCTTTCAGATATCACTCCAGGTTTCTACTGTCCCCTGCATTTAGAAAGCAAGATTGTGACCTTTGGCTGTTGCAAAGTAGAAAAGTGCTATTCTCCATCTACTGTGCAATAGGATTTGGAAATTCTGAAACAGGACCAGTGGCGAGGTAGGAAATGTCAGCTCAGGGCGAGGATGATAAGAGAAAGCCCTGCAGCAGAATAGGAATGGGGGGTGGGGTAGGCTGAAAAACAGAAAGTAAAAGCTGTACAAGCTCTGACTTAAATAAACTGCTTTCACATTTCAAATTTTATCTGCAGATCTGTATGTCTAGCTGATTCCATGCATGGTTATCTGAATTCCCTGCATATCTTTGAACATACCAAGCTCTCTGCCACCAGGTCATTGAGCATGCCTTTCCCTCCAACCTTACCCCGAATGCCATAAATTTATAAGAATGTGCAATGTAAGCAGCATCTCATCCAGGAAGCATTCCCTAACTCTCTTTCTGATTCTGGGTTAGGTGCCCACCTTTTGTCTTTTCATACTCTCTCTGCAAGCCTCTTAGAGCACATTTCTCCAGCAATAGGATTATCTGCTTTCTTGTCCTTCGTCCCCAGTAAAGAGTAGAAATCTTCAGGGTCATGACTGTGTCTCCACTAACTAGTATCTTCATTACTTCCCAGGTTAGCTGCTTAGCACAGTAAATATTTACTAAAAGAATGAAGTAATGAACAAATAACTGAATAAGTGAGTAAAACTTGAAAATATTTAGTATTCATTATGTTTCGAGAGTTGCACAAGATATTACTAAATGTTACCTTATTGACTGTTTTAGCATTCTATTGTAAGTATTAGTATCCTCCTTGCTAAGCAAGATGCTAACTCACCCACAGTCATATTAGTAGTAGGTGGTAAGAAGTGTTCTAATGCAAATCACGATTTCTACAGTCCTTGTCTCCTTCTTATCATATGATTCATTGGAAAGAAAAGGGGGAGTGCATGCACACGAGTGCCTTTTTTGTACTGAAAGGTACAAGTTGGAGGAAGGAATATGAAAAGATAAAGGAAAGCAGAGGATGCAAGGAGACTTGGAACAAGTGAGAGCAAGAAGAGTCTGGGGTCCTATGTGTAGGCAGGAGTATCCCCAGGTGACACACCCTGCCTGGACCACCTTACACTTCCCTACTTGGCAGAGGTGAGCAAAGAGCCTGTGAGTACAGGAGTCAGAGCCTAGAGGAAGATCACAGCCTGCTGCAAAGTAGATGAGACCTGTTATCCCAGGACCGTGAGTGTTAAAAGATGCCAATGCAATACAACTCCACATGGCAAGAGGGGAACCGCCCACTGGACCTGGGGATTTCCAGCATAGAGTTACTTTCAGGGCAAGCATGGGATCCTTCCAGAAAAACTAATTCAGGAGATTCCCTGCCTAGAGAGAACCTGGATTCTGAGAAACAGTATCCTTTCAAGTAATAAAATGGCAAATCGGACTCTGATCTCTCTTTCCTCTCTCTCTTTCCTATTTGAAATTCCCTTCTAGCTTAAAGACAGGGTGAAGATTGTCCCAGACATCTTGGTGCCCTTTTCTGACCATAGGTGAAATTTCTTTCTAGGACCTGACCTCTTTCTTGCTTCTTAACAGAGTGTCAATCTTTTCTTCCCTTCTGTATCACAATAAATTATCTTAGAAGCAAAAAGATCTGTTTTCATTTGCCCCTCTAACAAATTCAGAAAACCAGCCAAAGTCAAATGGACATGCCAAACTCAAACAATCCAAATACGCTTTAGTATTAGGGAAATACATAACTAACTAGCAGTGAACATGGATGGATTACACCTGTGAGCAACAATATGGATCCGTATGCTAGAAAAAACACTGAGTGGGAAAAGAAAAAAAAAAAAAGACCAAGAAGACTACACAAAGTATGCTACTGTTTATAACTTTTAAAAACAAGCAAAACTAGGGGAGTGGGGGAAATGGCTTAGATGATAGAGGCTTTGTTCACCCCTCTTGTGACCACATCAAAGTCGTGAGAGAAACACAGAAAAACAGCAAGGAAAGTGACCCGGGATCAAGATAAACAGAATCACTGCAACTAGGGAGAGAAATGAGAAATCACCCTGCAACAGGAGGAAGTAGGATAGGGTGAGGACGCAAGGTTGCCCAGTCCCCAGCGGCTGAGTGGGACAGAGACTGTGATAGTGGCAGCTGGCAGCTGCAGACACCTCTTAAAGGAATCGTGTCCGCTAGTGGACTTTCCCAGTGACAGACCTGCTGGCTCTGAGCACCAGCGCCCATTCGGCTGCATGGGGGGCACCAAGGCGACACTGGTGAAGATCTCTCCCCGGCAGAAGTGCAAGAGGTATTCTCTGCTCCTCTGTTGAGCCCTCCTACCTCCTAGCACATGGACACAGCACCGCCAAAGCTGAGACATCATTAAACTGGATAACAGAGGTCGCTCTGCCCAGAGGAGTCCCTGAAACTCTGCCTCTCCCAAATCACAGCCCCACCCAAGCCACATCCAGCTGTGTCCTCAGTGAGTCAGGTGCTCCTTGCTGAGCAGCACTAAGACTCACACTGATGGCAGTTGGCCTCGGTTTCTGCATGGCCTCTTGAGGCAACTATAAGCAGAGCATCAGTGGATTGCTTGCTGAATCTTAACAGGTAGCCCCTGACGGGTGAAATGTGGCCTGATGCTGAACCTTTCTCAGAACTGTGCCACTGGACACTTACTACACAAAGCCATACTAATAAGACCGGGAGACTTAGGAGCTTTGCTGAGTACATAGAAACAGATACGGAAAGGCAGCCAAAATGGGAAGGGAAAGAAGCAGAAACCATATGAGAGAACAGAACAGAGAACCAGGAATAATGGAGTCAAGCCACCTAACAGAGGCAGAGTTCAATACACTGGTTATAAAGATGCTCAATGAACTTAGGGAAAGAATAGAAGAACTCAGTGAGAACTTTAACAAAGAGATAAAAACATTAGAAAGAAAGTGGAAATTATAAAAGGGAACCAGTCAGAAATGAAGAACATGTTATCTGAGATGAAGTGTATATTAGAGAGAACTAACCAAGTGGATAAAGAGGAGGATCAAATCACTGATGTAGAAGAGGCGGGAGACAAGGACACTCGGTCACAATGGCAAGAAAAAAGAAAGCAAGACTATAATAATAATTAAGGAGCATATGGGACACTATATGAAATGTAAAAATATGTTGAAGAGCTACATGAAGAAATAATGATAGAAAACTTCCCTCACCTGGTGAAGGAAATAATAGACATACAACCCCAGGAAACGCAGAGTCCCAGGATACAGGAGCCCATAGAGGCCCACACCAAGACACACCATAATTCAAATGCCAAAGGTTAAATACAAAGAGACAATCTTAAAAACAGTTAGTTACCTACAAAGAAGCACCAATAAGACTGGCAGCTGACTTTTCAAAAGAAAATTGCAGGACAGAAGGGCTTGGCAGAAAATTTTCAACGTGATGGAAACTCAGGATCTACAACCAAGAATACTTTATCCAGCAAAGCTATCATTTAGGGTCAAACGACCGATAAAGAGCTTCCCAGACAAATAGAAGCTAAAGGAATTCATCACCGCTAAGCTAGTATTGCAGGAAATATTGGAGGGACTTCTTCCAGAAGCAAAAACATGTATCAAAAATAGGAATAAAGAATGGTTATAATTACAAATAAAAATTAAAACACAATGACCCCCAAATCTATAAAATACACCCAAAGCAATTCTAGGAGGGAAATTCATAGCAATACAGGGCTCCCTCGAGAAACAAACAAAAATCTCAAACGAACAATGTGACCCAATACATAAAGGATCTCAAAAACAAAGAATGATCAAAGTCTAAAGTGAGCAGAAGGAAGAAAATAACAAACGTCAGAATGATAATAAATAAAACACACTAAAAGACAATAGAAAACATTAACATAACCAGGTAGTGGTTCTTTGAAAAGGTAAACAAAGTTGATAAACTTTAGCCAGGCTCATCAAGAAAAGAGAGGACCCAAAGAAGTAAATTGAAAGTTAAAGAGAAGTGACAACTGACAGAACAGAAATAAAAATGATTATCAGAAAATAATACGAACAATTATAGTCCAACAAATAGGACAACCTAGGAGATATAGATACATTTATAAAAACAGACAAACTTCCAAGACTGAATCAGAGAGAGAGGGGGAAAAAAAAAGAAAATCTGAACAACTAATAAAATCCAATCAGTAATCAAAAACATTCCAACAGACAGAAGCCCTGGACCAGATAGCTTCACAGGTGAATCTTACCAAATATTCAAGGAGGAATTAATACCTAACCTTTTCAAACTGCTGAATCTATTCCAAAATAATGAAGAGTATTGAAGGCTCTCAAACTCGTTTTACAAGATCAACATTACCCTAATATGAAAACCAGATGAATACACTACACAACAACAACAAGAAAAAACAATTATAGACCGGGAACCCTGATAGACATAGATGAAAAAACCTCAACAAAATATTAGTAAGATGAGCTCAGCAAGACATTAAAACATTATAAACCATGATCAAGTGGTATTTACTTTTGGGGAGGCACATTTAGTTCAATATCTACAAATCAATTGACATAACATACCACATAAACAAAATAAAGTATAGAATTATATGATAATATCAACAAATGCAGAAAAATAATTTGACAAAATCCAAATTTTTTTTATGATAAAAACTTTCAGGAAAGTGGGAATAGAGGAAACATGTCTCAATATAACAAAGGCCATATATGAGAAACCTCACACCTAATATCACATTCAATAGTGAAAAGCTAAAATCTTTACCTTTATGATCATGATCAACACAAGAGTGTTCACCTTCATCATTGTTATTCAACATAGTATTGGAAGTCTTAGCCACAGCAATCAGACAAGAAAAAGAAATAAAACACATCCAAATTAGAAAGGAAGAGGTAAAACTGTAATTAATTGCAAATGACATCATAGTATACATAGAGAACTCTAAAGATTCCACCAAAAGAGAAACCCCTGTTAAAACTAATAAATACAGTAAAGCAGCAGGATACAAAATTAATATTCAGAAATTGGTAGCACTTTATACACCAACCTATACTTGAAAATCTATTAGACATTAAATTAAAAACTTGAAGAAGCAACAAATAAATGGAATAATATATCGTGCTCATGGATAGGAAAAACTAACGTCATTGAAATGTCCGTGCTACTAACAGCAATCCACGGATTTAGTGCAATCACTATCAAGATACCAAGGGCATTTTTCACAGAACTAGAACAAATAATTCTAAAATTTATATGGAACTGCAAAAGACCCTGAATAGCCAAAGCACTTTTGAGAAAGAACGAAGCTGGAGGTCACATAATCTGACATCAAACTATACTACAATGCTTCAGCAATTAAAACAGCATAGACCATAGGTCTATGCCTGTCTGGTCAATTAATTTATGACAAAGGAGGCACAAATATAAAATGGGGGTAAAACAAGTCTTTAATAAATGGTTTTGGGAAAAAACGGCCAGATATATGTAAAAAAAATTAACACTAGACCACCTTCTTATACCATGTACAAGAATAAACTCAAAATGAATTAAAAATCTAAATATAACACCTGAATCCATGAAACTTCTAGAAGAAAACCCAGGCAGTAAGCTCTTTGATGTTGCTTTTAGCATATTTTTTAAAATGTCTTCTTAGGCAAGGGAAAAAAGAAAAAAATAAACAAATGGGTCTGTATCAAACTAAAAGGTTTTGCTAGCGAAAGAAACCACCAACAAAATGAAAAAAGAAGCTGATGAATGGGAGAAGGTATTTACCAACGATACATCTGATAAAGGGTTAATATCCAAAATATATAAGGAATTCATACAACTTACCATCCAAAAAAAGAAAAAGAAAAGAAAAGAAAAGAAAAAGAAAAAGAAAAAGAAAAAAACAATTCAATTTAAAAAATGGGTAGAGGACCTGAACAGACATTTCTCCAAAGAATACATATAAAAAGGTGCCTAACATAACTAATCATCAGGGAAAAGCAAATGAAAACCACGATGAGATATCACCTCACACTATAAATAAGTAAACAAGTGTTGGCAAGGACGTGGAAAGAGTGGAACCCTCATGCACTGTTGGTGGGATTGTCAACTCGTGCAGCCACTGTGTATAACAGTATGGAGGTTCCTCAAAAAATATGTGGAACTACCATATAACTTGCAATTTCACTTCTGGTTATTTATCCAAAGAAATCCAAAACACTGATTTGAAAAGATATGTGAGGAGCTTCTGGTTAAGATGGCAGAGTAGGTAGATGCTGTGCTGGCCGCCTCTCATGACCACCTCAAAATTACAGATAAACTACAGAATAACCATCATTGAGAATCACCTGAAATCTAGATGAGCACAAGTTTTATAACTAAGTATATACAGAAGAAGCCACGTGGAGACTGATAGCAGGTGCGAAGACATAGTCTGGGCCAGTTTCACATCCATGTGTGGACAGGTAAAAATCAGGAAGGAATTCTCAGCTGTGGCGTGCCCCCTCAGGGGCTAGGGGTTTCAACCACATACCAGACTCCCCAGCCCAGGGTTCCACTGTGGGGAAGAGAAGTCCCCACAACTTTGAACTATAAAAACCAGCAGAGATTGTGACTAAGTGAGAAGGAGAGGTGCAGGAGGGTTGTAGGAATCCCAGGCACTTCTCTTAAAGGGCCTGCACACTAACTTCCTTGCTAATGAACTCACTTGCTCTGAGCCCCGGTGCTGGGGAAGCAGCTAGAAAGGTGTCAAGGATGTACAGGGAGGAACTTAATTGTCTGGCTTCAGGGCAATGGCTACAAGGGCAGCTATCTCTCAGACAGAACTGCTGGCACAACCCATTGTTCCTTTGCTGAGCCCTCCCATTGTTCCTTTGCTGAGTCCTCACACTACCTATATCTGAGTCTCCATCAGCCTAGCTAACACTGTTCATTTGCCCTGTTGATTCTCTGAGACGTGCCCCCGCCCCCTCCACACCCAACTTGCAGACCCACCCAAGCTGCTGCCAGTGGTTTTTCCATACAAACAGCTTGTCTTGCCTCATTCCGTGGACTTTTCCGAAAGCTCTGAAAGGTTCACAAACCCCAGATGAACATCATCTGGCCTCAGCATGCCATGTGCATTTTTCTAAGCAGCCCCAAGCCCAGCACCAGCTGCAGCTGGCCTCAGTTTATAGCTTAGCCTCTCTCAGACAACTCCAAGCCCAGCAAAAGTAACAACCATCTGCAGATCCTCTTGTAGCTCATACAAGTGGCCCCCGGCAGGGCACACACAATGTCTGACTTTAGCCTGAGCTAGAACCCCTCCCAATGGGGCCCCAGAACCAACACACCTGGTGGCCAGCTTTAAATCACTAAAGAGCACCACTCACCGCCTCAACAAATGACACACCCAAAGGGCAGACTCAGAAGGCATGAGAGCCCTGCTAACGCAAATCCTGCTCCATAGGACAACCGCTGCACAACAAATCCTTTACTGTACTCACAGCCAGTCCTCACAACCAATCAGACTGAGGGTCAATTCTTCCCATTGACATGCTAACAGCAATCAAGGCTCAACTATAACAGGAGTGCACACACAACCCACATGAGAAATACACCTGGAGAAGATGACCAGGGAAACTTCGATACTGGGCCCCATAGGACGCCTAGTACCTAAGGCCACTCTACTAAGACCAGGAGATGTAGCAGCTCTACCTAACACATAGAAGCAAACAGAGGGAGTCAGCCGAAACAAGATGGCTAAGAATCATGTCTCAAATGAAAAAAAGAAATAAAAAAAGAAACAAAAGTTCAAAAAAATAGCTAAACAAAATGGAGACTAGAAATCTATAAGATGCACAGTTCAGATCACTGGTTAGAAGACTCAATGATCTCAATGAGAACTTCAACGCAGAGAGAGAAAACATAAACCAGGAGATTAAAAAAAATACATAAAAAGGAACCCATGAGAAATGAAGAATAAATAACTGAAATAAAGAATACATTAGAGGGGGAGTTGGACTTGGAGAGTAGGGTGAAGGATTAAAGAAACAGAAAATAGTAGTTGATAGATGGTCACATGAATGGGGTGCACAGCATAGAGAATGCAGTTAGCATTAATATATTGGCTAGGTAGAAAACCTGAGGAGAGAACGAGCAATTAGAGGGATCATTTTATAAACTATATAAATGTCTAAGCAATGTACTAAATATTTGAAACTAATTAAAATAAATAATTAATTAATTTTAAAAAAAAAAAGAATACATTAGAGGGAATCCCCAGTAGATCAGGTGAAGCACAAGACTGAAACAGTGATTTGAAAGATAGAGTAGCAGAAGTCATGCAATCAGAACAGCAACAAGAATAAAGAACATAAAAAAAAAAGAATGAGGATATTTTAAGGGGCCTTTGGGACATCAAGCATACCAACATTCGCATCATGGTGATAACAGAAAGAAAAGAGCAAAAGCAGGAAAATGAAAACCTATTTGAAGAAATAATGTCAGAAAACTTTTCTAACCTAGCAAAGGAAATAGGCATACAAGCCCAGGAAGCTCAGAGAGTCCCAAACAAGATGAATCCAAAGAGGTCCTCACCAAGACATATCATAATTCAAATGTCAAAGCTTGAAGGCAGAGAGAACAATCTTAAAAGTAACAAGAGAAAAGCAGTTACCTACATAAGACTGTCAACTGATTTCTCAACAGAAACTTTGTAGGCCAGAAGGGATTGGCACAAAATATTCAAAGTGATGAAAAGCAAGGATCTACAACCAAGACTACTCTATCCAGCAAAGCTATCATTTAGAATCAAAGGACAGATAAAGAGCTTTCCAGACAAGAAAAAGCCAAAGGAGTTCATTACCACCAAACCAGTATTACAGGAAATGTCAAAGGGCCTTCTTTAACAAAAAGGGGAGGAGGTAAGAATATGAATAATAAAATGGCAACAACTACATATCTATCAACAATTAATTTATATTTAAATGAATTAGACACTCCAATCAAAAGACAGTGTGGCTGAATGGATAAGAAAGAAAGACCCTTACATATGCTGCCTATGAGAGTCTCACTTCAGATCAAGACACGGACAAATTGAAATTAAGGGATGGGAAAAGATATTTCATAAAAATGAAAATGAAAAAAAAAATCTGGAGTAGCAATACTTTTCCCAGACAAAATGGACTTTAAAACAAAGGCCATAAGAAGATACAAATAATGACCCAGTAATTCCACTTCTGGATATTTATCTGAAGAAATCCAAAACAACACCTTAAAGGGACATGTGAATCCATATGTTCATTGCAATATTATTTACAATAGCCAAGATATGAAGGTTACCTGCACATTCGTTCAACAGATGAATATATAAAGAAGTGATACACACACACACATATACATATACATATATATACACATACATACATATATTGCAATTTTACTCGGCCATAAAAAAGAATGAAATCTTGCCATCAGCAACAACATGGATGGACCTAGAGTGTATTGTGCTGAATGGAATAAGTCAGACAAGGAAAAACAAATACTAGATGATTTCCACTTACATGTAGAATCTAAAAGACAAAATAAAAAATGTCAAATGTAATTGTCAAATGTTATTGAAAAGTATAAGAAAGGGAGCAAAGGAGAATAAGAGGTTCAACTTTTCAGGTATACAACAAATAAGTCATGAGGATGTAATGTACAACGTAGGGAATATAGTCAACAATATTGTTAGTATTGTACAGTGTCAGATGGTTTCTGGATTTATCATGGTTATCACTTCTTTAGGTATATAAATGTTTAATAACTGTAGCATACACCTGAAGCTAATATAATATTGTATGTTAGCTATATTTTAATGAAAATCTTTTTTAAAATTATTTAAAATAAAAAATAAAATTTGAATTCAGGAGTTTGTCAAACATATCAAAAAGTTTAGATATTACACTAAAAAGATCACATATCATTATGAAACAATACTTAATTATCCATTTAACCAAAGTGACAATAAAAGAATTAGAAAACAAATACAGAAAGTTACATAATTTTTAGCAAAAGTTTAGTTTTCATTATTGAGAAGATTCAGTTTCTTAAGTAATAAGAACATGATTAAGACAACATAAAACACAGAAAATTATTTTAATAAAACAGAATTTTTGCTTTCTAGGCAAAAAAAAAACTTTTTGTAAGACTCGATCAGGCGTAGATCAATAGTACAAGAAAACTGCCTTTTTAAAACAGAGAACCAAACTCTAATTCTGCATCACCTTATTTTTGATACTTAAATTCACTTAAGTAAATTTATTACAATCTTATTCAGCTTTACCACATGTAAAATTTCTCTTTCAGGATTCCTTTTCCCATACTTGCTACAACTTTCCTTGTCCAATTCAGTCTGTTTCTGGTCTCTTATCTATTCAGAAATAACCAACTTTTCTAACTGGAGAAAATGTCCAAATTTAATTCATATGTACCTACAGGGATGCCATAGGAATATGAGACCTGAGGACACGTGGGCAGTTAAGACTCATATGCCATCTTGAGCTAAGGAAAATGGGGAGATTGTGGTTTGAGGCTTCAAAAGGCAGTAAGGCTATTCAAATGGAGATACAAAAGTAAATATTTGGTAAATAAATGTTAGCTGGGTCACCAATGGGACACAAAGAGGACTTAGAAAAATGAGCCTTGCTAGGTTCCTTCCTGTCCATCACATTCTAATTCATATTAACTTACAGTTATCTAGGATGGTATCTCCCTTACTGAAACAGGTACTCTATCTGAATTTTTTTTAGGCAGTTAGTGGGTAGGTCAAAGGTTTTTCTAAGTCTTTTGATTATTAAAAACAACCAGCTTAAAATAATCAATATCCCAAAAGGCATATTTTGGGATGGCAAACTCTGCTTCCCTTCACTAATTAATGAATCCCTGTTTTACATCAACCTCCCTTATTCAATACATAAGTCTGAGTTACCAATGGAAGACTCATCTGTTTTCCATCACATTTATGGTTTCTTCACTCCCACTAGACAACATTTGACCAAGAGGAACAGGGGAAGAGAGAAGCTTCTGAGTTGTGATGTACCTGGGAAAGAGAGGCTGAGTGAGAGGAAGGGGAGGAAAAACGTCCTCCTGGTATGACTTGCCAAGTACCTAGGGTGAGTTTTCATAAGACAGGTTAGAATGCGCTGGTCCGATGGTTCTCATCCCTCTGGGTCTGGACAGAAATGAGTCATGGTGAACCAAAGCTCTCCAGGAGGCTTCCTCCTTCTGGGCTTCTCTGCACATCCAAGACTGGAAAGAATCCTCTTTGTGGTTGTCTTAATTTCTTACCTCCTGACTCTGGTGGGAAACACACTCGTCATCCTGCTGTCTGTGCTAAGCCCCAGGCTCCACTCGCCAATGTACTTTTTCCTCTCCAATCTCTCCTTCTTGGACCTCTGCTTCACCACAAGTTGTGTCCCCCAGATGCTGGTAAACCTCTGGGGCCCAAAGAAGACCATCGGCTTCCTGGGCTGCTCTGTTTAACTCTTCGCTTTCCTCTTCCTGGGGTCCACTGAGTACATCCTCCTGACAGCGGTGTCCTTTGACTGCTTGTGGCTGTCTGCCAGCCCCTCCACTATGCCACTATCATCCACCTTTGCGTGTGCTAGCAGTTGTTGGCTGTGGCCTTGGTAATGGGTCTGATCCAAACAAAATTCCAAACTTTCTGCCTGTCCTTCTGCCCCTACTGGCAGGTAACTTTGTGTATGAAGTCTCTTCTTTAATTTGCCTCTCTTATGGAGGAGACATCACCTTTAATGGGATCCAGTTAGTTATGTATGTTCAGTGTCATCTTCCTGGTCATGCCATTCACCTTCATTCTTATCTCTTACAGTGCCATTTCCTGGCAGTGCTGAGGATTAACTCTGACATAGCATGGAAAAAGACTTTGGGTACCTGCTTCTCTCGCCTCATTGTGGTCACCCTCTTATACATATATGGTGACCATTAAGAGTCATGGGTCTGTTCTCCAGCTGCAACACAGTGGATAACAACTGACCTGAATCCATCTTCCGAAAGGATGTGGGATTCTGACCAACATCTTAATGGCTAAGCACAAAAATTAAATTAGGTTATAAGTGACAAAATGTTAGAGTGCAGTATAGACAGAGGAAGGGCCTAGAAAGGAGGAAAAGGAGGAGCAGTACAAAACCTAACCCCTGTGAACTCCTATTCTTTTTTCAACCTTTATCTATACACATTACCTTCTTGGATCCTCATATGTGTGGAACAGAGAATTAAGAAAGAATAGAAAGAAAATCTGCTTAGGATTGAATCATTGTCTTCTTTTTCCTCTTTTCATTATCCTCTTCCCTCAGTAGCCTACACCATCTTCATGCCAATGCCTGCTTCATGGGAGGAGAGCAGAGAATCTTGAGACAAGAAGCTCAAAAATGGTGTTTATCTTGAGACAACATGAATAGAACTAGAGGGTATTATGCTAAGGGAATTAAGTCAGAGAGAGAAAGACAAGAGTTGTATGACTTCACTTACACGTGAAATAAATAAAAATAAACAAACAAAACAGAAACAGATTCATAGTTACAGAGAATAAACTGATGATTGCCATGTGGGAGTGGGGTTGGGGGGCTTATTGAAAAAGTTGAAGAGATTGAGAAGTACAAATTAGCAGCTACAAAGCAGTAATGGGGATGTAAAATACGGCATAGGGAATATAGTCAATAATGTTGTTATAACTACCTATGTTGCCAGGTGGGTTCTAAGCTAATTGGGGGGATCACTTCATAAATTACATAAATGTCTAACCACTATACTGTACAGCTGAAACTAATGTAAAATAATATTGCATGTCAATTGTATTTGAATATAAAAACTTAAAAAAATCATAAAGGAAGAATGATGCTTATCTCATGGTGCTTCTCTAATCTTCATCTCCACCTGAACCTACTTATTTGGCATTCTAATCACCACATCCCATAGATTTATCTTAACAGTATCACATCTCTCTTTTTCTCTTTATCCCCATTGCTCCTACCTTACTTGAGTACTGAATTTGACACACTTTTATTGTAACTGCCTCATCACTAGTGTATCAGTCAAGATAGAGTATTGCTACTGCAAGAACAATAGCAATCTGTCAGTGATTTAAACAGTACAGGCTTATCTCCTTCTGGTGATATATGGCCATTGCCATCCTTCCAGGTGGCTCATCCATGTCATTCTCACTCCAGTATGCAGACTGACAGAACAACCACTATCTTCAACGTTGCTAGTTACTGGGAACAAAGGAAAGAATAAGTGTGACAAATGGCAATATGGCACTTAAAACTTCCACGCAGAATTGACATTACTTTTATTTCCCAAAGCATGTCCCTTGGCCACATCTAACTTCAACAGAAAAAAGAAACCTACAATATGCCAGGAAAGAGGACCAGAAGTATTTCATGGGTGACTACTGACAACATCCTGCTTCTAATCTTGCCCAGTTCTAACTGGTTCTCCATACTGCTACTAGGGTAATTGCTCTAAAATACAAAACTGACCATATTACTTCTTCAGTTAAAATGGATCTCCCTGCTATTAAACATAGATTCCCCAACTCCTAGATCAGGCCCTTGATTTCCTGATTTGCCAGTCCCATCTGACTCAGCCATCTGGAATCCTGAAAGTTCACTAAATTACCTATAAATCCTTGAACCACACAAAGCTCTCTGTCACCTCTAGCCTTTGACTATGCCATTCCCTCTGCTTGGAAGTCTCTTCCTCCAACTCCTTTTTACTACCAAAAAAAAGGAAGGAAGGAAGGAAGGAAGGAAGGAAGGAAGGAAGGAAGGAAGGAAGGAAGGAAAGAAGGAGGGAAGGAAGGAAGGAAGGAAGGAAGGAAGGAAGGGAGAGAGAGAGAGAGAGAGAGAGAGAGAGAGAGAGAGAGAGAGAGAAGGAAAGAAAGAAGGAAAGAAAGAAAGAGAAAAAAATTAAAAAAGAAGAAAAAATTAAAAAAGGAAGAAGACAGAAAGAACATGGATTTGTAAGAACTCAATATGAACCTCCTCCAAGAAGCTATTCCCTAACCTTGTTCTGCTCCACTCTTGGGTATTGCTACTCTCTATTCTCCCAAGACCTCCCTGTGCAAGCACTTCTTATGAAATAATAAAATCATCTTTTAATTGTCTGCCTCCCCAGTGGACAGTAAAAATGACGGTCAGTATTTTGTCTTGTTTATCTTTATATATTCAGTGCCTGGCACAATCTGGTATAGTAGGTACTTAATGAATATTTATTGAATGCATAAATGAATTTATGAGTGAATGAATAACTAAATGAAGAAAAAAAGAAAAATAGCAATTAGTGAGCATCTGCTATATTTTATGTGCATCTTCAAATATGTTGTCTCATTTAATGTAAGATTTTTATCGAGTATCAGTGTGTGTGTGTGTGTGTGTGTGTGTGTGTGTGTGTGTGTGTGTGTGTGTGTTACAAAAAAGGTGTATGTGAAGGAAAGGAGTTAGAGAGGTAAAGAAAGCATAATAGAGGGGACTTCAAGGAGCCATAGTAGGAGTGAGAGATTTGGGAAATGTAGGCAGAAGTATTCCTGCATGGCAGACTTTGCCTGGACCCCTTCCCCATGCACACATCTCCCACTTTGCAGAGGTGAGCAAAGAGCCCATGAGTGCAGGAGTCAGAGCGAGGAAGATTGCAGCCTGGTTGGAAAGTAGACACGAACTATTCTCTCAGGACTGTGAGCGTTTAAGGGCCCACCCACAAGCTGATGCCCATTACATCCCACAGGCTTCCACTGGACTTTCAGAGTTTCAACTGTTGGGCCAAGTGAAGACTAAACCCACAAGTTCTCCACTCCCAGGAAGAATGTATTAACCTTACCTTTTATTTCCTATATTCTGATGTTTGACATCTGGGGTCTTGTTGACTCTGGAGGGACTGCCTTTCTCCCAGGGGTAGGTCATTCCTAGATGATAAGCAGATTGCTCTGAGCATGATTTTAATATCCAAACCAAAAAATTCAGAGCTTTTACCCCTACTACTTCTTTTTTCAGGCCCTTATACACTCCAGGCCACCTTCCACTCACCCTAAACTCCCAGGGCCACGTACCAGACAACTACAGTCTATGCCTCTTAGTCTACTGAAATTATTCAGAATATCCAATCCCAAACCTGCTTACTCTTCCTTTCTGCATAAAATCATAATAAAGTTATTGCCCACAGTTTTCACCTCCTCTCTCTGTCTGTGACCAACCTTGCTACTTTTTCATGTGGCCCTGAATGGCATGGTGTGCCACCTCCCCTTGGGATCTATGAGTAATATACTGTCTTTTCAATGGCAATCATTGTCTCATCTAATGGCCTTATTGGAACTCAAATTTGTTTTTTAAATACGTTATGTTTTAAAATACAGAGTCTTAGAGATTGGTCAGTGCCTCCTTCTCATCAGTTAAAATAAGCCTCCCTCACCCTCACGAAGTCCACAGATTAGAAATGAAAATCTTCCCCCTCAAACTCACTGAATATCATGTTGTTACTGACTGGCCAAACTGTGGAGTGGCAAGAGAGAGCCTGCTCACTGGGGTTGGAGATTTCCAGCAAGTGGCTGCTGTAAGAGGGAGCCTTCTAGCTCTTGAGATCCTTCCAGAAAAAAGAAAAACACTAATGCAGGGGATTTCCTATCTAGAGAGAGTCTGAGTATAGAGAAATAGTGTGCTTTCAAAGAACATGAACAACAAATCTAGACTGGGGTCATCCCTCTCTTTTCTCCTCCCTTCCTATGTAACACTACCACTCTGCCCAAGGCCAGAGAAAGAATTGTCCCAGACCCCAGTGTGTCCTCATTTCTGACCAAAAAAGAATGTTTTTCTTAGAGGTTTGACATCATGGCCTCGAATGCAGTATCAGAATGGATTCTCTTGCTCTGTGTCAGAACAATGTTCTCAGAGACAGAATATTCTGGCTTTATTTATCCTCTAGCAAAATTGGTATATCATAAAAGGCTCAGAATTATGCTTTAATAATTTTCATAGGTTAAAAAGATGGAGTAAGTGGTACAGAAGTTTATCAACCTCTTATCTTGTCCCAGGCCAATAAGTGGTCCTGATCAAGTCAATCTACCACCTGAGTCCTCCCTGGAAAAGAGTCCTGCCTTCTAGGAATAAAGTCTCATGAGAGAATGTGTCAAAGTGCCTTGAGAATGAATAATGCTTTAGAAACATAAACCAAACTCAATATGAAACCTACTTTGAATTTTAATTTGCTGTTAGTTAGAGTAGACATTCAGTGGAAGCAGAATGGCTGTGTGAGAAATTTGGTAAATCCTCTTCCCAAAAGTCTTCAATATATCTACAATTAAAACAACTATTTCAGAAAACAAAGCAGAGTGAGAGACATCCCCAGATCTCTTCCTTGAAACAACAATAAGCTGAACTCTAAAATTCAACAACAACAAAACACACACACACACACACACACACACAAACACACACACACACCAGCACTTCTGAGCATGGGATTTGCACATAAGAACTACCACAGTTCATAACCCCAAGAGTCAGTTGGTACACTGGGAGAAACAAAGAAGCTGACTCTGGCAACCAGAGCTCCCTGCAGAAGGACGGGCAGAAGAGAAGGCGAAGTTGGTTACCTGAACAGCCCTGCCTGGGAGACCTGTGAGCTCCATGGGGCCAATGTCAGTGCCCAGGCATCAGGGCAGAGATCAGAAAAGAAGGGACAGCAGAGAAGCAGGGAAGGCAGAGAAACAACAGTTGATTATTACCAGCAACAGTTTACAAACTGAGGCTAAGCTGCAGCCCTCATCCCACAACCCAGAGGGACCCTCCTTCCATATTCTCCAAGACCAAACACAGCAGAAACCTAGGGTAATCTGAGCTACTGAAACTGTCTCTAACACTGACAGGAACTGAGTCTAAGGGTAGTGAGTATATTTGAATATCTATAATAATAAAAAGCATTATTAAGACTTTATATAAAGCAAGGATTCAAGAGGCTTAGACACTACCTACTGTAAACCAAAAGAAAAGTGCTTTCTTTGCAACAGGCTAAAGAGAAACTTTTATATAATAAATCTTTCTGTAAAAAAGTAGAATACATTTCCATTAATGCCCAGACAGAAAAATAGTCCATTAAACACCATGAACAACTAAGGTGACAAGGCAGCTCAGAAAGAAAGAGAAAAATCTCCAGAAAATAAGCTTACAGACACAGAAATATGCGACTTAAATGACAGAGAATTTAGGATGGTACTTCCAAAAAAACTCAATGAGATCCAAAACAAAGCATATCAACAATTTCATGAATTAAAAAAAAAAAACTAGAGCAGAATGAGTTCTTTAGCAAGGGTATTAAAACCCTAAAAAATAACAGAATATAACTTCTGAAGATTAAAAACATACTACAAGAATTGAAAAATGAAATAGCAAGCTTGGGAAATAGAGCCAACCAATTGGAGGAAAGGATCAGTGATATTGAAGACAGAAATCTAAAAATAAATCAAACGAAAAAAGAAACAAAACAATTAAAGAATTAAAAACAATTAAACAGAAATTCAAGAACTAGCTGATACCATCAAGAGAGGAAACATAAGAATAATGGGTATTCTAAAAAGGGAGGAAAAGGAGCAGGGATTAGAAAGCATTTTCAGACAAATAATTGATGAGAATTTCCCAAATCTAAGGACTGAGCTAGAGCTTGGAATTCAAGAAGTCAACAGAACACTCAATTATTTAAACCCAAAAAGGCCTTCTCCAAGACACATTATATTAAAATTATCAAAAATCAATGAAAAGAGAATTCTCAGGGCAGCCAGGGAAAAGATGACGGTAACTTATAAAGGAAAACACATTAGATTATCATCAGACTTCTCAGCACAAACCTTACAAGCCAGAAAGGAGTAGGGTCAAAAATTTAAACTATTAAATAAAAGAAACTACCAACTAAGAATAATGTGTTCATCTAAGCTCTCCTTTAGATATGAAGGAGAATTTAAGACCTTTTCAGACATACAAAAATTGAGGGAATTCTTCACTATGAGGCCTATACTACAGGAAATACTGAAAACGGTCAGCTCACCTAAAACAAAAATAGGAGTAAGGTGACTAGCAGACAGAGGCAGAAGAATACAACTCTAAGAAAAGGGCATTATAAGCTTAAACAATAAAAAGAGATATGCTATAGCACGATAGTAATGAATGTTCAGCATACATAGGGACAAATTGAGACAACAATGAATGAAAAGGGGAGGATTCAAAGACCAAGATTCGCAAAGGGGAATACAGATAAGGCACACACAGAAGAAAATGGATGACTGCATATATATATAACTATTCTTTTCATATTCATAATGTGAAACACATGCCAAAGATTCAGAACTGAAGTATATAACATAAAACAAGGACCAGAGGGAAAACCCACAAAAGCCAACCAAAATAAAGAAAACAGAAACACAAGGACAAGGAAGCAATGGAAACACCATGATACCAGAAAGCAAAAGATAAAATGGCTATAAAAAGACCTCATATTTTAATAATCACACTAAATGTAAATGAACTGAACTCACCAAAAAAAATGTACAGAGTTGCAGATTGGATCAAAAACCAAAACCCAACAATAAGCTTTCTCCAGGAGACACATCTCAATTCCAAAGACAAATATAGACCTAATTAAGTCAAATATTCAAACTATTAAATGAAAGGAACTACCAGCCAAGAATAATGTATCCAGCTAAGCTCTCCTTTAGATATGAAGGAGAAATTAAGACCTATCTAGATATACAAAAATTGAGGGAATTCTTCACTATGAGGCCTTTACTACAGGAAATACTTATTTAAAGCAATATTTTAAGCAAGTGGCATCAGAGAAAAGTGAAAGTAGTGGTACTAATATCAGATGAAATAGATTACAAAATCAAAAAGGTAAAGAAAGATACTGAGGGACACGTCATAATGATAAAGGGAATCATGCACCAAGAAGACATGAAGACATAACTCTTATTAATATCTATGATATTAAAATATATCCAATCAGGGAGACCCCAAATATGTAAACAACTACTAACAGAACTAAAGGGAGAATTAAACCAAACACTATCATAGTAAAGGATCTAAATACCCCACTGTCAGATATGGACAGATCATCCAAACAGAAAATCGATAAGAAAATAACATCCTTAAATGACACATTAAACCAACTGGACATAATTGACCTATACAGAGCTTTTCATCTCAAAACAACTGTTTATACATTCTTCTCTAGTACATGGAACAGTCTCAAGGATTGACCACATACTGGGACACGGAGATGGCCTCAACAAATATAAGAGGGTTGAAATTATACCAACTCTGTTCTCTGATCTTAATGCTTTGAAACTAGAGATCAACTGCAAAAAGACAGCGAGAACAACCACAAATACATGGAGATTAAACAACATACTACTGAAGAATAACTAGGTCAGAGAAAAAATAAAAGTAGAGATCAAGGGATACATAGAAACGAATGATAATGATAGTACAAATATATCAAAACTTTTGGGACACATCAAAGGTCATCATAAGAGAAAAGTTCATATCATTCATTACAGGCCTACCTCCAAAAACAAGACTGAGCCCAGGTAAACAACCTAATATGCATCTTAAATTAAAAAAAAAAAAAACTAGAAAATGAAGATCAAATGAAGCCTAAAATCAGAAGAAGAAAAAAATCATCAAAATTAATAAATAAAATTAAAAACAAAAAAGAATAGAAAAAGTAAATGCAACAAAGAGCTGATTCTTTGAGAAGGTTAATAAAATTGACAAAGCCCTGGCTAGACTCACTAAAGAAAAAGAGAAAGGACACAAATGAACAAAATCAGTGATGAAAGAGAGGAAATTATGAGACACCACAGAAATACAAAAGATTATACAAGAATGCTATGAAAAAGTACATAACACCAAATTTAAGAACCTAGAAGAAATGGACCACTACTTAGAAAAATACAGCCTTTCTAGATTGAATCAAAAAGAACTGGAAAATCTAAAACAACGATCAGCAGTGTGGACATTGAAGCAAACATCCGAAACCTACCAAAAAGTAAAAGTTTAGGACCAGATGGTTTTACCAGTGAATTCTACCAAACATTCAAAGACAATTTAACACCTATTCTCCTCAAACTCTTCCAAAAAATGGAAGAGAGGAGGCAATACTTCCTAACTCATTTTATATTGCCAGTATTACCCTGATATTAAAACCTGGTAAAGATAACACAGAAAAAGAAAACTACAGACTGATATCTCTCATAAACATGTATGCAAAAATCCTAAATAAGATACTAGCGAACTAAATACAGCAACATATTAAAAATATCATACACCACGATCAAGTGGGCTTTATTCCAGAGGCACAGTGATGGTTCAACTTATGCAAATCAATTAATGCAATACACCATATAAACAAATTAAAAAATAGGAATCAATAGATACAAAAAAAGTCTTCAATAAGATACAGAATTTTTTTATGGTCAAAACACTTAACAAAATCAGTGTGGAAGGAAAATAATTTAATATAATAAAGGCCATATATAACAAACCCTCAGCCAACATTATACTTAATGGTGAAAAACTAAAAACCTTTACTCTAAGATCAGGAACAAGGTAAGGCTTCCCACTATTGCCACTGTTATTCAGTATAACATTGGAGGTCTTAGTGAGTGCAATCAGGCAAGAGAAAGAAATAAAGACGCATCCAAATAGGAAACGAAGAAGTCAAACTGTCACTATTTGCGATGACATGATTCTCTATACAGAAAACTCTAAAGACTCCACAAGAACACTACTAGAAACAATAAGCAAATACAGTAAAGTCTCTGGATACAAAATCAATGTTCAAAAATCCATAGCGTTCTTATACTTGAATTACGAAGTGTCATAAAAAGAAGTGGAAAAATAATTTATTTTGCAGTTACAACAAAAAGAATAAAATACCTAGAAATAAATCTAATGGAACATGTGAAGGATCTATATGAAGAAAACTATACAAACCTATTAAAAGATACAAAAAATAAAAAGATGTTTCATGTTCTTTAGATTAGAAGAATCAACATAGTTAAAATGACCTGATTACCTAAAGCATTACACAGATTCAATGCAATTCCCATCAAAATCTCATTGGCATTTTTTTTTTAAAGAAAAGGGACAAAAAATGATCAGGTTCACATGGAAGCACAAAAGACACCAAATTGCAAAAGCCATCCTGAGAAAAAAGAACGAGGCTCGAGGCATCACTCTACCTGACTTTAAATTATACTACAAAGCGACAGTAATAAAAATGGCAATTGGCAGCAAAACAGACACACAAACCAATGGAACAGAATCGAGAGTCCATAAATAAACCCATGTTTATAGAAACAAATAACTTTTGACAAAAAGAGCCAAAAACATACAGTGGAGAAGGAAAGATTCTTCAATAAATGGTACTGGGAAAACTGGAAAATCACCTGCAAAAGAATGAAACTAGACTGTTGTCTATAACCACACACCAAAATTAACTCAAAATGGATTAAGGACCTGAATATAAGACCTGAAACAATGAAATGCATAGAAGGAAACATAGAAACTAAACTCAAAGACCTTGAACTTAAAGAAGATTTTATGAATTTGGCCTCAAAAGCAAGGGAAGTAAAAGCAAAAATAAATGAACGGGACTACATCAAACTAAAAAGTGTTTGCACAGTAGAAGAAATCATCAACAAGATAGACAACCATCTGAATGAGAAATTATATTTGCAAGCAATGCCTATGATAAAGACTTAATATCCAAAATATACAAAGAACTCATGTGACTCAATAACAACAAGAAAGCAAGTGATCCAATCAAAGAATGGGCAGAGGACCTGAACAGACACTTCTCCCTAGAGGACATACAAATGCCCAACAAACATATGAAAAGATACTCAACATTGCTAGCTATTAGGGAAATGCAAATCAAAACCACAATAAGATACCATCTCACACCTGTTAGAATAGCTATAATCAACAAGACACGTAATAACAAGTGTTAGAGAGGATGTGGAGAAAAAGAAACCCACATACACTGCTGGGACTGCAAATTGGTGCAGCCACTATGAAAAACAGTATGGAGGTTCCTCAAAAACTAAGAATTGATCTACTACATGATCCAGCAATTCCTCTACTGAGTATTTACCCCAAAGACTTGAAGACCCATATCCAAAATATATTTGTACACTGATGTTCATAGCAACATTTTTCACAGTGGCCAAGAAATAGAAGCAACCAAAGTGTCCTACGATAAATGATTGGCTAAAAAAGCTGCGGTACATACATACAATGAAATATTACTCAGCCATGGAAGAGATGAAATAGTGCCATTTGTGACAATATAGATTGACCTTGAGATAATCATACTAAGCGAAATAACCCAGACAGAAAAAGTTGAAAATCACATGATATCACTTATATGTGGGATATAAATTTAAAAGCAACAAATGAACAGGACATACAAACAGAGACTCATGGGCATGGACAATAGACTAGTGGTTACCAGAGGGTAGAAGGTGAGAGGAGGACAGAGGAAGACAGGGTACATGGGTCAAATATTTGGCGACAGAAAGAAATCTAACTATGGGAGATGAATACACAGTCTAAGTATATATATATATATATATACACACACACATACATACACACACACACCTTACTGCTAAAGCATACAGCTGAAACTTATTGGATTTCATTAACAAATGTCACCATAAAAAATAAATAAATAAAAATTTTTTAAAATGTCTCTGAAGATGCTGAGATGTTGGACTTACCAAAAAAAAAAAAAAAAAAAAAAAGGTCAACGCAATTGTTTTTAAAATGTTCAAATATAGTGGCTTTGTTCTCTGTCTTTCTCTTTTCATGTCTGCCATGTTTACTGGTGCATCCCAGCTCTCATCAGCCTCCAGTCCACTGTCTCCTTAAGGCCCAGCACCATGCCTTCAATTAAGTTACAAAGTTCTGATGGAGAAATATTTGAAGCTGATGTTGAAATTGCCAAACAATCTGTGACTACCGAGACAATGTTGGCATATCTGGGAATGGATGATGAAGTCTTGATGACCCAGTTTCTCTACCAATTGTTAATGCAGCAATTGATGAGAACAAAAAAAAGGTGAACAGGTGATGTTCCTATTTGGGACCAAGAATTTCTGAAAGTTGACCAAAGAATGCTTTTTGAACTTACTCTGGCTGCAAACTACATCAAAGGTTTGCTTGTTGTTAACTGCAAGACTGTTTCCAATATAATCAAAGGAGAAACTCTTGAGGAGATTCACAAGAGCTTCAATATCAAAAAATGACTTTATTGAGGAAGAAGAAGCTTCAGTATGCAGAGAGAACCAGTAGTGCAAAGAGAACATATAATTCTGAGATCATTACTTAGTTTTATACTTGGGTTTGTAACCCCGTGTGAAAAACATCTCCATGTAATCACAAAGGCTAATGCAGTCATGGGCTGAAAGATAATGTGGTGGCCAAGGGCCTTTATCAGTTTTGCAGCAGTCCGATTGCCTTGGATTTAAATCCTGGATCTCATAGCCAGAATATGTCCATATTAGGGACACAATGTCTGTACATCTCTGGCAGATTGAACATTGAGCAGCAGCAGTGTTTAGACAGATCTTGGTGGATAGAAGCCTATGCTATTGATCCCATGCATATCTCTATCCTAACACCAAGCAATCGGTTTCATAACCCATTTTGCCAGCACTGGGGTAGTATATGGCAGAGACTTGTTGATGTAAACTGTCCAGTAGTCAGTTCTGTCAATTTAGTTGTTCAGTACCCCTTCTATTGTTGGTACTCTCTGGTAGGTGCTAACATGCAATACAAAGAGAGTCTCATGTCTCTCTCATTCCCAGAGACCCATCACCATGTCTTGGCCCAGATCTCATTGTCCCTGCCCTTCCAAATCTCTTTCCAAGCCCTTAACAGAAGTCAAGTCATATGATACTACCTGTGTGTTTATATA
Organism: Cynopterus sphinx; assembly: GCA_030015415.1. NCBI lineage: Eukaryota > Metazoa > Chordata > Mammalia > Chiroptera > Pteropodidae > Cynopterus > Cynopterus sphinx. The sequence goes on from CM057386.1 coordinate 36,372,818, forward strand.
TAGTCTTCCAATGGGCCACTTTTCTTTCCACACAAAATATCTGACCAGGTATAATACCCAAAGCTCTGTTTATTAGAAGAATTTATAATTTTAATTTATAATTATAATTTATAATTACTACTGTCTTCTAAGGCTACCCTGAGTGCCACTATAGTACAGCAGCAGTTCATTTTCAGCTCTTATTCATATATTGAATTGATCGACATGAACCCCGATCCGCCTTTTATTTTCTCTATCAGTTTGTCATAAGGTACCCCACCTCCCAGGGCAGATTAAAGATGACTACAAACTCCTGACAATAGTCTCATCAAGAGGGGATCTATTTCCACTCCCCTTGAAGCTGGATTTTTCTATGACTATTGTCTTGACCAAAACAGTGTGTCAGAAGTGACACCATAATAGCTCTGGGTCTAGAATATGAGATAACTGTCTGCTTCACCTTGTTCTCTTACAGCCCTGAGTCACCATGTTAGAAGTTCAACTAACAAGTTTTAGAGACCCTAAGATAGCATGTAAAAGGAAAAGGGTCCAGAAGGACCAGGCTTGCAACTGAACAAACGAAGGTGCCAGGCATGAGAATAAAGCTGTCTTTGACTCTCTGGAGCAGCCCATCCACCAGCTGACTGCCTCCAAGTGATCCCAGCTAATGCCACATGAAACATAACAATCACCCAGACAAGTTGTTCTGAATTCCTGGCCCACAACATTGTGAGATACAATTAAATGGTTAAAAAGTTTTGGAGGAGTTAGTTATACAGAAATAGGTAACTAGAACTCCCACAAGGCAACCACTGGTGTGAGCAAAGGGAGAGGTACTAAAACAACAATGTAGATGAGTTGGAGGTCTACATCACCTGCTCATGCCTCTTGGTTTTGCATTCCATTTTTGCTCATGTTCCATTCAGGATGCACTACTTCTATCTTACAGTTTATTGATGCTGTAAGTACCTGACCTTACCACTTGATTGGTTTAATAGAACCCAGCTCATGATGAGCAGTTTTACCCTCATAGTTATTTGATGCTCCGTGTCAGGAGTCCTATCTCTAATAAGGCCTGGTAGCAGGACAGTAGTTGTTTTGTAATAAGGCATATTTTTCTGCAGCAGATAGCATGGCTTGACCCAGAATCCCAGGGGTCCTCGTTGAGATTCTCCTTTAGGGGCTTACCAGAAACACTGCACTGAATTGTTTCTGTCACTGATAACTCTGGTGCCCAAGGGACTATTGGGTCAAATGGTAAGAGCAACAGAACTGCTGGTACAACAGCCTGGAACTGCTGCAAAGATCCCAACTCTGCTCTGGGCTCCAGTCAGTCACTACAATAGTCCCATGTGTGTAAAATATGCTGCCTCTATAACAGAAAGAGAACTGCCAAGCATTAGTGGTATTAAATGTGAAATGCAAAAATTTGTCCTTTAGAGAGATGTCATAGCGTGATCCAGACTACTGGACTTCTAAAATTATCAATGATGTGGAGGGCCCTGAATCATTCGGTTTATGTCTCACCCTCTAGAGTACTTCCTAATTCCATATTTGCCACTCTTGGTTCACCCTGTTTGACTGATAGGGTATCATTAATATAGTAAAACAATGTGATGTTTTGTGGAATGTCCAGAAGGTTCATGTCCAGTGGTCTGCTGGAGCTGGCTCATACTGTCTCTTGAGAGCTGATTGTTAAATTTTCAGGAATTTTGAAAACCAGTTATTAGACATAGCCATTATAAAAAGTAAATTACATAAACATAAAATTATAATAAAATTAGAGGTAATAAGTACTTGAAACCAATCTTTTTTAGTTATTTTACTATGCTATCTCTCCTCTATTTACATCTAATGTGTCTATATGATAAAAATACTATAAAAAGTCCTGAAAAATAATTTATCGTGCATTTCCCCAATTCCACATTTTTCAGTGATGTCACATTAGCAACTTACAATCAGCTGTAGTGGGAATATGTAAATATGTAAATCAGCAAATGCTACAAATCAAGGCGTTTTTTGCCTAGAGTACCAGCACATCACTATTTTTGGACCATATTATGATGCAAGACTTAGAACATAGTCCTGAAGCAAAGTAAAAATGTATACTGAACCCATATTATGTAAACACAAACTGCTTTTATCTTCCTCTCTGATAATATTGGAAATGACCACATTCGCCAGTATCCAATAGCCATATATCATGGACCTGAATCCATTTTAATCGGGCACAACAGCTGTAATTTGGCTACTATGTGTTTGAATTTGTGGTAATCCACTATCATTTTCCAAAATCCATCTGGTTTTGTAGCAACCAGACTGGTGAATTAATCAATCTCTGTCATTTTCTCTGAAGTATGATATTGTCTTTGTGGAGAGGGAGATGCAGATTCAGGGCTTTCACTTGGAAAAGACTGAAGAAAATGAAAAAAGCCTCAGAGACCTGTGGGACATCATCAAGTACACCAAGATAAACTTAATGGGAGTACAAGAATGAGACAGGAAAAAAGGCAGAAAAAACATTTGAAGAAAATTTAAATAAAATTTAAACTCCTGGGGGAATCAACACAAATACCCTTCAATAATAGAGAAATATTTATTTTTATTGTAATAATTATTATACAGCAATGAAAATGAATGAATCTGTAAGCAACAATGTATATCTTGGAATCCTGATATTGAGTGAAAAAAAATCAACCCCCTAAAGACTAGTTGAACTATGATATTTTTTTAAATAAATCACAAAAATAACTAAAATTTATTAGAAAGATAGAGAAAGAGATAAGGTACTTTCAAATTCAGGGCATGTCTGAAGCCTGTAGGTCAGAGGTAAAGCCCAATCTAAATTCTGTAACAAATACTTAGAGGAATTTTTGGATAAGGAATGAGGCCCTTCTGGTATTGTTTCATCAGGTCATATTCCAAACCTAAAATTTAACTGTAAGAACCTAAATGTTTGTACAATACAATTAATTGAATGAAATGAATGAGTTCCATTACTCAACACTTTATAACCACAAATGCCATTACTTTATTACTTAGTAAAAATAAAAATTGGCATACTATTATTCACCTATAACACATCGATTATAAAGGATAGAAAAAACTAAATATGTTTTTATATACTTATATGTATATAATAAAACTATTTTTAAAAAAAAAGCAAGAAAATGATAAACCCAAGATTCAGGGTAGTGAATACCTCTGGTGGGGAGACATTTAAGTGGAATAAAGAAGACGAAGGAAGATGTAAGTTAGTGGTAATATTCTAGTTCTTTGATTGGTGGTGGATTAATGAGTATTTATTTGTTTATTAATGTTATAATTTATATCTGTGGAAGATTTATCTTTTTATGCATGAAATTTGATTAAAAATGTAATTTTAAAAGTTTTCATGCACACATCATTGACCCAATAATTACACTTGTAGAATTTTTTCACAATACATTCATGTGGTTGTAAAGTAATAGATGTACAAGGAAACTCTTACAATGTTGTTTTAAATAGCAAAAAGATTAGAAAGAAATTAAAATTAATAAAGATTGGTTAAATAAGTGAAGGGTCTGTACAGAGGAATAATATAAAGTTTTTTAAAAGAGGTAACTTTGCATATACTCATATGAAATGACCTTTTAGCAAATGAACAAAATAAAGTGTGTGATGAATAAATAATATTCTGGTATTATGTTTAAAGTCACGACATTACATACTAATATTTATTTGTATTTGTATATGTGTGCCAGTAATCAATATATTGGCTCTCAGCTGCAAATTCAACTTTAATAATTCTTCTACATTAATTCATTAAGGATTCCTTTAAGGTTTTCTCCTTTATATTAAGCTTTCTCAGAAGATGACTCTGGAGGAACACTGTAAGAGAAATGAGCTTCTCGTGCTGGGTCTAGTGATTGCACTTTCAGTCCATGGAGCAGATGTGAGGACAACAAATGGTGCTCTGCCTCAGCCATGTGCCCAGAATATGTAGTTCCTTGACAGTCTTGTAACCTCAAATCAACTTTCTCACAGCCCTCCCAACATAGATAACTTGCACTCTAGGTGTCCCCCCACATCCCAACTCCCTCTGATCACCTATCCCCTGAAAATTTTTCTCCTGCAGCTCTGCCAGCTCAGACACTGAGCCCACCAATCCTCCTGCTTACAGTGGCACTGCAACTCCCTCTGCACACCCATACATCCATTTGCCAGCTATGGCTTGCCTGTGCCCATAAAGAGTTACTTCCTCCTTGCTCAGAAACTGTGGACAAGCTCTGGACTGAGCAAACCAGTGAATTTCTCTGCTACCGCCTCTTCTCCAGTGAGACTTGAGTCTCAGACTTGAAGAATCCCAACTTTGTCCTTCTTTGAATACTCTTCTCAACCCTAGGTACCCTAAAGAGATCTCTTTACAGCTTATGGTTACTCTTTTGTCATAGCTTAATAATGTTTTATATTAACTTTCTCTGTTTGAATCACTGTGTGGTTTCTGTCTCCTGATTGAACCCACACCAATATAATATACATACAATATTGCTAGGATACATAAGAAATTGGCCACAAATATTACTTACCTCTGGGAAAAGGAAACGGTAGCTTAAAGAAGAATAGACATGAAAGGTAAATCTGATTTTTACTGTATATCTTTGTCTGTCCATTGAATGTTACATCTGTGCATGCTTACCTATTCAAATAAATAAACAAATTGTGTGTTGGAGTGTGTGTGTGTGTGTGTGTGTGTGTGTGTGTGTGTGTGTGTGTGGTGAATGTTAAGCTGAAATAGGCTCAGGACAGAGGTAACTACAAATTTACACCCCAGTAAGAATTAGTTTGAGTACTCATCACTAGTTGCCAGGCAAAAAGGCCATAACAAAATGGAAACGAGAATAAATTAAACTAGGTTAATTATAAACACCCTGCTCCTTATTCACCCCCCTACCTGTCTCATCCATTAATAATTTATTTGCCAGAAAACTATCAGAGATTGCTAATATATACTGTGATATAAACTGAAACCAAAAGAATTTCAAAAAACTAAACTTGGGAGAGAATCTCCCCACTATCATATCTCTTACTTCACAGACCAAGGAACCAATGTGGAGATTCTATTAACTTCCAAGTGTGTGCATTCCAATTTTATACCCAGGAACTGCAGAAATGACTACGGGGTCAGTCCATGAAATTAGTAAATCCACTGTGTTTTGGACCTGGGCTGAGAAGCCATTTATTAGCTGACCCCATATAACCCCACTCAAATGAGGGAGAGGCACAAGAATTCAGCTAGGTTATATGAGGATTAAACTAAATGCCCTAAGTGCTCTTCCAACCCTAAGGTTTTAGAATTCCATGTTACCACAGTGCGGTCCAACCCAGAAGAATTGTTAAATATAAAATGAGGAAGCTGAGAACTTTGTAAAGTGGGGTCCTAAATGGCTAAGTCAGAGGCTTGGTAGGAAGCTGTGTAGGGGCTCTCTGAAGGTGGTGGGGTAGAGAGACCACCTTGTTCTTCCTATTAACAGAGAGAAGCAGTGGGTGACTTTTTACCTAACACAGTAATTACTATTGCTGGCTTATTGCCTCTAGATATTTCCCCTTTACCCCTACAATAATTAACGACTAATTAATTGTCTGTGGGCTGTAAGACTCAAGGATCTTAACAGACTTAATGAGTTCTTTCTCTCCATGGGATGGGAGTCCAGGGATCCCATCTTTTGCCACCACATAATGTCAACCTTTTTACCTCCTATGCTACTAAAATAGTCAAACTTTTCCCCAGATTGAAAGGGAAGGTTGTTCTTAAGGAGCTCCACAGCAAAGAGATAACTCAGACCTTCCTTGGCTTCATCTTCCCTACAAAGATATGGTGGGTAATGGTTGATGCACAGCCTCTGCAGCCAGCCAACTTTGGTTGAAATACCAGCTCTGGTACTTACTAACTATATTGCCTTGGGCAAGTTATTTAAATTATTTTTGCTTCAATTTATTCATATTAAACAGAAGACAACACACAGAGTTGTTATAAGGGACAATCAGTTGTGTGCTGGTAAATGTTTAACAATCATCTTGATTAGGGGGATGCAGAGTCCTAATTTGAAATGTTTGCTGTTTCTGTTGTGTAAATCCTGCTGTGGTTGATTCAAGCCACCAATGGTTTAATGCTTGTCTCATAAAATTTCTGAAAACTTAACAATCAAGAGCTAGCAAGAGCCAAATCTGGCACATCACATGTACATGTTCTTTGAAAGGTACCTGGTAGCAAGCATTGGCAATCCTTATTATTACTCGAGACCTAACTGTCCATTCAAAGATGCGCATTGCTCTTTACTTTGTTAAGCTCTCCTCTTGATATCCAAATGGAGGCTGAGTTTTGTTATCACTGGAAGAAGAAGAGATTTTTTTTTCTTTTTTCTGGGGCAAATAAATTTAATTTAAACTTCCTCTTATTATTTTTCTCATCTAAGATTTTATTGCATGAATCACCCATTGATGGACAAAAAAAGAGAGGGGAAGAAAGTTTTGTTGGAAACTAAACATCAAGGCAACAGTGAAATAACACAAGGTATATTGGATTATGTAGTAGAAGCCAAGAAACCAATTTCTCCTGCAAACCAAGGTATCAAAGGTAGAAAATTTTTCTTTCCTTTTTTCCTTTTCTTTTATTTTTTTTTCTATTTATTATGGTGACATAGGTTAACAAAATTCAATAGTTTCAAGTGTACAATTCAACAGTGAGTAATTTACATATTGCATTGTGTGCTCACTGCCCATAGTCAGATTTCTTTCTGTCACCACATATTTGACCCATTTTACTCCATCTACCTTCTCCCTGTCCCACTCCTCTCTAGTAACCAATAGTCTACTGCCCATATCCATGAATCTTTGTTTGTTTGTCATGTTTGTTTGTTGCTTTTAGATTTATATCCTACATATAAGTGATATCATGTGGTTTAGCAGAAGAGATTTTTATTTGACTGAGGGTAAGAAAAAAGCTTGTTCTTTTCTAGGAAACATAAGTTTCTGAATGCCCTCAATAGTAGAGCACCAGATTTGAAGTTAAACAGAATTCAGAATCTTGGCCCTGTCACCTACTGGCTGGGTGACCTTAGCCAAGTTGTTTAACCTCTCTTAGACTGTTCACTTCTTGGTATAATTGGGACAATCATATCTATTTTGCAGGGTTGCTACAAGAACCAGGTGATCAAGGAACTGCTTGGTACCAATACTTGGTACATAAGTACAATAACAGGTAACAATCATTGCATTATCATAAATGCCTTTGATTTGACCACCACGCCCCACATCCATCACCCTGGCTCCTAGCACAATGTTGGCCCTCTTTGGGGCTCAAGAAATGAATAAATGCATAAACTGATGAAGGAATGTGTCAGAGGGTAAAGAACTAGCAGAAAAAATAGTAAATTAAAGAGTGGGAAAAACAGAGATCAAAAGACTCAGTATGAAGGCAAAGGGAAAAAAAAGGGAGTGAAATACCAAGAGAATGAGAAAGTTAGAAATGCAAAAAAAAAAATTGATTGCGATAATAGTTAATGGATGAATAAAAAACAGTTGGTTATTGTTTAGTGTTACAAAGAATTATATATTAGAAAGAAAACAAAAGAGTAGGTGACTGCCAATGGGCGTGAGGTGTTGTTTGTTTGTTTTGTTTTGTTTTGTTTTGTTTGTTTTATGCCTGCAGCACCTGGTCTTGCTAGGTAATCTCCCATCCAAGTACTAACCAGGCCCAACCTTGCTTAGATCAGATGGGATCGGGCACGTTCAGTATGGCCTGGCTGTAAACATGAGGTTTCTTTTTGAAATGGTGAGATGTTCTAGAGTTTGATAGTATTGGCTGAACAACTTGTGAATATACTAAAAAGTACTAAATTGTGCACATTAAAAGGGTGAATTTTACAATATACGATCTATATCTCAAAAAAGCGCACAGCAATAATTATGTATAATTCAGAACAGTGGTTACAACTTGGTGAATAGGTAATGTGAGCAGTAACAGAGGGGCACACAGGAGCTTCCAAGATACTTAAAACATTTGTTTACTTCTTTAATCTGGTTGGCGAGCATACAAAGGGTTGACTTTATTCTTTGAACTATAGAAATTTGCTTTACTCACACTTTTTTTAATACAAAACAATATGAAAAAAATTTTAAATATATCTTATAAAGGAGAAAATAACATTGGGAGAAAAAGATAGAACAAACAAAAAAAGATACAGAGCAAAAATTCCTGGCAAAAAGGCGATGCAGTAGAGCTTAAACTCATGGGAACCCTGTTATGGGGAAATGTTCATACTACTCTATAAGTTCCCAGGGCACCTTTGCCAGCTGCCCCACCATCTCACCTCAAAGGCTTTCCAAAGGTTTTCTAAAACCATTAAACCCTAAGCCTTTATCTCTCAAATGCCAGAGTTGTTGCAGCTTCCCATCCCATCTTTGAGTTGGCCTTCTACGCCTCAATACTTCCCCTAAGAAGATATATCATCTTCCCCTGATATATTCACCCAATTGGTCCTTCACCTTACTGACCTTTTCTCTTATTCACTCAGTATGTTGGTATTACCGGCCTTTAAATCTTGGAGCCTTTGAGATTGTATTTGTGAACTCCTTGGTGGTCTCAGTATGCATGGCGCCACCCTTACCTCCTGCCTGTTAGCTTTTCATGGTAGGAACTGAGCATATGAATCAGTTCCCCCAACAAGGACTGTGGTTCAGTAATTTAGGCAATCAAACTAACTGTTTGTGAACAGTGGCAAGGAGCACTAGACACACAAAAAAAATCTCTCCTATAGCTGAAACGGTCCATCTCTAATAAGCTCCCTTACAAATAAAATACATGGAACATAATAAATAGCTCTGCAAAATTTATCTGACCAATAGGGAAATAATCAGTTTTACAGAGATGATTTAGAATCATAAAATTTATTGCAAATATATTACTCTGCTAGTTCTTCCAACAAACACATTAAGGACAATACAACACTTAGAATAGTGCTCAGAACAAAGTGGCACTCAATAAATGTATCCTGAATTAACTGGTTCATTAATCCATGTTTTACATTCAACCTGTAAGTCTGAGGTACAAACATGAAGCTCATCTGTTTTCCATCACATTTATGGTTTCTTCATTCCCACTAGACAACATTTGACCAAGAGGAACAGGGGAAGAGAGAAGCTTCTGAGTTGTGATGTACCTGGGAAAGAGAGGCTGAGTGAGAGGAAGGGGAAAAAAAATGTACTCCTGGTATGACTTGCCAAGTACCTAGGGTGAGTTTTCATAAGACGGGTTAGAATGCGCTGGTCCGATGGTTCTCATCCATCTGGGTCTGGACAGGAATGGGTCATGGTGAACCAAAGCTCTCCAGGAGGCTTCCTCCTTCTGGGCTTCTCTGCACATCCAAGACTGGAAAGAATCCTCTTTGTGGTTGTCTTAATTTCTTACCTCCTGACTCTGGTGGGAAACACACTCATCATCCTGCTGTCTGTGCTAAGCCCCAGGCTCCACTCACCAATGTACTTTTTCCTCTCCAATCTCTCCTTCTTGGACCTCTGCTTCACCACAAGCTGTGTCCCCCAAATGCTGGTAAACCTCTGGGGCCCAAAGAAGACCATCAGCTTCTTGGGCTGCTCTGTTCAGCTCTTCATCTTTCTCTTCCTGGGGACCACAGAATGCATCCTCTTAACAGTAATGGCTTTTGACCGCTATGTGGCTGTCTGCCAGCCCCTCCACTATGCCACCATTATCCATCCTCGCCTGTGCTGGCGGCTGGCAGCTATGGCCTGGGTGATTGGGCTGGTGGAGTCAGTGGTCCAGACACCACCCACTCTCCACCTGCCTTTCTGCCCCCACCGGCAGGTAGATGATTTTTTGTGTGAGGTCCCAGCTCTAATTCGACTCTCCTGTGGGGACACCACCTACAATGAAATCCAAATGGCTGTTGCCAGTGTCTTCATCTTGGTTGTGCCCCTCAGCCTCATCCTTGCTTCTTATGGTGCCATTGTCCAGGCAGTGATAAGGATTAACTCTGAAAAACGGCAGAGGAAGGTTTTTGGCACCTGCTCCTCTCACCTTATTGTAGTCACTCTCTTCTACAGCTCAGTCATTGCTGTCTACCTTCAACCCAAAAATCCTTATGCCCAAGAAAGAAGCAAGTTCTTTGGCCTCTTCTATGCAGTGGGCACTCCTTTACTTAACCCTCTCATATACACCCTGAGGAACAAAGAGGTAAAGGGGGCATTTAGAAGGTTGCTGGGGAAGGCCCAGGACTCCAGGGAGAGCTGAGGGAGAGCTACTTGATAGGCTTTTAAATGAGAGATTTTTCTCGCTTTTGTCAGGTAGTTAGTATTCTCCACACCTCAGCCTTCCTCATACTCGTCATGTCACCACAATGAATGATAGCCATATGTGTGTGCATGTATATTCTTGGGGGGAGGCGGTTGGAGACAGACTGAAAAGATAGTAAGAGAAAGAACGTATCTCTTCATGAAACATTACATGAATCAAACAGAATACTTCCTATTTTTGCTATTTTTAATGTTTTTCATCTTTGATGTGCTTAATTTCATTTCTATTTCTATCTCAGTTCCCTTGCCATATTACTATTTCTTCACTCTCATTTCTAATTCCTACCATATCTTCTTTGCTTTTCCTTCAAGTATTTTTCTACCTCTTTATATCTGTTTTGCATTCTCATTCTATTTTATCTCCCCAAATAATAGCAAGGAGTGGGCAGCTGAAGTCCAGGTAAGTTCAGAAAGTCATCCAAGAACATAGTGCTAGAACTAAAATCCAGGTCCCATGACCTCTCAAACACTCTATTGTTTTCATGCCCTAATCAAATTTCCCAACATCCTTAGGCTTAAAGGCAGATCGGAACCTTAGAGAGAAAATTTAACTTCTTCAGTCCTAGTGTTTCTCCTTTTACAGTGCCACAGACTGCAGGCAAACAGCTGAGAGACCAAAATGTGTTAATGTTCAGGCTGTCAGAACAATTTTGATAATGGGGGCCTTACTGCCATCTCTTGGCAAAATCTGGTATTGAGTATGGCATCCCTGACTCCTGACTTAAAACATCTCCAAGGTCACCAGCCCTGTACCCTGCTCAGAAAGACAATTATTCTATTGTTGTTATTAAGTGTTTATATAGTAATTATGATATTCCAATTACCATTTAAAGTAATTTATACACATTGACTCATTTAATCTCTATAACAATAGTATGAGGCATATAGTATTATCATCCTTTTCTAGATACAAAAACTAAATCAGACAGTTTAAGTAGCAGTTTTAAAATGTCAGAGATTTCAACCCAGGAGGACCGACTCAAGTTTCCAGTATGTTAATCCTAATTTTTGGTACAAATAATGCCTTCCCAGCCCAAGTGAGAAGTCTCGACTTCTCAATAAACTTTGAGGAAATCATCCCAATCTAGAAATACATCTAATTTGATCCCCAGTTAAAGGAGGTTTGCTTCTCTGGAATTTATTAAGCGACTCAAAACATCCCATGGACATAAGAAACAGAAGCCCGCTTGGAAAAAGTTTAGTTATAGCTCATGGTGTGTGTTCCTGGCTTAGGTCCCCCGAGATTTCATACTCTCAGAAAATAAGAACGAGAATATTGCAGGAAATTGGCACCCAATTAATTCTATAAATAAATGAATGCATGAATGAATTAATGAGAATATGTAAAGGTCTCTGGAGGGCCAATTGCATAGTTGCTATTTCTCAGCTTTTCCATGGCAATGGCAACAATACCAAATTCTTCTTGGGTACATGCTGATAAAACAAGAAAAGCTAGGAAAATACTAGCTTTATTCTAGTCCCAACACAAACTGGCTTTGTTTGACTCAACATTTACCCTGGCATCAGCACAGAACATCATCTTAACTCTATTTTAATCCTAATCTTCATTTTAGCCATCCACGTACTAATCTTATTATCTATCTCCTCAGCCTCATCATTAGACTGATTCCTGATTTCAATGTAGATCCCCCATTTTACATTTAATAACACTAATCTCAGCCCTATAATACTAACCTTAATTCCACTTTTCAAGTCACTTATGTAAATCCTCATAAGCCCTTCTATCCTCTTTCTCTCACTGACCTGAAAAACTTATTATCTTTGCTTGTTTATCAGCTTCTTAAGTCCAGAGGCCCTAATGTTCATGTATAGTAAAGTCCTTTTTACCATAGGGGACAGAACTGAGTTGGAAGCAAAAGAACAAACTGTATGAGCACTTGGGTGGTGTGGAGATCAGAGAAATCTTCCTAGAGGATTGAACCACGGCAGAGAGAACAAAATTAATATAAAATATTTGCTGGTTTACTGCTTGGAAAGAGCTGAAGCATGTTGTGCATAAGAATGGGAACATGTAGGGGAAGGAGTTACACCAATGAAGCTGGAGAATTAATATCCCCAGAAGAAAAATATATTTAATACAAAATAGGTTTGTCAACTAGTTTGGACTAACAGCCACAGAAAGAGAGTTATACAGCATCTAGTTAATCATAATAGAAATTATTTACTCTAGGTTCTATTAGACTGTTGTGGAGGGGAATGAATAACCAAAACAGCAGAAATAATAATAGCGTACAATAAATATGGGTGATAAGATGTATAACTTCCACTCTTACACACCAAGTTAACCTATTAATACACATCGTTAAGATGTTTTTAATCCTAGAAAGTGACCAACCACCCTACCATCTCCCTGAAACCTGACAAAGCAACTCCACGAGGGAAGAAAATGACTGGAAGATGAAAAATAACTGTTTACCTAATTGAGAACCAATCAATGAGACCACAATCCCAATCCCCCATGAAACTCCCTTATGAGTTTTGCCCTATAAAACCTCTTGTCTGTAAGCCATCTAAGAGTTCAGGCTTTTGATCATTAGCTTTCCTGATCCCCTGGGTGGCGCCATTCTCAATAATATAGCCAATTTTTCTCCACCACAAAGCCTAGTGTCATTTCTCATTGACACTGCATGCACAGACTCTCTTATGACACCACGGTTTTACCATGAGGAAGGTATAGATTATTTTAAAACTTTATAGAAGATACTAAATTGAATACAACTGGAAAAAGAGATCCTTTATAGATGCTTTAATACAACAAGATTTGGGCCCTGTGAGGGAGGTCACTTACCTATCCACCTGATATAACACGAGTTGAAAATATTTAAGGGATATAAATATAGAACCTCAGTTTTAGTTACCTATTCTAGTCACCAGTTCACTTCTTGAAAAGCTCACTGAGTCGTAACTAGGAACATCAATTCAGGGCCCAGCTCCCGTTGCATCCCTCCACTCCCAGCAAAGCCAGCCCTCTTAGTTTCCCTATGTGGAATTAAGAACTCAGCCTTGAAGGTCATCAGAATATACTACTCCAAAACAGGCTTCTCTGATATATGGGTTATTTTGAGCTAAAGGCTATTGAGAACAAGCAGATGCAGAAAAAGCTCTAAAAACACGGCATGAGTTTCTCTTTCTTAAAGGAAATTTACATTTGTAGAGGTCTCTCCCTCTCCTGTAGGAGAAAGGACTCAACTTTTTTGTCGATGGAGAAGACATGGACTTAAATGTGTATAACAATTCTTACTAAACCATTTTATTTACTCCTTTTCCTGATCACCTTCATATTACTTGCCTCTGCAGCCTCACCCAGAAGCCCAAACACCTTTTCCTTTGTTTAGCCTAAGACCATACATAATCCCCAGTCCTAACCACCCCTTTGGGTTGCTCATCACTGGGTGCTCCCATGTGCACACGTGTGACACACTTCTTTCTCTCTTGTTAATCTGTCTTTTGCCAGTCTAGTTTACAGGACCCCAGCTAGAGAACCCAAGATGGGGAAAGGGAAAGATTATTCTTCCTCCCCTACACCCTAAACATGAGCAGGTACTCTGTGCTGCAAGAGTGTGACTTCAGCATGATTGTCTCCCTCACTCACCTGTGTCCAGCCCCTGGCACAGTGCCTGGCCTGCATAGGCCTCAGTGTCTCACCACATGGAGCCAGTGGTGCTGGGGCTCATCCTCCATGTGATAGTCTCTAGTGTTTCCTTTCTGGTTCCAGGGGCCCTCGTAAGTAGATGCCATACCGGTAAAGTGTTTTGAATATCACAAAGTTCATCCTGATTCCCCTTCAGTTAATGGACCATGAAGTGCAAAGTAACAGAATTCCCTTCTTCAAAAGCCTGAGTGTATAAACAAAAAGTCCCTGTCCAGAGTGGCCTGAACTTACAAAGGATGATGCGAAGAGCCACAGTTGCAGAAAGGGTGAAGTGTGGGACCACAGCTGGCCCTGAAGTGTCCAGAAGGCCAAGTAAGAAGCTGAAAGTCAGTGAATAGACAAGTTCGGGTAGACAAGCTGTATGGTGAAGTAGAGTGAACACTTCCTTTGGATTAGGCAGACAAGATGTGGTGGATCATTTTTTTCCAAAGAAGGCGGCAACCACATATTTATCCCATCCCAAATGTTCATTTTACAATGTGACTGACACTCATCCCATTAAGAGGTGGGGTCAATGATTCCTCTCCCTGAATCTGGACACAGCTTTGAGACTGCCCAGACTAATGGGATATGAGAGGTGATGCCATGTGACTTCCAAGGAAGTCAGAAAGAAAAAAAAAATACAGATTCAACCTAACTGGCTCTCTCATCTCTCACAGAACATTTGTCTTTGAAACTCAATCACCATCTCATGAGGAATCCCAGGCCACACTGAGAGGCCAATGTAGAAGTTACAGTTGACAGCCCTAGCTGTCTCTGCTGACAGCCAAGACCCACCACCTACAGACCCTTCAGATGACTTCAGCCCCAGCTTTCACATTTTCCAGAGATATTCCCACTGTCACCTTTCTGAATTTCTGACCTATGTTTATTGATTTTTTTAGGCTACTCTGTTTGGGTAACAAGATATCCATCAATAGATAACAATAATATACACAACTATAATGCCTGTTCTACTCCTTATCAGCTGGGTGAGCCTTGGCAAGAGCCTTCCTCTCCGAGTCTTTTTGCCAGATAACAGATATGAACATACACCTTCCCTACAGAGCTTCCCTGAGCATCAGAGCTGGTAACTACAAGATGTTCAACATTCCTGGTTGCTCTCTCAAGCTATCTTGTTCATCTGTTTCATCTGCTTACTTATTTCATCTTCCACTTTGAAAATGTATACCTCATAAAAGCCCAGCTTGCTCATGGCTCTACCCCTAGTGCCTAGTGCATAGTGTCTGTCTCAGCAACTTTCCAGATCAAAATTTGTTGATTAAAAAGATAAAACATAACAGCAAAGTGCTCATGAAATTTTATCAGTAAGTGACTAGGGCAGGGAGACAAGAGGCTGTCAGGGCAGGGCAGAGCTGCCAAGGCCTAGCAGAAAGTCTACAGTCCAGGGTGCTCCAAAGTCAGAAGGAGACCTGAAGCCTGAAGGTCAATCACACCCTGATAGAGGCAGGGCTGGAGATACCATGAGAGTGACTCCTCCCAGAATTGCTGAGAGTTAGTCTCACCACCTGGCAACACACACCCATTCCACCAGGAGCCTCTGCCAGACCTATTATTTGGCTTGGTTTCTCCACTCCTGCCAGAAAAGAAATGTCTGGCTCACCCTTGGCCACAGTCAAACTTCTAATCCTTTGTAATTTACACACCTAAAAGCAAAGAAAGTTTGAGATGGTAATTCTGGTCTTTGAGATCCTACCCAGGGATGATATATAGATAGCTCCTGCTGCTGCTTCTGAAGCCAACTGCTCATTTTCCACACTGCAGGCTTACCTACTCTATTGGCTTCTTCCCCTTGCTTGAGAATGTTCCACTGTGGGAAGAGGGAAACTTAAGTCCAAATGGTCCAAGGCAGATAATCAGAGTAGAATGGTTTCCAAGTATTGGTCTAAGATTTAACCCACCAATGCTTTCATGGAACTTCAGAAATTGGCTCTGAAACAGGATAATGAAATGAAAGGGCCTATCCAACCCTTGCAGCTCTTTTGCAAAAATCACTTAAAAAAAAAAAAACCACAGTGCCAAAAATAAAGACAATAGTTGAGCTTCAAAAAAACACTTCCTCCAGAAAGCAGGGTGGAGAGGTAGTGGGGAGGTAGATGGGCTAAAAGGGGTCAAATTTGTGGCAACAGAAAGAAATCAAACTATGGGAGGTGAACATACAATGTCAATAAATGTACAGCTGAAACTTACTGGATTTTGTTAACCAATATCACCATTAAAAAAATGATTAATTTTTTTTAAATATAAAGCACTTCCTCAATAGGACACAAAGAATTATAAAAATCTTAGGCAAGTTTGTTCATTTTATTTTCATTGGCCGTTTAATACTTTCTTCCATTTAGATAGCAAATCCTTCCAAGATGCCCAGAGTTCTTAGACAAAGACTTTTAAGGTTGGAAGCACTCAAGGGACATCTCATCCACTTTCTCCTAGCAGTCATCATTTTTTATTGTTGTTCTTAGTTCGTAGGAAGAAGAGTCCTCACATCTGTTCAGCCACATGCTCCAGCTCCCAATATGTGTCCATCACTGTCAGAGAACTCACTGAACAGTAGTGACAGTGGTTAGCATTTACCCAACATACTCAATGGGCCAAGAACCATCCTAAGCACTAGTCATTGCATCCGGCCTACAAAGAAATGTGTCATGATGATGATGAGGGATAATGATGATTACTATTATCTTCACAAATGACATGGAGAATAGAGATTAAGGAACTTTTTTGCACGTGGTGGAATTTGACACTATTAGTCTGACTCTACACTTTAACCATTAATGTTATCACTCAGCACTAATCGTGTCCTGCTTTGCCCTGCTAAGCCCTCAAAGAGTTACTAAAACACTTCTTTCTATCCCTCCCCTTTAGTGCCTTTTTCGCTATCATGGAGCCCTCCAAGTTTCTTTCTGTGGACTGAAGCCCTCTCTGTTCACAGAGTAAGGGACAGGTGCTGAGTCACACTGTTCACTGGTTTATTGAGATTCAGGGAGATCTTTCCCCACAAGACATCACAGTGTGAAAGGGACATCACCTCCCACCTCATAGGTCCATCTATCCATCTCAGTCAGGGGTGCCTTCCTTTGTTCCGGATTTTCACCAACTATCCACTGGAAGCAGCTCCCAAATCTGTCCCCATTTTTTCTCTCCTAATTGCCCCAGAAAAACACACAACCAAAGGGAACAATCTTGTGAGGCAGTGTGGAAAAGGAAAAGGTATATGTGGTGAGGCTGCTGAGGAGTGAGAAATTTCAAGCAAGGTACCAACTAGATTATAAAGTAGTGACATAAAATTGTATGAATAAGAGAAAAAAAGAGTCTGGCTCCCAGAGTACTAGAACTCAGATAAACCCAGAATTCACAGAGGGGTGTGTATTTACAAGTTGTGAGATGAGATAGCATGTTCTTCCCATCTGGGGGTAGGGATCCTCTGTTTTCTCTCAATTCCTCCTTCTCCCTTTCCCTCCCCCTGCTGGCCTATCCTCCCTCACACACCTCTCACTTGTAAAGCAAATGGACACGACTCCCATCACAGCTAAGCCGGTCAGGGAGCTCAGGGGGTCCCCTGGGTAGTCCCCCTGAGGGGTCTGGAGGTGTAGGAGGGTGGCGCCGTGAGCGGAGCTGCTGCCGAGACTGGAGCTGATGGCGCAATTCAGATACACGTTCTTCTTTCTGGAGGAAGAAAAACAATTGGGAGAGTGGGAAAAGGGGAAGTTATGAAGGGATACGAAGGAGGAAAATGGAGGAACAGCAGAGAAAAATGTGGTGGAGGCGGGATTTAAGGGTAGATGACAAATAAATTAAAACGAGAAATTAGTAAAAGAATTAGAAAAGCCAAAAGAGCATAATAGGAGCACCACTTGAAGAAAAGATCAGGGAAATAAAGGGTGTAGATAAAAAGAGAGAAGGGGGAAAGGTCAGTGTACCCAGCTTCCAATAAGTCATATACAGAGTCGTGTCAACCCAGTTTGATTATTCCCCACTCTGGCATTGCAGTAGCCTCCAACTATAGCCTGGGGCACAGTGGATACCATGCCTGCCCAGACCCCCTTTACTGGAGGGGATGCTCAACATCCAGCTGCTGAGAGTGTTGGCTGCTGATGGCTCATAGCTGCCCCCGCAACATGTAGTTCACAGCCCTTGGCCACTCCCTCTTCTCCAGTGGGTCAAGTCAACAGTGCACTTCATCAGTTCATGACCTAGAGCCCCTCTCCACCTGATGAGGCCAACACTAGATTTTACACAAGAAGAAATCCTTACTCAACTCTCTCTTCTCTTATGTTCCTCCACTCACTCCCTGGCAGGTTTTCTCCTGAGACCTTCCCTCAAGAGACCACATGTACCTGGACCCTACTTCAGACTTGGCTTCATAAAACCCAACCTGAGATGTGAGCCTCCTAGACCCTACCAGCACCCCCTGCATCAGCACGCACCTCAGCAATGATCTTCTCCAGCTCGCGGTTCTCCTTCTCCAACAGCCTGGACTTCTCCTCCTCGTTGTTGTTGGTTGATGACCCAGTCTTCATGGTGTCTTGAGCCTCTGACTGCCATTCCCCTCGGGTGATCAGCCTGCGTATCTGGGAGCGAATGTTTGGGGCACGGGATGACTAAGCAGAGGCTGTGTCAGCTTCAGCGATTAGCTGACAGTGGATCAGAATCGAAAGGAATGAAAATAAGAGGGACAAGCTAGACCCAAAACAAGAAAAGGAGTGGGAGGAGGGAGCAGGGGGGAAAGAAGAGATAGAGGGGCAAAGGCTAGAGAGTGGGAGAACACCCAGAACCTCACCTTGGGCACGAAAAGCACAACCAGAGTGATATAGGAGGAAAAAACTATGGCGAGAGAGGCAAAGGCAAAGGCCGCATCCTGCTGGCTGGACAGGATCATGGTGACGGGGGCAGTGATGAGGCACAAGACCTGGGGGTAGAGTGTGTTTAGGGAGTCTCAGATTTGCAGGCTCAGTTAAGATTCAGGGTGTTTTTCCCCAGGATAGAGTCTGTGAGGTCAGTTTCCCGGTAAACTTTCCATTTCAAAAGGATCCAAACTTGGGGTCATCTTCAATCCTAGCTTAAGAAAAATCCCAAATAAACTGTCCTAAAGCAGTTTCCAGCTCTAGGTCAACCATCCTTCAAGGCAGGAGCTCCCATGATCTCTATACACACATTCAGAGTTCTGGAGTCAGTCCCTGGGCATACTAAACAGGAAATCTAAATTCAGATTCCAGCCTGTGAACCTATGCAGTGGGGATACTAATATCCACTTCACTGGGTATTTGTGTCAAGATTAATAAGATAGTGCCTGTATGTGTTTTACAAACTATAAAATGCTTTATAAATCCAAGGCATTAAAGAAACTCTAAGACTTCCACCCAACCATCTGAAATCTAGTGTCTGATTCCTCTCAGGCTGCCCCACTGAGTTGCTATAGTCAGTGCCCTGGGTCAATGCCAAGTGTCCAGGGAGCTCACCGCCACATTGTAGATGGCCATGCCCACAGCCCGGTGGTCATTGATCTTCTCAGTGGACACACTTTTGGTCTCGTAAGCAAGAAATATACCCAGCAGCAGCAGCAGCCCCTTGTAACCATAGAAAATGCCTACAACAGCAGGAAAGGGTCATAGGGCAACAAGACCTCCATACTCCTATTCACTCCCCATCCTTTCTATGCCTGTCACCTACTGCTGCTCTTTCTTATAGTTCCACAATGGAAAAAAAGAGCCTCTTTTCCAATCAAGCCTTTCGGATCTAGCATTCCTCTCCCTGTTCACTCCTCCCTCCAATGTCCACCCAATTCCCCTGAACCTCATTGCTTCCTCCTGGGACTAGCAGCCATGTCACACAGGAAGATGATGGTCATGAGCACCTGTCAGTCAGGCAAGAGCCTGGGCCACACATAGTGTCTCACCTCATACCCACCAGGTAGAAAGCTGGCTTTCCAGACTGAGGATAGGTTTGCCATTTGTGGTCATAGATCAGAGTGATATTAAAATGGCCAGAGGGGGCCCAAACCCATGCCCTCATAGCCCTGGCCTTAGTCTAGGAAGCTGTCTAGAGACAGATGGTATGATGAGGATGAGGCCATCCACATCCGTCCCTCGGCTGAACACAAGTTCTACCTTATCCCTTCTTTAGACCCTAAGCTCCTCAATGCAAAAGACCAACTCACCCCTATTCTCAGAAAAGATTATTTCAATAACCAAAAGGAGGACATTCAAATGGGGTTGACATAAGACTTCTATCTCTTTCCAAAGATCTTCCTCCCTCCAAACAGTAAGTTTTACTGTCCTCATCCCATCCCCCCACCTTTGCTCCATCATTCCACTCCTTTCTCCCACATCCTACACACCAAGCCATGTGTTCATCTTCTTGGAGCTGCAGTGCTCAAGCTGGGGCAGAATAGATACATCAATATCTTCCTTTGGTTCCTCCTTGGCAAAAGTCTAAGAGAGAAATAGGGCCACAGAAAAAATGGTTGCCATCCTCCCCGACCCTCTCCACCTCAGCTCAGTCCCTGACTCTCAACTCTGCCCCCTCTTTCTTATGAGACTCTCAGTTTGGAGGCCAAATCCACTCTAGGCCTGGAAGTGTTTGCCTGAACACCTTAGAAATGCTTACTCCCACTATTCCTGGAAAGTCTACACATCCTTCCCAGACCTTCCCCACTTCCATTCTTCAGATGAATCCAGAGGCCTCTAATGGGGCTCCTAAATTTTAGGAAGGAGAAAAAACTCTGATATGCAGAAGGAAGGAAATCAGTCTCCCAGAGAACAACTTTCATCCTCAAGGGGACTATCTTCCACGCACAGCCCTGAAAGTCCTGACAACCAATGAGCCCACTCAGCCTCCTGACACTTCATCTCAAGTGGTACCTCAATGGTCCGGTGCAAGGGGTCCACAATCTGCCAGATGGCAAGAGTGAGGATGTCCATGCCCACCAGCAGGCCCACCGTGGCATACAGTTTCCAGGGCTCCAGG
Source organism: Cynopterus sphinx (assembly GCA_030015415.1). Taxonomy (NCBI): domain Eukaryota; kingdom Metazoa; phylum Chordata; class Mammalia; order Chiroptera; family Pteropodidae; genus Cynopterus; species Cynopterus sphinx. The sequence continues at coordinate 36,393,786 of CM057386.1, forward strand.
GTCTGGGTAAACACAGAGCACAGGTATGTCAGCGGAAACCCTCTAAGCCCAACAGCCAAGGCACTAGGGGCTGGGGGCGGGGGTGGGGGGAGCAACTCACCTTCCTCCACTCCTTCTTTTCCTCTTTCTTTGTGAAGACTGTGTGGACCCACCAAATTTTGGTAAACATGGAGCCATAGCCCAGACTAAAGCCCAGACCCAGGAGCCAGAGGCGGGCCTAGGAAAGGAGAGAGAGCAGAGGAAGAATAGGGTGGGGTAGGTGGCGGGACTGTGGTGAGGATGGAACAGGCTATAGGATGGAACAGGCAAGACACAACCAGTAGGGGACAGTGAGAAGCAGGAGAGGATCTCCCTAACTTTAACAAGTTCCTCCAATCCATCTCCTACTTTGCCACCAAGTGATCTTGCTAAAACCTACTAGTTTTAATGGCCAGTCACTTCTGACAGCCCCCAGTGCCTACAAGTTGCAGCCTGGACACCTCTGATGTGGCATGAGACCCTTCACAATAAACTCCCACCCACCTTTCCTGTGGAGAGCAGACTGCAAGCTGACAAGGTCCTTGCAATCTATGAGGTCAACTAAGGGTTGCCTTGCCTCAAGGAACCCTCCTAAGAATGGAGAAGTATGAACTGATCAGAGAACAATGTGGTGTTGCTCCTAAACAGGGAAGTACTAGCCATGAACAGGTTGCAAAATATCATAGCAGGGTGTGGGCTGGGTGATGGTGCAGAGAATGATCTTATCCTAGCCAGCAACTGTATGCTCTTGTATAAAAGCAGCCTTGCAAAAATCAAACTGCGCCATTGTCCACCATCAGAGGGCAGTGGACCTCCTGATCCCAGCTTTCTGTCTTCTTTCTTTTTTCAATCTTCCACCGTTCCCACACAGGTTTATTTTCCAGGGCCGTGCTGGACATGGCAGGATTTACCACTCACTAGGTACAGCACTTTCCAGGCTCATCGCCCAGGTCCTCACCTACCCCACACACTCCAGCCATGCTGAACTGCTCGCTCTACTCTCCTTTGTATCTTTGTTAGCCCCTGAAGTAACAATCCTTTCTTTATATTTCACCAGCTGATGAAATCCCAAGCATCCTTCAATATTCGAATGCCACCTTTATTAGTCGTCCGCCCAACTACTCTGTGAAACTGCTTTCTCTCCTTTGCTACAACAGCACTTGGCATACATCCCTATTCTGATATCTCTCATAGTGCACTGCAGTAAACTGTCTGTCTCTCCCACTGAATTCTGGTCTCACTGGAAACAGACAGCTCCTGGTGAACTGAATGTGCATGTGCATGTACATGCAAATGCCATGTGTACAGATGCACGATGAAGATAGGTACAGGGCAGAGGAAAGGAAGAAATAAGGGTGGGTAGGGAAAAGGGTGGTATTTCCCACTAGCATAACATAGAACCTCACAAATATCACTATTGAAACCAGCCTTTCTGCACAGCCCCAGAATCTTCCATGTACCCAGAGTCCCGGGCCTCCCTCCCTATATAACAGTAGTCCCTTCCCCACAACTCTCCTGGCTGTCAATTCAGATTTCTGCCTCTGTTTTTGCCAACCCCGACTAAGGCTCCCACAGGAAATCCACAGTTCTTGTTCTCAGCCCCCACAGCAAAGACAAGCCACTATTGTTCAGGGGTCCTTTGTGCAGATCCCCTTCCTTCGTCCTCAGTACTCCCGCCTCTTCTCTCCAAGGCAACCTTGGAACCAATAAGTGAACTACAGAATGAAAAGGTCTGGAGGCACAGAAAGAAAGATGAAGCCAAAAATATCAGAGGGGTAGTGTTGGGAGAGAGAACAAGGACAAGAGTTAGGGAAAGACAAGAAAGAAAGGCAGGGAACTATATATCATGGAAGGTACTGCTGAAGAGAGCGGGAGAGCCGTATTTTGCAAGGTATTTGCCCAGCCCAGCCTTACCTGGCAGACGAAGGGGAACTGGTTTCTTCCAATGTGGTAACCATCCAGCCCGAGGGGAAAGACAGCAGCTAACGCCAGCGAGCAGCCCACAGCAGTCAGATTATTCAGGTTGGGCTGTGAGTTCTGGATATAACTAGGGCAGAGGCAGGAAGGGTGGGAGAGGGAGAAGAACAGAATTACAGCTTTTCCAGGGAGGCTCAGTTCTCCAAATGCCATGCAATGACCTAACTCAACCTCAGGGCCACAGGACTAAGGCAGGCAGGCTTGGAGCAGGCAGTGGAGCCTTGAGAGACAAAACTGACACAGTCAGGAGGCTAGAGATAGAGCTGCGGAGGACCTCCCAGCACAGACTCTACTTCACCCTGCACTGCATTGCCTGGCCCAAAAGTCTTTTGTATTTTTCTCAGTTGCTTTGGAGCAGGAATAGGAGTTATATCTGCTTTCCCTCCTTTAGTTCTCAGTGATCACTGGGAAAACAGTAAGTCAGAGTGAAAACCTCGATGACGTATGGCCTCAGAATTACACAGGTGATTCTTACTCCCTTCAATGATCATTAAGAAAATAGGACAAGAAAAATGCCAGAAGATACACTTACCGGACATGGGAGTTGTAGATGTTAAAGGACAGACAGACTACAGCTAGGACAATACCGAGGCTGGAGAGAACTGAGACGGAGATAAAGAGTTTCTGTGACAGGAAGCGGAACGTCTTGATGACCAGGGTCTGGTCAGCAGGGGGGGACCCTCCTATAGCACAAGCAGGTGGGAGACAGGGAGAAGGAGAAAGAAAAAGGGAGGAGGACAAAGGAATGAAGGTGGGACAGGAGGAAGAGCAAAGAACAAAGCTACTGATGGACAATCACAATTTTGGCTGTGAGGACATGAGGCCCTAGCTGCTCTGAGTCATGGCTGTTGCAGGTGGAGGGCTCTTAGGAAGCAATCAGAAATGAGAACAGAAAATGTAGCAAATGTCCTGTCTAGAGGCTGAGAAAGGCTGAGCTGTACCACCAAAGCTTTAGTCTTTTTTTTGTTTGTTATTGTTTGCTCTTTCTGTTTTACTCTTTCTTGCAGGAAAGGAAAGTGGTGAGGAAAAGAAGGGGACAGCTGAGAAATCTATGAGGTTTCATAAAACACACATCACAAGCTTCAAAACCAGCCTCCAAGTATCTAATCTGGCCACCTAATTTTAGGGGGGAAAAAATAGAAAGAAACACTAATCTGTGATTTTTAACCCTGGCAGGATGAAATTCCCAAAGGTGTTTTTCAGTTAATATTAAGAGAAGCTCAAATGTGTCAGAGTTCAGAGGAAGGAAAAAAAAAAAGCTAATTTCAATTTGCTAAGCTTGAAAAAAAAAGTAATTTAGGCCATGCAGCATTTATAGCAGTACAGAACACTGCCCTAAATTCAAATTATAAAAAAAATTTCAAAACTCTAACAATGCTGGGAACTACTAGATTTCAGTTGGGTGGGGGGATGGCAGGTGTCTCCAATGGCTGGGCCTCCCCTCCATCCTTGAGACACCGAGCCTTTATTTTATCAAGAGGTGCTTCCTTTTACCCACCTTTAGTATCTTTACCCCTTCCTTATTATTTTAGACCATCAAGCACATGAAGAATATTGCTTACTTTCCTTCTTTAAAAAGCACATTTTAGCAGAAGGCTTTCCATCCTCTCCTACAGTTTAAGCAATCGTTTTCCTAACAGAGATAAAGAGGCAGCTCTAGGCCTGAAGTAGCTGGTTCAGATACATCAAGGCACCAGAACATCTGGGAAACCCAAAATGGAGTTTCCATTTCCCATCCCTGCCCATCCCCTGCCTCTAATTCCCAGTTACCCTAGCAATGTACTATTTTTAATAGAGCATTGCTACCAACCACCTATTCCCTCTCCAAATACACCAGTCTCCCCAACCCACATCTTGGATGTTTTATTCCCTTGCATTTAACCCTGGCCCCTGGTCCATCTCCCTGGTACATTTCAGCCTAATGGCACCTACCACACCATCTTCATTCAAATGCATGACCCTTGTCCATAAATCCTTTTGAGAGGGGTTGAAGGAAAATATAAACAGGATCCACTTACCAATCCACTTATCCGTTTTGGACCAGGAAAGATCATCTTTGGTGCTATCATAGTAGCCAATCTTCTTGTAGCTGCCGCCTAGGCAGATGACAATAGAAAGAGTGACCATGGATAGGTGAAGAAGAACTGATCCTAGGCATTCTCAACTAGCCATTTCCCTAAGATAGCTTTCCATGGTTGTATCTGATTTTCCCTTCACCTGAGCCCTAAAAGATACTCAAAGGACTTGAGGGGTCATTTGAATAAGCAATGTGACTTAAAAGCAATGTAAAGTGGATCCCTCAAATCAAGAATATCTTACATGTGTAAAGCCCTTCAGTGAAGAAGGCTCCAGTGTCAGCCACTCATTCCACAGACTCACGCCTCTTTTAGCAAGATGTTTCTCACTTTGATTCTAGCTTTGAAAGCTTTAAACGTTTGTTTATTGTCCCTCTTGTGATAGACAAAATCATAGAATCTATTTTGCCAGTGGCTTTCATTTTAATTTTATAAATTTCTCTTCTGTTGGTTGGCTTGGGTTCTATTTCCTTAGCTAAGTTGTACTTGCCTCTTAAAGAGAAATTCAGTCATTTCTAAGATACTTGTTCTAGAACTGGCCCAGTTATCATAATTTTTCCATCAAAAGCCAACTCATAACCCTTTCACCGTGGCTGAAATCCATTCCCTTTTGTCCTGGATACAAAGATCTCAAAGGATGTGGAAGTGGGAGAAGGAAAGAAAGAAACTTTTCATAGGAAGCCAAGAAATGGCTCTCTTGGCCATGCTATAAGTGGCTGAGAGTGGGGTAGAGCTGAAAAATTAACTCACAGGAGTTCTGCAAATACATAAGTATGCTAAGTCATAAGAAAATACAACCTAGAAAAAGCCAAACTATTCACATTACCAAAAAAAAAAAATAATTTGTTTACAGAGCAAGGAAATTCAACCCTTTAAAAATAAAAGGTTTGCTAGATCAGCTTTCCTTGAGTCCATGGGTATGCAAGTGACAGGTCATTAACCCCCAATCCAAGACACCAAAGGGAAATTTCTCAAATTAAAATAGAAACCACTGGGGAAAGAAAGTGGCTATTTACAAAGTGCATGCCACTTTTTAAGAACATAACCACTGCAACTCAAAGAAATCACCAATACATAAGCTTTTTATTATTATTATTATTATTGCTAGTTTGATGAATACAGTTAAGAGAGAAGAGCAGGAGGTAGGGAGGAACCTAGGCCACTTTGTGATGTCTCTTGGTGTTCTTCTACCAGACAGCATCCTAGCCCAGCCTCAGCCTGGCCCTGCCTGACTTCCCCTGTCCCCTTATGCTCCTGCACTTACCCTGTAGCTGCTCAATTAGTGTCCACGCCATCCGAGAGCCACTGGCATCAAACACCACATGACCCTGTGAGGGAGAGGAACATGTGGAAGCAGGCAAAGGGGATACAAGCAAGAGTGAACATCAAGGACTTTTTGAATCCTTATGTTTTTGATGTTAACTGATCTTCTGAATGAATTCTATTTTTGGCATTTGCCTGCATATAGGACATACCTCAGATGCCCATACCCTAGATTTTAGACACATTATTCTTTGAGAAGAAGTTTCGCCCATGAGATTTGAATGGGAAAAATCCCTAGATAGAATACCAGGAGACCTGGTTTCTGACTTTGTGACCTGAACACGTCACCAAACCCCTTTGGATACTAATTTCCCCAGTTTAAAAATAAGGAGACGATCTTTCAGACCATTTCCTCTTTCAAAATTCTATAATTTTTATCTGAGCCATAAATATATAGACCAAAAAGAAGTGAGAGGAGGGGTTGAAAGAAACAGAATAGACCAATTTTCCCTTCTAATCATTTGTAGGTTTTCTGGTTTGAGGGTCCCTACGTCCTCTTGTCTGAGAGGGATTATCTGAGGGAGGTAACTGAGACAGAGAATGCATGTTTCCAGGAGGAGTCTCTCTCTCTCTCTCTCTCTCTCTCTCTCTCTCTCTCTCTCTCTCTCTCTCTCTCTCTCTCTCTCTCTCTCTCTCTCTCTCTCTCTCTCTCAATGGGAGGACAGGGGAGTGTAAAGGAGGTTGCTCGGACTCACGGAGACACCCTCAAAGGACGAGGAGTTCATTGCCCTGTAGATTTGGTCAGTGATGGTCTGGTTATTATAGTTGAAGTCTTCCAGGCGCACACCCGAACGGCCACCCCCTCCAGATGTCTTGTTCAAGGCCAATGCCAAGGCCCAGATTGCATCATAGGCCAATGGTGCCTCTTGGAAGCCACCTGTCTCCTCAGGGTGTCTTTTTAGTCGCTTGGTCAGTTTTTCTACAAACTCCTGAGATGTCTGGGGAGGGAAAAATAGGAGGAAAGGATTGGTGTGTGAGGGATTCCGGGGTGGTAGAAGCATCTGATTCTGGCTCCAACACTTTGACTTGAATAGACAGCTTATGTTCATGTTGTCAGACTGAGCATATACATGCTTAAAATCTTTAACTATACCCAAGTTTCTGTCTTAGATCAGAAGTGACTAAAAAAGGGATTAGCTGGGTCTAATGGTCTTAGTGTGTACAGCAGCTAGCTCAGAACTACAAAAGGAGAAATTTAATGTATAGACATTGTGCAAAGGACAGAAAGTAGAAATAGAGAAAAGCAAGAGACATGGATATTCCAATGAAGAGGTGCAATGTTGTCCTCTCATCCTTCAGTCTTTCAATAGTTGACCCAAGACCAAAGAGCTCCTCCAATTCTGAAAGATCCTAGAAAGAGTGACACCACAGCCTTCTTCGCACAGCTTGTCAACCAGAAAGACTCTTCTTTAGTGTACCAACTACTTACTATCCTCCTGTGATTTCAGTTCACTGTCTTTTAGATGGTTTTCAGAAGATTGACTGCTGCAGAAATAACCCTCACGGTTTTAAAGTCTATCATTCGATCCCTGCCCACACCCCTCCCAACCCTCAATCTTTTTTTTCCAAGAAAGCTAAATAGAATGACGGCTCCTTTAACTCTGTCATGAAATGGGTCAAGAGACCTGAATTTCTATACCTGGCAGTAACATTGCTTAGCTAAATGACCATAGGCCAATTGCTTTAAGGTTTTGGAAATGTCTACCATATAATGGAGAAAATCACATCTGCCCTTCCTTACCTTCCAGAAACCATAGTGGCTCAGTGGCTGATACTCAGATCTATACTCCAGCTCAGTATTTTCAAGTTCTATATCTTGAACTATCTCTAAAACATCTGCAACTATATGATCGATGATCTCAAATTAAAAATATCTAAAACTAAACTAATTTTTTCCTCATTCCCCATCACTTCCCAGTACATGAAACTGAATCCTTAGAATCACCTTAGACTCTTTCAAATCACCAAGTTCTCTTAATTCTTTTGTTAAAATGTTTCATTAATATTATCCATCCCTACATAGAATGTTGTTAATAATAACAATAACAATAATAATAATGGTTAACATTTATATTATCCATACAATGTACCAGGCACTTTTCTAAAATACATATATTAACTTCTTTAACTTTTAAATAATCCCATGAAGTTTACGGCCAATGTTAGAGATAAGGAACCTGAGACACAGAAAAGTTTAACTTAGTACAGTTATACTGCTGGTGCATGGCAGAGGTGGGATTCAAACAAACTCAGGCAGCCTGGCATTGAAGTCCCCACTCTTCCTAACTACCCTACACTGCCTCTCTCCAAGAGCGCCTGTTGGACAGAGAGCAGTTAGGCTGAGGCTTTCTAAATAGTCCTTCAGCTTCCAAGTCTATCCAACCTGCAGTTCAAAGTAAAATCTACTGTGCACGGTGCCATCCCCCTGCCCGATCCTCACAGTCTCTGCTGGTTCCAGGTCACCACCACTAATGTGCTTGGCCACTGGTGGTGCCACTGGCTCTTTCCTCCATAACACAAGTTACCAAAAACACTTTCACCATTGGGTCAGCAAAGATATGGTTGTAAATTTTCAAATGGAAATGTCATTAGGCAACTTAAGGAAAATAGAACCACCAAAATTCCATACCTATAGAAATCAGTGAAGTAACCGAGCATAAATTTATGATCCTAATTTTTTAACAGTCCCATCTATTTCTATATGTGACAATGGATGTTTGACAATGATCTAAAATGCATGTTCTAAGGTAGGTTTTTATTTTGTATTGTGCCCAGATCTGATGGAACCCCTAATCCAATCAGAATTTACTCACAATCTTACCCCACCTCCCACCTGTCCCTCTAGCCCAGAGCTACATTATTTTTCCAGAACCTCTCTAACCCACTCTCCCACATCTGGTTACTGGATTCTTTCTCTAAACTGTTTCTGCACTATTGACATTTGGAGCAGGATAATTCTTTGTTGTAGGGTACTGTCTGGTGCATTGCAGGATATTTTAGAAGCATCCCTGGCTTACTCATTACACAGCAGTTGTAACAACCAAAATTGTCCCTAGATATTGCAACCTCTGGTTGAAAACCACTGCTCTAACCAACAGTCCTCAAAATGTGGTCCCCAAACTAGCAGCATCAACATCCCCAGGGAACTTGTTAGAAATGTAAATTCTTAGGCCTATCCCAGACCTATGAATCAGAGCAACCAAGGAAAGAGACCAGTGTTCTGTGTACTAACTAACTGTCAGGTGGTTCTGATGGAAGCTAAAGTTTCAGAACTATTGATCTAAACTTAACACCATCCTTACAGAGTAAAGGCAATTTTGCTTCTTTTCTAAATCACCATGGCTCTGGGCTCCTAGGACCAACTCTTGTTTCCAATTCACTTCTCTTGGTCCTGTTTAATTCATCTAGAATCTTTTCCCTGATTGGTTATTAAGACTGCTTCAAACCTCTGGAAAATCTTGGTTTCTCCACCTGGCATTTTAGTCTTCCAAGCAGGCCTGGTATCACTAGAAGCCCTGTAGCCTCGAAGGGACTAAGAGCCAAAAAGAGACCTCCAACTCATTCTGCCCTAAAACCCAGATGTCCCTTTATTCCCCTAACCAAATCCCTGCTTCATGTCCCCTTGCTTCATGCTAGGAAGCATAAGCCACAATTGGAAGGTCCTGGCCTCAGGGCATCAAAAAGCCTTTTCATCTACAGTTACCTGCTCCTCTACTTCCCCAGGTCCTCAAGGATGACACCTGTCAGGTGTGCTACAGGGATATGACCTTCCAGAATTTTTCCATTGTATTTTTCAACCAAGATACCTTAAATACAGAGTCCCTCAGACTATTCCAGGATGATGTCCATGATCAGAGTCCACAAGGCAACAGGCCTTTCTATCACAATCCATTGCCAGAATAAACTTCCTGAATCTTCTTTCTCTCTTGCTCAAACACTGCCATCAACTAAACAGTGTTAGGCAATAAAAGCACAAACCTTTTAGTCAGACATTTCATGGTTTGCCATGAAAAGTGATAGGGCAGAGTGGTTTGGAGTTAGAGTCAACAACTAGGACTCTATTCCAGCTTGACCACTCAGTAGTTACATGAGGTGAGACAAGTCACTTCACCTCTCTGAGTCTCAATTTCCTGGCCTATAAAATGGAAATTAAAAAGCTACATCAGACTATTGCTGTGAGGATCAGTGAAATTATATATCCAAGCTCCAGGTTTACTGCACAAAAACAACCGTTACTACAACTTTGTTTTAATGGGATATTTGGGGGCTTTATAACCAGAACTTACCCCTTAAGATGTAGGGAATGAGCAGACAAGGAGCCTCTTCATATTCACTCTATTCACTTGTGCCCCTCGCCTGCAAGGCTGCCTCTGCCTTCCCAAATCAGAGAATATCTTCCAGCTCCCTGTCTGTCACTAACCAGCTCTCTGGGGTGAACTGATTTCAAAAGTCCCCTTTTCGTTTAAAGTTCTAAAAAAGGATCCTTAAAAAAGCATCAGGAGCCAAGCTAACTGAGTATCAACCAGGGGTGAATATTAAGCTCTAAAGAGCTTTGAAGTCACCAAGAAAATAAAAGGTATTTCTTCCAGGAACAGCGCTCCTGTGAAGGTGTGCTTGCATTAACAGCATCTGTATCAACACAGACGCCTCTCCCTCATTTGACTTCTTGCCAACTGCTCCTCATTTCCATGGTAACAGCCCTTCTACTCATCAGGGGACTACTGAACAAACCACTCTCATTTCCTCTCTCTTTCCTGCCCAAAAAAGTCAGAGTGGAGGTGGAATCTACAGGAAACATGGCACAAACAAGTTCAGGGTGGGCAGAAGCCCTGTGCCCCCTTGTACCTCCAAATTCCACACCTGCTCCACTCCTCTTCAAGGCTCCCTCAGGCCTCCCCACCTGCCCAGGTGCCAGTTTCTAAGTCCCCACACTCTCACCATGTTGGAAATGCTGCGGGTGTTGGCAGGGTTCAACATGACAATCTCAGTGGTGATGTGACCCTCCACCGCCTCCGTCATTTCATCCACTGTGCAGTTGATAGACGGGTCATAGGTCTTGAACCAATTGTCAGCATACCACCCAATGAGGAACCAGACGTACTTCTTCCCAAAGAGCCTCTCCTTGTATACCTGAATGCAAAGAAGGGGGTGGGCTGGGTCTCCGATTTGTTTGTTTGTTTGTTTGTTTGTCTTATCTCATTTGACACTATTCAGCCTCTAGGGAATCAGAGAGGAAGAGAGAATTGAAAAGGGATATCTACAAGTCTTGGGGGTGGAAGGGTGAGTAAGAAAGGCTCAACTAGTCCCCTAAGTTCCTCCCCAGCCTCTATTTTTAAGTGCCCTTTTCCAGCCAGTACAAAAAGATGGGATTCAAAGTCTCCTCCAGGAATGCAAAGCAGTAGGAAAATGAGATCAGGAGAAAGTGCTGTGTGTGTGAGAAGCCAAGACATGGAGTCAGAGCCAACAGACAGGGACACCTCAGATCATCTATTATCAACTTGAGTGAAGATGTGGAGAGGAGATCCCATGAGATACTCCAGGCAAAGGGCCCGCCTAGTCCCCCTCCCTCTTCATATTTCAACTCCACCTCACAAAAAACTTTCCGGGCTTCAGTCTCATAGAAAAGTCCCACGATGATTCGGGCGTCCTGGCGCTACAGAATGGAGAGAGAAACAGAGCTCCTGAGGGACACCTGGAAATGCCAGAGGGGCTAAGCCAAGCTTTGAATTCCTGTGCTGAAGCACTTAGTGCCGGGCTCTGTGAATAGGTAGTGAATAAATGTCAACTGGAAGATGAAGCTAAATGTCCCCAGGAGTTGGTGCTGTCCCATAAAATCAAAATTATGTGACTGTGACAGAGGAATTAGCTAACACTAGTATAGCAATCATTGCAATGTATAAGTTTATCAAATCAACATGTTATACACCTTAACCTTAGACATTTTTATATGTCACTTATTTCTCAATTTAAAAACAAAAAAACAAAAACAAAACAAACCAACATTCCCCCACCCGGCTCTCCTCTCCACTGTTCCCTCAACCCAGTCCTCCTACAGTCTGAGTCCACCACTCCAGGCCATCCCACCTTAAGGTTTTTGACCGGAACGGCTGGATCTGAGAAGAAACTCTGGCGGAAAGTAATCTCAATTCCAGCCTCCTTGACTCGTTCCTCCAAATCGTCCAGAGTCTTGAGTGGGAATGAGAAATAGAAAAAACATAGGGAGGGTGTACAATGGGGTAAAGACCAGAGATGTTACCGGGGATTACATACTTAACAAAGGAGTGGCAATTCTGAACCTTCCTTCCACATCTACTGGCCCAGGGGTAGAGAGTGTACAAAGAAAAGCATCTGGAGTCTGAGGAGTGAGAAGGTGCATGGAGAGCCCCTCCATAGAAGTCCCCCCATTCACCCTCTTAACACCACTGACAGCAAAAATAGGGAAAAGGAAACAGGAACCAGGAAACAGCAAGGTGGTCTGGTATAATCAAGATGATGTCAGCCCCAAGAGGCAAGTGGGCAGACAGACAAAAGGACCAGAGAGGAATGTCTTAAATCACTGAGCAAAAGTGGGAGCAGGATTAAAGGCCACTGGACATAAGAGTGGATTAGACGATCCAAAGAATAGCATAAAAGAGAGGAAGGCGTCTTTTTCATACAGAGCCATGTCTCTCCACTTTGCTGCCACAAATCCCCTTCTCCCCGTTCCCTCTCTGTTGGTCGGTATCTCTCTCTAAGCCAACTACCTGACCCATGGACATATATACCTGTCTGTCTGCCTCTGTCACCTCTCATTCTCTCTCCCCCTTTCTTTCTCTCTCTCTCTACCTTTCTGTCTCCATTTCCATATACATCTTTCTCTCCCACACCCCTTCCCTCGCTCCTCCCTGTACCCATTCCTATAGCTCCATTCTCTCTGTTCCTGTTCACATACACCCACCACCCTCTTGAGTGCCTCTGGATCTGCTACTTCCTTGGGTTTTGACCGCATATTCACTCCCTTACTGGGTCCCTACTTTAATATACCTACTTTAATATAACTGGGTCACTTGGGGTTTATCTGTCTGAAGAACAAATCATCAAAGGGGAAAAAAAGTCCTAAAATCAAAAAGTTGGAGAGGGTCCTAAAAATTCAGCTCGTTCATTCTCCTGGCTACAGAAAGGACATGCACTTAACCCACTCAGAATGAATGTGTTCTCTTTTGATAAAGAATGAGGATCTTCCCCCTAAAATGAATACCATGTCCCATCTGTCTGCACTAGAGTCTTTACCCAGTCCCTCCTCACCGAAGTGAAGACCTCAGTGGTCTGCTGGATGGTGGCAATCTTCTTCCAGCCCCACTTTTCAAAGAGTTTCACACGAGTAGGATTGTGGAGAGTGGCTGATGGATGAGTTCGAAAGAATGTAGGAAAGCGCTGTCGGTTTGACAAAGCTGGTGAGCTGGAGCCATAGGAAAGCTAAGAGAGACAGGAATAGTGCCAAAGAGGACCTTATGAGTAGACTCCACTAAGACCTGCTAAGAGTTCCTTCAACCCTTCCCCACCTCTAGGCTTCTCTCCCCCACTCTCTCCAAGAGTCCCTACTTCTACCCTAAAAGTGATTCTCAAAAGCCCTCACACCCCTTACAATCAGAATGTCCTTTCACTGATCTAACTTCGGCTCCTTGGGATGATGAACAAGGGCAGCTGCAGTGTTATCAGGCCATTGTTGCTAGGAGGCTAATTAGTTCAGGTCTATAGAGGACTCTGAATCTTGGAAGCAGTCCTCTTAAAAATGCCCCTTTTTTAGTACAGCCCAAAAGGGAATGGCCCACCTTCTAACCCCCAAGCTCTGCTTACCACAATGAGGTTCCACATCCTAGCGGCCTCGGCCACAAGCGTGGAGACGGAGCTGCAGCCAGGCATAAGGATGATCTTGATAGGGTCATTGTAGAGCAGCTCATACAGGTACTTGGTGGCTTGGCCTGGGTCACACTAAATAGGGATTGGGGGGAAATGAGGGTAGGCTCTCCTAGCACTCCTCACCTGGCTGCAACTCTTACTCTTATTTTTCCCAAAAAGCTAGTTATTTCTCCCAGCTACCCATCCCTCTGCTGAACATTTTTGTCATGATTACCACGTTCTTCTCCTTCCTGAATTCTCTTCCTGTCTTCTCTGATTTCCCCTCATTTGTTAAAACACCCTTCTCTGTCATCCACCTGGTACCTTATCCATCAGTATTAATACAAAAACCATCTTCCCTCCTTTCAGCTCATCCTCACACATCCTAACCCTCCTCCCCCCTACCATCCCTGACCCTCACCCTATGTTTCTGTGCTCCAAACATCTGTAAGTAGAAGAGTCTTCAGGAATGTGAATAAACTCTCCCCAAGACCCAGACAGCCTCCTCAAAGCCATATTATGAAAATTTCTCCCTCACCTCTGCAAACTTCCTCTCCCAACCTTCCTTTTTTTCCCTCCCTCTTCTCTTTTCAGGACTAGTGGTAATTAAACAAAAGAGAACAGGAACAAGTCTACCAGGAGGTCCAGCTTAGCATCCAACCCCTCTTTCTGGGCCCTGACATTTGACAAGTCCATTAGAAACAAAGACACTCAGGAGTAGAAGTAGGGGGAGAAACAAGCATGAGGAAAGAAGTGGGTAGAATAAATAAAATGACTCTCAAGAAACTAGATAATTTTAGGGTAACTAAAGGAGAGGCATGGAGATAGAGAAAGTAAACAATGTAGAAAGCTAGAGATGAAAGGAATGATGGGAGGAAGGGAAGTGGGGGGAGGAAGAGACAGCAATGGGTGTTTCCCTCCTGCTGAAATATGACATTTCAGACGCTGCTGGAGCTCCAAAGAAGTGAAGAAGAAATGGAAACTAGTGGGGAGCCAGGGCAGAGGAGACACAGACAGGAGGCATAGGATACTGGGGAGGGTGAAATGGATGGGCATTTCCAAGGAAATAAAGAAGGCCCCCTAGAGCCTGCTCACTTCCCACAGAGGCCTGACATTTGGAACACTGTGGGAAGTTGGAGAAGGGGGAGTCAGGGGAGGTTAACAGAATCTGGAAGAACCCACACTTGCCCAGAACTCTGTTGCCCACCCAACACCACTATGAAGGGCAGTACTCAACATCTGCTTAATGGCTGTTTTTTGAAGATTCTTCATCCCTCCCACTTTGGCATCTTTTGTATCTTTACCATTCTCAGGTCTCACCTTCCTGCACTCTCCCAGCATCTGTTACTCCAGATCCTGCCCCCAGCTTCTCCCAAGGCCCCTCAGTGCCCCTCCCTTTTCAGTCTGAAGAGGTCAATAGGAACAACAAGGACATAAAAGAACATATAAGATATATATATATGATCAGCAACATATGCTATCTAGAGGTCTCTTTTGTGTCCTCATCCCTTCCTTACCTTTTCTTACATCCTTTTCCCCCCTCCACACCCAATGCATTACTGCAGATTTCCTCCACCATGTGATTCTCACCCCCTCCCCAATACACTTTTATTCTCCTCCCTCTCCTCTGCTCTTGCAAGGATCCAGATTTGCAGTCAGGAAACAACACATTCCAGTTTATCTGCCTTTCCATCTCATTCTTGCTACCTATGCTATTTTTTCCTCCATCTCCCTTCTCTCAGGTCCCCCATCTGTTCTCCAACACCTCCAGGGACTCACCTGTCATCGTGGATGAGTCTGACTTCACACATAGGGAGCCCAAAGCTCCCTGTGATCCCCTATCATAAAGCCTGCATGCAACCCCTATCTCTCATCCTATGCTCGCACCCACCATAGCCAATTATCACTCTTGCTCTCCCAAAGCTTGACCCTTCCTTCCTGTTCTGGCCCTGTATTTCTCGTCCTGCCTCTCCTACTCTGTGCCCTATTGCTCTTCCCATTCGCATCCTGGGCTTAGCTACATAGGCACCCACCAGGGCAAGAGTTTTATTGGCAAAAATGTAGATCCTTGGGATTATTCATCCCTAACCAAGAAGTTAGAAACTGTATGTTTAACAAACTCCTCCGGTGATTCTTACGTACACTGAAGTTTGAGTCACTGGGAAACTGTCAGAAGGTATCTGAAGTTCCCTCTCCAAGTTCCTAATAGTCCTTGCATTTTCTTCTCCCCAAGGATCCTACCTTCAACCCGACTTCTGTCCCCTCCTCCTTCACATACCTATTTCTAGATGCATGTTACTGCTCTAAAGAATGAATGTAAATCCTCAGTCTACCCCAGGTGTGAAATAGGCAACCCTCATCTCTATACTCTATTCTACTCACTCCCAATCCCTTAAGTCGCTGGGTCACATGTCAAAGAAGATAAATTTGAGGTCTAAATTTTCCTTCCTTCTCTGTGCCACATCTTTCCTCGTACTCCCAGTTAGGAGTATGGAATAATGGAGATAAAAAAAATCTTATAGGATCATCTCTTACTACCCCTGGACTCAAATTTTCTTACCTCCCCACCCTTCTTCCACACCTCCCTAACCCTACATCTCACTTCCCTTCTCACATTTTAGAGGCCACAATGCTGTAAAGAATATAAATTCAAGATGCAAGTTCCACAGGATGCTCCAGGATCTCTCACTATCCCCACTCCTCCTCGCTCCCTCCTGCACTGCCATTCCTTGCTGTTCTCTTTCTGCTCTCTGTATCTTGATTCCTCTCCATCCCTATGCTATTGTGGGGGCTCCCACATGGTTCTCATCCAATTCATCTTCCCAGTGTCTCTGCCCATCTCTTGACCATTAGCCTTCCTCAACTACAATATTCTATATAGTCCTATGATCCAGGAATCCTCCACAGGGTTGGGGATAGAGGGATGAGAAGGAGTCAGGCAGGGCTCACAGCTACCTTGCTGTTTGTTGATAAACCAGAGCACTCAAGTCCCTCAAAACGTTCCTCAATAGTCCCTGTTCCTTCTGGCTCCAACCAGATGCCAAGATTTACCTTGTTACCATGGTAAAGGTAAACCTCTGATCCAGCTCCCCACCTCTGACATTCCCTCCATCCCCCAACCCATCCCAGGGTTAGTTTACTCCCCCAGAGGATCGGGATCAGCTTGTGCCCTAAATCTATTACCAGTTCCCTCAATCCCAGGCACTTCCACGGGTCTCTGAGAGCAGAAGGGTCCACCTTGCAACACGATTAACCATCCAGAACCCCTTAGACCCTCATCCTGAACCTCCAGCTCCTGTGGCTCTCCCCAAGCTCCCACACTCCCAGCCCTTCTCCTGCTAGTCACACATAGCAGGGGTCGGCCTCCAAATCCCCAAAGTGACTAGACTGAGATGGCGTGCAGCGAGCTCCCCAAGCCCCCTCCACCACCCACTCCCATGTCCAGGGCTACCTTGCTGTCGTGGTGGATGAGCTTGAGCTCATAGTCCGGCAGGATGTCCCTGCGGCTATTCACGTCCTCCAGCGCCATCTCCACCGCGGGCTGGCAGGCCTGGCCCCCTGGCCAGCCCCCACTCATGGGAAACAGCGCCCCGATGTACACTGCGCGCCGTTCTGAGGAGGGGTGCGGGGGGACCCGCGGGTGAGGCCGCGGGAGATGGGGGGAGTGGGAGGCCCACACCACCGGAGCCACCCCTGCCGCCATCGCCGCCAGGAGTGGTAGCAGCCACCCCACCCGGGGAGAGGAGGCCCCCGTCCCCATGGCGGGGACCGGGAGGGAGCTGCTTGGGGAGGGGGGAGCTCAGGGAGGACACTTGTCCTGGGGAGGGCTGCTGAGGGGATGTCGAGGAGGGGCCTCCATCCCTGGTTCTGCAGGGCAGAGGGGATTGGAGCCTCAGGGAAGCAGGGACGGTTAGCTTCCTACGACCCCACCACAGCTCTGGCCACCGCCACGGCCGCGGCCAGCAACCGCAGACTCTCCTCACGGACTGACCCACCGACCGAGGGGAGGAGGAGGGAAATGTAGGGCTGGGAGGAGGCTCTGACGTCACGCGCGGCGAGCGGCACAGGGGAGGGGCCGGAGTCGAGCGGAGAGGAGAGGAAGGGGGCGGGACGGAGGCGAGCGCAGCTGTGGGAAGGACAGAGGGGAAGGGAGAGGGACGGAGGCAAGAGGGAGGACGCGCGACCGGGGGCGGGAAAGGGGATGGACGGGAAGAGAGGGGTACCACCTAGGGGGGCATCAGGGAAAGGAGAAATGAGGGGAAGGGGCGCGTCGCGAGGGCGGGGTGGGCGAAGGGAGCTGCCAGAGGCTGAAGCACTGGGGAGCGAGGGATGGAGAAGGACAGGAGTGGAACTCGAGAAGAAAGGGACTGGCTCCTGAGAGTCTGAGTGGGGCTGCAAACAGGTGGGGTGAAGGACTGCCGGTTGTGAGGGAGAGGGCGTTGGGAATGGTTTTGGAAAGAGAGGGTTGGGTAGAGAAGGGGCGGTGCAGAGGGGAGTGATGGGGTTAAAGATACGGAACAAGGGGGGCTCGGTAGACCAAAGTGAAAGGGTGATGGGCGAAGGCGCTGAGATTATATGGAAGAGAAAGGACAGAGGGAAGGAAAGGATACGGGGAGGTGCTGAAGGAAGAAGGGGAGGCTTGGCCAGGGGTGAGATGGGTAGGATGGGCTGATGGGGGTGGTCAGGTGAAATCCTAGGGACTGGGCAAGCAGGAATAGGTTCCAGAGAGGGTCGGAAGGAACCCACAGGGAAACACGAAGCGGAAACTCAGAGCCTCCCAGCACCCTGCCGCCCCCTGCTGGGGCTCTGCCCTTTGGCAAAAGCAGAGGATGGGAGAAGGCGGAGCCAAGGGAAGTACAGCCAAGCAGGGAGATGGGAGGGGCCGTGTCTTCGCAGAAAACCGTGACTTGAGACGCGAAACAGGTAGGGAAAGAAGAGGCCGGGGAAAGGTGAGAGAAGGCCCCCGACCCCATAGGCTTGGGGCAGAATCCCTGGGGGTGGAGGGTGAAGAGTGAAGGGTCAGGGTATAGCAGTAGAGGACGCGATAAGGGTTTCTCATCTCACCTGAGTGTGGCGTTCGAGTCACTGGCAGCAGGAAAGACGGGATCAGAGAAGAGTTACCACTGGCGCCCAGCTTCCCTGGCCTCATCCCCAGCCCCCTCCCACACCTGTCCATGCCGAAGACTGGGTAGAGCAGAAGCCTGCGTTTCTGAGGGGAGAGTGCCTGGGGATAAGAGCAAGGTGGAGCTGTGGGTCAGGATTTGTTGATTTTCTTTTATTTTTCATAGGACAACAGAATTTGAGACAGGAGTTGCCTGCAGCTAAGACATGGGCTGATCTTGGTTTTGTGGAGCCTAAAGATAAAATTTAGCGGTCTCTCTTTAAGAGGTAACAATTGGAAATTACAACTACAATTGGTTTTAACCTATTGCTCCTAAAATATCTTACGTATGAAATTTTTACATAAACCTGTGATCCTGTAAATACATTATTATTAGAGCACAGGAAAAGGTCTGTGTAAATGAAGAGTCCTGCAGCTTAAATTTCATTAGCTTCATAGTCAATCCACCCCTAGATGGGACTCCCAATTTCCAAAGTGGAATGATAAACCACAACAGTGTAATTAAGGGAGAAAAGACTCAAGGATCTTGAGTCTACAAGAGTACAGGAAGCATAATGTATACCTGCATCCCAGGAGAGAAGGCTGCAGAGGGAAAATATGGATGCTAGGAAAAGGGGAAATTTGCATAACTAGAAAGCAAAATGTAGACACAAGATGGATTCCATTGGGAAATAATGGAGGCTGTCTGAGAGACATAGAAAAGGACTGCCGCCTCTCCAACCCATGGGCTGTCCTTAATGCTATGCCAGTTCTGCCTCCAGTTTTAAGCCGTTTTAATTTTTATCTTGATAATTTTCCACCCCAGATATTCTTTCCAATCTTATCAACTTTTCTAACTATGCCATGATTTATTTTTGAGTCTGTACAATAATTCAGTTATAATGAAGGAAGAGGGATCAATTCTAGAAGAGGATTACGTATAAAGAGTCCTAAGCTTAGAAAAATGACAGGCTAGGGAAAACTGGTGTATTGAAATCTTAAGAAGGGTGATGGTGGGTGAGATTCATACAGAAAAAGAGAAAATGTGAGACCCAAGAATTGAGAGCAGGGAAAAAATATAAATAGAGAAATGTAAAGGAAGAAAGTCCCAACCCAACGTAGGTAAAGTGGAGGAAGTTTGAGGAGGGCGGATGGAGGAAAGAGTTGGGCTTTCATCTCTGGCTCCCCAAGCCCTCCAATTCTGTATACCACCCATCCTTTCCCACCTTCCATTCCCAGCCCACACCCATCCTCTCATCAGCTGCATGCAGGCAGCTATTCCCCTCACCCTGGCAGTGGGGCTTGGGGGTGCTCCACTGGCCCTGATTACAGATGCTACGCGAGCTGCCCACCAGATGAAAGTCAGTGTCACAATGGAAATCCACCCAGGCTCCATCCAGAGCTGGGAGGTCCCCACCCGTCAGGAACACCTTCCCATTTTCCAGGATCAAATAAGACTTGGAGCAGATTCGGACTGTGGAGAGATCAGAATATGGAGAGAGGCAGGTTGGAAAAGGCTCAGCTTTGGGTTTGGGCCCACAAGCATCCTACAGTGCAGGAAATCAGGTGTAAAAAGGATTGGCCCCTTTATCTTCCAGTCCTCCCTTAGTCTTGGAAGCATACACACATTCTCACAAGAAAAAGGGTAAAAGCATTGCCATGTAGGAACCCAAGATGGAGCTACAAGCACATAAAACGCAATCTCCTCACTGGGCAGTTCTCTGGCTTTGGGATGTGTGGATGTATATGACTTTAGATGCACAATCAGATATGCCTTTCTTATTGGAGTTGGCTTGTATTACTGTTAAACTGGGTTCTGTTTCTTGGGTATATGGTCTCTGCATTGGAGACAGAGGTATTTGGAAATGTGAAATCATTTTACAGTGCTTTCGCATAATCTGCCACTAATAATCATCAAAGAGAGTAACTCACAAGATGAATAATCAGGTTATTTTATCAATGATCAGTGGCCCAATGAAGGAAGGATGAAATGAAATGTGCAGGCTGCTAACTTTACTGCCTCTAACTATACACATCAAAGTCCCTCCTACATAGTAATCATTCAATAAGTACCTGTGAATTTACTTACACTGGATTTAAAGTGCTCATTTGCAAACACTGCTAAATTTGAAGCAGGAAGAGGAATGGTCTTGAAGAACGGTAGGGCTTTAGGAGGCTACTCACCACAACGGCTGGGTGTGTCCATATCTGTCCAGGAGCCATTTGCCAGGCACTTTCGGACCTTGGGCCCCACCACCTCACGCTCTCCCCGGCACACATACTCAATCTCATAGTCCACGGGCAGAAAGTTGATAGCCTTCACCTGGTCCCGAGTCAGGCCCCTGTACCTGATGCCCCCTTCCCAGGGAGGGTGTATGATCTGGCAACCTGAGGGGTGAGTTGAAAAGGAGTAAAGAGGAATGGTGGGGAAAAAAGGAAACAGCAGAGTCAGCAATTGGAGGCAGGAGAGCCAGGGGCGTGGTCAATGGGCAGGCAGAGGACAGAAGGGAGGGGAGGGGAGGGGATGGGATGCTAGAGGGTGGGAGTGGGGATGGGTACAGAACTCTGCTGAAGGACAGTGAGTAATGACCCAGGGTTAAGGCTAATAACAAGAGCGCCCACAAGTCAGGAGGGAAGGATGCTGGTTGGGGGCAAGGAGAAAAGTAATTAAATAGTGAAGGGGTGTGATGTGTGAGTGAGCTGAGTAAGGAAGGCCAAAGGAGGATATTTGAGTTGAATTAGGGTGAGATGAGATGGAGGTCTTATAAGGCCATCTGGCCAGGAACATAGAACCAAGGACAAGGCAGAACTGGGGTAGTAATGTGAGACCAGGAAAGGGGTGGAACTGAGGACATAACCCAGGGTCACAGAAAGGTGGCCTAATGTAATGTGGAGCAGAAAAAAAAAGGGTGCTGGGTAATAGTGTGGGTTGATAGAAAGGCAGTCAGGAGTAGTAAAGTGGGGCCAAGACTGGGTTGCCAGGCCCCGATGTTATGGCTGACAGGATAATAATGAAGACCAGGAAAGGGAGAGTGGGGTGGAGGGGGGCCCGAGTTCGCCGGAGAAGGATGCACCTTCCGAAGTGGCGTTAGGGGTCTGCGCCCCGCCTGCGGCTGGGGGGCGAAGGAAGAGCGCAACCGACAGCAGCAGCAGCAGCAGCAGCATCTGGGTGAGAGGCGGCAGTGAGGACCGGACGGAGCCCCACGGGCACTGCATGGGGCCCGGGAAGCGACCCGGCCTCCCTCCCAGCCTCCGACCCCGCTCAGCCTGAGGACGAGAAGAGCGCCCCAGCAAGGAGGCGGGGGCGGAGCCCGGCGCGGGGTGGGGGGGAGGAGGAAAGCCTGTCCCCACCCTCCTCCTCGCCCCCCCCCACCCTCCCGGGACTCCACCTCTCACCACCTCCTCTCCCCCGGCCCCCGCGGCCAGCCCGGCCCGGCTTACCCACGCTCCCGGACTCCTTCCCCGCCGCTCCCGCCCGCCCCCGGCCCCCGTGTCCCCGCCTCGGCCCGCCCCTGCGCACCCCTCGCCGATCCCTGCTCCCCGCGGGCCTTGGCTCTTACCTCGGCGCGCCGGCCCAGCTCCCCGGCTCGCCCTGGCCTCAAGGCCCCGGGCCCGGCCGCTCCTCCCTCTCCCCACTCCTTTCTCCTCCACCTTTCCCTTCCTCCCGACCCTCCTCCCCTCGAATCTGGGCTCCTGCCCAGCCAGGGTCTCCGCCGGCTGTCGCTTCCCTCGACCCCACTCCCGTCTCTCCTTCCCCCGGGCGGCGGCGGCCGCGGGAGCCAGGAGCGAAGGAGGCGGCGCCGGGGCCCCAGGAAAGCTCTGGGGCGGAGGGATGAAGGAGGGTGCGAGAGGAGACCGGGCAGGGGAAAGAGAAGGGGAGCCGCGCAGAGGGCCCCTCCCACCGCTGGATCCCCGGGAGCCGCCCCGGATTCGGGCCCCGCCCTGGACCGCCCACAGCGCCGGGGGGCGGGCGGCGGACGGCCCAGCCTAGGGCTCGCGGAGCGGGAGATGCTGGCGCGAGCACCGCGGGGACCCGCGCGCGGTCCAGCCTCCTGGAGGCTGCGGTGCGGGCGAGCAAACCCGAGCCTAATTTGGGCAGAGAGACTGGCGCTGAGACAGGGAATCTGGGATGCAGGTGGGAAAAGGCGGTCGCACAAAGGGAAGGCAGCTCTGCATCTGGGCGAGAGGAGAGAAGCAGAGGTCAAGGGCCTGGAGGAGAAGCAGACGGGTGGGAGAGGAAGGAGAGACCAGGGTCAGAGAGCGGAGGTGCGGGCAAGAGAGGGCCCGAAGGCCTGGAGCCACCGAAGCGCGATAAGAGTTGGATGGGAACGACAGAGTTGGGAGAGCAGAGCTGCTCCACGAGTCCAGCAGCTATTGCTACTCCCCTGCTCCGGGAAGGGAACAAGGAGAGGTGGTTGGGAGCAAGAGATGAGGGACCATCAAAGAGAGAAATTGAGGTAGTAAGAGGAGGGGGAAAAAAAGAGACAAATGAACCTCCAAGTGAGCGGGAGCTAGCATTACCTTGCATACTCCCGACAGGGCCTGGCCATCAATATTTCTTGACTAAGAGAGAACTGGAAGCTCTAGCGACAGCGGGGGAAGTGCAGGCCTCTTGACAATTCTAGAGGCTCCTGGCTATTGTCTGGTTGTGGAGGGTGTGTGCATGTGTCTGTGTGTGTTATATTCATGGGAGAGACAACATAAGGCTCTTTCTGCAGGGAGGAGGGAAGGGGGAAGATGGGGACTTATTTCTAGCTAGTCCTGGGAAAAGGGTAGGAAAAACCAGATCCTGCGAGACTGATTAGAACTGAGGTTCCCGGTCCTCAACCTTTTTTATAACAAATATGTTGTAATGCTGATTTGAAATTCATAGATAATATAACCTACCTATATACATATGACTTAAAAACAAACATGCTTCCCTGTCTGTAACGTAAAGTGAAAAAAAAATAATCTGTAGTAAAATAACATAAACAATATTTTGATGAAAGTGTTGAGGCCTGACTGTAGTAGAAGTCATGATGAAGTAGGCAATGCTTGTACTTATCCACAGAATCACGGGGATGGAACTGCTACAGACTAATACAGGTGCTAAATTGGAGGTATGTGACTCACATACCTCCAGCATGTTGCCATGCTTTAATGAAATATTGAACAACTCTCCTAGCAAAGTTAATCTCAAAATTTACACGGAACTGTAATTGCATTCCTAGAAAGTTCATTGTATATTAAAACCGTTTTTTTAAACTGTTCTAGACTCAGATAATTAAACACAGATTTCACCTACATGAATGTCCTAGGGGACATTTGAGAATCTGGATGAGGGACAATTCATTGTGCAGGCGGTGCTTTGAAGAACATCTTATACCCCGCCCTACCCATATATGCCTGTTGTGCCCCCCTCAATCATTGTAATTACAAAAGGAAAGCCCACACATTTTCAAAATGTTCCCTCAGGACTAATTGAGAATTACTGAGCTAGAAAATGGGCAGGAGTAGAGAGTGGGGCAGGATTTCTAACCACTCAAAATGATAGCCACCCCTCCTCCAAGTGGCCTGTCCACTCAGCAGGGCAGAACCCAAATATGTGCGTGTTGACTAAAACACAGTTATTGACACCGGGAAAATATATAAATGAGTTTTCCAGACTACTTCGTATCGAAAAGTTTCCTGGCTCTGTGCCCTATCTACAGGCTAGTTCAACTGTCTGGCTGGTGAGATGCCACCCCTCTGTGGTCCTGTATGGTCCTGGCATGGCTGAGTACCCAGAGGACAATCTCCCCAGGCCCAGCAGGGCCTTTCTGTAGGAAAATATAGAGAGTAGATGCTCTCTAGGTCCTTATCTAGTCTTTTATTCCGGCAACTTGTTTCTGGCTTCCCTGAAGTCCTGCCTGAAAAGAGGGGGATGGAAAGAGTCTGATTCCATGAAACTGAAAATTACTTTGATGATATTACCACACTGCTGATGCTAAATCAGAAAGGGAAACAACCTAAAATCACAGATACTGATCCAGTAAACTGGAATGTATTCATTCAAAGGAATAGTTACAAAAACATGTTTAAAAGGGTATCTTTCAATGACATTAACATTGAAAAAAATATGAGAATTTGAGAAAAAAGGATATAAAATTTGTACCACTGTAGCATATATATGTTTAAAAGCTAGAAGAAAATATGTCAAAATGTTTATAGGATTGCCTTTGGGGCCATGAATTATTGGGCAACTTTTTTTTTTCTTATTTGTTCGTTTTTTGTCCAAGTGTTTTACAAATGTTACCTTTACAAACATTTTTTTGAAGTTAAAAAAAATCTCCCAAAACACATTTTAACAATTTAGCCAATATCTGTTATTCATTTGGGCAAATGCATTTGAGGATGTGGACAGAAGCTCCATTTATATTCACTATGGTTACCTTTCTCCACCAGTAGGTACATCCTCCTCTCACCTTTTCATCATCCATCGTCACTTGCCATTGCCAGATTCCTGGCCCTTTATTCCTCAGGACATTAATTGAAGTCTTTTCTCCACCACTGCTTGAATATCCTAACCCTACCCTCCCCACAGTCAATCCACTTCCTTCTTTACCTTAACATACAAAACTTCTCTGGGAAGGGCCCCCGAACTTGATCCCTTTGTCCCTCACTTGTGCCTTTGGTGACACCACCTACTTTTGCAGTTTTTAACTTTTTTTCGTAGAGACAAAGAGGTTCCTACTTACGTTCCCTGAGAATTACCTTCTTGTTCATTTTATTCCCCATACTTCCGCTCCTTTCTTCTTTTCTACTTTATCGTCTACCAACCCTGAGAGTATTAGGGCCCAGAACTTAACACCCTACAAGCCCTGAAAACATGAACCAAAGTAGCTCTATTTATTAATAACCTGCTAAATGCTAGTTGTTTTCAGAACATATCTAATTTAATTCTCACACAGCCATGCAAAGGAGATATTAATATTAAGGTCCTGATTTTGGAGTCCAGTAAACTGATTTAAAGAAAGCAAAAAGCAAATCAAAGTTCAGCCACTTATAAAATTGACAGGCTCAATATTTGAGTTCAAGTCTATTCATTTCCACATTCTTTCTACTGCATTCAGAGACTTGGTTTCAAGGCACTCCTCTCACCCAGCCCCCACCCCAATTCTTTATCAAAGGTCAAACTGTATTTCTGTCTCCTTTTAAGGGAGGATACGCCTGTCGTCTTATGTTGGGGTAAAAGTCTTGTCTTCGGAAAGGTTTTCTGTTTTACACAGTTCTTGCTGTTTAGAAAAATGTATGGAACAAAGATTTAAAAATTAAACATGAAATTATTTACATGTTGGGCTTCACTTTGGCTTTTTAATGAAGGCTTGAACCCTTTCCCATCATACTTTAGTATCACTAAGACTTTCCTGTTTGACCTTTCCCTCATTTTTTATTTTTGTGTTCTCGCTCTTTCCTTTCTTGATAGGAGTAGGCACTCAGAATCACTGGGCCAAAAGAAGGTAGAGGAATGAGGGAAAATCTTTCACAAGTCCCCTTAAGTGCTCCCCACACACCACTCTAGTTTGGTTGTACATTCTTGACACTTCTAGCCTTGGTTCTTTGTGCCAGGAAGAGGAAACAGGAAAGTTACAAAGCTATTTCTATTATGCTTTCCCAAGCATATACAGGGGAAACCCGTCTGGAATTCACAAAACTTCAATGAAATAAAAAAAAGCCACATCGTAAACGCTTGCTCTAATGCCTGTCTCCCTTGCCCACAGGTGCTCGAGGTGTGGGAAATGTTGTCTCACAGGTGCTCAGAGCCAATAACCAGATTATGGAATTGACACTGTAAGTTGCCTCTATAAATATTTTCTTGAAAAGTGAGCCCTTGTATAATGAATGAATGGATAAACACAATGTAGTGAAATGCTATGTTAACCTGAGCAACAAAAAAGAAATTAGCTTGTTTGTCCCTTCTAAAGGGAATATGAGGTTAACAGATTTAGATAAGATTCAGTTCTCACAAACAAATTTAGTGAGTTTTCTATTCCTGAAACTACAAAATAATTGGATTTTAAAGAATTTCAAACTACTATTATGTTCTATTAAATATATAATTAAGTGTATACCAGGCATGAATATCTATACATAATTATTCATACCAATATGAAAAGCTCATGCATCATAATGTGTGTAGCAATTGGTTGGTAGGGTTTTTGTTCATTTTGCTGCAACAGATTTCTCATCTGCTATGTCAAATTCAGTTACTTATAATGATTGTTCATTTATTCAAAGCACACTAGCACACTATCCAAATAATACTTAGTGTAAAAAGACATATCATTCAGGTTTTTCTATTAGAAACTACAGAAAGCTGAAAACTCCATTATGTGATATATGTATGGAGGTCTAATGCCTATAATAGGCACAAATCTGTTTCTATAGTAAAATGCATGACTATTAACATTAGGTGGAATAAATAAATACCATACATAGTTTCACATCTGATTTTGCCACAAAATGAATACAAGTCAGGCCAGGATTGCCACCAAATGAGTTAGAAACAAAATTTTTGGTTTTCAGATCATTGTGGATTTCGGAATTACAGAATTGGGTGTATGGTACTGAGGGTATAAACATGAGAAAATATTTACATATAGATGTTCTAGAAGTCAAATGAACAAATCTGAGGTAACAGACTAGAAATGTTATTCGTGGGAATACCATAAAAATAAAAAACAGTTAGGAACCTCATAAAGGCCCTATATGGAAGCCATGCCCCTATAACTGAGTGTACCAGATGAGTCCTGCCCTGGTCCAGGAACCTGTATATCCCATTCTGATCCAACAAAAGGGAATGCCTAGAACAGATGGGAAGCAAGCTCTGCTTTAGCAATCTAGAGTCAACAAGCATCTCCTGAGTTTTAACCCTTTCTTCTCTATCTTTCCCAGCCATCACTCTGAAATTCTAAGAGCTGACACGACTCATACACCTTCAGATGCTTTCAGTATTTCTTTCACTTAGATCAGCACAGAAATATAAGACCTTATTGGTGCATAATTTATAAAGAACTAACATTATCTCTCTTAATGCTTTCAACCATTTTTGTGTAGCAATATCTTCATTTATCAGATAAGAAAACTACAACTTAGGAAGTTTAAACAATCTGCCCAAGGTCATAGCCAATAAATAACAGAGCCAGGTCTCAAACCCGGGTCTCAAGTCCTCCTCCCTCTCCCTCACAGTGCTCCAGCCATGCTGGCCTGATTGCATTCTTTAAACTTGCTCACATATTTACAACTCAGGGACCAAGCACGCCTGGCCCCCTCTGCCTAAGTGTGTCCTCCTTGACCTCCCCACCCAATGCCATCTTCACCTCATTAATAGCTTGTGTCACCTCCTCAGGGAAGCCTTATCTGAATTCCTCGAACTAACCTAGACTTCCCCACCCCCACCCCGCTGCCACCTCACCATGCTGGTCATTCTCATATCACATTATATTCATCATTCAAAGCACTTAGCTCAGTGGTAATTAAAATAATTATGGAATTATTTATTTAATATGTCTTCCTGAGCAGAACTTTAGTAACATGAGGTCAGAGCCCCTAAGTACAGGGCTCATTGTGTCCCCACTGTAAGAGCTGCACAATGCCTGCCACCTGGTTAGAAGCTTTATTAAATGTCGGCAAAAACATCTTTTGACTCAAAGATCAATTGTCACTGAACTGTACAGAATTATCACACCACTTCCCAAGCCTATTTAAACTTCTTGATGGTCTGTTGTTTGTCAAAGACCTAGATATTGGTGAAATGGGATGCTCTCTTCCATGGGCCATAATCATGACACATTCTCCACACATTTAAGTCCTTCCATCCTGTGAATTATAAGATTATAATAATAATATTTATCTTACTATAACCAGTTTGGGGCAGTATGCTTTATTTATCCCATTTGCTCCTTATAACATTCTCTGACATAGATATTTTTATTTCCATTTCGTAAATGGGGAGGCTGAAACAAATGAATTTAATAATTTGTCCAATGTCTCACATGTAATAAGCCAAAATGAGAACATTTGTTTATCTGACTCCAAAGCCTCTGCTCAGTCTGATGATCAGCTGCGGGAAGCAGCCCCCAGCCATGGACTCTGTCCCCCTGGAGTCCTCTGCTTATCAGCATTGCTGTTGTCGATAAAACCACAGGAGTACTCAACTACATGGGTAAGATTTCTGTTAGGAGTTGATTCGCCCTGGCATAGGGCAGGGGGCTCCAGGAAGACTTTTCCAGTGTTTATCAAGACATCCCCTTTTAGCAATGTCTATACTCACTTGTCTTATTTGTAGGTGTTATTATTTTGCTGTTTATGGTATGCTCAGTACTCCTCCCTTACTACAAACATTTCATGATTGTTTTTGGTATTACATTTTTCATTGTTCGTGGAGGTATGGCCATTTATAAAAGATGCTGGGAGTCAGAGGAAATCATCACTTCCAACTAGAATAATTATCAGGGCATATAATTAAACAGGATCAAATTGAGACTTTAGCAAAAGAGGAAACAATAGATACCAACTCAGTATGATCTTTTAGTAAACCTAGACGTCTTGGGGCCTTTGGGTCTTTTGAATATTTTTAAATAAAAATATAAACTCTGGCTTAGAAAAAAAAAAAGCAGCCTTTAGCATTAGCAAACTGAAGCTTCCTGTCCAGCATTAGGCCTAGCGGGACCTCTGTTCATCTCCCACTTCCAGTGAGTCCTCTACTGGTATTACAGGTTCAATTTCTGGTGCATGCTCAAGTTCTCATTCATATGACAGCACTATTGGTGGTCCAAGTCAGACTACTAGTACAGCAAAATGTTATTGGGAAGGCAGTTAACTGTGATTCCTGCCTCTTTTAAGAAAGTGCCCTTCCAAACATTAGCTTCCTTGGTCTTGCCCCAAGATCCTATTATGAAAGTGGAACAAACATGAAGAATTTCCAACCATGTCTGAAACAAACTTTCATTCTGTCTGGATAATCACAACAAGTAGGATGGGGAAAGGGGGTGGAAAAAAGAGAAGAAGGATACTGAGACCCAGTGGGCATTAAGAAAGGACTGGTGAATCTGTAGTCCCTGGTTGCTGTCAAGCAGGCAGCAGACAAAACAAGGTGTCTTCTTTCATTTTCCTCCTGCTCTTCCTCTCCTAAAAGGAATGCTCTGCTTGAAGTCTCCCTCCCTTTGCCCAAGCCAAGTGAAGCCATAGTGGTGAAAATATAAAATAGGAGAAATGTACCAAACAAGTATCTTTGAATTTTTTAGTTTCTTACCAATATTTTACTAAAAGGATTTGAGATAATGTGGCTTCTAACTCCAGGAGCTTATGACAGAAGAGTACATAGAAAACTAGCTATTAATATGGAGGGAGGAAGATGGATGAACTTGTCAGGGAGGAGGATGAAAAAGCTCAAGATAGAGGCACAACTAAAATGGGCTGAGTGCCTACCACCATTCTTCTTGATTTTAACTCCTGCGTAATTTCCTCCTCTGGGCACTGAGGGTTCAGGCAAACTCCAAATTATAATAAAACATCTAAGTATAAAATTAAGCCTGCATATCTTTGCCCTCAACTGCAGCAGACCCCTGGAAAAGAATGCCAGTCTGGTAACCAGGGTTCTAGGTCTTGCCCTGACAGTGATCACCTGGCCGACCTTGGGCCCCTTGCAACCACTTCGGTCACAATTTCATCATCTGCAAAAGGGAATAAAACCGTTTGATCTGCCTACGTCCCACATTATGTGAAGAAAAAATACAATTACAGAAATAATTTTGAGGTTAAAAACTCCACATGAATGCAAATTAGTATTTCCTCCATTGACTGCCACCAAGTTCTTAAATGTGAGTTCATTGATGGATTAATATTTCAGTAAGTATAAACTCTGTAAAACTTTGGCAAATGACTGTGGTATGTTGTCCACTAAGTAGTCTTACCTGGCAGATCCTTGCAGAATTTCCCCCAGTCTCTTCCCCCACCCCAATCCCATGCCTCTCTCTCCCCTGCTTGCTCGTGTCCAAGGTCAGAGCAATAACTTCATTTGACCATTAGATGGCACTAGTCACAAAGAGAATTTAAGTCCCTTCAGAAATTGAGGATTTTTACCAACTAAAGAGCTTTTCCGGGTTTGTTTGTTTTGTAACTTTTTTAAAATCGTTATTATAAAGGCCATACGTTCACTGTGAAAGCAAAGCAAATAGTGTACGGCATAAAAAAAGCCCCCATTTCTGGGATGCCTCAGGGCAGTTTCTTAGCCCTGATTTGAATACAATAGTGTGTAGCCCTGATTAACCTGTTAAGCACAAAGTTATGCTGAGCTTCTTGAAATCACTCTTTGTCTCAAGGCTGTCCCAGAGAATAACCACACCAATGCAAAGCCCTGTACCCACACTATCCCACCCTACCCCTACACATACATATATCCACATTCAACCCTACTCTTAACCAATTTTAAGGCCCCAGGCTGTTTTATAGCTTACTGGTACCTTACAAACTCCTTGTCCTTCTCTGAGGTAGTGTCATTAACATACCAACTTAGCTGGTTGAACTTTTGTGGGGTAAGTCAGTAACCAAAACAACAGTTTGAAGAAGCATATTAAAAACTTCACAGCCAAATATATTAACATAATAGTTTTTCCCTATCCACAACATTTTTTTCTGAGATAAAACTATAACTACATATGCCTTCTTAATCTGGTGGCTTGGCAACACGGACCATTAAGAATGCTGCTGAAAACCAAGGGCAAATGGCAACCAAAACATGCCGTTTGGCAAAATGGCTGTCATAAAGTTCATTCAACAAGAAAGACTAAGTTTGATTCTGTTTGATTGGGCTCAATGTTTTTTTAAATTGGATGTTAGTTTCCTCATTTGGGACTCAGAGGGTCCTTGAACAGCCCAGGGTCATAGGTCCAGAAGCACCAACGTTCCCTGGCATATATGTGTGGCATATGCCACTGGTGGGAAAACTTCTCTGGAGCAAGAGGGAAGAAGACAGACAGAGAGAGAAAGACTTGGGTCCCAGCTTGCAAAGTCTTGGAAGCTGTAGAAGTGGCCATGGAGGATAACTATAAGAGAATTAAAAGGTGAGGAGAAGAGAAAAGAAAAGAAGATATTGGCTCCAAATAATCCAACTTGTGGGTTACTGAGAAACAACCCAAGCCACCAAACAAAGCCATTTTATCATGGATCGTCCCTGCCCCTCAAGATAGCTCTCTCTAGGCAAGCAGACGCCTGAAGTTCCTCATCAGGACACAAAGCCCTTAATACAGAATTCCAGACCAAAAGTCAAAACTCCTTATCTCTGAGCAGACAACTTGGTGTGATCAAGTAAAAGTGTAAATGTTGACCTAGAGGGATTAGAATGCAAGAAAGGGCTTGAGAGGTGACCTCAGAGCCTAAAGGTGGAGATCTAAAGGTGGGGATTCTACTTTTTCACTTATTCTTTTAACAAAGTTATTCTATTATGTATCCCTCACTCTTCCACACTAAAGAGGATACTAGAAAAGTAAAATAAAGTCCTGTCTTCACAGCCTAACTTCCTATGTGCAGACCCTGCACAGTAGGTGTTATTATGGTTTTTGAGAGTCAGACACAGTCCTAAGCACTTCATGTACCTTATTGCATTTAGTCCTCATGTCAACTCCATGAGATGGGTAATATAATATCCATTTTGTAGTTGAAGAAACTGAGGTTTCTTTAAGCTATCTGTCCAAGGTCCCAGGTCTCCCCACAGGTCAGTAAACTAGAGTCTGACACATGTGGAATGGAGCAAGACTTTGTCTCCGAGCTTTTCAAGTTTCTATATATCTATATATGTGAAGATGTGGATCCTCCGTATTTTGGAATAGGGTTATTATGAGTCCTGTAAGAGCCCTAAGAATTCTGCATTACATAACTTTCCTTCCATTTAGTTTTATCTGCTAGAAAGAAAAGAAGAAGGGGGGAGAGAAGAGGGAGATAGAAAGGGGAGAGGGAAGAGAAGAAAGAGAGGGAGAAAGGAAGGAAGGGAGAAGGGGGGCGGGGAGAAAAGAAAAAAGGGAAAAAAAAAAAAAAAGACTGTAATTGCCAGGCTTCCAAGTGATGGGCAAAATGACAGCTGCCCGGTTCCAAAACGGCCACCACCGCGGTTTCCTACTGTCGGAGCAATTTTCTACTGACAGAAGGGCCATCACTAGGTGAGTGCTTTTAGGGACTGGGTTAGGTGCCAGGAGGGCCACCCGGGTCTTCCTTCTCCTGAGCTATATATAGTCCAAGCTGGACCAAACCAGAGAAACGAGGAGGACAGCAGAGAAAAGCAGGTGACCAAGAGCAGTGAGTCTGAAGTGAAAGGGCAAGAGAGGGTTCGTCGACGGGAACTGGCTGTCACTGCCCCTCTCGCAGGTGCCTCGCTTTGGCCTCGCTTTGGCCTCGCTTTGCGGTCACCGCCCCCGAAGGCTCTCGGCAACCAATTCTCGGTGGGGAAGCCGTGGACGTCAGCCGTTGCTGGGCAGACTAGGAGCTCCTCCTGGGCCTTTAGCCTCGAGATCCTGCGGGGATGTTGGCGAGAGGTGAAAGTGCCAGAGAAATGGAAAGAGAGAGGAAGAGCAGGATAAAAGACGGGAAAGGGAAATTTATACTCTCCTACCACCCTATAGCTAGGGGGAAAAACCTCAGTGTTACCTCGCCTGGTGTCCGTTCAGTGTTGGCTTGAACGTCCTGGACAGGTAAGCTCACTCGCACAGGTGGGCGGGGGGGGGGGGGTAGTTCCCATGGAGAGAAGATTCTTCTTTGTATTGAACTGAAATCGGCCTGCGAGGGCTCGCACTTAATTGTTCTATCACACCAGGACCTACGGAATAGCTTTAGCTTAATGCCTCTTCCACAGGGAAGTCCATAATATTTTGGTCAGAATCAGCACGAATTAATTCTCACTTCTGGAAGAAGAAAAACGAAAATAGCCTTAAGAGCCTGACTCACCTGATTCAAAACAAGCTGAATGGTTTTCTTTATGAGAGATGAAAATATTGGTAAATTTTAGGATAGTAACAATGAAGACATGAAAATGAAAAAAAAATAATTGGCTTTATGTTCTCTATATTCTCCTATCTTTTTTCTAGTTTTCTATACTGTCTGTTGCTTATGTAAATATACCAGAACAAAAGAACAGCCTCTGGCTTTACTACAACACACATGTTCACATGCCATAAGCACCCATTTTATGGGTATCTGCATCAGACTGATTCAAATTCATGTTCTTATTTCTCCAGCCAATCGTTAAAACATCTGGCTAAATGAATATAAATTAGAACATTTTTCAGTTTATCAGTCATTGAATCTTCATGGAATATCCAGACAAAGTTAAACACAAATACTATGAAAATAGAGCCACACAAGTGGAAAAGAAAATATTCAATTCCTCTTGATATTTATGTCATCAGAGGGAGTTCCAGAAGAAAAATCACTGAATGGCTAAGACAGCATTTTCTGAGTGGTTACTGTGTACCATTCACATGGACTCATTCATGTAATTCTCATCACAAGCCAAACTAAATGCAAGTTATTATTCCCCCAGTTAGAGAAGAGAAAGCTGAGGTATAGTGTGTAAAGGTCGATATTGTAATCATGACAAGTGCCAATTCTGAGGCTAGAAAGCCTGGCTTCAAATACCAGCTCTGCCGCTCCCTAGTGGTATGACCTTGAGCAAGTGACTTTGTACAAAGGATACAACTTTGTGCAGGGCAATTCATCAATATTTATTAAAATTCAAATGCACATGTTCTTTGTGCCAACAACTCCACTTGTGCAGAAGGCAGAGTGAACTTCATGCGAGTGTGACCAGAGCAGTCACACAGGGTCCCATGCGTAGAAGGGGACACTGTGTTTGGGTTTTTAATGCTCTTTGTCACCACCTTCAAAGTCTTAATAATTTCATCTTTCAATTTGTGTTTTGTAAGTGAAGTTACATGGGACACTAGAACATGTGATAGAGGCTTGGAGCCTAGGCTCTTGCTTCTTATACCTCTCAGTCTCCCCAGGACTGGTTTTCAGCTGCCCTCCTCCCAGGAATCATTGCCACTCTCCTCCCAGCAGGGACCCAGGTACAGGGAAGGAAGCAAGATGGGTCAGGCATATACACCTGTCTTGCCACATTCAAGGGCAGGACCCAAGGCACTTGTGAAGGATCGCATTTGCCCCCTAAGTATCACTGTGCCTGAAGAAGTGCAACATTAAATAGCAAAAACAAACAAACAAACAAGTTACCATGACATTTGGAGAGTGAAGCCGAAGAAGAAAAGCAAAGACTTTTCTCCTGCATTTTTTACAAGGGCCCCCATCATTTCATTTTGTACTTAGCCCCTCAAATTATGTAGCTTGCCTTAATAGAGTGATATTAATTTCCAAATTATATGTAAGAGCAAAAAGGTTGAAAATAATGGCCTGACACTCATTGACTTGTTCCTCAGGTAACATGTAACTAGAATAAAGCTGCAGTAAAACTGGAATATCACTTTCATGAAGGCAAGAACTTTGTCTTGCTAAGAGTTTTATAATCAAGGTCTAATAAAAAGCTTGATATATGACATTACTGTTAAATATTTATTAATATAAATTAATTGAATACATTTTTATTTTAACATGGTAAAATAAATATTTTAAAAATGTAAACAATCTAAATAGCTTGGGAAATTAGTTAAATGATACATTCATGCAATGAAATATTGTGTAACTGTATAAAATAATAAGTATATTCTTTAGGCACTGATGTAGAAAGATGTCCAACATGAAGTGTTGCTGCCATATTTTTAAACAAAAAGTGAAGGAAATGGAAAGTACTAGTATTAGTCCTTATCTGCAGTGACTTTCTCCTGGAGCTCCCTCGAGTGGCAAATGAGTGGAAAAATTCAGAGAAAAAAAACATAAATTGGCTCCAGATGGCTGGGAGGAAGTATTTCAAAGTACATAATATTTTACCTTTTGGATTTTGGAATAGAAGCAAACTTACAAACAAATAAATAAGAATCAAATTTTTAAAGTACATGAGACCTATATTATATATTAATGTGGAATTAAACGTTGTTATATAAACAACAAAAGAAGCAGAACTGTATTTCTATCATTTGTATATGATATATACTTTACACATAATCTGGAAAAGCTTATGCAGTACTGTTATTGGGTAACTACCTGGGTTAACTACCATTTGTTTTTTATTTTTCATTTTTTTTTAAACGAGGCAACCCCTGGTTGACCTCACAGATTGCAAGGACCTTGTCAGCTCACAATCCTGTATTTTTTATTTTTTACATCTATAGCATCTGGTCTTCTTAGGTGGTCTCCTAAGAAGGACCACCTAAGTGCTAACCAGGCCGGACTCTGCTTAGCTTCTGAGATCAGACAGGATCGGGCTTGTTCAGGGTAGCATGGCCGTAGATGCTACCATTTGTTGAGTGCTTACAGTTTCACATAGAAACAGCATATTAACTAACATACATATTCATTGTTATTTACAGTATGTCACTTTGCATGCATGACTGTGTATCAGACATGGTGAGAGATGCAGATTAAATGAAATTACTGAGGAGTGCAGTGCACTCAAGAAAAAACTTGAAGATACTTCCAAGATCCCATAAGATATGCTAAACAAAATCAATTTAGTAACTTTTAAAGGCTTAAGGAAATGACCATCTCTGATCACACAGGGCAGTTTCTCCTCTTAGACACATCTACATCATGCTCTATGCCTAGCAAAAACTGAATGTTCCTATAAACCAGATATTTGCAAATAGAAACACTGTGGACTTTGGTTTTGGTGGTCCCCTCTCCCCTTCCCTTGTTCACATAACCTTTGCCCAAATAACAGTCATCCAAGAGACCCCCCTGCCCAGTTTCAAGAATCCACTCCCTTTGCAGAGATTTGAAGCAGTTGAGGACATGGAGGTGAATGAGGTCTGCTCTTCAGAAGTGAGTAGTACAGTCATCACAAAGTGCTGATTCTGAAGCTAGAGAGCTTGGCTTCAAGTCCCAGTTCTGTTACTCCTTAGTGGTGTGACCTTGAGCAAGTGATTTAACTTCTGTTTAACTCACTTTCCCATCTGTAAAGTAAGAGTGATAATTGTTTAACATTAATTTTACTGTTGTGAGAGTTAAATGAGTTAATACACGTAAACCGCTTAGAACAGTGGCACATGGAAGCATTCGGCCAGGTGTTTTTTGGTATTTGTATTTTTCCACAGATGCTGTTCTTCAGAGTAGCCTTGATTGTCTACCTTCTGCCTCTCTCCCCCAGCGCTCCATCTCATTCTGGCCTCTCATCCAGCTTTTGACAACTGGACTGGTGCTGCATAATTTCAAGCACCATATGACCCCCAAACACTTCCCATAAAAGCAACTTGTACATAAACTACCAACCTGAACCTGAGCATACATCATGGAGGAAGAGCACTATAGGACATTTTAGGTTCTAGACCAAGGGCATCCCTACTTCAGAGGAAGTCAGGCATGCACACTCGTTCACCTCTCCTGACCTTGACTTTCACCCTCACAGCTCCAGAATATCCAACTGGCTTGTGCCCAAACTCCAGCTGCTTTGCAAGGAGAAAGAATAAGCAACTCCCAGACTCATCTACCAGAGTCTGTCCTTCTAGACCCTGAGTCTCATCTCAGACAAAAACAGAAAATGTATGTTCCAGTCATGCATACGTGTGTCATATTGCACTACTGAGCATTCGAAACATGGCTAGTGCAATCAAAGAACTGAATTTTTAATTTTATTACATTTTAATTCAAATGGCTGCTGTGGCTAATTATTACTGTATTAGACAACATGGTTTAAATTGTCTGTATGATCCTTTATTATTATTATTTTATGAGACATCCTTGCTTTAAGATTGAGAAATATTTTCAAACTTAGTGTTGATGCTAGTCTCATCTTTCAGTGATCAGCCGATCTCAGAAGGTAAAAAAAAAAAAAAAAAAAAAAAAAAAAGAAGTAATACATCCATTCCAGATCTTACTTTCCCCTCTGACAGTGAGGAAATCATAAAGTGATGCCAAGACTGGAGGGACATGTCTTGGTTGCTGATTTCGTCCTTATTGGCTGTGATGACTGACAGCTGCTGACCTTACTAATAATCCTCTTTCCTCCATGCTTGCCTTTTTAAGCACAAGTGGCATCAACTCCCAATGTTAAATGTGGGGGGTGGGGCACATCCCAAATGTGCCTCTATGGGATGCAGATTGTTTGAACTAAAGACAACCAAGACCCTGTGGGCTCAAGAGAAACTTCTGCCCTCCCCTAAACCACCTAGAGAATTTGAATTAGGGTCATATACATAATAACAGATTATCAGAGATAGTCTTATTTTTTTTTTACCTATCTATAGGGCAGGACAAACTTCTAATTACTAAACATCTGCTCTTCTTCTCATCCTCTAATGACCCTTTGAAGCCCCAAGGCACCTCACCTCATCCTTAGCTCAGAATGCCATATATACCTCATTTTAACTTCTGTTCCTTTCCTGCATGTGGGGTCTCTGACTCAATCACATATGCAGAGTTTCCATACATACATGTGTAGTTAAATTTGGTCATTTTTCTTTTGCTAATATGTCTCATGTCTATTTGATTATCAGACCAGCCGGAAGAATCTTGAGGGTAGAGGAATATTTCTCCTCCCCACTCCACCAACAAACTCATGACTTACCTAAGTGTGTTCTTTGGGAGCAAGGAGCTAACTAAGCCCAAGTGACCTACCATACATCCAAACATAAGAGAGTTTGAATGTGCAGTAGGAGAAGGAGAAGTTAGACATCAAGAAGAATGGCTTGGTAATGACAATTATGAGACAATAGAAATAGAAAAACAAGTCTAAATGTTCTGTTTTAAAAGCCATCAATGATCCCTCTCCTTTGGCTAATATCAGCGAGACAGGGGTTGAAAGAAACTTACAGATTACATGTATTAGCCTCTTCC
Source organism: Cynopterus sphinx (assembly GCA_030015415.1). Classification (NCBI taxonomy): domain Eukaryota; kingdom Metazoa; phylum Chordata; class Mammalia; order Chiroptera; family Pteropodidae; genus Cynopterus; species Cynopterus sphinx. The sequence continues at coordinate 36,432,111 of CM057386.1, forward strand.
TTAGGTCCAATGAGTAAGTGGTCTCAATCCCAACTAGTCCTATCTTAGAAGTCTCTTCAAAGGCTGGGTTACTGGGAGGGAGTGGGGGAGGAAGGCCCAGTACCAGGCAGCCTCTGCTCCATAGCTCTGAGGGGGGAGGAAAAGCAAACCCTGGTCATTCCCTGGGTCTGTAGTCCTATTGTGTAAGTGCCTGGCAAGGATGACGTGGGGCTCTTCCTCTGAGCACAGCTGCAAGAATGGCCAAGAGGGGGCAGGACTTGGGAACACTGCCCTCCCAGATCCTTCCAGGCTTTTTCAGTGGTAGGTGACATGCACTCTGAGGGCTTCCACTCGGCCTGACTCTAGTGCAAGGGCTTTCTATCCCCAGCGAAAGTGGAGATGGCAAGTTTCTTGAGCTCCTTTCTACCCAGCTGCCTCCCCTGCCTCCTCCTTCTCCTCCAGCTGTCTTCCAGTTATGCAGGTAAGACTTATCTTTATTTCTTTCCCAGGGAGACCCTGAGAATAAAAAAGCTAGTTTCCCTGGGCTCACCCCCTTCAATTCATCCTCAAGTTGCTATACAAATTATTTTTTTTAAACACAGATGTGCTGACATTGTTCCCCTCCTCCAAAAACTTCAGTGGCTCCCTATAGCCTTCAGAATAGAACCCTAACTCCATAATATGACCTTAACTCCAGGCTTTCTTTGAACTCATTCTTACCTATCATTTTAGCTTTGATTTCTCATCTATCACATGGGGATATAATAATAGCAACCTCTTGGAGTTGCTGTTAGCATTCAGTAAGATGAGGTACATATTATGCTTGTGTAGTGCTTATCCCATAGTAAAGCTTGATCAGTGTTTGTTGGATTGTAGTATCTTGTCATGTTTGAAAATTCTATTCTGCATGATTGGACACTAGTAAGTTTTTGAAGAAGTGCCTTGTACTCTTGTGTTGGGGAGAAATAAAGAAACAGCAGACAGATTACTAACTTCAAGGAACTACCCAACAGAGGAGGCCCAGTCTCCACACTTCCTTGGAAAACCTTTGCAGGTGTAAAGAAGAAACCAGCATTATGGTCTAGTAGCTCATAGTCTAACTGAGGAGACACATTCCATGTAAAAAAAATAGTGAGCATGTACAGAGCAGTGTCCAAGAGCTGTAGTGAAGACTGGAGGTACAGAGGAAAAGAAGAAAACAGAGCCACTTCTGGGATGCAAGGTCTCAGGGGAGAAGAGTTTGTGAATAGGGTTGGAATAAGGACAGAGAGCTGACAGGAAAGCTCAAGGGAAAATTAACTGTGAGATGCTAGATCACATTCCAGGGTGGGACCTAAAGGCTGGACTAAAGAATCAGGGATGGATACAGTTGGCAGAAAGGTGAGCAGCAACTGTCCAGATGATCACATGCCATAATTCTCTGTCCAGGGCTCTCACCATATCTCCATAACCAGAAACTTTTTATTTACATAAACATTTAAGAAGGAAAACTGAGCTCTTTCTTGGCTCTAGAATGCCATTTAAAATGTTTATTCAAAACTCCATGTAAAATGAGAATGTCTTCTTCCTTTCCTGTTTTGAAGCAGCTCTTCCCATGACTGGCTTGTTTTTCATGGTTCCCTCTGATGCTGTTTCTTTTCTTTGGTGTCTTGAACAGGACAGTTCAGAGTAATAGGACCAGGGCACCCCATCCGGGCTCTGGTGGGGGATCAAGTGGAATTGCCATGTCGCATATTCCCTGGAAGGAATGCTACAGGCATGGAGGTGGGATGGTACCGGCCACCCTTCTCTCGGGTGGTTCATCTCTACCGAAATGGCAAGGATCAGGATGGAGAGCAGGCACCTGAATATCGGGGCCGGACGGAGTTGCTGAAGGAGACTATTGGTGAAGGGAAGGTGACCCTCAGGATCAGGAATGTAAGGTTCTCAGATGAAGGAGGGTTCACCTGCTTCTTCCGAGATCATTCTTACCAAGAGGAGGCAGCAATGGAATTGAAAGTGGAAGGTGAGTAGTGCCATATAATACCGGTTATTATTTGTTGGGGGGCCAAGACCTCCCTTTGATACTTTAGTGGTTCTCTTACTTGAGATGAGATCCTTCAACTCAAATGTCTCACGCCTGGGAATCAATTCCATACAAGTATGTACATCAGTAAAGATACACACACACACACACACACACACACACACACATATGTACACACACTCACAAATATATGTTTGCATCATTATTCAGAATGGGAAAGGACCCCGAATCAAAGTCAATGCCCATGAGTAGGGAAGTGACTGAATAAATGTTGTTATCCATACTAAGAAATTATACAGCTACTAAAAAGGTTGTTTTAGGACTATAGCAGATGGCTTGGGGGCATTCCACAAGGTATTGTCGAGTGATAAAAACAAGCTACACAATGTAGAGAACAAAAACAAAACCTTGTGTTTGTAAATATTATATATATACATACATACATACACACACACACACACACACACACACATACATATACATATATACTGAAAAGAGATCCATAAGAAAGTTAATATGGTTCACTTTGGGAGAAGAGTGGAGAGAATAGAGGATGAGGTGTAATCCAACCAAAGAAGATAAAAGAATATATCATAATTATCCATATGATTATATTTATCCATTCATATAAAAATATATAATATATACATTTGTAGGTATATATAGTGAAAATTAAAGAAAACATTTTAAGAAATAAACTAGAAAAAATGATAAATGGAGGAAGCAAAATCCAAAATAATCATTTTTTGATTCATTTGTGCTACTAGAAAATATGAATAACCTGAAAGTAAGTAGATTTTTTCCTTCTTGTTTTGCTTTGGAATATCTTTTTATTTGTTGTAAACAAGAAGATTATTCCTAAAGAGTCAAATTGATCAAATCTAATGAGTTTGTGGTGTTTTATTATATGAGAAACATTATTGAAAAATATATTCCTGGTAAACATACTTGAAGTGGATAAGTAAATCAAACAAATATCTGAATATAACCATAGAAAGAAAGAAATATCACCGTTAGATTTAACTTTCACCAGTTCCCTTCTCTAGAATTTTGTTTCGGTATGTTTTGTGCAATGGATGACTTTGAAAATTTTGTTTGTTTGTTTTATACCACGATGGTTAAGATGAGGACAAGGTGAAGTGGATAAAGGGCTTTAAAAGTTAAATGCTGTTTAATTGAAGAACAAAAATCTTCTGAGAGTCCTTTCTCTTTCCCTCCTTCCTTCTTCCCCATCTGCAGCAAAACATCAGACAACCCATCAGACAATCAATCACTTTTGTATCTTGAGGGTGACTGCTACAGTGCTGGGACCAGAAGAGGCATTGTATGCAGGATAACAAAGAGCTATTTCTAAAGACAGATTGCAGAGATATGAAAACAGCTTTGTACGTTACAGAATGCTCTTCATACAGCTGTTTTTATTGGGGGATTTTACCTGCAAAGAAGTCTGATAGTGAAGACATCTTCAGTTGGCAGAATTTCCTCCTTCCTATTCAATTATTCCCTAGCTCAATATACTGCCTCCCCAGAATACCCTACCCTAACCACACTGAAGAAAGGAGAGAGAGAGAGAGAGAGAGAGAGAGAGAGAGAGAGAGAGAGAGAGAGAGAGGCAGGAAGGCAGGAAGGAAGGAAGGAAGGAAGGAAGGAAGGAAGGAAGGAAGGCAGGAAGGCAGGCAGACAGAAAAGAGAGAGAGAGAGAGAGAGAAGAAAGAGAGAGAGAGAGAGAGAGAGAGAGAGAGAGAGAGAGAGAGAAAGAAAGAAAGAAAGAAAGAAAGAAAGAAAGAAAGAAAGAAAGAAAGAAAGAAAGAAAGAAAGAAAAGAAAGAAAAAGAGAAAGAAAGAGAAAGAAAGAAAAAGAGAAAAGTTACCTAAAAATTTTGCCTCAGGAAAGGAAATTTTACTTTGGATTGGTTTCCACACTGCTCTTCCTCCCATCTCATAGTCTGCATGCCTAAGTGTCTATAAAAAGAGTGTTCCACAACTAAACAAGGGACTATCTAGCCGGGGGAGCTGGGGAGCAAAGGCAAATTTAGGACTGAAATACAGTAACTGTATTATTGCAAGTTTCAGGTGTCATTCCCTCTCCACCTTCTCTAAAGAGTTTTGTTGTCTTCCATTTTTTTCTTGTGATTTTTGTGACTTTATTAAGTAGTTGTCTCTAATACTTTTAATAAACTCTTGATTACAGAACTTTAAAACATACACAAAATAGAGAGAATAGTGATAATGAGCTTCCAGGTACCCATTAATGCCTGCAACAATTATGGACCAAAAGACAACCTGTTTCAACTGACCCCACTCATTATCACCCTCCACAAGTGAATTAGTGAGGTAAATCCTAGGTAGCATTATCATTCCATTGCTAGATTTTCAAGAATGTGTCATTCAAATATAAGAACACTTTTTAAAATAACCACAATACTATTATGATATCTTTAAAAATTAATACAAGTTCTTTAATATCATCAATATTGTCATCTTTACTTAACAGGTGAGGCAAATGAGGCTTGGAGAGTTCAAGTCAGTGTCTGAGCTGGGATTCAAACTCAGGCTGCCTACCTCATTGATCAGATTCTTTCTGCTCAGCCATGTGGATAGAAGGCCTTATTCATGTGGGAAGAGTTTCCGGGATGAATTCAAGTGGAGGAAAAAAGACCCCAAAATAATTTTGTTCTTCAATTAAACAGCAATATTTGAACAGTCTGTGTTCAAATTTTCCTGATTGTTTCATAAGTATGTTTTTACAACTGGTTTGTTTGAATTGGATCCAAACAAGATCCACACATTGGTGTTTGCTCTGTAGTGTTTCCCATGGTCTATATTTTCTGATTTCATTCCCATGTTGTTTAACAAAGTGCTCCATAACCTGTAGTGTCTGTAAACTGATAGATTGAAGATGTACGTTCAGATTTAAGTTTGATTTATTTTGTCAAGCATGCTTCCATAGGTGATGCTACATACTTCTTATTTTACATTAGAAGGCTCCTAACGTCTATTCTTTTTGTTATTGTTCAAGTACACAAGGTGTGCAAAATAAAAGGACTGAAGTGTGTACTTGCTAAATCATGTTGCTATAGGTAACTTCTGATAAGAATTTGAAAGTAGAGTTTGCTGCATTTTCTTCTATGATTGCATTTAAACCTAAGAAACCCTCCCGGACCCGCTTAATGTTGCTTGCTATGACTTAATTCCTACCTTTAATGGCAATGTCTTTATCTAGCCCCATAAAGCAGAGAACAAGATGAAAAGGACTTGACCTGCAGCATGCACATGGGGATTAGGCAGGTAGAGCTTGGGGACACTGAGGAGCAGATTCTATAATGGGGAATAGGTGGAAACCAGACGGTGGAATCCCCTCCCTCATTACCCAACCCACTTCGCATTCACTCAGTTACCAAATTCTGTGGATCATCCTTTCTCAGATGCTCCAGAAAAGGGGTTCTTAATCCTTCTGTGTTATGTACCCCTTTGGTGGACTATAGAAGTTTATGGATCCTTCTTAGAAAGATGTTTTAAATGCATAAAACTTGGTGCTGAAATAGTTACCAAAATATTAAAACAACAAGATATGGGGTCGCCCTGATAATTAGTGTAATTTTAAA